>OY728162.1:789836758-791221758 GCA_963277665.1 Viscum album | reverse complement strand
ATTCCAAATATATTTTCTATTTGTTATGTATTTATCAAATAATATGAAAAATTGTTCCACTGATCATGATATTATCATATCATAGCATGTATGCTATGTAGAATAATATTGGTCTACTTCTTTGACGTAGAGAGTACTATTGCTCTGATAATATTTCAAATTAATTTTTTATTCTCTATATATTGATAAAATAGTATAATAAATTTTTTAAATGATCATTAAATTATCATTGAATAGAATGTTTTTATGTAACCTACTTTCGGTCCACTTATTTCATTATTATGAAACTGATGATTTCATCATATAACACGTCACTTTTTTTTAATTTAACATTCTTCAAATATTTTTACAAATTTTCTATATGATCATGAAATGATTATTGCATTGATTTTCTGATAAGTCATATACTGTTTATTGAGTGTATTGATTCTTTGAAAACAGATTCTTCAATTATATAACACTTCACTTTTCTATTCATATTAAATTCTTCCAATAGATTTCAAAATTGTTCATATGATCATGAAATGATCATAGCATAACATATAGGAAAATTTACATAGTATTGATAGCAATTTTTTACAATTAGAAAACTAATTCTTTAATATTCCTTAAATTATTTTTTATGTTCACATAGCACTTCCCCTGCAATGAAAATAGCATAGCACTTGACCACATTGAGAATCAATTCCCTTAGTACAGTGAAAATCTTAGTATTGAACAACACATACCATTTAATCCTTATCTATAAGATCAAAATGTTTTGTGGAATCCAAGTGGAGAATAATAATATCTTATGATCAAAATGAACACTTCTATAAAATTATTGATCACCTTTAGATAGATATTTGTCCTTTTATTTATATCAAACAAGTAGAGGTCATCAAACCATTTAGCGCATGAAGATTATGCTATCATGAAAAGCATTTTACAGTGGGTTTTCTCCACATTTCCACTATCGACATGGCTATCCCCAAAGGACATCAACCACAAATCTAGTCATCATCCTTGAAGAAATATTCATCCATGAACTACATGGAAACTCATAATTTACCATCACTACATACTTCATGGAAGTTTTCAAAGAATTACAATCCGCGAAGCACGACATTTGTAAACAATTCTTTACTCACGTAGCACCATAGCATTTAACTAATCGATTCTCATATAGTATGCTTCTCAAATAAATATTGGACATATAGTCTGCTAAAATTTTCCAAATAACATATCTTAAATATAGCATAGAATCTATGTCATATAGAATACTATGTCATCACTTTATCGATGGTTATCATACTATGAATGGGAATCTCAATTTAATTCTATAAACCTTCATTTATGTTAGAAATAATGTTCCTAAAACAGTATGATAAACATTTTATATTCACTTCACATTAATATAGGACATTATATATGTTAAATATAATAACGTGTCTTCACATTATTAATGTTTAGTGTACCCTGCATGGTAATCTCAATTGTGTTCTATCAACGTTCTTTTCTTTTCCTATAAATGCACCATAAAAAGAATGATAAATTGTTTATTTTCACATAACATTAATATAACATAGGATCTATTTAAAATAGCATACTACAGCATCACATTTTTATATTTAGAAAACTGTTTCATTTTTTTATGTAATCCATGAAGCCTCATTTACATGAAAACCTCACTTGCAAACTCAACTTCAAAAACATTTCAAACAGTTTGAAAAAATCATTACATATCTAATTTAAATAATTCCAATGAGCTTTGGATGATCCTACATTGCTCCTGACATTGTACAACATCATTCGGCAAGAAAACCCATCATCAATACCTCATTCCAAAATTTTCATGGTATTCCACATGTTGTAGAAAATGTTCTTTAGCCATCAACACTTGTCTTGAATTCCTTTTATGATAAGCACAATGATCATCACAATTAATATGTAGAATTTAACAAGACTGACATCCAATCCCATTAAGCTAGTTCATAACAATTTTCCAGACATCATCACTTCAAGAATCCCCATCTCCTTGAATATTCATTCTATATATTTTTTCTTATTGATATAAAAAAACAAATAAAACATCCATTAATAAAATATAATATTGTTCTATTCATAATAATGTTTGTAAATATCACCAAACCATGTAATGTAGTGAATCAACTTGGTTCAAAACAACCCACGAGCACTTTTCTTCTCCCCGAAGCATGTTTGTTGAAAACGTCACTCTCCTCCCATAAAGTGTCTTAGATAGAAAAATATTGACAGAGTAGTCTCAAGCCACAAATATGAATTCTGTGGACCACCATCCCCTGAAAACATGGGAGGATGTAGCAGAACACACACTCTAGCTTAGCTATAGACGAGGCATGCTATGGTGGTTTGGGAATAATATTTATAAATCATGTAAATCTCTCATAGAAGTGTTCCTCAGCACCTGTGTCTATAAAAATAGTTGATGACATAGATGTAACTATAAAATGATCCAATGATAGACCATGGCCCACTACCTCATGATCATGATCATTGCCATGCTCCTGGTGTATGAATCCAGTTAATCATGGAGGTAGGTCTCTGCAATTTGAATCACACACCTAAAAAAGGATCAAAATCCTAATATTTAAATCTTTAAGCATAAGATTTGTCAAAACCATACTATAACATATCATACCACAACGTCTTCTCCTAAATCTAGGACTGTTAAAATAAACAGTCAAAAAATCCCTAGAGAGACTACCTACTACCCACTCAAATGTCAGGGATATGTCAAGATTTCTATTTCATCATTTCTATTTTCCATTTTATTTCACATTTATTCCACATTTTATTTTAATATATTGAACTAAATGGTTCAAAAATTATGATCACACATGGCACAAATCACAAAGTCATGTAGTCAAGCAATGCATCCTATATAGAATGACATGGTGCATGGAATTTGAATTCTAGAAGGTGTCTAAATGATGCATGAGATAAAACCCTCATCTCAATGACAGTAGATAAATCCATAATGAGAATAAACATTGAACCACAAGTGAATTACCCAATAGTGGAATCAAATAAACTCTGATAGTAAAACCCAGAAAAAAAATAATTTCCATTTCAGGAAATCTGGATTTTTCCAATACATGGGTTAACTAATCCCTCAAAAAAATTAATACCGAATTCATATTCATTCCTAACCCTCATATATTGTCTCAATGTACTAAATAGAATAAATTATGTCTTTGATACCACTTTTTAATATCCTGACCCAAATTACACTAAATGGTTCTCTGAGCCTTGTTGGCCACATAGCCTCAAGCGCATCTCCCCAATCTTCTGAGGCTACCAAATAGTAGCGAGGGTCTAACCTATGTCTATGGGGAGACAACTACTCTCATACCAGAGTGTAAAAAAAATTGAAAAAATAATTAAATTAAATATAAAAAGAAATAAAACAATGAATATCTAGTATGAATAGACACTAAGACCACTGGACTAGTAACCCGCCTTAACAGAAGCACAATAATAACTGAATATGAGATAGCACCCAAAGGCATATATAAAAAACAATGAAAAAATAAATCTCATATAAGATAATTATATTTCAATTCTTCTATCACTAAACCATCCAAAATAGTTATACATATATCAGTACAATATATGTATCAAAATACAAAAAAGTCCAAAAAGAACAATATAATGATTCCATCACGAACATCATCTCTATCCTATGCTCCCATGCTCCTATTCATGGAAAATACTCTAGAATAAAATAGTGGGAAATTTCCACAATCTGAAACTATATCCATAAAAATATTATTGGTACCCAACAACTACGTGAGACAGGGTGTGAGATTAAATCCCAATAGGTTACCACCAACGATTTCTATAACAATACTGCAGGGGCAATAAAATATAATTAATATGAAAGGTATACAATTGATAGGACATTTACACAAGTAAAATTCAAAGGAAAAAATTATTAATTTTTTGGTGATAATGTCAATCCATGAAAAGATTTATTCAAAACCAGGGTCACACTTTTCATACAAGGCAACTTTAGAGCACAACTAAAGCAAACACCATAGCCAAGTTATATATCCAGTATCTCATAACAACCATTGATATTCTATATAACATGTATATTATATCAAACACATCCATGTTTTGTAATCAATAATTTTAATAATTCAATGACCTAGGAAGATAATAGAAGTGTCAAACACCACAGGGCCAGATCCAAGGTATATTGGACCATGTCATTATCATTGAATCCTAGGATAATCTCGATGGAAACTCAGCTAGACATGGATCTTTGTCCAAGGATCAATTCAACAGACCATGATTACTATAATCCTAATAAAGATGAATCCAATGGGTATAATGGCCTAAGGTATCCCATGGAATCAAGACTCAAGGATATATCTCATCTAAGGCATTCACTACCATTATCATGACCTATGATCTAGCACACCCATGGAATACTATGGAAACATCCATCATTAAATTCAATTATCATTTCATAGAATCACAATCCATTATTCCTTTGAAATAATATATCAATTCCCATTCAAATTCATTCAACACATTTACCCACTCATATAACAATTCAAATTTAACCAGTTAAATAAATCACATCATATATAAGATGGAAATAGAGGAAGACCATTTCCTAAAAAATAAATTAAATTAAAATAATGTAATAAAGTGATAACTCTAACTAGGAAAGCTCAAATAATCACTCATTGGGTGGTTAAACAATATAAACAGGAAAAGGAAATCACAAGGCACACCCCATGGGTGGCCTTGGTTGGAGAAACAACCTCCATCTAAGCTCGAGGATCTAAAGGTATTCTCTAAAATTTTACAACACGTTCAATTAAATTATTCAATTAATTATCTATAAACCTTAAGAATTATGACTTAAAGCCCAATGAAAACATGGAATATAAATCACCATGAAACAATGTAATTCTATATACAACCTACCATATGTTTGTAGTAGAGTGATTGTCTAGTATCACTTTCTTATTCATCTCAGATTAGAATAAAAATGAATAAAAAATGAAAACCCTTGAAATAAGACATATTATCTTGTATCTAAATATATTATATAATACTATGAAAAAATAATGAGGACACAAAAATAAAACAATAGTCAGTGATTTGAATCCAACAAGACTGATGACACTTGATTCTATGTTAAGATGGAACAACGGGATCAAAAGTTATCAAATTGGCTCAAAGGGGAGATCTCGAATGAGTTCTATATATACGAATGAGAAATAAAATTGATTTTATTAGGTTTTAGTAGATAAAATGTAATTTTCTCTCAAAGGACACAGCCTCATGGTTTTCCTTCCTGGTTGGCCGAACCATGAACTAATCATATACCCTTTAATGTATGTAAGGATAACTCTCATGGTTAGTGTGCATGATTTTCAAAATCATGCACAAACCATGCATTAATCAACTCTCAAAAAATATAGAGGCTGTCGTATAGAATCGGGCCTTTATCAACATAGTTTACTCAAAATATGTGGTCTCTCGAATCCCTTTTTCCAACACTGCATGATCTCACCAAAACCATGTGGCTTGGGTGTATAGTTACTCATATCCTTGTGGTCCATCAATAATTTTAAAATTTTGGATTTTGGGCTCAGAAAAGTCAATGGACACCCATGATACCCCCCAGACCTCGAAGGGTATTCATATTAGGCTCTAATTATTTATTTAAAAAAATATCCTTACATCACAGGAAAACTATAGATATTACATGGAGTTATTTTTGTATTAAAATCAAATTAATATGAGGATAAACCCCAATATCGATGAATTGGTATGGAATTAAGTAATATTTATCTGTTAAGATAGATATCTCTAGTTGTGAATTAAGATATACTATTAGATAATTAACATAATTAAGGAAGAAGTGAGTGTCCAAATCATCAACAATTTTCCAATGTTGCTATTTTTTCTAAATTATTATCAAACAAATTTTTAATCAAAATTGTTCATATTTTCATAAAATTGCATCTTTTTATTGAATTATTTCAGTTTCCTATAATTTTCTTTGAAAACATAAAAATCCTCAATATACTTAAAATTTATACCTATAAATTAAAACCAAAGTGATAGGTAGAAACATAATTATAACAACCTCCGCAAGAGTCATCCAATAAAAATTATCTTATATATTCTTATTTTGGATTGCATTATTGATAATTTATATCATTTTATATATCTCTCATCACTACTAATTCCCTTGACTCAACCCGTAATATAATACAAATAATATTATTGATATCCAAGGGATGACAACAAGTGATAAGGGTGTTGAACACATACCTTATTGAAATATGTTACCATCAAAATACAATAAACCAAGAAAAAAATATTTATAAAAATGTATCAAAAAATAGAATTATCATGATAAAAATATAAATAATTCATAAAATAATCATCCAAACAATGAAAAATTATTAAAACCAAAATCGACATAAAACCCCACCATAAAAAAATATATAAGTTAATAAATGAAATATATAATACAAGAGATATCAAATTGAGGATTGAACAATGAGACCAAAACATATAAATCTGAAGATAAACTAAAATTCTCAAAATATTTAAACAAACCATCTCCACATGACACATGTTCACTGCCTAATAATCTTTACATTAAAAAATTAAGAATGTCTATAAGGTACACCACCATGGGATGAAACTCTCTTCACTTTAATTATTTCATCCATAAAAATACTACATGCACAAAAAAATGTTTATGTAGGGTGTGAGATAATACACAATAGTATACTTCTGTGAATCAATATAACTCTTTTATTAAGATATACTCAAAATGATGATTGGAACATTAATTAGACTGTATTCATTTATGTATAATGTTAAAAATAAATAAAAATGCATTCATTATTTTTTTATAAAAAAATAATTTAAAAAAATAATATGGCTTAATATGAATATAATATCCTAAAACAATAATATATCAGTAGGAACATTTAAAATCAATACATAAATAAAAAAACTAAAATAAATATAACATGGAATGTAATTATAAATTCTATTGGAGATAACCTTGACCTCTCTCTTTGATCAGCTGGCAGCCTAAAATTTAATCCTAAAGGTCTCAAAACCGAGATTACCTCCATTTACATAATGAGATGAAACCACTATCTAGTCATAATAGATAACTGAGGACTTGTGGCTAGAGAGAAATAAGAATGAAGGTAACACTAAATCTTCATTTCAAACTTATTCCCCAATACTATCATGTAAAATATTATATGAAAATAAAATAATATATGAAATAATATAGAAACAATAATTAAGAAAAAAATCCATAGAACCATCAATGCCATATCCCCCCTTTATCAATTCAATAAAAAAGTAACTAGCGTGAAAATTTTTATATTTATAACAAAACAAAACCAGGGGAATATCATACATAGGAAATCAATAATCAAAAAAAATCATAGAAAAATCCCATCCTTTAATATTATAAAATAGTAAATAATCAAGAATCCACCATTATATAATATTAATCACTTTTTATTTTTTGTTAATACATCTAAAAAAACATCTCATAGAAACACTTTATCAAACACCTTATGGGAATTAGTATTCATATTGAATGACAAGAATTTTAAACCCAAAGAAAAAAATACTATTCCATAAATTAAAATAAAAAACACATTTGATAAATCTTGATTGTACCAAAAGTATAATTTTAATGATTCAAATTACCCATGGAAACACTTAATGAAAAAATTCCCCAATGGATTTGTAAAATAAAATGAAGCAACACTAAAAAACCTTTTTTGATCCGTTGGAAGCTAAATTACTTCATAAAATAAAGAGATATTAGGATTGAATAATGTTCCCACAATCCCAATGAATGACACATTTCATGATTTAGATATAGCACAAACCTATGATTAGAAAATGTAGACAATGAGAAAAAGAACATGAAAGATAACAGAAGGAGGAGGGAAAATGAGAAAATGAGAAGAAGTAATGGAAGATAAATAACAGATTTACATTGTATATTCACATGAAAGAGAGAGTGAAATAACTAATGGGAATGGATTAGAAGTTGAAATTTCATAGAGAATCTCTTGGAGAGCTCAGGTGAAATGTTGGAGGAAAATAGGAAAAACCAAAATAAGGATAAAAATAAAATGTAAGATGTTTATTTTTTAGTAAATCGCATGGTTTGGCTATAAATTATGGGAAACCATTTTCCAAATGGGAGAAAAATTACTTAATAAAGACACACCCACTACATAGTATGAATTTATATTCAATGATTTTATACAAAAACCATTAAAATAAATTTAGAATCGATCCTCCACAGTTAATGGTTCAGATGTTTGATTATGATTGATTTTGTTCTAGTCATAGATTAATAATTGTCACATTATTTCTATAATTTGGAATTTTAGACTCCCAAATCATCAGAAATGATTTCAAAAATACAATTATTACCAACCTTTGAATACATGGGTGTCACCATTATCCTCACCATTAAACTTTATACCCTATGAATGTCATAAATTTTCATTATTGGAAAACATGTGATGTTATTTCACCATATCAATGAATTATTATTTCGAGTCACATGGATATATTTTCCATGATATCACATAAAAAATCCATTAGGGATAAATTTTCACAATAAAACCTTAATTTATGATCAAGGATACACACTATTCTCTTCACTATAGTGGAATTGAGTTCCAAATCTAGATCTTATCATTCAATAACAATATAGTTATTCAAAACATATTTTGTTAAATTAGATACATGAAATAAATCACATATAGATATACATTTTTATAGTAATAATGGATGGTACAACGTTTTCTTGATATATTCATCTATTTCAAATGATCTGACATACAAATGAAGATGTTTACCTTTTTATACCAATCTATGATTTCCCACTTGGGAAAATTCTTTAAGAAACACCATCTCCCACTAAAATATAATGAACCATATTGAGTCGCCCAATCCATAGTCAAGTGGGGGTCAATACATGGCATTAGGTGTATCTCCTCGTACACCATAGGCTATTGAACAATATCAAGATTTTAAAATAGTAATGGGTAGTATATTCCCAAAAAATAAAATTACACAGATCATTCCTGATTCTACTAATAATTTTACATGATCCATCTGTATAAAAGTTTTACCCAAAACTATAGACAATAAAAATTGAGCCGAATGTCCTTTAAAACCTAGAATATATTAGTAGTAAAATAACTAAAATATGTGTTAACATATAAATGAACATAAATAATAGAATATGAATAACTGAAAGTAATGTATAATATAATAAAAGGGAAAAAGTGTAGTATAGGTAAAAAAATAATATAAGCATATAGTATGATATCGATACAATTAAAATGAAACATAAATACAATAGACTATATCCCAATTCAAATAAACCATTTTCAAACTCCAATAACGTATTATTATCAAACACACATCATGATTTAATTGAAAACATATGAATTAAATGAAATGTGATGTTATATACATGTACATAAAAACTTTTGTTGTGTATATTGGTTGGGGTGAGTCCAATAACCCCGTAAGATTTCCTACTCACCATTATACACTGGGTGATTTTTTGTTCAAGTGTAAATGAATGATATTTTTGGGGGAGTGTGAAATTAAATAACCAATGTAACTCACCCACCTATAAACATAACATCAAATTCACATAGCGTTCAAACCTAAAACTATGTGTCTAGAAGACACATGAACTCTGATAATACAAACTGATACTTCCCAACTCAAGCAATGTACCACCTTCACGCATAAGATGATATTTATACCTTCATGACAAAATAATGTATACTAAATTGAACTCTTGATAATAATTATAACTAATTTGAGGACTCTCCAAATCCACTAGGATCTCTATTCAATGTCCCACCTAACACATTAGTCATCCCATTATCTTTCAATATAGAGAAACCAAAAATATCATAGGATATAATGATCAAAAAAATAAATATAAAACATGTGAAATAATAGTGGGATAAATAATAAATCACATGTGAAACACTAATCAATAAAAAATGATCAGGAAAATAGGGACCAAGGAATTAAATAACACTAAATAATAATCCCATAATAAGAAAATGATATGAAAAGGAATGGGTCCCAACCACATGAAATAACATAACTTATCATTCACACCCTTCTCAACTCATTATGCCAATCATTTATGTATATTTTACCTGAATACCCATAGATCATCAATCGATTTATCATATATATCAAAGGTCACCAATAAAAATCGATATCACTCCATAACGATACAACACTTCAGATATAGCCCAATCATATATATGAAACAAAAAAACCACCATAACCATTATATAGTATGTCTTATGGCCATGTCCTGACATCTCATGGGTAATTAAGATGACATGATTTATATATATATCATATTTCCTTCCATCACCTCACTGTGTTTGATCACCATCTCTCATAGTTCCAATTCTTCAATTTCAATGCATCTCAATTCATATGGGGGAGATTGTATCAAGAATAGGTTGAATCCTAATTTTTAAAATCAATAAAATACACAATAGTGAAACAAAAGTATGTAAGTTCCTCAAACATAAAATTTCTCTCTACGATATTACTAGTTATCATCAATAATATGTATTGACATGATATCAATAGATCAAACACAAAAGTCACAATGACTACTAGACTACATTCCCAACCACATTATCTCATACATTATATAAGGTATTGTTTTCCAGGATGCCCTCATAGAGAATGCACCTTTAATTACATCCATTATCCATTAGATATAGACCATGGATCATTATAACACATGGATCAAAACCCATGGAACTATTTTATTCTAGAATTAATAGAACATTATTAGTAACTGAAACTTCAACTTTTGAGTTCAAATCAAGAGGCACACTTATAAACAACGTAGTAAGACCACACATCATCATAAAAATTTCTAGGATTTCCTAATGTAAAGTGATAAAAAGATCACCCATCAATCAATAACAATAATATAATCATACACATAAAGAAGCATTTCATGTTTTTATGGACCAATTCCCCATGAAATCCTCATGAAAATATCAACATAGTCCCATAAATCCTTTATATGAGTAATTATTTCTCCTATGGTTCCTATTGTATAACACAACATGGGATAACATAAGTTTAACCATAAAAAATAAACATATATAAGCATAAAATCATTAAAAATAGTGTTTTACCAACATGATGTAAAATAATGAAAAATATTTATAAAAAATTTACTCTTGGAAATACTTTTTTAAAAAAAGCAAATATCCTTAGTTATCTAGATTAAAATATAAAACCAAAAAAATATATAATATTTGGAAATGGAACCCTATGCAATTTTTTCCAAACTAGTCCCCTAAATAAAAAATACCACAAAAAAATCTTCTAAAAGAAAATCTATTTTTTGATAAAAAAAGCAAAACCTCTCATATCAATAGAAAAATTATAAAATATAAAAATATCACTTATTTGACCAAGGAAACACAAACAATACCTTTAGGAACCTCTATGATACATGAAGACTATTAGTCTATCTGAGCCCATCCCAACATATAATATGAGATCAAAAGTAATCATAAAATTTCCCAAAAATAATAATAATGATCCATATATTGAGATAATAATACAAAAACAATACTTGATAGTGTAAAGGCCACCCACGAAACTGGAGATATATAATAATCATTCTATCTTCTACCAACCTCCATTGATCTCACTAGAACCTATCACATCCATAAACCTTATCAAATATAAAACAATTATAAAAACATCAATGAATTATTGTGTGTTATGTTTTCTGATATGGATTTTCAAATACATCCAAATTAGCCTACAAAATCATAGAGAAATTATATAAGTGGTATGGAATAATATTGGATATGATTCTTTATAAAGGTCAAAAGTCACAAAATGACAACAATGGTGGTTTTATGATTCATTTGTGTTATAAAATGAAAAAGGATAGATTTATATTCATATGTAATGGTTTTAAAATATTATGAATGTTCCATTTAAAACATTGACGGAGTTTTAGAATTTTTTACAAATAGAAGAAAATTATACATTCCATTAAACATTTGGTAAAATTTTTACCCATCCTAGTAGAGAATATATCAATAAACATTAGAATCATTGGGAAGAAGAACATTATGATAGGCCCTCAGGTGAATTCAGATTTGTGTTATTTTAATAAATTTAATTACGTTTCACTATGGGAGCATATTTAATATTGTGAGGGGACATACATATAAACATATGGAAAATTCCATTTATATGAAACATTTTTTTTGAGGATTGAATAATATAAAAAATTATTTACTTTTTTAAAAAAGGTAAATAGATGATATATTATGTGGGAGGTATGTCCATGAAATGACTTGATTTATGTGGAATTGTTATATATCATTTTATATTGTCTACTATATGGAGTTGGACCATGCCATTGAGACCTGATTTATACGAGATAATATTTTTGGAATTCAGGTTACCATATAGTGTGATGGAGTTGGTTATAAATGGTTGTTTCTATGAATTAATTGGATCTAATTCAGGGTTTCATAATGTAATTAGAAGCACACTATGGAGAATGATTCACACTATGAACTGGTAAATTCTAGAAGTGAGAAAAAATATTAAATAACAAGAACTATGTGAACATCGTAGGAATGTACAAAACAATTTAAGGGACTTTAAAAAAATGATATCAATAGTTCTAAATAAATAAATATATTAGGTATAAGGATTCAAAAAATATAGAAGATATATTTAGTGACAATAATGATACAATAGTGGATCACATAATAGAAAAATAGTAATCAATAAGTTATTGATTTTTAATATATATGTTGGAATGAAAAATGGAGAATAAGAAGTATTCTATGCCAAGTAATTGAATGATGGAAGTGTAAAGAAAATGGATATACATGACAATATATAATTGGAATATCAAGGAGTTCATCCCATTAATGAAACTAGAGAATATTTATATACATTCGTTGGTGTAATTTATATATACTATTCATATAATGAAAAACATATCATAAGAGGAGTGCTTAGAACATTATTGTAGGGATACTAATGAGTTATCATTTTTCTTGTGATGGTTATAAAAATAAAAGATTAGTTTTTATGTTTAAAATTGTAAAAAATGTTGTATTATTAATGTCATAGGTGCATCATCCCATCACCATATCATGCTCCCATGATTATCCAAGTTTGGATGAATAAGGTAATATGATTTATGCACCTATTTCATTTACATTAACACTTCATATCAATTGTGAAGGACAGATTCTTCTTAGTAATTATGAAACTAGCTCATTTGAGATAGTTATTTAAAGAAATTGATAAACCATGACTCATCCCTTATCAGGGTATTGCACTTTTTTAGGACAAAAAAAGTGTTATAAAATCTATAGATTTTTTGTATCACTTTTTCTCTTTGATGAGACATCAACTAAAATGAACTCTAATTTAATTCTAATATTTTATGATAGTAATTTCTAAATCCGGATGATTTTAAAAAAATGAACTTTGGAAACAGATGTCTACATGGATACCGTTCATGGTATTTTATAAATCATGAAGTGTAAAGAATTATTATAAATATATTGAAGAGGGATTAATACCAATGAAAAAAGATTTAATGAAATGGGGAGATCAATATCTAATGAAATATAAATGAATATGAAGCCATTTAAATACTCACAAATAAATGTGGAAAAAACCTCTCAACATTAATGATGGTGATTCCATGGTATTTAAAGTTAAATTTTTCTTACTATGTAACAAGAAAGCGGATTTAAGAGTGCATCCCAATGAGTTCATTGATAAATTCAATGATCAGGTGAGTATTCTTTTGTGTGCGATGAGAAAACTCAATGAATTACATGATTATTTAAAAAACATAACATTTATCCAAATAATATTACCATAATGTTTCAATGAAATGTTCATGGTCCTTGAAGACAAGGACCCCAAAGGGGTGGTGTTGGATATTATTCACAACACACACATCTCCTATAAGATGAGAAAAAATAATAATGTGTCCTTGATAATGGATAATTATTTTGATGTGGAATCCAGGTATATTAACAAAATAATCTTAAGTAATGTTCTTTAAGATAAGAATGTTGATGAGGCAATGTTTATCTTTTCATCAAAAATTAAAAGGGAAAAATAAAAACTCAAAGAAAATATGGAACATGGCTATTTTCATTATTGAAATGTGGGGCATTGTGATTATAGGATTAAAAATAAATTTTGAGATGAAAATAAAGATAAAGGACCCACGAAGAAACTATTTAGGGGTGTGGTAAGAAAGATATATTCATTGAAAAAAAATATCTAATGATATGAATTTTATTTAACATGAATATTATATATCGTAGGATAATAAATTGTACTAAATTGAGGATTATCTGGAACTAAATTAGGAGGTCCTCATGAATGAAATAAATAATAAATTGGTGGAAAATGATGCTAATGGAAAAAATTTTATGGAATGATTATAAATCAATGATGCGCTAGAATATACGCTTGAAGAAATTGTGATTTTTATGGATAAGTGATGAAATTCAATTTAGTGTAACATAATTTTGAACATTATATGTTAAATAAATAAGAATAAAAATATATGTTAAAGGGTGATATTGAAATAATCAAGTATAAAAATACTAGAAACTAGTAGAAGTAAATTGAGTACAATACCAAAATTGAAGATCCATTGTAAATAAATGATTTCTTGACAGATTTGGTTAAATATCATGTCAAAATAATTGAAAATATAAATGTCAAAGTTTAATATATTTGATGAAATATTGATGATTATGAGGGAAATCTATCTCCAAACATGACATCATGGAGTTTTATTGTGTAGGATACTGAAAAAGATAAGGAGGAGAACATGAAGATAATGGGAAAATTATACCCTTATACATATAAAAAATGATTCAAAGGTAATGAAAATCAATTAAGGGTATTTATTATAAGAAAAAAATAGTTCTGGCTAATGAGAAATCATAATATCCCAAAATCTAGAAAAAGGTTGATTTGGGTGATTCTCATAGGACTAAAAAGGATATAAGAGGAGTGGAAAATATACAAAATAATATATCTGCATTTGGTTTTATTGCAGTAGTAATATGGGGAAAATATTTGTTTTCTATTATCATAATAAATTTGATGTATCAATTGTAATAAAAATAGATGATAATTATTTTCTACACTTGGTATATTTTAATGGCTATTTTTTTTTATGTGAAGGTTATGAACACAAAGCCATAAATTTGTCTTCCATTGAATTAATAAATGTTCTAAAATCAATCCACAATATGCGACCATTGTAGCTAAAACATCATTAGTCAGGGTAGACATCCATAATAAATTCATAAATGTGAAAGATGAGGATGATTCAATAGCTCATGAGGTGGAAATTAATTCACCACCAAATTAATGAAAACATCTAATGTGGACCAATAAATTAATTTATATGAATGTTAATGTTGTAGAAATTTCATTGAGAGAAACAGATCAAGTTCGAGTATAGATTCAACATAGTGGGAATAAATCCTAGATGATGGGAAAAAATTACATTTCATGATCATAACATATGCACTAATTACAATGTTCTAGTTGTTAATAGTTATGGTTTGGAAATTAATTCCTTTTGAAAATCCAAAATCAAAGTTGAATGACAAAGGTTCATTGATTACTTGTTTTTTGATGACACTAGTCATAATATTCTCAATATGAGACAACTATGTGACTTAAGGAATAAATTAAATTTTATCAAGAAGGATTAAATAAATAAAGGATGAGATAAAAAATAGTGATTCAAGGGAATCACATAGAATTCAATGTATTACTCATTAGTGGGGAATAATATATGAACTTTATATCAAAGGAAGAATATAAAAGGATACCGAAAAAAATTCATGGCCACATAATCCAAAAGTCCTTGTATGATGTGTTGGAGAATGAAGGCGCTCATAATACCCTAAAACATTATCATGATGACACTAATACTATGATTCTTTTTAAAAATGGAAAATCATTTTAAATACTTACATGATTAAGGAAAAAATGTCAATGAGATGGATTGAGTTAGTGAATGTGGATGTTTAGGGGCCAATTGCATCAAATTTTATGGATTAATAAAGTTATTACACACTATTTATTCATTATTATGGACCTATGGCCTGGTTTATGAACATATGATTCAAAATAATTTTGTTAAGTGTATTAAAAATCAATTCATATTAGTAGAGAAGATACTAGGGATAAAAATATAGAAGGTATAGATTGAAAATGATATTTAATTAACTAAAAATCAGTAGGAGAAACATCCCAAGAAATAAATTATAATTCACAAGGATGAAATGAAAAAATAAAAAGAAATAGTGATAAATTTATTTTCTATATACAAAATGTTATTTTTAAATCCAAATAAAGAGAACACAACATACCAAATATGGTATGGTAAGAATCCCACATTGGAATAATTTTTAATTTTGGGTGCTAAATTATTAATTCCCAACATGTAGAATAATTTAAATATTAATACTCATGGGGGTGATGGAATTTTCCTTGTCCATTCATCTAAAATAATGGAAAATAAACTCTAATAAAATTAATGAGTGGTCCTTACAATTCTAGATCCATTTTTGTGAAAATGGGAAGAAATCGCAATTAAATGAGGATTTGTCATCGAAAAATAGTGATAAAAATTTAGAGGAATGAAATAATGAAGAGATGCTTAAGATAGCTACCTATGGAGATAATATGGGTATAAAGTATACACATAGGAAGAAAAAAATTATTAGGTAGTTAAAGTAGGATCAATATCTAAAATAGAGGAAAGATGTAGCGATGAAGTCAATGAATAAAATATCATCAGTGGTTGGATAATCCATTTAAAAAAAGGATGAGGACTCTTTTAAAACATATATCATGTCTCAAGTATATACTTATTTTTTTTAAATAGCCTTCAAAATCTGAAAATCATCACACCCTAATAATTTTAATGATCACTTTTTTCAATAGTGTACACGATATGAAACACCAAGCCTAAAAAATCATAAAATATTATCATTTAAATATGATCATTATACAATATCCCTTAAATTTTAATTTATCAAAAATATTAAATAATATATGAAATATATATAATGTTCATAATAAATATAAAATTAATTATAAATATTAATTAATTAATCTTCAAATTTTTTTTAATATATTTTTATTCTTTAACGAAAAGCTTTCTTAAAAAATGTTTTATATTTATTTCGTTCAGAATATAATAATAATATTTATAGAGAATTTATAAATTATATTTGATTAGAAGTATATCATTTTTTAATTCATCATATTAAAAAATTTCAGAATGAATTTTATGAGAATTTTCTAAAAAGTATGATTTTTTCTAGAACCGTAAAAAGTATAGATTTTTATAGAAAACTATTTTTTCATTTCAATCATGTATAGAGATAAATTTTTTTATAATATATTTACAAATTAAAATATGTTCTCATATGTTTTAAATAATAAAATTAAGATCATTGGAATCAATTTTATGAATGAATTTGAAAAAAAATTAAGTGAAATACATTTTTTTGAAAAACTATTTTTATGCGTGTAATGCAATTTTTTCATAATAAATTAAACTATTTATTATTGGTTAATGATTTAACTGAAATATATATATTATATATTCAATAATTGTTTTAATATTTATTTAATATTTTTATTGACATGATATAAGAAAAAATGCAGTGTTATTCTTAAAAATGTATTTGCCTAAAAAGCAGTCTTCAACGCATTTTTCATGATTATTTAAAAATTAATTTATTCCAAAAAAATATTAATTTCATAAAATTGATTCCATATTTTTTAATCTATCTATTAAATTTGTTCAAATATTTACCTTTTATTTTTTTTCAATGTGAATCATAATCATGGGAAAAATTATCACCATGGTAAAGGGTAAATGAAGTTAATCGTGGTTGAAACTAATAGATAAGGCTAAATGTTTTCATAATAATAATTATTTGATGAAATATTTTCTACAGTTAACTACTTTTATTTTATATTTATTTGTTTAATGGACACATTTCCAAGAATATGACATATATAATATTTAATGAAATGTGTCACGACCCGCCCTCGGGGTCCGTGCCGTGACTACCCCAAGCCCGCCTTCCATAGGCCAGGGGCTGGCGACTAGCACCAAGGCGTAATTCCCGGTAAAAGGGAAGGCATTGCCTTTGAAAAGTAAACACACACCACAGAGTAAACAAGCGGAAAGTAAACACTAAGCAAACAGAGTACGACTGAAAGTGCGGAAAAGTAAATGGGCCAGAATACAAACCCAAACTGAAAGTAAAGTACAACTCAAAAAGGGAAAAACAGCAACTGAAAAGTAAATCCGCTACTCCGAGCTGTCCACTGGAAATCCCACCTGAAGGGTGGGTACAGGTAGCTCTTCTGCTCCACGGGTCCCGCCGTCTGCTCCGTGCACGTCCCGCCCAGTGGTCCACCTCCGGGTACCGTCCCGCTCTGCAAGCCTCAGCTAAGGTCAACGCTGTCCGTCGTCTGCAACCAACACAACGAAGTGCGGGCGAAGCCCGTGCAGGGGTGAGTATAAGCTACTCAGTAGGGACCCCGAGACCCCTGAAGGTCTCTCAAAATCCACAAAGGATAAACCACGAAGCAAAGTACAAACACGAAGTAACAACTGACACAGGTTAGGTATATGCCCATACATATACCTAAGTCATCAATTAAAATACACTCCAACCTCCGAGCCCAAGTACAACTCAGTCCACGCAGGAAAGTATACGTATTCCACATAGGAAAGCAAAATATAATCCACACAGGATTGCACAACACAATCCACACAGGAAAACAACAGGATTCAGCTCACACAGGTATACTTCTTCAAGGACGATAAAGATGATCACTGATCCATCTAAGTCGTCGGACCCACGAAGGATCGATAGGTAACTAACCCCCGCAGAAGACCCACACAGGATCGGGCTCACACAGAACCTGTAGGCGCTGGCTCACACAGAACCGCTGAGCGCAAGGACCCACACAGGATCGGGCTCACACAGAACCTGTAGCACTGATCCACGTAGGATCGCTGAATGCTGTAGTCGTCGTCGTCAAATCCACACAGGATCTCTGTACTGTCGTCGTCAAATCCACACAGGATCTCTGTACTGTCGTCGTCAAATCCACACAGGATCTCTGTACTGTCGTCGTCAAATCCACACAGGATCTCTGTACTGTCGTCGTCAAATCCACACAGGATCTCTGTACTGTCGTCGTCAAATCCACACAGGATCTCTGTACTGTCGTCGTCAAATCCACACAGGATCTCTGTACTGTCGTCGTCAAATCCACACAGGATCTCTGTACTGTCGTCGTCAAATCCACACAGGATCTCTGTACTGTCGTCGTCGCAGTCACAGTAGCAGTCGTAGCAGTAGAACAGTCGCAGCCAGCACTAGGGTTCCCGCACACAGCAAGCTCGTACGGAGGGTCCGCTCCACGAGCCGAGAGGCTGATACATCAACTGTCACGAAGACCGAAGTTGATGTATCCAAAAGTTCCGTATCGTCAAAAGGAACTCAACGCAACGGACGGCGCGTCGATCGGACGCCCGGTCTGAGAGTTATTGGCATTTTCATCTCCGGGGCCCGGTTGGTTTTTAAGGCAAAACCAACCCGACCGTACTCCACCTGCGTCCAAACCTCGGGCGGAGTATGCCAAAAGATCCGTCTCACTAAGAGGAACACTACGCGACTGACGGCACGTCAATCGGACGTCCGTAGCTCAAGATATGAGCGTTTCCGCTCCGAAGGCCCGGTTGGTTTCGTGAACGAACCAACCCGGCCGAACTCAAAGTAAACCGAAACCTTGAGTGCGATATACCGAAACGACCGTCTCGATCCAAGGATCGCGTTGCCGCAGACGGTTCGTCATTCGGAGGTCCGAGGCTCAAGTTATAAGCCAAGAACCGAATCTGGTCCGAAACGGGGGGTCCGGGTCCGGGCCGACCCAGCCCGACCCCCCCCTCTGGTCGGCGGCGGCGGACGGCGGCGGACGGCGGCGGCGGCTGGCCGCGTGGCGGCGGCGGCGGGCCGCGTGGCGGCGGCGGGCCGCGTGGCGGCGGCGGGCCGCGTGGCGGCGGCGGCGGGCCGCGCGGCGGCGGCGGCGGCGTGCCGCGCTGGCGGCGGGGGGCCGCGGCGCACGCGGGAGGCACGCGGGGGCTAAGCCCCGCGTTTCACAAAAACGGCACGGCTTTAAGCCGTGCCTTGAATTAAAAACGGCCCCCGCAGATGGGGGCCGGCTGGACAAAAACCGGGGGGGCTTTGCCCCCCCCTCCTTTAATGAACCGCCCCCCCCCCCCCCCTCATTAAGAGGGGGGTCTTGAAGGACCGGCCGGGGGTTTAATCCCCCGGTTTTTATGACATCCGGCCGGCCCGCTGGCCGGCCGGTTTTTACCAACGGGACCGGAATTTCCGGTCCCGCCCTCGACTCCCGACGCCGGCGGCCCGGCCGCCGGTCTTTCCTTCCGCCGCGGCCCGGAACCGGCCGCGGTCTCCTCGTCTCACCGCGGCCCGGAACCGGCCGCGGTGTTCGTCGTCCGGCACGGTGCGACGGCACCGCACCCCTTTCGCCGTGCCATGAATCCTCCCAACGCGGTGCGACGGCGTCGCGTTCTTGAAAACTCTCCTCGGCGTAGCGCGACGGCGTTGCGGAAAGAAAAAGGCATGTTCATCCGCGTGGTGCGACGGCACCACGCCACTTGTTTCCACCCGCAAGAATAAAACGAGAACTAAGGAGGGGGGGTTCGGCCGTGTTCATGCGGTCCGACCCCCCTCACGTTAAATAATAACATAACTAAGAATATCCAAAAGCCTCACGTTTAGTCATGCTAAAATCCATGATTCAAGAATGGAATAAAAATAATCAATAAAAAAACATCCCCTACCTCGGGTTTGAGATTCAAAGAATCTTCTACGTTCCGCGGAAGACGGCGTCGCGGAAGTCGGGCGTCGCGGTCGTCGTTCGTCAAATCCGTTGACGAAGAATTACGTCCGATGCGACACGTTGTTGTCGGATCTTCGTTTGCCGACGAAGAAGGCCCGAGGAGGATGCGGCGTTCCCTCTTGTTGACACCGAGGACGAAGAAGAGAGGCGTCGTTCTTCGTCGGAGTTTGAGCGTTCTTCGTCAAGATGAACGTTCTTCGTCAAGAAGAAGAAGGTGGAGGAGGAGCTCTCAAAAGCTCTCAAGGGAACAAACGACAACCCTTAAACAAATAAGATTGCATCTTATTTTATTAACACACAACTCAAAAGAATTTCAAATGTTTGAAATTCAAAAGAGTTTAACTCCCCAAAATTAAATTAAGTAACTTAAGACAATAAAGAGGGGGTTAAAGGAGTTGGGAGGATTTGAAAAGAAAAGGGGGTTCGTGTGGGCCCCACCACACTTAATCCTCCCAAGGGAGGTTAAGTGGGTGTGGGTCCCACTTCCAACCTCTTTTGATAGGTTTTAAAATAAGTTAAAATAAATTTGTCTTACACAAATTTTATTTAACTTAACTGAAAACCCCAAAACGAAACTTTCAACCCGCAACAAACGCAACTCCCGAAAAGGTCTCTTTAAGCGAATATCGGCGCTGCGAGTTCATCGGTTCCCTCGGATTTCAATTCCGAGCACCGGATCAAAAGTTAGGAATTCCCGCTCGTTCGTTCACTGAACGTACCCGAGCCCAAACTTCGGAAATTAATTCCGGGCACTCCGGGCCTCGGAATCAGGTGCCGTCTGAAACCGCGCTCTTGTAAAATTCTAAAGAAAATTAAGAAAAAAATTTCCTTGAATTTTACGGGTCTTTACAAAATGAAAGTTACAAATATAACACTCTTAGTTTTAAATATCTCTTATATCTACACATAGGGAAAAATAAATATATGAATGAATATAATTTTTTATTTTGAGAATAATTAAATTTTTTCTGGAAATAAATTTATTTATAATTTTTATAAATAATAAAATCACCTAAAATTATTATACAATACTATTGTAGTATTTTTTAAATTCTTATGGAAAATAAAATAAATTATTCTAAGAATTCCAAAAGTAATATAAATTTATTGTGTTATAGTGTTCCATGATTATTTTAGATTAATATGACATGTTGGTGTTATTTTAAATGATTATATTCTATTTAAAACTTTTTATTTATGTTTTTTAAATCTAATCAAATTAATAGTGTCATAATTGACATTAATGATATTTTATCAATATAATATTTTATAATTTTTTTAATAATTTGAAAAAAATATTTAAATATGAAAAATAGGATAATTTATTGTCTAAAATATAATCCCTTGGACAATTATTATACAATTTTATCTTTATATATAAAATTATAATCCTTTTTATGTGAAAAATATGATTCTACGATTAATTCTAAAATGAGTTAATTAATGGGTTAAACCAAATGATAAAGTTTAAAACTCCACTTAAACATGTAAAAATTTTATTGGATGTTTTTATTTAAACAAAAATTTAAATTAAATTATAATCCCTAGGGTTTTTTTGTCATTTGGGATAGAAAGTGACTTTTTTATATTATAATCTAATAAGAAATTCCAAAAGTCCCCCTTACCACAATTATAAATGGGAACCTCCTCTCATCACTTATTTAGAATTTTTTACCCTATATCTCAACCATACCCACATATAAATACCTTATAAACATACTTATAATCATTATATATGTGATGCTATTCCGAAATTACCAACCATTGGGTCTTTAAGGAGAGATTTCAAGTTAATATTTCAAATAAAATTCAATCACCTTAACATATCACTTTCTTTTTATTTGTTTTTTATATACAATAAATATTGTAGTTAATTAATAAAATAATAAATCAATTATCCTCAATATAATTAAATTTTATTAAAATTTTGAAACCACGTTTATTCAACATCTATCCATGAAATGAGATGTGAATTTGTTCTTCTGTGTAAGTACGACATAACGTCTCCATGTAGTGATACAATTCATTTCTCATCACAAAATTTTATGGATGTGTATTATGATGGGTTTAATGTTTATATAATTTAATTATAAAATATATAAAAATTATTATTTATAATATCATATATACCTTCTTACCTTCCAAACTGTTGTAAATAATAACATTGCTTGTGATTACATGTTGACTTCCACCTCCATAAAGAGAGTCATTCATTTTTATTCTATTTTACATTGATGGTAATAAAGATGAATATATTTAATATATATTAATTATAATATATAATCATTATTATGTAAATATTATATATTATTCACCTTTCTCTTATTTAATCTGTTGAGAAATGAAAACATCATTCGTACATATGTACGATCCTCACTCTCCCTTAACAACTAAATTAATTTTTCTATCTCTACATTAATAGATGAATATAAATAATTATAAAATGAATATATATGATATTTATATTATTATTAATATTTTATATGTTATATTCTGATGTTCATATTAAATGAATCATTACTACCATACCAAAATATACATGAAAAACGAAGCAGATATCACCTAGAATAATAATTTTAAAAAATATTTGTTAAAAAATAGATAATAAAATGTAATAAGTAAATAATATATGAGATTATATATATTATTATATTTTTATTGAATATTTTTAATAAATATATATTTATTATACAGATGGTTCTAATTCCCAAAAAGGAAGACATACCTAGGGTAAGGGATATTCATCTCATCTTTATTTCTCGGTGACACATTCCATATTCAACAATTTTTTTCTTTTGTGTGGGGTATATAGTACCCATGAATGTATTTTATTATTATATTATTATAAAATTAATTGGAGTACAAATAAAATTTTATGGTTCTTTATTTCATGGGGCTTTCTATTAAATTATTACTAAATAATTAAGGATTTTATGAAACAATCTCATTATTTATAATGATTATCTATTTTTAAGTTACGATGAAGAAATTGTATGATATAAATTTATAGAATATCATGTATTTTATTCTCCTCTTTTTATTTCTGGTGAATATATTTTTCACTACATTTTCCTCTCATTAAGTACTCAAAATTATATATGAATTATATTAAACAAAATCGACTTTATTTATCTCTTTGATGAAAAAATATTTTATTTCATATCTATGTTTTAAAGAAGGATTATAATATTATAATTTGATTGTTTAATGTAATTTTTATCCATGTTTTAATTTTTAATAAATTATTTCAAAAGTAATTTTGTTTTCATTTTTCAAATGTGGAACTTTTTCTGTCTTTTAACAAGTATGAATGGAATTTTTTTTCAAATTATATGACTAAAACAAAATATCACACCATCATGACCACTAAATGATTTGAACTTTCAATTATAGGTTTCCATGTATATTTTCAAATAAAATGTTTTCTATAACATTTTTAACATTTTTATATATTAAATATGTAATTTTAAATTCTAAAGGATATTTTCCCCAATAAATAATTAATAATATTTAAATGGTATTTATAATCATCAATGATAATAAAACTTTATTTCACATATAATTTATAGGGGATATGATCCAATGATACCAACCTTTTTATTTATCTGTATGGTTTATATTTATAATGAAAATATTTTTATGAAACTTTTTTCATTTTCCATGAGTTATCTTATGATTAATTGATGAAATGTTTATGAAACAAATTCCTTTTATTTCTTTATGATATAATAAATATTTTATGATATTATGGAGAACATATGTATGATTTTCATTATGTAAAATTTGATACCTCTATCTACCACCAATTTCATTTGGTAATTATTGAAATCCTATGAGATAAACAAGACTAGAATGAGGACTGAATCCAATTTAGTAGGGGGATTTGTCAACTTGGATAGTCTTCAGATTGAAAAATGTCTTCTATGATGGTTTGGGGAGAAAATCCATTCTACTACGACAGAATTTTCAATGATCCTTTACTAATAAGGAAAGTATTTTATATGATTATGTGTATTCCCTACAACCATGTCTTATGAATATGTCATTATCTCTTGGATCGTGATCATTTATTCCTTTATGATTCATGTCTTATGAAATGCCAAAAAATTTTCCATGACATAATATTACAATCTATGATATGTAGGGTTTGATTTTATAATTTTGTGGAAATATTATCATAAAATTATTCTCATATTGAGATCGTTTGATAATGGAAGGATCTGTTGTTTTGCATTTCTATATATCTGAGGACACCCTTCATTTTATTCCTTTTCACCAGGTTCATAAGACAGTTTTATGTATGATGTTCCTAAGAAGGATTATAGTAATGAATAATATAGTGGGATATGATGCAGATCATTTATTAACCACTTTTGTGTGTGTCTATGTGTCTAAAATCACTAGACCTATACAATTATGGCATGGATTTCTATGTAATTTAATGAATGTCATCCTATTAAGATGTGAAAACTATGTATTATATGTATGGTAAAATGATGTTTGTATCTGAGAATGTTTTAGTTATCCTTTGGAAACTGGGAGGAGAAAACATTACTGAAAACCTTAGGTATGGGTATAATTAAATGATAACACCAAAAAATGGTAATGATTATGGATAACCAGGATCAAATATAAGGTTTAATATATTGAAAAATCTTTTTAATGATTTATACATCCTATAAATGATTTTTCATGGTTCTTCAATATGATTATTATTTAACATAATATGATTTTTGGTTTTAGTCAATGTATGGAACTTGGAGGTCTCGTGTTAACACTAACCGAACATGGAATGATTATCCTCATGATTAACCAAATTAAATTGGAGCTATAATGTGAAACCTTGGGATTATTTCTAATTAGTTATCATGATATATTATTAATATCATTCACCATAACCAGCTCTTAGACTCCCCAATGAAGATAAAGATATATTTCACTAAGAGCTCTAATATTGGGGATTATGAAGGAAAAATTATTCGCTTTCTTTTATGTAGAGAATGATGGAAGAAGAAATCAACTGAATGTATCAAAGTAAAAAAGAAAATGATTTGTATATGTAAATGTAGGGTATATTGCATGTATTTTCTGGGGGAAAATGCAATGTACAATGTAGGTAAATGATTATAATCATAAGATAACATTTATATTTCAATGTATTATGTGTATGGAATTTGGGGATTATCAATGGAAATTTTCCTAATCCTACTGTAAACTAATATAAAAAGGAAAGACTTATAATGTGAAAGGATTAAAGTAATTATGCATTATGATTCAGGAATTATGTTATGGAAGTTTAATATCAATGATTTTTTTGGATACAAGGATCATGGAACATCTATGGATTATTCTTGAATAGATTTTGAAAACATATGTTTAGCTGGAATAAAGAGATGATTGACACTAGTATGTTAGTATTGTTAAATTTGAAAATTGTTAGTTGTTGAAATATTGATTTATTTCATATTTGATGATATTGAATTTTTTGATTTATGGAATATATTCAATAGTTTGTGAACTTATTTAAGGAATAAGGACAACATTAATTTTTGGAAGAATATATCTTTTCATTTTATGTTAATTGAAAAGTTATGGATACCATCATGGTTGTATAAGTTTATAGTTAATCAAAAGTTCAATGGCATCAAAGACTCGTATTTTATGATTTAAGTCATGTGATATAGAATTAATTTGAATATTTTGTTGGGAATTAGATGGAAAAATTTATTAATGTTTAAATAAACTTTTGGGGCTAGTATAATATTTTCTATTAATTATGCTTTAATATATTTTGGAATATAAATAATCTTGATGGATGAAATGTGATTCATTGATATGTTGATATAATCAAAGATAGTTATGGTAATGTTATGTATTACCTTTTAGGTTAATATATGATTTAGATACAATATATTTTGGAATATTTCAATATATTTAAAGTGTATATATTTATTTATCATGGTGATTATTGATATTTGGGATATGTTCCATTGGGATGAGGTATATGTAACATATAGGTTTAATAATTGATTTACCATGAAAGATAATTTGGAAAGAATTCAGTTTATTAATTAGAAGAGAATATGTTAAAATAATGAGGATGTAATTTATTAATTAGGATATAATTTAATACATAATGATTTTAAATGAATACTATGTTTGAAAGAATACAAGATATGCAACACTGATCCTTAATGAACCATGAAATATTTTTATTTTAATATGACAATTAAGACCTATCTATTAAATTGGTTTGTATGAGTAGTATTAACTATATTACTAAATATATATAATTTTTATACACAATATAAATGTATTGATAAATTATTAGTAAATAATCGTTCAATTTTAAATAATGTCAATTTATTCTTTTAATAAATAATTTCATAAAAAAATGTATGATTTATTGAATTTTGAAAGAACATACTATAATTAGTTTCTAGAACATTTTTAAATTATTTTTGATTAATAATTTATTGTTTGACCCTAGGTACCCCTCACTGGTGCCACGAGCTGGTTGGTTATATGGCCTCAGGCATGCCGCCATGTATTCTATATGATTCCGACAAGTAGAAAGGGTCTAATATAAACCACGGGGAGACAATATCCTCTCTATCAAATTAAAAAATCATATATATATTAATAATATCCAATTTTTACTAAAAAATAATTATAATAATTACCTTACCAATAAATACAAACAACACATGATAATCCAAAAACATAGATAACTAACCATAACTAAAATAGTAGATATATCATTTAAATATGTTTCAAGTGTCAATATGAAAAAGAAATGATAAAGACACTGAAAACTCCCAAGCAATTCCTGAAATCATGTCATCTTCCCTTATCCATTTTCCATCCCAACTCATATATATAACATTGTTCTCTTTCCCATATTATTTCCAATAAAAATCAAGTCAATTTGGTTACTGATCAGGCAGCCCAAGTAGGGTGTGAATACAAATCAGTATGACACCACCAACATTGTCTAATCATATTTCAGTCTATGACACTGTATCTAATTTTATAATGAATAAAGTATAATAAATCAAGTAAAAATATTTAAAACATAATTATTGATTAATTAACCACATAATTACTCATGTTCATGATAACACCCAAACAATCAACAATTACTTCATCTTGTGATGGAGTATGAATTGTATATCATTGGGAATCACAATTCATTATATCATGTTCTTTAACTAAACATTTAATTCCAATTTTTGGTCCATGTCTAATAGAAAAATCACACAAATGGAAATGTGTTGGGACTATGACATCATGTCTAAATCCCTTTGTATATTTGGACCATCAGTCCCTATCCCACATGGAAAAATTATCATATATGGGTGTTTGTGGAATTCGTCTCTATCATACGCTCATTATAACATATGTGTATTGGGATTATCAGTTTGTATCCCACACTCATTATCACATATATCAAAATATATCACATATCTTATAAATATCACATTTATCAAGGTTAATCATCATTAAACATCTTATGAAACATTTTAATCGTTGTACATCATTTCATTTTATCCCAAAAACCATGGTTCGATATTTTAATCACATGGAAGTTTATGGAAAATTCACTGTTAAACCATTTATCAAAATTTAATCATATAATGCTTTAACCCTTCATGGTTAATCCAACAAACCTTTAAATTATAATTTCTAATAAATTCCATAAAAAGTAATTGCATATTCACTAATTTTTGTAATTAATTAATCTAATTATTCTACAAAATCCATAAAACCTTTAGTTAGTTAATTAATTAATTAATTTTATTTCAAGATTCAATTACCAAATCTGTCAATTGAAATACCAAATTAAATACACACAATTATCATTCAAGGATAAGTGAATTTACATTTACACCACATACCTCAAGATTTTTTATAGACATACGCTAAACCGAAAATCACCAAATTGAAGAGAAATATTCAAGATCACATTTTTATGGATGATCTAGGAAAAAAACTAAGATCAAGATTAAATAGATTATGATCCAAGGAAAGGTAAATCTAAACCATTTCAGCGGAGTATAAATCATTCCTCTTGATCAAGGAAGAGAGATGAAAGATAGAGGAATCAAAATGGGGAAGAAATCACATACCAGTGGAGAGATGATCCTTTTATAGGATCATTTATTCACTAAGAACGAGGTTTAAGGTGCATTTGAACCATATCAGGTGTTTCAACATTTCGAGTAATTATTTTAGGTTCATAGTAGGTCGATTTGAGGTTAATACCGGGGGTATGATATTTTTATAAATATTAGGATAATTAAAATCCACCTAGATGGTTTTCTTGGTACGGATGCATGGTTTTCCAAATCTATCTCTATATACATGAACCTCATACTA
Source organism: Viscum album (assembly GCA_963277665.1). Taxonomy (NCBI): domain Eukaryota; kingdom Viridiplantae; phylum Streptophyta; class Magnoliopsida; order Santalales; family Viscaceae; genus Viscum; species Viscum album. The sequence goes on along the minus strand of OY728162.1, from coordinate 791,192,259 downwards.
GGGGTCCATACATTCTACTAAGGGGACACACAGTCTGAAAACCCATATTCCAACTATGAAATTCCTATCTCTTTGGGATTATATGGTTTTCTTGGGGTGGGTTCACCGTTTAGGAAACCTATGCACTAACCTTGTATTACCCTATTTCATCCAAATTTATAAAAAACAACCTTGAAATAACAAAACAACCCACCAAAGATTTAAAAATATAAGGATAAAATAGTACATGAAAATGGGTATGAGACATCTTTATAATGGTAGAGATCTTACAATCTCCCCACCTTATAACAGCACGTCCCTAACACAAATTCCCAAGCATATCTAAGATTCTGAGGTAAAAAGACTGGTCCAAGGAGCCCACATATCTACTTATCTCTCCCACATTTCCACCTAAACACATCAATATTTTGACAATACTTGAATTATCATCACGATCATTTCCCACCACACATTCTCACTCTGATAAATAACTTTTATCCAATAATTCTCAAATGATGCATATGTCTCAAACTCAAAAAAATACAACAACGATCACATTATAAGTCTTGGGGTGATACTTCCAAAGTTGTGACACATGAAAAACATAATACATTTTACTATACCTCTATGTAAGAGATAATCGTTATGCCACCGAATCAATTCCCTCCACAAACATAAAAGGTTAAACAAACATAGGAACTAACTTCCACTATCTCTGAATCCTATGGTGACCCTATGAAGTCCCAAAACCCATTCCATTTATATATATATATTATAATTTATATATTTTTTAACAACCAAATATCCCATAGGTTTATAGTTTTATAGAATTTGAATACAATGAAGAATTCTAATTACAACTCTCAAAAAAATAATGGACAGGAAATCTATTCAGATGATTATAATGGATAAAGACCATAAAGGGGACACGACCACTCACTAACATCTATGAGTCATTATTTCCTATGAATAGATATTTAAAAAATATTTTGAGTGACAAAACTCTTAGTAAGGGGTTAGGAAACATGTGGAAACCAATCATTTTTTTACATCAACAATAAATGAAACACATGAGATACAACTTGATAATTTATAATTTATAACATCTTGAGTACTTTTTAAAATAAAAATATTTCATTATAAATAGAATTCAAAATATGTAACCATTTGAATGATACATATCATTCATTTATGAAATTATTAAAATTTATCGTGATAACTCATAAACATTTATATATAGTTATCAAGGGCACCTTGGATCATAAAATGAAGTCATAGATAACTCTTAGGACAACATAACTTAATGAACATTGTCACATAATGGCTTAGGTTCACTCTATAATCCAATATTTTTCTTGGGATAAACCTCTTGTGCACCATACATGACATCACATGAGATTTCAAAATTATCCAATGAATTGGAGTGCCCTATAATTCTAGGTTTACCCATCACATGAATAGAAAAAATTACCATAAAGGATTGGATTCATTCCTCATTCCATGTGTGACTATTTATAATCAAAAACACAACACCTTGTATTTTATATCGTAAAGACCACAATATTTATTTAAATGTGGTGAGCTTAGATTTCAATTTCATGAAAAAGTAAATTACTTTTATATACATGTTTCATGATAAGAATAGATTTTCATGAAATCACATGTGTAAATATACATTAATATACATATATACGAATATAACCAGTTTACATAAAAAATACATATATATATAAACATGTTTATATATATATATTAGAATAGAACATGATTTCATATCCACACACATATATATAGGAAGGAATAATTAAATATATACATATATATGAATTTGTGTACATACATATAATAAATAAATAGTATTAATAAAATCGATACATATATAAAAAAATTATATATATATGTATATATTGATGTGAGATTAAAATTCTGTTTCACCATAAAATAATACTTATATAGATACATATATATACATGTTTTAAAATAATGTTTCATATTAAATTTTATATTTAGGAATATATGAAAAATATATAATTGTTCGGAAATAAAACAATTTTAATGAAAGCATAAATTTTTAGAAATTTGATAACTTTACTAGAACATAAAATGGAAAAATCATGAAAATAATTTTATGAGGAGAAAAACATCGGAGAACATGATTTTTAACATGTAAAGAGGTATATATATAAATAAATTTGTAACATTGTTTTTAATAAAAAAATGTATAGTTGAATAATATCCCATGTATATACATAAGAGACAAATTAAGGTATTTAAAAAAATTCAAGAAAATAAATCTAATGAATTGGATTGGTAGAAAAGTTTTATAAAAAAAAATGGGCCCCTTTACATTATAAAAAATTATAATACCATTAGACAATACTGATGGACTAAAGAAAATATTTCATATAAAAATCGTAAATTAAGAAATTGTTTTCAATATTTAACCAAATATCCCATAACTATCATAAATATTTAATTCAAAATTATTTAGATAGATAAAAAATAAATATTACTAAACTATTAACACAAATTAACATAAAATATGAAACAGAGAACCCACATAAATCATTTGAGACTATATTATTTTCATAAAGAAACGAAAAAATATCTTGACATAAATAGTTTTGAAAATAATCACCTTCGTATCATTATTCTTGAAAATAAATAAATGCATGAAAAATATGTATTTCAATTGCATAAATATAAACTTGAAAATATATTATTTAAATCTGGAAACATGTTATATATTTAAATTAACAAAAAAAAATGTTTAATGTTATTGTAAAAATAATTTCACTGAATTTACTTATAGAAAATAAGAAAACCTTATTCTACTACATTATATCTTGCAAAAACACCCCATATCTAACTCACTTCGCTTACATTAGGTGCAATACTTCGGGAAATTTCTCATAAAAGTTCATAAGTTCTTATACATCTAGTTCATACATAATTTAAATCCATAAAATATATATTTATATAGTTGTATTATATTGGATTCCTGTATAAGGTGAGTGGAGGTGGAAAATCAACAACAACAGAATATACAATATTATTTTATATATCTATATAATTTTTTTCAAAAACAATTGTCATAAATGTTGGAAAAAGGAAATCAAAGGGAAATTGAAATGTGGATTACAACCAAAAATAAAAATAAGAGTCAATACCCAGATAAAATATTAAATTTATCTTAATCATTTACTAAATCTGGAATAACGATATAAGAGATCTAAAAAAATGAATATCCTGGCATAGTTGAATGCGATTGAGGAAAAAGGACACACATGTCATCCTATGACAAAATGATTCATGCAAAAGGGATTACATAAATATTCGACATCTAGAATATATCACAACAACCTACCATGGTTAGGTAGATGTAGATTGAAACATCATCCAATATGATCTCACAGGAAAAAGAAACCCTAACTCGTAGTTTAACCCGTTATAACGACACTTGACCTTCATGATCCCTCATCAGTGGTCGATGATCACTCAAACTCCTAACATTCATTTGACCTCCCTATGTTATAACCCCCTCGATTACTCGACGTCTGTCATGCTTCGATGAATACCTCTCCTTTATAAGAACTCGATGACCAAACCCTTTTCCCCCATACCCAATTTTCCTATCTCAATCGACGCCTCCCCCACCCATGTTATCATGTTATCTCTCTCCTTTTATCATTTATTTTTGTTATTTAAAAATTCATTCCATGTTTTTTTCAAAAACATTTTATCGCTTTATTATTATTATTATTTTTAACATTTTATCATAGAAAATTTTAATAATTTTATGAATTTTATTATATTTATCATATTAAATATAATTCATAATTTTATATAAATATATTTCTAATCACATTTCGTAAAAAATATATGAATTTATAATAGATAAAAAAATATATTTCTATAAATTATTTAGAAAATTAATTATTCAATTTAAGTACCATCATTTGTTTATGTTAAATTGTAATTATTATAATTTATTTATTAAACCCACATGTTTTTTAAAAAATAAATTATAAAAAAATTATATTTTATAAAATTATATTTTAACCAATATTGATTATCTAAAAACATTTTAGTTATAAATTTTTTTCATTAAAACATATTTTAGTTATCAATTTAACATTAAATTCAACATGATTTTTGATAATAATTAAATAAATATGTTAACTTTAGAATAAAATAATTATTTCTTCTTTCTAACCAAATGTTTTTACAAATATAATAAATTAATAATATTAATGTTAAAATATTATTTTAAACTATACAAAATAATTTTTTTATAATTTACAATCAAATCATAAAATAAATTATTTAAAACATTACAAAATATTATAAATAAAATATAATAGATTATAATTTTAAATAAATTATCAGTTATCATAAAGGATCTATTATAATTATTAATTTTGAATAATAATAAAATTAGTTTCATGTATTATTATTTAATTTGACAGATTTAATCTTAACTGAAGAAAAAACATTAATTTAATTTATTAAAAACAAAGAATATATTCATATATTTGATGTTTCATTATTCACAATTTCCTTGAAATTCAATTACTGTACCTATATAAATTCTGACATTCACTATTGATACGTAATAAAACTAGCACCACCAGATTTTCCCTTAATGTAAAATCATATAAAATTTACAGAATTTATCTGAATGTTCAAAGGGGATGTATGTTTCTTCACCACTAATGTTTTCTAAAACTTATCTATGATACCATATATGATGACCCAAGACCTATTCAATTTTTTATAATTCATTTATTATTTAACAATATAATACAGCAAAGGATTACTGTTATAGACTGTCTCTATATATTTGATAACTCTAATTACAACATTAAAAAATAGTGGACAAGAAAAAAATTCTTATGATTAATAATGGTTAAACACCATAAAAGAAACTGTTCTAGTCACTATATTCTATGTTTCCTTATTCTTTATGAAAAAATGTTTTTAAAAACATAGTGTGAGAAAAAATATCTCTGTAAGGGTTTTCCAAAAATGTTGAAACTAATGAGGATTTATCACATCAACATAAAAATAAAAACATGTAATACATAATGAGATTTCCAAATTTCTAAAATCATGATTTTATTTGAAAATAATAATATTTATTTCAAATTGGTTTCAAAGTATTTAACCTTTGGAAAAATACATTTCATTCATTTATAAAATAGTACAAATTTCACTTGAAAAATCATAAAAATTTATACATATTTCACCAAACCACCATGGATCATAACATGAAGTGACAATTCACTACAGAGAAAAAATAACATAATGGACACAGTCCCATGATTGAGTAGGATCACTCCCAAATCACATAGTGTTATTGGGATAAATGTCTCATGCACAATACATGACATCTCATGAGATTTAAACTTTACCTAGTGAATTGGAGTGCTATATAATTAAGGTAACACCCATAACATGATTGGATAAAAGTCCCAATAGGGTTTTGGTTCACTCCCCATTCCATTCCATCATTCAAATAATATCCATGTGCGATTATTTGGAAATAAAAACATTACAACTTGTATTTTATATCATATAGAAAATTAAGTTTCTTAAAAACCCTGAGCTTCGATATCAACTTCCTAAAAGAGGAAATTACGTGGTTATACATGTTCCATGATTAATGTATTTTTTCATGAAATGAAATTTTTAAATATACATTCATATATATATATACATACATACGTAATAGTTTTAGATAAAAAGATACACATATATATTCATTTGTTTACAAATATATTAGAATAAATCATGACCGCATCTCCTTATATGTATGTATTTATCTGAATAATAATTAATATATATTTAATATATATATATATATACATTAATGTATTTACATACATATAGTAAATAAATACTTTTACATTAATTGATACATATCTAAATAAATATATATATAAACTTATCTATAGATCTTGGATTAAAATATTGATTTACTATAAATAACACACATGTATACATGTTTTAAAAAAATGTTTCATATGAAATGATATATTTATGTATATATATATATGGTTATTTTAAAATAAAATAATTTAAAATTAAACCTAAATTTTGAAAACGATGATAACTTCGGTTGCACATAAAGTGGCCTAATCAAGAAAATAATTTTATAAAGAGAAAAATGTGTGCGGGCATGACTTTTATCATTCAAATTTGCATATATATATACCTAGATTTTCAATATTATTATAAAAATAATAATTTTGAAAACTAAATAACATGCCATATATATATATTAGAGACCAATTAAGGTTCTCTAAAAACAATCAATTAAATAAATCTCATGAATCATTTTGGAAAAAAATTATAATCTCATAATGACCCCCTTACCATTATAAAAAGACAATTGAAATTCCATTATAAAATATCGATGGACTAAAAAAATTTCATATGATAATATTAAATCTAGAAATAGTTTTTAATATTTTTCCAAGATTCCCCTTTCTATTATAAATATAAAATTAATAATTATTTATACATATACAAAATAAATATAAGTAAACCACTAAAAAAATTGACATATAATCATAAATATAGAACACACTAGAAATATTTTGCAAGATTTTATTTTCACACAAAAAAGAAAATGTGCTCTTGCACTTCAATAGTTTTGAAACTAATCACCTTCTTATAAAGAATCTTGAAAATAAAAACCTTCAGGAAATATAATTAGTTCCCTTAAATAAATATAAACATGACAGGAAAAAACTTAAAACCGAAAACATGGTTAATTTTGAAATAAAAAAAATGTTTGAATATATTTCCAAAATTAATTTTGTTGCTTGATTTACAGAAAATAAGAAAACCTTCTTTCGTTGCTTCATAGTTTTCAACAACACCCTCAATCTTACTCACATCTATGAAACAAGGTGAAATACTTAAGGATGTTTATTAGTGAAGGGAAAACGTTCTTATATATCCATATTCATCAGCATTAATTTACAATTATCACTCACATTAAAATATATTCTAGTAAACAATGGTTGATCTTCCTTCAACCATGTGTGGAAATTCACTTAGGATGTAAGGTATTAAGAGTAGAAGTATGGGTGTTTAAATTATCTGTCAATTTTATTCATGAATATTCATTTAAATTAGAAATAAATTTATCTCACTTATTCAATAGATATTTATATGTTAGTATTTTTTAAAATATATTATTAAGAACAGAAATAAAAACTAGTAGATAAAATAAAGAAATTAATAATATATTGTATTTATCATTTAATTTAAATAGTAAACTTAATGAAATTAGTCTGATCATACAATTTTACCAATAGATATATATTTTCTCAGTTAAAATCAATAAATTTTACCATAATTAACTTTTTAACATAAAGAAATACTGAAACTGATTGATTAATCCCAATTAATGAATGAAATATGTTAGTATCTCTTTAAAAAATAGTAATTAAAATTTATCAATTTATTTTTATTGATTATTTTAAAATGATTATACTTTTGATTCAATTTTTTTTTATCTATATAAATTCATATATTTCTACACAATAATAACTCTTATGGCTTTATCTTTTGGATTATATGTGTCACTCAAGGGACCGACCTTGTACCTTCAAAAATATATATATTAGTAGAATAATACAAATAATTAAAACTTAATTTTAAATCATGAGGACCCACATTAAATTACAATTCTACTGGGATGGAAAATTATTTTTCCACTATTAGAATTGATTAATAGTGGACATATGAGTATAATAAAACTTTTTTTATAATCCAATTCTATTCTTAAATCATTAATAATTATTTTATTTTAATTCTATTTATGTGAATGTGTTTATTTATTGTTTTTTCATTTCAAGAAACTTAATTCATGAAAAAGATTCCAAAAAACATGACCAAGGAGCCTTGATTCGTGATAAATGATTGACTATTACCCTAATGACAAGTGGTTATTATGTACATACAACTTATTTATCATTCAAGAGAACATGCTCTCAACTACACCCAATGTACCTCAAGAAAAATTATCCAATGAGAACCAACATAATAGAGCGCCACAATTTCCCTAGGATAGAGCCACAATGGACTATGATTTATCATATATTGATGGGTTTTCCTATATTTTTGTTCATAATTTGATTTACATGAACAATTTTACGATTAAACTCAACTTAATACCAATAAAAAACTTGGGATGATTTAGTGTCATGAATAATGAAGATCTGCATAGATATTTGACTATCCTCGGTGAAATTTGTGATATATTCCACAATAATTGAGTAACAGAAAATTAAATATGATTGAGGGTATTCTAATTCTCTCTATATTTCTAACAAATAGATTAGTTAAACAGTTTACTCTAACATATAAAAATGATTATTAGAAAAATAAATTACACTATTGAGGATTTAGAAATTCAAAATTGAAATATAAATAATTTCTCATATTCATTGATAAACTATATTTTAAAGATGAAATAAAATCAAAGATTTCAAGAGGATTTTGTTACATTAGATAATTGATTATTACCTATAAATAAATCAATTATTTATTTTTTACATCAAAATACATGGGTAATGATCGATGACCTATCCAGTAAAGGATTAATTATGAAAACATTTGATGTTGTAAATGGAATTCTATATGATATTACTCATAATGATAAATTAGGAAAAAGTTATTAGAATCCACAGAGGAGAGAAATATTTTAATTCAATGAGATCACCTTCTTGGATACCCATTTAGAATCATTGATTTATCGATTAAATATCTTATAATTTATAGTGGAATTGAATAAATTATTGTATTCACAAACACTAACACCCAAAAAAATTATTTTATCGTTATATGTAAAAAAGGACCCCAAATATACTGAGGATTTAGTCGGTTTCATAGGATAATAAACCTTACGATTGAAACTGTGTTAGTTATAATCATTCCCCCAAACATTTCCAAAATACATAAAACTAATGGAGATGTATTCAACATAATCCATAACTAAATCTATTATATAAGTAATATAAATCATTTATAATTTTAAAATAAAATAATGGAATACCAAAATATTAAAATAAACCACAACCATTGAGTATATTCTAACTATTACCACCCCTCAACTATAATCCAACAAGCCTACACATGAATTCTACCCAAAACAACCTTCTTATCCCCTAAAAATTACTTAAAGGAATGTTTAATAACCTTATCCAAAAGTATAGTCAATATATTATAGGAAAACAGAACTATATAATGAATTAATAATCCTCTGCCTACAATAATAGAACTATTTGTGGTAAATATATCAAACATTATTAGAGTGAATACTTAATACCCAATAGAGTAACATGGAGGAACCCCAAGGGATAAGGGGAAGGCTATGAAACTTTTTTTAGGTGATTGGTGGAAGAAAATAAGAACAATAGAAAGAAATTATTTTTTAAATGGAATAATAAAAATTAAGGGTTAAAAAGATGAATTTAGAATATAATTAGGATAAAAGAGAATAAGAAAAAAAAGTTATTATGGGAAATCTAGAAAATAGGTTTGTAAGTAGAATAATGAAACAAATATATTGAACCATATAGATCCTCTATTTCCTTCCTATATATGATAAGGAAATGAATTATTGAAATGAAATACAAGATGTTTTATATGGTATCATACAAAATTATATAGAAATATCTTTTAGTGAATATGTTAATTAAATGTTATATTATGATAAAATTTTAAAATAATTACTATAAAAAAATAATTCTTGATGTTTGTGGAGTTATTTCACTTTGAAAAGATTGTCCAATATAATTTCAAAAGAATATACATAGAAAGATAAGAGATCTAGGAATATTTTCAATCTTATTCACCATTAGTTCATGAACATTCAAGAATACACATTGTGACTTAGGAATGGGGTGAAAATTTTATTCCCTATGTGGGTTCTTAAAAATGGGATTAGATAAACCAAATATTAAATTATTTTCACTCTATCTTTTTAGAATATCAATGATGTACCCCTAAGGATTTTTTAATGTGTCTTGTCATGGTGGAAAAATTTAGATTCCGTATAGATTGTTTTATCCACATGGTAGAATATGAATGAGATATTCTCATATTCCTTATAAGGCCTTTTGTTGATACTAAAAAATAATTTATAAATTTCATCCAATGATGAATACTTTTCATATTTAGTTATTAATAAGTCATATTTGATCTTATTAAAACTATTAAAAACGAAATTAAATAATAGTATTTGTATATAAGATTTTCTACTAATAAACACACATCCATCATGAGTATATAAATAAAAATGTATGTAATATAATGAAACTAATTGATGATATGATGGAAACTAAGGAGGATAATTTAAAACAATATGGCAAGGAAGAAGCTCACATCATAAAATGGAGAAAAAACATGTAAATGATTCTTATCCAGAATTAACTTCTTCAATCATCAAAATACTAATGCTTCATTTTAATCACTTGAGAAAAACACTATGGTACTTATTCTAGGGTGAAAAGGATGATTTAATAATTATTATTAATGTATAATTAAGAAATTAATATTAAAATAATGTTATATATTTTATGGAAAAGAAACAAATAACTTACTTGGTGGTTTTCCATCATAAAACGTATTAATATAATCATTTTCACCAAAACGTACATCTAGAAAGAAGGATTAAAATTTAGAAAATAGGTACAAATGAGACATACCTCACTGAGAAAAATTTGGGATAACTAACATAGATTATTTCCATTACCAATCGAATTAATCCTACCATTTTCACAAAAATATTGTTGTTAGACGATTTGAGAAAACTATGATTATTACTACAGGTGAGACTAACACAAAATAAAAAAAAATTCCAAGAAAAATGTTCTTATACTACTTGATGTGGGTATAATGATTTTAATATAAAAAATTAAATCAGTGACCCCTTTATATGTAATTCAAAATAAAGGTGGAAGCATACGATAATGAATAATGATAATGATATGATAATTGCAATGATAGTAACATTATATTGGGTATGAAAATACAATCAAATACAAGAAACATCCATACGAATGAAAAACGTTCCATTATTAATCATAGATTAATTCTTAATTGGTTATCTCAATATGAGTTCTTCTTTCCATTTAGATAGACATTCTAGTTACAACCAAATAATATTTATCCAAATAACAAACAGAAAACAATTTTTACTTACCCATATCAATCATTCTCATATCATATAATGTATTTGGTCATGTTTAATGAACTGGTGAATTTTCAAAGGGGCATTCCACTTATTTTCCAGAACATGGTGGAAGAATTTATTGTGATTTTCATTGATGATTTCAAAGTATATGGGATATCCATATATTTATTCCAATATAGACATGATTTGGTACTTAAAATATTTTAAGAAAAATCCTTAGTTGTCAATTGGGAAAATATCCACATCATGGTTCCAGGTAGTGTCATTCTAGTGAATAGAATATATAAACAAGGTATCAAGGATCATCTAGTAAAGAGTCAATTCATACATGATCTCCATGATAATAATACAGTGAAGGGGATTTAAATATTTCCTATACATGATGGATTTTCACACCACTTAATAAATGAAATTTTCAAGATATCTACGATACTCACCCATATTTTGTCAATACATGTATTTTTTTATTGGAATTATTATGTACTGAAGACTTAATTTGTTTGAATTTTTTTTTGGCCACACCAATCATGATATTTCTAATTCGGTAGAAAAAAATAATCATAAGGTGAGATCCAAATGATTTCATTTTAAGAGATACTCTAATATAGTGGGTAGGTCGTACATTTCAACTTATATATTATTATAGCTATTCCCATAATAAGTCACAATTAAATTAAACTGTCATCAAGAAAATTTATTATAACAATTGTTTTTTATTTTGATAATTTCAAACCATATTTACTAATATTTTAGGTGACATTAAATATTGATCACGCCTCTTGAGATATTTTCCAAAAAAGGTTTCTATAGATGCTTGATTTGGTGTATATTCTTACTAAAATAGTTTTATAGGATTAACATAGAAAAAATGGATTAGATATTGTACTCGATGAGCATTTTTTTAGATTACTATGAAATAATATCTAAGAGGAGTAGGAGATAGAAATTGATGTTGTGTTCCAAGATGAGATACTTTTTTGTACTGATTTATAATCTCTTCCATGGTTTTTCACAATTATAGATTATTTAGAAAATGAGACCATAAATCTTCTTTTATAATAGTAATGAATAATCTTTTTAGATAATCCAAAACATTGTTTTTAATAATAACTTCATATTCATGAAATGTAGTGAATGACTAATTTGGTGATGTGTGTCCAAATACAAGGCAGAGATCATTCTACAATACTTTTATTCATTACCAGACGGAGGACACAATTGACTTGGTAGAATAAAGGCCATGATAATAAAATGTGGAATATTATTTTTTGATATCCAGAAAGATTTAGGGGAGTACATATGAGGCTATGATTAATGCCAATAAATGGATAATAATGGGAAAAGAACTGAGATTCCAAAAAAATCAATCCTAAAAGTTGAGGTGTTTGGTGTATGGATAATTGATTTTATGGTTCCCTTCCTAATCTCCATGAGAAACACATACATACTTTTGTATGTGATTTACATCAATAAATGGGTTGAATATGAGGCCACATAAAAATTATATCAAATATAGTGATGAAATTGTCTATAAAGAACTTATTTTAACTTGTTGGTATGTCTAGGATACTCATAATAGATTGTGGAACACATTCAAACAATTATATATTTTTGTGTGCACCTGAAAACTGAAGAGTTTTATACAATACCATCTCCCCTCATCTCCCACAAAACCAATGGGAATGTAGAATTATTAAACTTAGTGATTTTAATTATTTAGGAGAAAACTACAAGTTCAATATGGAATGATTATCGAAAAAATTCTCATAATACATTATTATTAATTAATGATATATTTTATGATGGTGACTAGTATACCCCCGTTTTGGATTATTGTTGAGAAACCTGACCATTTAATGGTGGATCTCGAGCATTTTTCATATAGGGATATGAAGAAAGTGGATATGGAATCACACCAAGATATAAATATACATCAATATTTGGCTAAAATATAAGAGACTAAAAGAGAATCATATAATAATTAAAACAACTACAAATACAAAATCAATAATTAGTGTGATTGATGAATCAATCATTGAATATTCATTCTAAGAGATACAATACTGTTGTTTAAATATTGTTTGAGATTGTTTCCAAGAAATATACAGTCACATTGGTAATGACACATTATGGTATAAATGACTTTTTACATGGATCCATTTATATATAAAAAGGGAATAAACCTTCATTCTAGTTCAATAAAAAAGGATGAATCTATTAATGGATAATTTCCAAAGTTATTTTATTCTATCTCTCAAATTTTAGTGAAAATAAAAAGTTACATCTAGATATTGAATTTAATTAATGATATAGGTGTCGAGAATCCTATGTATGTTTTATTTATTAGGATTATAAATCAACATTAGATTGGTTATAAATTATTAGGATAAATATTTTTAGAGACTGTAGAGAACTGTCCCCTACTCCCCTACTTAAGATCTAATTAAGACAACATAAAATTTGAGATGAGTAAGAACCAATGAATAGAAGTAATCATTTTTAAGGTGAATCTAGATATGTCATGTCATAAAACACTACTCCCTATTTTCATAATTCTAGACCTATGACACACAATAATTTATCACACTGTAATAATGTAAATTTCCTGGATTAAAAGTATCCTTACCCTAATAGGGTGGGTGTACACTATAACCCAACCCCAAAATATCATAATATTGATTGAAAAATCAGGACATGATGGGAAGTAATTTCTTATTCTATAATTCTTCAAGATAGAAAAAAGAAAACATAATTATAGGGTAGGTTTCATGTCATGAATTCAGCCTGAAATAAATCACATAAGGATAAACTGACATGGTTGTTCTATGGTGTCTTACCCAATAGAGTTACAACTCTAGCGGACTGAGTTTGAAAAATACCATGGTTTTAGAACTAATGAATTCATTCTTTAATAATAGGGGTCATTCTATAATGTATTTAAATATATTTAATTCGAAACACCAAAACCTGAATCGTGTTATTAGTAACCTTATTCACCTCTCTCAGTGCTTCCAATATTGATATTCTTAGTTGTTTGATTCGGTTCGGGTCACCTTCAAGCTGAAATTTTACACTTATAGATCCTATCATGATTAAATTTCACACATCCTCATACATATTTCAACCCACTCACCCCACTATTTCCCAACCGACACTATAAAAATTCACAATACCCATCTAAACATAATTGTTTTTTCAAACCGTGAAAACAACCCATTAAAACCCCCTACGAATCCATATCGATCCATTTCCCATCTATATCCATATCCTTCCACAATGGCATAAACATAGACTATTAACAACAAATACAAATATAAATAAAAATTAACACAAATAAAAAATAATATATCTATGAGCCCCACAAAAGGTAAAATGAATAAACTACCCACACAAGCACATGATACTTTACAAATCCTTTAACCTATCCAATTCACATCTCTGTAACCTAACCTAATCCAAACCAACCAAACAACCCATAATTCATCTATTTGTTGGGATTTATCCCAAAATCACCATAAATATTTTATATGGATCACTAAACCCAACCCCTGGAAGAGTCTAAGGGGACATTAAATGTCATGAATTCATAAAAAATTAATTTTTACATGCATATTATGGACTATTTTTATATATCCTATCAAATTATATATTCACTCAATGAAATTAATTTATAACATATTACTCATTTATTGGAAGAGGATTCTACAGAATGGATCATATAGTGAATATTAGATTTGGATATGAAATAAGAGTATATTAAGTTATAAATTATTAAACATATTTGGATCCCTTGGTTCGTAGGGTTTGGAGAAGGATAATTTGTCAAAAACTATGAGTTTATATAGAGAGTGGATTATAATGATTTTATACTAGAGTGCTGCAAGAAGGAAATCCATAAGTAGTAGATGAAAACAACCTTTTAACCATTAAGAAAAAAAGATAACCTAAAAAACTAAGAGAAAATAGTTGAGAAGTTATATGTTATGGATTATACATTGGGAAATATCTCATGAATGGTTTTCTAATGGATCATCATAAGGATTTTTGATATGATTTTATTTTATTCTTCATTCTAGCATTTATATATGGTTGTTAATAATCAACATGACTAAATCATTTTAATTGTTTTGAGGGTGAATTTTTAACAAGACCAATGGTATTATTATAGGTGGAAATTTCACTATTTTACAAGAAAACCACTTGGGTTTTTTGACAAATCATTTCACTTATCCTCATTAGGGTGTATTAGGTTGTCTGACCTCCCATTATTAGAAAAAGTGGTCTCAATAATGATAGAGGGTATGGGCATGAATGGAATGAAAATTATACTTATTTAATGGTGGATAATGATTCCATTAAGGGATACTAACATGCTTTATTCACATCCAAATAAAACCCAACACTGAGAGGACGAATAGATGTTTCACATGCTTAGGAATAACCCCCACTCTTTCCTCATAGGGAGTGGAATTATTATTTTCCAATTTCATTCAGTATATAATTTGGACCAAGAACCATTTTTATGATAATATGGAGGTAGAATTTGGTCAACATACCATTATACTATATTACTTAACACGACATCCATTTTTTATACTTTATGAACCATTGAGAGAAAATGTTAGGTTCATCCAAAAATAAACATTTTTATCCCACTCATCCATCAACATATTTAGATTGTACTAGACCTCCCAAAATTGATCATTTATTCCATCCCCAACCCACCCTATTCAAATATTGACTCATGGGATACTAGTTATGTTATGGATACTGATTAATGATGATAGTTAGAGTTGTATTTCCAAAATAATGGAAAGGGTCTGATAAATTACCCTATAATGGTTGTTTTCATTATTGAACTAGTTGATCTCCACATGCCCCCCTAAGGACAAGGGATATACCAACTCAATAGAATGATCATCCACTGACTCCCACTACTATCATGGTCACTACAATATCCCTCTATAGTGATACGCAAATTAAAACTACCAGTATAGATTTCAATACTCTAGTTAATCCTCTTGTAAACCCTGAACATTCCTATGCTCATGGATCTTCGGATACCCTACATAGCGGGTAACAATATACACAAATTAGTACATAAGTACCATTATTAAACACCGAGACAACTAATTTGGAAATATCCTAGATTGATCAATCATCTAAGTACTTTTCAACACCATCATTGATTGTCATTCCTCATTTATATGTTTCGATGGATGAAATTTCTAACACAACCTAGATTTAGACTACTCCACCTTCCCTTATAAAATATTTTTTATCGAGGATGTTATTTTGTAGAACTATTAGGTGATTCAATGATGGTAGGTGTAGTCCATTATGGATTTATTGATTTCATTGACTATAACCATAGTTGAAGAGGATCCCAATGGGGATATGGGGGATGGAACCAAGGAGTCCTAGTATCCCCTGCTTAATCTTTTTAATGCATTTAATTTTTTTTACATTATTACATTTTTTAGTATTTACTATATTTACATTCCTTTTGTGTTCATTATGTATCATTTATATAACATGTCGATTGAAAAAATAATATTATTTTTTGCATCAAAATCTTCTTATCAATAATAAATATAACCTTTTCACACTATCATGTTACCTAGTTCATTTTTTTGATTATACAAAATCAATTCCACCCCAATCCATCAATGAATAGGATTTTTATATAGTAAATTCCATCAATTTAACAAGGAATGAAATCATATATAAATCATTGAGGTAATTATTTATTTCTTGCCCAAATGGCCTGAATTCTTTCTTCTTCTTTTTTCATACCACCTACAAGGGATGAGGGGGAACCCTTACAAGGAATGAATTCCTATATATTACAAGACCGGTATGTCATAGAGGAAATATCCAGACTATTGCTACATGGAACTGCTCCTCCCCATAATTTTCATCATTATATCATATCTCCACCATTTTAGGGACATTCAGCTAGGCTTCCTGTGCATGAACAGGCTGGTCCCGATGGAAATACCATACCCTTTCATTCTTCACATCCATTAGATTCTGCTCTGGTGAATACACCTGCTCTGAATCCACATCTCGATTATACTCCTTGTATTTTCTACATGGTCTATTATGCACAGTTTTTTGTTGTCCAAAATCCTTGAGGTGATCTGAAGGCCATAAGGTGGAATGAAGGCCTTGAGGTGGCCAAAAAACCTTACTGGCACGAAGTCCTTTGGTGATCTGATGTCCTTGAAGGACCTGAGGACTAAACCGGTGGCACAAAAGCCCAACTGGATGAATATTTCTGGCTACTACAGTACCAAACAGTACCTGTTACAGTACTACTACAGTACCCCGGAAATATGTCTCCACCCAGTTTTGATCTCGGGTCTCTAGGATACAATTATCGAGTCCTCACAAACTGGGCTAGGCTCTTGTGCTTAATTATTTCTTTAATTTTGATAATTCACTATGATGTATTTAAAAGAATATTCATTTTCATCTATATCACCATGATTATAAATGGTGGAGACTGTATTTGATATTAAGTGTGGTGGAGGTACTCTTAGAAACATGTGAATTTTTACTTAAAATCAATGGGCAAAGTGACATTTTTTTGGAGACATCTCTTGACTTATGAAAATTATGAACACACCTGTAAATAAAAGATAAAAATTTAATTGGGAATTATTGAAAATAAATTACATGTTAATTATTAATATGATATCCAATATATTTACAGAATCATTTAGTCCTCTAATTTCAAATTTATAAATTTTTTGTTTATTTGATTATTATATAACGGTCATTTTACGTATGCTTTTTTAATATTTCGAAATTCCATTCTTGATAAGTGTTTTAAAATATTTTGTTATAATATTTTTAATAAACTATATCATTATAGAAGTCTAGAACATCATTAAAATTTAATCATTCTCAATGATACTTTTCAAAAGAAAATTTGTTTCATTCAAACCACACTAATATGATTGGGGATTTTTTTAACATTTTTCCTTTATAAGTAATCTATAATTAACTTTATTTATATCTTGTAATATCCATGAAATTTATAGACATGAAATTCAAATTATAGGCTAATTTATCCTTCATAAAATACATTATTTAGTACAAATACATGATTTTTTTCTTTTGAGTTTAAAAAAGGGGTATTAGTGATAAATGGAACTACAATGTGAGAATACATGTAAGATAAGGTGGTAGAATTTTAATTTGTGATTTGGAAGTTGATTCCAAGATATCTTATATTTTTATTCCTTGATTCCTAAATTATTTTGGAAATCAAATCAAAGTAATAGATCATATCATACACATTAAAATGATCATACATACATGATTAATGATATTATTATAACTGTTAGAGTTAGTTCAAATAGGTAATCAAACAAAGGATCTTTTATGGGTGTTATACTTGATCCTAGTGCAATTTCCTTTGTAACAATGGAAAATAAAAGAATAATATGATGAAAAATTGTGTAATTATTGTTGAAATTTGATGATGGGAATCATTAAGTGAAGTAGATATAGATGGGAGATGATGAATTTGAAGTGAATAACTAGATATTTTTTCAATGGGATTAAATAAATAATTTATTCTCATTATTAATGAATATATTTTTAATTATTACATCACGAACTACCCAACTCTAGCCTCAAATACATTTGATCCTTTTTAGGATTACCAATTTATTTCATTTGTAAGATTTATATAATGTAATTGTATATATGATAAAATCCTATAAATAGAATACATAAAATTTATAATGTGAATAACTCTAGTTTTACATTATTCTTGATTGTTGAATGTGAAATTTTCTAAATACGATTGTCACTGTATGGGTATAAATGTCTATAGAATGGTTGGAAAATAATTATGGATGAGAATAAGAATTCTATTATAACATTAATAATGATTTGTGATTACTTAGAGAAGATAATTATATTATAATTCTAAAATATTCAGTTAATAATTTTTTTATTGACATGTGCTCTACTGAGTTTATATATTTAAAGGATTGGTTTTATTCTAAATCCTTGAAAATATATTTTTCTCAAGGATAAAAAATGTTCAATTGTGTGGGATTTTGATAACTATTATTGATGCATATATTTTTATCATGCTTTTCATTGATTATGGGACATAATGATACAATTTATTTTACATTTATTTATTTATGGAAGGATAAAGCATAACGTATCTTTTAGACCATCCCTTGATGTATTTAGAGTACCTGCAGAGAGATTATTCCAAAAAAAATCATTTTGTAGTTATTTGGACCAAGGTAGAAATGGTAAACCTATAAGGGAATAATTCATCAAAATGGTGTCACATTGTGGATGAATGTGATTTTGAATATATTACACCAAAATAATGTACCTCACTCCAGATTATAACACAAATGAGGATACATATGATTACCAAATAAGGACATATGATGTTAGGATTTTATGCTATTCTATAAAACATTTTAGGTAAAAGTAAAAGAAGAAAAAAATTTCATCGATTCCTCCTATGAATGGATTCACGCCATGGTTATAGCTTGTCATTAAAGCAAGATAATGATCTCTAGGATATGAAATAGTGTAATGATCAAGTATGAAGTGTGGGTTGAGGGGACAAGAATATAGGATGAGTAGAGGAGAACAAGCTATGGTATCACTTTACACTAGTGGAGAAACATATAAGATGGTAAGAGTACTCATTTTTATATAATGGTATACAATTAATGTAATGTTTTAATGTGGGATGAGTCTAATGGGATATAATTGAGAAATCATGTAGTTTTATTATATGTGTATCTATGTCCTATTTAATTTAAATATTGATACCCCTTTGAGGAGTTGTAGAAGATCATTTTACAACATATGACCATTATTCTATGACTTTATGAAGTAATATTTATATATATTACCTTTATTATTGAACAATAATCTTTTCCTCTTCTAGATATATTGATAGTGAGAACATTAAGGGATGATAAAGTTATATTTGATGTACTTGGAATGTTATTTCATGAAACTTGATATATTTTAATTTTTAAGGAGAAAAATGTATCCATGGAACACCAAAACCATGACCTGAACCCCAATGATGTAACCTATGGGGAATATATAAGGCATTATATCTATGTTATCTAACATCATTCCACAATAAAAAAAGGAATGTCATGACAAAGATGAAGTCTATAAATTGGATATTACAGGTAAATTTTTGGAATTAGTAGCCATTAAATTGAATTTTATTAGATCCTTAGACCCTATTATACTTTTTTTCTTCCTATAAGTTCACATTTTTTATTCCAATAATTAATTAAAGTAAGTAATTTTATATTTCAATATATTTTAATTCTTCTACTATTATTTTACAAATTTCACTCCCATCGTAAGATAGTAAAATAAAACACGATTTAGTTTCCCTCAACCATTAGAACCTCCTCATTTAAGAGGTGTGGGATCAAGAGTAAAAGGATGATTCTTTATACTATCAATATATTTATTTCCTGAAAATATAAATTTTTAGGAATCACATTAAATCCATAATCCCTACCTTATTTGTTAATATGTCTTTGAAAAAAAGTCTCTTGAAAGGATGGACTCCAATTGGATGAGAAAATTAAGCCATACAATGTCTAACTCATTAGTGAGGAATAAGAGAGGAACTTTATATCCATTGATGAATATTAAAGGAAATGGAAAAAAAATCTTGCCAACATAATCCAAAAATTCATGTAAGATGTGGTGGAGAATTAAGGAGCTCATAATATCCTAAAATCATCTAATGATGAAACAAATACTATAATTATTTTGTACAATGGAAAATCATTTTTAATACTTACCATATTATGGAAACAATGTAAATGAGATGGATTCTGTTAGTGAAGGTGGATGTGTGGGGCCAATTTCACCCATGTCTATGGATGAATAATGTTATTACGATCTATTTATTGATGATTATGGTACAATGACATGGTTTATTAACATATTCTTCAAATATAGAGTGTTTAACATTATTTAATATTATATGATATTATTAAAGAAGATGCTGGGGATGAAAATACAGAAGTTATATATTTAAAATTTAATTTAATTGACTAACAGTATGGTGAGGATCATCCCAATAAATAAATGATAATAAACCATAATTAAATGCAAAATTAAAAAAAATAGTGTTTAATTTTTTTTATATCTACAAAATTGGATTTTTAATTCCAAATAAAGAGAAAAAACCATATGAAATATGATATTGGAAGAGTCCCACGTTGGAATGATTTTGAATTTTGGGGGGTAAATTATTTATTCTCCAGAATGAGAAGATATGAAAAATTGAAACTCATGGGGATGATTGAATTTTCCATTTTAATTCATCTAAAATCAATGAATACAAATTCTAATACAATTAATGAATGGTCGTTAAATTTCAAGATACAATTTAGTGAAAAGGAGTATAAATCTCAATGAAATAAGGAGTTGTCATAGAAAAATAGTGATAAAAATTTAGAGGAATGAAATACTGAAATGATGCTTAAGTGAGCTGCCTAAGGGGAGCACATAGGGATGGAGTATATTCATATAAAGAAAAAATATATTTAGTAGTTAACGTAGGATCAATATATACAAGAAATTAAATAAGTAAGGATGGATTCAATGAATAAAATATCATTTTTCATTGGATAACTCATGTACAAAAAACAAGGATGCAATCTCTTTAACAAACATTTATCTTTTCTCAAGTAGATACTAGGTCTTTTAAATAATCTTCCATATATGAAAATCATCACACCCCAATATTTTTAATGAACATTTTGTTCAATGTTGTACATGATATGAAATAACAAGGAAAATGAAATCAGGAATTATTATCATTTAAATATGATAAGGAAAACATATCCCTTAAATTTTAATTTATTAAAAATATTAAATAATATATGAAATATATATATATTTCATAATAAATATAAATTTATTGATAAATATTTATAAAATAATCACTAATTTCCTAGTAAAGTATTTTTATTCTTCAAAGAAACACTTCATAAAAAACGGATTTTACTTATCTTTTTGAGAAATTATTAAAAGTAATTTATAAAGAATTTATAAATTATATTTGATTAAAAGGATATCATTTTTTAATTCGTAATGTAAGGTTTATCTATGTATTAAATTTTTGATAATTTCTTGAAACGTTTGATTTTTCATGGAACAGTATAAAGTATTGATTTTTATTGAAATCTATATTTTTATTTCAATAATTTACAAAGTTATATTTTATTATAAAATGGTTCAAAAGTAAAATTAGTTCTCCAATGTTTTAAATAATCAAATTATGTTCATTGTAATCAATTTTATGAATGAATTTGAAAATAGAAAT
The DNA here is from genome assembly GCA_963277665.1 of Viscum album. Classification (NCBI taxonomy): domain Eukaryota; kingdom Viridiplantae; phylum Streptophyta; class Magnoliopsida; order Santalales; family Viscaceae; genus Viscum; species Viscum album. Next base: position 791,169,706 of record OY728162.1, on the reverse strand, counting down.
TTATAAGTATAATACATTTATTTTGAAGAACAGTTTTTATGTGTGTAATGAATTTTGTTCTTAATAGATTAAACTATTAACTATGGGTGAATTATTTTAGTAAAACATATATATTATATAGTCCATTATATTTTTAATATTTATTTAATATTTTTCTAGGAATGATATAATAAAAAACATAGTGTTATGCTTAAAAATGTGTTTTTCTAAAAAGCGGATTTATTGCATGTTTCGTGGTTATTTTAAAATTATGTTCTTCAAAATATAGAAACTGGATTTTATAAACATGATTAAATATTCTTTAATCTATCTATTCGAATTTTTTAAATATTTCCCTTTTATTTTTTGTTAATATCAATCATCATCATAGTAATAATTATCACTACAGTAAAGGGTAAATAAAGTTAATCTAGGTTAATACTAACTAATAAGGCTTTATTTTTTCATAATAATAATTAATGGATAAAGGATATTCTATAAATAAAAAATTATATTTTAAATTTATTTGTTTAATGGAAAAATTTCAATGAATATGACATATAAATTATTTGATGCAATAGAAGTTAAATATTATCAAACTTTTAGTTTTAAATGTGACTTATATGTACACATAATGAAAAAATAAATCAATGGATGAAGAAAAGTTTTTATTTTGAGATTAATTTAGTTATTTTCCTAAAGTAAATTTATTTATCATTTTCATAAAATATAAAATTACCTTAATTTATTATACTATGCTATCATAGTATTTATTCCAATATAATAAAAATAAAATAATTGATTTTAGGAATTCTAAGAGTAATATAATTTTAGTGAGTTATAGTTTTCCATTACTCTTTTTAATGAATATGACATATTAGTGTTATATTGAATAATTATATTAAATTCAAAATTTTTTATTTATGTATTTTAAATATAATAAAATGAATAGTGTCATAATTGAATCTAATGACATTTTTTCAAAATAATATTTAATATTTTTTTATAATTTTTTAAAATATTTAAATATAATAAATAGGATAATATATAGTCTAAAATATAATCCATTTTCCATTTATTATCCAAATTTCACCTCACATGTAAAATTATAATCCTTTTATGTGAAAAATATGATAACCTGATTACTATTAAACTGAGTTAATTAAGGAGTTAAACCAAATAATAAGGGTTAAAACAGCACTTAAAATAGTAAAAATGTTATTGGATTTTTTTTATTTAAACAAAATAATATATTAAATTATAATCCATGGTATTTATGTGGAATCTGGGATAAATAATGAATTTTTTATATTTTTATCTTTTAAGAAATTCCAAAATCTCCCCCTTACCTAAATTATAAAAACAAACCTCCACCAATAACTTATTCATAACTTTTTACCTTATATCTCAAGCATAAACTTGAAAAAAACCTTATAAACATAGTTTTACACATTCTATATTTGATGGTATTACTAAATTTCCATCCCTTGGGACCTTAAGGGGATACATAATGTAGTTATTTCAAAAAAGTGTCAACTTTCATAACAGATCACTTTTTTTCAATTATTTTTTATCTATAATAAATTTTTCTATTTTTTCATAAAATAATATTTAAAATATCCTCAATGTTATTAAATTTTATTAATATTATTAAAAACCATTTATTCACCATCTATCCATGAAATGGGTAGTGATTGTTTTGATCATTCCTACATACGACTTACTGTCTCCACATTGTGATACAATTGATTTCTCATCACCAAATTTTATGGATGGGTATTATAATGGGTTTAATGATTACATATTATAATTATTAAATATTTAAAAATGAGTATTTATAATATCATATATACCTTATTTCCTTCAAAACCATTGGAAAATAATAACATCGCTTGTGAGTACATGTGGAATGTCACCTCCATGAAGCAATGTGACTCATTTTACACTTTTGGTTTACTTGGATTGTTATAAAGATAGATTAATTTATAATATAATAAATATGTTATATATTAATTATTATGTAAATATTATTTATTATTTACCTTTCTCTTATTTCACCCATCGAGAAATGAAAACATCATTCATACGTACGTACGACCCGTCATATCCAAGAATAATGCAATTCATTTTTCTATCTCTACTATTATGGATTAATATAAATAATTATAGAATTAATATATTTAATATTTCTATTATTATAAATTATATATATGTTATATTAGAATAATCAAAATAAATGGACCAGAACCACCGTACCAAAACATACATGAAAAAAAGAAGTATATATCACCCAGATAAATGATTATAAAAAATATTGGTTAACAAATTCTTGATAAAAGGTAACAAGTAAATAATATATGGGAGTATATATATGATTACAGTCATATATTATATTTATAATAAATCTATATTTATTATATATAATTTTCTAATTCCTACAAAGGAATGCATTCCTAGGGTAAGGGATTTTTATCTCATTTTTATTTCTGGGGGAGACTTTCCATATTCACCAATTTTTTATTTTGTGTGATTTATATAGTACCAATGAATTTATTTTTTTATTGTTATTATGAAATTTATGTTGGTATAAATATAATTTTATGTTTCTTTTTTCATGGGGCTTATAAATCAATTGTTACTAGAGAAATAAGGCTTTTATAGTATAATCTTATTATTTATCGGGATTGTCTATGATTAAGTTATGATGCTAAAATTGTATGATATAAATTTATAGAATATAATGTATTTTATTCTCCTCTATTTATTTCTATAGAATAATATTTTCATTATATTTTCCTCTATTTAATTACTCATTATACTAAATGTATGTTTTTAAATAAAATTGACATTATTTTTTTCTTTGACCAAAAAAATTGTTTCTAGAAAATCCATGTATTAAGGATGGTTTTAGTATTATAATTTGTCTATTTAAAGTAATTTCTACAATTTTTTTAATTTTAAAAAAAATTATTTCAAAGGTAATATTGTTTTCATTTTTCCAATGAGGTGCTTTTTGTCTTTATACAAGTTTTACATGACTTTTTTTAATTTATTCAACTGAAATGAAATATCACAACATCATGACCACTCAATTATTTAATGTTTCCTTTATATGTTTCCAAGGATATTTTTTTAAAAAATCCATTATAATTTTAAAAATTTTATATTTTAAATATGTAATTTTATTATGGAAAGGTAAATTTCCCCAATTAATTTTTAATGATAATATAATGGTATTTATAATCATCAATGATAATAACCCTTGATTTCACTAATACTTTATGGGGGATATAATCCAATGATACCAATCTTATTCTTTATCTATAAGGTTTATGTTTAACATTTAAATATTTTTATGAAACATTTTTATTATCCATGGGTTATGATATGATTTAATTATGAAATGTTTATGGAACCCATTCCTTTTATTAGCTTATAATATAATTTATTTTTTATGATATTATGGAGAAAACATGTATGATTTTCATCATAAAATGGTTGAGCCCTTTATATCCCTTAAATGAATTGGTTAATAATTTATATCCCATGAAGTAAACATGACATGAATGAGGAATGAATCCAATTTATTATGAGACATTGTAAACTGTGATTGACTTGGAATTGGACCATGACTTCTATGATCGTTTGGGGAGAAAATCCATTTTACTATTATAGTATTCACAAAGATTGTTTACTAATAATAAAAATATTATCAAGGATTATTTGGTTTTTTTAAAACTATGACATAAGTATATGTCATTCTCTCTTGGCTCTTATTCATTTATTACTTTATTTATCATGTCTTATGAAATGCCAAAATCTGTTCCATGACTTAATATTATGATCTTTGATATGTAGGGTATGATATTATATTTTTATTATCATGTTCTCATAAGTTTATTCTTATATTAAGATAAAATTATCATTGAAATGTCCATTTTTTCATTAATGAGCATCTGAGCTAACCATTTCGTTTGTTTCTATTTCACCAGGTTAGAAAGATAGCTTTATGTGTGATGTTTCTATAAAGGATTATAGTTATGAATGATATAGTGAGAGATGATGTAGAGAATTTATTAACACCTTGATTATGTGTTTAATTATCTAAAATTAATATACCTATACAATTTTGGCATGGGTTGTTATGTTATATAATGGATATTTACCTATTAATATGTAATAAATATATATTAAATGTATGGGTGAATGTAGTTTGAATCATAGAATGATTTAGTTATCCTTTGTAAACTAGGATGAGAAAAATTTACTAAAAACCATAGTTATGAGTCTAATTATCTGATAACATCAAAAATGGTAATGATTATGGATAACCTGGGTCAAATATAAGGTGTTATAGATTGAAAAATAATTTTAATGATTTATACATCCTATAAATTATTTTACATTGTTATGCCCTATGGATATTATTTTTCATAATATTCTTTTTTTAGTCAATGTCTTGAACATACATGTCTCATGTTAAAACTGACTGAGAATGGAATGATTATCCTCATTGTTAACCAAATTAAATTTGAGATATACGGCTAAACCTCGAGATTATTCCTTATCAGTTGTCGTGATATATTATTAATATCTTTCACCTTAACCAAACCATAGACTCCCCAAGGAATATAAGAATAGAGTTCACTAAGATCTCTTATGGTGGGGGTTTTGAAGGAATTAAGATTCTATTTTCTTTTATCTGGAGAATGTTTTAAGAAAAAGTCAAGTGAATGTATCAAACTAACAATAAGATAATTTTTATGTGTAAATAAATGGTAAAAATCATGTAATTATTGTAGAAAAATGAAATGTTTGATGGAGGTAAATGCAGATAATCATATGTTATCATTTCTAGTTCAATGTAATATTTGTAGGGAAGATGAGGATTATTCGAGCCAATTTCTGAATCCAAGTGTAATCTAATATACCAAGGAAAGGCCTATGAAGTGAAAATTTTAAATTATTTATGAATTATTATTCAAGAATTATGTTATGGATTTTTTATATCAATGATTTATTCAATACAAGGATCATGAAACATATAAGGATTAATCAACAGTAGAATTTGAAAAAATATGTTTACTTAGAATAAGGAGATGATTGACATTGGTATGATAGTATTGTTGAATTTTAAAATGGTTAGTTGATGACATTTTGATTTATTTCGGGTTTTATTATATTGAATTTTTGGATTTATGGAATATATTCAATAGTTTGTGAACTTATTTAAGGAATAAGGACTGTGTTAGTCTATGGAATAATATATGATTTCATTTTAGGTTAACATAAATATTATAGATATTGTCATGGGTGTATAAGTTTATAGTTAATCATAAGATCAATGGAATCAAAAAACCCAATTTTTATGATTTATGTTATGTGAATTTGAATTGATTATAATATTTTTTGGGGGAATTAGGAATAAAAGTCCGTTGAGGTTTAAATAAACCTTTGGGGTTAGTATATTATTTGATGTTAATTATTATTTAATATATTGTGGAATATAAATAATCATGATGGATGAAATGTGATTCCTTGATATGATTATATCTTCAAATATAGTTTTGGTAATCTTATGTATTACCTTTTAGGTTAATATATAAATCATATACATGATATTTTAGATAATTTCAATATATTGAAAGGGTGTTTATTTATTCATCATCGCGATTATTGATATTTGGGAGATTTTTTATTGAGATGAGTTATATATACCACATAGGATTAATAAATGATTTATTATGAAAGATAATTTTGGAATAATAGAATTTATTAATTATGAGAAAACTAGTTAAAATTATGAAGATGCAACTTATTAATTAGGATATAATGTAATACACTGTGATATTAAATAGACAATATGTTCTATATCATACAAGATACGCAATATTGAGCCTTAATGAACCATGAAATATTTTAATTTTAATATGACAATTATTACCTATGTGTTAATTCGGAGGTTATGAATAGGATTAAATACATTATGAGATATATATAATGTTTATACGCATTATAAATGTATTGATAAATTATTACTAAATAATCGCTCAATTTTTTAAAAAAGTCATTTTATTCTATAAAGAAATTTTTTCATCACAAATTATTATTTTTTTGAATGAACATATTATAATTAACTTGTAGAAAATTTGGAAATTATTTTTTTATTAATGGGTATTGTCCGACCCTAGGTGCCCCACACAGGAGCCCCGAGCTGGTTGGTTACGTGACAACAGGCCTGCCTCAACATATTCCAAAGGCTTCCGACTAGTAGCGATGGGATAATATAAACCATGTTGAGACTATACCCTATCTATATGTTTAAAAAAATATAAATAAAAAGGTAATAGAAAAATAGTAATAAAAAATAATTATAATAATTCCATTAACAATAATGACCATCATCAAATAATAAACCCAAAACAATGACAACTGACCAAAACTAAAATAATAGATATGTCATTTCAGTATGTATAAAGTGTCAATATTTAAAAGAAATAATAAAGACACTGAAAACTCCCAATTTACTACCCAAATCATGTCTAGTTACCTCATATATGTTCCATCCCAACTCTTCCCTATAACATAGTTCTATTGCACATATCATTTCATTTAATATGATTTCAATTTGTGCACCACTCAGGAAGCCCGGGTAGGGTGTGAATAAAAATTAGTAAGACACCCCCCAACAGTTCCAAACATTATCCATTCTATACTATTATATGCAATTTTATAATGATTAATGTATACTAAATAGAGTAAAAAAATTCTAAATTCCTTATTATTTAATTAACCGCATAATTATCCATGTTCAATATAACACCCAAACAATCAATACCTAATTCATCCCATGATGGATTCTAAACTATATAACATTGGGAATGATAAATCATTATATCATGAGCTTTAAGTAAACATTTAATTTCAATTTTCATAAAAATCATAATAGTAACTCCACTCCAATTACAATGTTTTGGGCCTAGACCATCATGTATAGCACCTTGTGGATATTTGGAGCATTGGTCCCTATCCCACACCAAATATTTATCACATATGGGAGTTTGAAGTATCAATACTTGTCACATTCTCATTATCAAATATGTGTATTGGGAGCATCAGTATGTATGCCACACTCATTATAACATATATCACAATATATCACATATTTCATAAAAATAACATTTATTAAGGTTAATCATCATTAACCTTCTAATCAAAAATTATCATCATGGGGCACAATTTCTTTTTATCCAAAAAGAATGGTTCTTTATTTAAATCTCAAGGAATAATATGAAAAATTCATTGTTAAACCATTGATCAAAATATATTCCAGATATCCTTTAACCCTTCAATGTTAAGCCAAAAAACCCTTTAATTATAATTTCCAATCTATTCCATCTACACTAATTCCATAATCACTACATTAAGAAATTAAATTGTCATATTATTCTACAAACTCCATAATCCCTATAATTAATTAATAAATTAATTCAATTGAAACAAAAAATTACATTTTTTTAGTTCTAACACATTTAAGAGAAAGTGAGAACCCATGTCCATAGAGAAAACCATAGCATGAAATAGTGAAGGAGACATATGAACCATTGAAATCATGTTTAAGACTATTAGAGTCATTATTCCTATGTAGTTTCCTGGGAATTAAATTTAACTCTAACTCTGGATCATCTTTGTTGGGGTCCTTGAACTAAATTGCTGACTTGTCCCACATCTCTATGAACTCTTCCATGCATAACATCCCTACATTAAACCCTCTTTCCAAAATACGATCTTGTTTTTCAATCAACTCTGTCTGCATCATACTAGATTACACATAAATGGATATCTCCACCATCTTACCATGATTCTATTTTGCGGAATTAAATGTCGTTAATTTCTCCAACATCTCTTCCTCGGAATGGATGATAACATCCCATGAATCCTCGAGCAGGACCTCCTCCATCTTCTTCGATGCCATAACGTCCATAGTTTCATCAACCATTTTTTCATTGGGGAATGTCTGACACTAAAATCCTAAATCCACCATTACCATATCACCCGATGGGATGAATGGACCAGCAACCTTGCATCCTGTAAGCATGAGGTCGATGGAGTTGTCAGCCACCTATTTCTTGTCATCATTGCACTTTCTCAAGGGAATGATGACTTCATTTATAGGATCCTTTTGAAGAAGCTTACCCTTACTTGCAGATCTAGTGATAGGAGGAGTATGTAGGTTGGCGTAATCCCTCCTAGGCCTCACACTCCCATTTTTCATAACGAATTCATCAGAATCCACAAAGTCATTCTTGCCCTTCCGCAAATAGGATCAAAGATATTCCTCTGAAATGGCCAGTTCCTTGGGCTCAGTAGGATCCAGATAATCGTCCATGTCCTCTTGAGAAAAACCCACTTCTATCAAGGGATCATCTCCATGGGTAACCTTCACATATTTTGGATCCCCACTAGCATGGCCATCCACTTCTCACAACACTGAAAAATAGTATAGAGATTTCATAAATGGTCCTCCAAAAATAACATTCTCAGCATAAGAAATTATAGCTTGTGGGACCTACTATAACTTGTTTGGAGAAACTCTCTGGGAAAATTCTCAACCCATAAATTTAAAATGTGTTGAGATGTAGGACAAAATCAAACACTTGGAATCCACCCCAGTGTACTCATCCCCACAGACAGCCTCATTCACTACATTAAAATTGGTTGTATTTAGAAGAGCCATCTGCAATGCCTGAGAAGCATCCAATAAGACCCCCATTTTTCCCTCCCTACCAATTCATGTTCAAGTACCGCACGAACCCCACTATCACACATCATCACAACAACATACTCAAACAATCATGAAACTCACATATCACATTTCAGCCGATATAAAATATCAATGACTCATGGGTTATCCTTAGAAATCATAGACGACTTCCACTGATCAGAAGAAACCTCACATAGGAGCCGGTGATAAGGATAGATAGTTTGTTCAGTCCCTAAATCTAGACCACCTTCATTATCTCTATGCCAATCCACGATCCCATCCTTTCTCAGGGGATGGTCACTGGAACCATGACCCCTTGGAAATTCCTCCCTCCACACTTGCAGGAATGGGACAAGTACCTGAGGTGAGACACACTGAACAAAAGTGCATCCAGAACTCAAACACAACTGGTTGCCTCTAACAAAATTCATCTACTACCTAAATCCAAATACATTCGACTGAGGGTCTTGAAACATCAAATTTTACATAGATGTGTGGGGAGATCAGGTGGTATACTGAACTGGTTCTCGAATCCAAATAAGGAAAACACCCTACCAAGTTATCGAGCAATTGGAAGATAGAAGAATTCTGAAAGTGGAGGGGGTGATCAGGTAAGAGTACCAACAAATCCGTTTGTTGAGTCAATAAGGTTTTCCTTATGAATTTTCCATTCCTTCTTTTTTTGAAAATCACAAACACCTTATCTTAAAGAAAATCTGATTTTAACCTATATTTTCCTTCATTAAAGAAAATTTCCTTACCAAAGGAAATATACCATTACCTAGATTTCATTTCACAATTCATAATTTTTCTTAAGTATAAATATCAAAATCATATGTAAAAACTCATAATCATATAATACATAGACATGAAGCATTCTGTTGTAAGATCTGAATTCCATGTTACGAACTTTTATGACGATCAACTCTGAATTCTGATTATGAACTTGTATAAAGTTATAACTATGAATTCTAATGATGAATTCTGATTATGAATTCTCATTATGAATTCTGATGATGAATTCTGATTACGAATTCTCATTATAAACTCTAATGATTAATTCTGATTATGAGAATTCTCATTACAAATTCTGATGATGAATTCCGATTACGAATTCTCATTATGAATTTTGAAGATGAATTGATTATGAATTCTCATTAAGAATTACTTATAAAAATAGAATCTGAATATCTTAGTACTATAGACTGTGAATTCATTTTTTCTTACATTCAGAACTTTCATATTTTTCTCCATTCTGAACATCATTTTTTGGTTATACTCACACTTGTTCAATTACAAAACGATGGCATTCTTTTAGTTATCAATTAACCGTTGTTTGTGTGTCACGTGTACAGGTCCCACCGAAATTCAAGGAAGAATATAAGCATTGGAGGAGGGAGTCGACCGTTGGAGATTTTCCTATAAATAAGAGCTCATTTGAAAATAAGAGAACAACTTTAACACTGAACTTTGACAACTGTGTCCACATGCTGTTGAAGTGATTACTAGAGAGAGAGACTCTAATCAACTATCAAGCTTTGTGATGAATGTTTGAACAGCTTGTTCAAACTTTTCCTTGTGCAGACTTTCTTCGTGCGACTCTAATTTTTCTTTGTACAATCAAGGGATTTAGTGGATAGGAAGACAAAGGATACAACACCTTGATGTTGATGGATTCCATTCTGAGGAAGACAAGGGTTCAGACTACCTAATAGTTGAGGGATTGCGGGGATAGCAAGATAGACGCTGATCATCGTATCGAGGGCTTACCCTGGTGTGGGTAAGATAGAATTTCTTGAAAGTATAAATCAAGGGACCTTTATCCATGGTTGTTGGATACCCTCCATTTTGAGATAAATGAGTTTATACATGTTACCAGTAGTTTTAATACTCTATTTTTCTACTACATTTTTATTTTTAAGGAAAGTATAACTATCTTTTACTTCCTTACTCTCGTAATCTTATTTAGTTAGATTCTATATACTTTAAGGTAGAATCTTTATCTTTATAAAATTTACTTACGTTCAATTTCCAGAATCACATTTCCGTAATTTTTCCAGTGTTTAGAACTTATAGAGGCATTGTGAATTATCTTGTTTAACCTTGTTAAACATAACCATCCTTAAAAGATCCAAAGGAATTTTTAAAGTGTAAAATTCACCCCCACCCCTCATGTATCTAAGAATATAATTTTTATTATTATCCTACGTTTGGTATTATAGAGTATATCTTACTCAGACATACCATCCTATAAATTGGTATTAGGGGATTCAGTTCAATCTGAATTAGTCTCATGATTAGATTCAGATGAGAGTTTGATCTCGGAATATAATTTTCGGATTCACATATATGGATTCACACTTCTGGATTCATTTTTGTCTGGATTCTATTTTAAGGAATCATAATTCGGATTCACTTTTTCATACAGATACTTTTACTCTATATTTTCTTACTTAGAATATTTTCCTTGTTTACAAACTTTTTCTACTAACAAGTTTTTGTGGAAAGACTTTTCTTAAAGATGGAAAGAATCAATATTGGTTCCATAAAAAATCTCAATCCAACTAGACCACCTATCATTGATGGTAATGATTATGAATATTATAGAGATCTCATGAAGAATTTCATTATCAACACTGGGGTTGAAAATTTTGTTATGCTTACCAGTAGATAAACAAAATTTGATAAAGAAGTAGGTGAATTTATAAATCAAGAAAAGCATGAATATCAACTTAATTATAAGGTACGCAATACTTTACTTTGTTCAATGAATAAAATATATATAGCCAAATTTCTTCTTGGGAAGTAGAAAATTCTATATGGAAGAAACTAGAAGATACTCACTTTCGAACTTACAAAGTATATTAGACCAGAAGAGCTATGCTTAGAGCTGAATATCATGGTTTTAGTTTTCCTTATAGTGAACCCATATGCAAGGTGAAACAGAGATTAATGACTATTGCGAATAGTTTACAATCAATGGGTGAAAAAGGATTGGATGATGAATCCCTTTTTGTCAACATCATCAACATCATGCCAAATGAGTGCGAATCTAAAAGGACTGCAATTATTGAGAATAGAAAGGTTACAAAAATAACCCTTGATAAGCTATTGGGAACTCTTCTTCAGCATGAGACTGAAGAGAGATGTTGATATTGTAAAAAAGAAGAATGGAAATGGTAGTGTAAATTTTACAACTACCTCCAATAATATGAAAGCCAAGACTCCTGAGAGAGTTACTAGATCCAGATCTAAGAATGTTGTTATTCATTCTGAATCTAGTGAATGTGAATCCTCAGAAAATAAATTAGCGAATCTTGCTCAAAGGATGAAGTTACATGCTATGAATGCAAGAGAGCTGGACACATCAGACCCGATTGCCCTATGCTTAAAAGAAAAGAAAGAAAGGAAAGGCATTCTACGAAAAATAGAAAGAAGTATTACAAGTATAATGCTAAGAAAGTGTTGAAAGCTGATGACACATGGAGTTCCAGTGGTGGAGATTCTTTATATGAATCTTCAGATTATAAATCTTCTGGACAGAAGAATCTTGGTCTTCTAGCTAGGCTAATTATTGATAATCATTGCTTGATGGCTAAGGTACACAATGATAACTCAATGACCAATGCTTCTTTAAATGAAAATGGTATTAAATATTATAACTCTTCAGATGAAGAATCTTCTTCTGATGAAGATAATACTCTTCCCACCTATGAAGAAGTCTCTAGGTTTGACAAAATCCTTGAGAATGAGAATTCAAAACTCATGAAAAAACATGATAAGAAAAATTCTAGGAATACTATACTAACTAAGGAAATATCATATCTTTCTAAAGATCTTGATAAGAAAAATTATGATTTTGAAAGTATTTCAAAAAATAATGAGGAAGTAAGTTCTGAGAAGAATAAAATTTCTAAAGATCTATAAAACACAATTTCCAAGAAATATGTCTTCAAGCCTAGCTCTAGTTCAAATGTCTATGAAAAAAAGAACATAGTTATAAAACTCAAATCTGAAATATTATCCTTGAGGAAGTATTTGTCAAAAATTACCCTAGGTAGGGAAAATTTTGATAAAATTTTGTCACAAATCCAACCTCTAAGGAATACTTTAGGTTTTGGTTATACTGGTTCTAAACCAACTTTTAGTAACAATTACTTTGTTCCTAAAAGTTCCCCATTCTGCACTAAGTGTCAATGTGGTGGTCACTGGGAAAATAATTGTTCTCCAAATAAAACCCATTCATTAGGATTTCATAAATCTTATTTTTTCTAAGAAGATGTGCGTTCCCAAAATTTGACTTTCTGAGATTTCCAGATCCATGCAAGTCTGGATTCCAAAAACCTAACTTTTTCTTATTTTTAGGAAAATAGGAAAAGTACCAACAGTAATACATGGTACATGGATAGTGGATGTTCCCGACATATGACTGGTAACGAAAACTATTTTGAAAAGATTATCAAGACGAAAGGAAGAAAAGTAGCTTTCAGAGATAATGCTAACGGAGAAAATATTGGTATAGGTAACATCATTCTTCTTGGAAAAACATTGATTTCAAATGTTGTATTTGTAAAGGGTCTCAAGAAAAACCTCATCAGTATAATCCAATTATGTGATGAAGGCTACCTTGTGAATTTTAGTAATGATAAGTGCTTAGTACACAATTATAAGGAAGAAATTATTCTTTCTACCCATATGTAAGAGAATGATTACACACTAAACATAGATGACCTTAAGAGCTAAGACATACCTTTCAGTAGTGTAATGGAAGATCATTCTTGGTTATGGAATAGAAGGCTCGGACACTCTAACATTAGTAACTTATGTAAACTTCCTAAGAAGAGACTAGTTAATGATCTATCGGAGCTAAGATTTGATTATTCAAATGTCTGTAAACCCTGTCGATTTGGCAAGAAACACAAATAAAGTATTAAATCCATTGGTGAAGTCTCAACCATTGATGCATTGTAGCTAGTGCATATGTATATTTTTGGTCCTACACAAACTGGAAGCATTGGAGTAAAATATTATTTATTGGTCTTGGTTGATGATTACACTAGATTTACATGGGTCTATTTTCTAGAAAATAAGTGTAATGCTTTTTCTTTTTTTTAAAATCTTTAGAGACCAAGTTAAAAATGAGAAAAACCATCCATTGAAAACTATTCATAGTGATCATGGAGGAGATTTTCAAAATTCTGATTTTGAAACTTTTTGTAGTAGAAAAGGCATTACTCATAACATTTCAGCACCCAGAACACCTCAATTTAATGGTGTTGTTGAAAGAAGAATTATAATTCTTCAAGAGATACTAGAACCATGTTGAGTGAGTATTCTATTGCCAAACATTTTTCGGTTGAAGCTGTACGTACTGCTTATTATATGATAAATAGATTTTTGATTAGACCATCTCTTAATAAAAACCCTTATGAGTTATGGAACGGTAGAAAACCTAGAATTTCCTACTGTGAGGTTTTTGGTTTCAAGGTATTAATTCTAAATACTAAAGATAATCTTTATAAATTCACACCAAAATAGGATGAAGGAATTTTCATAGGCTGCTCCAAAACATCTAAGGCATATAGAGTTTTCAATAAAAACACTTGTACTGTTGAAGAGACAGTACATGTTAAATTTGATGAAACTGATACTTTTGTTTTTAAATAATTCCAACATACATCCATGGATGTGTTTTCAAAAACTGATTATCAACCTATGATATAAGATCCTTCTGATATGGAAAATTTTAAAGAAGATACTCTTGAAACATTTACCCCAGAAGACTTCCTACACTATGTTGATGAACAGGTTTTACAAAATATAAAGCAGTCATTTATAAAGAATCATCCTAGTGATAGTATCATTGGTGATGTCAATCAAACTGTAAATAGTAGAAGTTCCTAACGAAATGAAGTATAGAATCTAGCATTCCTTTCCAAATTATAACCAAAAAGCACTGATGATGCTTTAAGTGTTGATGTTTGGATTAAAGCCATGCGAGATGAACTAAATAAATTCTAAAGGAATAATGTCTAGACCTTGGTTGAAAGATCATAGGAAACTTCTATAATTTTATTAAAATGGGGCTTCAAAAATAAGTTTGGTGAAAATGGAATCATAGTATGAAATAAATCTATATTAGTTACTAAAGGCTATATTCAAAAAAAAAGAATAGACTATTAAAAAACCTATGCTCCAGTAGCTAGACTTGAATCTATTCGTATTCTACTTTCCTTTCCAGCATTCTCCAATTTCAAACTTTTTCAAATGGATGTCAAATGTGCTTTCCATAATAGTTATGTTCAAGAGGATGTTTTTGTTGAACAACCTCGTGGGTTTGAAGATACAAAACATCCTGATCATGTTTTTAGACTTACCAAAGCTTTGTATGGCCTTAAACAAGCCCCACAAGCTTGGTATGATAGACTCACAAGATATTTTCTTCAAAATAACTATGTTAAGGGAAATGCAGATCCACCATTTTTATAAAGAAAGATAAGAAAAATTTTCTGATTGTTCAAATTTTTTTTGATGAAATTATATTTGGGTCAACTCAGCAATCTTTAACTGATTCCTTTGCAGATCTAATGAAATATGAGTTTAAAGTGTGTATTATGGGTGAGTAAATATTTTTTCTTGGTTTTAAAATTTCCCAAAAACCAGAATGAATCTACATATCCTAACAAAATTATATTAAAGATCTTATTAAAAAGTAGTGATATGAAAACAATGAGAGTATAAGTACTCCCATCAGTACCTCAAACACACTTCATCTTGATGAAGCTAGGAAACCAGTAGATCAAACATCCTTTAGAGGTATGGCAGGAAGTCTACTTTACTTTACATCTAGTCATCCAGACTTAATGTTTTTAGTATGCTTATGTACAAGATATCAATCCAATCCTAAGGAATCTAATTTAAAGGTAGTGAAAATGATTTTTTGCTAATTACAGGGAACCATGAATTTAGGACTATTTTATACTTCTAGATATTATTTTTTCATAATAAGTTTTTCAGATTCTGAATTTGGTGGAGGTAGAATGGTTATAAAGAGTACATCCAGAAATTTTCATTTATTAGGAGATTCATTAGTTTCTTTGTCTTGCAAGAAGCATCATTCTGTAGCACTCTCCAGTGCTGAAGTTGAATATGTAGCAGCTGGAAGTTGTTGTGATCAAGTGTTATGGAAGCAACACACACTCACATACTATGGATTTAGTTTTACTTAGACTCAAATTTTGTGGGATAATACTAGTGTCATTTTCCTTAGTAAAAACCATGCACATCACACTCGTGCAAAGCACATAGATATTAGGCATCACTTTCTTGCGGATCACACACAAAAAAGGCATATCATTCTTCAATTTATCGGGACGCAAGATGAACTTGCTGATATTTTTACAAAATATTTACCTATCTACATATTTGAATACATTAAATAGAAGTTAGGAATGATAATCGTGAGGTAGTATTCCTTCATTAACTTTCTGTTGAACCAATCTCTATAATATAATAAACTCCTTCTCATAGGAGGAGTACATCTTTTGTTGAAGTTCTTCAAAATATTCATAATAAAATTATGATATTAAGTTTTTCAAAATTTTAGTAATAATTTTTTTCGTAGTTCGTTTTTGGGAATTTTCATAAAGAAAATTCCCGTAAAGGAAATTTTCGTAATGGAAATTTTCGTAATAGAAATTTTCTAAAAGGAGATTTTCTTAATGGAAATTTTTGTATTGGAAGTTTTCATACTGAAAATTTTCATACTGTAAATTCTCGTAGTGGAAGTTTTTATAACGGAAATTTTTGGTAATGGGAATTTTCATAATCAAAATGTTCGTAATAGAATTTTCGTACTCAAACATTTTGCAATAAAACTAATAGATCTTAAGTTTTTCATAGTGACTTTTCATAGTGATTTTTTCATAGTATGTTTTTTTGTAGTCAACTTTTCTTCATGAAAAATATCACCTATTATGAATAATTATCCTAGCCAATCTGAAAGGTATGGTTTCATTACTAAAGATTTCGTAATAACTATTTCTTGTTGGTATTTTCTCTTGTATTTTAATTTTTAGGATTCTTTTTTTCCTTAAATCCGAATGTTTCTCTTAAAACCTGAAAAGATCATATTCAAGATTTCCTTGCGGGTATGTTTTCAACCATCATATTAGATCAGAGAGTTTTTCAACTATTATATTGGTTTTAGAAGTTGAAAGGTCACCTCTATCGCCTATATAAATGGGACACCCGATGGTGTCCCACATCGGTTTCCAAGCTCTCGCTTCTCGAAGCTCTGCCTCTGTTCTTAATCTCATTTCAAATCTCTCAAAGTTCATCCAGTCTGAATGTCTGTAGAATCTTCTTCTCAAGAAATTTCTACCACGAATCCAATTTCAAAATGGAAAGTATACAGGGAAAGGTTGCTGCATCTGAACTTTTTCATGTATGATTCTATCATTTCTAAGAATATCATGTTAAATGGATGGGAAGATTTCTGCATATCTAAGCCAGGTGTTCAAGACTTGCTCTATCTGGATTTACTCATAGATTTTTATGAGTTAGTGTGTTTATTTTAGGAAGATGATAGAGAATGATTTTCTTTCAAGACTTATAGAAAAACCTTCAAACATTCTTATTCCAAGTCAGCCATCTTGGTGGGATTATCATATAAAGGGGAGGCAGAATTTTCATCCCACAAACACCTGGATATTCAAGGTAGTATTGTTAAAGTGAAGGCCTTGCAATGTCTTGGAATTTCTGATGTCAATACAGCAAAAATTGCTCATATATATTCTAAAAACCAGGTCCTTCAGTTATGGGTACAAGGTTTTTTAGTACTGATAAAAGGTGACAAAGATACCCTCAAGAAGAGTGATATATATTTTGTAGATTTACTGGTAAATCTATGTAAAATCAATTTGATGAGGCATGTTCTTGTTACAATTCAGAACATAAAAAATGGAAATATAAGATCCCAAATTATCATGTATCCTCCCTTGCATTCAAAGTTTAAAGTTCGATGTCTTGAATCCTTCATGATCCCATGTAGCTCCAAGCTTAAGAATTGAAAAGTCATGCTTGATAGTGATGACACACTAAAAAGAATGAATATGGGCTATTCTATGGAGACAGGAGTGTTCTATGATATTTCTAAGGATGAGTCAGAAGCCAATCAAGAAAATGTTGAAAAAGACGAACAATAAATGTAACTAGGAATGAAAAGAAATATTAATGAAGTAGAGGAAATATAAAAAACCCATAATGCTATGGAAGACCAATCCGCACATCCCTAACCGAAGAAACAGAAAGCATATCCGGATGAGGTGGTTACAAAATGGAGGGAAGATAAGGAAAAGGGGAAAGAAGGGGAGCCATAGTTTGACATAGACCCTATTGAAGATAAGTCTTTATGGGGGAAGATTATTCAATACCTTGAGATGGAAGAAAAATAGGAGGATTTAAAAGAAGAAGACAAAGTACAAGAATAAGGTGGTGATTTAGATGATCTGATTAAACAAGTTGAAGAATATCAAGATAAGTAAAATTCATCCGAGAAATTGCCACTCTGAAAAACTGAGGCCGAGTCTCAAACCTTTTCACTCCTGGAAAGGAAGAAGAGAAATATGGAAAGAATGATGAAGACAAGGAAGAAGAAGTAAATGAATTATATGAGGAAGAATGTTATGAAAAGAACTTTGTTGAGGAAAGAGCTAAAAAAGAGAAATTTGATGAGGATAGAATTGTTCAATTATCTGATAGTGAGCATAAATTTCCTAATGATCAAGTCATACCAATGATTGATAAGGGTAAGAAAGTGATTGTTGATACTCAAAGAAAATCTACAGTGAAGAGGAAGTAAGTTGTAGGAACATCAAAAAGGAAGCTTTTTTAGCTTGAAAATACACTCTCACCAAGTAATTTCTCAGATTCAGAGTCATATTCACTTGTTCATGATTTTTTGGAGTTGTCTTTGAAGAAACTAGTCAGTTCCATTCTGACTTTTACAAATATAGATTCTAGATTCTAGATGCTCCAACACACTCTTAATCAGAAATCGAATTTGGTGTCAATGATGATGGACATGTGTGAAAAGATAGAATCAGATTTCAAATATTTTCTTATATGATAAAAAGCTCACAAGAAGCCTTTCATGAAAATGACCACTTGGTCAAAGAAGATCTTCCAAAATATGGAAGAGATTGATGAATTTAAATAGGATGTAAAGGAGGTTTTTGATACCAAATATTCCAAGATCAAGGATCTTACAAATAGTTTTCAAGAAAATTTGACCCTAGAGAAAAATTCTAAGAATCAACAGGTGAAGGATATGAATGGGAAGCTTAAGTCTATTGCTCAAAGCTATTAAGGGGAAAGAGATCTCTAGATTTAGATCAATAAAAAGCTTGTAAAGCAGGATGAAGTTCTTAAGGCTCACTCTGAGGCTCTCAAGGCTCATGATAATAGGATTAAAGCCTTAGAAAAGAAAGGTGAGGAGAACCAAAAAGAGTTAAAGAAGCTAAAAACCCTTCTAAATAAGTTAATCCCCAAGGAAAAAAGAAGACAAATAGACCTATTCTGATATTTTGTTGTGATGTATTTCCTTGTAAAAATCCTTTAAATCTTAATGAAAACTCTGCTTGCTTGTCTTTTTTTCATTTTGTGCTAATATTTCAGGTACCATATTTTTTTCCATTCCCTCAAACTCTTTTTGAAAATCAAAAAGAGGGAGATGGAAAAAAGAATTCTAAAGAAGAGAAGGAAAATGATTTATAGGTATAGAAGAAGTATCCCAAAGTAATGGTAGTTTATCTAAGGGGGAGTGCAAATTATGATGATTTTCATATTCATAATGAAAATCCCATTCTGAAAATATAGAATATAATCCTTAAAGTTCTAAACCCTAAGGGATATTTAGTTATATTCACCATTGTCCCTGAAAAAAGGGAGATATGATTTAAATTTCAATGTCTAGAAATTTATTCTAAGTTCTTACATTCATTTTTGTAAGGTTGTTTGTGCTTTCCAAAAAGGGGGAGATTGTTGAGTCAATAAGGTTTTCCTTATTAATTTTCCATTCCTACTTTTTTTTTAAATCACAAACACCTTATCTTAAAGAAAGTCTGATTTTAACCCTTATTTTCCTTCTATAATGAAAATTTCCTTACCAATGTAAATCTACCCTTACCTAGATTTCATTGCTCAAATAATAATTTTTCTTAAGTATAAAGATCAGATTCTTATATAAAAACTGAGAATCATATAATACTTAGACATGAAGCATTCTGTTGTAAGATTTGAATTCCCTATTACGAAATTTTATGAAGTTCAACTCTGAATTCTGATTACGAACTTGTATAAAGTTCTAACTACGAATTCTAATGATGAATTCTGATTATGAATTCTCATTAATAATTCTGATGATGAATTCAAATTATGAAATCTCATTATGAATTTTGATGATGAATTCTAATTAGGAATTCTCATTATGGATTCTGATGATGAATTCTGATTACAAATTCTCATTACAAATTTTGATGATAAATTCTAATTACGAATTCTCATTATGAATTCTGATGATGAATTCTGATTATGAATTCTCATTATGAATTTAGATGATGAATTATAATTATGAATTCTCATTACGAATTCTGATGATGAATTCTGATTACGAATTCTCAATATGAATTCTGATGAAGAATTGATTAGGAATTCTCATTACGAATTCCTTAGAAAACAGAATCTGAATATCTTAGTACTACAAACTCCAAAATCATTTTTTCTTACATTTCAAACTTTCATATTTTTCTCCATTCCGAATATTGGTTATTGGGTATTATCACACTTGTTCCGTTACAAAATTATTTTGTGCTTTTAGTTATCAATTAACGGTTTCTTGAGTGACACATGTACAGGTCCCTCTGAAATTCAAGGAAAAATATGAGTGTTGGAGGAGGGAGCCTACCGTTGTAGCTTTGCCTATAAATATGAGCTCATTTGAAAAGAAGAGAACATCTTTAACACTGAACTTTTACAACTGTGTCTACATGAAGTTGAAGTGATTTCTAGAGAGACAGACTCTTATCAACTCTCAAGCTTTGTGCAGAAAGTTTAAATGGATTGTTTAAACATTGCCTTGTGCAAACGTTCTTTGTGTGACTTAGATTGTTCTTGTGTATAATCTAGGGCTTCCTGGGATAGGAAGACAGAGGTTCCAACACCTTGAAGTTGAGGGCTTCCTTGCCGAGGAAGATAGAGGTGTTGACTACCTGATAGATGATGGCATGAAGGGATATCAAGACAGACTCTGATCTTCATATCGAGGGCTAACCCTGGTGTGGGTAAGACAGGCCTTCTTGAAAGTATAAATCAAGGGACCTTTATCGAAGTTTATTGGATACACTCCTCTTTGGGATAATAGATTTTATACTTGTTACCAGATGTTTTACTACTCTGTTTTTCCGCTGCATTTGTATTGTTAAGGAAAGTATAATTATCTTGTACTTCCATACTCATTTACTCTGATTTAGTTAGATTCTATATTATTTAAGGTAGAATCTTCATCTTTGTAATCTTCAGTTAAGTTCAATTTCTGGAATCACCTTTATGGAATTTATCATGTGTTTAGAACATATAGAGTCATTTTGAATTATCTTGATTAACATTGTTATACATAACCATCCTTAAAATATCCAAAAGAATTTTTTAAAGGGTACAATTAACCCCCCCCCCCTCTTGTATCTGAGAATCTCGTTCATATTTTGATCCTATGTTTGGTATTATAGAGTGTATCATACTCAGAAATACCATCCTAAAACCGTTTTTGGGGTTTCCTGCTTCATATGATGATCGATGGCCCATTTCAGTAGATTAATGTGATAGCCGGTGCAGGATCAAGGATCCCCATAACATGACGTCATCATATCTTCTGAGTAGGAGAATTGAATCATGATGTGACATTTTCCCAGGATCTCAGAAGATGTGTGTTCCAAAATTCCCAATTTTTGAAAAAAAATATCTCTTTACATTGACTAATGGACATATATAAGTGAACTAAGACACCAATTTTGTGGAGAGAAGAGCATATACATCTGTAAATTATGATTTTGAAAGATCAAACTGAGGGTAGCCGTCGTAGAGGTCCAAGACCATTGTGAAAAGTATATTTTAGATAGAGGAGAAAAAGATGAAGAAAACAAAGGTGAGGAAGAGGAATAAGTCTTCTCTATTGGTGGGGAAGAGCAACCCCCCCCCCCCCCATGATGGTGGAGGGGCGGAGGCACCGACCATGGCTACCTAGGTCATGGGCGAGTCACCAGGAACTGAGAACAGAGATCCCTCCTGATTATTTATCCATTAATTTCCAAATGTGGAAATTGAAATTCCAAAATTAAATACACACAATCATCATTCAAGAATATGTTAATTGATATATAGACTACATAGCTCTTTATTTTTTAAAGACGTACGCTAAACTGAAAATCCCCAAATTGATGGGAAACATTCACGATCACAATGTCATGGATGATCTATGAGCAAAACCTATGATGAAGATTAAATAGATTAAGATTCAAGAAAGGTAAATCTAAACCATTTATAGAAGATTATATATCATTCCTCTTGATTGAGAAAGAAAGATGAAATATAGAGGTATCCATTTGGGGATGAAATCGAATACTGGATGAGAGATGATCGTTCAATTGGATCATTGATTCATTGATAATGAGGTTAAAGTATCCTTAGAACCCTCCCAAGAGTTTCAAAATTTCAAGTAATTGGTTTAGGTTTATACAAGGTTGATTTTAGGTTAGTACCAGGGGAGTATTTTTTTTAAAAAAAAAATTAGAGTAATTAAAATCAACCCGGATGGTTTAATATGTAGGGATGGAGGGTATTCCAAACAATTCTCTATAACCATGCACCATATCCTTGGGGTGCAATATTTCCTCTAAGTGGACACATGGTTTGAAAAGCCATGTTCTAATTTTGAAATTACCCTCTCTTTGGGATTACATGGTTTTCTTTGGGTAGGTTCACAATTTGGGAAAACAATGCGATAACCATGTAGTACACCCTTTTCTTCCAAAATTACAATATTACACTTGAAATAACCAAAAAACCTCCAAATATATGATAAAATAATAATAAAAGAGTACCTGATAATGAGCATGATACATCTTCAAAAAGAATGGGATCTTAAAATCTCCCTACCTTATAACATCACGTCATTAACCCATACTCCCAAGAATCTCTAAGAATACGATGTAAAAACATCAGTCCAATGAGACCACATATCATCTTATCTCTGCCACATTTCAACCTGAACACATCAATATTTCCAAAATACTAGAATTATCAACTTGATCCTCCCCTGCAACACTTTCTCACTATGATCAATAATGTGTATCCTATGATTCTCAAATGATGCATTTGTCAAAAAATCAACACAATAATCATCAATCACATTAGATGGCACAGGGTGATACATGAAATGTTGAGACACATAAAAACAACAATCATTTCACTATACCACTATGGAAGAGAATATTGGTATAACACCAGATCAATTATCTCCAAAAACACAAAAGGTCTAACAAACCTAGGAACTAACATCCCCAATATCTGAATCCTATAGAGACCCTATGATGACCTGAAATATATTCCATTTTTTTATATATTATAATTCATTTATTATTTGACAACCCTAGATCCCAAAGGATTATAGTTTCATATATTCTTGATAAAATGATGAATTATAATTACAACTCTCAAATAAAGAACAAGAAAACCATTATGATTTTTATAAGGTTTTATCACTATAATGACTCGGAATTTATGTTTATTATTTTTAAATATTTTATGGAATTATTTCGACGCTAGTATTTTCGATGTCATGTGATTCTGAGGCCCGGAGTTCTGAGAATAAATGTTTGAAATAGATTGAACTTTTAAACAGTGTGAACAAGAGATATTCTTGAAAACTGGAATAACATTTAAGAGAGTACCTGAATCAGAAATCTAAGGTTATCATTGTGTTTAGACCTGTGACATTACCTTAGGAAGGGCGTAACATCGATCAGCGCGGGTCTACTGCAAAAGTTAGTTTTTGGGATTTTTTAAATGAAATAAAATAAATTGGAAGTTAATTTATTTTAAAATTTTCCTTTTTATGCAAAGACCTAATCACTCCCCTATAAATATGTGCTTATGAAAAGTTTTGCATGGTTTGCTGCATAACCCTAATAATTGAGGATTTCTATTGGATAATTGGAGGTGAACCCTTTCGAAAATGACAATGACACAATTGATCAACGCATCTCGGATTTGACAAAACTTTCCAACGAACATGACGCGGAAATCATTCTTCAACTAAATAGTGGTAGGGTTTGTTATTTTCATTTAGTTAGTCCTTGTTATTCGATTAGATGATGAACATGGATCAAATCACTAAAATTTTGATCTGCGTATCTCACATTTTTTCAGGAGGGAGTTATTTTCGGTTTCTTTTTGGGGTTTTGATAGAGGAATTGATTCCATGATAATTGTTGGATTATCTTTTGTTTCATCCTATTTAATCCTTATAATGGGATGAAATTGACATTATGATGAATGATGACTGAGGTTTGTTCATCTTATGTTTATTGATTTCTTCCTCCTATTTTAACCCAACGTTCATCACGTTCTTCACGGGGTTATGAACAACAAATCATTTCACATCTATTTCGAAACACTACAATCTCAAATTGTAGATCCAACATCTCAATGACCTAGAGAAGGTGAGACTACAATGGGGGGTGATGAATCAGCTCAGATCGGTAGAGAACATTCTTTCAGTGTTCTTAAAGTAGGTGGATCGATACATGTTTCTGGGGCCGATCAGAATCCAAAAAACAATGGATACTACTTCATGATATCAGGGTGACTGTACCATTCAACTTTTGTGGAACGTAGATCATCATACTGAAGATCAGAAACAACAATGCAGTGTGGCTGAGCAGGTTCGTAATTCTAGAATTTTTCCAAAACACAAGGAATATATCCCAAAGAACACACTGTGTGGTACCGGTGGTAGCGACTAGGGATTCCGCACGACACACGATAATGATCATGGTGTGCCTATAGGGATACACCGTCTGTGGGCCCCACCTAGTGGCGACTGAAGTTCTAGCTGACAGGAATCACTAACACAGATTGTGACCATTTTCGCACTGTGTTTGGGTCCTTACACGGACTTGACGTGTCTCTCAGATGATACAAAAACATGGGGTGGGTACACGGTCATGTACTCCAGCACACGACCAGACCAGGCCAGCTGCACGGGCTAACTTTTGTACTGGTTACATAGGATGGATAACTTGGTTTGATACCATGTATGGGTACACATCTGTGTACACTAAGGGAATACCGATTAAATGGTCAAGGAATGTGTTCTGAATGACATGTTGGGTAATTCATTTTCTATAAAGAATGTTCTTCGGACTCGGGCCATTTTACACGAGTAGTACCTAGCGTTGAGTGACATAGTGTGTGATCCTTCTGCACACCATGTATATCTGGGAACATGGCTTGAGCAACTTTTCCACCATATCTTGTTCATGTTTCATTTGGGATAGTACCCCCCCTTTTGTTCCCCTAAAGGTCATGTGTCATTTCCATCCACAGGAGTATGATCCCCCCAGCATGAGTTTCTGAGATAGAGTCAGGTATCCCTTCGAGAGGCCTAGAGCGATATCCTTTATCTGTTAATGACCCAAGGAAGATTCAGGTATCGACGCATCTACTCTTACAGGATGCTAATCCTTTACATAGCAGGTGAATCCAGATGAGTCATGTTATCCACCATGGTCCTATAAGTGATCCTCATTTGTGAATCTCGATCTCTACCCACTCAAGAGTGTGTTCTCCTAGAATGAGTGTATCTATCTCTCATAGATTTTCCTGATGATCAATACATCTCATATTGATGACATCAGAGCTATCAAACTCATGGAATCAGTTCTCCTAGACAAGTGATTCATGGAATATTTGAACAAAATCCCTAGTTGGGGTATACGGTTTTGTAACTTTTCATTAGTCTATGGGTTTGGGTTTTTAGTATATCCGGTGGTGTTTCTACTGTTATATTTTTGGTAGACATATACTATTTAGAGATGATTGTACCTTTTCATTTTTGTGTTGTTTTGATTCTGGGGTCCTCTATTGAATATTTTTATACTCACCCATGCATGGGGTTTTCCAGCAGGTGTCGTGCATTTTGCCGACGAGCATCCCATTGATGGAGTCTAGGGTTGACCAAGACAAGACCGAGCTGTTTGATTTACCTAATGATTGAGGTCTTCCAATGCCTAAGATTAGCTATCCCAGTACCTCTTTGTGCTTATAGGTTGGAGTTTGTTGTTTTTAGACACTTTTTATAGTGGTTTTTTATTCTTGTCTAGTTTTACATTCAGCACTATACATCTGATGTAATCTGTTGGTTGGGTTTAGTTGAATGCATTAATTTTGTTCCTTAGTGGGTTTTACATTTCATCATTTTTGGTCTTAGCGACATGTGCATGTGTACATGTACATATGAAATTCCTCCCAGGTTAGTGATATGCCTACTCGGTGATAGTTACCAGTCCCTTACTTATTTGAGGCGGTCCTGCAGAGTCGCGGTATGGGTCCCACTGGTATGGTTCATGACATAGTAGTATCAAAGGTTTTCGGATATACCTTAGGTCAAAGATTCTGGGATATTGGTTTCGGAGAAACAATATTAAGTGTTTCAAGCTCAAATTTCAGGCCAGAGACTCTAGTGTTGTTGTGGGCCACCAACATATCCACAAACTAAGACACTGATAACCAGATTTTCAACTCGGTACATTAAAACACTATTTACGGGGAAGTAAAATAATGGTAAATGCATTATATAGGAATGGGTTGTGGTTTCCATCTCCTTTTTGTCATCTATCTATATATACTCATTAACCATGGTATATCGTTTTTCCATAATTAATGCCTCTACGACACATTCAAACTAGGATTCAGCAGTGCAATCACAAGGATGAATCCCTCCATGACAAGGCTTCATTTGAAGGACCTTTCCCCAGGTGTTAATTCTAGGTTGTGCACCTACTATACCACCATCAGTGGATCATCCTGTGTCACCATCAATACTGAAAAATGAGGGGAGCAGGTTGAGCATGCTCTAAGAGTTCTAGAGACAGATACCCCTCAGCTTTAGAGGGGGACCCTACCCTTAGGCAGCTGAAGACTGGTTGGAGAAGGTGACTAGATTTTTCCGTTTCGTGAGGACACCAGCAGACCATATGGTGATCATAGAAGCTATCCTTTTTCATGGTTCAGTGATAATATGGTAGAGTATAACCAAACATACTCAGAATGTGGAGCCTCTTTTGTGGGTAGAGTTTTAGAGATGATTTAGGGAGGAGTTCTCACCGATTAAGTTGAGAGCAGTGTGTATCCAAGAGCTTCTTCAGCTCTAGCAGGGTAGTTTGACAGTGTTTGACTATTCATCGAGGTTCACAAACCTCACCAGGTACTCGATGGATATGTTCAAGGATCATTACTTCAGAGCTCGGACATTCAATCAAGTTATACTATGGAACATATGAGATATTTCCATTCCTCTTTGTATTTCAACTTATGGAGTGCCCCAGAAGTCCTTGGGGATCGAGAGCTTATTATCAGAATAAAGATAGCTGATGACAGTCGGCAACAGGAAGACAGGTGTGGAGACCTCAACCAAACGGAGCCGACGTCGGGCACAAGGATTAGTACATGTGGTATGTCACAGGTGGACCCATGATAGGGGATCTATAGTCCATATCTCTTAGGCTGGATCTAGTCATCCTAGGGAGAGGAGATACTACTAGTGCAACTATCAGGGACATCTTTCTAGGGACTATATTAACCGTCAAGATGCTGACAAGGAGGTGGTGGATGGATCACTGAGGCAGAGGCATAGAGTGAAGCAGAATGAACCGCTTGTTGGTGGACATGGTGGAGGATCAGGCATTAGAGTAGGTGGTGGCAAACGCTTCGATCTACTTCCACCACCACCACCTAGAGATCCACACTAGGCTCAGGGAGCTAATAGAACGGGGCAATGAAAGCTTCTTGATGTCAAGTTGTACGATCATAGGACACCATGGATGATCTGATGAATGATATTTGTCTTCTCTAACTTAGCTATCATACCTATTGTTATAGGTACCAGTCATTACTTCCTCACCACATGTTCAGTGCAAAACATTGAGATTCCGGTAGAGTTGTTGACTCAAACCTTATGCTTGGAGACTCCTATGGGAGGAGACTTGATGATCACTCACCTTTACAGAAAGTGTCATCCTACACTGGGAGGTGGGATTTTCAGTTGGATCCTCTTGGTGTCATCGTCGAGGCATTATGACATCATTTTTGCTATGGATTGGTTATCTTCAGTCCAGGCCCAGATTGACTGCTTTAGGTAAAGAGTGTGGTGTGTCTGTAGTGATCGAATGAGTTTTTCCTCTATTGGTGAAAAGGATACCCAACCAGTACAAAAAGAGCTCATACATAAGAGTGGGCAGCCGATCACTCATGAGTTGGCTAGCTTTACCCATGGTGTAGTAGATGTTTTGAGATTCCAATTCCCAGTAACAGTGGTGGAGTTCAAGGAAGTCCTTATTAATGATGTTCCAGGACTACCTTTCTACTACGAGATTGACCTATTCATCGAATTAAACCCCATGAAGGAATTAATTTCCTCTCCAATGTATCAAATATCTCATATAGAGAATCCCAAGCAGATGGTGGAGTTGGAGGATTTGCAAATCCAGGTCATCGTAAGACCCATTGTTTTACCCTAGGCAGACCCCGTTTTGTTTTCCAAGAGAGAAGAAGGAAGTTTGAGGTTGTCTTTGGATTAGAGGTTCCTGATTTAGGTAATTTTGAAGAACGAGTAACCACTTCCAAGGATCTACAACCTCTTCGATCACCTGAGAGGGGGATAGTTTTTCTCGAATGTTGACCCTATGTTAGGTTACCATATGTTACGAGTATGGGACAAGGATATACTGAAGATGGATTTTATATTCCTCTATGTTCACTATGAGTACATGGTGATGCCTTCTGGCATAACGAACACCCCAACAGTGTTCATCGAATATATGAAATTGATCATTCAGCCAAATTTAGACTGGTTCGTATTGGTATTTATCGATGACATCCTTGTGTACTTGGTGTAAGAGGAGGAGAACGCGGGATACCTATAGATGGTTCTAGATGTACTTCAATATCACCAGATTTATGGGAATCTCTTCATGTACCAGTTGTAGATTCATGAGATCCACATTCTGGGATATGTCATCTTAGTATATGGAGTATCTTAGTACCTAGGAAAGGTGGAGGAAGTGTAGGAATAGGAGCCACCTCAGAGCATGAAAGTGTTTCAGATCTTCCTTGGGTATGTAGGATATTAAAAAATATTCATTCCTGATTTAACTTGGATATTAGCACTGATGATAGACATGAATAGAGAGGAAAAACCATTTATGTTCATGTAGAAGTTTTACCAGGATTTTTAGTAGGTGAGAGAGATTTTGAAAAGCTCCCCAATCTAGATATTGTCGTAGGATGGTGTCGAGTTTATATTTTTCTGCGACTCATCATGGACCGGGATAGGTGGTATCATGATGAAAATATAGGAAGTGATGGATTATGGTTCCACCATCTTAGACCACATGAGAAAAACTATGGGACCCATGATCTCGAGTTGGCACTGGTAGTCTTCGCATTGAAGATGTGGTGACACTACCTTATGGGAGAGTAGTTTATCATCTACTCTGACCACAAGAGCATAAAATAAATATTCTCA
Source organism: Viscum album (assembly GCA_963277665.1). Lineage (NCBI taxonomy): Eukaryota > Viridiplantae > Streptophyta > Magnoliopsida > Santalales > Viscaceae > Viscum > Viscum album. The sequence goes on along the minus strand of OY728162.1, from coordinate 791,140,103 downwards.
AAGAAGGATATAAATATATGGAAGAGGTGATGTGTATAGATCCTCCAAGATTATGAATTTGAGATTGTATATAATAATATGAAGGGGAATGTTATGGAAGATGCTCTTAGTAGGAGATCGAGTTCCCAGCTACTGAATGAGGCAACAGAGTAGTTGTCCATATTACAGTTATCCTTCCTGGATAAGGGGGATTCATTTTACCTTTAGTCTCAGTTTTTCACCCCTCCACTATTACACCGAGGTAGGGAGGAACAGCTAGGAGATGTTTATTGTGAGACATTATGTGCTCAGTTATCTACAGGACATGCCCCTGGTTGATATTTGCGAGGTGGGTAGCATGTAGTTCTTTTCGGGAGGACGCACTATTGTAGTTTTGACATTTAATGAGGAGGTCCTGAGGAAGTTTCATAAATCCCCCTTGGTGGTACACTCTAGTGTGGAGAATATGTACACGGATCATCAATAATAGTTTTAGTGGCCAGGCATGATGAAGGCAGTAACAGAGTTCATTTCTCAGTGTCTTATACTCTGGTTGGTGATGGTTGAGCACCATGTTACAGAAGGGTTAGCATACCACCTGGAAGTGTTGGATTGGATGTTATATGGAATATCAATGGTCTTCGTGACTAGATTACCACAAACATACAAGGGTCATGATTCCATCTGGGTGATCATCTACCAACTCACCAAGTCTACCCACTTCCTATCTATCAGGGTGAAGAGCACCATAGAGAGACTTGGACACCTCTACGTGAATGCAATAGTTTGGATTCATGGAGTCTCTTCGAAAATAGTCTATGATCGAGATGCTTGTTTCACATTTTGGTTGTGGAAAGGATTGCATGAGGCTTTCGGGACTCATCTATGCTTGGGAACAGCGGTCCATCCCTATAAAGTTGGTCAGACTGAGAGAACCATTAAGGTTATAGAGGATATGTTTCAAGACTATATCTTGTAGTTTGGTCATAGATGGGAGGACCTCCTACCACTTCTGTAGTTTTCATTCAAAAACATCAATCCCTCCACCATTAGTATGAAACCGTTCGAGGATTTATATGGGATACCCTTCCGGTCACCACTTTTCTTGACCGACCTAGGAGAGTCATCACCCATGGGTCAAGAGTTGGTGAATGCTACCACTGAGAAGGTTTATATCATCTATTAGTGGATTAAGACTACACACATCCTAATGATGTTTTATGTTGACAGACAACGGAGGCGTCTAGGGTTTGAGGATGGAGACCACGTCTTCCTTCAGGTCACACCTCGATGAGGATTACGGAGATTTGGCTAGGGTGGAAATCTATATCCAAGGTTCATTGGACCTTTTTAGATACTTCACAAATATGGAAAGGTGGTGTAACACTTAGCTCTACCACTGCAATTGCAATGGGTACATGATGTCTTCAACATGTCACATCTGAGGAGGTACGTGCATGACCCATCACATGTCATCAATTGGGGCGAGATGGACATCGAGGATGGAGTGACCTTTGTTGAGTATCTAGTAGTGATCTTGGATTATCAGGATTCTATCCTTTATAGGAAATCTATTCCCATGGTGGGAGTCCAGTGGTAGCCTGAGAATCTTCATGATAGTACGTGGGAGCAGGAAGATCAGATTCATGCGCAGTACCCACATCTGTTTGAGTAGCCTTTTGTTTTAGCTTTTTAAGGATACAAATCCCTATGTTGGGTAGAATATAATGACTAGGATTTTATTTGTATTATTTTTATCTATAATATGTAATTATTTTGAGACCATAATTTTCAACAGTGTGTGATTCCAAGGCCCGGAGTGCCCGGAATAAATGTTTGAAATAAATTGATTTTTTAAATAGCATGCGTGAGCGGTTTTCTTGAAAAAGTTGAAGAACTTTTAAGATGGTACTCAAATCATAAATGATATGGTACATTTCATTTAAAGCAGTTATATTACATTAGGGATGGCCTAACATCGACTTATATAGGTCGGTTCAAAAAGTTACTTTTTGGGATTTTTTTAATTGAAATAAAATAAATTAGAAATTACTTAAATTGAAATGCTTCATTTTTATAAAAGAACCTAATTAATACCATTTAAATATATTATTATTGCATGTTTATAGGGTTATCCACATAACCCTACGAATTGAGGATTTCAATTAGGGAATTGGATGAGAACCTATTGGCCGATGACGGCGTCGTAATCGATCGACACATCAAAGATTCGATGAACCTCTCCAATGTATGTGATGTAGTGATCATTATTCAACTGAATCAAGGTAAGGTTAGTAATTTTTATTTAGTTATTCCCCATTCATTGATTAAATGACTAATGCGGATCAACCAGTGAACAGTTTGATCCGCGGATCGCACTTTCTTGTGGGGGGTTCTATTTTCCATTTCTTTTGGGGGTATTGATTCGGGAATTGATTTTGGGATAATTAGTGAATTACATTTTGATTTTCCCTATTTAATACTTATAATGGGAGAGAATAAATGCCATGAAGAATGATGGAAGAGGTGTTTTATTCTTTTTTTATTGATTTCATCCTCCATTTTTAACCTTAGATTCTTAACGTTCATCGTGGGGTTATGAACAACGGATCATTGCGCATCCGTTTCGCAATGTAATGATACCAAATTAAAGATTTGACATCACGACGGCCTAGGAGAGGTGAAAAATGATGGCAGATAAAAAATATTCTTGGATCAGGAGAGATCGTTCATCGAGCATTTTTCATGCGGGTACATCGATACGCATTTTTAGGATGGTTCTGAGGCCCAAAAATAGTGAAGATGAAATCAGGAAGTCGGAGCGACCTTATCTATCCAATTTCATGGAAAACAGATCATCGGGTCAAAGATAATAGAAACACTGAGGCGCTAAAGAGAATGATCACATTTCTAGAATTTTAATAGATCACACGGTGTGTATCCTGATGAACACGTTGTGTGGTACTGAAGACAGAGTCTAGGGTTTGATCGCATAACGCGATGAAGAACACGGTGTGCCTATGGGGGGACATAGCCTGTGGGCCCCACCCTATAGTGGCATGATTTATGGAATAAATGATGCACTAACATAGTGTGTGACCATTGTCACATGGAATGTGGGTCCCTACACGAATATGGCATGATTCACGGAGGATACAAGGACACGAGGTGGGTACACAGTCATGTACACCACCACACAGCCAAAACAGGCTAGCTGCATGGGCTAACCCATGTACTGGTTACATGGGATGGCACACATGGGTTGAAATCGTGTAGAATCATATGTCTGCGTACATGTAGGGAACCCCGGTTACTCAGACATAGTGTGTGGTCTATATGACACAACATGTACTTAACTTTCTAAACCTTGTATTCTTCTAACTGGGACATTTTACATGGGTAGTACCCAGAGTCGAGATCCACAGTGTGTGACCCATATACATGATATGTATATCCTTAAACATGGATTGAGAATTCTTTCCACCATATATTAGAGAGGTTTTTTGGGGTTTGTACCGCCGCTTTTTTTCCCCTGAATGTCAGATGTTCTTTTCATCCATTAGAGTATGATCTCTTTAGTAGGAAATTCCGAGATAGAGTCTTCTGATAGGCTTGTAGAGAGATCCTCTATCCATTTGTGACCCTCATTAGAGTCATATATCAACGTGACTACTCCTACAAGAAGCTGATCCTTTACTAAGAACATGAATCTGGATGATTTACATTATCCTCCATGGCCCTAGTAGTAATCCTCATCTGTGTATCATGATCTCTCACCGCTCAGGAGTGTGTTCTCATGGAATGAGTGTATCTATATCTCATAGCCTTTCCCAATGATCAGTACATCTCAGAAGGACGACATTAGAGAAATCAAGCTCATGAAGTGAGTTCTCCTAGATGAGTGCTTCGTGGAATCATTGAACTGAATCCCTAGCAGAGGTATACAGTTGTGTGACTTGTCTCTAGACTACGGGTTAGGGTTTTGAGTTTATCTGGAGGTGTTTATCTTGTTATATATTTGATGGACATATATTGGGTAAAGCTGATTGTACCATTTCCTTTGTGTGATTATTTTTGGTTTTCAGGGTCCTCTACTAATTATTGTTATATTCACCCATGCATAGACTTTTCCCACATGTGTTTTGTCTTGTGTAGATGGGTAACCATTTGACAGAGTCCAGGGCAGACCAGGACGGGACTAGGCTTTTTGAGTTCCCTACAGGATGAGGTGTTCCTGAGGCTACGAGCACCAGTCCCAGTACTATTTTGTGCTTATAGGCCGGACATTCTATTTTGCAGACTCTTGTTTCTTTGGGATTGTATTCAAGAATAATTTTATATTATGCACTCTAATACTATTCTACACTATTGGTTGGGTTTAGTTGTGTGGATGCATTTTTTTCCTTAGTGGTTTTTACGTTTCAGCATTTGTGGGATTGGAGATGTGTGTGTGTGTGTAAAGGTACTTAGTAAATCCCTTCGAGGATAGTGATATGCCTACTCGATGCTAGTCACTAACCCCTGGCCTATTGGAGGCTGACTTGGGGAGTCGCGACACGGGACCCACTGTGAAGGGTTGTGAAAAACACCATAAAGGGGTCTTGATCACTCAATTGCTTCTATGAGTCCTTATTCCCTTTTAAAATATGTTTTAAAAATTGTATGACTGACAAAATTCATAGTAAGGGGTCAGAAATCATATGGAAACCTGTCAATTTTTTTACATAAAATGAAAATCTTAAAGTTGAGATACACCTTGACAATTTCTAATTTATAAAAGAATGTGTACTAATTAAAATAATAATATTTCTGTCTATGTAGGATTCAACATATGTTACCATTTGAAAAATATATTTCATTCATTTATGAAATAATAAAAAATTCTAATGATAACTCATAAAAATTCATAAATAGTTCTCAATGGCACATTGGATCATAACATGAAGTCACAATTCACTCATAATAAAACATAACATAATGTACATAGTCACATGATAGATTAGGTTCACTCACTAATCCCAAAGTGTGCTTGGGATACACATCTAGCTCACCATTCATGACATCACATCAGATTTCAACATTACCCAATGTATTAGAGTGTTATATAATTATGGTTGTAAACATTGCATGATTATACAAAATTACCATAAGGGTTTGGGTTCACTCCCCATTACATGAGTTCATTCACAAAATAACCATGTTTGATTATTTAGAATTAAATACATAACACCTAGAATTTTATATCGTAAGGCTTACACAGTTTCTTTAAAGATCATGAGCAATCATATCCATTTAATGAAATAGTAAATTACTTCATTATACATGTTTCATGATAAAATTATCATTGCATGAAACTCCATGGGTAAATAAACATTAAAATACATATATACATTTATAAATGTTTTTCATAAATAGATACAAATATATGTAGATTAACAAGTTTATATATATATACATATATTGGACTAAAACGTGATTTCATATCCACACACAATTGTATAGGTATGAATAATGAAAAATATATTTATAAATGAATTTATTTACATACATAAAGGAAATATATAGTATTACAAAAATTCATACATATACAAATAAAATTATATATATATGTATCTATTGATGTGAGATTAAAATACTTATTTCACACTAAAATTATACGTATGTAGATACATATATATACATGTTTGAATAAAATGTTCCATATAAAATGTTCTATTTGTTAATATATATACACATATAATTGTTTAAAAATAATGAAATTTTAATTTATGCATAAATTTTGAAAAATCCGATAACTTCACTTGCGCTTAAAGTTGAAAAATTAAGAAAATAATTTTATGAAAAGAAAACCGGGGGAGAACATGATACTTAACTTGAAAAGAGGTATATATATACATATAATTATAAAATTATAATTAAAAAACAATTTCTAAAATTTAATAACTTACCATGTATATACATAGGATAAAAAATATGGTTTTGAAAAAAATCAGAAAAAAATCTCCTGAATTATTTTGGAATAATAGTTTTATAAACTCAAAATGATCCCTCTTAAAAATATAAAAAAATTAAAATACCATAAGACAATACTGATTGAAAAATGGAATTTCCTCATATAAAAATTTTAAATTCAGAAATAGTTTTATAAATTTAACCAAATTCCCCCTTATAATCCTAAATATTTAATTAAAATTTTTTTAGATTGATAGAAAAAAAATATTAGTAATCCACTAAAACAAACTGACATAAAATATGAAATGAATAACACACTTGAATAATTATAGGATATATTATTTTCATAATAAAAATAAAAATTCTCCTGCCCATCAATAGTTTTGAAACAAATCACCTTCATAAGAAAAATCATAAAAATACATATATGAATGAAAATTAAGTAGTTCAATTACATACATATAAACTTGAAAAAAAATTAATATTGGAAACGTGTTTTAAATTGAAATAAAAAACCAAAAGTTTAAATATATTATAAATATAATTTCCCTGATTTGATTTTCTGAGAATAAGGAAATTGTATTCTACTAATTTGTTGCCTACAAAAACTCCCCCTATATAACTCGCTTATTTTACATCAAGTGCAATACATAGAGACAATTATCAGAAAAGGGCATAGGTTCATATATATCCGGTTGATACATAATTTAAATCCAGAAAATATACATTTTTATAGTTATATTTTAATGGATTTCTATATAATTTGAGTGGATGTGGAAAATAAATAGAAGCAAAATAGATAGTAGTATTATATATATATATATATGTGTGTGATTTTTTTTAAAAACAACAGTCCAAAATATTGGTAAAATGAAATTTAAAGGGTTATTGAAATGTTGGTTACAACCAATAATAAAAATCAGAGTCAAACACTAGATAAAATAAGAAATTATTCTTAATCATTCCTTAAATCTTGCATACTCACCAGAGATATTAAAAAAATGAAAAAATGATCAATAGGGCATAGCTGAATACGTTTGCGGAAGAAAGGACACACATGTCATCCTATGCCATAGGGATTCATGGAAAAGGGTATACATAAATATTGGACATCTAGAAAATAACACAAACACCAAACATTGGTAGGTTGACGTAGATCGAAACATCATCCAATTAGATATTACACAGAAACAAAACCATAACTTGTAGTTGAATCCCTTATGACAATGCTCAACATTCAGGAGTCGTCATCAGTGTTCGAATATTTCTTTAACTCCTCATTGTTATTTGGCTCCCTAGGTCAAAACCTCGCTCACTTACTCGACCTCCGCCATGGTTGGATCAATCCACCTCCTTCATACCCACTCGATGACAAAACCCCTTTTACCCATAACCATTTTATTTTATCAATCAATGCATCCCCCACCACTTTTATAATGTTATCTCTCTATTTTAATCATTACAATTTAATTTTCTAACAAATAATATGGAATTTTTCTCAAAAACAATTTATCACGTTATTATTATTATTTTTAATCATTTTCTCATATAATAATTTAATAATTTTAATAATTATTTTATATATATCATATTAAATTCAATTTATAATTTAATATAAATATATTTATGCTCATATTTCATAGAGAACGTATAAATTTATAATAGATAAAAAATATACTTCAATAATTTATTTTCAAAAGTTAATTATTAAATTTAAGTACCATCATTTGTTTTTTTAAATTGTAATATTTATAATTTTTTTATTAAAACCACATATTATTTCATGAATAAAAAGTAAAAAAAATATTTTTATAAAATTATATGTTAACCAATATTGATTATTGAAAAACATTTTAGTATTAAAAATGTCTTATCAAAATATATTTTAGTTAACATTTTAATATGAAATTCAACATGATTATTGGTAATAATTTCATAATTATTTTACCTTTCATATAATCTTATGATTTTTTTATAAAAAACTTCTGTTTTTTCAAAAATAATCAATTTAAAATATTTATGTTAAAATAGTCTTTTAAACTATAAAACATAATTTGTTTATAATTTAAAATCGAAACATATAATAATTTATTTAAAACATTATAAAATATTATAAATAAAATTATAATTGATAACAAAAAATTAATAAATTATCATTTATCATAAATTAATTATTATAATTATTATTTTTGAATAATAATTCAAATATTATCAAGTATTATTATTTAATTTTAAATATTTAATCTTAACAGATGATTGAAATTTATTTTTATTTTTATAAAACAATGAACTTATTAATATCGGCGATGTTACATTATTCCTCATTAAAATAATTTCATCTTCTAAATTGTGTAACTGTACCTATATAAATTCTCAATTTCAATATTCAGAATTAAGAAAACATCGACTGTCATATTTTTCCTTAAATTAAAATTCTATAAAATTTATAGAAGGACTCTAACTGTTCAAAGGGATTCTCTATATCATCACCTATAATGTTTTCTAAAACTAATCATTGATACGAAGTATGATGACCCAATACCTATTATATTTTTCGATAATTCATTTTTTATTTAACAATCAGAGACCGCAAAGGATTATAGTTTTAGACAGTCTGGATACAGTGGAATATTCTAATTAAGACTCTAAAAAAGAAAGGACAAGAAAACTATTATTATTCTTAATATTGTATAATCACCATAAAGTAGCCATGGCTAGTCACCCACTTCAATTTGTCCTTATTCACTATAAAAAGTGGTTTTGAAAAAATCATTTGAGAAAAAAAGTCATTAAGGGGTTTCAAAACATGTGGAAACAAATCAGGATTTTTACACTTGAACATAAAAAGTAAAACATGTGATAAATCATTAAAATTACAAATTTAGAAAATCATGAGTTTATTTGAAAATAATAATATTTATATCATAATAGGTTTCAACATATGTAACCATTGTAAAAATACATTTCATTAATTTATGAAATTATAAAAATTTCTCATGATAACTCATAAACATTCCTAAATAGATCTCAAAAGCACCTTGGATCATAACATGAAGTAATGGTTCACTCCATAGAAAATAAAACATGATGTAAATAGTACCATAATGAATTAGGTTCACTCTCTAATGCCATAGTTTTTTTGATGCACGTCTCATGAACCATAAAAGACATGTCATGAGATATCAACATTATCCAATGAAATAGAGCGCTATATAATTCAGGGAACACCCGTCACATGATTGGATAAAATTCCCAAGATGGTTTGGGTTCACTCCCAATTAGAATCCTTCATTGACCTAATAACTATGTGTAATTATTTTTAATTGAAATCATTACAAATTTTATTTTATATCATAAAGACCATGATGTTTCATAAAAAATCATGAGCTTTTATATCCTTTTTCAAAAAAGGTAAATTACATGGTTATAAATGTTTCATGGTAAAGGTAGTTTTAAATGAGATGAAATTTCTAAATATACAATCATATATATATATGTTTGTGTATATAACAATTTTACATAAAAAGATACACATATAGATACATTTGATTACAAATATTTTAGAACAAAACATGATTGCATCTCCACACACATATGTATAGGTAATAATAATGATGGATATATATATATACATTCATTAAATTACATACATATATGAAGTAAATAGTTTTACATAAATTGATACATGTATAAATAAATTTATATATAAATATATCTATTGAACTTAGATTAAAATTATGTTTCAACCTAAAATAATAAATATATACAGACATATGTATATAGGTTTTAAAAAAAATGTTTCATATAAAATTATATATATATGTATATATAGATATATATACATATGCTTATGCAAAAATATAATAATTTTAAATTTAACATATATTTTGAAAACGTTGATAACTTCACTTGCACATATAGTGTCCTAATCAAGAAAATAATATTATAACGAAAAAAATGTGAGTGGACATGATTTTTAACATTCAAATATTTATATATATATACATACATTTTCAAAATTATTATTAAAAAAATAAATTTGAAAAACGAATAACATGAAATGTATATATATTATAGACCAGTTAGTTTTCATTTAAAATAAATTCAATAAAATAAATCCCATGACTTATTTTGGATGAAAATTTTTAAAACTCAAAATTACCCCTTACCATTATAAAAAGAAAATAGAAATTCCATTATAAAATATTGATGGAGTAAAACCAATTTTTCCTATGAAAATATTAAATCTAGAGATATTTTTAAATATTTTAACAAATTTCCCCTTTCTATTATAAATATATAATTAAAAATTATTTATATAGATAAAAAATAAATATTAGTAAACCACTGAAACAAATTTACATATAATATAAAATTCAGAACCCATGTGAATCATTTGAAAATATTTTATTTTCACAAAAAAATAAAATTTCACTTTCACAGAAACAGTTCTGAAACAAATCACCTTCTTATTTAGAATCTTGAAAAGAAATAATTTCATATAATATAATTAGTTCCATTAAATAAATATAAAGATGATAGGATGAAATTTTAATCCAAAAACATGTTTTATTTAGGAATAAATAAAAAACAATTGTTTGATGTTATTTCCAAAATAAATTCTGATACTTGACTTACAAAAAATCAGAAAACTTGCTTTCATTCCATCATAGCTTGGAGAAACACCCCATATCTAACTCATTTCTATTACACCATGTTATTACTTGAGGATTATTATTAGTTAAGGGAGCACATGATTATATAGCCATATGTGTCATCATTAATTTACTATTTTCACTCACTTTTAAAAATAGTCAAATAAAATAGGGTTGATCTTCCCTCAACCATGTGTGGAAATTCACTTAAATGGTAAGGGATTTAATGTATAAGTAGGGGTGAGTAAATTATCTGTCAATTCTATTCATGAATATTCATTTCAATTAAAAATAAATTTGAGTCGCAAATTCTAATAATATTTATTAGTTTGTATTTTTAAAAATGTTATATTAAAAAAGGAAATAAAAACTGGTTGATAAATTTATGAAATTAAGAAATTATTGTATTTATCATTTAATTTAAATATTGAACATACTGAAATTAGTCTAATATAACTATTTAACCAATATATTTTCAATTTTTCTGTTTAAAACATGAAACATTAATGACTAAAATCAGTAGAAGTACATGTGCAAATCCATGATGTTAAATTGTCCAGCCAGATCTGGTTGGAGTGGAAAGGGCCTGAGGCCACAAGCTGATGGGCCACGTTGTTCCATTACCTTTTGGTAAAGGAGATGGTTCATAAAGAGAAGAGTTGGAAAAGTGAGAGAATTCTCTTGATGATGATGCCAAAAGACTGGAGCCCACCATCAATGTGGTTAGTAACATTGATAAAGCTAAGGCAGTTGGACTCAATAGTGATATCACTCCATCCACATTCTAAGGCGAGAAACATACCGGCAAGGATTTCCATGGCCTCAGTAAATATAGGATACCAGAAAGCCTGATGTGCTTCATACTTTGTAGCAAGGATTTTCCCTAGATGATTTTGGGCCAGGAGGCCGAGAGCAACAAGCCCAACCATTTGGTGCGACGCGTGCACGTTAATCTTAAGATTCCCTTCCATTGGGGGATTCCAATGAGGGGGGAAGGGGAGGGTAACACCTGGAATAAAGTGTCTATTGTGGTCTTTCTATCCCTCAATCCAAGAGGTGGCCCATTCAATCCAGAATTCAGGGAGTTTGTGAGCTTGATGAAAAATAGCATCATTGCGCCGGACCCAAATAATCCATGCCAGAGTGCAGAGTTAACCAGAAGAAGCCAAGGAAAGAGAGGAGCACCAACGCGTTAGAATATCGGGAAGGTCAGAGGCTAATGTCATTTAAGCGGCTGAAGTCGGGCCCCATTTAGTCCAAATTTTCAAATCTCCCGGGAAGTGAATGATGGCGTGCAAAGGAGTTTCTATAATGTTTGTGCAGAAGGGTCAAGAGGGAGTAATGGACATATGGTGGTAAGTGAGGCAGCTCATGGTTGGGAGAGTACCAATGCAGATCTGCCACCAAAATTGGCGTAATTTTGGGGGGAATGTTGAGCTTCCAAATCAAATTCCACGGTCCCTCATCCAGGACAACTGAGTGGCTGCCAAGAGCCAGTCTGTAGCCGGACCTCACCATGTACCCGCGATGATATTTATCCAAAAAAGCTGGTCGAATCCTGCATCATGGACCCAGGGAATGCTAAGGATTATTCTTTGATCCATTTCATTAAACTAACCAAGGATTTTTTCTAGATACCACCCTTGTCCTTGGTCATATAGTAGATAGATGGCAGTGGCGTTTTCAATTCTTGGTTGGACTGGGGATGTAGCCCACATACCATCCTTATCGATAAGCCATGTATTGGTCCAGAAATTGATCGACGAGCCAGACCAAATCCTCCAGCCAAGACCTGTTTCTAGAAGCTTTGTACCCTCCCTGATGTTCTCCAAAACAATCTGGGGTGGGGACCAAGAGAGGAAGCAAGAAAGTATGTGTGGGGAAAGTACTTATCCTGGAGAACCCGTGCACAAAGAGATAATGGACGGTTAAAGGGCGACATCCTTTCTTGGCCAATAGTGCATCATTGAAGAGACGCAGATTATGGAAACACATCCCTCCCTTTGATTTGGATTTACAGAGTTTCTCCTAGGCCAACAAGTGGGGCCGATTCCATCCATCGTTCTTCCCCCACCATAAATTGGTAGTGTGTGTGTGGATCTGGTCAACAATGAAATTCAGAAGCTTAAATAGGGACATAATGTAGCTGGATATGGACTGTATGATGGCTTTGATGAGGGTCTCTTTTCCCGCTTTAGAGATTCCTTTAGGGGACCAGACTAGAATTTTTTTTTCTCGATCCTGTCCACAACAGATGCAACGATTTATTTTTGGGATCGACCAATCACCCTTTGAATCCCAAGGTACTTATAATGGTTCACAACCATATAGATACCAGCTGCTGCTCATATCTCATCCATCATAGATAGACGCACCCCATCCCTGAAAGAAATTTTATATTTCCCATGATTGATCGATTAGCCAGATGTCATCTCGTATTGTTGGATCGCTTGGCTGATCACCCGACATTCATTAATTGTTTCTTTGGAAAACAGGAGACTGTCATCGGCAATGAAAAGATACAAAACCGGTGGGCCAACAAGGCAGAACTTTTCCCCATGAATAGATTTGGAGGTTGTAGCCCCAGAAATAATATTAGAAAACACATCATCCATCAGAATGAAGAGAAAAGGGGAGAGGGGGTCTCCCTAGAGAAGGGCTCGAGATGGTTAGAATCCTCTGGTGAGCTCCCCATTAACATTGATTTTGAAGGAGATGGTCGATATTCATTCCTTGACCATATCTATCCATTTAGCGCAAAAACCCATTTCAGCATGACAAAATGTATGAATTTCCATTCCACTCTATCATAGGCCTTGGTTATATCATGTTTTTAGTCCATGGTTTCTCTTTTTGGAGTGGAGAATGATTTCATAGAATGGAGAACATCATGGGCCAGACTCACATTATTAGTTATCATTCTATATACCACGAAGGTGCTCTGATTCTCAGAGATTATATCAAATCACTAAGGCCGCAGTTGATTGACAAGGATCTTTGAGAAGATCATGTAAGATACATTGCAATGGATGATAAGTCTAATATCAGGTATTTCCGGAGGGTTTTTGATTTTTTGGATAAGGAAAAGGAAAATTTAATTTATGGAAGCAATGCTTGTATTACCAGCCCAGATATTGTTCTTCATGTTGTACATTTCGGGACTGTTAATGTGCCAGTATTGTTTAAATAAAAGGGCGTGGGACCCATCTGGTCCCGAGGCCTTCGTGGGATGAAGATGTTTAAGAGCCAAGCGTATCACATCATCTGTCACATCTTTAGTGAGTTGTCTATTGATCTCATTATTGATCATAGGTCTGATACAATCTTCCACCTCAGAAGACATGAAAGGGTTTCCTGCAGCGAAGAGGTTCTGGAAATAGTATGTCAGGGCCTTGTGGATTCCATTGGTGTAAAAATTCTTTCTTCTATTGGGTTGTAAGATTCTAGTAATAGTGTTTTTTCTATTCCTGGCTGATGATTTTCGGTGAAATAACCCGGTATTAGCATCCCCTTCTTTAATGTGGTTAACCCACGCCCTTATGGCCTATAAACATTCCTTGTCACATAGGGTCCTGTCCAACTCTCTTTTCATGTCGCCAATCAATAAATTTTACCATAAAAAACTCTTAAACATAAAAAAAATATTATACCTGATTTATAAAACCCCATTAATGAATGAAATAGGTCAGTATCTCTTTTAAAAATAGACTTTGAGATTGAACATTTTATTTTATTTTTTTTTTTAAAACCATTAGACTTTTGTTTCAATTTTTTGGATCCATATAAATTCATATATTTCTACATAACAATAAGTCTTATGTCTTTATCTTGTGGATTATATATATCACTCATGGAACCGACCTTGGACCTTCACTATTATATGAATTAGTATAATAATATAAATCATGGAAGTATATTTTTTAACCATTATTACCCACTTTAATATATAATTCTAGTGGGATAGCCAATGTATTTGGAACTACTGGTTGTGATAAAGGGTGAACATAAAATTATAATAAAACATTTTTTATAATCCAATTATATTCATAAATTATTAATACAATTTTATTTTAATTCTCTTTGTGATCATGTGTTTTTTTTATTTTTTTTATTTCAAGAAACTTAATGTATAACTAGGATTTTGATAACAAGATCAAGAATCCTTGATACATGATAAATTATTGATTATAACCCTAATAACAAGAGGTTCATATGTCTATACAGATGATTTTTTATCCAAGAGAATTTTCTCTCCTCTACATAAAATTTACCATAGGGAAAATTCCCCAATGATAACCAACATAATAGAGAACCAAAAAATCCCTTGGTTAGAGCCACAATAGACTCTGATTTGTCATATATTGATGGATTTCCTTTAGTTTTGTTCATATTATTGATATAGGGGAACAATATTAAGAATAAATTAATCCTAATACCAATAAAAAACATGGGATGATTGAGTTGCATGAAAAAAGAAGATCTATAGAGATATTTTACTATCCTCAGTGAAATGTTTGATATATTCAATAATAATTTAGTAAAATCAAATTTAATATGATTGAGGGTATTGTAATTCTATTTTTATGTATGAGAAATATATTTTTTAAATAGATAACCCGATTGTTAAATAAAAAACTAGGATAACCTATAGAAGAGATTATTAGACAAATACATTACACTATGGATGAAATAAAAGTTCATAACTGAAATCTCAATCATTTCACAAGTTGATGGATAATGTATATTTGAAACATGGGATAAAATCAATGACTTCATGAAGAATTTTTTACATATGAGAATCAAGGTTTTCCAATAAATGAATCAATTATTTAATTTTTACATCATACAACTTGAGTCACGAGCGATGACCTATTGAGAAAAGGATTAATTATGAAAACATTTGAAGTTGTAAGAGACATTATCTATGTGATTTATCATAATTATAAATTATGAAAAAGTTATTAGAGTCCATCGAGGAGAGAAGTATTTAATTAGATGAGATCTCCTTATTGGATAACTAATTAGATTCATTGATAAGTTAATTAAATAGCGTATAATTTTAAGTGGCATTGACTCAATCATAGATTTTAAAACCACTACCACTCAAAAACATTTTACAATATCATGAGGTGTGAAGAGGACACCACATATACTATGTATTTAGTAGTATTTAGGGGATAGGAAACCTTTCGATTGAAATTATGTTAGTTATAATCATTCCCCCAAACAATTCCAAAACACTTTCAAACAATGGTGGTTGATTAAACACAATACATAACTAAATCCATTTTATAACTAATATAAATGTATCTTAATTTTCAAATAATATAATCGTATTACAAAATATTAAATTGAATCACAACCGTTGAGGTAATTATAACTATTACTACCCCCTTAACCATAATCCAACCACCATCCACATAAATTATATCCATTTCCACCGTCCTATCCCCTAAAAAATCACCTAAATTAATGTTAAATAACCTCATAAAAAACTATTCTAAGTATATTATAACACAATAGAACTCTATAATGAATCAATAATCCTCTACCTAAAACTCTAGAACCAGGTGGGGAAAATTTATCAATCATTATTAGAGTGAATACTCAATACTCTATAGAGAAACATAAGAGAAACCCAAGAGACAATATTAAGGCTATAACAGTTTTTTATGTGAGATGTGGAAGAAAAAAAAGAAAAATTAAAAAATGTTTTTTGTAAATGGATTAATAAAAATTAAGGGAAAAATAAATAAATTGAGAATATATTGAATATAATTGGAAATAAGAAAAAAGAAATTAAAATATTGGAAAATCAAGAAAATTATTTTGTAAGGGGAAGAATAATACAATAAGACATTTACATATAGATGCCTTCTTTCCTTCCTAAAGAGGATAAAAAAATTCATTTTTGAAATGAAATACAAGAAGTTTTATATTGTTTCACACAACATTATATAGAAATATCTTTTAGTGAATCAATTTCATAAATGTGGGATTATGATATAATTTTAAATTAATTACAATAAAAAAAATATAATTCTACAAGTTTGTGGTGTTATGTCTCTTTAAAAAGAGTGTTCAATATAATTTCAAAAGAATACACCTCTAAGATGAGAGATTTTTGAATATGTTCCATCTTGTTCAACATTAGTTCATGCACATTCAAGAATATACATTGTGACTTACTAATGAAGTGAAATTTTTTCCCCAAAGTGTGTTTTTAAATACGGGATTGGATAATCCAAGTATGATATTATTTTCAATCTACCTTATTAGTATATAGATGATGTACCCCTGTGGATTTTTGAATATGTCCTACCATGGTGGATAAATTTGGATTCCTATGAGATTTTTTTATTCTCATGATAGAATAAGAACAAGATATTCCCATAATCCTTGGAAGACCATTCATTGAAACTAGAAAATAATTAATAAATTTAAACCAATGATGAATAATGTTTATAGTTAGTGCTGAATAAGTCATATTTGATCTTCTTAAAACTATTAATAATGAAATTAAATCCTAGGATTTCTATATAATAATTTCTACTAAATAACACACATCCATAATGTGTCTATAAATAGAACAGGAGGTTGTATAATGAAACTAAGTGATGATATGGTAGAAAATAAGAAGGATAATTTCTAACTAGATTATGAGGAATACGATAAAGTCATGCAATGGAAAAAATAGTTGTAAATAGATTCTTATCCAGAATTAATTTCTTTAATCATCGAAATACTAATTATTTTGATTAATCCATTGACATAAACACAATGGTACTTATTCATGGGTGAAAAGGAATATTTAACAATAATTATTAATACATAATTAACAATTAATAGGAAAAAATGTTTATATATTTTAAAGAAAAGGAAAAAATCACTTACTTTGTGTTTTTAAATCATAAAACAAATTAATCATGTCATTTGAATAAAAAACATACTACAATAATAGGGGTTAAAAATGAGAAAATATCTAAAAATGAGACATACCTCACTATGAAAAATATTGGAAAACTCACATAGTTTCATTCCCTTATCAATGGATTTAATCTTACCATTTTCATATAAATATCACTATAAGAATGTTATGATAATGAGATGATAATATGATGATACCTACAATGATAATTAAATGCTATGTGTATTCATAGACTATAAAATAATAGAAACATCCATAAGAAAGGACAACAATCAATTATTAATCCTGGATCAATCCTTAATAGTTTATCTCAATATGAGTTCATTTTTCCTTTTAAATTGACATTCTAGTTACAACCAAATACTTTTTTATCTAAATAACAAAGATAAGAAAATTATTACTTACCCATATCAAACATTATCCTATCATCTCATTTAATTTTCAATGTTTAATGAACTAATGACATTTAGAAGGTGTGTGCCACTTAGTTTTCAGAACATGATGGAATAATTTCATTATATTTTCTTTGATGATATATCAGTATTTGGGATAACCATTGAAGTATTCCTATACAAACCTGATGTGGTACATAATAGATATCAATAAAAACTCTTAGTTCACAATTGGGAAAAGTTCCAATTCATAGTCCATGGCAGTTTCATTCTAGTACATGGAATATCTAAACAAGTAATAAAGGTAGATCTAGTAATGAAAACATTCATACAAGATCTCCATATTCATAATAAAATTGAGGGGATTTAAATATTTATTCGACATGATGGATTTTCCCACCACATTAGAAATGTATTTATCAAGATATCTTGGCAACTCACCCATATTTCTTCAAAATATGTTTTTTTATATTTGATTCATAATGTAAGGAATACTTTATTTAATTGAAAGAGAATTTGTTTGCAACACTAATCAAGATATTTCTGAATTGGTAGAAAAAAATTCATCATAATGTGGGATCAAATTGATTATATTATAAGAGATACTCTATGATAGTGGGTAGATCATATTTTTCAACCTATCTATTATGAAATACATTCCCATAATAAGTAAAAAAATATGTTAAATTGCCTCTGTTAGAAAAATGTATAATAATGGTTTTTCATTTTGATAATTTCAAAACATATTTAGTAATCTTTGAGGTGATTTTCTACATTGATAAGACCTATTGAGTTATTTTTTATAAAAGGATTCTAATCCATGCCTGATTTGGTATATCTTTTATCTATAATAGTATTATAGGATTAAAATAATAAAAGGGATTAGATATTGTAGTGTCTAACCATTTTTTGAGATTACTCTAAAAGAATATTGAAGTGGATGAGGAGAGAGAAATTTATGATGAGTTCTTGGATGAGAAGCTTTTATTTACTAATTTACAATCTCTTCCATGGTTTTTCAAATTTGTTGATTATTCAAAAAAATAAGGTCATAAATCATTATTTTTCATATCAGTAATGAATAATCATTCACTACATTCCTTGAAAAACCATTGTCACATCACTCAATAAATCATTCACTACATATTATGAACAATAATTGATTAATACAAAAACAATGATGTCAATTATCTAAATGTATTATTCGTTTCTGATATGGAAAAAAATGATTTATGGACATGTTTTTTGAATAATCAAAACTGTTGAAAAACCATGGAAGAGATTGTAAATCTGTACATAAAAGAATCTAATCCAAGAACTCATCATCAATTTCTCTCACCTCATCCTCTTAAATACACTTTTAGATTAATCTCAAAATATGGTCAGACACTACAATATCTAATCGGTTTTTTATGTTAATCCTATAATACTATTTAAGTTAAAAGATTCACGAAATCAGGCATGCATTAGAATCCTTTTTAAAAAAATAACACAAGAGGTCTGATAAATATAGACAATCACCTCAAATATTACTAAATATCGTTTTGAAATTATCAAAATAAAAACCATTGTTATAATGTTTTTTTAATAGTGACAATTTTACTTATTTTGGACTTATTATGGGAATGGAAGTCATAAGATACATGTTGAGAAATATGATCTACCCACTATCATAGAGTATCTCTTATAATAGAATCACTTGGATCCCACATTATGATGAAATATTTCTACCAATTCAGAAATATCTTGATTGGTGTGGAAAATAGATTCTTTTTCAATGTAATAAAGTCTTCCTTACATTATAATTGAAATATAAAAAATATATATTTTCACAAAATATGGGTGACTAGCCTAGATATCTTGAAAAATTAATTTCTAATGTGGTGGTAAAATCCATCATGTACAATAAATATTTAAAGACCATTCATTTTATTATGACCATGGAGATCTTGTATGAATGTTTTAATTACTCGAACTACCTTTATTACTTGTTTAGATATTCCGTGCACTAGAATGAAACCAACTTGGAGTATGAAATGGATCTTTTCCCAATTTTGAACTAAGAATTTTACTTGAAATCAATTAAGTACCGCATCCGGTTTGTATAGGAATACTTCAATGGATATCCCATATACTGATATATCATCAAAAAAAATCTAATTAAATTATTCCATCATGTTCTGAAAATTATGTCGCACACAACTTCTAAATTTCAATAGTTCATTAAACCATACAAAGTACATGAGATGATAGGATAATGTTTGATATGGGTATGTAAACATTTTCTTATCTTTGTTATTTAGATAAAAAATTATTTGGTTGTAACTAGAATGTCAATCTAAATGGAAAAACGAACTCATATTGAGATAAACTATTAAGGATTGATCCATGCTTAACAATGGAATGTTTCCTTTATTATGGAAGATTCTATTGTTTTTGTATTAATCAATTATTATTCATGGAATGTAGATAAAGATTAATTGAGTGATGTGTTCCCAAATCCAAGGCAAGGATCATTCTAGAATTTTTTAATTCATCACCAAACTGAGGACAAAATTGACATGGTAGAATAATTTCCATGATAATATAATGTGTATTTTTTTTGACATCCACAAAGATGAAAGGGATTTCATATGAGGCTATGATTGATTCCAATAAACGGTTAACATTTGGAAAATAATTGAGATTCAAAAAAACAATTCTAAAAGATGAGGTGTATGATGTATGTAGAACTGAATTTATGGGGGCCTTCTCAAGCTCCAGGAGAAACATATAGATACTTGTGTATGTTATTTACATCACTAATTCGGTATAATATGTGTACACATGGAATGTATATCCAATTTTGTGATGAAATTGTTAGGGAATAACTTATTTTATCTTGTTGGTATGTCTAGTTTACTCATAATTGCTTGAGTAACAAATTAAAACTGTTATATTATTTTGTTTGCTAAAAAATTAAATAGTTTGATACAATACTGTCTCCCCTCACACCCACAAACCTGTGGGAAAGTAGAATTATCCAACTGAGTGATTATAAATATTTTGGAGAAAACTACAATTTCAATATGAAATGATTATAGAAAAAAATCATGATAATAATTTATAGTAATAGAGGATATATTATAAAATGATGACTATTATAACCCAATTCAGGCTTAACGATGAAAAACTAGGCCATTTACTGGTGGATCTTGATCATCTATTATATAGGGCTATGAATAAAGTGTCTATAGACTCACACAAATATAGAAAGATACTACTATAATTGGATAAATTATAATATATTTAAAGAGATGAATATTAGAATTAAAAGATCTGCAAATAGAAAATAAATAAGTGGAATGATTTATGAATCAACCATTGAATATTTTTACAAAGAGTTGAAATAAGTTTTTATAAATATTGCTTGAGATCGTTTCCAAGAAAACTACAGTCACATTGGTTATGACCCATCATGTTATAAATGCCATTTCACATGGAATCATTTAGATATAAAGAGTTCATGAACCCTCATTCAAGTTCAATAAATAATGATTAATCTTTAAATGAAAAATTTCTATAAATAATTTATGGTATCCCTAAAATTTTACTAAAAATACACAGTTACATCTAGATATTGATTTTAATTAAATATCTAGATTGGAGAAATATCATTATGATTTCTTTTTTAGGATTATAATTCTACTTTATATTGTTTATAAATTATTAGGACTAATTATCTTATATAATTTAGGGAAATCTCCCCTACTCCCCTATTGGTTATCTAATTGATAAAACATAAAATTTTAGAGGAGTAATAACCAACTGATAAAAGGATTCATTTTTAAAGTGAAACCTGATATATCATGTCATAAAACACTACTACCTATAGTCATCATTCCAGACCTATGACACACAATAATTGAGTAACCTATAATAATATAATGTTCTTGGATAGAAATGAGCATTACCCTAATAGGGTGGGTTTGCACTGTAACCCAACCCCAAAATATCATAATATTGAGTGACAAATCAGGTTGTGATGGGAAGTAATTTCACACTCTATAATGGTTCTTAATATAAATAAGAAACATTCATTTTTGTAGGGTAGGCTTCATGTCTTGATTTTTACCTGAAATAAATCTCATTGGGATAAACTGACATGGTTGTTTTATGGTGGATTCCCCCATGGAGTTGCAACAATAGAGGATTGAGTTTGAAAAATACCACAGTTTTAGAACTAATGATTTCATTTTTAAATGACATGGGTTATGCTAAAATTTATTAAAATACATTTAATTATAAACACCAAAACCTAAATTGTGTTATTAGTATCCCTCTTCACATCTCTAAGTTCTAAAAAAATTGATTTTCTTAGGTGTTTGATCTAGTTCTTATCATGTTCATGTAGTAAAGTTACACTTCTAGATATTATCATTCTTGAATTTCACACCACCTCATTCCTATTTCTTCCTAATAACTAAACTATTGCCAAACCCACATTATAAAAATTTACCAAACCTATATAAACATAAAAAAAAATTCACACCATGAAAAAACCCCATTTAAAACCCCATATGAATCCATCTCAAACCATTACCATATATATCACTATCCCTCCCACAATGAATCAAACTAAGACTATTTAAAAAAATACAAAAATGAATACCCATTAACACAATTTAAAAATAATAAACCTATGAGACCAAAAAAAAATATAAAATCTATAAACTACCAATGCAACCACCTGATCCCTTACTAATCCTTTCACTTAACCAATTAAAATATCTATAACATAACCTAATCCACACTAATCAAACAACCCATCACTCATCACTATGTGGGGATTAATCCCAAAATCACCTTCAATATTTTATACGGTCAGCTGAACCCAAACACTGGTAGCTCTTATGGAGACTTTAATTGTCAGTAATTCATAAAAAATTGAATTTTGACACGCATATAATGGAATATGTTGATATAGCCGATAAAGTTATTTATTCATTCAAAGTTATAAATTTATAACATATTACTCATTTATTAGAGTATAATTATATATAGTAGATTTTATATTTAATATTAGTATTGGATATGAAACTTTGATATATTAAGTTAAAAAAATTTCAACATAATTGGATCCTTTGGTTTATAGCGTTTGGAGAAGGATAATGTGTCCAAAACTGTGAGTTTATAGATAGAGTGGATTACAATGATTTTATAATAGAGTGATGCAATAACACAATCCATAAGTAGTATATTAAAAGAAACATTTACCCATATAAAATGAAAAAAAATTAAAAAACTATCATAAATTAGTTGAGAAGTTATATCCTAAGGTTTATTGTAACACCCCGACCCCAGTAACCTAGAGTCGGAGCATTATTTCATAACATTGGAATGATCACAAAAGATCAAATCTCAAAAGACCAATTAATTTAGTAGCCTTCGAAACAATAGATACATTTATAAATGTTACATTAAATTATAAAGTGAAAGACAACAATAACATAGTCTCTATAGTCCACTCCCATATCCCCTTCAGACTATCCCAGTAGGTCAGTCATAAAATATTTCTTCACATCCTGGGAAAAAAAACATTGAAAGGGGTGAGTTCAGATGATTAGTAAAGATAAAAATATATAGGAAGCTTTCATAAATAAAAATAAACATTTAAGGAAATGTATAACTAAAACAAACCCCTTTTAAACATGAACATCAACATAACTTGGCAAAAGTAAAATGAGATAATTCCATTTACTTATTCACATGGATATTCTACTAGTCGAATAATCACATGAAATATCAATAACCACATTCATAATGATGGAAGTCATAATTCCAGACTATCATAACCTCATAGCCAAGGCCTCTTGCCAAGACTACAAATAAGATTTTGTCAAGGCCTCATGCCAAGACACTAGTTTGTCTAATGAGACCTACCGATGCATCGAGGAGCTATAGCGGGATCCACCTGAAACATAATCGTATCACATAAAACATGCATAAAGGAAACATAAAATTTCCTCATTTCAATCACAAGATATAAATTATGCACATTTATATAATAAAAACATTGTCAAAACCATTTTCAATACCAAAATAAACGAAAATTAGAACTTGGTATTTATTTTTCATTTAAGAAAATTTATGGCTTGTAGAGGAAGCCGAAACTCAAATAATGGCCACGGTGGAAGAGAAGTCGTTGTCGCTGCATACGTACGACAAAAAAACATTACCTTTTGTCGTTTGTTAAAATGATTCGTATAAAAAATATTCATTTTTAATAAAGGTAAAAGTCAAAGGGGTTTATACACCATATAAAAGAACGTTGTGTATAAAGAAAATATGCCTCAATGAAAGGAGATTGAGATGAAGTCCCTTATAAAGATCATTTTTTAAATAAAATAGATCTATTATTTGTAATCACTATAATACACATAAATAATGTAATAATAAAAGATAGAACATAATAATATCATGACATAATTTGAAAGTATGAGATTAACCCAAAGAATGGAAATTGGGTTAAGAAGTTCTGTTACCTCGTGTCCGACTTGACTCGAAAACTATTTAATGTCCTGAATAATAAAAAAGTGTTAATTTCTACTTGCTTAATAACATTTTTCAAGTTCATTATTCCTTTTATATCACTTATTACAATGTTATGAACATTATTTAATTATTTTAGTTAATAACGGTCGTTTTGTCGATCTTTGGTACTTGATTCAAAAAAAACTTCTTATAATTACAAGTTGTTCATGTGGTAAAATATCCATTATATCCAGAATTATATTCATGATGTAGATATCATATATATCATACATATAGAGTATATACATTCATTTATAATGTTAAATAACATTTAGAGGTAATAAATGAAATGCACCGTTCATGGAGACGGTAAGTCGTACGTACGCATGAACGATACTTTCATTTCTATTTCGTATTTAATAAAATTAAATAATAATGAAATAATGGTATATTATAATTAAAGTATTATATCATCTATAAAAACATTTACTCCATCCTTTATACATCCCACATATGGAATTAACGATTCAAATCACTTTGAGGGGGCGGTAGTCCGCACTTCCTAAAATGAAGATATCGTGTTTACCCATAATGGAAATCATAAAGGTATGACATAAATGAAAAATAAATAAGAATAAAGAAAACATAAATATAATATATATCATATATAAAAATATTTTCATCATAATGGCCACCTTGAGAGGTGTTAAAATAATATTGAACAATCATCGTTTCGTGAGGTAGTAATTCACCACCCACAGAAACAGTATGTTCTTTAACCATTAGATGAAGGTATGTGTAAGTGTAAATAAAATACTTATCATAAAAAATCCATGTATATTGAGGATACTTTTGTTTTTACAAAATAAAATAAAATAATGTGTATAGGGGGTTGGAGAAGCAAAATAAAACAAAACAACATAAGAGAAGACATTACCTTTAAAATCGGGTAACTTTTTTTGATTTGAGCCAAAGGAATCCTTGGAAAGACTTCTGCCCAAAGTGATGCTTCTAGGATTAAGAGAGGGAAGTTGAGAGGGTATTTTGGAAGATTGTTTCCAAACCAAATGGCATTGAAGGTGTAAATAAGGTGGAAGTGCTGGGGGATTTTATAAGAGGAGAGGAGGGGCACTCTTGGAAAGTCATGAAATGTTACATTATTATGAAGAGAATTTCGGATTTCAAAGGTCCCAAAATTATATATCTCAAGGATAAAGTTATAAGGGTTCGAAATATACTCATCCAATAGGTTTTTTTCAAGTTTACATTTTTGATTTTATATTATCTTTTTATTTTATTTAAATCGTTAATTAATGAGGAAATCGTTCCATCATCATGGTGTTATTAAAAATTTAATTTATTTAATGTCTAAAAATTATAAAAAAAAATAGCATGATTTAGAAAATCTGTGTATCATTCCAATGAATATTTATAGTCTAAAGGTTAACTTATATAACCCCATGTAATAATTGCTTTAGTAAAACAACACAAGTTTGTGACAATTTAAGTTTTTACTTTAAATTAAAAGTTATTAACGTCATTTTCTTACGCAATTGGCTCCATGGGGTTTCCAAGTTGACCCATGGATTGTATTGGTCGTAAATGACTCATCCAATAATGGTAGTACAAGTGTCAAGATATTTTTCATATTTTTAAACTATCATTTTTACTTTAAATTTTACTAATTACCTTTAATCTCGATTAAAAAAACATAAAAGTTATTGTTCATCAAAAAATTATTTTAATCCCATTAAACCAAATTTTACTTCCTAATGACAACCATGTATGTTGGATTTTTGAAAATCAAATCACAGAAGTGGTAATGTTTCATTTAAATGAAAAATTAGTTTTTAAAATACCACTTAGTGGTTTCACTATTCATCAAAAATTGATGTTTTTTAGAAAAATACCAAAAATTCACCCTAAGCTATATTTGATATTATGAATTAAAAAATGGTGTCTTTTTTAAAAAATTCAAAAAATATAAGTTGCATTAATTAATTTTATAATTAATTCCCGTTGTCAAAACAAATATCGTGTTTTTAAGAAACAATATCAATTAAAAGATTGACAATTGTTTATGTCCAATTTGAAAGTGAAATTAATTATAATGACCACCATTGGATAAAATGGTAAAATTATATTTTAATTATACTTTAAAACCACTCAATATTATAATTTATTGATATTAATTATTTTGATTAAAAAAGTTGTTTTTAATTAAAATTTAGTAATTTTCACTATTCGTCCAAATATAAAAGTTATCCGAAAAGTTCCAAAATTTCACCCTAGGCTAAATTAGATATTCCAAATCCAAAAATGAAGTCCATTTTGAAAGATAAAATTTATAAAATTTCAAAAAGTAGGTATTACTATTCATAACGGCTACTTTGATTAGTTGTGGTGTGTGTTAGAATCTTGAACTTACGTACAATACAAGCTATTGCATTATTGAAAGAGAAGTGTATCATGAAATCTTGGGGTGTTACATTCTCCCCTATTTTAATAAATTGGGAACCCGCAATTTGAAATTGTTCTTCTAAAATAAAAGGTTCAAAGTAGAAAATACCTTTGTGGAAAACCCATATCGGAAATAGGTTTAATAAAAATATAACATTAAAAGAAAGAAAGATGTGTACAAAGGTCGTCTGAGATAGCCTATACTAGGATTCTATGAATACATGGATATGGAGGAAAAAACCATCAAGGTCTGGTGGAGAGTTTAATAAAACAGGATTAGGAGAAAGTTAACTACAAGAAAAGCACAAACTTGTGATTGGTTAAATGATCATTGATTCCCCAGTAGAAAAAAGTTAACCGACAATGTTTTTGTTTTAAGTTACCTTTCATATAGTTGAGAAATTTATTTAGGAGATTTACTAAGAACATAAGGAAATATACATACTTGTCATGTAGACTTTCATTCTTTAATAACGTTTTTCCACAAACCCATCATTCACTCAAAAAGATAATAGAACTCAAAAATATTATATTTATCCTAATTGTACATGGTTCCAAATATTAAAACATACCATTTAGATTAGGAAAACTATTTTCTAATAACCAAGGACTTCCTTTAGGCTAGTGGTATGTAAAAAAGGCCTGTCGTACTATGGTTGTGGGTTCAATTCCTATTGCTTTGTCCGACGCGACGGGTTATCCCCCAACCTGTAGGTTGTACTTTTCCTAAAACTATAGTATTATAATATTACAAAACTAATCATTAGAAATGTTTTAAACTTAAACAATACTATACAAAGTTAAACGTAATCCATTCCAACCTTTATAGTTATCCAAAATACCTATGTCCAGACTTTCTCTAAAAGGTCTCTAAATTCCAAAATCATTTCTTCAGATTCCCCAAACAAAGTAATGTTTCTCTTATTGTCACATACTGAAAATATGATTACCTTCATCATATTAAAACCTTAATGAAAACAAAAAGTATTTCAGTAAAATCCTTATATATATCACAATATTCTTAGAACCAGAATATAATCCTTGAGTCCAAAAGCACCAATACATTAATTACTCCACTTCAACTGTAGTAACAACATAAAATTGGCCTTGATCCATTTGCCTTTTCTCAGGTATGTTTTCTTGGAACTTAGGGAATTCATATGCTTAATACCCCATTTCTCTACAATTGTAGCATTCAACACTGATATCCTCTTTCTTTCCCTTGCAATCACGAGCCCGGTGACCTTTTTCTCCACATTTATAACAAACTCCCATTCCTTTTAGGCAAGTACCGGGGTGATTCTTCCCACAACTATCACATAATGTAAAATCCTTCTTTCCCTTATTCCCTTTATTTGTCTCTTGTTCCACCATTCTCTACTTCTCTTGCTTTACTTTATTGTCACATGATTTAGAGAATTCCTTTTTCGTCTTAATAGCACATGAGACAATGTATTTATACGATGAGATGGATTGTGACACTAATGCTCGATGAAGAAATGGTTTTAACCCATCAAAGAAACGATCAATATTACATCTTGGGTTACTTATATTATCTTCAGCATACCTTTCTAACCTTGTAAAGTTAGCCTCATACTTTGCGATATTCTCGTCCTCCTTTTTTCTCAGACTCAGAAATTCCCTTTCCATAACAGCTCGATGGTCATGAGGAAATTATTTTTCTATGAAAAACTCTTTGAACTCCCTCCATTCCTTATTAGATACTTCTTCATCTTCCTTTGTGTTTTGAATCAATGACCACCATTGATTAGCATCTCCAGTGAGGCGGTAAATTTCCATGATAACTTTTTCCCTTTCATTACTCCCCAAGGCAAGGAATATTTTCTCTAGAGAACTTATCCATTTATCAGCTACTAATGGACTTATACTCCCATTGAATGTTTGAGGTTGCTGCCTCATGAAGCGATCTAACATTGATCCTCCACGTTGTGGATCAGGGTGCTCCATACAAGTAAGGTTATTATTCATAACCTGAGTGAGTTGTCCTAGTATGGTGATAAGTTGATCATCACCAGTTGTATCTCCAGCTCCACTATAATTATCTTGAGCAGGAGTGAAATCCTTACATGGAGTGTGTGCATTGATATGGTTTCCATTCCTCCCACTAGGTGCCATTTCTAAACAATGGCATAAACTAGAATAGAGTATGAATCAAAATAAATAATTCCATACTTGTAAAACTCTTAACAAAAATTGAACTGTAATCCTAAAAATGTTTTCTTTGGGGAAGTATTTACTTATAAACCCTCGATAATGGTTTGTAAAGAAAATGAGAATTATCCTAAGCATATCCCCCAGGAGTGTCGTAACCAAGAGTGAAGCAAGGCCCGTTGTCGTGCACCAATTCCCATTTGAGTCTAGCTCAAAGAGGTGTTTTCGAGTTTTATCACTAGGTACATCTGTTCCAGAGCCGCCTCTACCTGCTCATATCCATACAGGGATGTATTGCTCGGAAAACTCACAAAATCTCTATAATACCAAAATTTTAGGAAGCTCTTCTATACTAATCCTCAAATTCTATCTTTGGGATATGTGATCTAATAAGAGTTTATCTAAATCTAGCTTCCCAGTTTAGTACTAAACTGCCTCTGGTAACAACTATAACGCCCTGACCCCAGTTATCCAAAGTTGGATCATTATTGCGTAACATTGGCATGATCACAAAAGATCAAATCTCGAAAGACCGATTAGTTTAGTATCCTTGGAAACACTAGATACATTCTTAAATGTTACATTACATCATAAAGTGAAAAACTACACTAACAGAGTCTCCATAGTCCACACCCATATCCCCTTCATACTATCCCTGCAGGTCAGTCAAAAAATATTTCTTCACATCATGGGAAAAATAAAGCATTGAAAGGGATGAGCTCAGATGCTCAGTAAGGAAAACAATATAGAGGAAGCATTCATAAATAAACATAATCATTTGAGGTAAGGTATAACTAAAAGAAAATCCTTTTAAACTTTAATTTCAACATAACATGGCAAAAGTAAAATGAGATTATTCCATTTACTTATTCACATGGATATTCTACTGGTCGAATAATCACATGCAATATCAATAACCACTCTTATAATGATGGAATGCATAATGCCAGACTATCGTAACCTCATAGCCAAGGCCTTGGGCCAAGACTAAAAATATAATTTTTTCAATGCCTTGTGCCAAGACACTAGTTTGTCTCATGAGACCTACCGATGCATCGAGGAGCTATAGCGGGCTCCACCCGTCACTTATTAAGTCCAATACATTCCTCATATAAATAGGGTTAATCATATCATAAACCATAACATAATCGTATCACATAAACATGCATAAAGGAAACATAAAATTTCCACATTTCAATCACAAGATATAAATAAAACACATTTTTATAATAACAATATTATCAAAACTATTTTCAATACCAAAATAAACGAAAATTAAAACTTGGTATTTATTTTTCATTTAAAAAAATTTATGGCTTGTAGAGGAAGCCAGAACTCAAATAATTGTCACAACGGTAGAGAAGTCATTGTCGCCGCATACGTACGATAAAAAAATATTCCCATTTGTCTTTTATTAAAACTCTTCGTATAAAAAAGAATATTTTTTAATTAATGTAAATGTCAAAGGGGTTTATACACTGTATAAAAGAATGTTGTGTATAAAACAAAATATGCCTCAATGAAAGGGGATTGAGACGAAGTCCCATAAAAAGATCATTTTTTAAATAAAATATATCTATTGTGTGTATTCTCTATAAATACAAAAAATGAAAGAAAAAACACAAGATAGGACATAATAATATCATGACATAATTTGAAAGTATGAAATTAACCCAAAGAACGGAAATTTGGTTAAGAAGTTCACTTACCTCGTGTATGACTTGACTCGATCATTCTTTAATCTCCTGAATAATAAAATAGAGTTAATTTATACTTTCATAAGAACCTTTTTCCTGTTCATTATTCCTTTTATATCACTTATTACAATGTTATGAACATTATGTAATTATTTAAGTTAATAATGGTCGTTTTGTTGATCTTTGGTACTTGAGTCAAAAATAAACTTCTTATAATTACAAGTTGTTCTTGTGGTAAAATATCCATTATATCCAGAATTATATTCATGATGTAGATATCATATATATCATACATCTCCAGTACATACATACATTTATAATATTACATAACATTTAGAGGTAAGAAATGAAATGCACCGTTTATGGAGACGGTAAGCCGTACATACGCATGAACGCTACTTTCGTTTCTCTTTTGTATTTCATAGATTGAAATAATAATGATATAAAGGTATATTATAATTCTAGTATAATATCATATATAATATCATTTACTCAATCCTTTATACATCCCACATATGGCATTAACGATTCAAATCACTTTGAGGGGGCGGTAGTCCGCACTTCCTAAAATGAAATTATCGCATTTACCCATAATGGAAATCATAAAGGTATTCCATAAATGAAAAATACAGAAGCATAAAGAAATCATAAACATAATATATCTCATATATAAAAATAGTTTCATCATAATGGCCACCATTAGAGGTGTTAAAATAAGATTGAACAATCATCGTTTCGTGTGGCAGTAATTCGCCACCCACAGAAACAGTATGTTCTTTAACCATTAGAAAAAGGTATGTGTATGTGTAAATAAAATACTTATCATAAATACATCCATGAATATTGAGGATACTGGTGTTTGTACCAAAGAAAATAAAAAAAGATATTAGGGGGTTGGAAAAGAAAAATAAAACAAAACAACATAAGAGAATACATTACCTTTAAAATCGGGTAACTCTTTTTCATTTGAGCCAAAGGCTTCCTTGGGAAGACTTATGCCCAAATTGAGGCTTCTAGGAGTAAGATAGGGAATTTTAGAGAGTATTTGGGTAGAGTTTGGACGAGCCAAATGGATTTGATGGTGTGAATAAGGTGGTGGTTGTGGGGGCCTTTTATAAGAGAATAGAAGGGGCACTATTGGAATGTCATGAAATGTTACATTATTATGAAGAGAATTTCGGATTTCAAAGGTCCCACAATTATATATCTCTAGGATAAGGTGATAAGTGTTATAAATATTCTAATCCAATAGGTTTTTCTCAACTATATGTCTTATATTTTACATTATCTTTTCATTTAATTTAAATCATTAATTAGTGAGGTAATTGTTGCATCATCATAGTGTTTTTAAGAATTTAATTTATTTAATGTATAAAAATTATTAAAAAAATACAATGACGTAGGAAATCTTTTTATCTTTCCGATTAATATTAATAGTCAAATATTTAACTTATATAACCCCAAGTAATAATTTTTTTAGTAAAACAACACATGTTTGTGACAATTTTATTTTTACTTTAAATAAAAAGTTATTAAGCTCATTTTCTTAACCACGTGGCTCGATGGGGTCCCCAAGTTGACCCATGGATTTTATTGGTCAGGAATGACTCATCCAATAAGGTTAGGACTATTTTCAATATATTTTCGTATTTTTATAATATCATTTTTACCTTAAATTTCACTAATTACCTTTAATCGTGATGAATAAAACTTAAAAGTTACTATGCACCAACATATTATTTTAATCCCATTGAACAACATTTTACTTCCTAATGACAACCATGTATGTTGGATTTTTGAAAATAAAATCACAGAAGTGGAAATGTTTTATTTACACGAAAAATTCATTTTTAAACTACCACTTAGTGGTTTCACTATTCATCAAAAATTGATGTTTTTCTGAAAAATACCAAAAATTCACCCTAAGATATAATTGATATTCTGAATTAAAAAATGGTTTCTATTTTAAAAAACTCCAAACATATAAGTTTCATTAATTAATTTTATAATTAATTCCCGTTGTCAAAACAAATAGCGTGTTTTTAAGAAACAATATCAATCAAAAGATTGACAATTGTTTATGTCTAATTTCAATGTGAAATTAATTTTAATGACCACTATTGGATAAAATGGTAATATTATATTATAATTATACTTTAAAACCACTCAATAGTATAATTTATCGATATTAATTATTTTGATTAAAATGGTTTTTTTTAATTAAATTTTAGTAATTTTCACTATTCATCAAAATGTAAAAGTTATCCGAAAAGTTCCAAAATTTCACCCTACGCTAAATTCGATATTCCAAATCCAAAAATGAAGTCCATTTTGAAAGATAAAATTTATAAATTTTTAAAAAGTAGGTATTACTATTCATAACGGCTACATTGATTGGTTGTGGTTTGTGTTAGAATGTCGAACTTACGTACAAGACAAGCTATTGCATTATTGAAAGAAGAGTGCATCATGAAAGCTTGGGGTGTTGCTGTAACACCCCAAGCTTCCACGGTACACTTCTCTTTGAATAATACAGTAGCATGTGTTGTACGCGACTTCGAGTTCTAACACGCACCACAACCAATCAAAGTAGCTATTATGAATAGTAATACATACTTTTATAAATTTTATATTTCCAAATGGACTTATTTTTTGTATTCAGAATATCGAAATTATCCTAAGTTTATTTTTTTGTAATTTTCTGAGAACTTCCAATTGTTTTGTGAATAGTTAAAAATACTTAAAAACAAATTTTTTAATCAAAATAATTTATAGTGGTAAATTATACTATTGAGTGGTTTTAAAGTATAATTAGAATATATTTTTACCATTTTATCCAATGGTGTTCATTAGAATTAATTTTACTTTGAAATTGGACATAAACAATTGTCAATCTTTTGATATATATTGTTTCTTAAAAACACGCTATTTGTTTTGACAGAGGTAATTAGTTATAAAATTTATTAAAGAAACGTATATGTTTGTAATTTTTTAAAATAGACATCATTTTTGAATTCAGAATATCAATTATAGCTTAGGGTAAAATTTTGGCATTGTTATGAAAAACTAAATTTTTGATGAATAGTGAAACCACTAAGTGGTAGTTAAAAAACTGATTTTTCATTTAAATGAAACATTACCACTTTTGTGATTTGATTTTCAAAAATCCTACATACATGGTTGTCATTTGGAAGTAAAATGTGGTTCAACGGAATTAAAATAATTTTTGGTGAATAGTAACTTTTATGTTTAATTAATTGCGATTAAATGTATTTAGTGAAATTTAAGTTAAAAATGATATTATAAAAATATTAAAATACCTTTACACTTGTCCTAAACTTTTTGGATGAGTCATGACCAACCAAGACAATCCATGGGTCATCTTGGGGACCCCATGGAGACACTTGGGTAAGAAAATGACAATAATAACTTTTTATTTAAAGTAAAAATAAAATTGTCACAAACCTGAGTTGTTTTACTAATATAATTATTAAAAGGGTTATATAAGGTAACTATTCGACTATAAATAATCATTGGAAATCAAAAAATATTTCCTACATCATGATAATTTTTTTTATTATTTTTAGACATTAAATATATTAAATATCTTATAACACCATGATAATGCAGCGATTACCTCATTAATTAACAATTTAAATAAAATGAAAATATAATGTAAAATATAAGACTTATACTTGTCAAAACCCAATTGTATGAGTATCTTTCGAACCCTTATCACCTTAGAATCTAAATATATAAGTGTGGGACCTTTAAAATCTGAAACTCATTATATAATAAAGTAACATTTCATGACATTCCAAGAGTGCCCCTCCTCTCCTCTTATAAAAGGCCCCCACCACTACCACCTTATTCACACCATCAAAGCCTTTTGGCTCAGACAACCTCTTCCCAAATACTCTCTCAACATCCCTCTATTACTCCTAGAAGCCTCCCTTTGTGCAGAATTCTTCCCAAGGAATCCTTTGGCTCAAATCAAAAAAGAGTTACCAGATTTTAAGGTAATGTCTTCTCTTATGTTATTTTGTTTTATTTTGCTTCTCCAACCCCTTAAACTCGTTTTATTACATTCTATTTTAACAAAACCAGTATATTAAATAAACTAGGATGTTTTTATGAGAATTATTTGATTTACGTTTATACACACCAACATCTAATGGTTAAAGTACATACTGTTTCTGTGGATGATGAATTTCTGCCTCACGAAACGATGATTATTCAACACTCATATAACACCTTCAAAGGTGGCCATTAAGTTGCCACTATATTTATATATGATATATAATATGTTTATGTTTTACTTAAGCTTTTTTATTTTTCATTTATGGAAGGCCATTATGGTTTCTATTATGGGTAAACGCGATATCTTCATTTTAGGAAGTGCGCACTACCACCCCCTCAAAGTGATTTGAATCGTTAATGCCATATGTGGGATGTATAATGGATGGAGTAAATGATATTATATATGATATTATACTGTAATTATAATATACCTTTATATTATTCTGATTTCATTCTATTAAATACGAAATAGAAATGAAAGTAGCATTCATGTGTACGTACGGCTTACCGTCTCCATGAACGGTGCATTTCATTTCTTTTCTCTAAATGTTACATAATATTATGAATGAATGTATATACTGGATATATATGATATATATGATATCTAAATCATGAAAATAATTCTGTATATAATGGATATTTCACCACATGAACAACTTGTAATTATAAGAAATTTATTTTTGACTCAAGTACCAAAGATCGACAAAATGACCATTATTAACTTAAATAATTACATAATGTTTATAACATGGTAATAAGTGATATAAAACGAATAATGAAAATGAAGAAAGTTATTAATCAAGTATAAATTAACTCTAGTTTATTATTCAGGAGATTAAGGAACGGTCGAGTCAAGTCGGACACGAGGTAAGGGAACTTCTTAACCCAATTTCCATTATTTGGGTTAATATCCTACATTCAAATTATGTCATGATATTATTGTGTCTTATCTTGTATTTTTATTCTCTTTATGTGTACTTATAGTGAATACACATAATTGATCTATTTTATTTAAAAATTGATATTTTTAAGGGACTTCATCTCAATATCCATTCATTGAGGCATATTTTGTTTTATACACAACTTTCCATTATACGATGTATAAACCCCTTTGACTTTTAATTTTATTGAAAAAGAATATTTTTATACAAAGAATTTTTATTAAATGAAAAAAAAGGAATGTTTGTTGTATGTATTCGGCAACAATGACTTCTCCGCCGTCGTGACCATTATTTGAGTTTCATCTTCCTCTAAAAGCCATAACTTTTTTTAGATGAAAAATAAATACAAAGATTTAATTTTCTTTTATTTTGGTATTGAAAATGGTTTTGAAAGTGTTTTTTTATTATATCAATGTGTTGTATTAATAACTTGTGATTTAAATGTGTAAATTTTATGTTTCATTTATGCATGTCTTATGTGATACGATTATGTAATTTTTTATGATATTTTTAAACCTATTCATATGAGGAATGCATTGGACTTAATAAGTGACGGGTGGAGCCCGCTATAGCTCCTCGATGCATCGGAAGGTCTCATGAGAGAAACTAGTGTCTTGGCCTGAGGCCTTGACAAAATCTTATTTGTAGTCTTCGAATGAGGCCTTGGCTACGTGGTTATGATAGTCTGGAATTATTCATTCCATCATTATGAAAGTTGTTATTGATATTGCATGTGATTATTCGACTAGTAGAATATCCATGTGAATAAGTAAATGGAATTATTTCATTTTATTTTTTGCATATTATGCATAAGTTCAAAGTTTAAAAGGCATTTGTTTTAATTATACATTGCCTTAAATGTTAATGTTTATTTATGAAATCTTCTGCTATATTGTTATCCTTACTGAACTTCTGAGCTCACCCCTTTCAATGTTTTAATTTTTCCTGGATGTGAAGAAGTATTTTAGGAATGACCTGCAGGGATAGTCTGAAGGGGATATGAGTGTGGACATGGAGACTATGTTATTCTATATTTTCACTTTATGATGTAATGTAAAATTTATGAATGTATCTACTATTTCTAAGGCTACTAAACTAATCGGTCTATAGAGAATTGATCTTTTGTGATCATGCCAATGTTACGCAATAATGCACTGACTCTGGGTAACTGGGGTCGGGGCATTACAGTTTGTATCAGAGATAGTTTAGTACTAACCTTGGAAGCTATATTTAGATAAACTCTGATTACAGCACATATCCCAAAGAGAGACTTTAGGGATTAGTATAGAAGAACATCCTAGAATTTTGGTATTATAAAGATTTTGCGAGTTTTCCGAGCAATACATACATGTCTAGATACGAGCAGGTAGAGGCGACTCTGGCACAGATATACATAGAGGTAAAACATGAAAACACCACTTTGAGCTAGACTCGAACGGGAACTGGTGCACGACAATGGGCCTTGCTGCACTCTTGGTTACGACACTCCCGAGGGATATTCTTAGGATAATTATCATTTTCGTTACAAACCATTATGAAGGGCTTATGAGTACATACTTCCTCAAAGAAAACATTTTTATGATTATGGATTATATCCATAAATAGTTCAATTTATGTTAAGTGTTTTACAAGTATGGAATTATGTATTTTAATTCATATACTAATCTAGATTATGCCATTGTTTAGAAATGGCACCTAGTGGGAGGAATGGAAATCATGTCAATACACACACTCCTTATAGGGATTTCCCTCCTGCTCAAGATAATTAATATGGAGCTGGAGATACAACTAGTGCTGATCAACTTATTACCATACTGGGACAACTCACTCAGGTTATGAATAATAACCATACTCGTATAAAGCACCTTGATCCTCAACGTGGAGGATCAATGTTATACCGCTTCATGAGGCAACAACCACCAACATTTAATGGGGTTCAAAATCCATTAGTATCTAAGAAATGGATAAACTCCTTAGAGAAAATATTCCACGCCTTGGAAATTAGTGAAAGAGAGAAGGTTTTCATGGCGGTCTACCGCCTCACTAGAGATACCAATCAATGGTGGTCACTGATTCAAAACACAAAGGAAGATGATGAAGTA
Source organism: Viscum album (assembly GCA_963277665.1). NCBI lineage: Eukaryota > Viridiplantae > Streptophyta > Magnoliopsida > Santalales > Viscaceae > Viscum > Viscum album. Next base: position 791,102,232 of record OY728162.1, on the reverse strand, counting down.
TCAAGTATGGAATGGAGGGAGATTTAGGAAAATTTATTATAAAAATACATTCCACATGACCATCGAGCAGATATGGAAAGGAAATTTCAGAGTCTGAGGCAGAAGGAGGATGAGAATGTCTCAAAGTATGAGGCAACCATTACAAGGTTAGCGAGGCATGCTGCAGATTATATATGTAACCCATGAAGTAAGATTGATCATTTATTTGATGGGTTAAAACCATTTCTCTGTCGAGCATTAGTCTCACAAACCATCCCTTCTTACCAAGATATTGTCTCATGTTCTATCAAGACGGAAAAGAAATTCTCTAAGTATTATGACTTTAAATCAAAGAGAGAGAAAAGGAGATCTTCTGATCAATTTTGAAATGGAAATAAGGGGATGAAGGGAAAATTTGAATATCAGTCCTCTAGTAAATGTGGGAAGAAACACCCTGGTACTTGCTTGAAGGGAATGGGAGTCAGTTACAAGTGTGGTGAAAAAGGCTACCAAGCTCATGATTTCAAGGGAAAGAAAGTTGTTGTCAATGTGGAATTCTATAATTGTAGAGAGATGGGAAATTATGCAAATTAATGTCTTAAGCGTCAGGGGAACTTACCTCAGAAGTGGCCAAGGGATCAAGGCCAAGATTATGCTATCACTACTGCTGAGGTTGAAGCTCTGAAAGATGTGATGGCAAGTAATTTAATGGTTTTCTCAAGTTTAGTAAATGTATTATTTGATTCTGGATCATCGCATTGTTTCATATCTTCCCAGTTTTCTAAGAAAATTAGATATTTCCAATTTGATTTATCAAGAGAATTGTCAGTCAAAACTCCTAAGGGAAGTATCATTACAACAAAGTTTTGTGAATCAGTCCCCATTAGAGCACATAAATGTTCTTTATCCACTGATCTAATTGTCATACCAATGATTGAGTTTGATATAATCCTCTGTATGGATTGACTTTCGGACTATGATGCAGAGATTTATTTTAATAATAAGGAAGTTACGATTTTTGATGATGATGATATGGAACACCTTATTTTTAGAGCAGAATCATCACCACATAATTCTTATTTAGATCCACCCCCAGTAGCTCAACTAAATTCAATTATTGGGGAGGAAGAGAATGAAATGACTAAGGGCAAGGAAAGGAATGTTCAAATAGAGGATGTACCTATTGTGAAAGAGTATGTAGATGTGTTTCTGGAAGATTTACCTGGACATCCTCCAGAATGAGAAGTTGTGTTTTCCATTGATTTAATTCTTGGATCAAGGCCTATATCGAGGACCCTTTATTGAATGGACACCGTGGAATTTGATGAACTAAAGAAACAACTAGATTAATTGAGTAATATGGGATTTATTCACCCTAGTGTTTCTCCATGGGGAGCCCCTGTCCTTTTTGTTAAGAAGAAAGATGGATCTATGAGGTTATGCATTGACTACAGGGTGATCTATGCTATAACAATAAATAACAAGTATCCCCTACCTCGCATTGATGATTTATTTGACCAATTTCATAGAGCTAAATACATTTCAAAGATTTACCTTCGATCTGGATACCATCAGGTGTGTGTGAAGAAGGAAGACATTCCGAAGACAGCATTTCGAACAAGGTACGAGCATTACAAGTTTACAGTAATGACTTTTTGGATTGACTAATGCACCCTCTATATTCATAGATCTAATGAATAGAGTTTTCATGGAGTATCTTGATGATTTTGTGGTGGTATTTATTGATGATACCTTGTTATACTCCAAAATCTACGAAGATCATGAAAATAACCTGCGCATTATCTTGAAGACTCTTAGAAGTCATGAATTATATGGGACGTTTAACAATTTTGAATTATGGCTTCAGGAGATTTATTTTCATGGACATATTGTCTATGAGGATGGAATTTCCATTGATCCTTCTAAGACCAAGGCAATCCAAGAATGGCCAACACCGATGAGTATAACTGCAGTACGCAGCTTTATTGGTTTGGTAGGTTATTATCGACGTTTTTTCCAGAATTTTTCCCAATTGGCTAACCCATTAACGGAGCTCACACGTAAAGGGATTAAATTTTCCAAGACAAAAGAGTGTGAAGAATGTTTTGAAGAACTGAAGATAAGATTAGTCAACGCTCCTATATTGACTCTACCATCAGGGAATGATGGGTTTTTTATTTATAGAGATGCATCAATTAAAGGACTTGGTTGTGTCCTTATGCAGAATGATAGGGTTATTTCCTATGCATCACGATAGCTAAAAATTCATGAGAAGAACTATCCAACTCATGATCTCAAGTTAGATAATGTAATCTTTTCCTTGAAGATATGCGGACATTATCTCTATGGTGAAAATGTGAGATATATACCGATCACAAGAGTATCAAATATATTTTATCACAAAAAGAACTCAATATGAGGCAAAGGTGATGGCTTGAACTACTCAAGATTATGATTGCATGATACACTACCACCCAGGGAAGGAAAATAAGGTTTCAAATGCTTTGAGTAGAAAAGATCATGGATTTTTAAACATGATTAGAGTGGAAAGGGATCCTATTATCATGGATCTAGTAAAGATGGATATGGGAATCACCATGGAGGGTGAAACATAAAAAAATTTCAAATTTTTGTTGAACCATCTTTACTAGAAAGGATAAAGTGTTCTCAGGCTGATGATAAAGAGTTGAAAAAGATTATTAATGCTGTGAATGATGGGTGATTGAGTGACTTTGTGTATGAAGATGTAATTTTGAAATTTGGGAGGTGACTTTGTGTTTCCGATATACCTGATTTTAAGAGGGAATTGTTGGATGATTATCATAGTTCCAATTTCTCCATACACCCTAGTAGCACCAAAATGTATAGGGATTTAACGGGATATTTTTGGTGGGACAACATGAAGAGGGAGATTGCTGAATTTTGTGTCAAGTTGTATGGTTTGTCAACAAGTGAAAGTTGGAAGGCAACTACCTGGTGGAGTATTGCAACCTCTTCCCATACCTGAGTGGAAATGGGATAATATTACAATGGATTTTGTCATGGGAGTACCAAAGACTCCTATAAGGAATGACGCAATATGGGTAATTGTTGACCGTCTCATGAAGTCAGCACATTTTCTTGCTATAAGGGAAGATCTACCACTTGAACGTCTAGCAAGACAATATATATTAATGAAGTTGTGAGACTTCATGGAGTACCCCTGTCGATTGTCTAGGATCGTGATCCCCATTTTATATCAAGATTCTGGAAAAGTCTTCAGAAGGCCATGGATACTAAACTTCGTTTGAGCACTGCTTACCACCCTCAAACAGATGGACAATCAGAAAGAACTATTCAAACCTTAGAATACATGTTGAGATCATGCTCACTTGACTTTCATGTAATGTGGGATCAATATTTACCTCTGGTAGAATTTTCCTATAACAATAGCTTCCATTCAAGTATTCAGATGGAACCATATGAAGCGTTATACGGAAAGAGATGTCACACACCAACTTGTTGGGATGACGTTGGTGAAAGAAAACTTGTATGCCCAGAACTCATGGAGGAAATGATGGAATAGGTGAAAGTAATCCAAAACCACATCAAATCACCTCAAAGTAGGCAGAAGAGCTATGCTGACAACTGAAGGAAGGATTTGGAATTTCATGTAGGAGATCATGTTTTCTTAAAGGTATATCCATGTAAGGGAGTTATACATTTCTGTAAGAAGGGTAAATTGAGTCCTAGGTACATCGGACCCTTCAAAATTATAAAACGAATTGGGGTTGTAGCTTACCGTTGGGCAATGCCACCAAGTCTTTCCAAAGTTCATGATGTATTCCATGTATCACTGTTGAGAAAATATATGCCTGACCCAACGCATGTACTCACCTACGAGGAATTAGAACTGGAACCCGATCTTTCCTATTGTGAAGATCCTGTCAGAATTCTTGATACCAAAGAACAAGTGTTGAGAAACCGGACGACTCGTCTGGTAAATGTTCTATGGAGAAACCATAAGATGAAGGAGGCAACGTGGGAACCCGATGAACTTATGATGAAGAATCACCCAAGTATTTTTATATAGTGATACTATAATAAATTTCGTGGATGAAATTATTTGAAGGAGGGGATAATGTAACACCCCAAGATTCCACGGTACACTTCTCTTAAATAATACATTAGCGTGTGTTGTACGCAACTTCGAGTTCTAACACACACCACAACCAATCAAAGTAGCCGTTATGAATAGTAATACCTACTTTTTGAAATTTTATAAATTTTATATTCCCAAATGGACATCTTTTTTGTATTTGGAATATCGAAATTATCCTAAGTTTTATTTTTTGTAAATTTCGTGAGACCTTCCAATTTTTTTATGAATAGTGACAAATACTTAAAAACAACTTTTTTATTTAAAATAATTTATAGTTGTAAATTATACTATTGAGTGGTTTTAAAGTATAATTATAATATATTTTTAACATTTTATCCAATTGTGTTCATTAGAATTAATTTCACATTGAAATTGGACATAAACAATTGTCAATATTTTGATAAATATTGTTTCTTAAAAACACGCTATTTGTTGTGACAGTGGGAAATATTTCTAAAATTAATTAATTCAACTTATATGTTTTTAATTTTGTAAAATAGACATCATTTTTGAATTCGGAATATCAATTATAGCTTAGGTTGAAATTTTGGCATTGTTCTGAAAAACATCAATTTTTGATGAATAGTGAAACCACTAAGTGGTAGTTAAAAAACTGATTTTTCGTTTAAATGAAATATTACCACTTCTGTGATTTGATTTTTAAAAATCTGAAATATATGGTTTTCATTAGAAAGTAAAATTTGGTTCAATGGAATTAAAATAATTTTTGGGGAATAGTAGCTTTTAAGTTTAATTAATCGCGATTAAAGGTAATTACTAAAATTTAAGGTAAAAATGATATTATAAAAATATGAAAATACCTTTACACTTGTCCTACACTTATGTTATGAGTCATGAAAAACCAATAAAATCCATGGGTAAACTTGGGGACCCCATGAAGCCACTTGGGTAAGAAAATGACAATAATAACTTTTTATTTAAAGTAAAAATAAAATTGTCAAAAACATGAGTTGTTTTACTAAAAAAAAATATTACATGGGGTTATATAAGGTAACTATTCTACTATAAATATTGATTGGAAATAAAAAAAGTTTTCCTACATCATGATATTTTTTTTATAATTTTTAGACATTAAATAAATTAAATATTTTATGACACCATGATGATGCAGCGATTACCTCATTAATTAACGATTTAAATAAAATGAAAAGATAATGTAAAATATAAGACTAAAACTTGTCAAAAACCTATTGTATGAGTATATTTCGAACCCTTATCACCTTATCCTCGAAATATATAAGTTTGGGACCTTTAAAATCCAAAACTCATAATATAATAATGTATCATTTCATGGCTTTCCAAGAGTGCCCCTCCTCTCCTCTTATAAAAGGCCCCCACCACTACCACCTTATTCACACCATCAAAGCCTTTTGGCTTGGCCAACCTCTGCCCAAATACTCTCTCATCTTCCCTCTATTACTCCTAGAAGCCTCACTTTTGGCATAATTCTTCCCAAGGAATCCTTTGGCTCAAATCAAAAAAGAGTTACCCGATTTTAAGGTAATGTCTTCTCTTATGTTATTTTGTTTTATTTTTCTTCTCCAACCCCTTAAACTCATTTTATTCCTTTATATTATAAAAAACCCAGTATCTTGAATATAGTATAATGTTGTTATGAAAATTATTTTATTTACACTTACACACACCTACATCTAATCGTTAAAGAACATACTGTTTCTGTGGATGGAGAATTTCTGCCTCACGATATGATGATTGTTCAACACTCATATAACACCTTCAATGGTGGCCATTAAGATGTCACTATATTTATATATGATATATAATATGTTTATGTTTTACTTAATCTTATGTATTTTTCATTTATGGAATACCATTATGGTTTCCATTATGGTTTAACGCGATATCTTCATTTTAGGAAGTGCGGACTACCACTCCCTCAAAGTGATTTGAATCGTTAATGACATGTGTGGGATGTATAAAGGATGGAGTAAATGATATTATATATGATATTATACTGGAATTTTAATATACCTTAATATCATTATGATTTCATTCCATTAAATATGAAATAGAAATGAAAGTAGCGTTCATGCGTACGTACGGCTTACCGTCTCCATGAATGGTGCATTTCATTACTTACCTCTAAATGTTACGTAATATTATGAATGAATGTATATAGTGGATATATATGATATATATGATATCTAAATCATGAATATAATACTGGATATAATGGATATTTCACCACTTGAACATCTTGTAATTATAAGAAGTTTATTTTTGACTCAATTTCCAAAGATCGACAAAATGACCATTATCAACTTAAATAATTACATAATGTTCCTAACATGGAAATAAGTGATATAAAACGAATAATGAAAATGAAAAAATTTCTTTAATCAAGTAGAAATTAACTCTAGTTTATTATTCAGGAGATTAAGGAACGATCGTGCCAAGTTGGACATGAGGTAAGGGAACTTCTTAACCCAATTTCAATTCTTTCGGTTAATCTCCTACATTAAAATTATGTCATGATATTATTATGTCTTATCTTGTATTTTTATTTTCCTTATGTGTACTTATAGTGAATACACATAATTGATCTATTTTATTTAAAAAATAATCTTTTTAATGGAATTCGTCTCAATATCCTTTCATTGAGGCATATTTTGTTTTATACACAACTTTCTGTTATACGGTGTATAAACCCATTTGACTTTTACTTTTATTCAAAAGGAATATTTTTATACAAAGAGTTTTTACCAAACGAAAAAAAGAATGTTTTTTGTACATATGTGGTGACAACGAATTCTCCGCCGCCATGACCATTATTTGAGTTTCGGCTTCCTCTACAAGCCATAACATTTTTTAAATGAAAAATAAATAAAAAATTTTAATTTTCCTTTATTTTGGTATTGAAAATGGTTTTGAAAGTGTATTTTTATAATATCAATGTGTTGTATTGATATATTTTGATTTAAATGTGGAAATGTTATTTTTCCTTTATGCATGTTTTATGTGATACGATTATGTTATGGTTTATGATATGTTTAAACCTATTCATATGAGGAATTAATTGGACTTAATAAGTAACAGGTGGAGCCCGCTATAGCTCCTCGATGCATCGGCAGGTCTCATGAGACAAACTAGTGTCTTGGCATGATGCCTTGACAAAATCGTATTTGTAGTCTTGGCTCGAGGCCTTGACTACGTGGTTATGATAGTCTGGAATTATGCATTCTATCATTATGAATGTGGTTATTGATATTGCATGTGATTATTCGACTAGTAGAATATCCATGTGAATAAGTAAATGGAACTATTTCATTTTATTTTTTCCATATTATGATGAAGTTCATGTTTAAAATGCTTTTTTTTAGTTATAAATTTCCTTAAATGTTAATGTTTATTTATGAAAGCTTCTGTTATATTGTTATCCTTACTGAGCATCTAAGCTCACCCCTTTCAATGTTTTAATTTTTCCAGGATGTGAAGAAGTATTTTAGGAATGACCTGTAGGGATAGTCTGAAGGGGATATGAGTGTGGAAAATGGAGACTATGTTATTCTATTTTTTTCACTTTATGATGTAATGTAACATTTATGAATGTTTCTAGTTTTTACAAGGCTACTAAACTAATCGGTCTTTCGAGACATGATCTTTTGTGATCATCCCAATGTTACACAATAATGCATCGACTCTGGGTAACTGGGGTTAGGGCATTACAGTTGCAATTATACATTGATAAATCACTCATGAATGGTTTTATAAGGGATCAAAATAAGGATTTGTGATCGAATTTTATGTTCTTATTCATTCTATAATTTAAATATGGTAGTTAATATTCAACATGACTAAATAATTTTTATTATATTAAGGGTGTGTTTTGACAAGTCCAAGGGTATTATAATGGGTGGGAATTTCACAACTTAACAAGAAAATCACTTGGGATTTTTTGAGTAGTAGTTTCACCTATCCTCATTTGGGTATATTATGTTGTTTGACATCCTATTATTAGAAACAATTGTCACATTAATGATATTGGTATGAGGAATGAATGGGATGAAAATTATACAAATTTAATGGTGGATTATGATTCCATTGAGGGACACTGACTTGATTATTTCACTTCCTAATCAAACCCAACAATGAGTGGATGGATAGAAGTTTCACATGCTTAAGAACAACACCCAGCCTTTCCTCACAGAAAGAAGAGATAGTATTTTCCAATTTCATTAAGTGCTTGATAGGGATCAAGAAAAATTTATATGATATGATGGAGGTTTAATTTGATCAACCTCCCATTCTACCACATGACTTCACACAATCCTATTTTTTATACTATATCCACCCTTGTGGTAATATTATAGGTTCATCCAAACTCAATATTTTTATACCACATAACCATAAATATATTTAGTTTGTATTTGACCACCCTAAATTGAGCATTTATACTATCCTCAACCTACCGCTCTTCATTTTTTGACACATGCGATACTAGTTATCAAATGGATTCTAATGAATGATGATAGTTGGAGTTGGATTCCAAAAATAATGTAATGGGTCTGATAAATTACGCTACAATGGAGGTTCCCTTTTTGACCAAGTTTATCACCACATAACCTCCCTACAGATCAAGGAGATTCCAATAGTATAGAATGATCATCCACTGACTCCCACTACTAGTATAGTCTCTATAATATCCCTTCGTAGTGATACAAAAATTAAAACTCCAAATATAGATATCTATATTCTAGTTAATCCTCTTGTAAACACTGAACATTCCTAAGTTCAAGGATTTGCGGCTGCCCTACCTAGTGGGGAACAATTTACCAAAATTATTACATATGTACCATTATGAAACTCTTAGACATCTAATTTAGCAATATCGGTGATTGATCATTCATCTCAGTAGTTTTCAACACTTGCATTGATAGTTATTCCTCATTTATTAGGGGTGATAGAGCCAGTTTCTAACACAACCTTGATTTAGAATACTCTACCTTCCATTATAAAACATTAGTTGTCGAGGAAATTATTTTTTATAATTATTAGGGGAATAAATATTGGTTGGTCTAGTCCTTTAGGGATTTCTTGATTTCACTGACTATAACATTAGTGGTGGTGGATCCCAATGGGGAGATAGGGGATGGACCCAAGGATTCATAGGATGTACTTCCCCTTCCAATTTTTTTTAATACCTTCTAATTTTCTTTTACATTATAATATTTTTTAGAATTTACAATATTTACAGTGTTTTTTTGTTAATATTCTATCATTTATATAACATGTTGAATGAAAAAAAATAAAATATATTTTCGTTTCTAAATTTCTTCATAAATATAATAAATATAACATTTATATACAATCATGTAACCTAGATAAATGTTTTCATTTTAGGAAATAAAATCCACCACAATCCATCATTGCATAGTATTTTCATACAGTAAATTCCATCCAGTTATCCTGGAAAAAAATCATACATGAATCATGGAGGTCCTTAATTAAATCATGAATTTTTATAATTTACTATGATTTATTTAAAATAATATTCATTTTAATCTATCTCACCATTATTTTAAATAGTGGATATGGTATTTTAAATTATGTTTTTTTGATTGATTCCTGGAAACACATGAATTTTTTCTTGAAACAAATGGACAAAGACACATTTTTCTGGAGACATATATTGACTTTGGAAAATTATGTACACACATGTAAATAAAAGAAAACAATTTCAATGGGAATTATTGAAAATATTTTTTTGTTAATTTTTAATATGATATCCTATATAATTATATAATTTTTTTGGCCTCTAATATAAATTTTATAAATTTTTTGTTTATTCGTTTGATAAATAACGTTCATGTTGTTAGTGATTTTTAACTATTTTCAAATTCCATTCTTAAGAGGTGTTTTAAACTACTTTTTTGTATTATTTATAATAACATACTTCATAATATAAGTCCATAAAAACATTACTATATATACTTTCTCAAATATCATTTCCAAAAAAAATTAGTTTTTTTTTCAAACCACGCTTATATGATTGAGGATATATTTTTAACACTTTTTAAATTTATACCTAACCTATATCTAACCCTATTTTATTCTTGTAATATCCATGAAATATCAAGATATTTAATACAAACTATTGGAAAATTTATCCTTTATACAAGAAATTATTTAGTACAAGTACTTGATTTTTTTCCAACTAAATTTAAAAAGGGAGATTGGTGATTCTTGGAACTACCATTTGAGAATACCATGTAAGATATGGTGGTAGAATTGTAATTATTGATTTTGAAGTTGATTATATGATATTTTATATTTTTATTACTTGATTCCTATATTATTTTGGAAAATAAATCTAAATAATAGATCACATCATGATAATTTTAATTATCACTCATACATGATCTATGTAATTATTATAACTATTAGAATTAGTTCCATGTGACTATCAGAAAAAGGTAGTTTTATGGGTGGGGTACTTGATCCAGGTGAAACTTACTCTATTACTTAGGAAAATTAAAGAAGTATATGATGAAATATTGTGTCATTATTGTTGAATTTGCATAATGGGAATCATTAAGAGAAGTATAAATTGATGGGATATGATTAATTTGAAGTTGATAAGTAGGTCCCCTTGTAATTGTGAATAAATATTTAATATTTATTTATACTTAAATAACTTATCCATATTTTTAAAGCCTTAAATTTTAATGATTTCATCATGAACTACCCACCTCTAGCCTCAACGACATTATAACATTTTTAGGATTTCTTCTTCATTTATCTCGTTAGATTTCTATAAAGGGATTATAGATATTATACATTCCTATAAATTGAAGATGTGAAATTTAAATTTAGAATAACTCTATATTTACATTATTCTTGAGTGTTTAATGTGAAATTTTCAAAATAGGTATATCACTATATGGGAATGGTTGTCTATGGAATGGTTGAAAAATAATTATGTATGAGAATAATAATTAAAGAATTATCTTAAAAAGGATATATGATTACTTAGGGAGTATGAGTATATTAAAAATTGAAAATTTTCAGCTAATATTTGGTTTGATTGACATGTTTTGTAAAGCTTTAATTTATTTAAAGGGTTGAAATTATTTGGATTCATTTTAAATATATTTTTCTTAAGGATAAAAAAATGCTCAATTATGGGGGATTTCGATAACTTTTATTGATGCATATGTTTTTATTATTCTTTTCATTGATTATGGTACATAATGATAAAATTATTTTTCTATTTTTATTTATTTATGGAAGGATAGAGCTAATGGAATCTTATGGATCCTCCCTTGATTTTTTAGAGTAACTGCAAATAGATTACTCCAAAAAAATGTTTTTCATTATGTAGTTAATTGGACCAAATTAGAAATGGTAAACCTGGAAGGATATAATTCCACAAAAGGGTGTCACGGTGTGGATGAATGTCATTTTGAAGATATTTCACCAAAATAAGGTACCTCACTCCAAAACATGATACAAAATAGGATACATATTATTACCCAAGAAGGACTTATGATGTAAGGATTTTATGCTATTCTATAGTAATTTTTTGGTAAAATGTAAAAGCTGAACAAAAATCCCATAAAATTCTCCTATGAAATGATTCACAAAAAGTATGTAGATATAAATTGATGTATTAAAATGATCTCTAGGACATGAAATAGTTTGATGCTCAAGGATAAATTTGGGTTGAAGGTACAACATTAAATGATGGGTAGAGGAGAGCGAGTTTTGGTATCGTTAGACACTAGAGGAGAACCATATTAGTTGGTATGAGAACTCATGCTTATGAAAGAGGATACCAATAATGTAAATCTTTAATATGGGTTGAGTCTCAAGGGATCTAATAGAGAAATCATGTAGTGATATTACAGATGTATCCACTTCATATTGAATTAAAATATCGATACATCTTTGAGGAGATGTAGAAGATCATTTTATAACATATGACTATTATTTTATGACTTTATGAGGTTATATTGATATATAATACCTTACTAATTAATCAATAATATTTTCCACTTCAGGATATGGAGATAATGAGAAATATAAAGTAATATAATTTTACATTTTATGTACTTGGACTGTTATTGCATGACCCTTGAGTGATTTTGATTTGGAAGGAGAAAGATGTATCCATAGAACACCAACACCATCCCTTGAACTATAATGATGTAACATATGATGATTAAATAAGGGTTTACATCTATGGTATATAAATTCATTCCATAATGAAAAAAAAATGCCATAATGATGATGAAATCTATAAATAGGATCTTATAGCCAAATGTTTGGAATTATTAGCCTTTTTATTCAATTTTATTAGATCCTTGGACCCTATTATAATGTGTTTCTTCTTATAAGTTCAGATTTATTTTCCCAATAATTAATTATTATAAGTAATTTTATTTTTCAAAAAATTTTAATTCTTCTACTATTCTTTACAATTTTCACTGACTTCTTATGATAGTAAAATAAAACATTATTGAGCATCCCTCAACCATTAGCACCACATCACTTAATATTTGAGGGGTCAAGAGTAAAAGTATGAGTGTTTATATTATCCTTAAATTTCTTCCATGGATTTATTTTTTTAGGAATGACATTAAATATCTATTCCATATCTTATTCATTAGCTTGTATTTGAAAGAACATATTGTGAAGGGATAGACTCCATTCTGGATAAGAAAATTAATCCATACAATTTTTAACTCATTATTGGGGAATAATATAGGTACATTATATCCAAGGAAGAATATAAAAGGATATTGGAAAAAAATCAAGGCCACTTAATCCAAAATTCCATGTAAGATGTGGTGCATAATGAAGGAGCTCATAATATCCTAAAACATTCACATGAGGACAATAATTATATTATTCTTATTAAAAATGAAAAAAAAATTAAATACTTACAAGATTAAGGAAAAAAAGTCAATGAGATTGCTTGAGTTAGTGATGGTGGATGTGTGGGGTGAAATTCAACCAAAATTCCATGGATGAATAAAGTTATTACACTCTATTTATTGATGATTATGGTAGGATTACAAGTTTTATTAACATATACATCAAATATGTAGTGTCTAAGTGTATTTAATTTTAAATGATATTAGTATAGAAGATACTAGGGGTAAAAAACCATAATATATAGACTGAAAATCGTATTTAATTAACTAACCATTAAGTGGAGGAACATCCAATGAAATAAATGATAATAAAACAAAATATTAAAAGAACCATTAAAAATAAATTGTTATTAATTTAGATTATATCTACAAAAGGGTATTGGTATGTCTAAATGAAGAGAACACACCATACAAAATATTATATGGGAATAATCCCACATTGGAGTACATTTTAATTTTTTGGGGTAAATTGTTTATTCTCAACAAGGAGAATAACTAAAAGACTAAAATTCATGGGGGTTATGGAATTCAACTTGGTAATTCATCTAAAATCAAGGAATAAATATTATAATAAAATTCATTAAAGGTCTTTAGAAATGAAAATCCGTTTTTTTGGAAATGAGCAGAAATCTCAATCAAATGAGGAGTTGTCATAGAAAAATAGTGATAAAATTTTAAAGGAATGAAATACTAAATAGATGCTTATGTGAGCTACCTAGGGGATCACATGGGAACAAAGTATACTCATATGAAGAAGAAAATAATGTTATAGATAAATTTGGATCAATATCTATAAGAAAAAATGAAGTAGGGATGAAGTCAATGAATAAAATATCATTGGTGATTGGATAACTCTTGTAAAACAATAAGGCTGAAGACTCTTCAATAAACTTCTATCTTGACTCAAGTAGATACAATGTTTTTTCAATAGTATTCCAAATAGGAAAATCATCACACACAAATTTTTTTAATGAACACTATGTTCAATAGTGTACACGATACGAAACACCAAGCCTAAACAAATCATGAAATATTATTATTTAAATATGATCATGATAACCTATCCCTTAAATTTTAATTTAACAAAAATATTAAATAATATAAGAAATATAAATAAATTTCATACAAAATATAAATTCATTGGAAAATATTTAGTAAATAATCATTAATTTTTAGTAAATTATTTTTATTCATCAATGAAAAACTTTATTTTAAATTGTTTTTATATATCTTTTTGAGAAACTATTAAAAAAAATTCTACAGAATTTATAAATTATATTTAATTGAATGTATATCATTTTTAATTTCAACATGTACAAATTATCTAAGGATGACTTTTTTAGAATATTTTGAAATGTATTATTTTTCAATGAACTGTTAAAAGTATATATTTTTATTGAAAACTATAATTTAATTTCAATCATGTACAGAGTTATATTTGATTTATAAAATTTTTCAAGAGTAAAATTAGTTCTCCTGAGTTTTAAATAATCATATTATGTCCATTGGAATCAATTTTATGAATGAATTTAAAAAAAATATAAGTAAAATACATTTTTCTTATAAACTATTGTTATGCGTGTAATGCATTTTTTTCATAATGAATTAAATTATTCACTATTAGTTAATTTTTTTCAGGTATTATATTTATTAAATAATCAATAATTTTTTTTATTATTTTTCTAGGCATTAGATAAGAAAAAACCCAGTGTTATGCTTAAAATATATTTGTCTAAAAAGTGGGTTTCTTCACATGATTCATGCTTATTTTAAACATAATTTCATCCACATCTTGAAAATGAATTTTATAAACTTGATTCCATATTTTTTAATCAATCATGTCAAAAAATTTAAATATTTCTATTTTATTTTTGGTCAATATCAATCATAATCTTGGTAAAAATTATAACCACAATAAAGGGTAAATTAAGTTAGTCTAGGTTAAAACAAAATGATAAGGCTATATTTTTTCATAATAACAATTAATGGATGAATTATATTCTAAAATTATAAATTTATCTTTTAACTTGATTTGTTTAATATACACTTTTCCATGAATATTACATATATAATATTTAATGCAATGGATTTTACAAAATGATAGTCTCTTAGTTTTAAAAATCTATAATATGTACACAATAGGACATAATAAATCAATGAATGAATATAATTGTTTATTTTGATAATGATTATATTATTTTTCAGAAATAAATTAACTTATAATTTTCATAAATTATAAAATTTCCTTAAATTCATTTGAAATGCTATCGTGGTATTTATTCAATTATTAGAAAAATAGAATAAATGAATTTAGGAATTCTAAAAGTAAAATAATTTTATTTAGTTATAGTGTACCATGATTATTTTAGATGAATATGACATATTAGTTTTATGTTAAATGATTAAATTCTATTTAAAATGATTTATTTATGTTTTTAAATCTAATCAAATGAATTCTAAAAGTAATATATTCTTTGACTTATTTATTTTTAATATAAATAATGATATATTATTTTAAATTATATACTTCACTATTTGATGTGTGTAAAATATTACAAAAAAATAATGATAAAACATTTCTCAAAATTCTTCTCCCAACTTGAATTCAAAAACTAAAAAATAACATGTCTATTTAAATCAGATGAAATAAATATTATATAAATATATTCCATTTAATTTTAATTTATATGTATAGCCTTAAAATCATATAGAGGCACTATTAGAAGGTGGGGGTTTTTATTTATTTAGTTAAAGGGTTTTCGGGTTTTTATATTTAGGAATCTTAGTTGTTCAAGCAGCAATTCAATTGGCGCTTTGACTTTTTTCTCAAAAAAATGTTCTATTTTTCTTGATACAGAGATTTAAAAAATATAAAATTTATTTTTAAAATCATTTATTATTGGACAAGTAATTATGAGAGAGTATAAATCATGAAAATTTATCTCTTCAATATCTTTAAATTTTCACATGGGATTATTCCATTCAAACTCTCGTTGGACTCATTTATTTTTAATATAAATGTTGATATATTATTTTAAATTCTATTCTCTAAAGTTTGATGTGTCTAAAATTTTAATAATAAATAATCATAAAACATCACTCTATTTTATCTTCCAAACATGATTTTAAAAAATAAAAAATAATATGCCTCTTGAAAACGTTTGAAATAATGATTTTGAAAATATAATCCATTTCATTTCAATTTATTTGTATGGCCTTAAAATTTCAGGGAGGATCGTGAGATTAAATAAATACACTTTAATAATACCTCAATCTATAAATTTGATTTATGTAATCTGATTCAGTTAAATTCATTATTATTCAATATTTTTTTAACATTCATTTTATTTCAAATGTCATTAAATAGAAGTGGTAGGAGATATACTTAATTTATTGCCATAAAATTATATCAAAGGTTATGTGTTTTAACAAAAAATTACCAGTTTGATATACATCACATATTATATGTTATGTGTTTCATAAAAAATAAACATGGTATATATAAATCATTTAAATATATAAATTAAATTTCATAATGATTTTATTTAAAATGATCAAAGGATATTTGTTATAAATGAACATTAAACCATTTTTTGGTGATACCATCCAAAATAAATAAAACACATGTTCTTATAAATAAAATTAGCACAATATATATATATATATTTATATATATATATATATACACATTTATAGTTATATTTATGTATTTATTTTTATATATATACATATACTATAATATTTTTTTTATTTTTTATTTATTCGTATATTAATATATATTAATATATATTTATTTATATATATTTATTTATATTTTCTTATCCATGTATGATTCATATATTAATATAGATTTATAAGTCTAGTATTAAAAACATTTATAAAATATGTTTTTTTGTCTGTTTATAAATTAATAAATAAATAAATACATCTATACAACACACACACACATATATATATATATATATTATATATGTTTATTTGTATGTATAATTTTAAATATTGATATATATTTAAGTAAATTATATATTAATATGTATATACATATATTAGAATATATAGATAATATATCTGATTTTTTCAATACAGACACACGCACGCATTATATAGGTATATAAATATTCATATATTTATATTTTAAATAAAATGGATATTAATTTTTATTTTATTAGGCAAACATATTGAGAAATATATTTAATATGTGAATATGTTTAATTATTTAATTATAAAAATAAATTTTTATGTGTGAATATATAAAAAGTATGTATATATTATTATATATTTGATTATAAATAATAATAGATTATGAAAAATGATAATATTTCAAAACCTTAACATCAAAATTAATGAAATCCCTGGGAATAAATTTAGTCCCAACTAATAAAATGCTGGAAAGGGGTATTGTTAATTGCGCTTTTTTAACGGTGGTTAAAAGTGCCATTTAATCAGCACTTTTTTTATCATTGTTAAAGTGTGGCTCTGTGGATACCGATTTTGTGGTAGTAAAAGAACCATTTAATAAATAAATACATCATTAAATATACTATGTTTAAAATAACTGTAGTCAAAGATTAACAATATGATTTTTCACCCTCAATGAATTATTTTATTATTACTATGGAACCACCTTAAAAATTTTTTACACTAAAAAACAAAATAATCCACAACATGTATGATATTTAAAGACAAATATTCTTTATTGATATTTTTGTTTCAGAAATAAAATAAATATTATTTTTATATAACAAATAAATCAAAATTAGTAACTAGGAAAATTAGATTATTAAATTTTACATAAAACATTCAATAATCTCAAGAAAAAAATATAAAACTATGTTACCAATAATAATTGTGAAATATGAGGATTCCAACCCATTCAAAACCAATTTACATGGTGTATCAGAATTAAAAAAATCACATAACCCTAAATAAGAATATAATAGAACAATTGATTATTACATGAGTCAGCTACATCTATACTCCCAAATAATTTGTTTCCAAAAATCGCATTCAATTAACCAACAATCAATGAAAAACCCATGAAATATAAAAATTTACACACATATATATATATATGAAAAATAATGTCTTATTAAGAAATACAAAAAGCGTAAAAAAAATAAATAGTCATATATTCACAAGATTCAAGTGGCTACCAATCATCCCATTTAAAAACATAAATAACTTTATTCAATATCAATCATATCCCCATATATGAATACTAATTTATAAAATAACAAGATGTTTAACATAGAAAGTTTATTAAAATTAGAAGAATTATGATTTACTTATACCAAGGAATATTCATAATCATAAGAAGGTTAGGAGGCACATTTCAATGAACCGACCTGAGTTTCCATCCACTAAACACCCCAACAAACTTATTAAAAGACTTAGAGGGCATCCTATGCCCCATTGGCTGGTGAAAATCCCAAGGTAATCATAAAAAACTCAGTGGGAAGGATTTTTCCTATAAAATAAATTAGAATTGCAGTGGAATTTTTATGAAAAAATATACCATGAATGATACATACATTCAATTTCCATGGCAAAAAACTATACGTGTATTAAGAGATAATGATACATGAATAAAAACTCACTATCACATTTAAATCCCTTACAA
This sequence comes from Viscum album, assembly GCA_963277665.1. Classification (NCBI taxonomy): domain Eukaryota; kingdom Viridiplantae; phylum Streptophyta; class Magnoliopsida; order Santalales; family Viscaceae; genus Viscum; species Viscum album. Next base: position 791,083,574 of record OY728162.1, on the reverse strand, counting down.
GAAACAACTACAATTATTCAACATAGATAACACCACGTGCATAAACACTACCCATAATGGAATAGAAGGAATGCAAGGATAGATGATGAAATAAGGAAAAAAAATAAAACAAAATAACCCACATACCACCATGTGACTCTATGAGTCAACATAAAACCTCAAAAAAAGAATGATCCATGAGAAATAAATATTTGAACAATAAACTAAAATTATAATATGGGTGAACATAAATTCTCAATAGGTATCTTCCCAAATCCCCATTCATAATGATTAAAAAGGAAAACCATTTCATTATAGATTAAAAATACATATTAAAAAGTATTTTTTTTGGTAGGTGGGAACATGAAATATAAATATCAAGTCTAATCATTTTTTTAAAACATCCCCTTCATTATTTTAAATGAAACAAACAATTTGAAATGATTTTCTTACTCTGCACCTATTTTAACCAATTCAATAATTTTTAAATTCACAGGAAAGAAGTTTGATATAAATTAATGAAATTAAATTCATAATATGTTTTATAAAAAGTCTCATTGTATTTTATAAAATATGGAATTCCAGGTGATTAAGAAAAATACAGACACCATCATAAAACGGATAGTCACAACTATCATCAGAACTTATGATCTTTGGGGATAAAGTAGGGAACGACTATAAATCCCAAAAATATTCCCAGATTCAAATAAAAACCACCTATCTTAACACCAATTATTGTCATACATGGAATAATTGAGTGGATAAATCTCAAAAGAAGAATATAGTCTATCTAAGGGATACTAGTAAGAGCATCATTGAGACATAGTACATCCTATTTACCTAGAGATCCTTCTTAACAACCAATGGATTCCTATGAAATAAAAATGGAGGAGTGCTTGTTAATCATAAAAAAAGATCATAAACAAGAAAAAAATTATTGTAACCTCTAAACACCCTTAAGAAAAACAACCCCCTCTATTTCATTCATAATAACAACAAAAAATAAACTTCCACACTACTAGAAATTTAGGGTATAGGAATGTTTTGAATTCTTGGATATAAGACAAAAAAATGTGGTTGTTGGTAATAGTCACTGATTAATGAATCATGGATGGTATTGGAATGGCTGTAGGGTAAGGCCAATAGCCACGGTTTGATACCATGACTATAGCCATATAGCCACGATTCAAACTGAGGCTAAGTCCCTATATCCCTGGATTGAAACTGTTGAAAATGTTTAAGCCATATAGGGCCTATAGCCAAGGTTAGAACACTGGATATAAGACTTTATCCGTGGTTCAAACCATGGATATAAGCCCATACCCACAGTTCAAACCCAATATATATCTTTAATTTCTAGGAAAAATAGAAACATTTCCTATATCCAAGGTCTAAACTGTGGCTATAGATAAAATATTAATAAAAACACATCATTCCTATATGCCTTCTTGTTCCACTCGGTTTCCCCACCCCCTATTTCCCCCTAGTTCCCCATCCTCTACTTTACCCAAGTTCCCCCACCCCCTGCCTTCCACCTCCACCACCCCCTTCTAGACCCCCAACCACACATATTCCCCCATCCTAGATAGACACACAATACACCCTGGATAGACCCCCTCCTAGATAGACCCACCTTATACCCTGAACAGACCCCCTCCTGGACAGACCCCCTTACACCCGGGAAAGACAACCCCTTCATATATAGACACACCATGCACCCTGGACGGATACCCCCCGGAAGACCCCCTTGCACCTTAGACATACCCCCCCCCCCCCCACCAGCATAGACCCCACCTTCCCTAGAAAGACCCCACTTGCACCCTAGATAGACCCCACCCCATCCTTGGACAGACCCCCTACCCCTCCCCAACTCCACGCCCCTCTTTCACCCCCCACATCACAGCCCCTCCCCCTGCATACCCCATGCATACCCCCTAGAACCCTCACTACAAACCCCCCTTGCACCCACCCCACAGACCCCTCACACCCCCTCCATCCTGGACACCCCTCCCCCCTACAAACCCCCTGGACAACCCCCAGCCCTCTTCTGGTCACCACCCCTCCTTTCCTGGACACCCCTCCCTCTTGGACACCGCTACTCTTGGAAACCCCCCTCTTAGCCCCCACCCCTCTTAGACCCCCTTCCTCTAATACACTCCTTGGAAAGACCCTACAATTCCCCCTCACCTCCAATCCCTTTTTATAATTTTTTAAGATAATTGGAGACTCTATTGCAAAATGTAGTGTGATTAAAAAAAATTACCACACAATGAAATAGAGTGGACTATAGTTAAAAGGATGAGATATCGTAACGATCCTATTGATATTCCTAAACCCCTCAAAAAGAGTAATGGTGTTTGGGTTATAATGCAAGGAAACCGTAATTCCTTAGGTAATGCTAGTATATTCTAGGATTACCTTTTTGAAGAATATGATACTGCAATATATTTTTAAGAAATTTATAATGAAATTGAGAAATGTATAAGATTTGGTCAAGGAGTATCAACATGAACTCTTAGATGATGAAAACACAAGTATGGGGTTAATCCTAGTGAAAACATTTACCTGTCTGGACAACATGCGAATCACTACTGAACATAATGCATATGACTAATTGAATGGACATCAAGAAGCTCTTACAAGTAGAGACATAACCAAGTTCATGGACAACTAAAAGAAAAAAATCAATGAACCCTGAAGATGTATATTGGAAGGCATTCCATAAAAATTGAAAACTTTATCTAAAAAGCATGTCAATAATGATGTCTCTAGTTACATTGGATTAATCGGTAGTGATTCTGTTGGAACGTAAAAGGAAATAATAAAGGAGAAATAAACACAATTCAACACTACCATCTCTATGAAAACACAGATCTTAATGCATGATTAGATGTATAATATCGCTAACAACTATGAATATGATGGAATTCAAAATAAAAATTTTCAATATATAATGAAAAAAAATGGTCTACAATGAAACCTATGTAAGAGCACAGATGTGCAGACTGAATGTGTGTATGAAATATGATGATGTCTCTATATAAATGATACTATCTCTTGTTCCATATATCAAGGGTAATGTGGCACATCTGGAAATGATTTCTTTGTATTACAGACCTATTAAAATCAATCACAAAGATAATTTGAGGTCTGCTTTTTCTGACCCGAAACAAAATGAAAACAATATTATGAAAAATAACATAGTAAAAAATAATGATTTCAAAATTAAAGAAGGAAATAATTTCATTAAAGGAGATGTATTCAATCTTCATGTTAGTAGTGATGATCCAATGACTCAAATAGTGGAGAACTCAAGTATGAATGATAATATAATTTCTGTTTTCATTCCCAAGCCTAAACAGGATAGAGACTCAGCATATTGTAATGATAAGTCAAACAAACCCCTCCAAAAATCCTCAAGGAATAATAAATATGGAGGTAAAAATATAGGGGGTGTATCCCCAAATGCAGGTCAAAATGAATATTCTATATTGTTATAGAAGGAACCATAATAATATTCTAGATAGTAAACTTGATATATATTTCACAAAAAAAAAAAGAAATCCCTTGACAATCGGGATACAATTTCCAGCATCACCCAACTGAGACATAACTCGAATCATAATACTATTCTAGTTAGTTTCAATACTAGAGTTTTCAAACCTCTCTTTCCCATACTGGAAACACCATGGTTTTCCCACCCCCCATCCTGGACACTCCCCACAAAACCACCCCTCCCCCCATAAGAGACCCCTCCCCCCTACTAGACACCCCCTCCCTCCAGGATAACCCCCCCCCCCCCCCTCCTAGACCACCCCTCCTAGACAGCCCCTCCCTCTTGGACATCCCCCCTCCTAGACTGCCCCTCCTCTTTTGACAGACCCACGCACACCCCTCCCCCCATCCTAGACACCCCCCATCCTGGACACCCCTCCCACTGAAAGCACCCCCTCCATCCCCTGGACACCCCCTCCTAGTCCACAATGATCTATAAATCTTTTGGTAATATTTCATTCCAATAATAAAGAGAACAAGTAATACGAAACAATAAAAATTAAGGGGCCTAGAATTTTACATAAAATATAGAACAATGTAATAAAAACTAAAAAATTGATAATGATCATCACTCCTAGATACCCCCCTGCATCCCCCCCCCCCACACACACAATACACATACCCCTTCCTTGGACAGACCTCCCCCACCCTACACACACCCCTCCCTACACATACCACCCCTGACATCCCCCCTCTTAGACTGACCCCCACCCTGTACAATCCCCCTTCACATGATAATAAATATTTTAGATGTTGAGAATAGAGTTTATGAGAACCAAAAAAATGTTTATAGAATCTTAATATCAAAGTGTTATAGAAAAATCAATGTAGCATGAATAATTCATACCTTTTATACTAAATAGTAATAGTTGAGAATCCAACATTTTTATATAATTTTTATATTCTGGATGGTGTTATGACTAATCTAGACTATTTCATTTTGGGTAGATACATAATACTCTTGTGGAAACCCACTTTGACTACTACATCTCAAGAAAGAGAGAGAAGATAATTTTTACCTTTCATACTAAAGAAGAATAAATAGAGTATAATAAGAAATTTTTCAAGGATTTTTATATTTAGGATGATGTTCTGATAATTCTATCATCTTTAATTTTGAAAACACAAAGACCATCTATTTTAATTTTAATCAATGTTGTGAAAGGAGTGATAAATGGTTTTATAATTCAGTTATGTATGTTTAAAATCCAAATAAAGAATGAATCCCATAATAGTGGAAGAGGGAAACTAGTATACTTTGAGAAGATATGAAATGTATAAATTTTAAATCCCTAGACATAAGCATAGGCATATGCTAATATGGGATAAAAGAATAAAAAAATTCATATGTGAGAAAAAATATACACAAAACACAGTTTAATGGTGATCCTAAAGAAATCTAAATCACAAATATCTGCTATATAATAATTCATGTGGATATTGAATAAATCCAAATTAAAAATAACTACAATATAATAATGGAATACAAGTTTAGAAATAATTTTTATTTTATAAAAAAACATTCATTGAAGTGTCATCCTCTATGAGACCTAGAAACACAATACCCCCATGGTTAAACCAGTTCAATCATGAAATACAACCCTAGCCCCACTTCACATAGCCCGCCTATACAACCCCACCCCCCCCCCCCCACCTACAGCTCCAACCCGACACCAACACCCCCATCCCATGCTCATGAACACCCCCTGCCCCACTTTCACCCTTTCCCTCCCCCTCCCCATGAACCCTCCCCCTAGACAACCCCTGCACCTCCCCACTTTCACCACCTCATCCCCCACTCCTCCCGCCTTTCACACCACCTACACCTTCCCCAACATCTTACACCCCTCTTCCGACCCTTTTCACTTCATGCCCCCTCCTCACTACCCACCCCCTTGCACACCCCCACCCTGCCCCCTGGACACCAACCTACCCCACCCCATTTCACCCTCCAATTTCCCCTTACACCCCCTACCCCCACATCATTTCACATCCCACATTCACCCCCAACCCCTCACCCTACCTCCCGCACCCCCACCACATTCACCCTACACCCTGCACACCCCCATCACCCCTTCCCCCATGCCCTTCCTCTGCCTCTTTGACCCATCCCCCTTCCCTTTTTACCATATTCCCCCTTCTCACTGCACACCCACATGCACTCCCCCATCCGCACCTTTCCCCACTTCACACCCAACTTTCCCACACCCTTGCACCCCACGTGAACCCGCCCTTTGTACCTTTCACCCCTACCACCTCCTCACAACACACCCCATATTCACCACCACTCACCATGCCCCACACCCCCACCCCACCCTCACCCTGTCCCCTACACACCCCCACCACCCCCTCTCCCCTGCCCCTCCCCCATGAACACCCCCAGAACACACTCATCCCCCCACCAAACCCTACTAATTCTTTATTCCATTATTCCTTGATCGTGAGATCCTTATCCTCAACAGTAGAGTGTACATAAACTTGTTTAATGTCATACAATGGTTGAAAAAACTTAAATACATATGGAATATTCAAAAATAACATAGGAAGAATATTTTAAGAGCATAATATCAAATTCAATTTACAAAAAAGGTAAAAAATATTCTGAGATATCCATTAAAATCTTGTTAAGATGGATAAAGAAAATATAGGTTCTAACAATCATGACCAAATTCTTCGATTTTTTATTATCCAGCACACCATAAATTATTATCTTTTCAATACATCTTATTATATCAATTACTATCTTCTCAAATCAAAACATATTTTTTCAATATGTTTTTTCACACTCAAACATCCTAAAAATACCTCCATGTAGGTCACCCTAAGGACCTCCATAACACCTTGTACATCAAAAAATATGATCTATAAGGTTTACTTATTAGATGAATTATTATCTTCATGAACTAACACATGTTTTCACAATGTTTTTTCCACATTCAAACTTCCATAGAGTTCATGGAAGGAACATAATAACAAAATGTAAGCATCTTATTATATTTTCTGCGAAATCCTAGTTTGACTTATTCTTAATAGTTTAATCTTATTTCAATTATTCATTACTTCAAGATTATTGAATATCCTTCAATTCCTTCTTTTTATTATGGTGGAGTTGTATTCTTTCCAAAGGAAGTCTTTTCATTCCTCTCAATCATATTTATCATATACTATTGTAGACTCTTTATATTATAATGATGAGTGAAGTGGATGTTAAGAACAATAAAAAATGTATCATATTTGATTACATATATGTTTCAAGTTTCACAGAATTTTTCATGAGTTTATAATTTATCTTTGATTGATAATTTATTCTTATTTTGTGAAACCTATTTCTTTTTTACAACATGTTCGTTATATAGTTCATATTATATCCCCTATAACATAGTCTATTATGAAATTATTAGGTTTAAATGTTGTGAAAAAAATATATTATCATATGACCAAACCTATAACAACATAGTTTGTAGACTACAAATTCCTTCAACCTTGTTAATGAAATCTGTCAAGATTTTTCTACTAGACACATTTACTGTTTTTCTGTTGTACATTCAAACTTTTTTTCTCAGTTTATGGAACTATTAATCTAGGATAACTACATAATTTATCCACTATAGGGTTTCATAAAAAAATTTATACTCATATTTTTAAAAATATTGGTTTTTTCCTACATATGAAAATGAGACATCATTCATACAGTCTAATATTTTTGGGTAGTGAGTTACATTTTCCAAAAATTTGGGGTTGATTCTCATCCACATGATCTCATCATCCCTTTTTCATTATAACTAGAAAAATTACCTATATTTATGGTTTAGAAATGATGGGGTAGCTGAAAAATCCATAGAAATAGGTTATATCCATGGTATCCCTAACTGTGGCAGCTAATGCTACTATAGTAGGGGTTTTCAACATATGAATTTTAATCCATTGGAGTATTATATATATAGAAATTTCATGAAATATGGATGTAGTACATTTAGGGTCATGGGTTAACCATCTAAATTAGATTATAATACCATGGTTAATCATATTGAAATTATAGTATAAATCCATGATCTTAACAATGGTAAATTTTAACTACACCCATGATTAGACCACGGATCTTGGTACCTAATAACACTTTCAAAACCATGGAAAATAGACACTATAGCCATAGTTAATAACCATTTACATTTATTCCTACCTAGCTATACCTAATCACCAGATGATTCCATAATAGTTTCACATTATAGCAGTACTCAGATCAACTAGCAATGGGAAAAAAACATCCATCAAAATATAAATAAACTTAATCATAATACAATATATATCGTAATCATTCAAAATTGATCGAATATAAGAAATATAAAACCTCAATATAAATATCGTCATAATAAAAGTAAATATTTGATAAAATTAAATGTACAAACCATGAATAAAATTTACATCTAAAATGTTCCTCAATATCAGCATCAACAGAGCCATCATGAGCCTCGTCATCTTCTATAGAAACACCAACATCATTATCACCTCCTCTCATACCACCACCACCACCATCATCATGATCAATTAAATATCCATTCTCTTATGAAACTAAATCAATATAAGGTGATAAAAATATTGATAAACATAATGAATAAAAATGAAAACACATTTGTTTAATGAAAACATTCAGTGTTTATATGATTATTCATATAATATAATTATGTTACCAATAAAATACTATGATAAATATAATTAATAAAAATGAGAACACATTAATTAATGAAAATATTGAAATATTATTCTGTATAATGATTCGTGAACATAAACTTTTACAAGAATTAGAATTATGTTTATAATATAGAGTAATTGTAAGAGTCTGATGGTCTAAATAGAACAAAATAGGAAAGAGATATTAATCATGTTTGGAAATGGATAAAATATTAAATCATTTTTATTTAATGATTCTGTTATTCAATATTTTCATTCACGTATAGATTTAATGAGAGGGGTAAATTATTATAATTCATCAAAATAAATGAAAAATTAGTTTGAATAAGGGGATCACCATATGTTATTGAGAGAATATCTAAAGGTTATTCATGAATGGATTCATCATTAACCTATGTCACACAACATATTGATGAAAATTTGAAGGATTATTATAACATAAGTGGGATTCTTGAATAAACTAGAAGGATGTCATTATCATTATATGGTAATGAGGATCACATCCAACCATTTATAATTTTCTATATAAAATAAGTGGTTTAGATTTTACTTGTAGCTTATAATGAAATGTAATTATGTTGTTCAATAAATTAGGAGATAAAATTTAATAAAAATACCATGTCTCAACTATGATTTAATTTAGTACTATTTATGAATGTAGTAAATTAAACATGTTGAAGAACATAAATTCAATCTTGCATGTTTAGAATTTTAGTTTTATATTTATGAAATTACTTATTTTTTTAGTAAAAAAATATTATTTATGACAAATAGAGGTATAGAGGAAGATATAAATTTTAAAATTTTCCATGTGGGGAGAATATCATTGGTCCCATGTAATTTAAAAGTAGCTTTAATGATGTTTATTTCAATATCACTATTTAGAATGTTGATTCTAATAATGATGAACCACTAAAGAATAATCCATGGTTAAATAATTGACTTTATCATTATAAGATAGATCTATAGATTCTGTGATCTCACCTTTATCTTAGGGATGATTATGAAACATCTATATTATTAAATATAACACCAAAATATGATCATGATACATCTTGGTAATGTTTTCTCATACCTAAATCCAATAAATTTTCAAATTGTGTTAGAATATAATCTATAAGAAAGAATTATGTGGGAATATTTATGCAGGGAATAAACAATGATGAAAAATAATCATGGCAGTAAAAATATTCTATATCAATTGGTATTTTGTTTTGGAAAAGTTATCAAAAGATAATAAATAATAAGATCAAATGAAATCTTGGTTAATGATGAGAATGTGGAAGATTACAACCATTGCACCACATTATATGAGGGAATGTTTACAATATAATGATTTCATAAAAGAAAACTTTAGTAAATAAGAAAGGATTGGATAATCTAACTTAATGAGAAAATGAAAAAAATGTTTCCATCTCCCACAATATTTTTCACATGTCAATAGATAAATAATTGATTGAAAAATCTCCCTATTTTGTGATGGATGGCCTTTGGCATATGGGGAAGACATTTGGAGGTCATAGTGACTAATCCTCTAATCTATGAATTTCTTAATCATTGTGGAATAGGTGAGGATGTCAAAAAAACACACTAATTCCACCACCTATATAAATCCCCATAATAATGGTCGAATTTCACCAAGTCTAATTAAATATGACATAAAACATACCCTGAAAAACATATTATTAAATGATATGAATATGAAAGAAAAATGTAGGTAGAATAGGAATATTTACCTCTATCATGAATAATGAAAAAATCTTGGACCTCTAAACTCTCATAATGGAAAGGAAAAATGGAGAACAGAAGGGAGATCCCCTCCCTTGGTTCTAACCAATTAAATGAGAAGAAACCCATATGACATTTTTAAAGGTGGAATCCAGAATAAAAATTCTTTTATCCTTACAAAAACACCCATCCCTACTGGGTAACCAATCTACCTCTTCTGTGTACTTAATTTCCCTTATAAATGGTCCACTACACTTTCCATCCCACCGAGTACTCGGTACCCCACCATCAGGTATCGTATAGAGGCTTTAGTTTTTTACAAACCCATTAATGAGGGACCTAGTGCATCCCAATCAAATACCCAATGTCCACTGTGGTTTTTTGTAGTTAGCCACCACCCAATTATTTGGCACCCAAAACACTAAATTACCATTATCCTCATGTGAAAACTCTTTCCAGAGATGTAATAACTCTTGACATTCCAATTCATATCCCAATTCTCAAAAATCTCCCTGCTTCGGGAAAAAAATTAAAATTTCCTTTAAAATTACCAACCATGTAGTATTTTTGGCTCATTAAAAACTCCCATACATCAGAACTAAAATCCCTTAGAAGCATCCAGGATGATCTCTTGATTCCAAATTTAACCATAAATATTTGATAACATCCCTTTCTATTGATTCCAAATGTCCACAACTCCACCGTTCAGATTTGTAATCTAGACTAATTCCCTCTTCACTGAAAACTAATTGTCCCTCAATCCAAGTATATCAATTATAATTAGAATAATTTATCTACTTCTAAAACATTTTTACTATACAAAAACACATGAAAATATTCCAATTTACTTCTACACACACTGATAAAAAAATAATTAACTCAAAATTGTTCATAAAAAAGAGGAGTTGGATCACTTAGAGTGGGTGGCCATATTGGAGTCATGCCGGAAGAGGTGGGGAGGCCACCTAGGAGGATAGTCATCAGGTTGAGGTGATGTGTCTTGTGTTCAGTGGCAGAAGCTCACGGTGGGGTTTCCTTATTCGATGGTAGTGAGGGGCACCGTCGGTGGATGATGATCTGGGAGGGGAGAGGAAACGATGGGTCGGGGAAAGAGGGTCGCATACAGAGGGTATCAGGGAGGAGGGTGCCTCCATTTGAGAGGTCAAGGATTCATAGGGTCATGGATCGAGGAAGGATAGAGGTGAAGCCCGACTCATTTTGGAAAAAAAAATACAAGGAAAATTTTTATCCATGGATGTATAAAAAAATTATGGCTATAAACTTCTTATAGCCAAAAATATATATAAAACTATGGTTATTGGTCTATGTATATAGCCTAAATTACTATTAGTGCAGTTATTAAAGGAAATAAATTCATAACCCATATCATTTTCAAAACAAAAAAAAGGAATTCTTCTAGGGTGACCATTAAAACCATTCAAAAAAGTTCCAATAAATCCTTATAATATTGTATGAGAAACCAATTTATTAGTACACACATTGAAAATCATACACATAGACAACATGAAATCTCAACATCCAAAACCACTAAAACCCATTACTTATAGTCCAAGAACACCCATTGAAGGTAAGAGTTTCCATTGAAAAATATTTTATATATCTAAAAAATTTATAAATTGAAATCCCATAATAAATTACATTGATGAATTTTATTGAACATTTTGTGTGCCCGGGAGTGGAAAAAGATATTTAGAATATGTGTTTTTAAAGAAAGGACGATGGTATTCTTTGGAAACCAAGTAAAAATTGGTTTCCACTTTTAAAATATTGATATACATATATATTATAACTCAATAGGGTTTTAAAATATAGATTAAAAAGATGAAACCATGGTTAAATAATTTTATATAGTTATAAAAAGGATAAAACTGACCATAGTATAGATAAAATCATATCCCTTGAAAAATACCTTTAAAAATCATTCAAGGAATGTGTCTTAAGTTATATTTAAAAAACTATTAAAAAACATCCCATATGATTAGGAATTTTTCAAAATGTAACAAAACAATGGGATAAAGAGGATACAAGTAAAAATGAGGAAGAAGAATGAAATAGATGAGAAACAAGACTATACCTTAATTATTCAGAATCAATTCATAAACTAATCCCATGGAATCACAATGAGTGGGATATGAAGGAATGGGAAGAGGTGAATTTGGGGATACCCAAGGTGGAACATCTCATGAATATGGGGTATGGTGAGTATTTAATTTAAGAGGGAAAAATAAGAATTCCCAAAAAATAAAAACTAGATATATCACACTGTTGGAAAAACCATGTTCTGAAATAGAAAGTTTCACTCGAGGACCTTAATCATGGATAATAGGTAAGACACTTTGTTCAACATTCCATTTCTCAACTTTAAAATTATAACATTAAAATGTCATAGACCTATCACCAAATTTCTACATTATTAATACAAACTATGCTCCAAACCATATAGCATTCACTATAGATCAAAAAAATCAAAATTAGATGTAAATTATCCTAGAGAGAGATGGAAATAATAGAGATTGGAAAATAAATAAAACAAATAAAATAATAGTGTAAAACCAATGTCATGGTGTGACAATTATCCCCACAATAATGAATTCATTATTAGAGATACTCGAATAAAATGTTTGATTCAAAAAAATGGAACCAAACCCCCATACTAAGGTCATGATTCGAGAAATAGGAATATTAAATGAAATTACTCAAAATGATTGATGAATCTGTCTTCAATGTTGACATGGATCAAAATTATCTAATTCCCCCATTAAAGGTAACCATAATAGAATTTAATAGAATTAAACAAATACACAATACAATTGGAAGGAACTCGAAAGATAGAAAAATGTTGACTTCATAAACCACAACATCATAACCCAAGGAATACCCTAAATCAATGGGAATGATTGACCAATGAAAAAAGTAAAACAAATTCCAGATGAATCAACCCAATAACCAAATAGAGTCTATTGGTCAACACACTTCCTTTGATGGGACAAGTTGGTAAAGAATCAAAACACATTCGTCCACCCAATACTATGGATTCATCATAGTATGAAAGGCACGTACTTATTAAAATAAATTTAAAAACCCAAAAAAAGATCTTCAATGGAGGTATCCTCGCCATATTAGAATTCAAATAATAAACCAACTCTCCAAAAAAACAATTCATTCCCATAAATGAGAAAGATTAAAATCACAACAAGCGATGAAATATTCCCAGGAAAAGGTTATGATTAATAAGGACACCACTGAATTTTAGAAGTAACACAATAAAAATCCTTATCTACTAGACCTCAAATATTCCACTATGAACAATATCTCATGATAGATATCACCTTAACCATAGAAAAGCAAGCCGAACCATTTGGTAGAATACAATACATGACCATAATTACCAAAAAAAGTAAATTTCCATATGGGAATAAAAAATTGTTGCCTTATAATAGAGGTTGAAGTGGAAGTAACTTGGGGAATTTTTCCCATAACTCCAATACCTAGTAGATCCATATGAATATAAAAGGAACTAGCTAGAATGTAACCTACACTATGGTTAACACTCTTCCATACTACCATAAAACACACCTAATGCTTCCAAATCACAACCCCTCACAAATGAGAAAAATAACAAGTCTAACATCCTTGTGGGAAAAAAGTCACCTTGGATCAATAAAGAAAAATATATCTAAATTGATAAAAAAATCCCACCAAGAGAATGAATTTGAAAATCCAAGGAGAATAATCAACCAAATACCACTTTAAAAATCCATAAAATACAAGGATCGACATAAAAAATAACAAAATATCCAACCATAACCACACTAAAACAAGAATACACCTAGAAAATGGAAGGAAGGCATTCTGCTGGTATGAAACTCATCCTACGTATCTAAAACTTTATTGGAGTGAAATGAAATGTAACATATTGAATAGGAATATAAAAAATATATTTATTAAATAAAATAAAAAAATTCAAATTGCATCAATTGATATTCCGATAAATACACATATCAATTTTTAAAACAACTTTTTCCAATAAATTATCTTCATTTTTTAAAACACATCAATTTCATATAAAATATATCAATATTTTTCCAAAAAACAAGCACACAATAAAATAGCATCCCCCCTTTTAAATGAAAAAACCAACTGCATGTTACATTTTTCAGTTATAAATTGAAAAAAATTATTTTCTAATAACCGCTATGAATTAATCCCCCACTTTCACACGTAAAACCCAACATATTATTTTCCAAAATCCATTATTGAATTGTTCAATAGAATTTAAAATCAAATTTATTATTCCAAACCAGTTTTAATTTTCTCATTCCCAACTTTAAAATTTATTTTTTTCTTTTAAAATGAATTTATAATTTAAAATCCATGAAAACAATTTACTAAATTTTTTTGAAACATCATTAATCATTCACGTAATTAATTTTAAAACCACCTTCTATAACTTAGAATCTAATCCCCATTTACTTAAAAATTGTAGTAATCAAAGTGAATATTCATTTTTTTGGAAAACCAACCCTTCAATACCTTTAAACATTAATCATTACTTTCAATGTCTAATAATATTTAAAATATAAAAATCATTTCATCTCACATAATAGAACCAAAAATGATTATTTCAAAAACCAAAATTGATTCATTTAAACCACCCATCCACTTAAGAACTATTAAAAACTTTCAAACATACCCACACCAATTATTAAAATTGGGGACTCCCCCACAAAATTATTTATTAAGGAGACACCGTCTTATAAAAACCATTTTTTTATAAATCCAAACACCTATATTTTCATTAAATAAATTTATGTATACTAATTTATTACCTTAAAAAATAATAACCTGATAATTTAGGAGAATGATTTGAAAATTAAAACTAATGTTGTGTACAAAAAATAGGATAATTACAGGATGAAAATTGAATTAAAAACAAAATAAGAGAAATTTTGTATAAAAGGTAGACTATTGTCCATGTGATACATGGAAACATGGATTAGTGGGACATGTGACATCTATACAACTAGTACTAGGATTCATAATGAATCAATCACTCAAGCTCCATATGCCATTACAAGCCCTTAGATCCCACCATGTACCCCTAGTTCACTCCCTTTATCATCACCCAAAATAAAAGAGTAACAAAAAATTCACATATTAGAGGTAAATGATGTAAACATAAAAATCAAGAATAAAACAATAATTTCCTTCCCAAATAATGGTATAAAATGTAAACGAGTTATATTGACTCATTATTTACTTACATATGGTGTTCCAACAGTCCTATATAAAATATAATAGATACACCCAAATATTATAGGGTACATCAACAACCTAGTCTCGTATAAGAACCTTGGATCTAATACTAATTTTTTATGAACCAACCTGGAATTATCATTTTTAAAATGCCAAAACCATCCCATGGAAAGGCCTAGGGGTGTTCACGATCCACATAGGTTAAAAATATGCACTAGAGAATCTGAAAAAAAAAACTCATTGATGATGATTTCATCCATAAAATAACATAAATTCATAGCATAAAATTTAATCAAAATTCTAGAATGATTGATATATACATTGGATGCTGATGAAGAATAAACTAAATGGGCATAAATATAAAATAAATCACAAAAAAATCATTATTTCATCTAACTCCCCTGAATGAAAAAAACCCTTTTATTTAACATCTATAATACCACTTTCATAAAAACCACCCATAAGATAAAGGAAAGAAAATAGGCATTGATGATCTCATGGATGAAATAGTGCAAACTAAATAAAAAAATAACAAATATACATCAAATTCACTCCATCAGTAACTATCCATCCACAACCCAAGCACAATACTTGAGAAATAAACGGCTAAAATAGAACAAAAAATGTCAATAGGTGTGATCATGGAGTCCATATAGGTATCCTCACCACACACTATTCATAATTGTTAAAAATTAAATCCATTTGAACCATGTTTGAAAACGAATTTATAAAATCAATATTTGGAAGACAAGCATAAGAAAAATAAATATCCAGTAAATGCCATTTTATAAAACACACAATTCCATTTTATTAAATGAAACGATCACATAAATAAAATTTAATTGTACTATGAATATTTAAATATAATCATTAATATTAAATTAAATTTAAAAAAGTGTGTTTTAAAGAAATAATATTATTTCAAAATATTGCTTCAAAAAATCTTCCTGACATTTTAAAAAAAATGTAAATTTTACGAATAAGAAAAAAACACACTAGCATCAAAAGTGAAATATAAATTTTCATGGGAACCTAGGATCATAGGAGAAAAAATAAGACATGAAAATAAAAATAATAAATATGATTGATTCTTGATAACAAAAAACCTTTATAAATCCCAACATTTCCCTACCCATCCAAATTGAGGGATAAAATAAAAAAAGTGGAGCATAGTCTATCTCAGGGTTATTATAATGATTGTGATCTTGAACTAGTGTAGCATGCTTAACTGGAGGTGTCACCTAACAACCCATTTCTTCTTTTGAAATATAAATAGAGGTATTATTTTCAGACATTAAAAAATTAAAAATAAAAACAAGAATAATAACTCACCCTCACCTCTGAACACCATTCACAAAAGCAACCCCTCTATTACTATTATAATAATCATCATTAATAAAATACCCCATTTAGGGAAATAAATATACAATCCATAAAACTATTCAAAAACATAAAAAGGGAATGATTCATGGTTCCATTTAAAATTATTTTTGAATGTTCCAGTTTTGCATCATATTATATTTTCGGTATCTAGGTTATAAAAAAATATTTCAAAACCAAACACCCAACTAACATGAAATATCAAAATAAAAAACTCATCCCACATTCAATAACAGATAATAACACCCTTAAAACCCATGTTTTTCATTGAAAAATTAGTTTAAAGAACTATAAAACCTTATATAATATGAAATACATTAATGGGATTCATTGGAGAATTTAATAAAAATGTCTGATAGGTAGTTGATAATGAAATTTAAGTCATATTTTTAAATTAATTTCCCTCAACATTCCTTTGAAACCAAGTGAAATTTGGTTTCCCATTTCAAAAGATTATTAGACATATAATTTAGTTATCATTAGGAATTTAAAATTTGGTTTAAAACCATGAAATTGTTATTCAAAATTTTTAAAGAGTTATGTAATAGATAAAACCAACCTTCATCAAGATAAACTCATATTCCATGATGAATTTTGATATAAAATGTTTTAAAGAGATCCCCATAGTCCCTAGGTACTGAAACTAACAAATTAAAAAAATATTCTTATTGAGGATGATCTAAATAAGAAAAAAACAACGGGGGATGATGAAAAAAGAATAAATAGAGAATGAAGGAGGAATTAAAGAGAAATGAGTTCATAATGTGAAGATACAGACTCAAATCATGAATAAATCCCCATGGAATTTCTATTGTAAACAGAGTATAGAATGGAAAGAGGAATGATCAAGGATCCATGGGTGGTTCATCATGTGAATAAGTTAATGAGGTGTGAGTTCGACAATTTAATTTTAGTGGGTGTAAAATAGGGATTCCCAAAAATTAAAACATAGGGATATCACATGTTGTGGATGCATGATTGACCAAACCATGTATACCTTACTTGAGTACCTAGAGTATGGTGAATGGTTATACAAATTATGTTCCAACCATATAACTGGATCTTAAAAAATATATTCATGCCACATGGTTGATGGAATATACATAATAATTGTTCGTAGAACTATGAAATGTGAACTACACACCCAAAAATATGAAAATTAAATGGAATTTGGCCTGGATAGAGAGAGAAACAATGGAGACTAAAAAATAAATAATGCCAAAAATTTAATAGTGTAAAACCAAGGTTGTAGTGTGACACACAGGTATTACTACAACAGTTCCATTTTAGCTATAGAATGGAAAATGATCGATCACCAAAAAAAATTCATATCATACTTTTTATCTCATAGATAAGGAAACATGTTATTAATACACCAATAAATACTAATCTCAAACATTATAAAAATTCAATCCAAATTACATTTTCACAATTTTCATAATTCCACTGTCTGAAAGTGAGAGACATTCATCACATATTTTCTTTATTTATCTATAGAAAATACAATCAATATTCCCAAATTAATGAATGAATTCGAGGAATTTTACCTGAGAACATTTAATTTAATCTATATATAATAATTTTATACATTATACTAGATCACAACACAACATAAAAATAAAAAATCTATGTATCGTCTAACTTTTCATAACTTCACCATCTTGAACACAAGAACATATCTCAAGGTCAAACACTAAAAAATCATACAACAAATAAATATTCACTTTGATTAAAATATCCACTAATTGGAAATTATTAAGATCAACTAATAGATCAATATCAAATGTATTTCATTAATTGATCAATTGAGACCCTCAATCTCACTTATAGTTTCCATTTGAAAGGAATTTTTATTGATGGAACAAGAGATATGATATACCATAACTGTAAAAAAATTGATCAAAGATTGATAGCTGAATAAATAATTCAATTCATATTACCAACATTAATTTAAATATATTTTTTAGAATATCTCAATTCAATATGGAGATGATTAATAAAACAATCATGGTATCATATCAACTATTATATCACTTCTTCATTGCATCATTATAAAGAACTGCATAATTCATGTATTATCTCTCGATATTATAGTTGAAATATATTTAACCATCTCATATAAGTGAATACATCATAAACAAAATTTATAACTCTATAAAACCTAGGTTTTTATCTATCTGATAATAATACTAGATCATAAACATATTTTAATCATATTATTGATTTACTCTTCCTGTAATATAACAAGAATTTATATACTAATAAAGATGTTCTTATCAACATCATATAAAATTCACTAAAGTGAGTTACCACACATCATTGCTTCCAAGACATCACATAATTATTTAGGAATTATGATTCCAAATCAATTACATTCAATATAATCCTATATGAAATTAAACCTTATTATCTTTAGTTTTCCAAGATTTTATCTCACCTACAAATGAATTAAAAAATACACCATCACTCAATATTAGAATCCATAATAAATTATGTCTTTACATGTTTGGAATACTGCTACCATTCACTACTATCCTTCATAATGTTAAACAGTATGTTAGGAACCCATACATTCATATCAAAAGTAGACGGTCTTGAATACATGTAACTGACCATGATCAAATTAGTCCACGAATATGAATGAAACACAATAAAACTAGAGAGATATCAGTATCATATATCATAATCACTTTAATCTATTCAATATTAAATCCCAAAGATCATTAAAAATATACATAACAAACATGATAGTAATGATTATATTTATTATCTATATTCTCTATATTTTTTTGAATATCATAAGTCTTCACTGTTCCATTAGATAAATAACTTAATCCCTTATCAAAAAAATACACCATGCATAAACAAGATGTATAACAACAAACCATATATAGTATCCCTATAATTGTAATACAATTAATAATTATACTACATATATATCCATTAAGTATATTCACCTCTATATTAACCACCAAGAAATCTAATAAAAATTAATTTATAATAATAAAATTTGTCGTAATGAGAAATCAGCCACCTCAATCTTATATGGGAGAATTCCACTAAATATCTCAATAATAAATTTCTTCGATGTCTTATTAGAAAAACATATCAAGGTCATTTAATGTAACATATTTATTGATTGGTTATAGATGATGTTACTCAAACTATAGTCCCATAATATTCATTATATCATAACCAACCAAAGATAAAACTCTAATTGATTCAAATTAATTTATACAATCCCTAAACTACATGTAGAATTCGTTGATGTTTGGAATAACATATAGACATGATTTATAAAATATTACCTAATTCATATTAAGGATATGATGGAATAATAATGATATAAACATATCTCTCTAAATGTGTATGATAAATTAGTAATCAAACTAAATTTTGGAGATAATGGCAGGGTTCTGTATCAATGTTTTAATTTTTTTTTATTAGATATATTTTGAAAATAATATCGGGCATAATAATTCTCAAATTCATCAATGCATCACATATGAAAAATTTATGTATTATAACCATAAAATGATTAATACCACATTAATTCATGTAATCCCAAAATACATTAGTCAGTTTAAAATTATTCTACATTGAAGGAACCAAATGATGAACCCTATAAATCATCCACACACGCACCATAAAATCCTATTTTATAATCCATAAACTAGTTTTTTTCAAAAAATATAACAATTTTTATGATACCTATACAATAATAATAATAATACAAATTTTATCCAAGAGGAGAATGTAACCTGATGTCAATTATCTTTTCTTTTCTCTCTCTAATGTTTGAGAGAAGTCTTATGAGGACTATGTTTCATGGAAATTATCTAAATAAAAATACATTGGTCATAAATAAATATATTTAATGGGAATTATGTTTTCTTTTGTTTAATTAAGATATTTTAATAAGATTATTCCTTAAGCCAAACCCAAAATGTCATTTATGATGTTATTAACATATTATAAATGTAAAATTTATTTCACTAGTCACATGAAATAATTTAACATATCAAGTGATGAAATAAGTACCACTAACTTAGCTTGTTCCTCTCAAATATACATAATAAAACATGAATAATAAATATTAATTCAGAAAGAAAAATTCTAAGATCCACAAGTTTAATATCGAATAACTTACATCTACATTGATAAATATATTAAATTCTGATTATAGTAAACTTGTATAACATATAATTTAATTTATTTATTAATTTACTTATGATCATTCAGTCTTGGCCACTGATTGACTGATAGACAAGATACCCACTTCATCCTGAACTCAAATTCACCAAAATTACTGAAACATATCAATAAACATTGTCTGTGAAACTCTTGTACCTTATATAGCTAGTGTTTAGTATTTCTCATACACTAAGAGGTGTTTCTAAAAAAACCATGGCCCTATAAAGAGACATATATTTCTTCATATCTTTAAAAAAAATACTATTAACTCTTACATTATATTATAATATCTTCAACTTACAATATCTCAAAAATATGGATGGATTCATTATTTCACTATCCTATCATTGTTTATTTATCATTATTTGACCGTAATTGACTCAAATTCCTTCATCTATGATTTCCATGAATTTAGTACAGGCAATAAATTCCATGCTGAATTCCTAGAGATATCATATTACTATACAAAGATATGATAAATCATGTTTTGATCATTCAATAAATTTCATAATTTTAATACCACACTAAATGAAAAATACCTACCCAAAGCCATAAAATGTGGTTTTTTTCATGATATATAGATGTATATAATCATGTATATATATTTAATATTATCTTAAGTTAATAGATAAATATGTAGGCTCATATATAAAAATATTCATAGAAACCCAAAATATATGGTGTTTCAATTTGATATATTTTCCGCATGATCTCTAATACAAAAGATCAAAAATTTGGAACTTAATGGCTAGAATATTAAATTATTACACTACAAGAAAAAACATCCATTATGGTGGTTTATTAGATGTTGTTTCAAGAAAACACTAATAATTAAACACCTCATCCTCTTACCATTACATCCAAATTTATTAGTGCTTGTTAACTACAATCACCAAGTAATGAAATATTAGTGTTGATTATTTTAAAACCCAAAACTAATATTTTTATATCAATAGTTATTTAAACACATTTTTTATTTAAACCCATTTATTATAGTTAAACCAGCTCTCCTGCATTTTTTTATTTCAGATGAATCCCTATAGTCCTCCATCCCTTGGAAAAACAACCCCACTATGCCATCCCCTATCCTCCTCCTTCAATCCCATGAACCTCCCATCCACTTTTCCTTCTTTTATTAAACCAATATTATATTTACCAATCACCTCCAACCATTATTTTCCATCACAACTCGTTATTCTATGTTGATAATCCTTTTATATCTTATGTCACATAAACCTATTACCCTTTTTTGTACATTTATTCTGGTTACAAGGTATGTTTCTAGAAGAACTAATCTAATATTTTCTTTATTATTATTTGATTTCAATGAACTCAGTGAGATTTATAAATGTATTTAATATTGTGGATATGACTTTTGGGATATAAATTTTTTTCATTATAATGAATATGGGATTTTATGATTTATAATGTTGGGATATATATCCTTTTTAAATAATTATTAATTTTATTCATTGTATAAAGTATAGATAATTTATAGTTGATATTAGGGAAATTGTTTTGATTTTAGAATCAGTTTTAAATTTTTTTTGATGGATTTATAAATAATTTTTTTAATACACTATAGATTAGTCATTCTTTTTTATTTCACATATATTTTTCTACATGTTATTTGATATATTTATATAAGAGAATATGAAATCATAAAATAAGTTTATTGTAATTATATTGTATTTTATTAATTTTTCTTATTTAAAATGTTTTAATCCTTATATATTATTCCATGGTATGTTTTAATTTTAACATGAGTTTATTTAATTAGGGTGTGTTATATTTTTTTAGAGATATTTAGTAGTAGGGTACACATAGATTAAATTATTATTACATTAACTAGAATACAAACCAGTCTATTATGTGATTGGAGGTGTTTTTTATTTTTGAATTGTAAATTAATTTTTAGATAGAAGAATTATATGTCGAAATATTGATTATAATTTCTTATTATTTTTTAAAATACATGATGTTTTTCAGAACATGATATTCTAATAATTTACTATTAGATATTTTAGATTAATGTTTCATGGGGAATCAATGATTGTATATATATTGACTTGATTCCATCAATAGAATAAAAAACTATTGGCCTAATAGTAGAGATTACAATTCTAAACATGATTAATGATGCTTTAACACAAATCATAATAAGATAATGATTGTATCATATTAATTGTGTATATATTAAATTTTTTTGACATTAATACAATAGATAAGTGGATTGACTAATAAAATGAATTTTATGATTATTTGGATAATAGAAGTGAGGATTTTATGAAATATGTAGAAAATATAAACAATTTCCCCTTCTACTGATGTTTTACCATATCATGTGCTTATACAGAATTACAAATATTCAAATTTTAATGATATTGGTGTTAATACATGATTAATTAATTGAATATGTGATTCATGATTTATATTATAAGCTTAATAAAATTATTAACAACATGTTTCTTAATTAAACAAGGATACACGCATGTCCCAATGAATGATTGTTTTATCCGGGGAAGATTCCGATAGAGAATATCGTAAAATATGTCATACTTCTAGTTGGAAGCCGATTAATTATGAAGAATTTAGAATTAATATAATTAAAATAATAATATAAATAAAACTAATATAAATTTTTTACATTACATTCCATTAAAACCATTATTTCATGGATTATTTATGTCTTTCAAAAAATTAAATAAATTTAAGTGTCAATCCATCTAAAACAATAATGATAAGTTTACACATCATCCAATTGATTTTGGAGCCTGGAATTAATTGTATTTTTATATTAAAATTGATCATTATATCCTAGTAATGTATGTTTGGTATTTTATACTAATATATTTAATCAATTTAGAAATATATGTTTAATCTATAATAGATGGTTAGTTATTTTTTTCTCTTAGAATCTTCTTAAGATGATGTGTATGCAAAAAAATATTTAATTTCTTTTATTATCATTCAAGGAAATATATTCCTAGAAATGACATCATTGTATACCTTCAACCTTTTATAAAATAATTTCAAGAGTTAAGAGACTATGGTGTAGATACATAAGATACATCGAAAAAAAATGTTCAAAATATTTGTTTCTCTGATGTGGAAGATTACTGATTATCTGTGAAATGGAAAGTGTCTAGTTTGAACACTAACACTAGCCAGGCTTGTCTAGTTTGTATGTTTGAATTCAACCCTTGAATAATACCATATATAAGAAATTGTTGTTTCATGTGTCATAAAAAAATCTTCTATGTATCTCATAGATATCAGTTTAATAAGTCTTGAATAAATGAATGAAATTATTTGAGGCCCCCACAAGAATTGTTTTCAGGTTCAAATTTAAAGTTACGATTATTAATTTTTGATGAAAAATTTAGTAAAGTGTATAAGTTGAACATTTCTAGGAAACGAGTCACTTATCAGCAAATAAAGTTGTTAAAAAAAGGAAGAAGTTGAGTATTTTTTTCAAACTGCATTATTGGTAATTTCAACTGTTACATCATAATCATTATTTTAGGAACATTGAAAAGAATATTTATGAATTTTTTTGTAATATTGAATAATTTGGTAAAGCAAAAATATAATCTTAATTATCATTAGGACATAGAAAAAATGAATATAAAGAATGATATATATCAAAATGATAATTTAATGGCTTTCAAAGTTATTTTCATTGAATAATTAATAGAACTATGTTTTCCATTAAATACTGAAAAATGTGAAAGTACCTCATTGATATTAGAGTAACATATCAATATTCATTTACTTATAAAAAATATATATAACTTGGTCTTAAAAGTTAAGACTCAGATAATTTCATAGAGAAATTTATAGCTTTTTTATTGTAAAAAATATTACCTGGAAAAATAATTGCAGTTTTAATTGAGCATTTTTGTTCTATAAATATATTTTTGTGAAAAAATTAATCCCCATTAAGCATGAAAAACAGCAATAATATTTTTAATATTTTTTTAATTTGGATATTATATTCCCTATATAATTTTTCACTATGATAGTTAATCTAACTATTCCTTTGGTTGAGGAATTTAAAGTTAGATGGCTCATTATTTATTCATATATGTATACCATATGGTGGAATTTTCATGTTTCTTATTAATCAATACAATATTTTAATTTTCAAACTCATTAAATATGTGGTTTATTATTCTATGTGACTTTTTTATTAGGTATTTAGGTCATTTGATTTATTTTATGAGAAATAAATCTTAATCATATGGCTCTATTTCTAAAGGTTATGTAGTTAAAGGGAGTCTTAATTTTTGTTCTAGGTGGTTGGATAATATTAAAACATGGTTTAGTTGAGTTAGACATGTCTCTGATAACACAAATCAATTGTAGTCCTACAACATGTCAACAGAAAATCCAATGATATGTCATCTTGTTAGGAAAATATCTTTAATATATTTGATACAAATATAGACCATATAATCACATGGATATGTGATAGTGAATTAGGTTATTTTAAATCCTTTTTATTAAAGAATTGAATATTAAAACAATGATATGAATTTGATGTTGAACAGAAGTGTATAAAGAGATAATAAAATCCATTAACAAATAAATTATTGAGTGTTTTACACATCTTCTAAGATCATGATCAATTTTATATTCATAATATTTCAATAAAATTATCTTACGTATCTAAAAATATTTTTTATTTATACATATAAATCGTGATTATTGGTAATCAATATATAGTGCTTGATGGTTTGAAATATTTATATTTTGGACCTTTGAAGAAGTGTAGGATATATTATGATTATAATAATAATGGCTCCAAGTGTTATATAGTTTTGAGTGATGAAGGTTTTAAAACAAAAAATAGTATAATTTTTATATAATTCCCAACCTTGTTATACTCTTTAATTTTTATTTCATTATTGAATTAAAGTATCATGGAATATTTTTGTTTGTTTTTTTTAAATTTATGAGATTCAATATTTATTTGGGAATAATGAATTATTCTTTACAATTTAATCATTTTCACTTACCTTAATTTACCAATATATGTGAGAATATATAACATGACCCTTATATTTTGGATTCACATGATAAAATTGTCTAAAATCTGGATAATAGAGTCAAGAAGGGGGTGTGTGGGAGTACATGTCAATCTATTAAAAATGTATGATATGGGTGATAAAGTTGAATATTTTTTTTATGAAAATGAAATCAATTAGAAAAATAATATTTTTCTATCTATCTTAGATGATATTGAAGTAGTTAATCTTGTAAGGGAGGGTGAAGATGATTAAATCATGTTAATAACAAATTATTAAAATAATATGTTCATTGATGAATAAATTTATTTTATTCTTTGTACTCCATTAACTTATATATTATTTGTTTCGTTATAATACGCCATGTAATATATCATTATACATAATTTTAAAAATATTTTCCTTGTCTATATCGTATATCATGTTATAACATATTTTATTTTCTTTTTGGATATAGGTATGCTAAAAACCATAAAATTTGATGATAAC
This sequence comes from Viscum album, assembly GCA_963277665.1. NCBI lineage: Eukaryota > Viridiplantae > Streptophyta > Magnoliopsida > Santalales > Viscaceae > Viscum > Viscum album. The sequence continues at coordinate 791,057,253 of OY728162.1, read as the reverse complement.
AATATGTCTTTAAAAAAACATATATCATCATACCCATATTATATTCTCCCACCTTCATCAGGTATTCTCCATAGTTTAATTATATAGAGATTCTATTTTCATTACATGACTCTAATAAATTTACAAATAATATCAAAACACAACACTCCTCAGAAACATAACTCTCAGACACCATAATAACCAATTTTCATAATTCACTACATCTTATGGATCTCTACAATATACGGTTTATATTATCACATTATATAGCCCCACTATCATCAAATAAATAGTAATTCTTTCTCTAAACACCCTATTAAGACTACACACTAAATATTATACAAAATATTTCAACTTAAACTACATAAAATAGGATAATATGGAAATATAATATCATAATTTAAAATCAAACAATCAATTTTTGATATTTGTAACAAATTATATAAAAAATTAAAATTTCAATATAGTTGGCCACTATAGACATAGGTATTATACTTTTTCACAAAATGGTTTTATATCAACAATTAGTGATGTTTAATTTGTGATTATAAACATGTACTCATCAAAATACAATCCTGTGGTATTTTTTTAAAAAAAATACCACAATTTTGATGTATTTTGATTCAATGATGACATTGATATTAGATGGTGTTTATTTGGATTGGCCTTTAACTGAGAATATGGTGTTGTAATTACTTTGATGTGGGTATTATAGCATGTCCATGATTGGTTTGACAATTTTAATGTGAAAGAATAATTGTTCACATTGGTATAATTATTTTCCCATTTGATATATATGGGGTTCTTACAGATGATGCTAGAGGATTATACTAGTAAATATATGGGAAATAAGCATGTGACATGATGTCCATTGCAATAATATATCATGGTTGAAGTAACATTATAATATCTTAGATGCATTATATTTTTTATAAACAAGTAAATGTAAGTCAAAATAAATACTTATTGTGTATTTTATTTTATATTTATATTAAATAAATGTGTAATTATTTTTCATATCTATTTCCATGTAGGGAAAAGAGAAATCCTCCTGAAATTTCAACCTTGATATGGGTGGTACAGAATCTGGTACATTTATATTAATACTTTTATATTATTATGATACTTTTTATAAATTTATTTTTTATAAAAAATATGTATTGAAATGTAATTTATACTTAAAATTATATTTAACTTAGGAATTACATTTTTCAAAGTCTATTAGTCAACATGAACATGAGTAGTAAAGATCATATGGTTGATGCCAGCCTAAATTTTCAAGATAGAGTTGGTATTAGATCCCTCTATTCACGTGTCATATATTTTCTTGTAAAAATTAGATTTTCATCCTTTTTAGTATTTCATTGATAGAATATATTTATTTTCTTAAAATTCAGTCTTATATAATGTTTAATATTATTAATTTTTTTTAAATTATCAAAACTAAAAAATTAAATATGTTATAGATATATCTACACTTTAAATTTATGATATTAGTGTATATAGATATCCCATATTCCCTGTTAAATTTTTATATTGTATAAAAATGGATTAAACAACCATGAAATAAAAGTGTCTCTGTATATTCAGCATTTTTTTTAACCTCTAATACCTCTTACCAAACCATCACCAATTTATTTAATGCACTACTAAACCATCATGAAATATTTTCATAGTAGTTAGAAGTGCCTTTAATATATTAAAATATATATAATTTAGATAGCACCATGAAAATATTACCAAAACAGTTAAAACTACCACTAAATATTATAAAAATAAAATAATTTAAATTTCCATATTCATTATAATAATGATTTGTAGATTCATAAATGTTCTTCAAGGCCAAAATTCATAAAAAAATATTTTAATTAATATTTGAATAAGTAAACCATAGTGGTCTGAGAAAATTAATAGAACCAATTATTAGTGATTTAATATACTTATAGAATCCATTTCTCAAATTGTGTTATGATCCCCCAACAAGTGAATGTTATACATCATCTTTTCCAAATCATATTTTTGAATCTAGATAATTGGTCATATGTTTAATATTACACTCTTGTTTTCATGGTATTCTCATTATAAATATGTTTTCCTGTAAATATTTTATACAACATGTAATATATTTTAATTATAATATCTATTACTTTTTTTTACTCTCATGGTACATATAAATTATACATATATCATAGTCCTTGCATTACATAGTAATAAGTGATGATATCTCAAAAGTATATTACTCTTGACCTTTATAATAACCTGGAGTTCTTGCCCACTATCACTATGATAATATTATAATAATAAAAATGATGACAAAATATACTTATTGGGTATATTAAAATGATCTAGAATAAAGATACATATTTATAACACTTCGTTAAATAAATTAGAAAAATGTAATATGCTCATATTCTATAAAATTGGTGACCACTATTTATAATGATCATATGTTTCTCATTTACTTTTATTAAATCTAATACTATATCATATAGATCTATTTGGATGGTAGTTAGTATACCCCTTGATAAATTTCACCTATTAATTTATATATACCATAAACATGTCCCTTATACTTCTTATGTAATATTGGATAGTTATAATTACCTATCAATGGAATTCTCATGGATTGTTTGATATTTTTTACCACTGTTTAGACATAGAAAATATAAAATCTAGTATATAATATAGAATATGAGATAGTTAAATCACTAAAGGATATATAGTTTTATTTATTTTATTAATCTCCACATATTTATACTAATATGCCACCATGTAAAGATTTATGACATATGAAATATAAGAAAAATATTCCCCAATTTCTTAAAGATTTATTTTTCAATTAATTTTCAATTTCTGAATGTTGAAATAGTCTATGAAACCCATAGTCATATCTCAGTAAATCTTGTCTCCTAAACATGGTTTGTTACTTTGATTTATTCATGAGTGAATATTTTCAACCAGACCTTAATGAACTATAGGACGACTCTTTTTTCATATGTTATAAATATATATCACAAGGAAAACTATGATTCTCCCACTATACTCTTTTAGAAACATGTAAAAAATTATAATTCCATGATTGAATATTTTCTTTGATCCTTTAATGTATCTATATGTATTTTTTAATATATTGAATATTTTTATGTCATAAACCCCTATAGTTTATATAATAACAGATATTTTAAAGGTTTCAATTTAGAAATATTCTTTTTTACATTCAACCATAAAATATATTAATGTAATGAATCAACCCAGGTAGATCTCACAGGTCTCCCAAGATGGCACGCCACAAGGCCTAGAACACATTCCAGATCACCATTAGATGGAAACAGAGACCTGGTATCAATACATAAATAAATGGGAATAATTTCACCCTAAAAACACAACATGTCATATATATAACAAGATAAAGGTGGAAAACCAAATTGTGTCAGGTAATAAGCAATATGAAAACATGAGACATAAAATAACAATCGAAAAGGATAATCCCAGAAATGACATAAATCAAAGACCAAAACTAAGTCTCTATGTTTCCATCCTCCACAACTATCATAAACTACAATGGAGTGAAATTGTATAAGAATGGTTATAAGAATACTGATAACCATCCCTTTATTTACACCCTATATAACTACAGGGTGTGAGGGATACACCAAGTAGGATACCACCATGAATCAATACAAAGACTATAAAAATGAAACCATTAATTCTCGATTAAATAAAAAATAGGACTTATAAATAATTTTATTTAAAAAAAATTATCATAAATAACTGTTGATTTTCCATTAAAACAATATATAATCAATTTCCGAAAAATATGGAAATAAATGTGAATGATAACATAGATCAAATTGATCAAGATCCTTCATATCTAAAAATCGAATCATTTATGAATTTAAAGAATGAAATATCAGTATCATGGATAAAACTAAGAATAATTGATCTCTATCCTATGACAATACATAACTAGGACACACAAGTAACATTAAGATAACATAATGTCAAACCTTGTGATACTGATTCCTTCCAAGATATATGATTACTATAACCATCACCCCTAATGGTGACACACTTACTAAGATTTTCATATGTCTATAACCCGATGCACCCGAGGTCCCCATGTCCCAAGTTTTCTCACAAAGTTCCTGTAAATCATTCCAATAATTTTATAAAATACATCTATATATAATAATTTATAGCTATTATTCATGAATATCCATTTTATAGTCAATACCATATTTGATGGATTTCATTAATCCCATGATGTGTGTAAAAGTATTTTTAAAAACACTTTTAGACCATTTTACATGATAATAAAGATGCAACTACATAAATTTAACCTAATTGATATCAAACCACACATTTCCATAATCCAAACCAAAGGAACACCTCATAATTAAAATTTGTGCAATGAGAAATAACAATTATCTGGATACACATATCTCACTATTGGATCAAACATAGTCACCATCAAAAAAAATTGATTGAAAATGAAGAGATCTAGGTCTCAAAAGCATATATCTATATGAAAAATAATTAATTCCTCACCAAAATCCTTAGATATTATTTTCAAGACTCATAACGGTTTTAATGTGTTAAGAGGGAGATAGAATAAGGGTAGATCTAGGGAAAAGATGAGGAATCAAGTGTATATTCTTTCATACCTTGAAGATATCCACCTAAATAAATAGAGGATAACCAAGATAAAAAGTAAAGAACATTATTGTGTTTCAAAGAAAGTATTAGTCAAACTAATGTGAGAATAATGTAAAATTTTGTTTAAAAAACTGAGGGTGTCTGGGTATTTTTCAAATTTTATAAAACCAATATGATTCACACATTTTGTATTCACAGTTAGACAATCCATGAACTAACCATTTGGTAATTACTATCCCTTAAAAACTAAAGTGAATGATTTCCTAGGAATTGTCATATAGTTATAAAAATTGTGTGAAAGCTATGAAGATTACTCTATATCAAAACTAATCCTATCACATGGTTTTCTGATAATTATTTATCATTTTGAAAAACCATGCTAAAAATATTCAAAATTTCATTGGATAAAAAATACATATTTCATGATTATCACATAGTTATTATAAATTGTTCACAAGCCATATGACTATAATTTTTCTCCCCAAAATAGAAAATATTTATCCCTAACTTCTAAAGACATTTACAACCATGATAGTGAAAAATGAGGCCCAAAACATAAAATACATGTGACCTAGAGGGTGTCAAAATTCTCCCCACCATGCCAAATTATTTCCCTATAATGATCTTATGATTCTGAACTCACAATGGAAAAAGGATATTGTTGCATCATCAACACTTAATGAACCTATACCATGTGTCTATCCCATCCACAATGGCATATTACATGGAAATCAAGCAACATTTTTTCACAAAAAAACCATATTCAGATGATCCATAATCTAAATTGGGATCTCATCCACTAAGGATTTGGGATTAAGATGAACATCTTTCCTTTCAAATAATTGTGAAGGTTCTGGCTGATACCTCCTTATTTGGAAAAAATGAACCACATATAATATTGATTTCATGTTAGATAGTAAGTGGGACTAATATCCCACCTTTCCAATATGTTTATCGATTTAAAAACTTCCAATAAACCGTGATACCAAATTTACATATCAACACATATGAATATGTCCTTAAAGAGGTGGATCCTTGAGAAATACCAAATGAAATATTGAAAAATATATCGGGAAATGACAATAGTACACATAGGATTTTTTTTCACACTAATATATCATTAATATATTTCATATAAACTCCAAAATCTTATTAATCTATTGAATAAGATTTCGTCCAAACAAATATTCATTTCTTAAATCCTCCCAACATAATGTATATCATCAAATATAACCATAAAATTATTCAACGGGTAATATTTTAATAAAATATACATAACTATTTTATAGGGAATCTCAACTAAGGACCAACTCTTTTCCCATGAAACATTAAAATATAGAATTCTTGCATAAAGCATATCCTAAATAATTTCAATTGATTTTTCAGTCTGTCCATTAGTCTGAGCATGATATACTATAGTTAAAATCAATTAGATACCTACCACCTCTTATAAAAATTTCCAAAACCATGATTTAAATATCATATATCTATTAAAAATAATAACAAAAGGTACTTCATAGAGATTCATGATCCTTCAGATATATGTGTCATCAAGCCCTTCTACCTTGGTTGTCTACTTAATTTAAGGGAAATGAGATGATTTTGAAATAAAATTAATGATTACATAAATAATATTTTCCCAATTATTTTTCATGTTAATCCTACATTGAAGTCGGATCTCATCCGACATACATACTATAATTGGAAAAGGAAACAAAAAATTATCTAGTCTTTGGTGATCTAACTTAATTATTTTAGATAAGGAGTCATGATACAAAATCTCCAATCAACTAACTCATCCCCAAAAATTAATTCCAAAATCTCAAATTAGGATTCATCTTGTTAGTCATATAGTGTGTGGAAAAATTGGACTTATTTCCACTATCCATCAATTTCTGCAAAAATGTTATTATAATGACCAATATACCTTAGAAATGAAAAACAATATAATGAGACTGATTCTGATCACCCAATGTCACTTTATAATAGATTATTTCACAAAAATGATGAAAATATGTGTATATTTCTTGTCTTGGAGGAACAATTCATCACAAAAAGAATCATCTTTGACACAATATAAGCACTCCTTCCCATAAACTTCTTCAATGTCAAAGCGCATATCAGTTAGTAAAATCATCAAAGATCCTTCTTCCAAAAATTCCTTCTTGTTCTATTTTGTTAAATTCATTCTTAATGAATTAGTGACCACATTATATTTTCACGGTGTATATGAAATATCAAAATCAAAATTGTTAAGTTACATAACCAGATGTCTCTTTTATAGGTTCATATGACTTTGGAAGGAAATATACATTAGGAATTTACAATCTAAATATATAGTAAAACACTCTATGAAGAGATAGTGGTTCAAAGTACTTATAGAATGAATCAGCATAGTAATTTCAAGGAAATTTTTTGGATTATTATTATCATGAGGGATTAATTAGTATGATCAATATGCCACTACTTTTCCCCTACTTCAGAACACATCCTAATCCTATATGTGTGGCATCATAAAATATGTGGCAACAAAAACCCGATTCCAAAATAATAAAAACTAGATATTAAGTCCACATCACTTTAATTTATTTTAATGATCATTGAGAACTATCATTCCATTCAAACTCAATACCCTTACAGTTCAACTCTATCTGGAATTTCATTTCTATAATAACCATGAAAAACATAGAACATATAAATCTCAAACACATTCCTGGTTTATCGAAGGAAATAATTGCTTGAACCTATGTATGATTCTATCTGATAAATGTCTCATTTATAACATGGCCCATAAACCTCACTTTTCAGATCCAAAAGTCGAATTTAGTTATCTTTCAATACATTTGATGTTAACTCATAGTTCTTAGAACAATATCAATATAATCTTAGAGTTATTATTTAGTCATTAAAATCAACAAAATAGCATCCACAATTACAACCATGAAGGGGTACAACAACCAATAAATGATATAATTCATCAAATATGAATATACCACATGAGTGTAACTAGACCTAATGGAATATCCAAATACTCATAATTTCCATACCTTTTCTAAATGTAGTCTTCATAATATTCTCCTCTCTGACTCTTAACTGATGGTATCCTGATAAAAAATCAATATTAGAAAATGATTCAGATCCCCAATGTTTATCAAACATATCATCAATCATAGGAAAAGGGTACCCTTTCTGAATAGTCATTTTATTAATATTTTGGATGTCAGTACACAAATAAGGATTCCATATAATTATTTGTGAAGGGAATCATAGAAGGAAAAGGTGACCCAAACCTATGAACAAATATTATAGACTCAAAATCTTCAATCTAAACATTATTTTCATTTTACTCAGTAGATGTCATATTATAAAATGGTGAGGATATGAGGATCATTCCCAAAAGAATGTCAATAGTAAAATCGACCTCTCTTTGAGGAATTGACCAAGAAAATGTTTCTTGGGAAGTCTTTATTCTATCCATTCATTACAGTAGGAATTAGAACACCTTACTAAGGATAAATGGACTCAATAAACATCACTAAAAATTGACATGGGATCATTATATCCTCAAGAAAAATATTCCATAGTCACCAGATATTGGATCCCACTCACCTTGAAAGACATAAGTAACCACATTATGAGATAGAAACTAAAGATAAAAATGATAAAAATCAACATAGAACATAAAATGAACCATCTAATCCATTTCTTTAATATGTTGAAATATATTATGATCAAGAACTATAAAATATCATATGACCCCCTTGTCAGTGATCATACCCTGTCACTAGGAATAATTAAAACCCTACTATTTAAACATTCATAAGGGAGTAGAATGATCATAAAAATGAAATAATATCCAAGAATAATCCAAAAACATTTAATAAATTTGATGATATAAAATAATGGTATTCACTGGTATCAAATAGATCTATGACTATAGATGAAGTAATAAACAATGTACATATCATAGTAGTTCAACCCATTTCAGATTTCCCTAGTGCATACCCTGCTATATAAAGAAATCCAAACTGAACCCCTATCCGATATTTCTTCATAGCCTAATTGTCCCCCTTAACATTATAATTTGATCCAAAACATTTTAATTGACTCTACCTGATCATAGGATCATTGGGTAAGGTGTATCCAAATCTACATCTATATGAAACTATTATAAAGAATATTTAAGCGGACCAGATTGTCCAAGATGATGGAAGATATTGGGTGTTGCTATATAATTAGGCATAGTAATTGCTAGGTATTCCACAATGGAATATAACTACCTAGTATTTTACCGAAGACCCCACATTAATAGATCATAATGAAAACAATGAACCATTACTATACTTCTTTTGTAGGATAGGTGATAGAACCTGACAACCCCTATAATAATAGATTCTCCACTAAGACCTATTTTCCCAAATATGTCTACATCAGCTATAACCGAATTATCAACAACATCAATAAAGGTCATCAAGCACATGATCATAAGAATCAATCAAATCTCTAGAATTAGACACATCTGAAACCATCTTGGCTTTAGGAAGCAATTAGTGCCATGTTTTGGAGATATACGAAATAACATGGAAAATGACTATTATAATCCATCAGTAAATGGTCTCCTTGATCCAAGATGACAAACTCCCATCCATTTTCCATGTGTGTGGTCATAGGATATAACTTCTTATTGAAGGACTTCTTTAATGTTGTCTATGTGAGTTTCTTGTGTAATTTAGGAACAATGATGGAATCCAGCCATTTAATTATAGGAACATCAAGAATATAACCTTAAATTACTAACATATAGTCCTCTAGAGAAACTATAATGTGGAAAATATGTTCTATTCTCTCAATATATTGCTCAGGTTCATTGGTTCCTTTTTTACCAAGGAATATTGGTGTAATTTTCATGGTAACCTCCAAAGTATAATTAACCATACATTATCAGTTTCCACAACCATATTGACCTAGTGATTGAATAACCTAGATTACTATTTCCACTAAAGTAGGTTTGAATTAAGGTGGTTCGTATGGGAGTTTTCTAATATGTCCTTCCATTAGAATCATAAATAATCTTCTCGAGATATTATATAGAAACACGAGAGGTAACACCTTATTATAATTGAAATACAACTCCAAATTAAAATATAAACTTCAAGAATCGATATTAAATACCTTAAAAAACAATGATTGAAGAAAATAGTAGAAAATAATAGAGAAAAATGATAAGGTTAATTTAAATAAAACCAACATAAAGCCTAGAATATTGGTGAGAAACTCCATGACCACTCATGGTATCTAAAGGTTAGATATGAAATTTAGTTGACCAGGAACCCTTACGCACATACCACCTGAGTCTAGATAGTCGTAACTATATTATATAATAAACCACCAAGTAAACCTCCAATTGATGATTTTTTTTTAAAAAACCACCCTGGGGCGACTTGAAATATCACCTAAGCAAGCCTACCACATTGGAAGAGTGTTTTAAATCACCATTGACTAGTGATAGGTTCCTAGGTTCTGACACAAATGATCATTGGAATGGTTTGAACATGAAATAAAAAATTATCATGTATAATGTATAAAAAGATAATGACATTGAAGAATTGTATATAATTGATGAATATATTAAAATTATAGAGATGAAACAATAAAATGAAGAAGGATAATCCTACAAACGACTGAAGTCCAAGACCAAAACCAAGAATCCATTTGATCATCCCTCAGGACTTTACAAAATCACCATGAAGAGACATCAACCAAGAGAATCCATATAGATACATGAAAACCATACCATTACATGGATCTTATAAATCCATGATTAAATATTACTAATGTAATATAGAAGGTGGGAGGTAAATTACTAATAGTACACTACCATGAATCCATACTCTAGGTAACCATTATTTATTTCTTTAAAACTAATTTTCTATATAATTTCATTTGAAAACAATTTTAATAATGAATACATTGATTTTACATTATAACAATCCACATTCAAAACCATATTAATATGGAAATAAATATGAATGATTACATAAATTGTTGTAATGGAGACTTTAAATACCTCAAAATGTAACCATTTGAGGAATCAAAGCATGAAATATCTCTATCATGAATAAAACCATGCACAAGTTTGATCTTACATATGAGAATACATATCTAAGACACACAAGAAACACTAATCCAATATAATTTGAATATTAATGATATAAAAACCTACCACATTATATCAGTATCACAGTCATAACCCTTAGTGGTTCCACAATCACTGATGTTTGCATATGTACATAACCTGATGTACCTAATATTCCCATGTGATTTGTTGTTTATATTACATTCAAGTAAATCATTCCAATAATTTAATAAAATATTTCAATATGAAAATCATTACCACTCCCATTACGGAAATACCATTTTATACTCTAAATAATCAATGAGACATTTCATCAAAAACATGATGTGTATAAAACTGTGTTTAATGAAAACCCACCTTTAAAACATTTTCCATGAAAAATATTAAATTTAATAAATCAACACTAATAGATATAAAATAAAACATTTCCACTAGAATAACTAATGGGAAATAAATATTTATAAACTATTCAATGATAATTAACTATTATATAGAGTCACATTGAACACAAATAGAGGAATCATGGTTTCCTTTAAAAATATTAATCATTATTGAAGACATCTAGTCCACCCAATTCTAGATCCATAACAAAAATAATCAATTCCACACATTAAACCTTATATTTTCCCATAAAAACCCATTTGGGTTCCAATGAATCTTGGGGATGAGATATTGAAAGTAAATCTTGAGAACATCTTATGAATGAAGAATATATTTAAACATACCTTAAATAGATACACCAAAATCAATAGAAAATCACAATGAGACCCAAGGTAGAACCTCCAAGAGTCTTAAAAAATGTTGGGTCATAATAATGAGATATTAGGGTGTAATATGGGTCAAAATGGCCATTGGTGTTGGGGTAATTTTCCATTTTTAAAAAATTCATGTAGATAAAATGGTTTTTATGCATAGTTAGAAAAATTGTTTTATAACCATGTAGTATCTAATGTCCGTTAAAAATTAAGTTCATTGTTACCTAGAAATGAACACATGGGTAGAAAAGTCATGAGAAAGCCATGAAATCACCTCTAGTCCCAAACCTAAACTATAATCTAGTTTTCCTGGAAATATTTAAATTCGTCAAACTATTCTCAAAATCTGAAAAGATCCACTAGAACCAAATACTCCGTATCACACGGTTACCACCCAATTAATACTAAACATGTACAAATCATTCACCTATATTTTTTCTACTATAATCCAAAATATCAACCACTAACTCATGAAAACTATAGAACCAAAATAGAGATATAAGATGGCAAAAGTATAGCATACCTATGACATGAAGCGTGTCATAAATTATCATGATACAATTCTATAATAATTATAATATAAATAAATTATAATATATATTTATTGATGAAATTGATTCATCTGATCCAACATCTTGACTTATTGTAAACAATTTTTCAAAAAAATTTATTTATAGGAATTTTAGTTATCATCTTTTTGGAGAACATTCTTGAAAAGACATTTGGACCCACTGGGATTTGCAATAGTAATAAGTTCTACCAAAATATTATCTTTATTTTCATACTAAGAATTCGTTTATGAATTCATTGTTAATTTACATTTACAAGATTATTTTATATTTACTCTTTCCTTGAAGGATAAGGATTCATTATCTCCAATAAATACAATATCACCTAACATAGTGATTGTAAACCACTTATCCTAGGTTCTAACTTTTCTATAAACAATGTGTCTCAGGAACATTATTTTCCATAAACTATTATTGATATTGCTACTATATAAAATCATATGCATATAAAGACTTGACATTAAAATAATCATTAATTATCCCACAATCAAAATTATAGATATTCCCTTTATCATGTAAAAAAAATCTATCCTTTGAATTTTTACTTTCTATCGTAAGTATTTATAGAATATCGTATGTAACACTTTGATAATTCAAAATAAAACACATTGTATTATTTATGCATATTTTTTATAGAATTATACTTACAAATTGATTCACATCATGACATGAAAGCTTAAGAAATAATGTATTTCATTCATATTATAACTCTGATTAGATCAGATATGTCATTTTATTTGGAATATGGATATGTTTTAATGAAATTATTAGTAAATAATATCATAAAAGGATATTAAAATTATTTCAAGACTCATAATCAATATAACCATGAAATTAAAGGTGTAATTTATCCTTTTAATAACACTATAAATCATATTTGTGTAAGTAAATGTGAATTTTGGAAAAATATATACTATATAATTAATTATTTACGAATTCATGGTTAAAATACTCTCAAACTCACCCTAATTAGAGAATCATTTATCATCTTACCAATATCAATATTTGTTTAACTTATATAATACATAAATATTTTAATGTAATATCAAGTATGAATTATCAATTATATATTTCTATTTATACTATTTATATCATCAAAATGTAATGAATAATGAACATTTTACCCAATATTCTACTTGAAATAGTTTAGATTCATATTTTTGATCTATTTTTAGAATCTGTTTGGAACTCTAAACATTAATAATTAAAGGGGGAATAAAACTTTTACCTAATAAAAAATCATGTAAAACACCTAAGAGTTTTATCTTAGCAATGGATGAACCATTATAGTTATATCCATGATGATTACAAAATGATGTAAACATTGAATGAATCATCCATGTTACTATAATAGGAGTAATTTTAGCACTCACTATCTTCTTGAGGCTGATCATTATGTAGTGGGGAACCCAAAAAAATTATATTTACTCTCATATATTAGTAATATGTTCATGTTTCTATTCAACTCATGGAAATTTTTGATAGTGAGGATATGTTAATTATGAAGTATTGATATTAGTGATTTCCTAATATCACATTCCAATTTATAAAAAACAAAAATATAGATTTTGTGTATATTTATTGTAATGAATAAAATTAGGCTAACCTTCCTAATATATCTGATATATACATGGTCTATAATTTGTATTTAAATGATTTAATCCATACTCTTTTAAAGTAAAATCACATCATTTTTTCCAAGTATATTTGTTGAATTATTATGAAAAACAGATTAATTCATTGTTTTTATATTTTATTTATTTATGAATTTATTTGACAAATCCGCAATTTTAGTGTTAATGTATAAAATTACTTTTTATGTCCTATTATGGAACTCAAAATAAGAAAATTTTGGTTATGATTGGCCCATAAGATAATCTATCTCATCATACAATTTATCATGTTAGATAATTTTCTCTACATCGTAAGATAATATTTCATATGATGTTTTACATTTATATATCCTACCTTAAAGGGTATTTTAGAATTCTTAATAGGTATGTTTAGCCCTCATTGGATAATTTACCCATTGTATGATAATTAACTTTATTAAAATATGGTTTTGGAAGATAATTCGGAACTTGTATGCCTTTTGAGACCCGCATAAGAGAATTTGTGAGCACCAATATCATTATTATTTTTGCTAAATTTTAACCCCTAGGATATTTTTAACTAAAAGTACGACTCTAGGTAGATTCATGAAACAATTATGGACTTATTTGTTATTTTAGAGATCTTATAGGATATTTTACTTTACAAACAATATATGATACACTGTAAAATTTTTAGATCCTGTGAGATATTTTTGAGTCATATATGAACTTATTCCTAATCATATGATGTTTTCATTTATATAAATTATAAATTCATATGAAATGGAAATCGTATGATTAATTTGAATTCTTATTATTCAATACATTGTGAATCATTACGATTAATTGAACTCAATATGACCATTGTGTTAAGGTGTAACACCCCAACTCTTTGAATAATACAGTAGCGTGTGTTGTACACAACTTCGAGTTCCAACACACACCACAACCAATAAAACTAGCTGTTATGAATAGTAATACCCACTTTTTGAAATTTTATAAATTTTATCTTTAAAAAGGGAGTTTATTTTTGGATTTGGAATATCTAAATTAGCTTAGCCTAAATTTTTGGTATTTTTCTGAAAACATTCAATTTTTAATGAATAGTGAAAAAGCACTGAGTTATAGTTTAAAACCAAATTTTTATTTAAATATTTATTTATTTTATTTAAATTTAATTAAAGTCAAAATATATACATAATACCTATATAATTTCAATTTAATTCATTGGGGTTAGTTTAGAATAATTTTAGATATATAAAAATTTTATTGAACTTTTCACCATCTTTTACCCACCTCCTAGGAGAATTTGAAATTCACATAAAACTTTATTTTACCGCTTCTATGAGTGGAATTTCAAAAATCTGAGAGACATGGTTAATATCAAGGAGTAATATGTGGTTCAATGAGATGAAAATAATTTCTTGTGAATAGTAACTTTTTTCTTTTATTTTCCACAGTTAAAAGTAAATAGGGTAATTAAGGGTAAAAATGATATTAATATTACCCTAACACAGGTCCTAATTCTATTGGACAAGTGTATATCGGCCAAAAAAACCTTAGTAGTAAAATATTATCATTTAGGTCCACTTGGATTAGATTAGGACTTTAATTATTTTTTAATTCAAAGAAGAGTTAAAAGAGATGAAATCAAAGTTTAATAACAAAAAAATAATATAGGGTAATACATAAGATAAATTAGATTATAAATATTAATTAGAAATGGAAAAATATTTCCTACATAATTGTATTTTATTTATAATTTTTATACATTAAATAATTTAATTTATTTATGACACAATGGTGATGTAGTAATTACATAATTAATGAAATATTAAAATAATTGAAATTATAAATATCAAAATAAATGTAATTTTAGAATTTTTATGAATTCAAATAATTTTCTCGGTAAATATAAAATATTATAATTGGTTATATAAATTTTTTTCGAAGTAATAATGCTGTTATGAAATTATCAAAAACAAAATACACAATAGTGTCAAAATTGACATAAAAGAGTTTTTAAATGAAATAATATATTATTAATTGATATTCTATTCCTAAAAATATAAGGTTTTGCCAAGGGACTTATATAATTATAGTTGTATCATTAATGGACCACTTAGGGGCCTCTTTTAGGTATATATTATGTTTATTAACTATATAATATAAAAATACAAAGATACTTGGTAAATGTCAAACTATTTAACTAAGAGTTAAATATAAATGATAAGGTTAATATAGTGACCCAAACCTATCTAAAATATATTTGTTGAACGTATTTCGACCAATACCCACCTTAACCTTTAAATAATCCACTTTGGAGCCATTCTAAACTGAATATGAATTTATTATAAAATAATATTTCTAGCTTTTCCAAAGGTACCCCTCACCACTCTTATAAAACGGTACTCCCCCTTCTCACTAATTCACACCATAAAAGCCTTCTTCTGGGCCAACCCCTGCCCAAATATTTTCTAAACATCCCTCACATCAACTAGAGGCGTTATTTGGATCAAAAGGCCAAATTAAAGAGCCTTTTTTATCAAATAAAAAGGAAGAACCCGAAGAAGAGGTAATTTTTTCACCACCCTCTTTCAAGTTCCATTCTTCTTCAACTTATTCTTTCTTTGTTATTTCAATTATAAAATAATAAATCCATTATCTTTTATATGATTTGATGTTATTATAAATATGTTACAACCATATTCAGTATTCTATCCATCCTTTGAATGACAGTACACCATGCGTGCGTAGGTACGGCCTACCGTCTCCACGTTGTGGTGTAATTGTTATTCAATACATTATTATTTGGATGGGTATAATAATGATGTGTAATTTATGTAAATAATAATTATAACATGATAATTATTCTATATATATGATATAACATCCAATTATATATGATTTTAATATCCAAAGAATGATATTATCGCTCGTGCGTACGTAAGGACTATCATCTCCACGAACGTGATGAGATTCATTCCCCATCGTATCCATACAAGTCTAATTATTGTTTTATTGTTAAAAATAATGTTTAAGTACTTGATATAAATATGTTTATGAATAATATAAAACCAATCCATAACAAACACGACTTCTGTAACAAAACATATAAAAGAAAACGAGTAAGTTAACACCCGAAATGACGATAATACTAAGATATTATTAAAAAAGAAATGTTAAAAGATCATATATGATATCATATTAATGTATATGATTCTTTTATAATTCAATAACAATTATTTATCCATTATAAAAGAGGCTAACCTACCCCCAACCATGGAAAAAGTACAAATGGGTTTTATATCTCTCTTTTAATTCATTGAGATTTCGATTGTTCGCCTCTTATTTATTGCATGTGGTGTGTGTACTACCCATGTTTGTATTAATTGTCTAATATACATTAATTTATGTATATATACATCATAATTTTATGATCCTTCTTTCATGGGTGTATGTTTTGTATGTTACCAAATCAATAAGGGAATTTGAAATTTCAATTTTCTCCCATTCAGCTTTACGCATACTTCATTGATTATTTTACTCCAATATTATGTATGGAATCACTATTCATTTGATTTTGTTATAATTTCCACTCCCCTTTCTTTGGATATACTTTCGATACACATAATCACTCCATCGATAACTTCTCACATCATCAGTATGGACTTGATAAGAGTACTTTTTACTCAATCTTCATTTGTGGAGTAAAAGATCCAATTCATTGGTGTTGTTTTTACATGAATATGTGTGAATTTACTTTGATTGTTTTACAGTTAATATAAAATAATATTGAGTGTATTTATATTTTTCACACATAATTATGTCATTGATTTATCCTTAACCTAAGTATACGGCCTTTATGAGAGATTTCATCTCAATTTACACTCCATTGAGACTCCTTTGTTGTTATACACCAAATCACTTTTATATAGTGTATATAATGTAATTTGAAATAGTATATCATGAATCCCTTTATTCTCATGATATTATAATGTTTTTATTACCTCAATTATTTGTATTCAAGTGTCTCTCTTTTGGTTAGGAACTCTAACTAAAATATCATTTTAAAATGTTTTAAAGATTTATTTTTCTAAATCTTTCTCATTAATGTCCATGTTTTAAAATGGTTTTAAGGATTAATTTTTATGGTCATTAAAGTTTTCAAATCAAAATTCCTTTTACGATTTTCAACGTTTTATGGGACACTTTGACTCAAAAATCTATTTTTAAATGGATTCTTAACAAAGAGTGTGACTTTTAAATGTTTTCAAGAAAAAGGGTATATTTATCTTAAATAGTTTTGATGATTAATTTCATATATGTCAATATCCTTCATTATTCTTGATTGAGGTTAATCTGGTAGAATACAATCTACCATATTGTATTGAATATGTTATTTTTGACTGTGGATGTGTTATTTTTATACCATTCATGGTTTGTGGATAAAGTATTAACATTTAGTATGCTATTTTCAACACGAATATTTATGTTATGTTTGCAAATCTTCATATGAGGAATGAATTGGACTTAGTAAGTGATGGGTGGAGCCCACTATAGATCATCGATGCATCGGTAGGTCTCATGAGACAAACTGGTGTCTTGTCATAAGGCCTTGAAAAAATCTTATTTGTAGTCTTGGCACGTGGCCTTGACTATGTGGTTATGATAGTCTGGCATTATGCATTCCATCAATATAAAAGTAGTTATTAATATTGCATGTGATTATTTAACTATTAGAATATCCATGTGAATAAGTAAATGGAATTATTTCATTTTATATTCGCCATACTATGATGAAGTTCAAGTTTAAAAGGATTTGTTTTAGTTATACATTGCCTTAAATGTTTATGTTTATTTAGGAAAGTTTCTGCTATATTGTTATACTTACTTGGAATCTAAGCTCAGCCCATTCTATTTTTTAATTTTTCTAGGATGTGAAGAAGTATTTTATGAATGACCTGTAGGGATAGTTTGAAGGGATATGAGTGTGGACTATGGAGATTATGTTTTTTTAGTTTTCATTTTATGATGTAATGTAAACTTTATGAATGTATCTAGTGATTCCAAGGCTACTAAACTAATCGGTATTTCGAGACATGATCTATTGTGATCATGCCAATGTTATTTAATAATGAACTGACTCTGGGTAACTAGGGTCAGGGCGTTACATAAGGTCGTGGGAGATAAGGAAATACACATGGAACATTTACTTCATAATGGTATGAGTAAATGATGATGTCACCATTTGATCTTTGAACTTCACAATTTATTCGAATTAACATGGATTCATTCAAAGAGGAGATGATGATTATATGATCATGGGATGATTCAAATGGGATATAAAACATTGGTGTGCATGGTGTTAATTTTTCTCCCATGTTACTAATGATATTTATACTACTACCACCTTGAAGAAATCAAGATTCCTTTTTTTACTCTCATAGAGGTTCAATATGATTGATTGAAAATTGATATCATTTAAAATGATCTACCCATTATTGTTTATGAAATATTAATTTAATATTTAATTATAATAAATATGATTTTGTAATGTTGGAGGTGATGGTTTGGTTCATGATCAAGAGGTACTGGATGGAGAATTCTCAGAGAGTTACTGTAGAAAAGGGAGGAGGAATAATGTGGAATTGATTTAGACATGCTCATCTAAACACCCCAGAGCCTATAGTAGTGGGTATCAATTGTAAAAACCATATGTGTCCATACATTTCACTGTATATTTCATTTATTTTTCAAGAGATTGTTTTTTTAATGTAGAAGATTGTTTTCCTTCATGAATAATTTTTCTTCTAATCTATTCGAGATTATAGTTAAAATTTTAACCGTAAAGTGATTTTTCTAATTATTTAAAATTATTTTGAATGGTTATTCCATTGAGAATAGTGATTTTAGTTAGTTTTAATTTCATGGATTGTAACATCTCGGACCCTGATTCCACAAAACAATGGTCTGATACTAATTAGCCACATGGCCTCAGGCACATCTTCCTGAACACCAGAGGATGATGACTACAAGTGAGGGCTAATGGTGTGTCAGTGGGGAGATAATACCCCCTAATAATAGAACAACATAGTGGTAGTAATCAAATAGGTTAGTAACAGAATCTATATAACAATTAATAAGAAGAAAAAATAGACACTAAGACCACTGCACTAGAAACCCACCTTAGTATTGTACATTAATAATTGAGTGGGAGATAACATCCAAAGACATATATATTCAACAATTAAAAAATAAATATCATATACAAAAAAGATATATCATGCCATGTTCCTAAAAATAATCTAAAATAGGTATATAGGCATCGATATAATACATGTATCAAAATGGAAAACAAAAAAAATATTTATCTCATGATAAAATCATAACCCAATGTTTGGTCCTATGATCCCATACTCATAGGCATGAAAAAATTATAGAATAAATGTTCGGGTGTTTTTACCAATCCCACCATTCCTTTATATAGTCTATCTGGGTACCCAATGGAGTCCTGAGATAGGGTGTGATATAAAATACCAGTAGGCCCCCATCAATGGTGTCTATAAAAATCTAGGATGTATAATAAAATATAAGATGTGTGAAAGGTATATAACATATATGATAGTAATACAAGTAAAATATCAGTTGAAATTAATAATTGTAAGGTGATATTTTCATGCCTAGTAAGTATTCCTACAAAACAAGGGTCAAGATCCTTAAACAAGGCAGTTATAAGGTAAAATAGAAATAATCACCATAACCATGTTGTATATCCAGTATCTCATACCAACTAAAACTATGTCATATTACCTTTATATTATATCAAAAAAACCATTCTATATAATCAAGAATACCACAATTACCACATCTGATCCATATAACTGAAGTATAATACCCCATGGGGACGAATCTAAGGTATACTAGACAAATTCATTCTTGTTGGGTCCGAGGAGCATCTCAATGGAAACATTATTAGGCTTGGATTTGTCTCTTAGAATCATTTCCTCATTCCATTTAAAAAATAAGCCTATGAAATCCAAATCCAATACGTAGAAAGGCCCAAGGCCTCCCAAGAAATCAAGGCCCAAGGAGAAATCTCATTTGAGGCATCTACTACCAATATCATGACCCATGGTGTATCACACCCATGGAATCCTATAGAAATATGAATAATTAAATGAAATTATCATGTCATAAAATCACATTCTTTTTCCCTTATAACTCATATAAAAATTCACTTTCAAATACATTCAATGAGTTTACCCACTCATAAAACAATTCAAATGTAAACAGTCAAACGATCCACATCATGTACAACATACTGGAGGTGGCATTCCATTTCCTAAATAATCAATTTAATCATGTTCACATATAACAAGTGTTCCACTGACAAGTAATGCCTAACCACTCACCCCTTATGTTGTTTAAAAAAATGAAAAGAAGACATAAATCACAAGACAAACCCCATTTGTGGACTAGGTTGGGGTGAAAACATCTTACAAAGCTCAAGGAAATAAATATAATACCTAACATGTTCAAAAATGTTCAATTTAATAATTCAATTAAATTTTATGGAGAAACCAAAAATAATGGCATTAAAAATTACAAAAAAAAGGAATATAATGCACCAAAAACTGGTGTAAATGTATAGAACACCTAACGTAGGTCTGTGATTGTGTGCTCATATAGTATCATCTTTTGATTTGGATCAGATTAAAAGAAAAATGAAGAACGAATGAAAACCAAAAAAATAGGGCATATTAGCTTTCCCTTAATAGCACAGTTGATACCAAGACAAATTAAGAAATGATCAAAATTAAATGAGTAATCATTAATGTTAATCCAACATGACTAATGACATTAGATTCCAGGTTTGGAATAAAGAAGGAGATCAAAAGATTCAAAATTTAATAAAGGGGGTGATCTGAAATGTGTTTTCCCACTATAATGAGAAATATAAATTAGTTTTTATTTTTTGATAGTTTTAAGGGAAAAAGTTAATTTCCTATCCAAAATCTGGGCCACTCAGTTTTGAAACATGTTTTTCAAAACTATTCACCAATTTTCTGCCTTCACTATATGTAGGGGAACCATGCACGGTTAGTGCACATAGATTGTCAAAACATGAGAAAACCATGTATCAGCCCTCTGTCAAAAATTGTAGAGGTCATCGCAATGGATTTATCCTCCATCTACATGGTTCAAAAAATTTGTAAAAGCTTCTGAATTCTTTTTCCCATCCTCGTATGGTTTCACCAAACCTTATGGATTAGGTCACACTATTACTCCTAACCATGTAACCCAAATATTTTTCCCCAAGGTTTTGGTTCCAATCTCTAAAAAATACCTGAAAACCCCTGATAACCCAATGACACCAAAGTTTCTTAACATTACTATGTAATTAAGAATTTAAATAGAAAAAAAAAAGATTTATACCTCATAGGAAAACACATCATCTTATAATCTTCCCCCATAATGAAATTTGTCCTCTGATTTCCCTTTCAAGGGTGGTCAAGAATTGCCTGAGAATAACTCTGGCCACATAGAAGATACATTAGCCTCCAGCTCCCATGTCTTATCTTGTAAATGGTCATACTTCCATAGCACCCATACTAGATTTTCTAAATAGTTATAGATAACCTTCACACTCTTATCAACGATATTAATCAGATGATCCTCAAATGATGAATCTATCTACAACTCCACATACACAGGTTGCATTACATGAGAAGAGTCTAAGTGATAATGTCATAATTGAGATACATCGAAGACGTTGTGCAAGTTTTGGTTCCCCTAAGGTAACTGAAATAGATAGTCTATGATTTTGAATCTATCTAGAATTTCAAACAACTCAAAATAACATGGTGAATGCTTACCCTATATCATAATACAAATGTTTCCCAACCATGGTGAGATACGTAAAAATAGAAGATACCCATCCTCAGACACTATAGTTCATCAGTGATGATCAATTTAAGATTTCAATCTAAATAGTGTAGTAGCCATCCATTTTTTGATAAAATAAACATGCTCAAAAGTCTATTGCATGAGACGTGGTCGATGTAAAGCTACCTCACCTGACTCTAACCATAACATCGAAGATCAACATGGATGAACATACAAATCCACATATGGTTCCATATGTATAGTCACCTGATGGATATTATTGTAGGAAAAATAATCTATGGTAATAATCCTCTCCTAATATCCCCAAAACTCAAATATTCATGCTTGAAGCATGTCTTCAAGGACATGTATAATTTTCTCAAACTGGCCATCGGTTTGAGGGTGGTATACTATGCTCTGAAACACCTGTGTACCCAAAACCCTCTGCAAAATCCTTCATAAGAAAGACATAAACTAGAAATCCCTATCTAAAATGATAATTCAAGGGACCCCATCAATTTTTAATATGACACAGATATAAAACAAACCAAAATCATCCACACTGAAGGTATCCTTGATCAGAAGGAAATGAGAAACCATTATGAGCTTATCAACAAAATACCATACAAAATCACTATCTCGAGGATACCAGGGAAAACCAGTTATGAAATCCATCATGACATCATCACATCTCTACATGGGAATATGTAGCTACTGTAAATGTATAGATGGTTACTGATGTTTTTTAAACACGTCATGACATATAGAACACCACATGACAAAACTAGAAACCAATTGTTTTATCCCCACCCCCCAGAACTGACAACTTATGTCACAAAACATATTGGTAACACCTTGATGAACATACCAAACTGAGGCATGAAACTCCTACATCATATCCACACGTATGTCTACTAGAACCCATATTAATCCATGTATATGCAGGATATAATCCTAAACTATAGTCTAACTAGGATTCAGGTCTTCACCTACCACACTCTCCCATAGAACCAATCCCTCTAAATCCAATTCTATCTCATTCTTACTCTATATTGCGGGGTATAGTTCACAAATAAGAATAGATGTAAATTCTTCCATTAATATCCTTCACATAGAAGTGTATCTCAAAGATAAAATCCATAATCTCCCACTTTCTATTTGCTTACTATAACACCTATATATGGGTCCTCATTCTCAATGCATCAGTTACCACATTAACTTTTTTAGGTGTGTAATATATCTCGATGTTAAAAGACTATAGGTGCTCTACCATCCTTCACTGCCTCAAATTCATATCACTCTATAAAAATATTTACTTGATGCTATTGTGGTTGTTTTACACCAAAACTTTTCTCCCAATAAAGAGTGTATATAGTAGGGAAATCTTTGTATAAATGCATCTAACTCTAGTTTGACAGTAAGTTAATTCCAATCATGTGTCCTCAACTACCGGGACCCATACATCCTGACTCTATCACACTGCATCGTTACTACTTATATCCTGAAAACTAATGAATCAAAAAACACAACGTAGCTTCTACCCTGATCTAGAGGAATCAGTACCGGTGCTGAGGTTAGTCACCCTTTCAGTTATTGGAAGTCTATCTCAGAGGTATATCTCCATAAAAAAATCACAACCTTCTTGTTCATGCCTATAAGTGGTGGTTCTATGAGTGGGAATTAATATATGAAATGAGTATAATATCATATTATCCCCAAGAAACTATGTATGTCAAAGACATTTTTGGTTTCTCCCATGAAACTAAAACTCCCACCATCTTTGGGACAACTAATACTATTGTATCTGGGATAATATGACCTAGGTTGTGAATCTTATTCATCCAGAAGTGGAACATTGTGAGCATAGAATATAACCATTATCTATAAGTACAACGAAAATGATCTTAATATGTTTGTCATGGTCATGTTGATTGTAAGAATATGCCAAGATATCATCCATGAAAAACACAAAAAGGAATCTAAATAAATTTGAAAAACTAGGTTCATTAGCTCCCCAAAAATCATTGGCATGTTCCTAAGGACGAATGACATAAAAAATAATCATATAGACCATAAATGCTACAAAAAATGTATATGAGGTATATCTTTAGGTCAAACACATACCTGGTGATATCTGGATCTCAAATAAATTTTTTTGAACACCAGATCTCATCAAATATTATCAAAAAGGTAATATATATATGGAAATGGATACCAGTTCTTGACTATCTATTGGTTAAATTTCTATTAATCCATATATATTCTAATGTTATTATCAATCTTTTTCTCAAAAATTACTAGTGATACCCATAGAGAAGTATTGGACCGAATAAAACCCTTTTATTACAAGTCCCCTAGCTACCTCTTGGGCTTCAGTAAGTAAATTATAGTTATACTATAAGGAGTAATGAATATCAATGATTCTCATAGAACTATATAGATATAGAACTCAACCTCTATTATAGAAGGTAAACCAGAAACATTTTTCGAGAAAGAATCCCTGAAATGAAAAAACAGTGGAGGAATTTAAACCTAACATGATCCCTATCATCAAGATAGATGTTTGTAGAATGGGATATCCTCCTGCCAATCCCACGATGCTTTGGTCTAACTCGGATTTATTGGACATCTCATTTATCCTAGTAAATAAACACTACACCATCTGGTGATGTCAATATCACACTATGGTGATAAAAATCAATGGTGGCTCAATAATTAAATATCCAGTTCATACCATGTATGCCATCAATCTCAGTAATCTAAAGGAAAATAACATACCAGACGATGTGACACCCACTAATCTTAATTGGTAACTCCCTTCACTGATCTACATCCACTTTTTCAATCTCATATGGATTATTAATAATTGTAATTACATTGGAATACTATACGATAAGCCTATGGAATTCCACTACATGTAAAAATATGAAAATATGTGATAAAACTATGTAAAAAGGTACACATACAAGAGTAGAGTCTACTAAGATCATTCCTCTAACTCTAGATAGTCCAACACCCTACTTCTTGAGGGTATGATGTGAAAAATATATGTAACCTAAAAAACCTATGATATATCCTCACTACTCAAAGCATGCCACTATACTATCTAGGTATAATTGGTGCCTGAATTACTCAACCAAAACCCCCAACACCTCAACCATAATGATCGTACTACTATAGCTCCTTGCCTAATGCAGAGCTGTGAAAACTTCTCCTCAACCCAGAGTTCAGGCTGACCATCTTTCACAAACAACTAGAGGGATGTTCCTATATTATTATTGCAAATGGAACATCCTTCCACAAGATCAACACTCCACTGGTTGATGATCATAGTGATTCTTCTTGTTTCCCCGTATTCTAAATTGATGAAAGAAAGCTTCTCTATCAATACTAGTGATCCTGCTAATGCTCATCTCACAGGAATCATCAAATCATTTCTTCCATCCATTAGAAGTCGAACCACTAGGCTAAGAGACTATACTACTCTACTTAGTTCCCCCAACCTATCTCAGTTTATGCTACAAAATCAGTTTTGGATTTACTATCTCAGTAATAGCAATCAATATGAACACATTGACATGAGATTGAACAACATGTATGAGACCTTACTTGAATAATCTTACCCTAAATGCCTCATCAACAAGTTACATGAGTGAAAAACACTACATTCATGTAATATGTGTTGAATATTCCATAACTATCATTGTTCATCGCTCCAAACACCCCAATACTGGATTATCTAATTTATCCTAATTCTAAACCCCATCAACCAAATATTATTCTATGAGTGATTAGAAACCACAACCATATTCTCTTATAATTATTCTAGATGGGTTATATAACCAATACCTGAGCCTCTTTAGTAACAGGTTGGACACCCCAGTCCCAAGCTCCTTTATATCAATGCTCTTGATCCACAAATAGAAATATCATTGTTTGATTCTGGTTTCTTCTACAACACATCAAATAGGTCCACCTCTATGAGTTTTCTAGATATTTTATACTCATGATGTACTTAAATATCATCAAAAACTTCTTGAAGAAATCTTGTTGGTCTTGAAATACATTCAAACCATATCATGTATTATCCAGATCATCTTAGATAATTGAATGCTCATACCTAACATCCTTCTCCTGCAAGTATATTCTAGATTCTACCTCTTAAAAATCTAATATTTAATTATGATTATAAATTTCGCAGGTTTATTCTTGGGAAATTACTGTTCCTTGTTATGATGAAGTCCTGACCTCAAATAATATGTGCATGTGGTGAAAAAAATTTCTTCAATATAATTTTATATAAGATATAGACATTAAAAAATTGGAATAATCTATTTTTAAAAATCTAAACTCAAATATATCATAAAACCATGTGTATTTGATGGAAATATTAATTTTTTATCCACTTTATAAACATAAAAAAATATTATAAATTGATCCAACACACATGAAATGATTCTAACATATCATGTACGATATGTCGCATACTGTTTGTCCACTTCATTGAGGCTTATTTTACTGATGCTTGGATCAAATTGCACAGAAGTGTCTATTCACTATATATTGATCAGTCAATATGATAAATTATTCCAATGATCATGAAATGAACATAGCATATCATGTATGTTATTTATCATACTGTGGGTCCAATTCTTTGATGCTTAATGTACTAATGCTCGAATCATATTGCACATCATTTTTCTCTTAACTTTATACTGTTCAAAAATATGTTAAATTTTTCCAATAATAATAAAATGATCATATCATAGCATGTATGATATGTTGCGTACTACTGGTCTATTTCATTGATTCTTATCAAACCGATTCTTTCATAACATATCACATCACTTCTCAATTCACTATATGTTATTCAAAAAAATTAAAATTGTTCTTATGATCATCAAATTATCACAACATAGCATATATGATATATCACATACTTTATTTTACTATGTTGGTACATAGTGAGATGATGTTTTAATCAAATAGCACTTCACTTTTCTATTCTCATTAAACTCTTCAAATACTTTTCAAATTTTTTCCTATTATCATGAAATGATCATAGCATAGCATATATGATAATTTTTGTACTATTAGTTAAATTTATTGATTCTTAGGGAACTGATTCATGAATATGATTTGAATTATTTCTGATGTTTTCTTAGAACATCACATGCATAGAAAATATTATATCACAACACCACATTGAATAGAAATACACTTAGCATTGTGCCTACCATAGAATAGAACCTCGCATAACATTTTATACTTCTCTAAAAGAATAAATTGATTTACAGAACCCAAATCGAGCATAATAATCAATTATTCTCAAAATAAACACTTCTCCTATATAATGGATTGTCTTTAGATAGAGTGTTAGCCTTGAAATTATAAGAAACAAATATTTATTATAAATCCATTTAGCATATGAAGATTTTGTTTCATTTAATGATGTTTAAATAGGTTTATCTATACATATCCTCCATCAGAATGGATATTTTCAAAGGACATCACCCACATAGCATCTCATTAATCTTGAAGAAATCCATATTTTCTAACTACATGGAAACCCACAACGGACCATCCTCGTATACTTCATGTCAGTTCACAAATATTTATTATCCATGAATCAACTAATTTTTGGGAAATTCTTTATTCACATACCACCATAGAATTTTAGTGACGAAATTCCATTATAACACTCTTCTCAACTATATATTTCACATATAGTATGCTAAATTATTCCAATACACATCTCATTAATATAGCATAGCATCTATGTTAAACAGCGTACTGTGGAATCACATTATTAAAATTTATCATATTGTTAACGGGCATCTCAATTGTGTTCTATCAACCTGATTTTATTTTCAAACCTATATACCTCAAATATAATATTAAATTGTTTATATTCATATAACATGAATTTATAACAGCATATTTGTAGAATAACATACTATAACTTTACTTTATTGATGATTAGTGTACTATACATGGGAATCACAACTGTTTTATGTTAACCTGCTTTTATTTTCCAATAAATGCACCTAAAATAGTATTCTAAATTGTTCATAATCACTCAAATGAATATAACATAGAATCTATGTAAAATGTCATAATATGGTATCATTTTTTTGATTTTTAGAAAACTATTGTACTTTTATGTGAAAACCATGAACCCTCGTTTACATGGAATCCTCATTTGCAAATTAAACTTTAAAAAGTATTATTACGGTTTCCAGAAATCCATACATATATGATTCCCATAATTCCACTGATCATTGGATGACCCCTCATGGAACTTGATGTTGTAAAAAATCATTTGACATGAAAAACCATCATCAATAACTAATTCTAAATATAAATATATTTAATGGACTTCTAACCAAATCCGTATGAAAATTAAGAGTTTCTAGAACATCAATAATCTTCTATGATGAAAACAATGTCTCACTATTGACACGGGCCCATGATCATTAATATTAGTTTAATAATTTTCAAATTTTATTCTTCTTTGTGACATATATATACATATATTTTTCATGTAAATCTTCTTTAATTCATCTTCTTAAATTTAGTCAAATAAACATTTTCACAGTATTTCACTTGTCGTATAAAATGTTCCTTCATAATCAACAGTTTTATGGAATTAATTTGAATATCATAACAAAAATCATAACAATTAATATTGATAATCTCTAAAAAATGACGTTAGATACCATCAAGTGAGTCCATCACAATTCTCCAGGCATCCGCATCTCCACGTATAAGTCTTCAACATTTATTAAAATTATGATATTCTAACAGAAACTAAAAAATTCCGTCAACAATCA
Source organism: Viscum album (assembly GCA_963277665.1). Taxonomy (NCBI): domain Eukaryota; kingdom Viridiplantae; phylum Streptophyta; class Magnoliopsida; order Santalales; family Viscaceae; genus Viscum; species Viscum album. The sequence continues at coordinate 791,027,844 of OY728162.1, read as the reverse complement.
TGAACTTGTTTTATTCAATACCCCTTTTAATTTTTTTTCTATACTACTATACATTACAAATTCAATATATTTCTCCCCCTTGTCAAAAATAAATGAAAACGGTAAATGGTGGATCTTCTTATCACACCCTTTTCTCAAAAACATGATCATATCCCTTATATAAAAATTTATTGATCACATAAAATAGATGAATTATCTCATATTATTCTCTTATAAACGATAATTTAGTTAGTAAACTCTATGTCTAAATCGGCTAACCTAGTGTAGAAAACAAGAGAGATGCAACCACAGTTTTACAATATATCCATATATACCATTCATGCGAACTCATGATAATAATTCTTCAACTATTATTATAGGGTTTAGAAATAATCTAATTAATCAATTAAATACTATATCCTACACATAATATAATAAACACATCAAAAAATTCAAGTGAAAATGATATATACCCCATTTTTTTATCATAACATCAATCCAGCACTCCCCATTAATTTATATTATTAATATAATTAGGAATAATGGATGAAAGTGTGATTAGAATACCACAAATTAAAACATTATAAAGTTTTTTAGATGTACAAGATTCATTAAGAAATGAAGATTTAATAATTTCATCTCATCAATGCTCCCAATCAAGGGATAAACACTTTTCTCTCATTTCATAGAAGTAAATAAACTCCATGAAGTACTATATCATCATGATGTCAAGAAGTCATAGCCTCAAACATCTCATTCAATTAAAAATATTTTTAGGTAAAAACACACAAATATATAATGGAATAATAAGTGGTCACTTGGTCCTCAATGTGAAAATCAATGTTGAGATAGTTTTATCAACCATGTTCTTCCACGTTCTCCAGAATTCATGCTACCACATATAATTTTCAAATATTATTTATCCTTTGGTGGCATGTATAATATCACAAATATCATTTCATTATGTGAGATGGTTCTTATTTATTTATGCTGAATGTATTATACATCTTCTAATTCAGGTTCATTTCTCTTCAAGACTTCTTATTTTGCTAAAAATATGGTGATTAATCCACTTGAATTATGTCCATATTTATTACATCTCTCCCAAAAAACGTTATCAACACATCATTTTTATATATATGAAAACCTCTCATGAAATTATCATTCTTTATGTGGAATCTTCATTTTAACTTTATCATGATCTTTGTCTTGTGCTTCTTCTAACTTTCTAGATTTCTCCGAATCAGCTGAAAAAATCACAAGAATATATTTAGGAATATTTATTGCTTGTTTTCAGTTTCCACATGGATTCACATTAGTGACTTTATTAATATCTCTATTCTAAGTCGTAGAACTCATTATCATCTTCATGGATCTGGTGTTTTATCTTCTATATGTATTGAGTCTATTGATTCCATCTCATGAAAATTCTTAGGACAAATCTGATTTTTATCATTTAATATATTTCTATCCAAGGATGTAATTTATTTCTCTTTTTTTTCCATTGTTTCTTAATATATTTTGAGATGTACATGTATCACATTTATCCCCACTTTTATTGAAAACATAATATACATAACCGAGAATTTCAAATGAGTTTCAACGTGAATTTTTTTATTAGTCTGTAAATATTTTTTCTTATTATTGGGAATTATTCCCCTTTGTATAAGATTATTTTGTGCCATATAATTGAAAATATTGTACCAATAATCCACAAAAATATTTCCAAATCTATTGAATAACAAAAATTGAACCAAAAACCATCATCTTATTTTATTTTATGATTATTGTCTAATATTTCCATCATAATTTTTTTTGGGTCTTCTTCACCACCATCTAGGATTCCAGTGGGGAAGCAACCATTATACATCTTCTTATATCCACCATTTACATGGTGTTAGGTTCTTCTCCATTTCTCATCGTCCATATTTTTAACGAGTTTTTATTTAAACCCGTACTTTTTATAGAAATAGATTAAAATAAATTATAACTTTGTGATATATATGGTACCACTTTCATTACTTTTTCATTGGAAAGATCATTAGATGATGTAATGATCTTCTTACCATGTGAAGAAGATTATTTCACAATTGAATTCATGAAAGATAATTGTGTTGAAGTAGATACATAAGTATTTTATTGTGATGTCTCAACATAAGTATTTCCAAAATTGGACAATTAATTTTCAATTGAAGATATCTCATGCTGAGGGAATTCTTATGATATTTAGAAAATTTCACTTTATCATCATAGTAATTCCTCATATTCTGAACACCCACATGATGCAATACAATATTCTATTTCAACAATGATTCAAGCTCTTTGATCCTCTTGGATTTTATATCCAGTTGAAAATTCTTTATATCCATAAAACAATTCTTCAAATTTTCATGTCCATGAATGTATTCATTAAAAATAATCTAAAATACAACATTCTTACAGTTGTACCTTTGAAATTATTATTCAATATGAAAAATGGATGTTCACTTTCTTCGACTAGATCTATGAGAGTGATTCACATTCTAAAATTATTACATATTGCATCCTCTAATTACTAAACATTCGATTATAGTTGTGCATTACAAAAAATAAGTCCCTTTATATTTCAAAACATACACTTAATAATTTATTTAGGAACATTCATCAAAAGTTATATTAATTTGAATTGAAGATCATTGTGTCATTAATTATCCCCACAGTTGTTAATTAGAAGAATTTTAATCATAATAATAATTACTAGTTGTAAAAATATGATTACCATTAGTCATTTGTATTTCTCCATTAACTTTTGGATCCTTCTTTAACTTCATCTCCACTCTTCTCTTCATATTATATTTTTTTTGTATAAACTACAAATATTTTTATCCTTAGGAGTAAATTCTTATCTTCACATTTGATAGAACTCAAACAATTCATAAAATCCTAACATCATAATAGCTTTTAAAGAAAATCTAGGAAGACTTTTAGATATTTAGTGGGACATGGGATCTGATACTAATTATAGTTCCCTAGGATATATTGAACACTAAGGGGGTGAATTAGTGGTTTACTTTTTAGTTTTTTTATATTTAATTTACCCTCTATAACCTCTAATGATTGTTGATAAACTCAATTATATCTATAAATATCACTTCATATTTTGAAATAATCAATGTGACCATAGAACACAATATGAACAAGGTTTGTTAAAAATACATACTTTGTTCCATGTTGGTTAATCCCCCCAACATGAATTCTAAACTAATTAATAAGGTGATTTAAATGAATAAGGCAATAACTCGTTATACACCATAATAGTAAATTCTATAATTGATCACAATTATACACCCTGACCATATTATCATCAATTTATTCTATACTAGTTAGACACCCCAGCCTCAAGCCTCTTTATTAACCAGGTATACACCATAGTTCGAAGACCCTTCTTCTAAATTTATTGATCCACAAATAGAAATATATCCATTTTCCTCTAGTTTCTCTGGACACACTTAAAATAGATCTTCCTCCATGAGTGTACTAGATCTCTTATACTCAAATATAATTTAATGATCTTCAATAGGTTCTTAAAATAATCTTATTGTTCTCAAAACCCATTCACTCCATATCTTGAATTATATAGTTCATATCATATTACTAAATTCTTTAACCAAGTTACCTTCTCTTGCAAGTATATTTTTAATTCAATCTCTTCAAATTCTCATCTCAAGTGATGATCAACTGTTTCTTATATTTCTACTCGATCAATGATTATTCCTTATTATGATGAATTACCAAACTCAAATAATGTGTGCATGTGATGCACACAATTTCTTCAAAAATATATTATGAAACATAGATACTTGAACAACTCATAATAATATTTCCTCTGAATCCCCACTAAAATACATCCCACAATCATGTGTATTTCATGGAATTCCCATTTTTATATCCATTTTGTAAAATTCAAAAAGTATACTACATTTACCCCATTCACATGAAATAATCCTAACATTGAATGTATTACATGTGTCATATTGTTGGTCCACATATTTGATTCATAGCATACTAATTCTCAGAATATATTGCACATCTGTTTTATATTCCTTATATATTGATCAAATATTATGCTAAATCCTTCCAAGGATCATGAAATTATCATAGAATGGCATATATGATATGTAGAATACTATTATTCCACTTCATTGATGCATAGCGTACAGATGCTCTGATCATATATCACAATAATTTTTTATTCTATGTATATTGATAAAACAGTATGAAATTTTTTTCCAAGGATCTTGAAATGATCATAGAATATCAAGTATGGAATGTAACCTACTTTCGGTCCACATCTTTGATTCTTATGAAAATGATGCTTTCATCATATAACACCTCACTTCTCTATTCAGAGTAAATTCTTCAAATAGTTTTCAAATTTTTTTGTATTATTATGAAATCATCATAGCATAGTATATATGATAATTCATGTACTGTTTGGATGAATGTATTGACTCTTACCAAACTATATCTTGCATTATATAACATTCACAGTGCTATGATTAAAAATGTATTTCCCTGAAAGTAGTTTTCATTGTATGTTTCAGGATTATTTTAAAATTAATTTCATACAAATATTGAAATTGAATTTTATAAACTTGATTCAATATTTTTTTAATCTAACTATTAATTTTTTTAAATTTTTTCCCTTTTATTTTTGATCAATTTCAAACATAATTGTGGTAACAATTATCACCATGGTAAAGGGTAAATAAAGTTAATCTAGGTTAAAACTAAGTGACAGGGCTATATTTTATTATAATAATAATTATTGGATGAAGGATATTCTAAAATTATCAACTTATATTTTAACTTCATTTGTTTAATGGACACTTTTCCTAAAATATAACATATATAATATTTAATGCAATAAAAGTTACAAAATGTCAATCACTTAGCTTTAAATATATCTTATATATACACATAGGGAAAAAATAAATATATGAATTCAGATAATTGTTTATTTTGAAATTAATTAAAATATTTTCCTAAAATAATTTTTTTTATAATTTTCATAAATTATAAAATTACCATAAATTCTTATACAATGATATCATAGTATTTATACAATGACTATAAAAATAAAATAAATGATTTTAAGAAATCTAAATATTATATAATTTTAGTGAGTTATAGTGTTCCATAATTCCTTTAGATGAATATGACATATTACTGTTATGTTAAATGATTATATTATATTTAAAACTTTTTAGTTATGTATTTTTATTCTAATAAAATTAATAGTGTCATAATTGAAATTAATGATATTTTATCAAAATGATATTTCCTAAATTTTCTTAATAATTTAAAAAATATTTAAATATGAAAAATATGATAATATATTGTCTTGAATATAATACCCTTTCCATTCATAATCCAATTTTCACGTTACATATAAAATTTTAATCGTTTTTATGTGAAAAATATGATACTGTCATTAATGTAAAAATGGGTTAATTAATTGGTTAAACCAAATGATAAGGTCTAAAACACCACTTCAACATGTAAAAATTATATTGGACGTTTTTATATAAATATTTTAATATATTAAATTATAATCCCTGAGTGTCTGGTTTCATTTGGGATAGATAATGACTTTTTTATATTTTAATTTTTCAGGAACTTCCAAAAGATCCCCTTACCACAATTACAAATGGGTACCTCCTCTCATCTCTTATTCAGAATGTTTTTACCTTATATCCCAACCATACCCTGAAATTTCTTTACAAACTTACTTATACACATTATATATGATATGGTATTCCAAAATGACAAACCCTTGGGTCTTTAAGGGGAGATTTAAAAGAGTTATTTCAAAAAAGAGTCAATCGCCTTAACATGTCACTTTATTTTTAATTATTTTTTATATACAATAAATATTTTAGTTTTTTATAAAATAATAAATCAATTATCCTAAATATTATTAAATATTATTAGAATTATGAAACCACATTTATTCCCAATATATCCATTAAATGGGAAGTAAATGTTTCACTCTTTTGTATGTACGACTTACCGTCTCCACATAGTGATACAATTCATTTTCATCACTAAATTTCATGGATGGGTATTATGATGGGGTTAATGTTTATATATATTACTTATTAAATATCTAAAAATTATTATTTATAATATCATATATAACTTCTTACCTTCCATTCTGTTGGAAAATAATAACAACGCTTCTGAGTACCTGTGCACTAGCACCTCCATTAAGCAATGTAAATTATTTTACATTTCTGTTTTACATGGATAGTAATAAGAATGGATTTATTGAATATATAATAAATGTATTATAAAATAATTATTCTGGAAAAATTATTTTTTATTTACCTTTCTCTAATTTCATCCGTCGAGAAATGAAAACATCATTCATACGTACGTACGACCAACTATCTCCATAAACGGTGTAACTCATTTTTATATCTCAATATTTATGGATGAATATAAATAATTATAAAATGAATATATATGATATTTATAGTATTATTATTATTATTAAATATATTATATAACTATGATCAATCTAAATGGACCAGAACTGCCATACCAAAGCATACATGAAAAATGAAGTAGATATCACCCAGAATATTGATTTTAATAATGATTTCTTAACAAGTAGGTTATAAAATGTAATAAGTAAATTATATATGGAATTATATATATTATTCTTATTCTATAATATATTTATAATAAATCTATATTTATTATATAGAAGGTTCCAATTCCCACAAAGGAATACATGCCTTGGGTAAGGAATTTTCATCTCATTTTTATTTCTCGGGGACACATTCCATATTCACAAATTTTTTGTTTTGTGTTGTGTATATAGTACCCAAGAATGTATTTGATAATTATTATTATGAAATTTTTAAGGGTATAAATTTAATTTTATGGTTCTTTATTTCCTGGTGCATACAATTCAGTTGTTACTAAAGAAAAAGGATTTTATGTTATAATCTCATTTTTTATTGGGATTGTCTATGATTAAGTTAAGATGCTGAAATTTTATGATATAAAATTATAAAATATCTTTGATTTTATTCTCCTCTATTTATTTCTGTAGAATTCATTTTTTATTACATTTTCCTCTCTTGAAGTACTCAATATACTAAAAAACTCTTAAATAAAATTGACATTATTTATCTCTTCAAACAAAAAATGTTTTTCTTGCATACCAATGTTTTAAATAGAGTTTTTAATATTAAAATTTTATTTTTTTAAGTCATTTTTATGTATGTTTTAATTTTTAAATAATTATTTCAAAGGTAAAATTGTTTTCATTTTTCCAATGAGTTTCTTTTTTTATTTTTACTAGTATTACAGGAATGTTTTTTAATTTATACATTTGAAAAAAAAATCACACCATCACGACCACTCAATAATTTGAAGTTCCCAATATATGTTTCCATTTAAATTTACAATTAAAATGTTTTGCATAATATTTTTATCATTTTTATATTATAAATATGTAATTTTAATATGGAAAGTATATTTTCCACAATAAATTTTAACCCATATTTTGATGGTATTTATAATCATCAATGATAATAACCCTTAATATCACTTATAATTTGCAGGGGATATGATCCAATATACCAATATTATTATTTACTTGTATGTATTATATTCATGATGAAAATATTTTTATAAAACCTTTTCCTTTTCCATGGGTTATTCTATTATTAAATGATTAAATTTTTATGAATCCCTTTCCGTTTATTAGGTTATGATATGACGAATGTTTTAGGATCTTGTGGAGAAAATATTTATTGTTTTCATTATGTAATTATTCGGACCTCAATATTTGTCCATTGAATTGTGTAATGATTGATATCCCATTAGATAAACATGACTATAATAAGGATTGAAGCCACTTTAGTAGGGTGTTTTTTCAACTATGCTAGTCTTGGGATAAAAACCCTGACTTCTATGATGGTTTGGGGAGAAAATACATTCAACTATGATAGTCTTCACAATGATCCTTTACTACTAAAGAAATTATTTGTTGTTATTATGCGTAATCCATACAACTATGTGTTATGCATATTCCATTCTCTCTTGGATTGTGTCATTTATTTCGTTATGATTCATATCTTATGAAATGCCAAAAATTTATTCCATGACATATTATTATAATCTATGATATGTAGGGTTTGATTTTATAATGATATGATCATGTTATCATAACCTGACTCATATATTGAGATCAAGTGATCATTGAAATATCCATTGTTTTCCATTTCTGAGCATCTAAGCACACCGTTTATTTTGTTTCTCTTTCACCAGGTTAAGAATACAGTTTTATGTATGATGTTTCTATGATGTATTATTGTTATGAAGAATATAGTGGTCGATGATTTAGATAATTTATTAATAACTTTTTATGTGTCTATGTGTATAAAGGCGCTATAATAATACAATTCTAGCATGGTTTGTTATGTAATGTAATGTATATTAACCTATTAAGATGTGATAACTATTTATTAAATGTACGGGTAAATGAAGTTTGTATAAGAGAAAGGATTAATTATCCTTTGGAAACTAGGATGAGAATACATTACTTAAAACCATAGGTATATGTCTAATTATATGATATCATCAAAAAAATGGTAATGATTATGGATTGCATGGGTTTAATATAAGGTGTTATATATTGAAAAGTATTTTTAATGATTTATATATCTTATAAATTATTTTTTATCTTTCTTCATTATGATTATTATTTCTCATAATATGCTCTTTGGTTTTAGTCAATTGATGGAACTTGTTGGTCTCATGTTAACACTGACCAAAAATTGAATGATTAGCCTCGTGATTAAAAAAATGAAATTTGATCTATAATGTGATACCTCAGGATTATTCCTTATCATTTTTCATGATATATTATTAATATATTTCACCTTAACTAACTCTCAGACTCCCCAATGAAGAGAAGGATATAGTTCACTGAGAGTTGTAGTGGTGGGGATTGTGAAGGAATGAAGATTTGATTTTTTTTATGTAGATAATATTGGAAGAAGAACTCAAGTGAATGTATCAAAGTAACAAAAAGATTATTTTTATGCATAAATGAAGGTTATAGAGCATGTTATTTCTGTGGTAAAATGAAATGTTCGATGGAGGTAAATGAATATCATCTTAAGGTAATATTTATAGTTAAATGTATTATGTGTAGGGAATATTGTGATTATCTGAGCCAATTTCCTAATCCAATTGTTTACTAATATACCAAGTAAATCCCTATTAATTTAAAGGTTTTAAAGTATTTTGGTATTATGATTCAGGAACTATGTTATGGAAGTTTTATATCAATGTGAATTTTAATACAAGGATCATAGAACATCTAAGGATTATTCCACATTATAATTTTAAAACATATGTTTAGTTGGAATAATGAGATGATTGAGATTCGTATGATGGTATTCGTGAATGTGAAAATGGTTAGTTGGTGACATATTATTTTATGCCATCTTTGATGATATTTAATTTTTGGATTTATTGAATATATACAATAGTTTTTGAACTAATTTAAGTAATAATGACTGTGTTAATTTTTGGAATAATATATATTTTCATTTGATACCGTTATGGGTGTATAAGTTTATATTTAATAATAAGAGGAAAGGCATAAAAACCCCATTTTTTATTATATAATTGATGTAATTTTGAATTGACTTGATTCTTTTTTGGGGAATTAGAAATAAAAATATATTGAGATGTAAATAAGCCTTTGGGGTTAATATTGTTTTTTGATGATAATTATGGTTTAATATATTGTGGAAAAGTGAGGATGGATCCATTTTCTCTTGGTTCGGTCTTCCCCATCTAGGGTTCCTCCCCCTACCGTAGAGTGGCTCGTCTCTTCTTATTGTTTCTTATCTTCGTGATTCACTCTCTATTATTTATGATCTCATTTCATCCTTGGTTTTCTCTCCCTGCTTCGACGTCCTTTTACCCCTTTGCCTTCATCTATATTGTTACTCGGTGCTCCTGAATCTCTTTTATGTTGTCAGATCTGGTGGGGTTCTTCATTCTTTTGGCGTCTGTTTTTGTTGGTTCAGTTTCAGTCGTTTGTTTTCTATCAATTCATGGATGCCTTAATCTCACTCCTCTTCTCTTATCACAGTAAACTTCATGAAAACACCCATATTTTTTTACCACGAAGGCACTCCAGTGGTTTGGGATTGTGTTGGTGCGAGGTTAGACAGATTTCCCCTTAACCCATTCACCCTCCTCAACTCTGGCTCCCATCCCCTTATGCAAGTCTATTTCGGGTCAGTATGAGGGTGTTGCGGTGGTTTCATGTCGATGGAGGGGGCTCTTCTCTGCTGGCCTAGCAATATCAACTAATTTGGTTTCCAGTTAATTTAGATGCTCTGCAGTCCCCTTTTTTGGTGGTTTCTTCTTGGTGATGTCATTGCATGCTCTGGTCCTTTGATGGAATTTTCAAATGGCGTTGTGTTCAATTTTCATTGGTGATTTTTCAGTTATTATGTTTTCTGTGGAGTGTTGTTTCTCCATTTTTTTGATTCTGTGCAAGGTGATTTCAATTATTCTCTATTATCGACGATGGTGGTGTGATCTGTTTTACTGGTATGTGGGATCTTCTTCTGACAGCGTGGTCGGTGACTGGTGACAGTGATTCTGTCCTGGAGGTGCTGAGGCGTGTTGATGGCTGGTAACTATGTGGAGGCGGTGATGGGAGGGGTGTTCTGTTTGGTTCGACAATCAAGGTTCCTACTACTCGCGCATTCTGAGGGTCTGCTTACTATGGTGGTGTGATATTTGTCTATTTTCAATAACTGATATGTCATTTCAATATGTGTCGGGTGTTCCCCCAAGAGAGTCCTGAACTAATTTATTTTTTTGTCATCCGTGTTCCAACCCAACTCAACCATATAACATTTTTCTATTTCCCTTAACATTTCTAATAAAATTGAATCCAGTTTGGGTACTGATCAGGAAGCTCAGATAGGTTGTGAATACAAACCAGTAAGGCACCACCAACAATGTCTAAACAGAATCCATTATATAACACTGTATGTCGATTTATAATGTATACTATATAATAAATCGAGTAAAAAATTCCAAACATCATTATTCTTTAATTAACCACATAATTATCAATGTTCAAGATGACACTGAAACAATCAATACCTACTTTAGCCTATGATGGAGTTTGAACCATACATCACTGGGAATCACAATTCATTATATCATTACCTTTAACTAATCATTTAATTCCAATTTTTATACCATGTCTAATAGAAACCCCACTACAATGACAATGTTTTGGGACTAGAAAATCATGTATAGCACCCAGTGGATATTTGGGGCATCGATCCCTATCCCACACCTCATTGTTATCATATATAAGTGTTCTAGGCTGCCGTCCTTGTCACACGCTCGTTATCACATATGGGTTTTGGAAGAATCAGTCAGTATCTCACACTCGTTATCACATATATCATAATATATCACATATCTCATAAATATAACATTTATGAAGGTCAATCATCATTAATCATCTTATCAAACTTTCTAATCATGTTACACAATTTCATTTTATCCCAAAAATCATTATTCATTATTTAAATAACATGGGAAAATATGAACAAATCATTGTTAAAACATTTATCAAATTTTAATCATAATATCCTTTAACCCTTCAAGGTTAATCCAACAAACCCTTTAATACTAATTACAAATCAATTTCATAAACACTAATTCCATAATCACTACTTTAATCAATTCAATAATCTCCTTATTCTTCCAACTCTAACAACCCATCAATTAATTAATTCGTAATTAATTAATTAAATTTAATGATTCAATTAACAAATTTTGGAATTCGAATTCCAAAATTACATACACACAATTATCATTCAATACTATGTGAATTGATATTTAAACCACATACCTCATGATTTTTTATGGATGCATGCTAATCCAAAAATCCTCAAATTGAAGAGAAACATTCAACATCACAATTTCATGGATGATCTTGGACAAAAACCTAAGATCAATATCATATAGATTAAGATCCAAGGAATGGTAAATCTAAACCATTTCCATTGGAGTATAAATCATTCCTCTTGATCGTGAAAGAGAGATGAAAGATAGATGAATCCAAATGGGGAAGAAATCACATATAAGAGGATATATGATCCTTTGATTGGACCTTTGATTCATTAAGAATGTAGTTCTCCCTATTTCTGGTGCATATCCCCTTTCCTCATATTTTTTTAATTTGTGTGTATAAAATAGATAGTTTCAATAAAATAGAGAGTCTCCATAAAATAGAGAGTTTCAATAAAATAGAGATTTTCCATTATGTTTGGTGTTTCTATAATGTTGGTTGTTTCCATAAAGTGGGTTGTTTCCATAAAGTGGTTTGTTTCCATAAAGTGGGGGGTTTCCATAGAGTGGGTTGTTTCCATAATGTGGGGTGTTTCTATAAAGTGGTTTGTTTCCATAAAGTGGGATGTTTCCATTAAGGGGGATGTTTCCACAAAAAATGTGTTTCCATAAAAAGTTTAAAGGTGAAGGATGGGAGAATATGGGGGTTTTAATAAGTATTTTTGGGTCAAAAAGGAAGGTTGCATGATTCATACATTGTTGGCCCAAACCGTGTGGTCAAACCTTGCGCAGAGGTCAAATCTAGATCTTATTTTCTAAGAGCTTACTCGTTTTTTATCTATATATTTATTTTTGGCTTCAAAATGCCCCTATTCTAATTTTAATCTCCCTATAAGTCTGAAGAACCCTCCCCACACGAATTGGAGCTATCCTATAGCCTTCCCATGGTGATTTGGAGTCCGATTCATGAGGTATGTCACAATTCTTTCCGGATTTGTCATGTTTTCTTAGATCTTCTTAGGTGTACTTCTACGATCTCCATTATTTCTCATATATGAACATATAGTGGGTAGATATACATTTTCTGATTCCAAATAATTCAATGTTGAGTCATGATCTTGCTATGATAAGATAGCTAAGGCTGTTCTTGGAGAATCAACCTGCTTTCTTGTGTGTTCTTCGTCTATTGTGAATGTTTCGTGAAAACCATCGAGGTAGGAGGATTCACAATTGAATCCTCTTGATAGAATTGATTGTCTTAGATTCAAATAGTTTTATTGATTTTTAAATTCATGGAAAAATATTCATTTGTGATGATTTATGGTTTTTCTAAAATTGCGTGATCTTGGAGAATAGTTGAGTAAAAGGGGGTTTAGTTTCATGAATTTAACATGATGACTTTAAATTATGGATTTCTAGAATTTCTAAATGATTAATGAAAAATATTTTTTCAATAGAAATGGTTTTCAATAAAAATGGAGTTTTATTGAAATGTTTTGGAATTGAAATTTTGTGTCATCGAAATGGTTTTGACATAAATGATTTACAATTAAAAGGTGTTTCTATTGAAAGGGTTGTTTTGGCATGATCGTTGTGAATATGTGGTGTGTGTTCATGTTGCATATATGGGAATTTCATACATGTGGATTGGTTTAAATATAACCTTATACTCATTTCAAAATAGTTAATCAAACATTGTAAATAATTACTTGTTACAATTTGGTAGATCGACAAGAAACCGCTCATGAGTATAGAACTGTCAAAATGTATAATGCATGGTTGGTTACATGGGTTTGAGGAATGGTTGGGTATGATGTTAAAGTGATATTGTGAAATGGTTGTAATGATTGTTTAGTTATTTTTCTGGAAAAATATCATGTTGGGAAAATGTGTTTCAATTACAATTGTATGCTTTGGGTAATGAATGGTTTTAGAAACATGTTTATATTTAGTTATAAACTATTTTTTAGAAATTGTATTATATAAAATATTTTATAAAATTATTGCAAACTCTTCTATCCTAGTGGCGTGAGTAGGGAAGTCATTAGGGAAAACCTACTGAGTTTTATACTCATCCTTAATTTGTCACTTTGGTGCTTTTGCAGATGTTATCTTCCAGGACAAGGGAAAAGGTAATGTTTCACACGTATTTTTCACTACCTTTTAATGTTTGGGTTGTTCAGAGATTTTCTAGCTTGGAGATTATGGAGCATGGAGTGTTGAGGTCTTTGGAGAGTCTTGTGTGGTTTATCTTCTATGTACTTTGATACTTGTTTATTCTTCCAATGTTGCTTAATTTGATGTGGTTGTGATATTCATGAAGTTTTTGAGTTGTCATTCATTTTTTCATCAATCATATAGTGAATTTTTGGTTATGGTTGGTAGTTTTATTGTTTTATTTCATAAATGGTTAATCATCCCCCACTTGTATTTGAAACCCTTCGGTATTTATTGCCAACCCTTGGCTTATTAGGAATATCACTTCATGTCGTGTAATGACTCATTGTACTCTCAATCCAATGATAATTGATGGGTCATTACAATTGGTATCATCTTGTTTGGTCCTTTTCTAATAAGTAGTCATCAATGTTCCTTGTTTTGTAGATGAAATCCCTTTTTGTCTATTCCTTTGGTAGAAATGTTACAAAGGAGTAGGATTGTCAGAAATAAAATGTATATCATAAAAGGATTTTTCTAACTCTTTTATGTTGAACTACAAGTTATCAGAGAGTTTGGAAAATAAGTGTTTGGAGACACTTCTAGGATTTTTAAATCTCATTACCATGGGTTTATCCAATTAGATGACCATGACATGCATTTTATAGGAATTAAATACCACTAGTTGTGCATAGATCATTTTGAGGAATGATTCAAGTTGTGAAAAAAACTGTTAATTTTTTTAAAATTTATGGAATTGGTTTTCAAATGAAATTATTTGAAAGAGAAAATTCTTATTGTATATTGAAAATTTTTTAATTTTCAATATCATGTGAAGAGTTGTAAAAAATGGTTGAACATGGGAAAAAGGTGGTTTTGGAAAACAATGTTGTGATAGTTGATGTGGTAGAATTTGAAATGCTAAGACATAAATTTCTAAAGATTTAGACTTATAATGTTTTTTTGGTTTAGAAAATGGAAACTTAAATGCATCTTTAGGAATAGTCAGAAGACGTTGTTGATAATTTGGTATCACCTGAGCCACAACTGAACCAATAGTTGGTTTAAAGCATCACTCAGGCTTTTCAAAATTTTGATTAGGGACTGTGGCCAAATACGCCGTTAACGATATCTTTCACTGCTTAAAATCCATGTTGTGGAAGTATAGTTCACTTCACTCTAGGGGCTGAGAACACTAGCGCTAAGATAAAGATGAAATGGGGAAGCTGTTAGCTATGTTTAAATTTGGAAATGATTCCATATTTTTTGAAACCGAAATAAGACTTCTCGATGTTGGATATGGATTTATATGATGTAATCCTAGGTATGGATTTGCTGAAAACATTTAAGGCTCGAATTTACTATTATAGGACAACCATTAGGTTCATGAAAGAGGACAACATTGTGAATCTCATTAGAGGAGAGAGGATTGTAAAAAGGGTGAAAAAAGCTTTTTGGAACCAATGGTGGGAACAATATCTTACCAGTTGGAAGTATTGACTTTGGAAT
Organism: Viscum album; assembly: GCA_963277665.1. Lineage (NCBI taxonomy): Eukaryota > Viridiplantae > Streptophyta > Magnoliopsida > Santalales > Viscaceae > Viscum > Viscum album. The sequence goes on along the minus strand of OY728162.1, from coordinate 791,012,301 downwards.
CAACAGAAGAGATCAAGGAAAATCGTTTTCCTTCAGTTCTGGATCAATTTCCAAATGTCTTTACCAAGAACATCTTAGGGTTTCCACCTCTAAGGGAAGTGAATTTTATGATAAATCTTGTAACACCCCGACCCCAGCTACCCAGTGTCGGTGCATTACTTTGTATCATTGGCATGATCACAAAAGATCAAGTCTCGAAAGACTAATTAGTTTAGTAGCCTTGGAAACACTAGATACATACATAAATGTTACATTACAACATAAGGTGAAAAACTAAAATAACAAAGTCTCCATAGTCCACACTCATATCCTCTTCTGACTATCCCTGCAGGTCATTCATAAAATACTTCTTCACATCCTGGAAAATATTAAAACATTGAAAGGGGTGAGCTCAGATGCTCAGTAAGGATAACAATATTGCGGAAGCTTTCATAAATAAACATAAACATTTAAGGCAATGTATAACTAAACCAAAAGCCTTTTAAACTTGAACATCAACATAATTTGGAAAAAGTAAAATAAAATAATGCCATTACTTACTCACATGGATATTCTACTAGACGAATAATCACATGAAATATCAATATCCACTTTCATAATGAGGGAATTCATAATGCCAGACTATCATAACCACGTAGTCAAGGCCTCGTGCCAAGACCACAAATAAGATTTTGTCAAGGCCTCGTGCCAAGACACTAGTTTGTCTCATGAGACCTACAGATGCAATTTTTTTAGAAGATACTTACATTTAAAATTTCTTAAATATACTCCAGTGTTTTTCTGAAAACATTATGCAAGCTTCTGAAAACAAAATAACTAATTCTGAGACTGCTCGACTAATTACAGGCCATGATGGGTCCACGCCCAATCCCTTCCTGTCTACCACACTCGAGAGTCAGGTTTTCTGAAAACATTTTTAAGCTTGCATTAAATATGTATACATTTGCACTGGATTTTCATATATTTGAGAAAAATATCTCTTTTTAGAAATCATTTAAAAATTTCATAATTATAAAATAAAACCTTTTGAATAAACGTAAAAGTCAAAGGGGTTTATACACCGTATAAAAGAAAGTTGTGTATAAAACCAAATATGCATCAATAAAAGGAGATTGAGACAGAATCCTTAAAAAGATCATTTTTAAAATAAAATAGATCTATTATTTGTATTCACTATAGGTACACATAAATAATGTACAAATACAAGATAGGACATAATAATATCATGAAATAATTTTAAAGTAGGAGATTAACCCAAAGAATGGTAATTGGGTTAAGAAGTTCCCTTACAAAGATCATTTTTATTAAATTAAAAAGATATATTATGTGTATTAACCATATGTACACATAAAGAAACTATAAATACAAGATATGACATAATAATATCATGGCTTAATTTGAAAGTTGGAGATTAACGCATAGAATGGAAGTTGGGTTAAGAAATTCCCTTACCTTGCGTCCTGTCCTGACTCGACCATTCTTTAACCTCCTGAATAATAAACTAGAGTAAATTTCTATTTACTTAGGAACCTTTTTCATGTTCATTATTCCTTTTATATCCCTTATTACCATGTTATTAACATTATGTAATTATTTAAGTTTATAACGGTCATTTTGTCGATCTTAGGTACTTGAGTCAAAAATAAAATTCTTATAATTACAAGTTGTTCATGTGGTGATATATCCATTATATCCAGAATTGTGTTCATGATGTAGATATCATATATATCATATATATCCAGTAAATACATGTATTTATAATATTACATAACATTTAGAGGTAAGAAATGAAATTCACCGTTCATGGAGACGGTAAGCTGTACGTACGCATGAATGCTACTTTCATTTCTATTTCGTATTTAATGGAATGGAATAATAATTATATAAAGGTATAATATAGTTCCAGTATAATATCATATATAATATATTTTACTCCATCCTTTATACATCCCACATATGGCATTAACGATTCACATCACTTTGAGGGGGTTGTAGTCCGCACTTCCTAAAATGAAATTATCGCGTTTACCCATAATGGAAATCATAAGGTATTCCATAAATGAAAAATACAGAAGCATAAGTAATACATAAACATATTATATATCCTATATAAATATATTTACATCGTAATTTCCACCTTTGAAGGTGTTATATGAGTGTTGAACAATCATCATTTCGTGAGGCAGAAATTCTCCATCCACAAGAACTGTATGTTCTTTAACCATTAGATGTAGGTGTGTGTAATTGTAGCTTGATTACATATTATAAAAACAGCCTAGTATATTGAGGATACTGTTTTTTTTACAAAAGAAATGAATAAAAAGAGTTTAGGGGGTTGGAGAAGAAAAATAAAACAAAACAACATTAGAGAAGACATTACCTCAAAATCGGGTAACTCTTTTTGATTTGAGCCAAAGGCTTCCGTGGGAAGAGTTCTTCCCAATGTGAGGCTTCTAGGAGTAATAGGGGGAAGTTGAGAGAGTATTTGGGTAGAGTTTGGACGATCCAAATGGCTTGAAAGTGTGAATGAGGTGGTAGAGGTGGGGGCCTTTTATAAGAGGAGAGGAGGGGCACTCTTGGAAAGGAAGGAAATGTTACATTATTATACAATGATTTTCGTATTCTAAAGGTCCCAAACTTATATAATTCGTGGATAAGGTGATAAGTGTTCGAAATATACCCATAAAATAGTTTTTGGACAAGTGTAAGCCTTGTATTGTACATTATCTTTTCATTTTATTAAAATCGTTAAATAATGAGGTCATCGCTGCATCATAATGATGTCATAAATAATTTAATTTATTTAATGTCTAAAAATTATAAAAAAAAATACTATGTTGTAGGAAATCTTTGTATATTTCCAATTACTATTTATAGTCAAAAACCTAACTTGTATAACCCCATGTAAAAAACTTTTTAATAAAACATTTCATGTTTGTGTCATTTTTTACTTTAACATTAAATAAAAGGTATTTATGTCATTTTCTAACTAAAGTGGCTCCATGGGGTCCCCAAGTTGACCCATGGATTTTCTTGGTCTTCCATGGCACATCCAATTAGGGTAGGACATGTTTCAAGCTCATCTCATATTATTAAAACATTATTTTTACCTTAAACAACACCAATTACCTCTAATCGCGATTCAGAACTTAAAAGTTACTAGTCACCAAAAAATTATTTTAATCTCATTGAACCACATTTTACTTCTTAATGACAACAATTTATGTCGGATTTTTGAAAATCAAATCACAGAAGTGGTAATATTTCATTTAAATGAAAAATCAGTTATTTAACTACCACTTAGTGGTTTCACTATTCATCAAAAATTGAAGTTTTTCAGAACAATGCCAAAATATCACCCAATGATATAATTGATATTCTGATTTCCAAAATGATGTCTATTTTAAAAAATTCCAAACATATAAGTTTCATTAATTAATTTTATAATTAATTCCTGATGTCACAACAAATAGCGTGTTTTTAGGAAACAATTTATATCAAAAGATTGGCAATTGTTTATGTCCAATTTCAATGTTAAATAAATTCTAATGACCACCATTGGATAAAATGGTAAAAATATATTCTAATTATACTTTAAAACCACTAAATAGTATAATTTATCACTATAAATTATTTTAATTAAAAACGTTGCTTTTAAGTATTTTTCAATATTCATAAAAAATTAGAAGTTCTCAGAAAAATACCAAAAATTCAACATAGGCTAATTTCGATATTCTGAATCCAAAAATGAAGTCCATTTTGAAATATAAAATTTCTATAATTTTAAAAAGTGGTTATTACTATTCATAACGGCTACTTTGATTAGTCGCGGTGTTTTAGAACTCGAAGTTGCGTACAATGCAAGCTATTGCATTATTGAATGAGAAGCGTATTGTGGAAGCTCAGGGTGTTACATTATCCCCTCCTTCAATAAATTGTGTCCTCGCAATTTGAAATTTTTTTCTTTGAAAATAAAAGGTTGAAAAGAGAAAATACCTTTGTGGAAAACCCACATTGGAAATAAGATTAATAAAATTTAGCCTTAATAAGAGGGAAATGGAAATAAGAAAGTCACCACCAAATTATGATCTCGATAAGGAGAACATTGGTGCCAATTAGAGACATATAATTGGAGGAAAAACGTAAATATTTGTAGGGAGTTATTGAGGTCATCAATCACAATCAACTATCAAATTGAGGGCCTCAAAGCCTTCAATCTATGTTGATTTAAAATATCATCATTTCAACAAGACATAAGGTATTAGGATAACACATTTTTTTTGTTTTAATATCCCATTACTAAAGTTTATTATTTTAATTTATTCATTGAATAAGAGATAGGTATATATATATTTATGCTTGACAATTAGAGTTTCAACCTTCAACTCATCTTTCAGTCAAAAAGATAATAGAAATCAAAAATATTATACTTATCCTAATTGTATAAGGTTCCAAATGTTAACACATACCAGTTAGATTAGTAAAATTGTTTTGTAATAACCAGGGACTTCATGTAGGCTAGTGGTAGGAAATAAAGGTCTGTCGCACTATGGTTGTGGGTTCGATTCCTGCAGCTTTTTCCGACGTGACGGGTTATTCCCCACCCTGCAGGTTGTCCTTTTCCTAAAACTATAGTATTATAATATTCCAAAAATAATCTTCATAAATTTTTTAACCTTAAACAATACTATCCAAAGATCAACTTAATCCACTCCAACCTTTATAGTTATCCAAAATACCTCTGTCCAGACTTTCTCTAAAAGGTCTCTTAATTCCAAAATCAATTTATCAGATTCCCCAAACAAAGTAAATTTTCTATTATTGTCACATACTAAAAATATGATTACCTTCATCATATTAAAACCTTACTGAAACAACAAGTACTGCAGTACAACCCATATATATATATATCACATTATTCTAATAACCAGAATATAATCCATGAGTCCAAAAGCACCAATACATTAATTATTCCGCTTCAACTATAGTAATAGCATAAGATTGTCCTTGATCCCTTGGCCTTTTCTGAGGTAAGTTTCCCGGACACTTAGGACATTCATTTTCATAATGCCCCATTTCCCTACAATTGTAGCATTCAACATTGATAGCCTCTTTCTTTCCCTTTCAATCACGCGCCTGGTGACCTTTTTCTCCACATTTATAACAAACTCCCATTCCTTTTAGGCAAGTATCAGGGTGATTATTCCCACAATTATCACATAATGGAAAATCCTTCTTTCCCTTTTTCCATTTATCTGTCTCTTGTTCCACCGTTCTCTTCTTCTCTTGCTTTACTTTGTTGTCATAAGACTTAGAGAATTCCTTTTCTGTCTTGATAGAACATGAGACAATATCTTCGTATGTTGAGAAAGATTGTGATACTAAAGCTCTACGGATAAATGGTTTTAATCCATAAAATAAACGATAAATCTTACCTCTTGGGTTACGTATATAATCTGTAGCATACCTCGCTAACCTTGTAAAGTTGGCCTCATACTTTGTGACATTCTCATCCTGCTTTTGTCTCAGACTCAGAAATTGCCTTTCCATATCTGCTCGATGGTCATGAGGAAAGTATTTTTCTAAGAAAATCTCTTTGAACTCCCTCCATTCCATATTCGATATGTCATCATCTTCCTTTGTATTTTGAATCAGTGACCACCATTGATCGGCATCTCTAGTGAGGCGGTAAACTGCCATGATTACCTTCTCCCTTTCGCTACTCCCCAAGGCGTGGAATATTTTCTCTAAGGAGTTTATCCATTTCTCAGCTACTAACGGATTTGTACCCCCATTAAATTTTGGTGGTTGTTGCCTCATGAAGCGGTCTAACATTGATCCTCCACGTTACGGATCAGGGTGCTCCATACGAGTAAGGTTATTATTCATAACCTGAGTGAGTTGTCCCAGTATGGTAATAAGTTGATCAGCACCAGTTGTATCTCCAGATCCACAATAATTATCTTGATCAGGAGGGCAATCCCTACACAGAATGTGTGCATTGATACGGTTTCCATTCCTTCCACTAGGATCCTTTTCTAAATAATGGCATAAACTAGATTAGTTTATGAATTAAAATACATAATTCCATATTTGTAAAACACTTTACATAAATTGAACTATTTATGGATATAATCCATAATCATAAAAAGGAATGTTTTCTTTGAGGAAGTATACAATCATAACCCTTCATAGTGGTTTGTAAAGAAAATGAGAATTATCTTAAGCATATCCCCCAGGAGTGTCGTAACCATGAGTGCAGCAAGGCCCGTTGTCGTGCACCATTTCTCGTTCGAGTCTAGCTCAAAGCGGTGTTTTCGGGTTTTACCCCTAGGTACATTTGTGCCACAGCCGCCTCTACCTGCTCGTATCCAGACAGGGATGTATTGCTCGGAAAACTCACAAAATCTCTATAATACCAAAATTCATGGAAGTTCTTCTATACTATCCTTAAAGTCTATCTTCGGGCTATGTGCTCTAATCAGAGTTTATCTAAATCTAGCTTCCAAGGTTAGTACTAAACTGCCTCTGATACCAACTGTAATGCACCGACCCCAGCTACCCAGAGTTGGTGTATTACTTCGTAACATTGGCATGATCACAAAAGACCAAGTCTCGAAAGGCCGATTAGTTTAGTATCCTTGTAAACACTAGATACATACATAAATGTTACATTACAACATAAGGTGAAAATCTGTAATAACAAAGTCTCCATAGTCCACACTCATATCCTCTTCTGACTATCCCTGCAGGTCATTCATAAAATACTTCTTCACATCTTGGAAAATATTAAAACATTGAAAGGGGTGAGATCAGATGATCAGTAAGGATAACAATATTGCAGAAGCTTTCATAAATAAACATAAACATTTAAGGCAATGTATAACTAAAACAAAAGCCTTTTAAACTTGAACATCAACATAATATGGCAAAAGTAAAATAAAATAATGCCATTACTTACTCACAGGGATATTCTACTAGACGAATAATCACATGAAATATCAATAACCAATTTCATAATGAGGGAATTCATAATTCCATACTATCATAACCACGTAGTCAAGGCCTCATGCCAAGACCACAAATAATATTTTGTCAAGGCCTCGTGCCAAGACACTAGTTTGTCTCATGAGACCAACCGATGCAATTTTTTTAGAAGATACTTACGTTTAAAATTTCTTAAATATACTCCAGTGTTTTTCTGAAAACATTATGCAAGCTTCTAAAAACAAAATAACTAATTCTGAGACTGCTCGACTAATTACAGGCCATGATGGGTCCACGCCCAATCCCTTCCTGTCTACCACACTCGAGAGTCAAGTTTTCTGAAAACATTTTAAGCTTGCATTAAATATGTATAAATTTGCACTGGATTTTCATATATTTGAGAGAAATATCTCTTTTTTGAAATCATTTAAAAATCACATAATTATAAAATAAAACCTTTTGAATAAACGTAAAAGTCAAAGGGCTTTATACACCGTATAAAAGAAAGTTGTGTATAAAACCAAATATGCCTCAATGAAAGGAGATTGATACAAAATCCTTAAAAAGATCATTTATAAATTAAAATAGATCTATTATGTGTATTCAGTATAGGTACACATAAAGAAAGTACAAATAAAAGATAGGACATAATAATATCATGAAATAATTTGAAAGTAGGAGATTAACCCAAATAATGGTAATTGGGTTATGAAGTTCCCTTACAAAGATCATTTTTATTAAATGAAAAAGATATATTATGTGTATTCACCATATGTACACATAAGGAAACTATAAATACAAGATACGACATAATAATATCATGGCTTAATTTGAATGTAGGAGATTAACCCAAAGAATGGAAGTTGGGTTAAGAAATTCCCTTACCTTGCGTCATGTCCTGACTCGACCGTTCTTTAACCTCCTGAATAATAAACTAGATTTAATTTATATTTACTTAAGAACCTTTTTCATGTTCATTATTCCTTTTATATCCCTTATTACCATGTTATGAAAATTATGTAATTATTTAAGTTTATAACGGTCATTTTGTCGATCTTAGGTACTTGAGTCAAAAATAAAATTCTTATAATTACAAGTTGTTCATGTGGTGATATATCCATTATATCCAGAATTATGTTCATGATGTAGATATCATATATATCATATATATCCAGTATATACATGTATTTATAATATTACATAACATTTAGATGTAAGAAATGAAATTCACCGTTCATGGAGACGGTAAGCCGTACGTACACATGAACGCTACTTTCATTTCTATTTCATATTTAATGGAATGAAATCATAATTATATAAATTTATAATATAGTTCCTGTATAATATCATATATAATATCATTTACTCCATCATTTATACATCCCACATATGGCATTAACGATTCACATCACTTTGAGGGTGCGGTAGTCCGCACTTCCTAAAATGAAATTATCGCGTTTACCCATAATGGAAATAATAATGTATGACATAAATGAGAAATACAGAAGCATAAGTAAAACATAAACATATTATATATCCTATATAAATATAGTGACATCTTAATGGCCACCTTTGAATGTGTTATATGAGTGTTGAACAATCATCGTTTCGTGAGCCAGAAATTCGCCATCCACAGGAACTGTATGTTCTTTAACCATTAGATGTAGGTTTGGGAAAGTGTAGCTAGAATCCTTATTATAAAAACATCCTAGTATATTGATGATAGTGGTGTTGTTACAAAAGAAATGAATAAACAGAGTTTCGGGGGATGGAGAAGAAAAATAAAACAAAACAACATTAGAGAAGACATTACCTGAAAATCGTGTAACTCTTTTTGATTTGAGACAAAGGCTTCCTTGGAAGGGTTCTGCCCAATGTTAGGCTTCTAGGAGTAAAAGGGGGAAGTTGGGAGAGTATTTGGGCAGAGGTTGGACGATCAAAATGGCTTGAAAGTGTGAATGAGGTGGTAGAGGTGGGGGCCTTTTATAAGAGGAGAGGAGGGGCACTCTTGGAAAGTAAGGAAAGTTTACATTATTATACAATGATTTTAGGATTCTAAAGGTCCCACACTTATATAATTCGTGTCTACGGTGATAAGGGTTCAAAATATACCCATCCAATAGTCTTTGGACAAGTGTATTCATTGGATTGTACATTATATTTTCATTTTATTAAAATTGTTAAATAATGAGGTCATCGCTGCATCATAATGATGTCATAAATATTTTAATTTATTTAATGTCTAAAAATTATAAACAAAATACTATGTTGTATTAAATCCTTTTAGCTTTCCAATGACTATTTATAGTAAAACATATGACCTGTATAACCCCATGTAAAAATTGTTTTAGTAAAAAATTTCATGTTTGTGTCATTTTTTACTTTAACATTAAATAAAAGGTATTTATGTCATTTTATAACTAAAGTGGCTCCATGGGGTCCCCAAGTTGACCCATGGATTTTCTTGGTCGTCCATGGAACATCCAATGAGGGTAGGACATGTTTCAAAATCATCTCATATTATTAAAACATTATTTTTACCTTAAACTACACTAATTACCTCAAATCACGATTAAGAACTTAAAAGTTACTATTCACCAAAAAAATATTTTAATATCATTAAACCACATTTTACTTATTAATGACAACCATGTATGTCGGATTTTCGAAAATCAAATCACAGAAGTTGTAATTTTTCATTTAAACGAAAAATCAGTTATTTAACTACCACTTAGTGGTTTCACTATTCATCAAAAATTGAAGTTTTTCAGAACAATGCCAAAATTTCACCCTAAGCTATAATTGATATTCCGAATTCAACAATGATGTCTATTTTAAAAAATTCCAAATATATAAGTTGCATTATTTAATTTTATAATTAATTCCTGTTGTCACAACAAATAGCGTGTTTTTAAGAAACAATTTATATCAAAAGATTGGCAATTGTTTATGTCCGATTTCGATGTTAAATTAATTCTAATGACCACCATTGGATAAAATGGTAAAAATATATTCTAATTTTACTTTAAAACCACTAAATAGTATAATTTATCACTATAAATTATTTTTATTAAAAAAGTTGTTTTTAAGTATTTTTCACTATTCATAAAACATTAGAAGTTCTTAGAAAAATACCAAAAATTCAACATAGGCTAATTTTGATATTCCGAATCCAAAAATGAAGTCCATTTTGAAATATAAAATTTCTATAATTTTAAAAAGTGGTTATTAATATTCATAACGGCTACTTTGATTAGTCGTGGTGTTTTAGAACTCGAAGTTGCGTACAATGCAAGCTATTGCATTATTGAATGAGAAGCATATTGTGGAAGCTCAGGGTGTTACAAATCTCGTTCTAGGGACCAGTCCTATTTCTCTTCCATCTTATAGGATGTCAACAATAGTGTTACAAGAATTGAAAGTGCAGTTAGAGTTGTTAGAAAGTAAGGGTTTCATTTGACCAAGTACATCTCCATGGGAAGCACATGTTTTTTTCATGAAGAAGGTAGATGGAACTCTTCAGCTGTGTGTTGATTATCGTAAGCTTAACCAATTTATGATAAAGAACTTATATCAACTTCCACGCATTGATGATATGTTCGATGAATTAATGGGAGCTCAGTGGTTCTCCAAGATTGTATTGAGATTAGTATGTCATCAACTGTGAGTTTGGAAAGAGGATATTCCAAAGACAACATTCTTAAGTAGATATGACCACTATGAATATGTAGTCATGCCTTTCGGTCGAATGAATACACCAGAGGTCTTCATGGCAATGATAAATCGGATATTTCAACAATAATTAGATTCTTTTGTTGTGGTTCTTATGGGCGACATTTTGGTCTATTCATAGATAAGGGATGATCATGAGGTTCACTTGTAAATAGTGTTACAAATCTTGATAGATCGTCATTTGTATTCCAAATAATGAAAGTGAAATTTTTGGATACAGGAAGTACATTTTCATTGTTATTTCATTTATGAGAAAGTCATTTTTGTTGATCCTGAAACGATATATTCCATTATCTCTTGGTAACAACCGAAGAATTCTTTCGAGATATGAAGTTTTCCTAGTCTAGGTGTTTACTACCGATGCTTTGTGCATGAATTATCATTACTAGATTCCCCAATTACAGCTCTGAAAACAAAGAATGATCCATTCCAATGGATGGGGGAATGTTAGAAGTCATTCTAGGAACTGAAAGTTCAGCTTACATCAGCACCTATCTTGATATTTCCAGAATCATGACAAGGTTATGTGGTGTATTGTGATGCTTTAGGATCAGGGTTGGGATGTGTTCTCATGCAAATAGACTATCTGGTTGCTTATGGTTTAATTAATTTTAGGGTTCATGATAAGAATTACCCAACACATGATTTGGAGTTATCTACATTCTTCCATGTTTTGAAAACATGGAGACATTATCTCATTGGTGATAAATTTATGGTGTTTATGGATCTCAAAAGTTTTAAACACCTCTTCTCACAGAATGATTTGAATCTATGGAAAAATAGATGTATGGATTATCCCCAAATGTTTGATTTTGACACTATGTACACATCGATTAAAGGAAATTCGGTGGCGGATGCATTGAATAGAAAGTAATATGCACAGTTGGCGAAACAATCTTCTAATGAATGGAAGTTGATGTCGGCCTTAGCCGACATTCCTGTGGAATGTGAAGACTGAGGTGATGTTGTGGTTTTATTCTCATCAAAACGTATTTCTGATTTAGTAAATATGATCAAAGAGGCACAAACATCTGATGCATAATTTTTAGTTGTATGTTCAAAACCTAATGGTGGGGTGATCATTGAGGGATGGAAACATGATGGTGGTTGAGTTTTTTGTTTTAGTGATTGGATGGTTGTTCCTATGGTTTTTTCACAACAACTCCTTCGTTATTATAACTATTCGAGATTGGTTATGCATCCAGGTACACAAAAGATGTATAAGGTGTTGAAGGTGCAGTTTTGGTGGAGTGGCATGAAAATGATGGTGGCCGAGTTCATCTCGCAGTGCTTAACTTTTGAACAGGTTAAGGAAGATAATCATAGACCAGCTGGTATGATACCATCTTTTCCCACCCCAGTGTGGAAATGGGATGAAATAGCAATGAATTTTTCTACAAGACTTTCATGAATGATTCAGAAACACGAGACCATTTGGGTGATAGTGGATCATCTAACCATGTAAGACCATTTCATCCATATTAGTGAAACTCTTATAGTTGTGGATCATTGAAAAAACTATATCCGAGAAGTGGTAAATAGGCCTGGTGTACTAGAGTCAATAGTCATATATTGAGTTCCAAGGTGCACGTCTTGTTTCTGGAAATCCATATAGCAAGCCCTTGGGATATAGGTGACTATGAGCATCGTGTATCATCCCCAGATAGATGGTAAATTTGAGAAGATGATATAAACATTGGAAGACATGTTGCAATCTTCTATAATAGATTTAGGTGGCTCATGGGAGGATCATATACCCTTAGTGGAGTTCTCATACAATAAAATCTATCTATCCTCGGTACACATGGCCCTGTTTGAAACATTGTATGGGTTTATTTGTCATTATCCACTATGCGGGGTGGAAATGGGTGAAACTTCACTAGTCTGGCCAAGCCTATTCCCGTAATCAATGGAGAAGATCCAGTTGATTAGAAAGATGTTGGAGACGGCTCAGAGTCATCAGAAATCTTATGCAGATCACCATCGAAGATCGTTGTCATTCGTTGTGGGTGATCATGTCTTCTTAAGTATCTCTCCATGGATTGTACATCATCACTTTGGGAAGAAGGAAAAGTTATAACCTACATATATTGATCATTTTTAAATATTGGAATGGTTTGTAGATGTGGCATATAAGTTGGAATTACCACCACAGTTTAGTTCGGTGCGTAATGTGTTCCATGTATCCCTATTGAAAAAGTATCACCTGGATCCTGACCATGTGATTAGCTGGGATCACGTGGAGCTAGAACTGGATGCATCGCTGATACATATCCTAGTGAGGATCATGTATAGAAAACATAATGTTGTGTTTGGGAAATGCATCGGCCTACTGAGGGTTTTATGGAAACACGTTCAGATTCAGGAAAAGACATGGGAACATGAGAAGGAAATGAAAGAGCAGTGGACGGATCACTTTTTTGGCCAATGAGGGCTTTCTACGTTCCAAGGATGGAAAGACCAATAGTGGAGAAATTTAGTACCCCCAATTTTTGGTATATACCCCCTTTCCATATGTTATTGTAATTGGTTTGTTTAAAATAGAGAGTTTCCATAAAATAGAGAGTTTCCATAAAATTGTGAGTTTCCATAATAATGAGAGTTTCCATTAAGTTGGGTGTTTCCATAATGTTGGTTGATTCTATAAAGTGTGTTATTTCCATAAGGTTGGGTGGTTTCATAAAGTGGGTTGTTTTTATAAAGTGGGATGTTTCCATAATGTGGGTTGTTTCTATAAATTGGGGTGTTTCCATAAAGTGGGTTGTTTCCAAAATGTGGGGTGTTTCAATAAAGTGGGATGTTTCCATAAAACATTGTTTCCATAAAAATGGTAAAGGTGAAGGATGGGAGATTTTGGGGGTTTTATAAGTAATTTTGGGACCAAAAGGAAGGTTGCACGATCCATATATGGTTGGCCCAAAGCATGTGGTCAAACCTTGCGCAGAGGTCAAATCTAGATCCTATTTTCTAAGATCTTACACATTTTTTCTAAATATATTTTGTTTTGGTGAAAAAAATGCCCCTATTTCTAGATTAATCACCTAGAAGGCTGTAGAACCCTCCCTGCATGAGTTGGAGCTATCCCAGAGCCTTCCCTTAGTGATTTCGAGTCCAATTCTTGAGCTATGTCACCATTCTTTCGAGATTTTTCATGATTTATAAGATCTCCATAGATATACTCTGATGATCTCCATTATTTATCAGATCTGAACATATATTAGGGAGATCTACGTTTTCGGATTATAAATAATTCAATGTTGAGTTGTGATATTTCTAGGATAATATAACTAAGGTCTTTCTTGGATAATCGACCCTCTTTCTTGTGCATCTTGATCTGTTGTGAATGTTTTGTGAAAACCATCGAGGTAGAAAGCTTTTCTCTCTACTAATCTTTTTAGAATTGATTCGATTAGATTCCAATTATCTTATTGATTTGTAAATGAATGTAAAAATATTTATTTGTGATGATTTATGGTTTTTTTGAAATTGTGTGATCTTTGTGAATAGTTGTGCAAAGGGGGGTTTAGTTTCATGAATTTAAAATGATGATTTTAAATTATGGATTTTCTAGAATATCTAAATTGTCAATGAAAAAGATATTTTAAATAGAAATGATTTTAAATAAAAATGATGTTTTATTGAGATGGTTTGGAATTGAAATGGTTTGTCCTGAAAATGGTTTTGATTAAAATGGTTTTCAATAAAAAAGTGTTTTTATTGGAAGCTTTGTTCTGGCATTATCGTTGGGAATATGTGTTGTGTGTCCATGTTGCTTATACAGGGCTTGGATGAAATATTACTTTGTGCTCAGTGCCAAAGGATTAATGGAACATGGTAATTTCATACATGGGGCTTGGTTGAAATATTTCCTTGTGCTCAATGACAAAGGGTTAATGGCGCATGGGAAACAATTACCTTGTGAAGACTTGGTATATCAACGAGAAACCACAAATGAGAATTAGAACTACCATAACGTAGAATGCATGTTTGGTTGCATGGGTATGATGAATGGTTTGTTATGCTATTAAAGGAATATTGTGAAATGGTTTTAAATATTGTTTAGTTATTTTTCTAGAAAAATATCTTTCTGGGAAAATTGGTTTCAATTGCACTTGTATGATTTTGGTAATTAATGGTTTTGGAAACTTGTTTATATTTAGTTATAAACTGTTTTTGAGAAATTATTTTCTATAAAATATTTTATATAATTGTATCTAACTCTTTAATCCTAGTGGCATGAGTAGGGAAGTAATTGGGGAAAACCTACTGAGTTTTATACTCACCCCTACATTGGAACTTTGGTGCTTTTGAAGATGTTATCTTCTGGGATAGGGGCAAAGGTAATGCTTCACACGTTTTTAGAACTACCACATGATGTTTGGGCGGTTCGGAGATTTTGGAACTTGGAGCTTGTGGAGAATGGAGTCTTGTGGTATTTTGAGAGTCATGTGTTGTTTATCTAATGTGTACTTTGATACTTGGTTATTATTCCGTTGTTTCTTACATCGATGTGGTTGTGAAATACAAGAATTTGGTGAGTTGTACTTCATTTGATCATGCATCATATAGTGAATTTTTTTTATTTTTGGTCAGTTTATTGGTTTATTTCCAAAAGGGTAAATCGTCCACCACATGTATTTGAAAACCATTGTCATTTATTTCCAGCCTTTGGCATCTTGGGGATTTCTCTTAATGCCTAATAATGACTCGTTGTACTCTTAAGCGAATGATAATTGGCATGTAATTACAAATAAAAAAATTCAAGGAACCTTAGAATCCTCTTAAGAGTTTTAAAATTTAAAGGAATTGGTTTGGGATCATATCAGGTTGATTTGAGGTTAATACCAGGGGTAAAAAAAATTTATAATTTTTAGGGTAATTAAAATCCACAAAGATGGATTCTTAGGTGGGGATGCATGGATTTAAAAACCATTCTCTATAACCATGAACCTCATCCTAGGGTTTCCTGATTTCTTCTAAGTCAACACACAGTTTGAAAAACCATGCTCCCACTGTGAAATTCCCCTCTCTTTAGGATTTCATAGTTTTCTTGGGGCAGGTGCACTGTTTGGGAAAACTATGCGCTAACCATGAATTACTCATTTTTCATCCAAAATTAAAAAATTCCACACGAAAAAAACCCACCAATGATATAAAAATATAAAGCTAAGAGATTACCTAAAAACAGGCATGAGACATCTTCAAAAAGGTTGAGATCTTACAATCTCACCACCTTATTACATACACCCTCAACATGTACTACCAAGAATCACTATGATTATGAGGTAAAAATATCAGGCCAATGTTCCCACATCTCTACTAATCTCTCCCACGTTTCCACCTAAACGCATCAATATTTCCACAATACTTGAATTATCAGCATGATCCTTCCCTATAACACTTTCTCACTACAATCAATAACACTTATACCATGATTCTCAAGTGATGAATCTTTCTCAAACTCAACGTAATAAACATCAATCACATTAAAAGGCTCGGGGTTCTACTTCCAATGTTGTTACACATGAAATACATTGTGCATTACACTGTACCTCTAAGGAATAGAAAATTGGTATGCCCCTCAATCAAATCTCTCCACAGGCACAAAAGTTCCAACAAACCTAGGCACTAACGTCACCTATCTCTGAATCCAATAGTGACCCTATGAAGACCCAAAACATATTCAATTATATATATATATTATAAATAATTTATTATTTAACAACCCGAGATCACATAGGTTTATAGTTTTAGAGTGTCCGGATACATTGATGAATTATAATTACAACTCTCAAAAAACATAAACTATAAGAAAACTATTGTGGTTTTTATTTGGGTTGAACACCATAAAGGGGACGCAACCACTCACTCTCTTCTATGAGTCCTTATTAACTATTAAAAGAAGTCTTAAAAAAGTTATAGTGAAAAAAAATCTTAGTAACGGGTTTGAAAACAAGTGGAAACTAATCAATTTTTTTAACTTGAATTGAAAATGTAAAAAATGATATACAACTTCAGAATATCAAATTTATAACTTTATGAGTAATTTTTAAAATAATATATTTCTTTCTAAATAGAATTCAAAATATTTAACAATTTGATAAATACATGTCATTACTTTATAAAATAATCAAAATTTCTCTTATTAACTCATAAACATTCATAAATAGTTCTCAAAGGCACCTTGGATCACAACATGAAGTCACAGTTCACTCCTACGAAAACATAACATAATGTACATTGTCACATGACAGATTAGGTTAACTCTCTAATCCCATAGTGTTCTTGGGATACACCTCTCTCGCACCATACATGACATCACATTAGATTTCAACATTACCCATTGCATTGAAGTGCTATATAATTTTGGGTGTACCCATCACATGAATATAGAAAATTACCATAAGGGATTGGGTTCACTCCCCATTCCATGACTACATTCACATAATACCCATGTGTGATTCATTAGAATTAATAACATAGTACCTTGTATTTTATATCATAAGGAACACAATGTTTCGTTAAATATCATGTGCTTTGATATCCATTTCATGAGTAAGTAAATTACATGGTCATGCAAGTTTCATGATAAGAGTAGCATTGCACGAAATGACATGTGTAAAAATACATTCATATAAATATATACTTATATAACAACTTTACATAAAATGATGTATATATATGTAAACATTTTTTTATATATATGTTTCAATAAAACATGATTTCATATCAACCCACATATGTATAGGAATGAATAATGATATATATATATATTTATTTTTTTATTTACATAAATATAGGAAATAAAAAGTATTAAATAAATTGATACATATATAAATATAAATATAAATATATAATAAATAAATAAATATGTATATATATATATCTATTTATGTGAGATTAAAATTCTGTTTCACCCTAAAATAATATGTATGTAGATACATATATATACTTGTTTTAAAAAAATGTTTCATATTAAACGATCTATTTATGAAATTATATATATACACATATAATTGTTCAAAAATAAAACAATTTTAACTTATTAATATATTTAAAAAAATTGATAACTACACCTACATATAAAGTGGAAAAATCAAGTAAATAATGTTATGAATAGAAACCCATGGGCCAATATGATTTTTAACATGAAAAAAGGTATATATATATATACATACATTTGTAACATTATTATTAACAAACAATTATCAATATTGAATAACATCCCATGTATATAAATAGGAGACAAATTAAGGGTTAAAAAAATTAATTTCAAGAAAATAAATTGCATGATTTGTTTTGGCAGAATAGTTTTAAAAACTCAAAATGATCCCTATTAACATTATAAAAACATTTAAAATACCATTAGACATTATCGATAGACTAAATAAAAATTTTCACATAAAAATCATAAATTCAGAAATAGTTTTAAGTATTGAACAAAATTTCACCTTAATATCATCAATATTTAATTAAAAAATATTTATATATACATAAAATAAATATGAGAAAACAACATAAAAATTTTACATAAAATCAGAAATAGAGAACCCAATTGAATAATTTGAGCATATATTATTTTCAGAATGAAAATAATATATATTACACATCAATAATTTTGAAACAAATCACTGTCGTATGAAAAATCATGAAATGAAATAAATGCATGAAAAATAAGTAGTTCAATTACATAAGTATAAAAATCAAAATATATATTTTAAACTCGAAACATGTATGATTTTTAAATTCAAAAAACAAATTATTAATGATATTGTAAAAATAATTTCCCTAACTTCACATACAAAAAATAAGAAAACCTTATTCTACTACATTATAGCTTCCAACAACTCCCCATATATAACTCACTTCTCCTACATCAGGTGTAATACTGTGGGACAATTCTCAGAAAAGGGCATAGGTTCTTATATTTCCAGTTCATACATAATTTAAATCCATAAAATAAACATTTTTATAGTTAGATTATATTGGATTTCTATATACGCAGAGTGAAGGTGGAAAATCAAAAACAACAAAATATAAATGAGAATTTTATATATCTATATGAATTTTTTCAAAACCAACTGTCCAAACGGTTGAAAAAGGAAATCGAAGGGTGACTGAAATGTGCATTACAACCAAAAATAAAAATCATAAACAAAAAAAAAGATAAAATATGAAATTAATATGATTTTTTTCCTAAATATTTAATAATAATTTAAGAGATCCAAAAAAATGATCAATAAGGAATAGATGAATATGATTGGGGAATAATGTACAAACATGTCATACTATTTAAAAATGATACACAAAAAAATGTCAATATAAATATTTGACATCTAGAAAATAACAAAATAACCTAACATGGTTAGGTTGATGTAGATAGAAACTTCATCCAATTAGATCTCACACATAAACAAAACCCCAACTCGTGGTTGAACTCTTTATGAAAATGATTGATTGTTGGGAGCCCTCATCGGTGGTCAAATATTTCTCAAACTCCTCACAGTTATTTGGCCTCCCTAGGTAAAATCCCCCTCAGTTAATCGACCTCCATCATGCTTGGATCAATCCCTCCCTTTCAGATATACTCGAAGACCGAACCATTTTCCCCTTACCCAAATTCCATTCTCAATTGATGCATCCCCCACCCATGTTATCATGTTATGTCTCTCTTTTTATTGTTTTTTTATTGTTTTTTAACAAATCATACCACATTTTTTTCAAAAACATTTTATCGCTTAATTAATATCAATTTTTTAACATTTTATAATATAATATTTTAATAACTTCAATAATTGTTTTATAGTTATCATACTTAATTTAATTCATAATTTCATATAAATATATTTATACACATAATTCATAAAAAACATATAAATTTATAATTGTTAAAAAATATATAGCTATAATTTATTTATAAAATTAATTATTGAATTTAAGTACCATTATTTTTTTTATTAAATTGTAATTATTATTATTAATTTATTAAAACCACATATTATTTCATGAATAAAAAATTTATTTTGAAAAAATTATATGTTAACAAATATTGATTATTGAAAAACACTTTAGTTATAAAAAAGTTTTATTAAAACATATTTTAGTTATAAATTTAACATGTAATTCATCATGATTACTGATTATAATTTCATAATTATTTTACCTTTAAAATAAACTTTTGATTTTTTCATACAAAACATATGTTTTTACAAAAATAATAAATTAATAATATTTATTTTAAAACATTCATGCAAAATATAAAACATCATTTTTATAATTTAAAATCAAATCTTAAAATAATTTATTTAATACATTATAAAATATTATAAATAAAAGTACAATTGATTAAAAAAATTGATAAATTATCACTTCTCATAAAATAATTATTATAATTATTAATTTTGATTAATAATAAAAATATTTTCAAGTATTATCATTTAACTCGACATATTTAATTTTAACATATGACCAAAATATTATTTACATCATTTAAAAATAAAAACATATGAATATAGATGAAGTTACATTATTCCCCGTTAAAATAATTTCATCCTTGAAATTCCATTACTTTACCAATATAAATTCTGAATTTTCCTATTCATAATTAAGAAAACTAGAAACGCCAAAATTTTCCTCAATGTAAAATCCTATAAAATTTAGAGAATGACTCTAAATGTTCAAAGGGTTTCTTTGTATCTTCTTCTATATTGTGTTCTAATCCTCATCTCTGATACAAACTATGATGACCCAAGACCTATTCCATTTTTTTATAATTAATTTATTATTTAAAAATCTGAGACAGCAAAGGTTTAGAGTTTTAGACGGTCTGGACACATTGGATAATTCTAATTACGACTCTAAAAAAAGAAAGTACAAGAAATCTATTATAATGCTTAATAATTTTTAAACACCATAAATGATCCTTGGACAGTCACTTGCTTCTACTTGTCCTTATTCCCAATGAAAATAGGTTTTTGAAAAAAAAAGGTGAGAAAAAAAATCTCAGTAAGGGGTTTCAAATCATGTGGAAACATATCTGTATTTTTACACTTCATTGTAAAAAGTAAAACATGTTATACATCTTGAGAATTACAAATTTATAAAATCATGAGTTGATTTGAAAATTATAATATTTATTTCTTAATAGGTTTCATTGTATGTATCCTCTGGAAAAATAAATTTCATTCATTTATGAAATAATAAATATTTGTCATCATAACTCATAAAGATTGATAAATAGTTTTCAAAAGAACCTTGGATCCTAACATGAAGTCACAGTTCACTCCACAAAAAACATAACATGATGTAAACAGTACCATGATGGATTAGGTTCACTCTTTAATAACAGAGTGTTCTGGGGATACACGTCTCTCACACCATACATGACATCTCATGAGATTTCAATATTACCTAATGAATCGGAGCACTATATAATTCAAGGCACACCTATCACATAATTTGATAAATGTCTAAAAATGTTGTTTGTTCACTCCTCATTCCATTCCTTCATTGACATAATATCCAAGTGAGATTATTTGGAATTGAAAACATTACAAATTGTATATTATATCATAAGGACCATGAAGTTTCTTAAAAAATCATGAGCTTCGATATCCATTTCCAAAAAAAATTACATGGTTATACGTGTTCCTTGATAAAAATATTATTTAATTAAGTGAAATTTGAAAAATTATTTCATATATATATATATATATATGTACATAATATTTTTACATAAAAAGATTTATATATATATATACTTTTGTTTACAAATATATTTGAATAAAACATGATTGCATATCCCCACACATATGTTTAGGTAAGAATAATGATTCATATATATATATATTAATTTATTCACATACATATAGGAAATAAATTGTTTTACATTAATTGATACATATATAAATACATTTATATGTAAATATATCCATTGATCTTAGATTAAAATTCTTTTTCACTCTAAAATAATACATATTTAGATACATATGTATATATGTTTTTAAAAAATTCATATGAAATGATTTGTTTATGTGTGTGTGTATATATATAATTATTATTCCAAAATAATTTTATTTTAAATTTAAAAAAAATTAAAACGTCGATAACTTCTCTTTCACATAAAGTGTCTTAATCAAGAAAAATAATTTTATAAAGAGAAAAATATGGATGGACATGATTTTTAACATTCAAATATGTATATATATATACATACATTTTCAATATTAATATTAAAATAATAATTTTTACAACTAAATAACATTCCATATATATATATTTGAGACTAATTAATGTTCTTTTAAAAAAATTCAATAATATAAATATAATGAATCGTTTTGGATGAAAAATTTTATAAACTTAAAATGACCCGCAAACCAATATAAAATTAAAAATGAAATACCATTATCAAATATCGATGGAATAAAACAAATTTCTTGTATTAAAATATAAAATCTAGAAATAGTTTTAAATATTTAGATAAATTCCACCTTTCTATTGTAAATATATAATTAAAAATTATTTATATAGATACAAAATGAATATTTGTAAACCACTAAAACAAATTGATATATAATATAAAATGAAGATCCCACTTGATTCAATTGAGAAGAATTTATTTTCAAACAAAAAAGAAAAGTTCTATTGCACATCAATAGTTCAAAAAACCCACCTTCTAATGTAGAACAGTGAAAATAAATAAATGAATGAAATATAATTAGTTCCCTTAAATAAATATAAACATGAAAATAAAAAATCTAAAAATGAAAACATGTTTTATGTGGAAATAAATAAATAAAAGTTTTTAAGATATTTCCAAAATGAATTTTGTTACTTGATTTATAGAAAATCTTTTTCCGTTGCATCATAACTTGCAGCAACACCCCTATCTAATTCACTTCTATTACACAAGGTGAAATACTCAAGGATGATTATTAGTGAAGGGAAGACATGATTATGTATCTATATTCATCAGCATTAATTTATTACTTTCACTCACTCTGAAATATAATCAATTGAAATATGGTTGAACTTCCCTCAACCATGTGTGGAAATTCACTTAGGATGTAAGCGATTAAGAGTAGAAGTATGGGTGTTTAAATTATCTATAAATTTTATTAATGAATATTAATTTCAATTATGAATAAATTTGTGTCAATAATTCAAATATTATTTATTATTTAGTATTTTAAAAATGGATTAGTAAGAATGGAAATAAAAAATATTAGATAAAATTAAGCAATTAACAATATATTTTATTTATCATTTAATTTAAATATTGAACTTAATGAAATTAGTCTGATCATAAAATTTTATATATAGCTTTATATTGTCTCTGTTAAAATGTATATGTTTTACCATAATAAACTGTTAAACATAAAAAAAATATTCAATCTGATTTATTAAACCCAATTAATTAATGAAATAGGTTGGTATCTCTTTCAAAAATAGACTTTGAAAATGATCCTTTCATTTTATTGATTATTTTAAAACCATTTTAATTTTTTTCAAATTTGTTTGATCCATCTAAATTCATATATTTCTACATAAGAATAATTCATATGGCTCTATCTTGTGGATTGTATGTATCCCTCGTGGGTAAAACCTTGGACCTTCACTATTATATGACTTAATAGAATAATAATAATAATGAACACATAATTTGTAATCATGATTACCCACTAGAACTGATAATTCTTCTGGGATAACCAATGTTTTTTGAACTATTGGTAGTGATCAAGGGTGAACATAGGAGTATAATAAAACTTTTTTATTTACCAATTCTATTCTTAAATTAATAATACATTATTTATATTATTTCTCTTTATTTGAATGTGTTTATTTTTTGTTTTTTCATTTCAAGAAACATAATGTGTGACCAGTTTGGCAAAAACATGATCAAGGAGTCATAATTAATGAGAAATGATTGATTATATCCCTAAGAAAAAGAGGTTCTTATGTCCATACAGATGATTTACCATATAAGATAACATGCTCTCAACTACACCTAATGTACCTGAAGGAAAATTATGCAATGGGAACAAACATAATGGAGCGCCACAAATTTCCTAGGCTAGAGCCACAATGGACTATGATTTATTATATATTGGTGTGTTTCCTTTAGTTTTGTTCATATTTTGATTTAGGTGAAATATTTTATGATGAAACTATGACTAATACCAAAAAAACATAGTATTATCTAGTTTCATGAAAAATTAAGATCTACATAGATATTTGACTATCCTTAGTGAAATTTGTGATATATTCAACAATAATTAAGAAACATCAGATTCTAGATGATTAAGGGTATTATAATTCTCACTTTATATCTGGTAAATACATTGGTACAAGAGTTAACTCTATGGTTACATGAAATCCTATAATAACTTATAAAAATGGTTATTAGGAAAATACTTTCCACTGTAGAGGATAGAGAAATTCTAGAATGAAATATCAATCATTTCACAATTCGATGGATAATCTATATTTGAAACATGGTATAAAATTAACCATTTCATGAGGAAGTTGTTACATAAGAGAATATATTTTTTCTTATAAATTAATCAATTAATTATTTTTTACATACTACGACTTGAGTCCAGATCGATGACCTTTCTAGTAAAGGATTAATTAGGAAAACATTTGATGTTGTAAACGAAATTCTATATGAGATTTCCTATAATGCTAAATTATGAAAAATTGATTAGAGTCCACCGAGGAGAGAAATATTTTAATTTGATGAGATCTCCTTCTTGGATACCCAATTATAATCATTGATAAGTAAATTAAGAAACATATAATTTATAGTGTCATTCACTCAATCACAGTATTCACAAACACTAACACAAAAACACATTTTATAATATCTTGAGATGTAAATAGGACCTCACATATACCAAGGATTGAGTAGGGTTTAGAGGATAAAAACCCTTCGATTGAAACAATGTTATTTATAATCAATCCCCAAAATAATTCCAAAATACCTACAACTAACGGAGGTGTATTCAACACAATCCATAACTAAATCCATTTTATAACTAATATAAATATGTTTTAATTTTCAAATAAAATAATGTTAAACCCAAATATTCACATGAACCATAACCCATGAAGCTATTATTACTGTTACCACCCTATCAAGCATAAACCAACTATCCTACACATAAATTCTAACCAAAACCACCTTTATATCCCCTAAAAATCACTTAAAGGAATGTTCAATAACCACATCCAAAAGTATTCTCAATAGATTATAAGACAATATAAATCTCTAATGAATCAATAATCATATACCTCAGACTCTATAAAAATGTGGGGAAAATATTTCAAACATTATTAGAGTGAATACTCAATACCCCCACAAAGTATCCTCGAGGAAACACTAGTGAGAAGGTGAACGCTATGACACATTTTTCATGTGAGAGGTGGAAGAAAATAAGAAAATTAAAAATAAATTTTTTTGTAAATTTCATAATAAAAATTAAGGGTGAAAGAGAAAAATTGAGAGTAGAATGAGGATAAAATAGAATAATTAATCGAAATTATATGATGGGAAAATATAGAAAATAAAATTGTAAGGAGATAAATGAAAAAAAAAAGACATAACCATATAGACCCCTCATTCCTTCCTAGAGATGATAAGGAAATGTATTTTTGAAATTCAATACAAAATGTTTTATATGGTTTCATACAACATTATATATACATCTATTTTAGTGAATCTATTTCTTAAATGATGGATTTTGAATAAATTTTAATGGAGTTACTATAAAAAAAAGATAATTCTAGATGTTTGTGGTGTTATTTATCTATAAAAAAAGTGTTCAATATAATTTCAAAATAATATACCTCCAAAGAAGAGAGATATTGGAATATTTTCATCTTATTCACTATTAGTTCATGCACATTAAAGAATAAATAGTGTAACATAGGAATGAGGTTAAAATTTTATTCCCCTATGTGTGTTTTCAAATATGGGTTTGGATAATCGAAATATGATATTATTTTTGTTCTAACATATCTGTATATCAATGAAGTACCCCTAAGGATTTATTAATATGCCTTTTCATGGTGGAAAACTTTAGATTCCCCAAATATTTTTTTTCCTCATGATAGAATAAGAACGGGTTATTCCTATAATACATGGAATATAATTCATTGAAACCAAAAAAACATTTATAAATTTTAATCAATTATGAGTAATTTTTAGAGTTATTTATGAATAATACATTTTTTTTTCATAAAACTATTAAACATTAAATTAAATCACATGATTTCTATATAATATTTTCTACAAAATAACACCCATCCCTCATGAGTTTATAAATAGTAAAAGAGGTTATATAATTAAAATAATTGATGATATGGTGGAAACTATGGAGGATAATTTATTACCATAGGGTGAGGAAGAAGAAGAAGTCATGCAATGGATAAAACACTTGTAAATAGAGGACACAATTGACATGGTAGAATAATGTCCATGATAATACAAATAGAGGGCACAATTGACATGGTAAAATAATGTCCATGATAATACAATGTGTGTTATTTTTTTGAAATCCACAAAGATGCAAGGGAGTGCATATGAGGCAATGATTGATGCTAATAAACAGATAAAAATGGGAAAATAATTGAGATTCCAAAAAACCCAATCCTAAAATTTGAGGTGGTTGATGTATGGAGAATTGATTTTATGGGGCCATTCCCATGATCCATGAGAAATAAATACATACCCGTGAATGTGATTTACATCACTAAATTGGTATAATATGAGTCCACATTGAAAAAATATCCAATTTAGATATTAAATTCTTTAGAAGGAATTAATTAATCTTTTTGTTATGTCTAGGTTACTCGTAACTTCTTGAGTAAAACACTAAAACAATTACATGTTTTTTGTGCACGAGAAAATTAAAGAGTTTGATATAAGACCATCTCCCCTCACCACCCACAAACCTATGGGAAAGTATAATTATTCAACTGAGTGATTATAAATATTTTGGAGAAAACTACAAGTTTAATATGGAATAATTATAGAAAAAATTATAATAATATATTAAATTAATAAATAGTATATTTTAAAATTTTGACTATTACAACCCCATTTAGGCTTATTGATAGGGAAATAGGCCATTTACTGATGGATATTGATTATCGATAATATAGGACAATGAAGAATGTGGTTATGGACTCACACCAAGATAGAAATAAACTACTATATTTGGATAAATTATAAGAGATTGAAAGATATGCATATAAGAGTTAAAATATATATAAATAGAAGATAAATAGCTGGAATGATTGATGAATTAACCATTTAATATTCATACCATGAGATACAATACTTTTTTAAAAAAAATTGAGATTGTTTCCAAGAGAACTACAATCACTTTGGTTACGGCCAGTCATGGTATAAATTCCTTTTCACATGGATCCATTTATATAGTAAGAGGGAATGAACATTCATTCATGTTCAATAAAAAGGATGAATCTATACATGGATAATTTCCATAATTAATTTATTATATCTCTCAAAATTTAATAAAAATACAAAGTTACATCTACATATTGACATTAATTAAAGATCGTGGTGTTGAGAAACCAAGGTATGTTTTCTTTTATAGGATTATAATTCTACTTTATATTGGTTAGAAATTATTAGGATAAATTAGCTTAGAGAGTTTCGGGAACTCTCACTTACTCCCATACTAATGATCTAATTGAGAAAATATAAAATTTGAGAGGAGTAATAACCAGTAGATAAAGGGAATAATTTTTGAGGTGAAGCCAGGTATATCATTTCATAAATTAGTACTCCATAAAGTCATTATTATAGACCTATGCCACACAATAATTGAGAATAATACAATAATGTAATGTTCATGGAGAGAAAAGAGCCTTACCCTAATAGGGTGGGTGTACACCGTATCCCAACCCTAAAATATCATAATATGGAAGGAAAATTTAGGTTGAGATAGGAAGTAATTTCTCATTCTATAATGAATCGAGATAGAAAAAAAAGGAAAAAATATATTTATATGGTAGGCTTCATGTCATGTTTTTTACCTGAAATAAATAACACATGGATAAACTGACATGGTTGTTCTATGGTGGCATCCCCCATGGAGTTGAAACTCTAGAGGACTGAGTTTGAAAAATACCATGGTTTTAGAACTAATGGAGTCATGATGTAATGGCTTGGTCCATGCCACAATTTATTCAAATACATTTAATTATAAACCAAAAAACCTAAATTGTTCTATTAATATCCCCATTCCCATCTCCCAGTGCTCCTAAATTGATTGTCATAGTTGTTTGAATTGGTTCTAGTCACCTTTATGCAGTAAAGTTACACTTCTAGATCCTCTCCTTCATGAATTTCACACCTCCCATTACATATTTCAAACTAATCACGACACTCTTTCCCAGCACACACTATGAAAATTCAACATACCCATATAAACATACAAAACATTTGCAAACCCTGAAAACAACCCATTTAAATCTACCTATGAATCCATCTCGAGCCATTTCCCATCAATATCCTTATCCCTCCCACAATGGCTCAAACTAAGACTGTTATGAATAAATAAAAACATAAATAACCATTAACATAAACAAAAAATAATATACCTATGAGATCCACAAATTATATAATGGATAAACTACCCACAAAACAACCTGATCTCGAACTAAGCCTTTCACCTAACCAATTCACATCGTTGTAACCTTACCTAATCCAAACCAACCAAACAACCCATCACCCATCTCTCTGTGAGTATTTATCCCAAAATAACCTTAACAATTTGAGGAAATAAGATACACCATAATCCATCAATGTGTGGGATTTTCATATAGTAAATTCCATCCAGTTATCAAGGAAAAAATATTACATAAATCATGGAGGTCCATAATTCACTCTTTACATTTGATAGTTTACTATGATGTATTAAAAAACAAATAATCTTTCTACATATCACCATGATTTTAAATAGTGGATATATTATTTGAAATTAAGTGTTGTGGAGGGATTCTTGGAAAAACATGAATTTTTTCTTGAAATCAATGGACAATGACAAATTTTTTGGATACAGCTCTTGACTTGTGAAAATTATGAACACACATATAATTAAAAGAAAAAAAATTAATTTGGAATTATTGAAAATAAATTACATTATAATTCTTAATATGATATCCAATATAATTAAATAATTATTTTGGCCTCTAATTTATAATTTATAATTTTTTATTCAATTATTACATGAAAATCATTCTATGAGTGATTTATTAATATTTTGAAATTCCATTCTTTATAGGTGTTTTAAAATATTTTGTTTTATTATTTTTAATAAAATATCTCATAATATAAGTCTAGACAAACAATACTATTAAAACTTTCTCATTGATATTTTTCAAAAAATTGAGTTTTTTTCAAACCATACTAATATGATTAAGGATATTTCTTAACCCTTTTTTACTTTTAGACCTAACATATATCTAAGCCTATTTAAATCTTGTAATTATCCATGAATTTTTTAGGCAAGTAATCCAAATTATAGGTGAATTTATCCTTCATATTTAGTACAAATACTTGATTTTTTCTTTTGAGTTTAAAAAGGGTGATTGGTGATGCATGGAACTACCAGGTGAGAATACCATGTAAGATATGTTGGTAGAATTGTAATTAATGATTTGGAAGTTGATTCCAATATATTTTATATTTTCATTATGTGATTCCTATATTATTATGGAAAACATTTAAATAATATATCATATCATTTAAATTTTAATGATCACTCATACATGATCTATGTTATTTTTATTACTATTATATGGTAGTTTGATGGGTGTGATACTTGATCCTGGTGCAGTTTCCTTTGTAAAAAAAGAAATGGAAAGAAAAATATGATGAATGATTGTGTCATTATTGTTGAATTTTCATGACGGGAATCATTAATAGAAGAAAATATTTATGTGAGATGAGTATATTAGAGAGGATGAGTATATTATAATTTGAAAATTTTCAGCTAATATTTTGTTTTATTGACATGTTATCTACTTATTTTTTTAGTTAAACGATTGAACTTATTTGGAATCTTTATAAATATATTTTTCTTAAGGATAAAAAGTGTTCCATTGTGTGAGAATTTGATAACTATTATTGATGCATGTGTTTTTATCATGTTTTTCATTGATTATAGGACATAATGCTACAATGTTTTTGTATTTTTATCGATTTATGGAAGGAGAGAGATTAAAGAATCTTTTGAATCCTCCCTTGTTGTTTTTAGAGTAACTGTAGAGAGATTACTCCAAAAAGGTTTTTCCATTACATAGTTAGTTGGACCAATGTAGAAATGGTAATCCTAGAAGGAAATAATTCAACAAAATGGTATCACGTAGTGGATGAATGTGATATTGAAGATATTGAAACAAAATAATGGACCTCACTCCACAACATGACACCAAAGAGGATACATATGATTACCCAAGAAGTATTTATGATGTTAGTATTTTATGATATTCTATAATATATTTTGGATAAAAAGTTAAAAGAGAAATAAAATTCCATAAAATACTCCTATGAATGGATTCACACCAACGTTTTCTCTAGTCATCAAAGTAGTAAAATGATCTCTAGGAAAAGAAATAGTTTAATACTCAAGGATGAAGTGTGTCTTTAGGGGACAATATTATAGAATGAGTATATGAGATTGAGTTGTGGTATCATTCGATACTAGGGGAGAAACATAAAGCTGTTAATATAACTCATTTTTATAAAATATGATACCAATAATGTATAGTTTTAATGTGGGACGACTCTAATGGGGTCTAATAGAGAAATCATGAAGTGCTATTACAGATGTATCCACATCATATTGAATTTAAATATCATTACCCCTTTGAGGAGTTATAGAAGATCATTTTCTAACATATGACCATTATTATATGACTTTATGTATTAATATTGATATAGATTAAATTAATAATTATACAATAATATTTTTCACTTCAGTATATAATGATACATACATATATAAGGGAAGATAAATTTATATTTGAAGTGCTTGGAATGTTATTTCATGACCCTTGGGAGATTTTTATTTTTAAAGATAATGATGTATCCAATGCACACAAACACCATCCCTTGAACCACAATAATGTAACATATGAGGAATAGATAACGGTTTATATCGAAGGTATATAAATTAATTCCCAAATGAAAATAATAATGTCAGGATGAAGATGAAGTCCATAAATAGGATATTCCAGCATAATTTTGGGAATAATTAGTCATTACATTTAATTTAATTAGATCCTTGGACCCTATTGTACTCTTTTTCATCCTATAAGTTAACATTAATTTTTCTAATAATTATTAAATGTAATTAATTTTATTTTTCAATAACTTTTAATTCTTCTACAATATTTTATAATTTTTACTCTCTTCATAAGATAGTAAAATAAGTAATTATTGAGATTAACTTAACCATTATAACTTCATCACTTAATAGGTTAGTGATCAATAGTAAAAAGTTGAGTGTTTATATTATCTATACATTTCTTTCATGGATATAAATTTTATTATAAATGGCATTAAATCTCTAATACCTTTATTATTTGTTAGTATTTCCTTGAAAAAAAGTCTTGTGAATAGAGGTAGACCATAGTGGTTGAGAAACGTTATCCATCTAATGTCTAACTCATTAGTGAGGAATAATATAGTCACTTTATATCCATGGTAGAATATAAAAGGATACTGGAAAAAATCTCAGCCACTTAATCCAAAAGTCCTTGTATGATGTGGTGGAGAATGAAGGAGCTCATAATATCCTAAAACATTCCCATGATTAAACTATTAATATGATTATTTTTAAAAATATAAAATCATTTTAAACACTTATAAGATAAAGGAAAAAAATTCATTGAGAATTATTGAGTTAGTGATGGTGGATGTGTGGGGGCCAATTTCACCCATGTCTATGGATGAATAATGTTATTACGCTCTATTTATTAATTATTATGGTAGGATGACATGGTTTATGAACATATCCTTAAAATATAGAGTTTTTAATTGTATTAAATATTACATGATATTAGTATAGAAGATACTCGAGGTAAAAATCCAAAAGTTATAGATTGAAAATTGTATTTAATTAAAAAAAATAAGATGGAGGAACATCACAATAAATAAATGATAAAAACCCATGATTAATAGAAAATTTTAAATGAAATAGTGACTAATTTAGTTTATATCTACATAAGGGTATTGCTAAATCAAAACACAGAGAAAAAACTATACAAAATATGGTTTGGGAAGAATCCCACATTGGAATACTTTTGAATCATGGGGGTAAATTTTTTATTCTCAACAAGGAAAAGAACTGAATGATTTAAAATCATGGGGATAATGGAATTTTACTTGGGAATTCATCTAAAATCATGAAATACAAATTCAAATAAAATTCATGAAATTTATTTAAAATTCAAGATCCATTTTTGTCAAAATGAGATGAAATCTCATTCAAATGAGGAGTTATCATGGAAAAATAGTGAAAACAACTTAGAGGAATGAAATACTGAAGAGATTCTTAAGTGACCTTCCTAGGGGGATAACAAAGGGATGGAGTATAATTATAGGATGAAAAAAATTATGTGGTATTTAATGTATGATCAATATATTCATGAAAGGAAAAAAATAGGAATAAAGTCAATGAAAAAAAATATAATTGGTGATTGGATAACTCTTTTACAAAAAAAAAAAGAGGATGAATACTATTCAAAAAAATCTATCTTTTATCAAGTAGATATTAAGTATTTTAAATAGTCTTACATATATGACAATATTCACACCCCAATATTTTTAACGAACTCTTTGTTCAATAGTGTACACAATATGAAACACCAAGTCTAAAAAAATCAGGAAATATTATCATTCAAATATGATCAGGATATCATATCCCATAATTTATAATTTATCAAAGATATTAAATAAACATTGAAATATATATAATTTAATAATAAATATTAGTTTATTAATAAATAATTACTAAATAATCATTAAATATTTAGTAAACTATTTTTATTCTTCAAAGAAACACATTTTTAAAAAATAGTTTTTATTTATCTTTTTGAGAAAATATTAAAAATAATTTATAGGGAATTTAGAAATTATATTTTATTAAAAGGGTATCATTTTTTTAATTCATCATGTAAAAATTATCTGAGGATGAATTTTTTGATTATTTTCTAAAAAGTATGATATTTCAATGAACAATAAAACACTATAGTTTTTATTGAAAACAATATTTTCATTTCAATCACGTACAGGGTTATATTTTTTAATATAATAGTTAAAAATTAAAATTAGTTATAAAATGATTTAAATAATTAAATTATGTTCATTGGAACCAATTTTATGAATGATTTTGAAAAAAAATCATTTTTATAAGTAAAATACATTTTTCTGAAAAACTATTTTTATCTGTGTAATGCATTTTTTCCCTTTATGTAGAGAATGATGGAGGATGCACTCAAGTGATTGTATCAACATTACAAAAATATTTGTTTTATCTGTAAATGAAGGGTATATATAATTAAATTTGTGAGGAAAAAGGCAATGTTTGATGGAGGTAAATGAAAATCATCATAATGTAACATTTACAGTTCAATGTATTTTGTGTACGGAATATGATGATTATATGAGCCAATTTCCCAGTCAATGTGTTATCTAATATACCAGGGAAGGACCCATAAATTGAAATTTTTAAATTATTTATGCATTATGATTCATTAATTTTGTTATTGATGTTTTATATCAATGATGTTTTGGATACATGGATCTTGGAACATTTAAGGATTATTCAACAATTGAATTTGAAAACATATGTTTAGTTAGAATAAAGATATTTTTGACATTGGTATGATATTATTGGTGAATTGGAAAATATTTAGTTAATGAATTATTGATTTATGTAATATTTTATGATACTAATTTTTTTTATTTATGTAATATATTAAATTGTTTGCGAAATTATTTAAGGAATAAGGACTGTGTTAATTTTTGGAAGAATATTTTTTTTCATTTGATGTTAAAATAAAATTTATGGATACTGTCATGGGTGTATAGGTTTATAGTAAATCATAAGTAAAAATCCATAAAAACCCATTATTTATGATTTAGGTGATTTTATTTTAAATTTATTTGAATCTTTTTATGCGAATTAGGAAGAAAAAATCTATTGAAGTTTAAATAAACCTTTGGGGTTAGTATATTTTTTGATGTTAATTATGCTTTAATATATTGTCGAATATAAATAATCTTGATGGAAGAAATTTGATTCATTGATATGTATATGTCATCAAAAATAGTTATGGTAATGTTATGTGTTACCTTTTATGTTAATATATAAATATGATTCATGATAGTTTTGAAAATTTCAATATATCAAAAGACTATATATTTATTTGTCATGGTTATTATTGATATTTGGGAGATGTTTCAATGCTGTTAGGTATTTGGATCACTCAGTTTTTATAATTCATTAACAATAAAATATCATTTGGAAGGATGTTAATTCATTAATTAGGATAAAAAATGTTGAAATAATGAGGATACAGTTTATTATTTTGTAGAGAATGTAAGAAACTATGATTTTAAATAAACATTATGTTCGATAGAATACAAGATATACAACACTGAGACATCATGAACCATGAATTTTATTTATTTTAAAATGACAATTATAACCTATCTATTAAATTGGAGGTTATGAAAAAGATTGAATACTTTATGAAATGTATATAATGTTCATACGTAATATAAATGTATTGATAAATGAATAGTAAATAATATTCAATTTTTAATAAATTAATTTTATTCTTTAATTAAATATTTTATCAGAAAAATAAGTTTTATGGTTTTTTGAAAGAACATATTACAATTAAATTCTATAATATTTTGAAATTATTTTTGATTAACATTTTATTTCCTGACCCCAGTTACCCCACACCGTTTCTACGACCTTGTTGGATACAAGACCTAAGGAATGCCTCCCCATATTCCATAGGCTTCTGACTCGTAGTGAGGGTCTTATTTAAACCATGGGGAGACTATACACTATCTCTCAGATTAAAAAACATAAATAAATAAATAATAGTTAAATGGTAATAAACTATAATAATAATAATTCCATTAACAATAAATTCCAACATCACATGATAATCCAAAAACATGGATAACTAACCATAACTAAAATAATAGATATTTTATTTCAATATGTGTCATGTGTCAATATGAAAAGGTAATAATAAAGTCACTGAAAACTCCCAAGTGAGTCCCGAAATCAGGTCATGTTCCCTCATCCATGTTCCATCCCAACTCATCCATATAACATTGTTCTATTACCCTTTTCCTTTCATATAAATATGATGTCAATTCTGGTACCGATAATGAAGACCGATTAGGGTGTGAATATAAATCAGTAAGACACCACAAACAATGTCTATATATTATCTAGTCTATAACATAGTATTCCATTTTATAATGAATAATGTATAATAAATAAAGTAAAAAATCAACATTCATTATTCATTAATTAACCACATAATTAAACAAGATCAATATGACACCAAAAGAATCAATACTTACTTCGGCATGTGATGGTGTCTGAACCGTATATCATTGGGAATAACAATTCATTATAGCATGAGCTTTAACTAATCATTTAATTCCAATTTTTATACCGGGTCTAATAAAAACTCCACTCCAATGAGAATGTGTTGGGCCTAAAAAAATCATGTATAGAACCCTAGGGATATTTGGATAATCTGTCCCCATCCCAAACATCATTGTTATCACATATGGGTGTTTGAAGCATCATTACATGTCACATGCGTGTTATCACATATTGGTATTGGGAGAATCAGTATGTATCCCACACTCGTTATGACATATATCACAATATATCACATATCTCATAAATATTACATTTATTAAGGTTAATCATAATTATCCATCTTATCGAACATTCTCTTCATGGTACACAATTTTATTTTATCCCAAAAATCATGGTTATTTTTTAAAATCACATGGAGTTATAAGAAAAATTCAATGTTAACCCATTTATCAACATTTATTCATAATAACCTTTTACCCTTTATGGTTAAGCTAACAAATCCCTTTAATTGCAATTACCAATAAATTCCATAATCACTAATTTATGTAATTCAATAATAACAATATTCTACCAACTCCATGAACCCATTAATTAATTAATTAATTAATTAATTAATTTAATTTCAATATTCTATTACCAAATGTGGAATTTGAAATTCCAAAATTACATACACACAATTATTATTCAAGAAAATGTGAATTGGTATTTAATCCACATACCACATGATTTTTTATGGATGTACACTAAACTTTAAATCCCCAAATTGAAGAGAAAAATTCATGATCACAATGTCATGGAATATCTAAAACCAAAACCCAAGATCAAGATAAATAGATTAAAATCCATGAAAAGGTAAATCTAAACCATTTCTAGTGTATTATAAATAAATACTCATGATCGATAATGATAGAAGGAAGATAGAATAAATCCAAATGAGATTGAAATCACATGCCGGATGAGAGATGATCCTTTAATTGGATCTTTGATTCATTAATAATGAGGTTAAAGGAGCCTTAGAACCCTCTATGAAGTTTCAAAATTTAGAGGAATTGTTTTTGGTTCATACCAGGTCGATTTGAGGTTAATACCGAGGGTATGATTTTTTTATAAATTTTAGGGAAATTAAAATCTATAAGGATGGTTTCTTAGGTAGGGATGTATGGTTTTCCAATCCATTATCTATAACCATGCACCTTATCCTCGGGGAGTGCGATTTCTACAAAGTGGACACGTGGTTTGAAAAAACCATGTTCCAACTGTGAAATTCCCATCTCTTAAGGATTACATGGTTCTCTTGGGGTAGGTGCACCATTTGAGAAAACTATTAAGTAACCATGAAGTACGCCTTTTTCTTACAAAATTTAAAAATTCTACATGAAATAACCAAAATAAACTACCAAATATATACAAAAATAAGGTTAAAATATTACCTTAAAACAAGCATGATATTTCTTAAAAAAGATTTATATCTTATATTCTACCCAACTTATAACATCACGTCATCAAACCATACTCCCAAGAATCTCATAGATTCTAAGGTAAAAATTTCGGGCCAGGGACCCCACATATCTACTTATTTCTCCCACATATCCACCTGAACACTTCAATATTTCCACAATACTTGAATTATCGTCATGATCCTTCTCCAGAACACATTCTCACTACAATCAACAAAATGTATCTTATGATTGTAAAATGATGCTTGTGTATCAAAATAAACATAATAAACATTGATCACATTATAGGCTTGGGGTGATACTTACAAAGTAGTGGCACATGAAAAACCTTGTGCATTGCACTATACCTCTATCGAAATGAAAATTGGTTTTCCATCGTATCATTTCCCTCCACAAACACAAAAGGTCAAAAAAACCTTGAAACTAACTTCACTTATCTCTGAATCCTATGGTGACCCTATGAAGACCCAAAACCTATTCCATTTTTTTATATATTTTAGTTGATTTTTTATTTAAAAACCTGAGATCCCAAAGGATTATAGTTCACTACCATAAAACATGGTTTCCTCAGCACCACCATTTATCAGTGCTAAAAAAAGCGGTGATAAATCAGTGCTAAGAAAAGTGTTGTTAAAAGTGACCCTTTATAAGTGATTTTTTAGCTCTGATAAAGGCACCCTCTTTATTAGTGATTCGTTGGCACTTTTAAAGGGGACCCCTTTATCAGTGCTTTTTCCTAGCACTAATAAAGTGTATATTTCATAAAAAATTAATTACAATAATATATTGATATATAAGTATATTTATATTGATATATATGTATATTTATAATATATATATTTTTTAATGTGTTTTAGATAATAATAAATTGTCTATTACATTTATTATATAATAAATTTTGTAAAAATGGATTTAAAATAATTTAAAAATATTCTTAAATAATATTTTTATAATTATCATTGAGCAATAATAAATTAATAACAATTTTAAGACAAAAACAATAAAAAAATTAATAAAAGATCGAAAATATTTTGAAAATGTAACTCAAACCTCAAAATTTCATTACTTTTTATCTGGGTGTCTGTTTCATCTCTACAACATATCAAATCGATGACACCAATTTTCTCTACGCATTATGTCCCATGGGAACCTTCTATTACATTTTTTTATGCAAAAAAGTCCCAAAAGGCCTCTAAACCTCAGATTTTAGTCCACATACCCAATGTTTTGTAACATTTGATGGAATTTCATCCTTTCTTTAGGGGGGATTTTTGACATTTTTCACTGAGGAAAAAATTTCTTCTGAGGGGTTAAATTTATATATATATTATGGAATTGAAATTTTATCGTTTTTCACAAAGTAATGTTTCTTATAATATATTATATAACAATATATACATATTTTCTATATAGTCACCCATAAAATTTTAATTCCATAAATATATAATTAAAAATATTTATATATAAAGTATATTTCTCAATATATAACGCTTATCTAAATAAAAACTAATATCCATTTTATTAAAAATACAAATATATTAATAATTATATACCTATATGATGTGTTCGTGTGTGTGTGTGTGTGTGTATTTTGTCTTTGTCTGTATTGTAAAGCTGATATATATTATCTTTATATTATAAACATATGTATATACATATTAATATATAATATTTTTAGATATATATAAATATGTATAATTATACTTACAAATACAAATATAATATGTGTGTCTTTGTGTTGTATATATTTATTTATTTATTTATAAACACCCATACAAAATTATATTTTATAAAAAAAAAATTAAAATGATCTTTGAAATATATTTTAATATATTAATAAATATATTAATATATAAATATAACTATATATATTAATATATAGATATATATATATATATATATTAATATACATATATATATAACTAAATAAATATTTATATATATATATATGTTAATATATATATATATATATATTAATATATAAATATATATATATATTAACAAATGAAGATAAAAGCAATATGGTGGAGTGGTAAAGGCTTAGGCATGCATACAACAGGTCCTGAGTTTGAATCCGAGAGGAGGTAGGTTGCGCACGTGGGTGGGAATAATGGAGTGCTATATAAATTAGGGTGTTTCGATCACATCATTAGACAAAATTACGATAAGGGTTTGGGTTCACTCCCCATTCCATGCCTTTATTCACATAATATCCACGTGTTATTATTTAGAATTAAAAAAATAACACCTTGAATATTATATCATAAGGACAATAGAGTTTCATTATAGACCGTGAGATTTGATAACTATTTCATGAATAAGTAAATTACCAGGTTATTCATGTTTCGTGATAAAAGTAGCTTTTCATGAAATGACATGTGTAAATATACATTAATATACATATATATGTATATAACAGTCTAACATAAAAGGATACATATATATATATAAACATGTTTATATATATATATTAGAATAAAACATGATTTCATATCCACACAGATATGTATAGGTATGAATAATAAAATATATATATATAAATTCTCTTATTTACAAACATATAGGAAATAAAATGTATTTTAAAAAATTATACACATATAAATAAAATTATATATATACATATCTATATATGTGAGATTAATATTCTGTTTCACCCAAAAACAATACGTATGTAGATACATATATATGCGTGTTTTAAATAAATGTATCATATTAAACAATCTATTTACGAATATATATTCAAATATAATGTTTGAAAATAAAACAATATTAACATTTTCATAAGTTTGGAAAAATTAAATAACATCACTAATACTTAAAGTGGATAAATCAAGAAAATAATTTTATAAAGAGACAACCATGGGAAAGAATTATATTTTACATTCAAAGAGGTATATATATATTTATATATATACACATTTGTAACATTATTATTAAAAAAAATTTGAAAATTGAATAACATCCCATGTGTGTACATAGCAGACAAATTACGGTTTAAAAAATATATATATTCAAGAAAATAAATCTCATGAATTTTTTTGGCAGAAAAGTTTTATAAACTCAAAATGACCCCCCTTAACATTATAAAAAATAATTAAAATACCATTAGACAATACCAATGAATTAATTAAATTTTTTCATATAAAAATCATATATTCCGAAATAGTTTTAAATATTTAACCAAATTTCCCCTTTATTTCATAAATATTTAATTAAAAATTATTTAGATAAATAGAAATTAAATATTTGTAAACTACTAAAACAAATTGACATAAAATATGAAATGGAGAACCGAATTGAATCATTTGAGAAAATATTATTCTCATAATGAGAAAAAAATTATCATTCTAATCAATGATTTTGAATCAAATAACCCTCGTTTGAATAATATTGAAAATAAATAAATGCATGAAAAATAAGTATTTCAATTATGTAAATATAAATATGAAAAGAAATAATTTAAAACTGTAAACATGTTTTATTTTGAAATTAAAAAATTGTTTAAATATATTGTGAAAATAATTTCCCAGAATTTATTTACAAAAAAATAAGAAAACCTTATTAAACTACTTTATAACATGCAACAACACACCCTATGTAACTCGCTTCTCTTACATTAGGAGAAATACTTAGGGATGATTCTTAGAAAATGGAATAGGTTCTTATGTATCTAGTTCATACATAATTTAAATCCATAAAATATAAATTTCTATAGTTATATTATAGTGGATTCCTATATAAGCTAAGTGTAGGTGGAAAATAAATAGCCACAAAATAAAAAATATTATTTTATATATATTTATATATACATATTTTCAAAACCAACAGTCCAAAATGATTGAAAAAAAAAAATATAAGGGTGTTTGAAATGTGGACTACATACAAAAATAAAAATATGTGTCAACAACCAGATAAAAAATGAAATTAATTTGAATCATTTCTTAAATATGGCATACTCATCGAAGAGATCCAAAAAATTAAATAATGATCAACGGGTCATAGATGAATACGATTGAAGAAGAAAGACACACATGTCGTCCTATGCAAAAAGGATTCATGAAAAATGGTCTACATAATTATTCAACATCTATAAAATAACACAAAAACCTACCATGGTTAGGTTGATGTAGATAGAACCTTTAACCAATTATATCTCACAGAGAAATGATACCCTAACTCGCAAATTAATCCCTTTTGACAACGCTTGACCTTCAAGATCCCTCATCGGTGTTTAACGATCGCTCGGACTCCTAACAACCATTTTTCCTCCCTAGGTCAAAACCCCCCTCGGTTACACAACCTCCATCATTCTTGGATCAATCCCTCTCTTTCTGATGTACTCGACGACCGATCCCTTTTCCCCTTGCCCGATTTCTTTTCTCAATCGACACCTCCCCCTCCCTTGTAATCATGTTATATCTCTATTTTTATCATTTTGTTTTATTATTTCTTAACAAATCATACCATGTTTTTTCATAAACATTTTATCACTTTATTATTATAATTTGTTTTAACATTTTTTCATATAAAATTTTAAAAATTTTAAAAATTGTTTTATATTTATCATATTATGTTTAATTAATAATTTTATATAAATATATTTATACTCAAAATTCATAAAAAAATACAGATTTATAATATTTAAAAAATATATTACTATAATTTGTTTAGAAAATTTATTATTGAATTTATGTATAATCATTTTTTTTATAAATTTTAATTCTTAAAATTTAATTATAAAAAACATATATTATTACAAAAATAAAAAATAAAAAATATTTTTTCTAATTATATGTAAACCAACATTAATTATTGAAGAATATTTTAGTTTTCAAAATATTTTATTAAAATATATTTTAGTTATCAATTTAGCATGTAATTCAATATAATTTTTGATAATAATTTCATAATTAGTTTACCTTTCAAATAATATTTTTATTTATTCATAAAAAACATATGTTTTTACAAAAATAATCCATTAAAAATATTTATGATAAAATATTCTTTTAAACTATAGAACATAATTTGATTAAACTTTAAAATCTAAACTTATAATAATTTATTTAAAACATTATAAAATATTATAAATAAAAGTATAATTGAAAAAATAATTTAATAAATTATCACTTATCATAAATCCATTATTATAATTATTATTTTTTAATAATAATACAAATATTTTCAGTTATTATTATTTAATTCAACATATTTAATCTTATCATATGACAAAAATGTAATTTTATTTATTTAAAATAAATAAATTATTAATATTAGTGATGTCACATTATTCCCCATTAAAATAATTTCATCCTTTAAATTCCATTACCATACCTATAGAAATTCTGAATTTCACTATTCAAAATTTAGAAAACTAGGAGCGCCATATTTTTCCTTAATGTAAAATCCAATATAATTTAAAGGACTCTAAATTTTCAAAGTGTTTCTCCATATATTCACCTCTAAAGTTTTTTAATCCTCATCTCTGATACGAACTATGATTACCCAAGACTTATTCCATTTTATTATAAATCATTTATTATTTATCAATCTAAGACCTCAATGTTTTAGAGTTTTAGAAAAGTTGGATACATTGGATAATTCTAATTATAACTCTAAAAAAGGACAATAAAACTAGTCCTATTCATTTTAATGGTTGAACACTATAAAAGATCCTTTGTTAGTCACTCGCTTCTATGTGTCCTTATTTCCTATGAAAAGTGGTTTTGAAAATCATTGTGTGAGAAAAAAACTTAGTAAGGGGTTTCGAAACATGTGGAAACATATCATAAATTTTTCACTTCAACATAAAAAGTAAAACATGTGATACATCTTGAAAATTACAAATATAAAAAATCATCAATTGATCTAAAAATAATAATATTTATTTCTAAATAGGTTTCAACTTATGTAACCTATAAAAAAATACATTTCTTTCATTTATGAAATAATAAAAATTCTCTTGATAACTCATAAACATTCAAAAATAGTTCTCAAAAGAAACGTTGATCATAACATGAAGTCACAGTTCAATCTAGAGAAAACATATTATGATGGAAGCAGTCCCATGATGGATTAGGTTCACTATCTAATCCAATAGTGTTATTAAGATACACATATCATGCGCCATATGTGACATATCATGAGATTTCAACAATAACAAATGAATTAGAGTGCTATATAATTCAGGGAACACCCATCACATGATTTGAAAAAAGTCCCTAAAGGGTTTGGGTTCACACCAAATTCCATGCCTTCATTGAAAAAATATCCATGTGAGATTATTTTTAATTAAAAACATTATAACTTTTATTTTATATCATAAAGACCAGTAAGTTTCTTAAAAAGTCACGAGCTTTGATATTAATTTCCTAAAAAGGTAAATTACTTTGTTATTAATGTTCTCTGATAAATCTAGTTTTTCATGAAATGAAATTTGTAAATATTCAATCATATATATATATATGTAATATTTTTACATCAAATTATACACATATAGATATATTTGTTTTCAAATATATTAGAATAAAACCTGACTGCATCTCCACACACATATGTATATGTATGAATAATGATGCATATATATGTACAATATATATATATAAACATTCATTTATTTAAATACATATAGGAAATAAATACTTTTACATAAATTGATACATATATAAATACATTTATATATAAACGTATCTATTGATCTTAGATTAAAATTATGTTTCACCTAAAAATAATACATTTATAGAAACATATGTATACTTTTTTTTAAATGTTTCATATGAAATTTTATATTTATGTATATATATTTATATACATATTATTATTCAAAAATATAATAATTTTAAATTAATCATAAATTTTAAACACATTGATAACTTCATTTTCACATAATGTGTCTTAATAAAGTAAATAATTATATAAATAGAAAAATGTGGGTGGGCATGATTTTTAACATTCAAATCTGTATATATATATATATAAATAAATTTTCAATATTATTTTTAAAAAGTAATTTTGACAATCGAATAATATGCCATGTATATATATTTAGTACCAGTTAAGGTTCTTTTAAAAGAAATAATTTTAATAAAATAAATCTCACGAATTTTTGCGTAAGAAAAGTCTTATAAACTCAAAATAACATCCTTTCCATTATAAAATGATAATTGAAATACCATTATACAATATTTATGGAGTAAAACCAATTTTTCATAAGAAAATATTAAATATTGAAATAATTTTAAATATTT
The DNA here is from genome assembly GCA_963277665.1 of Viscum album. Classification (NCBI taxonomy): domain Eukaryota; kingdom Viridiplantae; phylum Streptophyta; class Magnoliopsida; order Santalales; family Viscaceae; genus Viscum; species Viscum album. The sequence continues at coordinate 790,968,204 of OY728162.1, read as the reverse complement.
AACAAAATTTCCCCTTTATATTCTAAATATATAATTAAAAATTATTTATAAAGATAGAAAATAAATATTATTAAACCTATAAAACAAATTGAGATATAATATAAAATTCAGAACCCACTTGAATCATTTGAGAAGATTTTATTTTCACACAAAAAAATATCTTGCACATAAATAGTTATGAAACAAATCACCTTATTATGTAGAAGATTGAAAATAAATAAATGAATGAAATGTATTTATTTCCATTAAATAAATATAAACTTGATAAGAAAAAAATCTAAATCTAAAAAAAATATTTTGAAATAAATAAAAAAACATATTTTTGAAGATATTTCCAAAATAAATTTTGTTACTTGATTTACAGATAATCAGAAAACCTTCTTCGGTTTCACCATAGATTGATGAAACACCCCTATCTAACTCACTTCTATTACATTGAGTTTAATACTTAAGGATGATTGATATTGAAAGGAAGACATGCTTATATAGCCATATGCACCAACATTAATTTACTATTTTCACTCACTTTAAATTATATTCAAGTAACATATAGTTGATCTTCCCTCAACCATGTGTGGAAATTCACTTAGGAAGGGATTAAGAGTAGACGTATGGGTGTTTGAATTATCTATCAATTTTCTTCATGAATATTGATTTCAATTATGAATAAGTGTTAGTCACTAATTGTAATCATATTTATTATTTAGTATTTTTAAAAAGGGATTATTATGAATGGAAATAAAAACCATCTGATAAAATTAAGAAATTAATAGTATATTGTATTTATGTCTTAATTTTAAGATTTAACTTAATGAAATTAGCCTGATCTTACTATTTGAACAATATATTTAGATTGTCTCCATTAAAATAAATAAATATTACCATAATAAACTCGTAAACATAAAAAAAAATATTGAAACTAATTTATTAAACCCAATTAATGATTGAAAGAAGGTTGGTATCTCTTACAAAATTAGTCATTGAAATTGATCTATTTATTATTATTATTTTTGATTTTTTTAAAATCATTATACTCTTGTTTCAATTTTTTTTATCCATGTATTTTCATATATTTCTACATAACAATAAGACCTATGGATTTATGTTTTCAATTATATATATCACTCATTGGACCTACCTTGGACATTCACTAATGTATATCTTTTAAGTATAGTATAAATCATGAACACATAATTTTTAATCATGATTACCCACTAGAATTGATAATTCTAGTGGGATGGCTAATGTTTTTAGCACTACTGGTGGTGATCAAGGGCGAACATAGTCGTATAAAAAACATTCTTTATAAAGAATTTCTATTCATGAATTATTGATAATTATTTTATTTTAATTATTTTTATGTGCATATTTTTTTTATTTTTTCATTTCATGAAAATTAACGCCAAACCAGGATGCCAAAAACATCATCAAGGAGCCTTGATTCATGAGAAATGATTGATTATAACCCTAATAAGAATAGTATTCTATGTCCATACAAATGATTTACCGTCTAAGAGAATATGATCTCAACTACACCCAATATACCTCATGTAAATTTCTCCAATGGGAACCAATACAAATAAGCACCACCAATTCCCCATGCTAGAACCACAATGGACTCTGATTTATCAATTATTGATGGTTTTTCCTTTACTTTTGTTCATATTTTGATTTAGGTGAACAATTTAAATATTAAACTAAGACTAATACCAATAAAAAACATATAATGATTTAGTGTCATGACAAATGAAGATCTACATTGATATTTGACTATCCTCGGTGAAATTTGTGACATATTCAACACTAATTGAGTAACATAAAATTAATATGAATGAGGGTATTCTAATTCTATATATATGTCTAAGAAATATATTTTTTAATGAGTTAACTCTTTTGTTACATGAAAACCTAGGATAACTAATAAAAATTATTATTAGACAAATACATTGCACTATAGATGATATAGAGGTTCATAAATGAATCAATTTTTTATTGTTTACATCCTACGACTTGAGTGAAGATCGATGAAATATCCATTAAATGATTAATTTTGAAAACATTTTATGTTGTAAAAGACATTTTCTATTATATTCCTCAGAATGTTAAATTATGAAAAAGTGATTAAAGTCCACAGAGGAGAGTAATATTTTAATTTGAAGAGATGACCTTCATGGATACCCAATTGGAATAATTGATAAATAAATTAAATAACTTATAATTTATGGTGGCATTTACTCAATCACAGTATTCACAACCACTTACAACTAAAAAGGTTTTATAATATCGTGATATTTGAATAGGAACCCACATATTCCAAGGTTTCAGTAGGGTTTAGCGGATAATAAACCTTTCAATAGAAACTTTGTTAGTTATAATCACTACCTCAAACAATTCCAAAATACCTACAACAAATTGAGGTGAATTCAACACAATCCATAACTAAATCTATTTTATAAATAATAGAAATGTTCCTTAATTTTAAAATAAAATAATGGTATACCCAAATATTCATATGAACCACAACCCATGAGGGTATTCCAACTATTACCACCCCCTCAACTATAAACCAACCATCATCCATATAAATTCTATCCAAAAAACACCTTCAAATCCCCTAAAATCACTTAAAGGAATGTTCAATAACCTCATCCAAAAGCATTCTTAGTAGATTATAAGACAATATAACTCCATAAAGAGTCAATAATACTCTATCTATAAATATAGAAACAAGTGGGGAAATATATCAAACATTGTTAGAGTGACTACTCAATATCCTATTGAGTAAAATGGAGGAAACCCAAGAGAGAAGGTGAGGGCTATGATACTTTTTTAGGTGAGAGGTCGAAGAGAATAAGAAAAATAGAATGAATATTTTGTATAAATGGAATAATATAAATTAATGGTGGAAGAGAAAAATTGAGAATAGAATGAGGATAAAATATAATTAAAAAAAATTATTAGATGGGAAATTCTAGAAAATAGGTTTTTAAGGATAAGAATGAATCAAAAAGAGAGAACCTTATATACCCCCTCTTTCCTTCTTAGTGAGGATAAAGAAATTTATTTTATAAATTCAATTCCCAGAGTTTTATATGGTTTCATAAAACCATATATATACATCTCTTTAAGTTAATCTATTTCTTAAATGATGGATTATGACAAAATTTTATATGAATTACTATACGAAAATAGAATTCTAGATGTTTCTAGTGTTATTTCTCTATGAAAAAATTGTTAAATAGAATTTGAAAATAATATACCTCCAAATATGAGAGATATTGGGTTATTATCAATACTATTCACCATTAGTTCATGCACATTCAAGAATACACATTGTGACTTAGGAATGAGTTGAAACATTTATTCCCATATATGTGTTTCTATAAATGGGATTGGATAATCAAAATATGATATTATTTACACTCTATCATATTAGTATATCGATGAAGTACCCCTAAGGATTTTTGAAAATGTCTTTTAATGGTGGAAAAATTTAGATTACAGGGAGATTTTTTTATCCTCATTATAGAATAAGAAGGAGATATTCCCATAATCCTTGGAATATCATTCAATGAAACTAAAAAATCATTTATAAATGTCAACTAATGATGAATAATTTTCAAAGATAGTGATGAGTAAGTCATATTTGATCTTATTAAAACTATTAATCGTGAAATTAAATCATAGTATTTCTATATAATATATTCTAATAAATAACACACATATATCATGAGTCTATAAATAGTAAAAGTGGTAATTCAATGCAACTAATTAATGATATAACAGAATCTAAGGAGGATAATTTATAACTAGAGGGTTAGGAAGAATCTGAAGTCATACAATGGAGAAAACAATTGTAAATATATTCTTATCCAGGATTAATTTTTTCAATCATCAAAATATTAATGATTTAGTTTAATCCATTGACACAAACTCTATGGTACTTATTCTCGGGTGAAATAAACTATTAGAGAATGTTTATTATTGAATAATTAATAATTAATAGGAATAAAAATTGTTATATGCTTTAAATAAAGGGAAAAATCATTTACTTTTTGTTTTTTCATTACAAAACGAATTAATCTTTTCATTTTCACAAAAACGTACAGCTTGAAGAAGGGTTAAAATAAGAAAATATCTAAAATGATACATACCTCATTGAGAAAAATATAAGATAACTCACATAGTTTCTTTCAATTATCAATGGAATTAATCCCACCATTTTCACACAAATATCACTGCTAGACGATTTGAGAAAACTAAGATTGTTACTATAGGTGAGACTAACACAAACTATAAAATAATTTTCCAAGAAAAAGGTTTTAAACTAATTGATATAGGGATCATCATTTCAATATAAAAAAGTAAATGGGTGACCCCATTTGATGTAATTCCAAATATGGGTGTAATACTATGATAATGACTAATGGAAATGAGATGATACCTACAATGATAGTTACATGATACTGGGTATGCATAGACTATCAAATACTAGAATCATCCATATGAAAGGAAAACATTCTATTATTAATCATGGATCAATTCTTAATAGGTTATCTCAATATGAGTTCTTTTTTCCATTTAGATTGACATTCTAATTACAACCAGATTATTTTTTATCTAAATAACAAAGATAAGGCAATGTTTACTTACCCATATCAAACATTCTCTTATCAAATCATGTATTTTGCAATGTTTAATTAACTAGTGCCTTTTTAAAGGTGTGTGACACTTATTTTTCATAACATGGTGGAAGAATTTCTTGATATTTTCATGGATTCTTTCTCAGTATATAGGATATTCATTGAAGTATTTCTATACAAACATGATTTGGTAATTAAAATATTTGAAGAAAAATTCTTAGTTCTCAATTGGGAATGTTCCACATTATAGTTCAAGGCAATGTCATTCTGGTGAACATAATATTTAATCATGGAATAAAGGTAGATATAGTAATGAAAACATTCATATATGATCTCCATGATCATAATACAGTGAAGTGTATTTAAATATTTCTTGGACATGATTGATTTTTCCACCACTATATAAAAGAAAATTTTAAGATATCTAGGCTACACACCGTATTTTGTCAACGTAAGTTTTTTTATATGTAAGGATGAATTTATTTCCTTGAAAACAAATTGGCAACACTAATCAAGATATTTCTAAATTGGTAGAAAAATTTCATCATAATGTGAGATCCAAGTGATTTCATTATAAGAGATACTCTAATATAGTAGGTATATCATATTTTTCAATATATCTTTTATGACATCCATTCCCATAATAAGCCCCAAATAAATTAAATTTTCACTCAAAAAAATATATAACAATGTTTTTTTCTTTTGATAATTTCAAACTATATTTAGTAATCGTTGAGGTGATTATCTACCTTGATCACACCTCTTGATTTATTTTCTAAAAAAGGATTCTAATCCATTACTAATTTGGTGTATCTTAAAACTACAATAGTTTTATAGGATTAACATAGAAAAAATGGATTAGATATTGTAGTGGCAGACCATTTTTTGAGAATACTCCCGAATAATATAGAAGATGAGGAGGAGAGAAAAATTGATAATGAGTTCCACGACAAGAAGCTATTCTGTACTAATTTAAAATCTCTTCTATGGTTTTTCAACATTATATATTATTCAGAAAATGATACCATAAATCTATGTTTTTGAAATCATTAATGAATTAACTTTTTAGATAATTCAAAAAATTGTTTTTGTGTTAATCAATTTTATTCATGAAATGTAATGAATTGTTAATTTACGGATGTGTTACAAAATCCAAGGAGAATATCATACTATAATTATTCAATTCATCACAAAATGGAGGACACAATTTACATGGTATAATAATGGCCATGATAATACAATGAGGATTATTTTTGTTGACAACCACAAAGTTGCAAGGGAGTTCTTATAAAGACATGATAGATTCCAATATAGGGATAACATTGGGAAAAGACTTGAGATTCCAAAAAACCCAATTCTAAAAGATGAGGTGTTTTATGTATTGAGAATTGATTTTATGGGGCCCTTCCCATACTCCATGAGAAACCCATACATACTTGTTCATCAGATTTCCATCACTAAATGTGTAGAATATGAGGCCACATGGAAAATATATCCAATTTAGTGATGAAATTGTTATGAAAGAACTTATTTTATCTTGTTGGTATGTCTAGGATACTCATAATTTCTTGATAAAAGCATTGAAAGAATTATATTTTTTTTTGTTCTATAAAATTAAAGAGTTTGAAACAATAGAATCTCCCCTCACCACCCACATACCTATGGGAAAGTAGAATTATCCAACTGATTGATTATAATGATTTTGGTGAAAAATAAATTATCAATATGGAATGATTATAGAAAAAATCCTGATAATATTTTAATGTAATAAATGATATATTTTAAAATTATATCTAGTATAACCCCATTTAGGCTTATCGATGAGAAACTAGGCCATTAATGGGTGGATCTCGAGTAGTGATAATATATGGAAATGAAGAAAGTGTCCATAGACTCACACATAGATAGAAAGATACTACTATATTTGGATAAATTATAAGATAATGAAAGAGATGCATATTATAATTAAAATACATATATAAATAGAAAATCAAAAGGTGGTTTAATTTATGAACCAACCATTGAATATTTATACCATGAGATACAATACTTTTGTTTTAATCTTGTTTGAGATTGTTTCCAAAAAAACTATAGTCACTTTGGTTACGACCCATCATGGTATAAATGCTTTTCACATGGTTCCATTTTGTTTTAAGGAGGGAATTAACCATCATTAAAGTTCAATAAAAAATGATGAATTTATACAAGTATAATTTCAATAATTAATAATTTTTATGTCTCAAAATTTCCTCAAATTAAAAAAGTTACGTCTAGATATTGACTTTAATTAAAGACCTAACTGTGGAGAAACCTAGGTATGTTTTCATTTTTAGGATTAGAATTCTACTTTATATTTTTTACAAATTATTAGGGTAAATTATTTTATAGATTTCTGGGAACTCTCCCCTACTCATATACTGAAGATCTAATTCGGACAAGATAAAATTTGAGAGGAGTAATAACCAACAAATTGAAGGAATTGGTTTTAAGGTGCATCCAGATATATCATTTCCTAAAACACTACTCCCTAACGTAAACATTCTAGAACTATGACACACAATAACTGACTACAGTATAATAATGTAAAGTTGTTGTATAAAAAAAAGTCATACCCAAATAGGGTGTGTGTACACTGTGTCTCAACCTGAAACTATTATAACATGGAGTGAAAAATCAGGTTGTTATGGGAAGTAATTTTTCATTCAATAATTCTTATGGAGATCGAAAAATAGAAACATTAATTTTTATATAGTAGTATTAATGTCATGATTTTGACCTGAATTGAATCACATAAGGATAAAATGACATGGTTGTTCAGTGGTGGCTTCCCCCATGGAGTTACAACTCTAGAGGACGGAGTTTGAAATATACCATGGTTTTAGAACTAATGAATCCATTCAATAGTTACTTGGGTTATGCCACAATGTATTAAAATACATTTAATTCTAAACACAAGAACCTAAATTGTGCTATTAGTATCCCTCTTCCCATCTATTAGTTATCCCTTAATTGATTTTCTTAGCACTTTGATATGGTTATGGTAACCTTCAAGCAGTAAAGATACACTTCTAGATCCTCTCCAACATGACTTTCATACCACCTCATACCTATTTCAACATAATAACTACACTGTTTCCCAGCCCGCACTATGAAAATTCACTATACCCATATAACCATAAAAACATTTCCAAACAATGAAAACAACACATTTAAAACCCCCTATGAATCCATCTCGAGCCATTACCCATCCATATCCATATCCCTCCCAAAATGGATCAAATTAAAACTATTAATAACAAATACAAAGATAAATACCCATTAACAAAAACAAAAAATAATATACATATGAGACACCCAAAATAAAAAATGTATAAACTACCCACACAAATACATGATCCCTTACTAATAATGTCACCTAACCCATTCACATATCATTAACCTAAACGAATACAAACCAACCAAACAACCCGTCACACATCTCTGTATGATGATTTTTTCCAAAATCACCATAAATATTTTATATGGTTCACTGAACCCAAACACTGGAAGAGTCTGGGGGGACATTAAATGTCATTAATTCATAAAAAATGAAATTTGACATGAATATTATAGAATATTTTGATATAAATGATCATGTTATATATTCATTCAAAGATGTGAATTTATAACATATTACTCGTGTATTGGAGGAGGATTCTATTGAGTGGATATGAGAGTTACAATTAGTATTTGATATGAAACATGAGTATATTAAGTTAAAATTTGTTCAACATAATTGGATCCTTTGGTTTATAGAGTTTGGAGTAGGATAATGTGTCAGAAAATATGAGTTTATAGAGAGAGTGGATTATAATGATTTTATATTGGGGCGTTGTAATAACACAATCCATAAGTAGTATATGAAAAGAACTATTTACCCATTGAGAAGGAACAAACCTAAAAACTAAGAGAATTTAGATGAGAAGTTATCTCTTAAGGATTAAACATCGGGAAATCTCTCATTAACGGTTTTATAAGGGTTCGTGATAAGGCTTTGTGATCAGATTATATGTTCTTCTTCATTATAGAATTTATATACGGCTGTTAAGAATCAACATGTCAAAATATTTTTCATTATATTAAGAATGAATTTTGAAAAATACCAAGGTTATTATTATGTGTGGGAATTAAACTACATACCAAGCAAAGAACTTGGGAGTTTTTGACTAATCATTGCACCTATTGTCATTCAGGTAGATTATGTTTTCTGACGTCCGATTATTAGTAAAATGGTCCCATTAATGATAGAGGTAAAGCGAATGAATGGGATTAAAATTATAATTATTTAGTGTTGGACTATGATTTTATTGAGGGACACTCAGATTCTTCTTTCACTTCCCAATCAAACCCAACACCAAGAGTATGCATAAAAGTTTCACAATATTAGAAACAACCTCCAACCTTTCCTCATGGGGATTTGAATTAGTATTTTCCAATTTAATTCAGTGTATGACTGGAATAAAGAACCATTTATATGATAAGATGAAGGTAAAATTTGATCCACCTCCCATTCTACCACATGACTTAAAACAACACCAATTTTTTCTATTATATCCACCCTAGTGGGAACATGTTAGGTTCATCCAAACTCAGTATTTTTATCCCACTCAACCATCCACATATTTATTTTGTATTAGAACACCCCAAATTGGGAATTTATACCACCCCCAACCCACCTATCTTCACATTTTGACACATAGGATACTAGTTATCTTATGGATACTAATGAATAATTATTGTTCAAGTTGGATTCCAAAAATAATAGAAAGGGTCTGATAAATTACCCTATAATGGAGGTTCTGTTTATTGACCTAGTTGATCAAAAAATGATCTCCCTAAGGATATGGGAGATACCAACTCAAGATAATGATCATCCACTAACTCTAACTACTAAAATAGTCACTATAATGTCCCTTCCTAGTGATACACAAATTAAAACTACCAATACATATATCTATATCATAGCTGATCCTCTTGTAAACACTGAACATTCCTAGGGTCATGGATCTACGGCTACCCTACCTAGTGGGGAACCATATACCAAAATTACTATATAACTACCATTATCAAGCTCTCATCCATATAATTTATAAATATACCTAATTAATCATTCATCTCAGTAGTTTCCAACACAATCATTGATTGTCATTCCTCATTTATACGGTGTGATAGAGGTAGTTTCTAACAGAACCTAGATTTAGACTACTCTACCTTCCCTTATAAAACACTAGTTGTCAAGGAACATATTATGGAGAACTATTTGGTTATTCAATGCTAGTATGTGTAGTCCTTTAGGGATTTCATGATTTCATTGACAAAAATCATAGTTTAGGTGGATCCCAATGGGGAGATGGGGGTGGGGGTGGAACCAAGGAGTCATAGGATTTCCTCCCCCTTCCAAATTTTTTTAATACCTTATATTTTTTTACTTGCTCATGTTTTTTAGAATTTACTATATTTATTTTCCTATTGTGGTTATTATCTATCCATTATATAACATGTTGAATGAAAACAAATAGAATAATATTTCTTTCATCAATTTTTTCTTAAACATTATAAATATAACATTTTCACATTATCTTGTTACCCAGTTCAATGTTTTCATTTTAGGAAATAAAATCCACCATAATCCATCAATTCATAGGAATTTCATATAGTATATTCCATCCATATATCAATGAATAAAATCCTACATAAATCATGGAGGTCCTTAATTATTTCTTAAGTTTTTATAATTTACTATTATGTATTTAAAATAATATTCATTTTCATCTATCTCTACATGATTTTAAATAGTGGATAAAGTATTAGAAATTATGTGTGGGGGAGGGATTCTTGGAAACACATTAATTTTTTCTTGAAATCAATGGACTAAGAAAATTTTATTTGGAGACATCTCTTGACTTATGAAAATTATGAACACACATGTAAATAAAAGAAAAATATTTAATTGGGAATTATTGAAAATAAATTACTTTGTAATTCTTATTATGATATCCAATATAATTATAGAATTATTTTTTCATCTAATCTAAAATTTATAATTTTTTTGTTTATTCAGTTACTACATAACGTTCATATTAAGTGTGATTTTTTAATAATTTGAAATTTAATTCTTGATAGATGTTTTAAACTATTTTGTTATATTATTTATAATAACCTATTTCATAAGATAAGTCCAGAAATACATTACTATTTAAAATTTGTCAATGATATTTTTCAAAAAAATGAGTTTTTTTCAAACCACTCAAATATGATGGAAGATATTTTTTGACCCTTTTTACCTTTATTCCTAACCTATATCTATCCATATTTTAATCTTGTAATGTCCATGAAATTTCTAAACATGTAATCCAAATTATAGTGTAATTTATCCTTCATACAAGACATTATTTAGTACATATACTTTATTTTTTTCTTTCAAGATTAAAAAGGGTGATTGGTTATGCGTGGAACTACCTTGTGAGAATACCATGAAATATAAGGTGGTAGAATTGTAATTAGTGATTTGGAAGTTGATTTCAGTATATTTTATATTTTTATTACTCGATTCATATATTATTTTGGAAAACAAATATAATTAATAGATTATATCTTTTACATTTTATTGACCAATCATACATGATCTATGATATTATTATAACTATTAGAATTAGTTACAAGTGGAGATAAAATAAAGGTAGTTTGATTGGTGTTATACTTGATACTGCATCATTTTCTATTGTAAAAAAGGAAAAGGAAAGAAAATATGATGAAAACTTGTGCAATTATTGATGAATTTTCATGATGGGAATCATTAAGAGATATAGATATTAATGGGAGATGAGGAATTTGAAGTGGATAAGTAGGTCCCCATTTTATTGGGATCAAATAAATAAACATTATTTGTACTTAAATAATTTATCCTCGTTTTTATAGCATTGATTTTTAATGATTGCATCATGAAATACCCACCTCTATCCTCAAAGACATTAGAACATTTTTAGGATTTCCTCTTTATTTCTCTAGTTAGATTTCTATAAAGTGGTTTGAGATATTATACAGTCCAATAAATAGAATACATGAAATTTATAATGATAATAACTCTAGTTTTACATTATTCATGAGTGTTAAATTTGAAATTTTCTAAATAAGTATATCTCTATATGGGTACGTATGTCTATGGAATGGTTGAAAAATAATTATGTATGAGAATAATAGTTGAATTGTAATCTTAATAAGGATGTATTATTACTTAGAGAGGATGAGTATATTATAATTTAAAATTTTCAGCTCATATTTTGTTTTATTTACATGTTCTCTTCTGCTTTTCTATAGTTAAAGGATTGATCTTATTTCGAATCTTAGTAAATATATTTTCATTAAGGACAATAAAATGTTAAATTGTGGGTTATTTTGATAACTATTATTTATGAATATGTTTTTATCATCATTCTCAATGATTATGGGACATAATGCTACAATGTTTTTGAATTTTTATTGATTTATGAAAGGATAGAGCTTAAGGAAGATTTTGGATCCTCCATTGATGTTTTTAGAGTAACTGCATAGATATTACTCCAAAAAAATGTTTTCTACATTATCTAGTTAGTTTTACCAAAGTAAAAATTGTAAAAAAAAGAAGGAAATAATTCCACAAAATGGTTTCACGGTGTGGATGAATGTGATTTTGAAGATATTGCACCAAAATAAGTGACATCACAGTACAAGATGACACAAAATAGGATATATATGATTAACCAAGAAGGAATTATGATGTTAGGATTTTATGCTATTATATAATAAATTTTAGGTAAAAAATAAAAGAAAAAAAATTCCATCAAATCCTCCTATGAATGGATTCACACCATGTTTTTATCTAGTCACTGACGTAGAGAAATGATCTCTAGGATTGGAAATAGTTTAACTCTCAAGGATGAAGTATGGGATGATGAGACAACATTATAGGACAAGTAGAAGAGAATGGGTTGCTGTATCATTTGACACTAGGGGAGAACCATATAATATTGTAAGAGAACTCATGATTATGAAAGAGGATACCTATAATGTAATGTTTAAATGTGGGACGAGTCTCATAGGATCAAATAGAGACATCATTTAGTGATATTATATATGTATCCACATCATATTGAATTTAAATATCTTTACCTTTTTGAGGAGCTATAGAAGATCATTTTATAGAATCTGACCATTATTCTATGACTTTATGAAGTAATATTGATATAAAATACCTTTATAATTAAAAAATAATATTTTCCACTTCAAGATATAATGATACTAAGAAATATAAGGGAACAAAAGGTTGCATTTGTATCACTTCTAATGTTATTGCATGAACCTTGAGAGATTATGATTTTGAAATAGAAAGATGTATCTATGGCACACTAACACTATCCCTTGAACCACAATGATGTAACCTATGAAGAATAGATAAGGGTTTATATTTAAGTTATATAACCTCATTCCACAATGAAAAAAAATATCTCATGATGTAGATGAAGTTTATCAATAGGATATTCCATCCAAATATTTGGAATTATTATCTTTTACATTGAATTTTATTTGATTCTTAGACCCTATTATACTCTTTTTCTTCCTAGATGTCCACATTTATTGTTCCAATAATTATTAAATGTAAGTAATTTTATTTTTCAATATATTTTAATTCTTCTAAAATTCAATTAAAATAGTCACTCACTTCTTAAGATAGTAACATAAAACATGATTGAGCTTACTTCGACCATTATCACCTCATTAATTAAGAGGTGATAGATCTAGAGTAAAAGGATGAGTGTTTATATTATTTATAAATTTCTTTCATGTATAGAATTTGGTTAGGAATCACATTAAATCTGTAATCCCTATTTTATTCATTAGAATGTCTTTAAAAAACGTTTTGTGAAGGGATAGACTTTATAATGGTTGAGAAAATTATTCCATCCAAAATAGAATGGAATTTTATTTAGTTTTAAATATTAAAATTAGTGAATTTAGATGGATATTATTCTTTGAATAGGAAATTTAGATTGGTTTACGTAGAATTTTGGAGATTTTTTAAAATATATATGTAGCCTTGGAACAGTATTACAACCAATTGATTCAACTCAAATTAAGAATTAGAGAGATATTTATCTCTTACAAACCAATCCCTGGATATTAATCCTTTGAGTTTTTTAATTTAATTTTTTCAAACCATTATATTTTAGTTTAAATGTTGTTTTATCAACTTCAATTAAAATATTTATTATTAACAATATGTCCCAAGACATTCTCTTAAGAGTCTTACATATTAATCAAGGAATTGACCTCAGTCATTCCAAAGCCTACATCCTGGTATTTTGATACGAATTAATTATAGTAAATTTTTAAACTTGATTACCCATTTGAAACAATGTTGTTCTAGTAATGTTCAATCCTTTTTGTGAAAAAGGTTTCAAAATAAATATAATATATTGATCCTAAAATCATAACCTTTAGGATCTAGCACCATAAGTTTAAATAACCATGATATTATATGAGTCTCATGACACTAAGATGGGTGTAAATAATAGTAATGGCATATTTTAAGTTCTTTAAACATTAACCCTCTTCAATCATCAAATTCATTTCCCATGTTAGAAGGAACATATTACAAATTATCATTTTATAAAATTCATCTGATCCAAAAAATAAAAGAAAATAAAAAATGTAATACACCTATAGATATATAGATTTTACATTGTTTATCATACGAGGATATATCCATGTATCATACACCTGCATCACTACGAGTATAACCAATTACCCTGTCATATAATATTGATTGGAACAAATGTTTATCCAATGGTCACTCCACACCATGGGACACTACCTTTACATGATTTTTATAGATCAAGCATTGCTCAAACATGGGATACTCCTATTTATCCCCACTCTATTCACTGCTTCAAGGAAGGACTATTTAGTATATATTTTTGATATACTCTTCAAAATCAACATAGGTTTTAATATAATGAGTTAGAAAATTCAAGAGAGTATGTGGCAATGTCATTCATATTATTTCATCTATTTTTAATGTTATAAGTTATTAAAATCCATGTTGGGAGTTGAAAATTTGATCTTCAAATGAAACATCACAACAATAACAACATAATTCTTTCAACGAGAACTAGATATTTCAATAGAACTCCATAAATCACAATATTCAATCAATGATTTGATTTGATGAAACTATTGATAGTTATTTAAAAATGATATAACATTTAACATTTTAATTAATATTATTGTTATACCACAGTAACATAGATTTTATTAATTTTTTATTTCTTGTATGTCGTGATTATTTTTAAAAAAATACATATGATTATATTATAAAAGGATTTGATAACATGAAACATTTTTTTATACATTGAGGGATATTATCTATAACATTAGGTTTATACTATCATTACAAATAGAAAACATTGAAATTATAGGAGGTAAAGATGACGCTATTGGATGGTTTGAACCAACTATCAGGTCACCTATATAGGTCAGACTGTTATAATTATCATAAGATGTATGTTTTATTTTTTATATATTTTTTTGTTTCAAACAATGTAATCATTAAATTATTAATATTTTATTTATCATAAGAAAAATAAATCATTATCTAATTCTTTTAATTATGTTAAGAATTATTTTTTCAGGTTGTCATCCTAAAAAATTGTTATCATCATAAGAATTCTAAAAAACTTGTTCCAATAAAGTGAATCCACATCATAACATAAAGAGTCACATTATTTAAATTTTTTATTTTTTTGAAATTAAATTTAATGAGATAAATGAAGTAAATTTATATTAACCAGGAGGGCTTGTTTAAATGTCTCAAAAACACAAGGAGAAATAATGGCAC
Organism: Viscum album; assembly: GCA_963277665.1. Lineage (NCBI taxonomy): Eukaryota > Viridiplantae > Streptophyta > Magnoliopsida > Santalales > Viscaceae > Viscum > Viscum album. The sequence continues at coordinate 790,952,649 of OY728162.1, read as the reverse complement.
TGTAACAGCCCGAGATTTTATGAAAAAAATTCTTTTTAATTTTATTAATGTATTGTGTTGTACGCTACACCAAAAGGAGCTTTCAAAACACGCATCTTTGACTTGCCTTGCATTACATGCAATCGCAACCTTCCTTGATAGCGTGTGTAATACGCAATACTGAGTTTCATGAAACAACGATATGCTATTAAAATATTATTAAAACTAGTCGTTATGAATAGTAATAACCACTTTTTAAATTTTAGAAATTTTATCTCTCAAAATGGACTTCATTTTTGGATTCAGAGTATCGAATTTAGCCTAAGGTGAAAATTTGGTACTTTTCGGATAACTTTCATATTCTGATGAATAGTGAAAATTACTATATTATAATTAAAAACAACTTTTTAATCAAAATAATTAATAGTGATAAATTTTTAATTTGAGTGGTTTTAAAGTATATTTAGAATATATTTTTACAATTCAATACAATGTTGTTCATTGGATGTAATTTCACATTTACACCAGACATAAACAAGTGTTAATCTTTTGATAGTTATTATCTCTTAAAAACACGCTATTTGTTGTGACAGTAGAAATTGATTATAAAATTAATTAATGCAAATTAAATGTTGGGAATTATTTAAAATAGAAATCATTTTTGAATTCGGAATATCAATTATAGCTTAGGGTGAAATTTTGGCATTTTTCTGAAAAACTTCAATTTTTGATGAATAGTGAAACTACTAAGTGGTAGTTAAAAAAATTAATTTTTTTCATAAATCTTAATTTTACCGCTTCTGTAAATGGAATTTCAAAAATCCGAGAGACACGGTTGATATCAGTAAGTAAAATGTGGTTCAATGAGATGAAAATAATTTTTGGTGAATAGTAACGTTTTACTTTTATTTACCACGGTTAAAAGTAAATAGGGTAATTAAGGGTACAAATGATATTGATATTACCCTAACACATGTACTAATCCTATTGTACAAGTGTATCTCGACCAAAAACAACATTAAGTGTAAAATATTATCATTTAGGCCCACTTGGATTAGATTAGGACATTTATTATTATTTAATTCAAAGAAGAGTTAAAAGAGTTAAAATCAAAGTTTATTTACTAAAACATTTTTAATATAGGGTTATACATAATATAATTTCGACTATAAATATTCATTAGAAAGATAAAACTCTTTCCTACATAATGGTAATTTATTTGTAATTTTTATACTTTAAATAATTTAATTTATTTGTGATACAACGATGATGCAGTAATTACCTTTTTAAGAAAATATTAACATAATTGATGTTATAAATGCCCAAATAAATATAATTTGAGACTTTTTATGACTTACACTAATTTTATAGATTAATATTACATGTTATTGTTTATTTAAGTAACTTGGTTCGAAATTATCATTTTGTTAGAAATTTCATAAAAATCATGTACCAAATAGTGTCAAAATTGACATAAATTAGTTTTTAAAACAAATATTATATTATTAATTGTTATTTAATTCCTAAAAATCTAAGGTTCGGCCAAATGACTTAGATAAGGATCTATATATTAATAATAAACAACTTGGGGTTTGTTTGGATTCATATAGTAATTTTATTAACCATATAGTGTAAGAAAACAAAAAGACACGGTAACAGTTAAATTATTTAACTTAGAGTTAAATCTAATTGATAAGGTTAAAATAATAACCTAAACTTGTCTAAATCCTATTGGATGAGAGTATTTCTACCCATCCCCACTTTATCTTCGAAATAAGACCATTTGGAACCATTATAAACCGAATTTGACCTTAATATAAAATAATATTTTGAGATTTTCCTAAGATGCCCCTCTCCTCCCTTATAAAAGGGCACCTCCTCCCCCTCCTCCTCACACCAATTTGAGCACTCAAGCTCGTCCAAACCCTGTCATGTTTTCCTCTCAACTTCCCTAGAATAATCCTAGAGGTCCTGGTCTTCTTCAAAGACCAATATTATTTCCTTAAGTGGAGGATTCAAAGAGGCGTTCCAAAGAAGAGGTAATATCCATTACCGATCTTTTCAATTTCTTTCTTCTTCAACTTCTTCTTCTTTAGTTGTTTCATTATAAAGTAATAACATCAGTATAACTTACATACTGATATGTTATTATAAATATTAAACAACCCTAATTCACCTTCTATCCATCCTACAGAAAAATGAAATCACCGGGCGTGCGTAAGTACGGAATACCGTCTCCACGCCGTGGTGTAATCTATTTTCCACCATCACCTTACAAGGATGGGTATAATGGTGTAATGAGTAACTATTTATGATTATTATATTGTAATATTGATACTAAAATAATATATATATACACAAATACAATTCCACGATCATAGGAATGATATCATCACTCGTGCGTATGTACGGAATACCGTCTCCACGATGTGATGCGACTCGTTCTACATGATCATCATTACATAGTAATTATATAAATGAATTTAATGAATAAATATGATATATGTCACACTAATACCATTCTAGATATAAGGTATCTATAACCTTAAAATAATAATAAGAATTTATTCGGCAAAACACGCATAAGAACAAAAGTCAATAAGGACCCGAGTAACAAGTAACAATGAAATATTACTAACAAGAAGCTAAGAATATAACCATATATTATATCATATCAATATTTATGATTCTGTAATAAGTCAATAACAATATTTAAACCATTATACAGGAGCTTCGGACATGTACAAAGCAAATTGGACCTAAGGTAAGGGAAATATCACAATCTCATTTTTATCCGAGATTGTTTATTCATAAGTATTTATTGGGGTGTATTTTATCATCCATATCCATGTTTCATCAATATGTAATATTATTTCCATCCACCTACAATTGTTTAAATCCATTTTTACCCTTCAGTGAGTTTTTAGTAATATGTATGAAAGGAATATTTTATCGTTTTTCGTACGAGGTAATTTTTGACTTTTCCGACAAAAGTACGAAAAATGTTTTTTTTAACTTATACGGCATGAATGGATTTTTAAAACATTATTTCCAAGAATCTTCCTTTACAAGTTTTCAGGTTTATTTTTAATCAACTTATTTTATTTTAAATTCGTATGACATGTTATGAAAGGAAAAAAAAATTTGAAGTAGAAAGGATATTTTCCTCAACAATGGAGTTCAAGTATTTTATCAAAATAATTTTCCATCTAAGATAATAAAAGGGTTCTGTTTTTATCCCTATTATTACATTGGTTTGATTATGTTGTGATGGAAATATTTTTATGAATTCCTTTATCTTATATGAATTGTTTTATGATGTCATGTTGTTTAAGAATCCCATTTTTATTACATGGGTTACGCTATGATGTGTGGTTTATGATTATGTGGCACACATAAGAAAGCATTCATTATAAGATGGGTGGGACCTATATCTCCCTCCAATGCATTGGGTAAATATTTAATATCTCATGAGATAGACATGGCTGGAACGGTAGGTTATACCGGTTCAGTGAAACAGGACTGGAATGAGGGTGACTCGGTTCCGAAAGGGACTTTGTCCACTAAGATAGTCTTGGCAATGAGTCATGACTAACAAGAAATGATTTTCCATGATTATGTGTGCATGCCACAATGTTTCAAGTTTCATGTTATTATTATGGGGATCTCATTTTCACTTCTATGATTTGTTCCATGTTAAGATATTATGATCTCTTTTGCAGGTTATGATTTCTAAAAAGATATGATATGATTTTTATTTCCTTTATTTTCCCTTGCTGAGCATTTGAGCTCACCCTTTTATGTTTTCTTTTCCCCAAGATATAAAGAAAGGTTTTAGGTTAAAAAAAAGGGAAGATCTTTATGGGAGATATTGAAGATCTTTCACCACGATTAGAAGATTACGTTCCGAGTTTCCAAATACACTAAACTATTATGATCCTTGTGTGTGTGTTTTTGTTATGTACCAAGTATTCCGCAAAAGTAATGTAATGTCCATGTACGTCAAGCTTCGGGTCTCTACAGTTGGTATCAGAGGAAAGGTTTAGTCAACCTTTGGAAACTAGGATGTGAGAACTTTAGTGAGATCCCTAGAAATATTTCTAAGGTATGTCTAGGGATGTCCCTAAGGTTAAGTATACATATAGGTTATAGTACTAGAATTATGCTAACGATCATAGAATTAAACCTAAGATGTTAGATATTGAAGGTACTCCACCTTTATTATGTTGTTTTCCCTAGCATGATTTTTGCCTCTCACACTATTCTTTTTGGGTTTTAGACGATGGCTGGAACCCGAAGGAACCGTGTTGATCAATGCAATGGACAATGCAATGATTTCCCTCCTGAACAAACAAATGTTATGGGAGATGGAGTGAAAAATCTTATTGCTATACTTACACAATCTATGAATCATTCTGGACTTCCAAATGAGCAGAGAAGGGAACAATATTCTATTGAGTCCTTCATGAGGCAACGTCCACCTTCTTTCAGTGGGTCTTCTGATCCACTTGTTGCTGAACAATGGATCAGTACCACTGAAAAGATATTTTCAGTTCTTCAATGTTCTGAGCATGATAAAGTCATCTTATCAGTATATCGTTTGGAAGGTGAAGCTGATCAATGGTGGAATCTTATCAAGAATACGAGGCAAAGAGATGAAATTGAGTCCATGGAATGGGACGAGTTCAAGAACTTGTTTTTCAGTAAGTACTTCCATCGTATTCTTCGAACAAAGATGGAAAAGGAGTTTCTTGAGCTAAAGAAGAAGGATGATGAATCTGTTGGTATATACGAATCAAATTTTACAAGACTTGCAAGGTATGCATCTGGCATTATCATCCAACCTGAAAGTAAAGTTGATCGATTTTTCAATGGCTTAAAACCAAGTCTTCGAAGGGAATTAGCTATAAGAGACTTTAGTATCTATGAAGAAATTGTGCGTTGTGCTATCAAGGTAGAAATGGAAGTTGGTGTTACATATCCATCTCATGGTTTTGACAAGAAACGAAAGATGGAGTTCAAGGAGAAATCTCATAATAATGGTGAAAAGAAGATGAATGTTTCCTTATGCACAAAGTGTGGAATGAAGCATGGTGGAGATTTTCTTAAAGGGAATAGAAAATGTTTTAAGTGTGGAAAAGAAGGTCATCGAGCAGCTGAGTGTCAAAGTAATGGAAAAAGGGATTCTAATGATGTGAATAAAGCAAACACTGCAGAGAACGCACCACCAACACTTCAATGCTTCAAGTGCAAGGAAATGGGGCATTATGCTAATAAATGCCCTAATCCAAGGGTTAGTGATGATCGACATGAGCAACCGCTTAAGGCAAAGGACAAAGGGAAGTCACATGCGATCACCATTGGCGATGTTGAATATGATAACGATGTGGTGGAATGATTAAATGTTTATGTAATGGGATTCCAAAATAATGTTGTATCATAAAGTATTGGAATATTTATGTATTGGTCTAATGTGGTATTCAAAGTGATTGAGATATTTTTGGAAATAAGATGATATGAGCATAATGAAGGGAAAATGAGAAAACGAAATGTTTAAAAGTATTCATGAGCTCATGATTGATATAAGGACTAAGTGATATCATTGTTTGAGTATATAGAATTTTGAGGATTTTGGTATGTGGAAAGTGTTAAATTTTAACTGCATTCATGTTTTCACTAAGGTATTCAAGAGAATACATGATTAAGGACTTTGAATGTTTGGAATGTGACCAACAAAACATATCTTATGATATATGGGGATGGACGATGGTGTTAAATCTCTGGTAATCGTTTTCACTATGTTATGAGAGTGGACTGCAGTATTATGGATAAGCCTAAAGATTGGAATGGATTATGTTGGACATAAGTTAGTATTGTTTAAGGATAAAAGTTTTCTCGATATTATTGATGGGATGTTATAGTAATATAGTTTTAGAAAAAGGACAACCTACAGGACGGGCGACAGCCCATCGCGTCGGACAAGGCTGTGAAAATCGAACTCACAACAGAAGTGCGACTGGCCTTTATCGCCTACCACTGGCCTACAGGAAGTCCCTGTTTAGTAGAAACTTGTTTTATTATATTAAGCTGTATGAAATATGATGTATAAGTCCATTTTAGGAACCATATATGATTAATCTCACTATGGATCGACTTATGTATATAATTTTTTTCTAACCTTTTGTTTGAGACAGATGGAATGACCCGTCAAGCTATCACATGATCTGCTAACACTTCACAAATAACAAATTCAACTTCATTTATTTAAGAGATGAAGTGGAAATTTTTAAAGGCATGAACAACAGTGAGATTGTACCAAAATAAAGTAAGTATTTATTCTAATTCAAATTCTTTAACTTTAGTGAAACGATCTTGAAAACCAAAAATGTTGTCCTAGTGATCTTATATCTGATGAATCAGATGGTACCTTAGATCGTCACAAATTTATGGCTTTGTGATTTCTGGTTTTTCCATAGCCATGTTCTCTACCACTCTCCATCAGAACATGATGGTTAGATTTCTCTTCCATATCCATATTTTTAGCTATGTGGAAACCCAGTGATTAGTTTATTTGGGTAACCGTTACGTTTCATAATTTTGTTTTTAAAGATTGGTTTTGATATTCCTTTTTACGATGTGGGTTTCTATTAAAGAAACTTTCTAATAGTAAACCATTTATAACCCCGACGAATTTCAAGGGCGAAATTCATTTTAAGGGGGGTAGAATGTAATAGCCTGAGATTTTATGAAAAATATTCTTTTTAATTTTATTAATGTATTGTGTTGTACTCTACACCAAAAGGAGCTTGCACAACATGCATCATTGACTTGCCTTTCATTACACGCAATCGCAACCTTCCTCGATAGCATGTGTAGTACGCAATACTGAGTTTCACGAAACAACGATATGCTATTAAAATATTATTAAAACTAGCCGTTATGAATAGTAATAACCACTTTTTATATTTTAGAAATTTTAGCTCTCAAAATGGACTTCATTTTTGGATTCGGAGTATCGAATTTAGCCTAAGGTGAAATTTTGGTACTTTTCGGATAACTTTCATATTCTGATGAATAGTGAAAATTACTAAATTTTAATTAAAAACAACTTTTTTAATCAAAATAATTAATAGTGATAAATTTTTAATTTGAGTGTATCTAAAGTATATTTAGAATATATTTTTACAATTCAATACAATGTTGGTCATTGGATGTAATTTCACATTTACACCAGACATAAACAAGTGTTAATCTTTTGATAGTTATTATCTCTTAAAAACACGCTATTTGTTGTGACAGCGGAAATTGATTATAAAATTAATTAATAAAACTTATATGTTGGGAATTTTGTAAAATATAAATCATTTTTGAATTCGGAATATCATTATATCTTAGGGTGAAATTTTGTCATTTTTCTGAAAAACTTCAATTTTTGATGAATAGTGAAACTACTAAGTGGTAGTTAAAAAAATTAATTTTTTTCATAAATCTTAATTTTACCGCTTCTGTAAATGGAATTTCAAAAATCCGAGAGACACGGTTGATATCAGTAAGTAAAATGTGGTTCAATGAGATGAAAATAATTTTTGGTGAATAGTAACGTTTTACTTTTATTTACCACGGTTAAAAGTAAATAGGGTAATTAAGGGTACAAATGATATTGATATTACCCTAACACATGTCCTAATCCTATTGTACAAGTGTATCTCGACCAAAAACAACATTAAGTGTAAAATATTATCATTTAGGCCCACTTGGATTAGATTAGGACATTTATTATTATTTAATTCAAAGAAGAGTTAAAAGAGTTAAAATCAAAGTTTATTTACTAAAACATTTTTAATATAGGGTTATACATAATATAATTTCGACTATAAATATTCATTAGAAAGATAAAACTCTTTCCTACATAATTGTAATTTATTTGTAATTTTTATACTTTAAATAATTTAATTTATTAATGACACAACGATGATGCAGTAATTACCTTTTTAAGAAAATATTAACATAATTGATGTTATAAATGCCCAAATAAATATAATTTGAGACTTTTTATGACTTACAAAAATTTTCTAGATTAATATGACATGTTATTGTTTATTTAAGTAACTTGTTTAGAACTTATCATTCTGTTAGAAATTTCATAAAAATCATGTACCAAATAGTGTCAAAATTGACATACATTAGTTTTTAAAACAAATATTATATTATTAATTGTTATTTAATTCATAAAAATCTAAGGTTCGGCCAAATAACTTAGATAAGGATCGATATATTAATAAGAAACAACTTGGGGTTTGTTTGGATTCATATAGTAAGTTTATTAACCATATAGTGTAAGAAAAAAAAAAGACACGATAAAAGTTAAATTATTTAACTTAGAGTTAAATCTAATTGATAAGTTTAAAATAATAACCTAAACATTTCTAAATCCTATTGGATGAGAGGATTTCGACCCATACCCACGTTATATTAAAAATAAGACAATTTGGAACCATTATAAACCGAATTTGACCTTAATATAAAATAATATTTTGAGATTTTCCTAAGATGCCCCTCTCCTCCCTTATAAAAGGGCACCTCCTCCCCCTCCTCCTCACACCAATTTGAGCACTCAAGCTCGGCCAAACCCTGCCATTTTCCCCTCTCCACTTCCCTAGAATAATCCTTGAGGTCCTGGTCTTCTTCAAATACCAATCTTAGTTCCCTAAGTGGAGGATTCAAAGAGGCGTTCCAAAGAAGAGGTAATATCCATTACCGATCTTTTCAATTTCTTTCTTCTTCAACTTCTTCTTCTTTATTTGTTTCATTATAAAGTAATAACATCAGTATTACTTACATACTGATATGTTATTATAAATATGAAACAACCCTAATTCACCTTTTATCCATCCTACGGAAAAATGAAATCACCGGGCGTGCATACATACGGAATACCGTCTCCACGTCGTGGTGTAATCTATTATCCACCATCACCTTACAAGGATGGGTATAATGGTGTAATGAGTAACTATTTATGATTATTATAATGTAATATTGATACTGAAATAATATATATATACTCAAATACAATTCCACAATCATAGGAATGATATCATCACTCGTGCGTACGTACGGAATACCGTCTCCACGATGTGATGCGACTCGTTCTACATGATCATCATTACATAGTAATTATATAAATGAATTGAATGAATAAATATAATATATGTTACACTAATACCATTCTGGATATAAGGTATCTATATCCTTAAAAGAAGAATAAGAATTTATTCGGCAAAACACGCATAAGAACAAAAGGCAATAAGGACCCGAGTAACAAGTAACAATGAAATATTACTAACAAGAAGCTAAGAATATAACCATATATGATATCATATCAATATGTATGATTCTAGAATAAGTCAATAACATTAATTAAACCATTATACAGGAGCTTCGGACACGTACAAAGAAAATCGGACCTAAGGTAAGGGAAATATCACAATCTCATTTTTATCCGAGATTGTTTATTCGTAAGTATTTACTGGGGTGTATTTTATCATCCACATCCATGTTTCATCAATATGTAATATTATTTCCATCCACCTACAATTGTTTAAATCAATTTTTACCCTTCGGTGAGTTTTTAGTAATTTGTATGAAAGGAATCTTTTGTCGTTTTTCATACGAGGTACTTTTTGACTTTTCCGACAAAAGTACGAAGAATGTTTTTTTAACTTATACGGCATGAATGGATTTTTAAAACATTATTTCCAAGAATCTTCCTTTAAAAGTTTTAAAGTTTATTTTTAATCAACTTATTTTATTTTAAAGTCGTATGACATGTTATGAAAGAAAAATGTTTTTGAAGTAGAAAGGATATTTTCCTCAAGAATGGAGTTCAAGTATTTTATCAAAATTATTTTCCATCTAAGAAAATAAAAGGGTTCTGTTTTTATCCCTATTATTACATTGGTTTGATTATGTTGTGATTGAAATATTTTTATGAATTCCTTTATCTTATATGAATTGTTTTATGATGTCATGTTGTTTATGAATCCCATTTTTATTACATGGGTTATGCTATGATGTATGGTTTATGATTATGTGGAACACATAAGAAAGGATTCATTATAATATGGGTGGGACCTATATCTCCCTCCAATGCATTGGGTAAAGATTTTATATCTCATGAGATAGACATGGCTGGAATGGTAGGTTATACCGGTTCAGTGAAACAGGACTGGAACGAGGGTGACTCGGTTCAGAAAGGGACTTTGTCCACTAAGATAGTCTTGGCAATGAGTCATGACTAACAAGAAATGATTTTCCATGATTATGTGTGCATGCCACAAAGTTTCAAGTTTCATGTTATGATTATGGGGATCTCATTTTCACTTCTATGATTTGTTCCATGTTAAGATATTATGATCTCTTTTGCAGGTTATGATTTTCAAAAAGATATGATATGATTTTTATTTCCATTATTTTCCCTTGCTGAGCATTTGAGCTCACCCTTTTATGTTTTCTTTTCCCCAGGATATAAAGAAAGGTTTTAGGTAAAAAAAGGGAAGATCTTTATGGGAGATATTGATGATATTTCACAACGATTAGAAGATTACATTCCGAGTTTCCAAAGACACTAAACTATTACGATCATTGTGTGTGTGTTTTTGTTATGTACCAAGTATTCCGCAAAAGTAATGTAAAGTCCATGTACGTCAAGCTTCGGGTCTCTACAGGAGCCAACCAGGAGGGAGACCTATATAAAACAGGTCACTCATCCCTAAATGACTAATATAAAATTGAGAACCAAAAGCAGAGACAAGGAGTGGTGCACCCAGGTCAAGGTTTTGTAGTGAGTACCTAAAGGGAGCTCAGTTCACGTCTATTCACTCGGAGCTAATAGATGCATGTGTGGTTAGGGTTCCCATGGTTTGATGCAATTTTGAGTTGGACCATGTCTATTAGGATCATGTCACTAGAATCATCCACTTTAAAGTTTTGTGCATTACTCATCTTGATGTCATAAGTGAACTCAACGAGCGGGGATCTTTCTATATGGATTGTCCTTGGACTTGGGGTTGGGACCCTTCATCCACCCCCAGATCTGGGACTTGGGGATGAGACCCTTCATCCACCCCGAGATCCAGCACTCCTTGGGAGCACCTAACCTTTCATAATCAATGCTATTACAAATGTGCTCCAAGGTAACAATCTAGGGAACTATAGCGGTCCTCAACCTTATCTAATCAATCCAACTACTTTATTTCAATTTAAATCACTCGTTCAGCGCACCAAATCTATGTTTCAGCATCTTCAACACTTCACTATAAATCCTATTTTATTTTTTTCAAATTTTTCAAGAAAAATCCTGCATCTCCCTTCCTAGTGATCATGGGAATTGAATGCAAAACAAACCTACCTATATCCACAGTTCACACTATGGCTAAATCCCTATATCCATGGTTTGATCTATGGCTAGAAGGCATTTTCCACGAATTGAATTGTGGTTATTGGCCCATATCCACAGTTGAAACCATGGAAACATCATCAATTTCTAGTAAAAACAAAAACATACCCTATATCCATAGTTATAATTGGTGTATATAGATTAAATTTCAATATAAAAACACAGTAGGCCTATAGGCCTAATCGTTCCACCCGGTTCTCCACCCCTAGATAGACCTCCTCCATTCCTAGAAATACCCCCTTGCACACTAGATAGACACCCTTGCACCCAGGACAGACCTCCCCTGGACAGACCCCCTTATACCTTGGATAGACCCCCCCCCCCAAGATAGACCCCACCCCTCCTTAGACAGACCCACTTTCACCCTATACAGACCCTACCCCTTCCCAGGACAGACCCCCATTCCCTACCCCTGCACACTATGCATGCACACCCATCACATCCCCTCCCCCCTACAGACAACATAGAACCCCCGTCAGACCCCCATTCACCCACCCTACGCACCCTCACCCCCTCCCTCCTGGACACCCCTCCACTTACGCCCCCCTCCTGGACACCACCCCTCCTTTCCTGGACACCTCCTCCCTCTTGTACACCCCCCCTTCTCGACACCCCCTCCCACCTGGACAACCCCCACTCTTGGACACCCCCTCTCTTGGAAACCCCCTCCCTCCTAGACACCCCTTTGGACATACTCTAACCCCCCCACCCCCCCCCCCCCCCCCCCTCACTCCCTTTTGTGACTTGTGTAATATAATTAGACACTATTGAAAACTATAGTGTGGTTAAAAAATTTCCCCACCCAATGAAATTGAGTGGAATAATTTTAAAAGGAAGAGAAATGGTAATGCTCTTTTTGAGAATCCTAAACCCCAATAAAAGAGTAATGGTGTATGGGTTACAAATCAAGGAAACCATAATTCCTCAAGGAATTCTATTAAATCCTTGGCTGACCTAGTTGAAGAGGATGATAATATAATAGTGAATTATGAAATTGCTAATGAAATTCAGAAATGTATTAGATCTGGTCATGCATGATCAATATGAACTCTCATATGATGCAAACATCAGTAGGGTGCTTATCCTAGTGGAACAATTCACTGGTCTGGACAACATTCGAACCACTTTTGAACACAATGGCCATGCCCAGATGAATGGAAATAATGAGGCTCTTATATTTTGAGAAATAACCAATATGATGGGCAACCAAAAGCAACAAATCAATGAACCAATAATATATAGAATATATGGAATTCACAAATAATTGATTAATTTATCTGAAAATAAAATCAACAATGTTGTCTCTGATAACATTGGAGTTATGGGAAGTGATTCTATTGGATCATAAAAGGAAAGCATGAAGGGGAAATCCACACAGTTCAACATTGTCATCTCTTTGCAAAAATAGTTCTTCATGCATGATTATATGTATATTCCCTCTAACAATAGTGAATATGATGGAGTTAAAAATATTAGTTTTCAAGAAATAATGAAAAACATAGATTGAAATGACACATCTATAGGAGAACAGATATGCAGACTGAATGCGTGTCAGAAATATGATGAAGTCCCTATGTACATGACACCATCACATGTTCCATATACCAAGGGGAATGAGGCACATAGAAAAATTATTTCTAGTTATTACGCATCTATTAAAATCTCACATGAAGATATTTTGATGCCAACATCTTCTGACCAGAAACATAATGAAAACAATATTCTAAAAAATAACAGAGACAAAAATACGTATTTCAAAACTAAAGAGCACATGAAGCTCATTGAAGGAGATGTCTTCAATCATCAGGTTAGTGGTGATGATACCATGAATAAAATAGAGTAAAACTTTGTTATGAATGATTATATACTTTTTACATACATTTCCATGCCTAAATAGGATAGAGACTAACCAAATTATAAGGATAAGTCTATCAAACCCCTCAGGAAATCAACAAGGAATAATAATTCTAGAGGTAAAATGAAAGGGGGACATATCCCCAAATGCAGGTCCAAATGAATATTCTATCTTTGTATAAGACGAACCATAATAGGATTCTAGATAGTAAAATTGATATATATTTCACAAACAACCAATCCCTTAATAAATTGGATACAATTTCAAGAATCACCCTACCTAGATTTTACTCGGATCATCATCATATTCTATTTTGTCTCAATACTAGAGTTTTCAAACATATTTTTACCTTTATATTTAAAAATAATAGAGTTTTAAAACCTATACTTCCAATCCTTGACAACCCCTGGACAACCCCTGGACAACCCCCCTCCTAGATAGCTACCCCCATGGAATCCCCCCATCTTGGACACCCCCTGGATAGCCACCCCTCACCCCAGGACAGACCACATCCCTCCCTCTTAGACTGCCCCTCCCTCCTGGATAACCCCTCTCTTAGACAACCCCCCTCCTGGATAGCACGCCTCCCTCCGGAACGGCCCCCCTCTTGGATATCCCCCCTAGACAGACCCATTTCACACCCCTCCCCCTGGACAGACCCTCCCATCCTATATACACCCTTCCTGGACATCCCTCCCTCTCCAAAGCACCCCCTTCACCCCTCGAGACCTCTCTCCTGGTCCACAATTATCCAGAAAGATTTTGAAAGAACATTCATTCCATAAAAAACAGAAACATATAATATGAAACAATAAAAATTAAGGGGCCTACCATTTTACATAAAATATACAAAAAATGGAAACAAATCTCAAAAATTGTTGATGCTCATCATCCCCTCATACACCCCTACATCCCCCCTCCCTAAAAACCATCCCTCACCGGACAGACCTACCCCACCCTACACACCTCATACCTAGATAGACCCCCCTAATATCCCACGTTCTATGATAGACCCCCCACCCTATACACTTTCGATGCACATGGTACTAAATATTTTAGAAGTATAGAAGAGAGTTGTAGGGAACCAAAATAAAATGTTTGACTAATATTAATATCAAGGCGTGATAGAAAAGTCAACATTTCATGAATAATTAATAACTTTTATACAAAATAAAAATATAGGAGAATCATACCTTTTTCAATAATTTTTATACTAATGATGATGTTTTAAGAAATATATCCTATTTCATTTTGTTGTAGCAACTTAATTCTCTAATAGGAACCCACTTTGACTACCATAGGTCTGGAAAAATATTGAAAATAGTTTATACCTTTAATACTAAAAAAGGAACAATGAGATTAGAATCATACCTTTTTCAATTATTGTTATATTCGGGATGATGTTCTGAGAATTCTAGCAATTTTCATTTTGAAAACACGAAGACCATCGGTTTCAATTGTAATCAATGACGTCAAAGAAGTGATAAATTTTTTTTTAATTCAGTTATGTATGTTTAAAATTAAAATCATGAATTAATCCCTTAATAATGGAAGAAGTAAAAAGGTCTACCTTGAGAAGATATTAAATGTATAAATAGGAATGCACTAGACATAAACATAATCACATTGGAAGATGGAATAAAAGAATAAAAAAATTAATATTTGGAAAAATATATACACAAAACATTGTTGTAAGGGGATCTTGAACAAATATAAATCAGAAATATCATCAATATAATAATTCATGTGGATATTGAATAAATACTATTTATAAATAATAGCTATATAATAATGGGATACAAGATTATAAATAATTGGTATATCATAAATAAATATGTATTGAAGTGGAATCCTCTATAAGCCCTAGAAATGAAACAACTCATGGTTAAACCACCTCAAAGAATAAATACAACCCTAGGCCCACTTCACACAGTCCCATGTACCAGCCCCCTCCCCCCACCCATTTCCCCCCACCCTGCACCATCACCCCCACCCCCTGATCCAGCACACCCCCTGCCCCACTTGCATTCTGGACTCCCCGTCCTCACTATACACCTCCCATGAACCTCTTCCCCCTCCCCCTGGACACCCCCTGTCCCTCCCCCCATTCACCCACTCATGCCCCACCCCACCCACTTGCACCCCACATGAACTCTCCCCCTACCTCTTGCACCCTCCCCCGGTCCGTTGCACCCCCTACACCCCCTCCTCACTACACACCCCGTTGCACACCCCCACACCCACCCTACCCTTCCCCCTACACACCCACATACCGCCACCCCCCTTGAACCCCACTTACACCTTCCCTATTCCCATTACACCCATCTGCCCCTCCTCACTGCACACCCCACTTTCCCCACTTTCCTTCCCCCTGTGCACCCCCTCACCATACCCCATACACAACCCCAACACCCAACACCCTTTCCCCTTCCCTTCCCCCTGCCTCTTGTACCCCTCCCCTTCCCTTTGCACCCCCTTCCCCTTGAATCCCCTTCCAATTCCACACTGCACACCCCATGGCACAACCCCACCGCCACCGTGCCCTCGTCACACCCACCTACCCCATCCCCCTTACACCCCACCTGCACTCTCCCTCTGTCCCTTGCACCCCATGCACCCTCCTCACTACACACACCACTTTCACCACCACTCACCCTACCCCCTATACACCCCCACCCCACCCTCACCATTTCTCATGCATAACCCAAACACCTCTACCCCCTTCCACTCCCCCCTGCACACCCCCTAACCCTCCCCCTACACACCCCCTACCCCCCTCACCCTTCCCCCTGCACACCCCAAACATCCATGTTGCCCCCACCACCAATGCTAAATATTTTTTCCCTTATTAATTTATCATGAGATCTTTATACTCATTAATAGTGTCTACATAAACTTCTAAATGACATAAAATGACTGAAAAAACTTATATACATATGAAATATTAAAAAATATTGTAGGAACTACTTTTTAAGAGCAACAAATGAAATTAAAATTACAAAAATGTAAAATATCTTCTAAGATATCCTTGAAAATTATGTTAAGATGGGTAAAAAAAATATAGGTTTTAACAATAAGGACTACATTCCTTGATATATTATTAACCATCTGACCATAACTTATTATCTTTTAGAGCCAACTTATTATAACCATTACCATCCTCACAAATCAATACATATTTTTTCAATGTGTTTTGTTCACACTCACACTTCATAAAAACCTTTGAAGTAGGTCACCCTATGTACCTCCATAACATCATGGACATCATGAAATATTATATTTTAGGGTTACTTATAAGATGAATGATTATCTTCATGGACTAACACATGTTTTCAGAGTATTTTTGCAACATTCTCTCTTCCTAAGAAATCTGGAAAGGAACTCAAAAACACAATGAAAACATATTATTATATTATTTGTGAAATAAAATTTATAATAATTCTTAATTATTTAACATTATTTGTTGTATTCATTACATAAATATTTTTAAAGATCCTCCCGAGCCTACTTTGGATTCTGGGGAGTTGTATTCTTTCCCAAGGAATACTTTTCATTCATCTCATTCTTATTTTTCATCTAATATTGTGGCCACTTTATATTATAATCATGATTGAAGTAGAACGTCATAATATTCAAAAATTCATCATATGTGTGTCCATATCTGTTTCCACTTTCACAAAATTTATCATGAATTTATAATTTACCCTTTAATGATAATTTATTCATATTTTTTGAAACCTATTTCTTTTTCACAATAAGTTTGTTCTTTCATTCATATTTAATCAAACATAAATTTGTCTTCTATAAATTTAATATTTTTACATGTTGTTAAAAGAATCCATGATCATGTGAACAAACATCCAGCAACACAGAAAGTATCCTAAAAATTCCTTTTAACTTATTGATGAAATATGTCAAAACTTTTCTACTATACACACTTACTATTTTTCAGTTTTCCCTTCACAATTTTGTACTCAGTTTGTAGAAATATTAATTTGGGATATACTTACCTACAAAAATTATTCATTAGTGGGTTTCATAGAATTTTTTATACTCATTTGTATTTAAAAAAATTGTTTTTTCTTGCACAGGAAAATGAGACATCAAACATACAGTCTATTCTTTTAGGGTAGTGAGTTACATTTTCCAATAATTAGGAGAGGATTATCATCCAAATGATCTTGTGATCCCTTTTCCAAAATAACAAGAAAAATCACCTATACTTATGGTTTGGAACTGTGCGAGTTGGAGAAATATCTATATAAATAGTTTATATCCACAGTTTCCCTAATTGTGGCTACTACAGCTGTTGCAGTAGGGGTTTACAACATACAGGTTTTAATCCATGGAATTATTAAATCTATAAAAATGGTTTCAAATATGTATGTATTACATGTATGACTATGGGTTACCCTTGTAAATTATAGTACAATACCATGTTTAATCCCATGAAAATTATAGGATAAATACATGATCTTAACAATGGTAATTTTTAACTACACCCATCGTTAAACAGTTGATATTGGTCCCTAATAACACTTTCAAAACCATGTAAAATAGACCCTAAATACAAAGTTAATAACAATGTAAACTGATTCCTACCCACCTATACCTAATTACCAAATTCTTTAATAATAGTTGATCCTTATTGTAGTGCTTTCACCCTCTAGCTATGAGAAAAAACACAACCTTCCAAATAAAAATAAACTAAAAGATAATACAATATATATCATAAGAATTTAAACAAATTTCGATATAAAAAATATAAATTTTCAATATTAATATCATCCTAATAAAAATAAATATTTGATAAAATTAAATGTATAAACCAAGAATAAAATATACATATGAAATATACCTCAATATCAGCATCACCCAAACCATCATGACCCTCATTATCTCCTATAGAAACACCAACATCATTATCACCTCCTCTCAGACCACCACCACCACAACAATAATCATGATCATTTAAATATTCATTATCTTATGCTCCTAAATAAATGGAAAGAGTGATGAATCAAGATAAAAATAATTCATAAATATGAGAATACATTTAATTAATGAAAACATTCAATGTTTATATGGTGATTCATATAATATAATTATGTTACCAATAAAATACATTGATAAACATAACGCATAAAAATGAGAAAACATATAATTAGTGAAAACATTGAAATATTTTTCTTTATGATGATTCGTGAACATAAAATTGAAGATAAATAAGAAGAATGTTTAGAATATAGAGAAATAGTAAGAGTTTGATGGTCGAAATAGAACAAAATAACAAGGAGAGTAATCATTTTTGGAGATGGTTAAAATATGAAATCATATTTATTTAATGATGCTATTATTTTATATGTTCACTCATTTATAAATTTTATGAAAGGGGAAAATTATTATAATTTATAAAAATAAATGAAAAATTAGTCCATATAGGGGGGAACACCATTTGTTATTGGGTGAATATCTAAAGGTTATTCATGAATGGATTCATCATTAACCTATGACACATGACATCTTGATGATAATTAGAAGGATCCTTATATCGTAAGTGGGATACTTTAATAAAATGGTGGGATATCATTATCATTATATGGTTATGGGGATCACATCAAACCATTTATAATATTCTATATAAAATAAGTGGTTAATATTTGACTTGATTCTTATAATGAAAAGTAATTATGTTGTCTTATAAATTTGGATATTAAATTTAATAAAAATACAATGTCTCCAATATGTTTTCTTTTAGCACTATTTATGAAAGCAGTAAATTGAACATAATGAAGGACATCAATTAATTCTGGAATGTTTACAGGTTTAGTTTCAGAATTATGAAATTACTTATAGCTTTTAGAAAAAAATTATTTTTGATAACTAGAGGTAAAGAGGAAGATTTAACGCTTAAACTTTTCCTAGTGGGGAGAATATTACTCTTCCCATGTCATTAAAAAGTAGCTTCAATGATGCTAACTTCATTATCACTATTAAGAATTTTTAATCTAATAATGACAAACCACTAAAGAATAATTAGTGGTTAAATAACTGATTTTATCACTATAGGATATATCCATATATTCCATGAGCTCACCATTTCCAATGGGATGATTCTGGAACATCTATATTTTTAAATATAATACCAAAATATGATATGAATTATATATTGATAAATATATTTTATATGTAAATATGTATAATTATTTATTTATAAAATTAAGTTTTTATGTGTAAATATATAAACTTCATGTGTATAGTTTTATATATTTGATTATAAATAACATCATATTAGGAAAAAAATGATAATATTTCAAATCAATAATATCAATATGAATGTAATACCTATAAATAAATTCATTCCCCACTAAAAATGCTGATAAAGGGGTACAATTAAGAGTGTTTTATTAAGCACTGTTAATAATAGCTTTTTTCATGTATTTTTTTAGCACTGTTAAAGGGTGGTGTTGTGAATACATGTTTTTGTGGTAGTAGAAGAACCATTTAATAAATAAAGACATTATTAAATATAATAAGTTAAAAATTAATGTATGAATAACTTAAATATAGGTTTTTTCATTATCAATGAATTATTATATTATTACAACGGCACCACCTTTAAATTTTTTTATCCATAAAAACAAAATAATCCACAACATGTATCATATTAAAATACAAATATTCTTTGCTCATTTTTTCTTTTTAGAAAGAAATTAAAATTTATTTTTCTATAAAAAAATAAATCAAAATTAGTAACCTGGAAATGTATATTCATAAATTTTGTAAGAAAACATTTCACAATCTCATGAAAAAATATCAAAAAATGTTACCAATCAAAATTGTGAAACACAGGGATTCAAACCAATTCAAAACCAATTTACATGGTGTTTTGGAATTAAAAAAATCATGTAACTGTAAATATTTATATAGTGGAACACATGATTATTACATGACTCATTCACATATATACTCTCATATAAATTGTTTTAAAAAAACACACACACATTCAATAAACCACCAATAAAACAACATCCCATGAAATATAACAATTTACACATATATATGAAAAATAATGGCTTATTAAGAAAGACTAATAGAGTAAAAATACGAAATAATCATATATTCGCATGTTTCAAGGGGATATGAATCACCTCTTTTTAAATCATCAACGTATTTATTCAATCTCAAACATATCCTCATATATAAATACAAATTTATAAAATTACATGATGTTTGACTTAGAAATTTTATAAAAATGAGTACAATTATCATTCACTTATACTAAATAATATTCATAAACATAAGAAGGTTACGAGGAACATTCCCATGAACAAACATGCATTTTCCATCCAACAAACACCCCCAAAAATCTTATTAAATGTCCTAGAGGGTGTCAAATTCCCCATGGGCTAGTGAAAAGTAAAATAGAATCATAAAAAACATAGTGGGAAGATTTTTACAACAACATAAATTACAATTATAGTGGGAATTTTATCGAAAATTATTTCATGATGAATACAAACATTGGATTCCCATGCCAAAAAATAATCATGTATAAAGAGATAATAATCCATGAATAAAGACTCACTCTAACAATTATCTAACTTTCAAAAAACACCCAAAATTATTCAACATACATAACACCACGTGCATAAACACTACCCCTAATGGAATGGAATGAAAACAAGTTTGGATGATTCAATAAGGGAAATTGAATAAAACAAAATAACCCACATACCTCTATGTGACAATATGAGTCACCATAAAACCTCAAAACAAGAATTATCCATGAGTAATCAATAGTTGAGTAATATCTTGAAATGATAATATTCAGGAATGTAATGTCTCAGTAGGTATCACCCATACTCCCCATACATAATATTTAAAAAGGAAAACTTTTTCATTCTATTCAAAAATACATATTTAATATAATTTTTTGGTAGGTGAGAACATGAAATATAAATATCATGTCTAATAAATTTTTTAAAATTTCCATGTCATTTTTATCAAATGAAACAATCACTTTCAAAAATATTATTCGACTATGCCTCTTTTAACTAAATAAGTAATTTTAAAATTCTCATTAAATAATATTGATATAAATTAAAACAAGTAAATTAAAATATGTTTTATAAAAAGTATCATTGAATTATATAAAATTTTTAATTCTTGGTGCATAAGAAAAACACACACACATTCATAAAAAAGAATTTCATGATTTGTAAGGACAGGACCCTAGTTTCCCATAGCCGGTTCCTTATTTTATTACACCAGAATAAAGAACATGAATATTCATCCTAAAGGACCGATTATTTTAGTATATTTGGAAACAATATACTTATATAATTTCATCATTACAACTTCAAATAAAAAACAACATATATGTTTTATTGGGAACATCCACAACTATATATTTATCCATGAAGGACATCCATATTAAACTTCATTATATCATGATAAAATGAAACATAATAAAGGGGTGATTTAAAATTCATAGTAAGGTTAAGTAATACTATAGAAGATATCAAGAACATAAGCATTAGTCATGGTGAAAAACTAAGAACACATGCCTTTAACAATAAACTTGAACACATTATCGTAGGAATAAGAGATGAATAAATAATTCCATAATAAATCATAATCATGGGTATTATACTCGTTGAATAACCACATGAACCAGAAAAACTATTTTCATAATGATGGAATTCATAATGTGGGACATCATAATCAAACAGTCAAGACCTCGGGCTAAGAATAAAAATAACCATTTTGTCAAGGCCTTGGGCCAAGACTGTGGTTTCTCTCCGAAGACCTACTGATGCACCGTGGGGATATAGAAGGCCCCGATTTGCAATGAATAAGTCCAATTAATTTCTAATATGAACATTTATAATCATAAAGAACATATAAATTCATATTGAAACTAGCATATGAAACGTAAAAAACTTTCCTTGAACATTAAGCATAAACACTAACCATTCGGAGTAAATTGATGAATGGTTTTATGATAGCATATCCACAATCAAAATAATAATAAACCATTCAATTAAATATGGTATATGAAATCATAAAATATTAATCACAATAATACATAATAGTCAACATGATTTGTGAAACAGATTAAGATACTCCTATAAAATCATCAAGTAATTCTTGAGATAAATACTCTTTTACTTTTAAAAGAAGAGTTCATTTGGAATAATAATTGTATGAAATCATAAATTAAGTAATAATGTATTTTCAAAATAAAATGAGATATTTTATAATGATAATGGTTTCCAAAAAAAGATTTTATAGGTCCCCTAAAATAAGTTAAAATTTGAGAAATTCCCATGAATCGGGCCTTTATTTTGGAAAGAATATTTAACATTCCTTTTAAGATGTGTATCTACCAATAAAACAAAGAAGGAATCCGGTTGGTAAAAATATATAACACTAACACAAAATTTATGATATGTAAATAATAATACATAAAAATTTCATTGAGGTAACTAGGCAATAAAAGTAACCGGAATGAAAATGCAGGTTTGGGTGGAAAACTCTTACCTTATGTCTGAATGTTTCTCTCATAACCTTATTATCCTGGAATATAAATTTGACACATTAATAACTTAATTTAAAAACTATTATAAATTTTCTTATTTTATCATAATTTTTTAATTCCTTTATTTCCTTATTGAGAAGTTATAATATTGAATTTAATCATTCTCAAATGTTCATTTTCGTGATTTTCATAATCGGTTCACTTGTTTTTAAGTAACAGAGTTCATGTGGGGATGTAAATCTCAAAAATTTAATTTAAACATTATTTATGAACATACATAGGTTTTAATGGTCATTTATATTATTTGGTTAAATCTAATGAGGATGAATGATTATATGAAATATTAAGGACAATCACATACATTATTTTAGCAGAATTTTGATTATTAAGAACTTGTTGGTCAAATGACTTAATATTATGTACATATACTGATTCATGAATATTAAAGAGGTTATAATATATATATTATAGCATGTTTCAAACATATAAATGGTTTCATGCTTATTATTTAAGGGGAAATTTAATAAAGAAACATCGTCATCCATGAGGGTTATAAATTGGAACGTTAGGGATGATAGTTTGTTTTAAAAAATAAAATAGAGAGAGTAAGGATATTGATTATGGTTCTTCCATTCACATGATATAATTAATTTATATAGATGATACTGTATTTATCATGGTCATTTTGTTACAGGAGTTGAGAATATGATAATAATATAAAGGAACTTGAAATGAAATTGAAAGAAATAGAATGTGAGTTCACCTCTTGAATCCAACTCCTTGAGAATCTCTTTAAGGGAAGGGGTTTTGGTCTTTTGGAAAGTCCTTGATCACTTGGAAGTGGGGATTGAATATTGAAGTGTATTTTGTGTAGAAATTTTAAGAGCATAAATGCTTATAAGAGTGAAGAGAAGAGGGTGTGAGGGGGGTTAGAGTAGAGGAGAGGAGGGTTCTCTAATTATTTTATTCAGTATTTTATAATTTTATAAAGACAACCAATAGTATTTATTCATTTGGCTAGTAATAGTAGTATGTTCATGTGAGTTTTAACCATTTGGGCTCACATCTTCCATGATTCTAGGAATAGTGAATTTAACTATATATATATATATGGTAAATTACCGTATTTTACCATTCATTCAAAATTTGAGTATTTTATAAAAATCCAAAAAATTCACACTTACCATTTTTAGATGTCTATAATTAAAAAATGAGCTCCATTTTTTAACATAATTTTCAAAATATTATTAATTTTATTTTTAAATAAAGTCATACTTTTTTAAAAAAAAATAACATTTTTAAATATATACTTCATTTTATATCAGCTTAAAAAATTAATCAAGATATCATTATCTTATATCCTTAATACAATAAAATATTAATATTATTTACTATTCATAAGGTTCATATTACTATTCATATGGGTATGTTACTATTCAAAAAAATTAATTTTGTCTTATCATATTGTAAATATATTACGGAAGGCAACCATGTATGTTAGTTTTTCAAAATTTAAATCACAGAGGTGGAAAAATTTTGTTTACTGGCTAGGTTATAACAAACAAGTGTTTTTTAGAGACTTGGTGATTGATGAATTCAGTATTAAATTTATTTTCAAAAACATGGGGTGTTACATTATCCCCTCCTTACCAAAAATTCATCCTCAAAATTACCAGAATGTTACCTCGCAAAATGATTTGGGTAGTTCTTCAACATAAGCTTCTCAAGATCCCATATTTCCTCTTTGATTTTATGATTTTTTCATTGTATCATTACAAGTCGAGTCATCCAATTCCCTAACACTTGTTCTTTAGTTTCCAGAATCAAGATAGTCTCTTCATAGTAAGATAGGTCGGGTTCAAATTATATACCTTCAGAAGTGAGGACAAGCATTGGGTCTGGAATGTGCTTTCTCAGAAATGAGACACAGAACCAATTGTGTTTATTATACATGCTTGGTGTCATAACCAAAGGATATTCAATAGCTCCAATTCACTCTAGAATTTCAAAATGGCATATGTACCTGGGGAACAGTTTCCCTTTCATTCCAAATATTATAACACCCTTCCATGGAGATACATTTAAGAAAACATGATCTCCCATTTGAACCTCCAAATCCTTCCTTCGATTATCAGCATAGATTTTTTTTTCTACTTTCAGCTACTTTGATATTTCCTTGAATAGTCTTGACCTTAGTTGTTGTTTCCTTCACAATCTCTCGACCCACAAGATTCATTTCTCCAACTTCATCCCAACAAGTTGGTGTATGACATATGTTTCCATACAATGCATCATATGGTGACATTTAAATACTTTAATGGAATCTTTTATTGAAGTAAAACTCTACTAAAGGTAAATATTAATCCCACATACTTGGAAAGTCAAGTGAACAAGATCTCAACATGACCTCTAATGTTTGGATCATCCTTTCTGATTTCCTGACATTTTGTGGGTGGTAAGCAGTAATCAAATGAAGATCGGTATCCAAATATGTTTAAGGAATTCTTCAGAATTTTGATTTAAATTGTGTATCATGATTAGAAACTATTGAAAGAGGTTCTCCTTGAACTCTTACAACTTCATTTATATTTATTATTGTTAGCCGCTATAGTGGAAAATCCCCCCTTATTGCGTGGAAATGTGTAGATTTTAATGTTGGTCCACAATTACCCATATTGAATCATACTTTCTTGGAGTATTGGTCAACCCAATGAAAAAAACCATGGTGATGTTATTCTATTTATATGTAAGAATAGGAAGAGGATTCATGACTCCTTGATCGTACCATGATTCGCTGTTTTATTTCACCCTTATACAAATGTATTAAACTAAATTTGTATTGAAAATTTCAAGTATAATAACAAATTTTACCCCATGTTTTATTTAATTATTTTATGTTTAACTCTGTTAAAAATAAAAAATTTACTTGTTTTTATAATTTTATTGTAGGTGGATGTGAATGGGAGAACCCATGGTGAAATCCAAGAAAAATGGGCCTTTCAACACGGGGTCCAAGAGGACCAGTGGACTAAAACACATACTTCTACAAAATAGTGCATCAAAATGGGATGAAACTTTCAGGGATAATCCAAAATTTAATGAAATATATTTCATATGCAGGAATAGAAGCCCAATTAGTCCATTAAAAGGCCCATACGGACTGATCTGTCCAAAAAAAGGAATCTACATAGTTTCAAAACTTTTCCTCTGTATTTTAGCACTATCTCTTATTATATACCAGATCCAACCTCCTAAGTTGACATGGATGTACACAAGGAGTCGGGAAAAATATCTATAGTTTTGGTCAAAGTGATTTAAGACTGTCTGACTATCCAAAATCGGGGACCATGAGGATTATCAAAATTAGGGTGCCCAAAATCACATCCCACTTTTACTATAAATCGGCACCTTAGGCACCCTATTTTGGTGTTCAACCAGTAGGCAAGGTTCTTCCATTTTTGAGTCATCAAGGAGTCTTATCAACATCCCTAGGAGAACTGGAAGATATGGCATGTTCTACATCAATATCTTTTTCTTCATCCCCCCTATGGATTCCTAAACCCCTTGTGATCACCCTACGAGGAACATGATTTAATCCCGAGCTTCATGTTTTTATTATTTTGAATGATAGTTTTAATTACAGGTTTTATGTTGTTTTTCTTCATTCTATATTTTAATTTAATTGATTTATAAAAAATAATTTTATACTCAAATTCAAATGATCATGTTTAGGGGTACCATTTCATGTGATGTTTCACACACCATTCATCCCTTTTTCTTCCCTCATTCAATTGCGGTGTTTGTGTGGTTCATATTAGTAAATTGAAATCACATAAGAAATGTCATGGTCATGTACATTTATTTCATCGTATCACAATTAAATAACATACAAACCTGGATAGTACATCGAGTTCTTAGTGTGTTTCCTTGCTGATTTTTGGTTATGAAGCTGATCACAATCACCCAATAATTTGTGTTGTCTGGTGAATCATTGTGTGATTTCGACTGAACCCTAGGAGGTATCATAGCATTAAATTAGTAACAATATGGTAATATTTTTTACAAAATATGTTTTAAAAGATCTATAACCTTTCTCAAGAATAGATGAAGGATGATCATCAAAAGACTTCCCTGGGTTGATCACGTTTAATTAATCATGTTCATTTCTACTTTGTTTAATCGCTTTTATTTTATATTGTCTTCTTTAATAATAAAGCTCCATGTTTTCCAAAATATAATTATCCTTATATTTTCAAAATAAAACCCCTATTTTTAAATTATCATTATAAGGTTCTTTTAAGAGATGACCTAGGGTTGCGGCTATATTGCAGACATTCTAGTAAAAATTAAACAACCAATTTGACGTGCTCAACAACACGATCAAATTTTGGAACTGTTTCCAGTGATAAAAATCATTTTATTTTATTTATTTTATTTTTATTTATTTAAATTTTATTTTATTTATAAATCCTTTCAATATCCTACCCCCACCCCTATTCGATTTTTTTTCTGGTTTTTTGTTTCTATTTTTGTTTGTTTTTTTGTGTTATTTTTCTCTCTCTATTATTATTATTCTTATTTATATCTCTCTCTATAATTCTGTAGGATAAAATTATATTCTCATTTCACCCTTATTATCCGATTTTATCCAAATTAAATCATAATAAAAAAAACATCACAACTTATTTGCGTGATCCGATCAGAAAAGGAAAAACTGCTTGAATTTGACCCTGAAATTAAAAAGACACTTCACTCACAAATTATGGAATATATAGTAGGTCAATAAAGTTAAAATGATTAAACACTTGGGGAACCTCAATTGTTCCTAAACCACTCAAAAATTAAAACCAATCAATCCCAAGAAAACATGGATGAAAATAATCAAACTTTAAAAGAACTGACCAACCCTGATGTGGAGTACCAACATGCGTACATCCAATATCCTGAGGAAGCAGCCAACATTGAGCTGATATTAGGCCTCATCCACCTACTTCCAAAATTCCAGGGTCTTCTTAGTGAGAAACCTCACAAACATCTTAAATATTTTTACATAGTGTATTGCACCATGAAACCATGAAATGTGTATAAGGACCAAATTAAGTTTAGGGTCGTCCCTTTACCCCTTGATGGTGTATCCAAAGAATATATATACTATTTGTATATCATAATTGGGGGATTAAATGACCATAAATGAATCTTTCTAGAGAATTTCTTCCCTTCCACCCAAACTGCATCTATTAGAAATGAAGTCTATGGAATTAGGAAATCATAAGGAGAGACTCTACTTGAATTTTGGGAGAGAATAAAAAGACTTTTCTCATGTTTCCCCCACCAGAAAATTATTGAACAATTGTTAATCCAATAATTATATTAGGAAATTATCACCACGGATCGTGGAATGATTGATAATGCAGCTATTGGTTCTTTGGTTGATAAATATCCTTTCACCGCTCGTGACTTTATATCCAACATGGCTCAAAATGTATGACAATTTGGTACATAAGCTATTGCACCAACCTGAGGATTTCATGAGGTAAGTAATTTATCCCTAGAACAAAAGGTAGATAATAATCTTGATGAGATGCATACCCTTATAATGAAATTATCTCAAGCACATGGTAACTCACACACAACTTATTTTATATTAGATTGTGGTATTTATTCGGATAACACTCATTTTTACCAGTTCCCACAACCTCTGGATTCATATAAGTCTTGTGTATAAGTATTCCTAGGTGTCCTTTTCATAAATAATCACCCTTAAATAAGGATCCCTTTAGGCCAAAACCAAACCCCATGTGGAAAGCACAAGCACAATACTAATAAATAGGTAACCCGAGATACCCCCAGGAAAATTGGTATCAATAAGGCCAAGGTATGCAATTTTCGAATCCCTAAACTTCGTGGAAAAATCCTCCTCCTCATCCCAAATGTGAACCATGCCTTGAGGACATAGTGAAACAAATGGCATCCCAAAACATCCAATTCCAAAAGACCACACAATCTACTATTCAAGACCTACAAACTAAAGTGGGACACATGGAAAACACTATCGGTGAGATCAAGATGACAGGTTCTAGACAACTACTATCCCAACCCATTTCTAATCTGAAGAAAAAAGGTAGTGTTTGTTCAATTAAACATCATATTGGTAATGAAGTTTCTTTTTCTATTGATTTTATACAAAATGAATGTCCCTATATTGAAAAAACTATTTCTCTACCCATAAAATATTGCAGTGAAGAAAAACTAAACCAAATGTGTAAACCAATTATCGTTAAGGATTACCATGAACAATCCATTCCTCTTCCATTCCCCCAAAGACTCCCTAAATCTTAGAAGAATTATGATAATGACATTGATAAAAATAATGGATACATTTTAAAAGGTACAAGTTAATATTAATTTATTTTATGCAGTTAAAAAAATCTCTAGATATGCCAAATTTCTTAAAAATATTTGCACCCATAGAAGGAGATAGAAGGGGAATGAGAGAGTCAACTTGGTAAGAATTGCCTCAGCCTTGATTCAACTATCAATTCCATCCAACTACACGAACCCAGTAACTTTCATGATACCTTTCACCATAGGGGAGACATTATTTTCATATTATATGTTAGATTTAGGTTCTTCAATTAATTAAATACCTTAATATTTGTACACTTCTCTTTAGGTTGGAGATATTCAACAGATCGGAATCACAATGAAATTTTCCAATTGGATCACAACACACCCATCAGGAGTGGTCAAGGTCATCCTTGTAAAATAGAAGAATCTAGTCTTCCCCACTGTCTTCTACATTCATGAGATGGAGGATACCCTCACTCAAGGACATTCCCCTCCCATAATAGGAATTCCATTCCTCATAACTGTAAATACGACCATAAACGTTCACCATGGCATACTTTCTATGGAGTTTATTGGAGAAAGGTATGTTTTAACATCCTTGAGTGTACAAAACATCTCGCTAAGTGGAACTACATTATTCTTGTATATTATATGGAAGTGATCTCAAATGGTGCACACACACAATTCTCTCCTCAACCCATAATATGTTTCATTTTCCTCTTCTTCACCCTTATATGATTTGAGTTTTGATTCATGTTCTAAGTGTTTTGTGGGTTCTGAAAAGTGTAAATTTTGTGCTTTAATTGATGAGTGTGTTCATTCTGAGGTACACATTACCATTGATAATTCTGAAAATATCATTTCAACAAATTCTCAATCCTTAGAGAATAAACATGAGCAGATAGATAGTTTCATGGACCTCACTCCCCCTAAACACCCTCCCTCAATCCAAAAACCATTGGTGTTGGAAGTTAAACCACATCCGTTTAATTTTAAATATGTGTATCTTGAGGTTATTGACCAATTTCCTGTCATTATTTCCAATAACCTCTCTATATAGTACGAATCAAAACTGTTAATCCTTTTGAGATAGTGTAAAAAGGCGATAGGATGTAAATTGGATGATTTTCCAGGCATTAGCCCATCTATTTCTAGGAACCATATTCATTTGGATGATGATTCTAAGCCTGTAAGACAATATCAATTCCAGTTGAATCCCACTCTCCTTGATGTTGTAAAATTGGAATTGAGTAAATTACATGTTGTAGGGATCGTTTATTAAATATTGGATAGTAAATGGGTTAGCCTAGTGAAAATTGTACCTAAATAGTTGGAATAACAGATGTGTCAAATGAAGAAATGAAATGGATCTAACACATGTGAAAAACAGTTGGCGAGTCTGTATTGACTACAGTAGACTGAATCAAGCCATGCAGAAGGACCACTTTCCTCTACCTTTCCTTGACCAAATGTTAGAATGATTGGGTGTTAAGTCCCATAATTGTTTCCCTAATGGCTATTTGGGTTATTTTCAAATCCGTATATCCCATGATGATCAAGAGAAGACAACATTTACCTATCAATTTGGCACATTTTCATATTGAAGTATTCCTTTTAGTATTTGTAATTCTCCAGGTACATTTTAGCGTTGTATGTTGAGTATATTTTCAGAGTGCCGTGAAAATTTCATGGATGTTTTCTGGATAATTTTACATTTTATGGATCTTATTTTGATGAATTATTGTCACACCTTAGTTTTATCCTCCGACGTTACATAGAAAAATATCTTCTATTAAATTACGAGAAATTCAATTTCACTTTTGAACAAGGGATAGTTCTTGGGATTGTTATTTCAAAAGAAGGAATTCAATTGGATAATATAAAAATTGAATTAATTTCAATGCTTATATATCCAAAATGTGTTTTTGAGGTGTCATTACTCATGGGTCATGCTGTTTTTTACCACCTATTCATTAATGTCTTCAGTAAGATTTCACTTCCCTTGTCCATGTTATTACAAAAGGAATATGAGTTTTTGTTTAATAAAAACTGTGAGGATTCTTTCAATTCACTAAATTGGAGTCTCACATCACGTCTCTTCATCCAAACACCAAGGTGGTATCTCCCCATTGTGCATATGTGTGATGCCTCTAACATTACAGTTGGGGCAGTTTTATCACAAAGGGTTGAGAAGTCTCCTCGTGTAATTTTTTATGCCTCACGTACCCTTGACCCTACCCAAGAAAACTACACAACCACTAAAAATAACTTATTTCTGTTGTTGTTTCTATATAAAAATTATGTTCATATCTTATCGGGTCAAAAATCATTATATTTTTCCATCATGATGCCCTTCGTTTTCTCTAAATGTAACCTAAAGCTAAGCCCCGCCTCATTTGATGGATGCTTTTACTCCAAGAGTTTTTCCTTGAGATTAGAGATAAGAGAGGAGTGGAAAATGTGGTAGTCGATCACATTATTAGTATTTTCCCACCATTGGACCATCATGCTGACTCACCCCTCCCCATTGGAGAATTCTTCCCTCATGATAACCTTTGTTATGTTGTGGACCTTACCCCGTAGTTTGTGGACATTGTGAATTTTCTAGAAACATCTTGGGCATTAATGGGTGGATCTCAAGCAGTGATAAAATAGGGAAATGAAGAAAGTGCCTATTGACTCACACCAAGATAAAAAGATACTACTATATGTGGATAAATTATAAGAGAATGAAAGAGATGCATATAAGAATTAAAAGACCTATAAATAGAAAATCAATAAGTGGTTTGATTTATGAATCAACCATTGAATATTCATACCAGGAGATACAATACTTTTTTTAAATCTTCTTTGAGATTGTTTCCAAGAAAACTACAGTCACTTTGGTTATGACCCATCATGGTATAAATGCTTTCCACATGGATCCATTTAGATCTAAATAGGTATTTAACCATCATTAAAGTTCAATAAAAAAGGATGAATCAATACAAGTATAATTCCCATAATTAATTTATTCTATATCTCAAAATTTCCTGAAAATAAAAAGTTACATCTAGATATTGACTTTTATTAAAGCACTAGGTTTAGAGAAACCTAGGTATGTTTTCTTTTTTAGGATTATAATTCTACATTATATTTTTTATAAATTATTAGGGTAAATTATTTTATAGAATTTTTATAACTCTCCCATACTCCCCTACTAAAGATCTAATTGAGAAAAGGTAAAATTTTAGAGGTTTAATGACCAACGAATAGAAGCATCATTTTTAAGGTGCATACGGATATATCATTTCATAAAACACAACTCCCTAAAGTCTTCATTCTAGAACTATGAAATAGAATAACTGATTACACAATAATAATGTTAATTTCTTGTATAGAAAAGAGCCTTACCCAAATAGGGTTTGTGTACACTGTGTCTAAACCCCCAAATATCATAATATGGAGTGACAAATCAGGTTGTTATGGGAAGTAATTTGTCATTATATAATTATTCTAGAGGGAAAAAAAGAAACATTAATTTTTATACGGTAGTATTAATGTCATGATTTTTACCTTAAAAGAATCAAATATGGATAAAATGACCTGGTTGTTATATAGTGGATTCCCCCATGGATTTCCAACTCTAGAGGAATGAGTTTGAAATATACAATGGTTTTATAACTAATGACACCATGCAGTAATGACGTGGTTGATGACACAATGTATTAAAATACATTTAATTCTAAACAACAAAACCTAAATTGTGCTATTAGTATCCTTTTTCCCATCTCTCAGTTCTCCATAAATTTATTTTCTTAGCTCTTTGATATGGTTATGGTCACCTTAAAGCATTAATGATACACTTCTAGATCATCTCCAGCATGACTTCCACACCACCTCATACCTATTTAAAGCTTCTAACTATACTGTTTCCCAACCCACACTATGAAAATTCACTATACCCATATAACCGGAAAAACATTTCCAAACCATTAAAACAACACATTTAAAACTCCCTATGAATCCATCTCAATCCATTACCCTTCCATATCCATATCCCACCTATAATGGATCAAACTAAGACAGTTAAAAAAATACAAAGATAAGTACCCATTAATAAAAACAAAAAATAATTTACATATGAGACCCACAAAATAAAAAAATGAAAAAACTACCCACACAATTACATGATCCCTTACTAATCATTTCACCAAACCCATTCACATCTCTATAACCTAACCGAATACAAACCAACCAAACAACCCATCACTCATATCTATATGGTTATTTATCCAAAAATCAACATAACTATTTTATATGGTTCACTGAACCCAAACACTGGAAGATTCTGGGTAGACATTAAATGCCATTAATTCAGAAAAAATGAATTTTGACATGAATATTATATAATATTTTGTTATAGATGATCATGTTATATATTCATTCAAATCTATGAATTAATAATATATTACTCATGTATTAGAGGAGGCTTCTATTGAGTGGATATGAGAGTTAAATTTAGTATTGGATATGAAACTAGAGTATATTAAGTTAAAATTTGTTCAACATAATTAGATCCTGTGGTTTATAGAGTTTGGAGCGGGATAATGTGTCACAAACTATGAGTTTAAAGAGAGAGTGTATTATAATGATTTTATATTGGGGTGCTATAAGAACACAATCCATAAGTAGTATATGAAAAGAACCATTTACCCATTGCTAGGGAACAAACGTAAAAAACTAAGAGAAATTAGTTGAGAAGTTATCTCTTTAGGATTGTACATCGGGAAATATCTCATTAATGGTTTTCTAAGGGATCATCATAATGCGTTGTGATCAGATTATATTTTCTTAATCATTATAGAATTTATATATGGTAGTTTAGAATAAACATGTCAAAATAATTTTCATTATATTAAAAATGAATTTTGAAAAAGACCAAGGGTATTATCATGGGTGATAATTTCACTACATAACATGCAAAGCACTTGGGAGTTTTTGACTAATCATTGCACCTATCCTAATTCTGGTAGATTATATTGTCTGACTTCCCATTATTAGTAAAATTGTCCCATTAATGATAGTGGTAATGTGAATGAATGGGATGAAAATTATACTTATTTAATTGTGGATTATGATTCCATTTAGGGACACTCATATTCTTCTTTCACTTCCCAATCAAACCCAACACCGAGAGGATAAATAGATATTTCACATGATTAAAAACAACCTCCACCCTTTCCTCATGGGTATTTGAATTAGTATTTTCCAATTTAATTCAGTGTATTATTGGGATAAATCACCTTTTAAATGATAAGATGAAGGTAGAATTTGATCCACCTCCCATTCTACCACATGACATAAAACAACACCCATTTTTTCTATTATATCCACCCTAGTGGGAACATGTTAGATTCATCCAAACTCAGTATTTTTATCCCACTCAACCATCAACATATTTATTTTGTATTAGACCACCCCAAATTGAGCATTTATACCACCCCCAATCCACCCCTCTTCACATTTTAACAGATAAGATACTAGTTATCTTATGGATGCTGATGAATGATGACAGTTTGAGTTGGATTCCAAAAATAATGGAAAGGGTCACATAAATTAACCTACAATGGAGGTTCCATTTATTGACCTGCTAATCACAAAATGATCTTCCTAAGGATCTAGCAGATACCAACACAATATAATGATCATCCACTGACTCTGACTACTGACATAGTCACTATAATATCCCTTCATAGTGATACACAAATTAAAACTACCAATACAGATATCTATATTCTATTTGAGCCTCTTGTAAACACTGAACATTCCTAGGGTCATGGATCTATGACTACCCTGCCTAATGGGGAACCATATACCCAAATTAATATATAACTACCATTATCAAACTCCCAGCCATCTAATTTAGAAATATACCTGATTGATCAATCATCTCAGTAGTTTTCAACACCATCATTGATTTTCATTCCCCATTTATAGGTTGTGATGGAGGTAGTTTCTAAAACAACCTATATTTAGACTACTCTACCTTCCCTTATAATACATTAGTTGTTGAGGAACTTATTTTGGAGAATTATTTGGTGATTCAATGCTGGTAAGTGTAGTCTTTTAGGCATTTCATGATTTCATTGACTAAAATCTTAGTTTAGGTGGATCCCAATGGGGAGAAGGGGGTGGGGGTGGAACCAAGGAGTCATAGGATTTCCTCCCCCTTCCAAATTTTTATAATTCCTTCTATTTTTTTAACTTCATCATATTTTTTAGAATTTAATACATTTAGTTTCCTATTTTGTTCATTATCAATCAATTATATACCATGTTGAATGAAAACAAATAGAATAATATTTTTTGCATAAATATTTTCTTAAACATAATAAATATAAAATTTTCACAATATCTTGTTTCCTAGTTCAATGTATTCATTTTAGGAAATAAAATCCACCACAATCCATTAATTCATAGGAATTTAATTTAGTAAATTCCATCATGATATCAAGGAAGAAAATAATACATAAATCATGGAGGTCCTTAATTCTTTCTTAAATATTTATAATTTACTATGATCTATTTAAAATAATATTCGATTTCATATATCTCTCAATGATTTTAAATAGTGGATACAGTATTATAAATTATGTGTGGTGGAGCGAATCTTGGAAACATGTTAATTTTTTCTTGAAATCAATGGACTAAGAGACTTTTATTTGGAGATGTCTCTTAACTTAGGAAAATATTGAACACACATGTAAATAAAAGAAAAAAATTTAGTTTCCAATTATTGAAAATAAATTACTTGTTAATTATTATTATGATATCCAATATAATTACTGAATTATTTTGTCATCTAATCTAAAATTTTTAATTTTATTGTTTATTCAGATACTACATAACGTTCATGTTATGTGTGATTTTTTAATAATTTTAAATTTCATTCTTGATAGGTGTTGTAAACTATTTTTTTATATTATTTGTAATAAACTATTTCATTAGATAAGTCCATACAAACATTACTATTTAAACTTTTTCAATGATCTTTTTCAAAAAAAATGAGTCTTTTTCAAATCACACAAATATGATGGTGGATATTTTTTATCCCTTTTACCTTTATTCCTAAACTATATCTAAGAATATTTTAATCTTGTAATATCAATGAAATTTATAAACATGTAATCCAAATTATATGCTAATTTATCCTTCATACAAGACATTATTTAGTACAAATATTTTAATTTTTTTATTTTGATTTTAAAAAGGTTTATTGGTTATGCATGGAACTACCTTGTGAGAATACCATGTAATATAAGGTGGTATAATTGTAATTAGTGACTTGGAAGTTGATTCCAAGATATTTTATATTTTTATTACTTGATTCATATATTACTTTGGAAAACAAATCTAATTAATAGATTATATCGTGTACATTTTATGGATCAATCATACATGATCTATGATATTATTATAACTATTATAATTAGTTCTTAGTGGATATCTAAAAAAGGTAGTTTTATTGGTGTGATACTTGATCCTGGTGCATTTTCCCTTTTAACAAAGGAAAAGAAAAGAAAATATGATGAACAATTCTGTCATTATTGATGAATTTTCATGATGGGAATGATTAAGAGAAGTAGATATTGATGGGATATGATGACTTTGAAGTGGATAAGTAGGTCCCCATTTCATTTTGATTAAATAAATAACCATTATTTGTACTCAAATAATTTATCCCCATTTTTAAAGACATGATTTTTAATGATTGCATCATGTACTACACACCTCTATCCTCAAAGACATTAGAACGTTTTTAATATTTCCTCTTGATTTCTCTAGTTAGATTTCTATAAAGTGATTTGAGATATTATACAGGCCTATAAATAGAATACATGAAATTTATAATGAGAATAACTCTAGTTTTACATTATTCATGAGTATTGAATGTCAAATTTTATAAATAAGTATATCTCTGTATGGGTATGTATGTCTATGGAATGGATGAAAAATAATAATGGATGAGAATAATAATTATAGTATAATCTTAATAAGGATGTATGATTACTTATAGAGGATGGGTATGTTATAATTGGAAATTTTTCAGCTCATATTTTGTTTTATTGACATGTTCTCTACTTCTTTTCTATACTTAAAGGATTGATCTTATTTGAAATCTTAGTAAATATATTTTTATTAGGGATAATAAAATTTTAAATTGTGGGGAAGGTTGATAACTATTATTGATGCATATGTTTTTATCATGATTTTCATTGATTATGGGACATAATACTACAATTTGTTTCTATTTTTATTTATTTATTCATGGATTGAGCTTAAAGAATATTTTAGATCATCCCTTGATGTTTTTAGAGTAACTGCATATATATTACTCTGAAAAAACTCTCTTCGTTATGTAGTTAGTTGTACCAAAGTATAAATGGTAAACCAAGAAGGAAATAATTCCAAAAAATGGTTTCACGGTGTGGATGAATGTGATTTGGAAGATATTTCACTCTACAACATGACACAAAAGAGGATACATATGATTACCCAAGAGGGACTTATGATGTTAGGATTTTATTCTATTCTACAATAAATTTTAGGTAAAAAGTAAACTAAAAACAAAAATTCCATAAAATCCTCCTATGAATGGATTCACACCAAGGTTTTATCTAGTCACTGACGTAGAAAAACGATCTCTAGGATGTGAAATAGTTTAACACTTAAGGATGATGTCTGGGATGATGGGACAACATTATAGGAAAAATACAGGAGAACGAGTTGTGGTATCATTTGACACTATGGTAGAACCATGTAATATGGCAAGAGAACTCATGATTATGAAATTGGATACCTATAATGTAATGTTTTAATGTGGGATGAGTCTCCCAAGATCAAATAGAGAAATCATTTAGTGATATTATAGATGTATCTATATCATATTGAATTTAAATATCATTACCTCTTTGAGGAGATGTATAAGATCATTTTATAACATATGACCATTATTCTACGACTTTATGAAGTAATATTGATATAAAATACCTTTATAATTAAACAATAATATTTTCCACTTCAAGATATAATGATTCTGATAAATATAAGGGAACATAATATTACATTTGAAGTAATTATAATTTTATTGCATGACCCTTGAGAGATTTTTATTCTGAAGGAGAAAGATGTATCTATGGAACAACAACACCGTCCCTTGAACCACAAGGATGTAACCTATGACGAATAAATAAGGGTTTATATTTAAGGTAAATAAACTCATTCCACAATGAAATAAATTATGGCATGATGAAGATAAAGTTTATAAATAGGATATTCCATCCAAATATTTGGAATTATTAGCCTCTACATTGAATTTTAATTGATTCTTTTACCCTATTATACAATTTTTCTTCTTATATGTTCACATTTATTGTTCCAATAATTAATAAATGTAAGTAATTTTAGTTTTAAATATATTTTAATTCTTCTATAATTCAAATAAATTTTCACTCACTTATTAATATAGTAAAATAAAACATGATTGAGCTTACCTCAACCATTATCACCTCATCAATTAAGAGGTGATAGATCCAAAGTAAAAGGATGAGTGTTTATATTATCTATAAATTTCTTTCTTGTATAGAAATTTTTTTAGGAATCACATTAAATATGTAATCCCTATTTTATTCGTTAGAATGTCTTTGAAAAAAAATCTTGTGAAGGGAAAGACTAGATATTGGTTGATAAAATTAAGCCATCCAAAATAGAGTGGAATTTTATTTAGTTTTAAATATTAAAATCATTGAATGTGTGTAGATATTCTTCTTTGAACAAGAAATTTAGATTGGGTTAGGTAGAATTTCTGGGATTTTTTATAATAAATATGTAGCTTTAAAATAGTATTACAACCAATTTATTCAACTCAAATAAATAATTAGAGAGATAGTTATCTCTTATGAACCAATCCCTAGATATTAATACTTTTAGTTTTTTAACTTAATTTTTTCAAACCATTACATTTTTGTTTAAATTTTTTTTATCAACTTAAATTAAAATATTTATTATTAACAATATGTCCCAAGACTTTCTCTTAAGCGTCATACATATTAATCAAGGGATTGACCTCAGTCATTCCCATTTATATATCCTGGTAATTTGATACTAATTAATTAGAGTAAACTTTTAAACTTTATTACCCATTTGAAATAATGTTGTTCATGGAATGTTCAATCCATTTTGTGAAAAACAATTCAAAATAAATAAAATATATTGATCCTAAAATCATAACCTTTAGGATATAGTACCATAAGTTTAAATAACCATGATATGATATGAGTCTCATGACACTGAGAAGGGTGTAAATAATGGTAATGATAGATTTAATGTTATTTAAATATTAACCCTCTTCGATCATCTAATCCATTTCCCATGTTAGAAGGAACATATTACAAATTATCATTTTATCAAATTTATTTGAACTAAAAAATAAAAGAAAATAAAAAGTGTAATACACCTATAGATACATAGATTTTACTTTGTTTAATCATAAGAGGATATATCCATAGAGCATACACATGGATCACTACTAGTATACCCAATTACCCTGTCATATAATATCCATTGGAAAAAATGTTTAGCCAATGGTCACTCCACACCATGGGACACTACCCTTACATTATTTTTATAGATCAATCATTTCTCATCCATGGGATACTCCTATTTATCCCCACTCTATGCACATCATCAAGGAAGGACTATTTAGTATATATATGTGAGGTACTCTTCAGAATCAACATAGGTTTTAATATAATCTATTAGAAAATTCAAAATAGGATGTGACAATGTCATTCATATTATTTCATCTATTTTTAATGTTGTAAGTTATTAAAATCCATGTTGGGAGTTGAAAATGTGATCTTCAAAAAAACGTCACAATAATAACAACATAATTCTTTCAACAAGAACTAGATATTTCAATAGAACTCTATAAATCACAATATTCCATCAATGATTCCATTTGTTGAAACTATTTATAGTTATTTCAAAATTATATTACATTTAACATTTTAATTAATATTGGTGTTATACCACAGTAACACATATTTTATTAATTTTTTATTTCTTTGATGTCGTGAATTTTTTTAAAAACACATATGATTATATTATAGAGGGTTTTAATAACTTGAAACTTTTTTATTCATTAAGGGAATATTATCTATAATGTTGGGTTTATACCCTCATCACAAATAAAAAATATTGACATTTTAGGAGGTGAATATGAGGATATTGGATGGTTTGAACCAACTATCAGGTCACCTATATAGGATGGACCGTTATAATTATCATAAGATGTATGTTTTATTTTTTATAAATTTTATTTGTTTCAAATAATGTAATCATTAAATTATTAATATTTAATTTAGAATAAAAAAATCATTATCTAATTCTTTTAATTATGATACGCATTATTTTTTCACGTTGTAATCATCAAATGTATTTATCATCATAAGAATTCTAAAAAAATCGTGCCAATATAGCGAATCCACATCATATCATAAAGAGTCGCAATACTTGAATTTTGTTATTTTTTTGAAATTATATTTAATTAGATAAATGAAGTAAATTTATATTGACCTCAAAGGCTTGTTTAAATGTCTCCAAAACACAAGGACAAATAATGGAGCCAACCTTGATGGCGACCAATATAAAACTGGTCACTTAGCCCTAAATGACTAAAAGAAAATTGAGAACCAAAAGCAAAGAATGTGAGTGGTGCAACAAGGTCAAGGCTATGCAGTGAGTACATAATGGGAGCTCTCTTCCTAGCCATGCACTCGGAGATGGTAAATGCAGGTGTGGTTAGGATTCCCATGGTTTGATTTAATATCAAGTTGTTCCATGTCTATCAGGATCATTTCACTATAATCTTCCACTTTAATGGTTTGTGCATTGCTCATATTGAGGTCATAAGTGAACTCAATGAGAAGGGATCTTTCCATATGGACTGTCCTTGGACTTGGGGTTGGGACCCTTCATCCTCCCCAAGATCCGAGATGTGGAGTTTGGACCCTTAATCCACTCCGAGATCCATCACTCCTTGGTAGAACTTGGCCTTTCATAAGAAACCCTCTTACTAATGTGCTCCAACGTAAAAGTCTGGGCAACTATAGCAGTCCTCAGCCTGATCTAAACAAACCCAATGCTTCCTTTAAATGTAAAACACTCGGTAGGCTCACCAAATCTAGGTTTCATCATCTTAAACACTTCATTGTGAACCCTATTTTATTTTGTCAAATTTTTCAAGGAAAACCATGAACCTCCCTTCTTGTTGATCATGGGAATTGAATGAAAAACAACCCTTTCTATAGCCATAGTTTAAACTGTGGCTAAATCTTGATATCCATGGTTTGAACTATGGGTATAGGGATTTTTCCACGAATTAATTGTGGTTATAGGCCCATATCCACAGTTCAAACCATGTCCACATCATCAATTTCTAGGAAAAAAACATGCCCTATAGCCATAGTTATAATTTGTGGATATAGATTAAATTTCAATAGAAAAACACAGTAGGCCTATGGGCCTAATCGTTGCACCCAGTTACCTACCCCTTGGATAGACCCCCTTCCTAGAAAGACCGCCTTGCACACTATACAGACACCCTTGCACCATGGACATACCCCCTAGAGAGACCCCCTTGCACCTTGGATAGACCCCCTAGATAGACCCCACCCCCTCCTTAGATAGACCCCGT
Source organism: Viscum album (assembly GCA_963277665.1). Taxonomy (NCBI): domain Eukaryota; kingdom Viridiplantae; phylum Streptophyta; class Magnoliopsida; order Santalales; family Viscaceae; genus Viscum; species Viscum album. Next base: position 790,910,729 of record OY728162.1, on the reverse strand, counting down.
TGCACCCTAGACAGACCCCACCCCTTCCTTGGACATACCGCCCTTCCCTCCCCCCTAAAAACTTTGCATGCACCCCCCTCACACCCCCTACAGACCCCCTAGAACCCCATTCAAACCCCCATTCACCCACCCTAGATACCCCCACACCCCCTCCCTCATGGACACCGCTCCACCTACACCCCCCTCCTGGAAACCACCCCTCCTTTCCCGTACACCCCTCCCTCTTGTACACCCCCTCCTCGACACGCCCTCCCACCTGGACAACCCCCACTCTTGGACACACCCTCTCTTGGAAACTCCATCCCTCCAAGACACCCCTTTGGACATACCTGGAAAGCCCCCCCACTCCCTTTTGTGACTTTTGTAAAATTATTAGACACTCTATTACAAACTGTAGTGTGGTTAAAATTTTTCCCCACCCAATGAAATAGAGTGGACTAATTTTAAAAGGAAGATAAAGGGTAATTCTCTAATGGATAATCCAAAACCCCCAAAAAGAGTAATGGTGTATGGGTTAGAAATCAAGGAAACCATAATTCCTCGGGAAATGCTAGTAAATCCTAGGCTGACCTAGATGAAGAGGATGATAATACAATAGTGGATTATGAAATTTTTAATTAAATTGAGAAATGGATTTTATTTGGTCAAGAATGATCAATATAAACTATCATATGATGCAAACACCAGTAGGGTGCTTATCATAGTGGAACAATTCATTGGTTTGGACAACATTCGAACCACTGCTGAACACAACGACCATGCCCAGATTAATGGAAATAAAGAGGCTCTTACATTTTGAGACATAACTAAGATGATGGACAACCAAAAGCAACAAAGCAATGAACCAAGAAGTTATAGCATATATGGAATTCAAGAATAATTGATGACTTTATCTTAAAATAAAATCAACAATGTTGTCTCTACTAACTTTTGAGTTATGGGAAGTGATTCTATTGGATCGTAAAAGGAAAGCATGATGGAGAAATCCACACAGTTCAACACTTTCAGCTCGGTGAAAAACTTGATCTGCGTGCATGATTAGATGTATATTCCCGCTAACAACAGAGAATATGATGGATTTAAAAAGAGCAGTGTTCAAGAAATAATGAAAGACATATATTTAAATGACACCTCTACAAGAGCACAGATGTGCAGACTGAATTCGTGTAAGAAATATGGTGATGTCCCTATAGACATGACAGTATCACTTGTTCCATATAACAAGGGGAATGAGAAACATGTGGAAATTATTATTTGGTCTTACACATCTATTAAAATATCTCATGAAGATATTTTGATGTTAACATCTTCTGACCAGGAACATAATGACAACAACATTCTGAAAAATAACATAGACAAAAATATAGATTTTAAAACTGAAGAGCACATGAAGATCATTGAACGACATTCCTTCAATCATCAAGTTAGGCATGATTAAACAATGAATGAAATAGAGTAAAACTCTGTTATGAATGATAATTTAGTTTTTACTTACATTTCCATGCCAAAATAGGATAGAGACTCAACAAAATATAAGGATAAGTCTAAAAAAACCCTCAGGAAATCAACAAGGAATAATAATTCTAGAGGTAAAATGATAGGGGGACCTATCCCCAAATACATGTCCAAATGAATATTCTATCTTTTTATAGAAGTCTCCATAATAGGATTCTTGACAGTAAAATTGATATATATTTCATAAACAACCAATCCCTTGATAAATTGGAAACAATTTCTAGAATCACCCTACCTAGATTTTACTTGGATCATCATCATATTCTAGTTAGTCTCAATAATAGAGTTTTCAAACATATCCCTATATATATATTTAAAAATACTAGAGTTTTCAAACCTATCCTTCCAATCCTGGACAACCCCTCGACAACCCCCCCCCCCCCCCACCTGGACTACTACCCCCTTGGACTCCCCTAATCTTGGACACCCCCTGGACAGCCACCCCTCACCCCAGGACAGACCACATCCCTCCCTCCTAGACTCTGCCTCACTCTTGGATAACCCCCCTCAAAAACAACCCCCCTTCTGGATAGTGCCCCTCCCTCTAGAACTGCCCCAATCTTGGATAGCCCTCCCCCCTCCCTAGACAGACCCTTTGAACACCCCTCCCCCTGGACAGACCCCCCATCCCATATACACGCTTCTTGGACACCCCTCCCTCTCCAAATCACCCATCCACCCCCTTGATACCTCTATCCTAGTACACGATGATCCATAAAGCTTTTGGAAAAACTTTCATTCCATAAAAAACAAGAACATGTAATATGAAACAATAAAAATTAAGGGGAATACCATTTTACATAAAATATAGAAAAAATGGAAACAAAACTCAAAAATTATTAATGCTCATCATCCCCTGATACCCCATGCATCCACCCTCCCTACAAACCGTCCCTCACTACACAGACCTACCCCACCCTACACACCCCTACCTAGAAAGACCCCCCCTGACACCCCCCCCCCCCTTCCTTTTTAGACAGACCCCCACCCTGTACACTCTCATTACACATGCTACTAAATATTTTAGAAGCAATGAAGAGAGTTTTAGGGAACCAAAATAAAATTTATTGACTAATATTAATATCAAATCCTGATAGAAAATTCAGTGTTTCCTGAATAATTCATACCTTTTATACAAAATAATAATAGAGGAGAATCATACATTTTTCAATAATTTTTATACTAATGATGATGTTTTAAGAAATATATCCTATTTCATTTAGTTATCGAAACATAATTATCTAGTGGAAACCCACTTTGATTGCCGCAAGTCTCGAAAAATATTGAAAATAATTTATACATTTCATACTAAAAAAGAATAATGAGATGAGAATTAGACCCTTTTCCATGATTTTTATATTCGGGGTGATGTTCTGAGAAGTCTAGCCATTTTCATTTCGAAAACATGAAGACCATCCATTTCAATTGTTATCAATGAAGTCAAAGGAGTGATAAATGATTTTTTAATTCAGTTATGTATGTTTAAAATCCAAATCATGAATGATTCCCATAATACTGTAATAAGTAAACAAGTCTACTTTGAGAAGATATTAAATTTATAAATATGAATGCCTTAGAAATAAACATAATCATATGATAAGATGGGATAAAAGGATAACAAAATTAATATTTGGAAAAATATATACACAAAACATTGTTGGAAGGGGATCTTGAACAAATCTAAATCAGAAAAATAAACAATATATTAATTCATTTGGATGTTGAATAAATCCTATTTATAAATAATAACTATATAATAATAGAATACATGTTTATAAATCATTGTTATATCATAAATAAAGATGCATTGAAGTTGAATCCTCTATAAGCCCTATAAATGAAATAACCCATGGTTAAACCACCTAAAAGAAGAAATACAACCCTAGACCCACTTCACACAGTCAAATGTACCAGCCCCCTCCCCCCACCCATTCCCCCCACCCTACACCAGCACCCCCACCCCCCGCTCCAGCACACCCCATGCCCCACTTGCATTATGGACTCCCCCTCCTCACTACACACCCCCCATGCACCTTTTCCCCCTCCCCCTAGACACCCCCTGCCCTCCCCCCCATTCACTCACTCTTTCCCCACCGCTCCCCCTTGCACCCCAACCGCACCCTCCCCCTACCGCTTTCACCCTCCCCCAGTTTGTTTCAACCCCTTCCCACTCCTCACTACACACCCCCTTTCACAGCCCCACCCCCACCCCACCCTTCCCCCTGCACACCCACATACCCCCACCCCCCTTTCACCCCACTTTCACCCTCCATATTCCCCTTACACCCACCTACCCCTCTTCACTACACACCCCACTTGCCCCCTGACCTGCCCCATTCGCACCCCCTCACCCTACCCCATACACACCCCCAACACCCAACACCCCATGCCCCTTCCCTTCCCCACGTCTCTTGTACCCATCCCCCTTCCCTTTTCACCCCCTTCCCCTTACACCCCCTTCCACTTTCTCACTGCACACCCCCTTGCACAACCCCACCGCCACCCTTCCCCTGGCACACCCACCTACCACATCCCCATTACACCCCACCTGCACTCTCCCTCTATCCCTTGAACCCCATGCACCCTCCTCACTGCACACGCCACATTCACCACCACTCACCCTACACCCTAGACACCCCAACCCTATCCATGTCTCATGCATAACCCCAACACCCCTACCCCCTACCACTCCCCCCTGCACACCCCCTGCCCCTCTCCCTGCACACCCCTACCCCCTCACCCTTCCCCTTGCACACCCACACTGCCCCCCCCCACCCATGATAAATCTTTTTTCCTTTATTCATTAATCATGAGATATTTATACTCATTAATAGTGTGTATATAAACTTCTTTATTACATATAATGGATGAAAAAACTTAAATACATAGGAAATATTAAAAAATAATGTAGGAACTTTTTTTAAGAGCAACAAATCAAATTAAAATTAAAAAAAATGTAAATTATCTTCTGAGATAACCTAGAAAATTATGTTAAGATGGGTAAAGAAAATATAGGTTTTAACAATCATGACCACATTCCTCGATATATTATTAACCAGCTGACCATAAATAATTATCTTTTAGAGACAAATTATTATAACAATTATTATCCTCATAAATCAATACATATTTTTTCAATGTATCTTTTTCTCAATCACACTTCCTAAAAAACCCTCTATGTAGGTCGACCTAAGTACCTATATAACACCATTGACATCATGGACTATGATATTTTACGGTTACTTATAAGTTGAATGATTATCTTCATGGACTAACACATTCTTTCAGAGTATTTTTTCCACATTCACACTTCCTAAGAATTATAGAAAGGAACTCAAAAAAACAATGGAATCTTCTTATTATATTATTTGTGAAATACAAGTTATAATAATTCTTAATTGTTTAAAATTAATTTTTTTATTCATTAAATCAATATTATAGAAGATCCTCCTAATACTTATTTGGATTCTGGGGAGTTGTATGCTTTCCCAAGGAAGACTTTTCATTCATCTCATTTTTATTTTTCATCTAATATTATGGCCTCCTTATATTATAATCACGATTGAATTTGAAGGTTTTGATATTCAAAAATACATCATATGTGTGTCCATATATGTTTCCATTGTCACAAAATTTTTCATGAATTTATAATTTACCCTTCAATGATAATTTATTCATATTTTTTGAAACCTATATCTTTTTCACAGTAAGTTTTTTCTTTTATTCATATTTAATCAAATATAAATTTCTCTAATATAAATTTAATATGTTTAAATGCTGTGAAAAAAATCCCTGATCATGTGACCAAACCTCCTGGAACATAGAAAGTAGCCTACAACGTCCTTTTAACTTATTTATGAAATCTGTCAAGATTTTTCTACTATACACACTTACTATTTTTCAGTTTTCCCATCACAATTTTATCCTCAGTTTATAGAACTATTAATATGGGATATACATACCTACACAAATTATTCATTAGTGGGTTTCATAGAATTTTTTATACTCATATTTTTTAAAAAAAAATTCCAGAACAAGAAAATGAGACATCACACATACAGTCTATTCTTTTAGGGTAGTGAGTTACATTTTCCAATAATTTGTAGAGTATTATCATCTAAAAAATCTCGTGATCCCTTTTCCATAATAGCAAGAAAAATCACCTATAGTTATGGTTTGGAACTATGCGATTAGGTGAGAAATCCATATAAATAGTTTATATCCACGGTTTCCCTTACAGTGGCTGCTACAGCTGTTGCAGTAGGGGTTTTCAACATACAGGTTTTAATCCATTGAATTATTATATCTATAAAAATGGTTTGAAATATGTATGTAATACATGTATGACAATGGGTTTCCATTGTAAATTAATGCACAATACCATGTTTAATCCCATGTAAATTATAGGATAAATCCAAGATCATAAAATGGAAATTTTTAACTACACCCATGGTTAAACCATGGATATTAATCCCTAATAACACTTTAAAAACCTTGGAAAATAGACCCTAAATCCACAGTTAATAACAATTAAACTGATTCCTACCCACCAATACATAATTACCAAATGCTTCTATAATATTTGAACCTTATAGCAGTCCTCGCACCCTCTAGCTATGAGAAAAAAACATCACCTTCCCAATAAAAATAAACTGAAACATAATATAATATATATCATAAGAATTCAAAAAATATCCAATATAAACAATAAAAAATTTCAATATTAATATCATCCTAATAAAAAGATCTATTTGATAAAATTAAATTTATAAACCAACAATAAAATATACATCTGAAAAATACCTTAATATCAACATCACCAGAACCATCATGACCCTCGTCATCTTCTATAAAAACACCAACATCATTATCGCCTCCCCTCAAACCACCACCACCACAACAATAATCATGATCATATAAATATTCATTAACTTATGCACCTAAATCAATGGAAGGAGCGAAGAATCCAGAAAAAAATAATGCATACAAATGAGAACACATTTAATTAATGAAAACATTCAATGTTTATATAGTGATTCAAATAATATAATTATGTTACCAATAAAATACTCTGATAAACATAACACATAAAAATGAGAAAACATATAATTAGTTAAAACATTGAAATATTATTTTGTATAATGATTCATGAACTAAAAATTGAAGTCAAATAAGTAGGATGTTTAGAATATAGAGAAATAGTAAGAGTCTGATGGTCTAAATAGAACAAAATAAGAATGAGATTAATAAATTTTGGAGATGGTTAAAGTATTAAATAATATTTATTTAATGACTCTATTATTTTATATGTTCACTCATGTATAAATTTCATGAAAGTGTGAAATTATTATAATTCATAAAAATAAAATAAAAATTATTCCATATAGGGGGAACACCATATGTTATTGGGTGAAAATATAAAGGTTATTAATGAATGGATTCATCAAACGAAGATCGGTATCCAAATATTTTTAAGTAATTTTTCATAATTTTTATGTAAATTGTGGATCATGATTAGAAACTATTAAAATAGGTGATTCCTGAACTCTTACAACTTCATTTATATGGAGTCTTGTTAGCCGCTATAGTGGAAAATCCTCCCTTATAGCATGGAAATGTGTATATTTTTTAGTCGGTCTGCAATTACCCATATTGAATCATCCATTCTTGGAGTATTGGTCAATCCAGTTAAAAAATCTAGTGTGTGGTCATTCTATTTCAATGTCGGTATAGGTTGTGGTTTCATAACTCTGTGATTATGCCACGATTCACTGTTTTATTTCACCCTTATACCAATGTATTAAACTGATTTTGTATTGAAAATTTCAAGTATAATAACAAATTTCACTCCATGTTTTATTAATATATTTTATGTTTAACACTGTTAAAAAGAACAATGTTACTTTTTTTGATAATTATGTTTTAGGTGGAGGTGAATGGGAGAACCCATGGTGAAATCCCAGAAAAATGGGCCAATCTACACGGTGTCAAAGAAGACCAGTGGACTAAAATTCATACTTATACTAAAGAGTGCATCAAAATGGGATGAAAAATTTGGGGCTAATCCAAAATTATATAAAATACATTTCATATGAAGGAATATAAGCCCAATTAGTTCATTAAGAGGCCCATATGGACTGATCTGTCCAACAAAATGAATCTACACGGGTTCAAAACTTTTCCTCTTTATTTTAGCACTATCTCTTATTAAATACCAGATCCAGCCTCCATAGTTGACATAGATGTACACAAGGAGTCGGGAAAAAACTATATAGTTTTGTTCAAAGTTATTTAAGACTGTCTGGCCAGCCAAAAACAGGGACCATGCGGATTATTGAAATCAGGGTGCCCAAAATCACATGCCATTTCTCCTATAAATTGGCACCTTGGGCACCCTATTTTTGAGTTCAAACAGGAGGAAAGGTTCTGCCATTTTTGATTCATCAAGGATTATTATCAAAATACATAGGATAACTACAGGATATGGTAAGTTCTACTTCAAAATCATTTTCTTCCTCCCCCCTATGGATTTCTAAAACCCTTCTGATCACCCGGGGAGGAACGTGATTTAATCTCGAGCTTCATGTTTGTATTATTTTGAATGATAATTTTAATTTCAGGTTGTATTGTTTTTTTCCTTCATCCTATATTTTAATTTAATTTATTTATATAGAATAATGTTATACTCAAACTCAAATGATCATGTTTGGGGGTACCAATTCAGGTGATGTTTCACACACCATTCATCCATTTTCTTCCATCATTCAATTATGGTGTTTTTGTGGTTCATACTGGTCAATTGAACTCACATAAGCACTATCAAGGTCATGTACATTTATTTCATGGTATCAAAATTAAATAATATACAAACATGGATAGCACATCGAGTTCTTCGTGTGTTCCCTTGCTGAGTTTTGGTTATGAAGCCAATCACAATCACCCAATAATCGGTGGTGTCTGGTGAATCATTGTATGATTTCAAATAAACCCTAGGAGGTATCCAAGAATTAAATTAGTAACAATATGGTACTTGTTGTTACAAACCAGGTATTAAAATATCTATACACTTTCTGTAGAATAGATGAAGTATGAGCATCAAAAGACCTCCCTGGGTTGATAACGTTTAATTAATCTTGTTCTTTTCTACTTTGTTTAATCACATTCATTTTCTATTGACATATTTAATAATAAAGATCCATGTTTTCAAAAATATAATTATCCGTATATTTTCATAATAAAACCCCGATTTTTAAATTAAAGTTCCAAGGTTCTGTCAAGAGATGACTCAGGGTTGCTTCTATATTGTGGAAATTTTAGTAAAAATTAAACAACAAATTTGACGCGCTCGACAACACGATCAAATTTTGGCACCATTTTCAGTGATAAAATATCATTTTATTATATTTAATTTCTTTTTATTTATTTACTTTACTTCTTATTTATAACTCCTTTCAATATCCAACCCCCCCCCCCCTGTTTGATTGTTTTTATTCTGATTTTTTTTTTCTATTTTTGTTTTTTTTGTTATTTATCTCTATATATATATATATATATTCTTATTCTTCTTTATCTATCTCTCTATAATTCTGTAGCATAAAATTATATTCTCATTTCACCCTTATTATGTGATTTTATCCATATTCAATCATAATAAAAATATAAAGAAACAAACATCACAACTTATTTCCATGATCCAATTACAAAAGGAAGAACTGCTTGGAATTGACCCTCAAATTAAAAAGACAATTCACTCACAAATTAGGGAATATAGAGTAGGTAAATAAAGTTACACTGAAGAAACTCTTTTGGAACCTCAATTTGTCCTAAACCACTCAAAAATTAAACCCAATCAAACCTAATCAAACATGGATGAAAATAATCGAACTTTAAAAGAACTGATCACCCCGGATGTGGAGTACCAACCTACATACATCCAATATCTTGAGGAAGCATCCAACTTTGAGATGATATCAGGAATCATCCACCTACTTACCAAATTACATGGTCTTATTGGTGAGTAACCTCATAAACATCTCAACGAGTTTCACCCAGTGTACTCCACCATGAAAACCCGAAATGTGTGTGAGGACCAAATTCAGTTTAGGGCCTTCCCTCTCTCCCTTGATGGTGTATACAAAGACTATATATACTATTTTTATATCATAATTTGGGGCTTCAATGACCATAAATGAATATTTCTATAGATGTTCTTCCCTTCCACTCAAACTGCATCTATTAGAAAATAAATCTGTGGAATTAAGAAATCATAAAGAGAGACCGTACATGAATATTGGGAGAGAATCAACAGACTTTTCGCAAGTTTCCCCCACCAAAAAATTATTTAACAATTGTAAATCCAATACTTCTATGGGGGAATTATCGCCATGGATCATAGAATGATTGATGATGCAGCTGGTGGTGCCTTGGTTGATAAATATCCTTCCACTGTTCGTGAATTTATATCCAACATGGCTCAAAATGTATAACAATTTGGTACATAAGCTATTACACCAACCTGAGGAGTTCATGAGGTAAGTCCTTTAGACCTAGAAAAAAAGGTAGATAATATTATTGATGAGATGTATACCCTTATAATGATATTATCTCAAGCACAAGGTAACTCACACACTACTTATATTCTATTAGATTGTGGTATTTATACGGATAACACTCATTTTTTTACCAGTGCCCACAACTTCAGGATTCATATAAGTCTTGTGAATAAGTATTCCTAGGGGCCCTTTTCTTAAAGAACCACCCTTATAGAAGGATTCCTTTAGGCCAAAACCAAAAAACAGGTGGAAATCACAACCACAATACCAACAAGGAGGCAACCCGATATACCCCAAGAAAAATTGGTATCAATAAGGCTATCGTATGCAATTTTCTGAACCCTCAACTTCTTGGAATAATCCTCCTCCTCCTACCAAATGTGAACCAACCCTTGAGGACATGGTGAAACAAATGTCATCCCAAAACATCCAGTTCCAATAGACCACACAATATACTATTCAAGACCAAGAAACTCAAGTGGGACACTTGGAATACTCTATCGGTGAGATCAAGATGAAAGGTTCGAGACAACAACCATCTGAACCCATTGCTAATCTGAATAAAAAATGTAATGTTTGTTCAATTAAACATTGTAGTTTTAATGAAGTTTCTCTTTCTATTTATTCTACAAAAAAGGTATGTCATTCTCTTGAAAAAACTCTTTCTCTACCCATTAAAGATTCCAGTGAAGAAAAACTAAACCAAAAGTGTAAAGAAATTATCATTAAGGATTCCCATGAAAAATCCATTGCACTTCCATTCCCCCAAATGATCCCAAAATCTATGAATAATTTTAATAATTACATTGATAATAAATAATGGATACATTTAAAAAGGTACAAGTTAATATTCATTTATTTGATGCAGTTAAACAAATCCCTACATATTACAAATTTCTTAAAGAGATTTTCACCCATAGAAGGAGACAGAATGGGAATGAGAGCGTCAACATGGGAAGAAATTTCTTAGCCATGATTCAACTAGAAATTCCATCCAAGTGCATGGATCTGGGAACATTTACGACACCTTTCACCATAGGGGAGACATTATTTTCTTATTCCATGTTAGATTTATGTTCTTTAATTAATGAAATTCCTTAATCTTTTTACACTTCTTTGCATGTTGGAGAGCTTCAACTGATCTGAAGCACAATGAAATCTACCAATTGGATCACAACACAACCATCCAGAGTGGTCAAGGACATCCTTGTAAAAGTGAAGAATATCGTCTTCCCTGCTGACTTCTACATTCTTGAGATGGAGGATTCCCTATCTAAAAGAAAATACCCTCTCATACTAGGTATTCCATTCCTTAAAATAGTAAAGATAACCATCAACATTCACCATGTCATGCTATCCATGGAGTTTGGTGGAGAAAAGGAGAGTTTTAACATCCTTGAAGCTACAAAACACGTCATTGAAGGGAAATAAATTCTTCTTTTCTATTAGATGGAAGTGATCTCAAATGATGCACACACACACAATTCTCTCCTCAACTGATAATCTGTTTCATTTTACTCTTCTTCACCCTTGGATGATTTGAGTTTTGATTCATGTTATGACTGTTGTGTGGGTTCTAAAAAGTGTAAATTTTGTGCTTTAATTAATGAGTGTATTCATTTTGATGTACCCATGACCATCGATAATTCTAAAAATCTCATTTTAATAGATTCTCTATCCATAGAGAATACACATGTGAAGATAGATAGTTTAATGGACCTCACTCCCCCTAAACACCCTCCCTCGATCCAAAAACCACTGGTGTTGGAACTTAATCCACATCCTTACAATTTAAAATATATGTATCTTGAGGTTATTGACCAATTTCCAGTTATTATTTCCAATAACCTCTCTCCACAGTATTAATCAAAACTAGTCAACCTTTTGAGAGAGTGTAAAAATGTGATAGGATGGGCATTGGAAGATATTACAGGCATTATCCTATCTATTTCTAGGAACCATATACATTTGGATGATGAGGCTAAGCTTGTAAGACAATATCAATGCCAGTTGAATCCCACTCTCCTTGAAGTTGTAAAATTTTAATTTAGTAAAATACTTACTATATGGATAATTTATCCTTTATTAAAAAGTAAATGGGCTAGCCCAGTGAAAATTGTGCCTAAAAATAGTAATGACAGATGTGTCAAATGAAGGAATGAAATGGATATAACACATGTGCAAAATAGTTGGTGATTCTGTATTTACTACCGTTGACTAAATCAAGCCACGCAGATAGACCACTTTCCTCTACCATTCATTGACCAAATGTTAGAACGGTCTGCTATTAAGTCCCATAATTGTTTCCCTGATGGATATTTGGGTTATTTTCAAATCCATATAGCCACTAAGGATCAAGAGAAGACAATATTTACTTATCCATTTGGCACATTTTCATACAGAATTATGCCTTTTAGTCTTTGAAATTCTCCTGGTACGTTTTACCATTGTATGTTGAGTATATTTTCAAAGTACCTTGAAAATTGCATGGAAGTTTCTATGGATAATTTCGTAGTTTATGGATTTTCTTTTGATGAATGTTTTTCACACCTAGGTTCTATCCTCTGATGTTTCATAGATAAATATCTTCTATTAAATTACGAGAAATTCCATTTAATTGTTGAACGAGGGATAGTTCTTGGGAATGTTATTTCAAAATAGGGAATTCAATTGGATAAATAAAAAAGTGAATTAAATTCAATGCTTCTATATCCAAAATGTGTTTGTGAGGTGTGATCATTCAAGGGTCATGCTAGTTATTACCACCGATTCATTAATGACTTCAGTAAGATCACACATCCCTTGTCCATGTTATTACAAAAGTAATACGAGTTTTTGTTTGATAAAAACTTTGAGGATTACTTCAATTAAATAAATAGGAGTCTCAAATCACATCTCTTCATCCAAACACCAAGGTGGTATCTCCCAATTGATCATACATGTGATGCCGTTAACAATGCAGTTGGGGCAGTTTTATCACAAAGGGTTGAGAAGGCTCCTCGTGTAATTGTGTATGCCTCACTTACCCTTGACACTACCCAAGAAAACTTCACAACCACTAAAGAATAACTTATTTTTTTGTGTTTTCTATAGAAAAATTATTTTCATATCTTATCTGGTCAAAAATATTTGTCTTTTCATATCATGAGGCCCTTCGTTTTCTCCGAAAGAAACCTAAAGCTAAGCCTCATCTCATTCGATGGATGCTCCTCCTCAAAGAGTTTTACCTTGAGATTAGAGATAAGAGAGGAGTGTAAAATGTGGTATCTGATCACATTATTATTATTTTCCCACCATTGGACCATCATGTTGACTCACCCCTCCCCATTGGAGAAATCATCCCTCATGATAACCTTTGTGATGTTGTAAACCTTACCCCCTAGTTTGCGGACATTGTGATTTTTCTACAAATATCTAGGGTCCCCACTGATTTCATCACATTACGATCCTAGAGACTTAAGCTTGAATATCGGTGGTACATCTAGGATGACCCATATTTATGGAGAATTTTTGGTCACCAAGTAGTTCATTGGTGTGTCCTTGACCACGAGTTCACCACTGTTTTGAACTTTTTCCACACTTTGGCATGTGGGGGAGACTTTGGCCTTCAACATATAGCTCTAAAGGTCATTGAATCAAGAATTTATTGGCCAAAATTTTATAGGTATGAAAATATATTTTTCAAGTCATTTAGTCATTTTCAATTCACGTGGAATATCTCCAAGAGGAATGAAATCCCCAAAACCCATGTTATTCTATGAAATTTTTTATGCATGGGCATTGACTTCATGGGGCCTTTTCAAAATTCATTGGGATTTTTTTACATCTTATTAGATGTTGAATACGTATCTAAATGGGTTGGATTAAAGTCCACCAAGACTAATGACTCTCGAGTGGTTGTTGATTTTTTTAGGTCCCAAATTTTTAGCAGGTTTTGTTCACCGAGATTCATCATTAGTGCTCAAGGTTCCCATTTTTACAATCGCAACATGAAACAAAATTTGTAATTATCAGGATGATCATAATGTCACTACTAAATATCACCCCCAAACTAACAAAAAAATAGAAATATAAAATTTGGATGTTAATAGAATCTTGGAAAAAACGGTACAACCCAACAAGAAAGATTGGAGTCTGTTCTTGGGTGATGCACTTTGGAAATATCATGCAGCTTTTAAAACCCCAATCAGAATGTCTCCATATAGTATTGTGTTTGGAATGTCTTGTCACCTCCTAGTGGAGGTATAACACCATAGATATTGGGCTATTAAACAATTTAATATGAATCTTTCAGAAGTAGTTGAGCATAGGAATCTGTAGAGTCAAGGGTTGGATGAAATTCTATGTGATGCATATGAGAACTCTTATATCTATAAAGAGAAAATAAGGGTTGTCCATGATTTCATGATTCATCATAGGATGTTCCATATTAGAGAGAAGGTACTCATGTACAATTATAGGGTAAATATCCACCTAGGTAATCTTCGTTCCCGATGGCTTAGTCCTTATATAGTTTCTAATGTTTACCCTTTTGGTTCTATACAGGTTTTTCATGAGAAGGGTAAATAACGAATTACTATCAATGGGAAGAGGCTCAAACACTTTCTATGATGATTTCCTAAAGAATCTCATTGAGGAAATTCAACTGATAGATGCCACATATGACACCACATAGCAAGATGTACTTTTTCCCTACCTTTATTTACATATCTATTAATTTAAAATGCTTTAATTGAGGAAAATGTAGCTTTTTGTTGTGCGGGAGGGTGACATGTCGTAGTTAGGAATAAACAAAACAAACAAAAAAATCATACAAAAATTAAAGAAAAAAGTGTTTTCGTTTTTGATTTCTTTTTTCTTATTTTGTGTTTTTAGATAAAAATTGATCTTAAAATTAATATCCAAAATCATTTATATTCCTGAGTCGATTGTGCAGAAATTTCTATTATTTTTGGAAAAAAAATTCAAATGAATATTGATATGCACTTTATTTCTAAAAAATTTATTTTCAAATCATTCGTAGTTTATTAGTGGATTTTTTAATCCCATGCCTCATTAGGAGTGAACAATATTTTAATCCCTTACCTGAGATATATTATAAGCCCTTTATTGCATATTCTTCATTTTAATCACTTTCTTGAGAGTCTCGGGTCATATAGAGAAACTAGAACATTCCTTGATTTTATTTGAATCCATAATATTCAAGTATTCTATATTAATGATAGATTCAATCATTAATTGAAAATCCCTTTGACAATTATCCTTTATTTTCGACCACCTTTACATTTAATCCTTCTTAAGACTTAGAGACTATGAAATTCTTATTAGGTAGCAACATTACATGCTAAGTTATCCCTACCAACCCATCTCTAGTGTAAATTCTTGTTCATTTTCAGCAATTGTGGGTGATAGGATGTTTCCATGGTAATTATTATGAGACAATCATTGTTATGGGTTTATATAAAGGGTGCCTACATTTTCCTTGGGAAATGGTCTCACAAGCCATATTATATAATTGTTTTACACATGTTTACTTCTTTATCTCAAACAAAACTATACCAAAAATATATATTTTTTACATTAAAAACAAAGTAGAAAAAAAAGAAAGAAAATAGAGAAAATAGGATGTTTACTCATTATTATTCACTACTTGGTTGTGACCCACAGAGATGGACAATGGGGAGAGTGAGTTGGCAGTGATACACATTGTGAGGGATTGAGTGTGTATATTAATTGGGAATGCATACAGAATTTTGAAATGTTTTGTACATAAGATATTAAACACTCCTCTTCTTCCTCATATTTTTCCTAAACATTAATTCTGACATACCCTTGAACCTCATAAAAACCTGTGGGAAGTCCTCTTGAGTAGAAGGCTAGTTTCTACCGGTAGAGAAATGAGAATCTTGTTAAACATATTGTAAGATCATGTAAACTCTGGGAAAAGAGAATAAATCCAATTTCATATATTCCTTGAGTGAATATGGAAAATTTTTAGGTGAGGTAAGTTGAGACATGTTTCATGGGTGACCAAATGATGTTGAACAAATTTAAATGTGCCAAAAAAATGATAGAAAATTGATTCTATAAACGAGACATGATGAACTTCATTTAAAAATAGTCTTTTATGTTTTCACACCTTTGATTAAGGAATTATAATGATTAAGATATTATACTTTTCCCGGGAGTGGAAATATTTAGGCATGGGGGTGTGATCGTACCAGGATTAACTGTTTTATTTCACCCATATACTAATGTATTAAACTGGTTTTTAATGAAAATTAAAAGAATAATGAAAATTTTATCTCCTTGTTTGATTAAATTATTTTTTGTTTAACACTGTTTAAATTTTTAAATTTTACTTGTCTAAATAGTTACATTGTAGGTGGAGGTGATTTGGAGAACCCATGATGAAATCCACAAGAAATGGGTCAATTTGCAAAGGATCCAAGAAGACCAGTGGACTAACATGCATACTGCTACTAAACCATGCATCCAGATGAGTTGAATTATTGGGGTCTAATCCAAAATTTAATGAGATATATTTCATTTGAAGTAACTGAATCCCAATTCATCCATTAAAAGGCCCATATAGACTGATATTTCCAACAAAACTAATTTGCACGTTTTCAAAACCTTGAATCTGTATTTTAGAAATATCACATATTCTATATTTGATACGACTACCAAATTTTACATGGAGGTAGACCGAGTGTCGAACAACAATTAATTTTTTTTTTCAATGTTATTTAGTATTGTATGACCGAAAAAAACCATTGAACAATCAAATTCTAGAAATCAGGGTTCCCAAAACCACTTCCCACTTTTCCTATAAATTGTCACCTTGGGATCCATATTATGGAGTTCAACCAAGAGGCAAGGTGCTGCCCTTTTGGAGTCTTTAAGGAGTCTCCTGATCATCCATATGAGTTATGGAGGCTATGGTAGGATCTACATCAACATCATCTTCTTCCTCCACTCTAATGGATTTCTAAACACCTTCTGATCACCCGGGGAGGAACGTGATGTAATCCTTAACATCATGTTTGTATTATCTTGAATTATATTTTTAATTATAGGTTGTATGTTGTTTTTGTTCATCCTATATTTTATTTTAATTGAGTTATAATCTGGTATGTTATACTCAAACTCAAATGATTATGTTTGGGGGTACCGTTTCATGTGATGATTCACACACTGTTCATCCCTTTTTCGTCCGTCATTAAATAGTGGTGTTTGTGTGGTTCATATTGGTAAATTGAACTCACATAATCAATTTCAAGGACATATAAATTTATTTCATGGTATCAAAAAAACCACATACAAACCTGGACAACACATCTAGTTCTTTATGTGTTTCCTTGGTGAGTTTTGGTTATGAAGTCAAACACAAATCACCCAATCATCATCAGTGTTTGGTGAATCAGTGTGTGATTTCAACTGAACCCTAGGAGGTATCCTAGCATAAAATTAGTAACAATATGGTACTATTTGTTACAAACTAGGGATTAAAATATCTATACCCATTCTCTAGAAGAGATGAATGATGAGAATCACAAGACTTCCCTGGGTTGATCACATTTAATTAATCTTGTTCATTTCTACTTTGTTTTATCACTGTCGTTTTCAATTGTCATTTTAAATCATCAACCCCCATGTTTTCCAAAATTTAATTCTCAGACTATTTTCATAATCATACAACCCTTTTTAAATTAATTATCTAAGGCTCCATCGAGAGATGACCTATGGTTCCTCCTATACTGCATATATTCTAATAAAAATTAAACATCTAATTTGACGGGATTGACAACGTGATCACTCCTCTAGATGTTGTCGTTCAACCTAAACATGTCGACAAAATAGATGTCATGATACATAATCAAAAATTTCCTGCTTCATGTTGTCCCATAGGACATGTTCCTTCAAATCTCTATACATATTAGTTCTATAGGGATGTATAGAAAAATTTGATCTATGAGAATCCTCCAATAACTTCCTTTTCAGCTCAGTTATAGAGGGAACACATAACCTCCTCCCAAATTTTAGAATTACATCTTCACATATGAATTCATCCAACTTCACATCTTTCACAACATTAACCTTATTTTGAAGGTTCTCGTCATCATTCTAAGAGATTTTATTACTTTCTAATAAATTTAGTTAGGAAAACAATTGAAAAAGTAATGATGTTTCACCTTCTCTAATAATTCCCATGTCCATCCTTTTTATATCCATGAACACATAATCTCTTTCAATCATCATTTTTTTAAAACTTCTTGATCATTCCTTCTCAATTCATCATCTGCCTTATTTTCCATTCTTGGGTGGTATTGTATGAAACAATCATAATCCTTGAGTAGTTCGAGCCATCGATATTGCCTCATGTTGAGTTCTTTTTGAGAGAAAATATACTTCAGACTCTTGTGATCCATATATATCTCACATATTTCACCACATAAATACTGTCTCCATATTTTTTAGAGAAAATATCACAACAGATAACTCAAGATCCTGAGTAGGTAGTTTTGTTCATGAATTTTTAACTACCTTGATGAATTAGAAATAACTCTATAATTCCACATAAGGACACGACCATGTCTTTTATTTGATGAATCACTATATATCACAAACCCATCATTCCTAAATGGTAGAGTTAGGATCAGAGAATTCACTAATCTCCTCTTAAATTCTTTGAAAAAATCCGCACATTCTTTTTTCCATACGATGTTAAGTCCTTTACGTGTAAGCATGGTCATTCATTTGTCTAAATGGGTGATGTTCTGAACGAACGATTATAATAACCTGCTAAACCAATAATACTATATTCCATAGTTATGATCATTGGATTAGTCAATTCTGGAATATCCTTTCTCTTTGTAGGAACAAAAGATATTACATCCATAGAGACAATGTGGAAAAGAAAAGAAACTCCTTGAATTCAAAATTCACACTTGATAAACATCCCATATAATTCATTTCTTATAAGATCCGTTAGAATAGTTCACAAGTGATTTTCATGATCTTCATATATTTTGGAGTATAAAAAGACATCATCAATAAATACCACAAAAAATTCATGAAGATGTTCCTTGAAATATCTATTCATTAGATTCATGAAAATAGAGGGTTCATTAGTCAGTCCAAAAGTAATTAATGTAAAATCATAATGCTCATACCTGGATCAAAATTCTATTTTTGGAATGTATTCTATCCTCATAATCAACTGATGAAATCAAGATCAAAGTTACATCTTCAAAAAATATTAATCTCGTGAATTTGATCAAATAAATTATCAATGCGAGGTAGGGGATACTTCTTTTTTATTGTTATAGCATTGGTCTCCATATATTCAATTCCCAACCTCATAGATCCATCTTTCTTCTTAATGAAATAATAGGGGATCCCCATAGAGAAATACTTGGGTGAATAAATCTCTTATCACTCAATTCCTCTAGTTTTTCATTCGGTCCCTCTAATTCAAAAATGGCCATTCTATAAGGGGTCTTTGATATGGTCCATGAATCAAGAATTAAGTGATTGGAAAACTCAATTACCCACTCTGGAGGATGTCCAGGTAAGTCCTCTGGAAGGATGTAAACATATTATTGCACAATAGGTACTTCATATATTTGAACATTATTTTCCTCAACTATAGTTAGTTTATTCCCTTCCTCCAAAATAATGGAATTCAATAGAGATATTGGGGGTAGATCAAGATGATAATCATATTGTGATGTTTCTACTATAATTGTTTCCATGTCACTCAAGGAGAATCCACTGCACACACTTGTTGATTTTCAAATCGTCCCACTCGATCCACTCCAGGCGTCATGCTCTCTGGTGGTGATCCCATATTCGGTGGAGTTTGAACCTAGGGTGGGGTCTCTGGTGGCAGGATGTTCGACTCATTGGGGGTATCCTTATCCTCCTTCCCACAGTGTCGTCCGGACAGGTCACTCAAGGATGTGCTTTGCAGTGAGTGTTATGGGGAATCGGATCTGTGCTTCCTAGGAATTGATCCGTTTTCACTCTCAGTGGCGCGGGACAGGAAGAGGTTCGAGGTTTCGGTCCCTTCGGTGGTGTTCAATCAGGTAGTGGCAGGGCTCAAATGGTCCCTAGTCGCGTGATTTGGAGCAGTGAAGCTACCACTCACTGTTTTCAAGCGATTCATGGGATCCTAGGGTCTGAAGAAGGATGCTCGGGTTGCAATGATCCACCAGTGCTCCTTCTGATTTTTGATGGCTTCAGAGGAGAATTTCCTACAGGCTTGGTGTAACGCTCCTTAGGATTTTAGGAGTTGGCACTTCAATCTTTCTCGCGGGTCGATGGCATCTCATTAGGGGGGAGGATTATCTTGCAGCTGTGTGGGTTATCTTTCTCGGTCTTCAGCTTCCCTTTAAGAACCAAACCTTTCTAAAGGCCATTGGAGATGGGCTGGGTGGATTTCTGTGCACGGATGCGTGTACTCGCAGTGGAATGGAGATGATGGCCCCCCGCATCTACGTTGAACTGGATTTGGCCCTGCCTTCCCTGGAGAGTTTTTCATTGATGGTGCAGGGAGAGGTTGTCTGGCTTCAGGATATTGGCTACCTTGTGTATCCTCGGTTCTATGTGGCATGCTCATTACAGGGGCATTCGGTGCAGCGGTGTAAGAAGCAGCATCTAGAGGTTCGTCCAGCAGGTGCTCTTAGGCCTAGGGGCTCTCCTCGTTCTACAGTTGTGGTTAGATTTCCAGCGCCCGTGCGGCAGGGCTCAGTGGTTTTTATGGGTAGAGGGATGGTCCCTCATCTTTTTGAGAGTTCCCCAGGGATGGGGCCAGTTCATTCGGGTCAGTGCGGCATCTATGTTGATCTTCTAGTTCCTCCTCCTCGGTCGAACCCTTTCTCCTGAGTGATTGTTTCCGGTGAAGGGATGGTTTCCCTGCTAAAGGCGGTCCCTGTTTTGAAGTGCCTCGTTTCCAAGGGTTCTCTACGAGTTCAGTTGGGTTCGTGCTTGAGCAGTGGTGAGCAGCTCTCTTCGGCACGGGGTGTGGAGTTTTGCGTGCAAGGGAGTCCAGCCTCTTTCGGGTCCATGGTGAAAGTCCTCTATAGCATGGGCTTAGTTATTGATGTTCCTCGGGATGGTTGGGTACCTTCGGAGGGCAGGTTTTTGGAAAGTGTTGGAGGTGAAAGTGGCTCCTCATCCCCTTTTGGTGAGTCTCCGCTGTAAGAGGGTTCCAAGGGAAGTTCTCCTAGTAAAGTGGTGAAGGGTATGGCACCCAAGCGCCCTCCTAGCCTATCCCCCTCCCCTACTATTCCTGGGGGGAATGGTTCGGGTTCTAGCATGAGATCTTCCTTGAGGAATATGTAGGCTAGAGATTGTGTTGTTTCCCTACCAAAAGTGACCTTGTTTCCTGGAGTCAAATCCGGGAAGCCCCATTTCTCATGAATCCATTCCTTATCTAGAATGACTGAGGGGTTAGGGAAAGGGTTAAATCGAACTTCATAGCTTTGAAATCTAGGAAACATAAGGTGAAAGTGGTTTCGATAATCGAGTACAAGAACAATCCTTCTAAGATCATGGAATTATCCCGCAAGGTGAAGATGCATGCTTCTTTGTATGTGGAGTCGGTTAACAGGCATATTTGGGTCCTCTGGAACAGAGAGGTTTTAGTGGATTTGATTTAATCAGGGGATCAGTACATCACAATGATGGTGTCCCATGATGTATTCTCTCTTTTTGTGTCCTTTATTTATGGTAGTTGTGACGCTCAAAGGATAGAGTCCCTTTGGAGTGATCTGAATGGGTTTGATCCAGGGGACCATCCTTGGATTTTGGGCGGAGACTTTAATGTGGTGGAGGATCAAGTGGAAAGGAAGGGGAGAGGGGATTTCCCAAGGTGGTCTAGTAGGTCCTTTGGATAGTCTATTGTAGGAAAAGTGCTATTAGAGTTAAGATATTCAGGGGATCCGTTCACTTGCTGCAATAATAGAAGGGGTAATGGCCATTGTTGGGGTAGGCTTGACCGATGTTTGGACAATTTTCATGTGGTGTCTATGTTCTCGAAGGTGAGGGTTGTTCACTTAACCTGTAGCCTTTCTGACCACTCCCCCCTCTTTTTGACCTTGAAAAGGGGTGGGGCATCGCAGTTGGGTTTTTTTTTATATGAGACACTGGGCCGGTGTACTAGGCTATCACCATTTTGTGGGAGAAAGATGGGAGGCTCAGATTCAAGGTCATTTGTGGGTGGCTTTTCATGGAAAGTTGAGGAGAATCAAGAAGGAATGTAGTCCTGGTCCAGGGGAATCCCTCCCTTGGACCAAGAGTTGGATGAGATAAAAAGGTATGTTGAGCCTCTTGAGTCAAGAATCGAGGAGGTGTGGGATGATGATGTCTTCGGTGAGATCTTGGAAAAGAAGAAATCTCTGGAGGCTTTTCATCTATCACAGGATAGTATATCAAGGGAATGATCAAGGATCAAATGGATAAAGGAGGGTGATAAGAACATGTCTTTCTTTCATTCTTGCATTAGGTAGAGGCGGTGGATCGTTAAACCGAATCTAGCACTAGAGGACGGTTCCTTTTCTGATGATAGGGATGTGGTCAGGGGTATGGATTTCTCATATTTCAAGGACCTTCTTGTGGGGCCCAATCTGAATTGCCTCGGCCACAACTCTCATCTTGATTCTGAAGATTAAGGACACAACATCCCTTCTCCATTATAGGCCAGTGAGTATGTGTAATTTTACCTACAAAATTCTGGCATGTATTATTATTAGGAGGTTGGATGGGCACCTGGAAAGATGGGTTTCCAAGGAACAACATGGGTTTGTGTGGGACTGCTCCATCCAGGGGGCCATAGCGATGGCCCAGGAGATTTTAAGGGACCTCTCAGTCAAGTCCTAGGGTTCCAACATGGCTATCAATCTTAACATGAACAAGTCATAGGATTGGATCGAATGGGGTTTCATCCATAGGGTTCTACAGATGATTTGTTTCTCCAGCTAGTCTTGTGACATCATGTTCAGGTGCTTCAGATCGGTTTGGATGGTAGTGTCCTTTATGGGTCGGACCCACGGTTTCATTAAGATGGTCATAGGTCTTAAGAAAGATGATCCATTGTCTCTGAGCATCTACATTCTCAAGCAGGACACTTTAAATAGGTTGATTGACAGTGGACTAACATGAAGGGATGTCCTCCCTTACTGAAGATGGCTGGGGATTCCTCCCATTTCCCATTTGATGTTTGCGGATGATACCCTAATATTCATTAATGCGAGGAAATGATTTGTGTAGGGAATGTACAAGATCCTAGAGGATTACTGTCACTAGAGTGGTAAACAGATCAACAATGATAAGAGCAGCTTCTATGTGGAAGACTCATGTAATCCGAGCAGGGTGGCAGTTTTGGGGGGTAGCTTGGGGATGTGTCGTGGCTTGTTTCCAATGAAATATCTCGGTACTCTTGTTTCCCCGAGTCATATGTGCATCAGATATTTTGATATTGTGGTGATAAATATCACGGGATGTATACTTAATTGGAAGAACCACTTATTATCATTTGGTGGCCGGATTACCCTCGTGAATAGTGTTCTTTCAGCCATCCTTGTGCATGCTCTTTCAGCTACAAATGCGCCGAAGGGAGTCATGAGAGCTATAGATAAACTCTTGGCCTGGTTCATTTGGAATTCATCCTCATAGGGAAAGTGGCATTGGGTGTCATGGGGGAAGATGGCTCGTCCCATTATAGAGGGAGGGATCAAAGTTAAAAGTATCAAGAGTACTATCAGTTACATTCATGTGAAGCTGGCTTGGGAGGTGATTGAAGAGTGTACACTATGGGGAAAGATGATGGATCTTCATGTTGGGGCCAATGTCCAGACTTCTTTGGGGAGGGATTCTCTACTTTGGAACTCGGTGTGCAGCAATCTTCCAAGACTTCTTAATTCATTGAAGTGGATCATTGCGGAGGGAAAAGTCATGTTCTGGAAGAATAATTGGGAAGGGAGTGTCCTTGTCTACCCAGGCTTTCCACCCCCCTTGATTTAATTCAGAAAGGTGTGTCAGTACACCCAGTTCTTTAGAGAAATCTTGGACTCAAATCAGCAGGTTTTCTTCGACTCTATCACCTTGAGTTCAGTTCCGGATCGATGTGTTTTTACTACCTCCACTTCTGGACGTTTTAACAAAAAATATTTCCATAGTCTCAACTCTACCCATGGGAAGCAAGGGGGCTGGTTTGACCAGGTTTGGTGCAAGAGGATACAGACCAAATTCAATTTTTTAATGTGGCAGATTCAGCATCGAGCCCTTCCAACTGATGACAACATCAAAAGGCTTGGAATTATCATGGATTATGGATTCCACTATTGTGAGAACAGAATGGAGGAGGCTATCGAGCACATTTTCTTTGATGGGGAGTGGGTCAGGTAGGTCTGGGCTTTCTTTGGGTGTTGGAAGGTCTACTTTTCATCGGCGGCCAACATCGGGGAATTTCTGGGGGGGATGGTTTAAGGGGGTGGCAGGGGCAGAGAAGTAGGGTTCGGTGCATGCCTACATTTTCAGCATGGGTTGTTGTGCACTGTGGAATGCGTGCAACCGGTCCAGGTTTGAGGGTGTTCATGCCACGAGTAGCAGAATTATTTCCAGCACGAGATGCATCCTTCTTGACCTATTCGGGCTCAAGGGATGCTGGTCGGACACGCAGTTACTGCATGGGTTTTATGTGATACAAGACTCTATCCCGTAGGTCGGTTCTCGGCAGCAGGGTAGGATGAACGTGATGCATGAATTTATCCATCATGTGGATACTTGGCAGTAGGGAGGGTTGTATGTGCTGCAGGCTTCTGTCTAGCAGGTGGACACTCGGCTAAAAGGTTCCTAGGTGAGGTGGCAGCCTCCTGGTGATGGCCTAAAGAAAAATACAGACAGGTCATGTGTGATGGGTGTCATGCGCGATGGAGGAGTGGTCTGAGACACTAAGGGCAGTGTGTTTGTAGAATTTAAGGCACAATATGGTGTTGGTAACTCCCTGCAGGTGGTGGCACATGCTGTTCTTTCAGGTATTTCATTATGCAGGCAACGGGAGCTCCATATCTCACATGTGGAGTTAGAAACAATGTTAATTTGCGAGCCACTGCGTGGAAATGGTACTGTACCCTGGTCCATTGTTTACACAATTTGAAAATGCAGAGCTCTCCTCGCTGGTAATACTCGAATCACCCACACATGGAGGGAGGGGAATAAGGTGGCCGACCACATGGCTTCATTGGAAACCCCATGTATCATGTGTCAATGTATTTCTCATGTTTATCAAATTAAATCTGATGGGGTGAATTTGATCAAGGGGGATGCCCTCGGTCTCCATTATTTCCGACCTCCCTGAGCTTTGTCGTTCCTGGTCTTGTGTTGTGTGGTGTTGTTTCGTGTTTTGTTGAAAAAAAAATGGTAATGTTGATGATGATGTTTCTATACTAAAGATAAGGAATTTCACATCATCCTAAATAATTGTAACCTCCTTCGTATTTTAAGAAATATTCACATCATCATTCAAAATCCATTCCATACCATGGATTATATCAAACTCAACCATGGGTATGAAAATAAAATCATCAGATAAAGCACATTTATATTCCATAATGGGGACTTTCTAGCACAACTTTGTTATAATGATACATCCCTTAAGAGTTTTTTCTATCAACTCCCGTATTAAATTAATTTAAAATTATCTAATTTTCTTGGATAAATGGGAAGATATGAAGGAATTATATGATCTGGAATAAAACAAAGCATTGGATATGTTTTAGGAAATGATTAAAAAACATGACACCATATCCTTAGGAACTTAAACCTCGGCAGTTGTAACCACATAAGATTGGCCTTTCACCCATGGGCTTTTTTGGGAATGTTTCCCTCATGCTTAGGACATTCATGTTCATAATGTCTCATCTCCTTAAAATTTTAGCAATGAACATTGGTAGATTCTTTCTTCCCCTTACAATCCTAATACATGTAACCTTTTTATCCACACTTGTAATATAATCCCATTCCCTTCAAGAAAGTGACTGGGTGTTTCTTATCACAATTATTGTGGGATGGAAGGTCAACACTTCCCTTCTTCCCCATTTCCTTATTTCCTTTTCCAGAGTTTTCGACAACCCTCTTCTTCTCTTGTTTTATTCTAAATTCATAAGACATAGAAAATTACTTTTCCATCTTTACAACATGTTAGACTATATCTTCATATAATGAGAAACTTTGGGAAACTAGTGACCTTTGGAGGAATGATTTTAAGCCAAATAAACCAATCATCCTTTCTCCTTGGATTAAGTATGTATTCTGCATCATATCTTGCTAACCTTGTGAAGTTAGCTTCATCATTTTCATCATTTTCATCCTCCTTCTGCCTCAAATTCAAGAATTGCCTTTCCATATCCACTAATTGTCCATGAGAAAAATACTTTTCTAGGAATATTTCTATAAAATACTTACATTCTATATCTTCTATTTCTTCCCCCTATTTTGTGTTTTGGATTAACTACCACCACTGATCCACATCTCTTGATAGACAATAAACTTCCATCACAACCTTCTCGCTTTTGTTACACCGAAAAGTGAAAAATATATTCTCTAGAGAACTTATCCACTCTCATCTAAAAATGGGTTTGTATTCCATTTGAATTATAGAGGATTTTTTCGCATAATTTGATCCCACATATCTCCTCCATGTTGTGGATCAGTGTCAAAACCCATCCTAGTGGGGCCCGTTCCACGACTCCCCAAGCCCGCCTCTAATAGGCCAAGGGCTGGTTACTAGCACCGAGTAGGAATATCACTAACATGGGAAGCATTTCCTAAGTACATGTATGCATGCACATAATCTCCATTCCCACAAATGATGAACAGTAAAAACAACTAAGGATCAACATGCATACACACAACTAACCCCATCCAATAGAGTAAAATGGAAGTAATGTGTTCAAAGTAAAATTTTCCAGAATACAATCCCAACAAAATAAAAATAGTATGAAACTAAAAAGTCCAAACTATAAGAAAAAGGAAGTATTGTGACTACAACTTGTAACCATAGGAACACTGCAACCTGCAAGGAACTCAAAAATCGCGGTCTAGTCCTATTTCTCCCTATACTCCATCAAAAGGACGCTTGTATGCACAAGAAATGACATGTGCAGGAAAAGCCCGTGCAGGTGTGAGTTCAAAAATACTCAGTAGAGAACCCCAGAAACCATATATAAATACAAAAAGTAATGTTATAGCCATATTCTACATAGTATATTTCTACCAAACATATAGCAAGAGAAAAAAACTATATATATACTGAAAACTGAGCCCCGTAGTCTATAATGACCACATACCCATGCATGGGATTCAGTTCGAAGATTCAACAAAGAACTCATCTAAGAGAACTCACTCCATGATTTTGATAGCACTAACGAGGTCTTTCGGATATATATTATTCTTTAGGAAAATCCATGAGAGTGATAGATTCACCGACAGATCTGAAGAGCGGACAAATACACTCATTCTAAGAGAACACACTCTTGAGTAGGGAAAGATCACGATACATGGATAAGGATCACCACTAGGGCCTTGATGGATACAATGAAAAATCTATATTCATCTTCTATGTGGATGATCGGCATCCTGTAGGATTGGTGACTTTCATACCAGACTCTACCTAGGGTCAAGAATGGATAAGGGATCTTGCTCCGGGCCTCTTAGAGGGATACCTATCTCTATCTCAGAATGTCCTACTAAATGGATCATAATACTGTGGATGGAAATGGTACCTGACCTTTAGGGGAATGTGAAATGGGGCACTAACCAAATGAAACATGTCCAAGGAATGTTGGATAAGAGGATCATGAAATTTTCTGAGAAGTACACAGTGTGTAGAATGGTCACACGCCATGTCATTTGACCTAGAGTACTACCAGTGTACAATGTCAAGTGTTGTAAGGCATGTCAAGTGGAAGAAGGTATACACAGCGTGTAAGAGTGTGACATAATGTGTTCTAATGCCCAGGGAAGGCTCCATGTATGCTGTCCATGTGCTCGTACATAACTTCAACCCATGTGTCCCAGACCGTGAACCGGTCAGTATATGGGGTATCCCGTGTATCCAGCTATGTCTAGTCATGTAGTGGACTATATTCCAGGTACTCCACCCCATGTTCATGTATCATCCAAGATACATGCCAAGTCCACATAAGGAACCACACGCCTTGTGATGATGGTCACACACCGTGCCTACACTTCCTTTCCCCCAGACGTCCAACCACGGCTGGGTGAGTCCCACACACAATTTCTTCCCAAAGGAATGTTTTGGTCTTCGTTGTGTGGAATACAGAAACCCTATCCACCACTAGGCCAAACCTAAA
Organism: Viscum album; assembly: GCA_963277665.1. Taxonomy (NCBI): domain Eukaryota; kingdom Viridiplantae; phylum Streptophyta; class Magnoliopsida; order Santalales; family Viscaceae; genus Viscum; species Viscum album. The sequence continues at coordinate 790,882,282 of OY728162.1, read as the reverse complement.
TGGCATGTTCTTTGGGATACATGCTGTGTTGATCAAAATTTTCCAGAATGTGTCATTATACATCATTGCACCTCAGTTTCTCCTCTGATCCTCGATCTGGACATCCGATCATCGTGATACTCCTTGTTTAAAGTCATCCCAACACCAAAAATAATTTTTCTTTTTTTTACCTCTGATCAGCCCCAAGAACAAGTTTCTATCCACTCGTATGATGAACACTCGAAGAACAATCCTCCACAATCTGAGTCGATTTGTCACCCACTGTCATCATCGCACATTTACTAGGTTGTCGCGATGCTCGATCTCTGATTTTTGATCCTTGTATTGCGAAACGGATGCACAATGATCCATTGTTAATAATCCCACGAAGAACGTAAAGAACACGAGGTTAAAAAAGAGAAAAAAATACAATAAACAAAGGAGTCACACACCCCTTCCATCGTTGTTCATGACATCAGTACACTCTCGTTAATAGTTTTAACAGGAAAATCCAAATATAATCCAAAAATTATCATAAAATCAATTATGGAGTCAAAGCCCCAAAAGAAATGTAAAATATCACCCTCCCGAAAGAACACACAATCCACAGATCAACCTATTGGTGGGATGATCCGTGTTCATCATTAAATCAAAGAGTAGGGAAAGAAAAAAATGAAAACATCCTTCCCTAGATTCAGTTGAAGAACGATTGTCATGCCGCATTAATTGGCGAGGTTCATCAAATCTGAGATGTGTCGATCAATCACACATTGTTCATCCACCAATGGGTTCTCCTACAAATCTCTAATGGAAATCCTCAATTCGCAAGGATATGTGGCTAACCCTATAGAATTTCCATAAGCATGTATTAAGGGGGATTAGGTCGTTGTGTTTAAGGAAACATTTAAAATAAATAGAATATTTTATTTTATTTTATTTCCTTTTAAACATCCAAAAACTAACTCTTGAAACTAACCCACAAAGGTCACTGTTAGGACCTACCTAAGTCAATTTCACTGCTCTGAATGAAACGGTTCCCTAAAATTTATGATCCGGGAACCCGTTTAAAATTTATTTCACTTTTTCATGAATACCAATCATGTGACCTATTTAGAGTTCAATTTATTCGAAACATTTATTCTGGGAACTCTGGGACCTGGAATCTCATTCCATCACAAAGCCATGTCTCAAAATAATTCCATATAATATTTAAAAAGAATATATGGAAAATCAGAGACATTTCATTTTCCCCACCATAGGGATTTCTTCCCCAAAAATCCAAAACAAAAGGCTACTCAAATAAATGTTGGTACTATGCATGAATCTAAGCCTCCTACTCCTACATGATCTCTTCAAGATTCTCATTCTACCACCAGAAACAGACTATGGGAATCACTAACCCACAAATGATCCTCTTTATTGATACTCGATCTCCATTGGATACTCTAAGAAGATTTCTCCATCCTTGATTTCCAACTTTCCCTAGTCAATGACATGTGATGGGTCATGAACATACCTCCTCAGCTATAACACATGGAAGACATCATGCACCTGGTGCAACTACAGTAGTAGAGCTAGGCAATTTTCTACCTATCCAACTCTGTGCAGTATTTGAAAAGGTTCGATGAACCTGAGAGACAACATGGAGCCCCGTCCAAATCTCTTCAACCCTCATCGAGGTGAGACCTGAAGGAAGACATGGTCTCCCTCCTCAATATCTAGAGGTATCCTTAATCTATCAGTATAAGACTTTTGCCGACTCTGTGTAGTCTTCATACACTCTTGGATGATCTTCACCTTCTCGATGGTGGCTCGAACCAGCTCTAGACCCATGAGTGTTGACTCTATGGGTCGGTACAGAAAAGTGGTGACCGGTAGGGTCTCCTGTATAAGTCCTCGAATGGTTCTAAGAAATTGGTGGAGTGGTAGCTATTATTGTACGTAAAATCCACCAGTGGTAGGAGGTCAACCTAAATATGACCAAATTCCAAGATATAGGCCCAAAACATATCCTCTAGAACCTGAATGGTCCTCTCTGTCTAACCATCAGTCTGGGGGTGGAACAATGTGGTCAAGCGTAGCTGAGTCCCAAAGCCACCAACAATCCCTTCACCAACTGAGATGTGAAGCGCGTGTCTCAATCTGATACTATCATCGATGGTATGCCATGAATACGAACTATCGTTTTCATGTAGAGTCATCTCAATCTCTCTATAGAGCTTTAATCCCTAATATCTAGGAAGTGGGGAGACTTGGTGAGTCGGTCAATGATCGCCTAGATGGAATTTTTTCCATTGGACGTCTGTGGTAATATCATCATGAAGTCAATCAATATTCCACCCCACTTCATCTCTAGAACTTCCAGTGGTGTGATAACCCTACTGGAACCTAGTGCTCAACCATTACTTACTGGCATGTAAGGCATCGAGAAATGAACTCTGCTACTGCCTTCTTCATACCAGTCTACCAGAACTAACTTCAAAGGTCCTGGTAAATTTTCTCCACCCAAATATGTACTTCCAACAGGGATTTATGAAATTCCCTCGAAACCTCATCCTGTAATGCTATTGGCACAATCGTGCATCCTATTAAAATGACTATGTGCTCCCCACCACGGGAATATCCATAAAGGGAATTTCATGTGGATAAATGAGCACATAAAGTCTCACAGTCAACATCCCCTAGATGTGCCTCCCTTACTCGCTGTAAGAGTGAAGGGGTGAAAACCATTTACTGGAGTTAAGATACATCATATCCATCTACGAAGGATAACTGTAGCGAGGTCAAATGCTCCATTGCCTTACTCAGTAGTTTTGAACTCAATCTCCTGTTGAGATCATCTTCCACAACATTCCCCTACCCAAGAGTATAGACTATCATGAATTCATAATCCTAAAAGAACTCTATCCATTTCCTCTACCTCAGATTTAGATCCCTCTATGAGAATATGTACTTGAGGATCTAGTGGTCAGGGTAGATAATAAACCGTTCACCCATCAAGTTGTGTCACCACATCATCAATTCTATGACTACCACTAGAAACTCAAGATCATGGGTTTCATAGTTCTTCTCATGTGGCCTTAGTTTGCGCAAACCATAAGTAGAATTCAATTTTCTCATCATCAGGATATATCCATGCTCGTTCCCGGATGGGTAACAGAAAACTACATTCCTAACACCCTTCTCTGGAAATGTAACATCCCAAGTAAGTAATGAATAATAGATATTTTTATCTATGTCTATTAATGATTAAGATAGTGTTTTAGTGGCTTAAAATGAAAATAAATCCAATCTTAAGCATGGAATACACTAGTATTCTTAAAAGATTGTTTTAATGCCTTATGATGGAAACCCCTTTTTAAATCTATCTTTTGAAAATTTTATAAACTATTTTTGTCAACATAAACTTATTCTTTATGATTGGGAAATCAAAATTTACTTTGTGTGAATTTTTGGTATTTTTCTGACAATGTTCATATTTTAATGAATAGTGAAAAATACTGCATTTTACATCAAAACTGCTTTTTAATCTAATTTATTTATATGATTAGATTTTCTTTTGAATTGGTCTTAATGTGTAATATGAATATATTTTTACCATTTAATCTAATGGTGGTCATTGGAATCAATTTCACTTTGAAATTGGACTTAAACTAGTGTCAATCTTTTGATACTCATTGTTTCATAAAAACACGCTATTTGCTCTGACAGCGGGAATTAATTATTAAATTAATTTATTTGACTTATATGTTTTGAATTTTGAAAAATAGACTTCATTTTTGAATTCTTAATATCAAATATAGCTTAGGTTGAATTTTTGGTAATTTTCTGAAAAACTTCAATTTTTTATGAATAGTGAAACCACTAAGTGGTACTTATAAAGACTGATTTTCCGTTTAAATGAAATTTTTCCATCATTGTGTTTTGAATTTAAAAAATCCAACATACATGGTTGTCATTAAGAAGTAAAATGTGGTTCAATGAGATTATAATAATTTTTTTGGTGAATAGTAACTTTTTAAGTTCATAATCGCGATTAGTGGTAATTAGTGTAGTTTAAGGTAAAAATAATGCTTTAATAAAATAAGATGAGCTTCACACATGTCCTACCCTCATTGGTTGTGTCATGGCCGACCAATACAAGCCATGGGTCAACTTGGGGACCCCATGGATCCACTTTTGTTGGGAAATGACATAAACAACTTTTTATTTAATGTAAAAGTAAAAATGACACAAACTTAATATGTTTTACAAAAACAATTTTCACATGGGGTTATAAAGATCATATTTTTTATTATAAATAGTTATTGGAAAGCTAAAAAGATTTCCTACATCATAGTATTTTTTTTTTAATTTTTATACATTAAATAAATTAAATTATTTATGACATAATAATGATGCAGTGAAGACATCATTATTTGACGATTTAAATAAAATGGAAAGATAATGTAAAATCTATGAACTACACATGTCCAAAACTTATTGTATGGGTGGATTTAGAACCCTTATCACCTTATCCACTAATTATATCAATTTGGGACCTTTTAAAACCGAAACAGATTTTCAAATAAAGTAATATTTCTTACTTTCCAAAAGTGCCCCTCCTCTCCTCTTATAAAAGGCCCCCACCTTTACCTCATTTCACACACTCCTCAAGCCTTTGGCTCGGCCAACCCCTGCCCATTTACTCTCTCCACATCCCTCTCCTCATCCTATAGGATTCCCTTTGGGCATAATCCTTTCAAATGAAGCCTTTAGGCTCAAATCAAAAGGAGTTACACTTTTAAAGGTAATTCATTCTCTCATGTTCATTTGTTTTATTTTGTTTCTCCAACCCCCTAAACTCTTTTTATTTACTTATTTTGTAACAAAAATAGTATATTCAATATACTAGGATGTTTTTATAAGATTTATTTGAGCTACACTCTCACACAACTACATCAAATGGTTAAAGAACATACGGTTTCCGTGGATGGCGAAATTCTTCCTCCCGAAACAATGATTGTTCAATACTCATTTAACACCTTCAAAGGTGGCCATTATGATGTCACTATTTTTATATATGATATGTAATATGTTTATTTTTTCATTAAGCTTCTATTTTTTTCATTTTTGGCATACCTTTATGGTTTCCATTATGGGTAAACACGATATCTTCATTTTAGGAAGTGCGGACTACCGCCCCTGAAAGTGATTTGATTCGTTAATACCATATGTGGGATGTGTAATGGATAAAGTTAATGATATTATATATGTTATTATACTGTAATTATAATATACTCTTATATAATTATGATTCCATTCCAGAAATACGAAATAGAAATGGAAGTAGCGTTCATGCGTACGTACGGCTTACCGTCTCCATGAACGGTGCATTTCATTTCTTACCTCTAAATGTGATGTAATATTATAAATACATGTATATGCTGAATATATATGCTGAATATATATGATATATATGTTATCCAAATCATTAATATCATTCTAGATATAACGAACCTTTGACCAAATTAACAACATGTAAGTGTAAGAAGTCTATTTTTGACTTAAGAACCAAATACCGACAAAATGAACATTATTAACTTAAATGATTACATGATGTTCATAACATGGTATAAAATGAATAATGAACTTGAAAAAGGTTCATAATCAAGTATAGATTAACTCAAGTTTATTATTCAGGATATTAAAGAACGGTCGGGTCAAGTCAGATACGAGGTATGGGACTTCGTCCCAATCTCCTTTCATTGAGGCATATTTTATTTTATACACAACTTTCTTTTATATGGTGTATAAACCCCTTTTACTTTTACGTTTATTCAAAAGGAATATTTTTTATACGAAGCGTTTAATAAACGAAAAAAGGGAATGTTTTTGTCGTACGTATGCGGAGACAATGACTTCTCTGTCGTCGTGACCGTTATTTGAGTTTCGGCTTCCTCTACAAGCCATACCTTCTTTTTAAAAGAAAAATAAATACCATGTTTTACTTTTCTTTTATTTTGGTATTGAAAATGGTTTTCACAATGTTTTTGTGTTGTATTGATATCTTGTGATTGAAATGTGGAAATGCTATGTTTCATTTATGCATGTTTTATGTGATACGATCATGTTATGGTTCTTGGGCATTATTATGAAGACGGGTGGTTCCGTGATAAACTAAGGGCGGGTGAGCCCGATATAGCTCTCCAATGCATTGGGTAACGCGAAGGAGTGAAACGTTAAGGTTTCTCCAAATATATTTAGGGAATATACTGTGATGGGTATTCCAAACGTAACCAAGAGGGTTACTCCCTACGTAAGAATGTTATGAATGCCTCAAGTTACCTTTATGCCTTATGATTTCTATGATTTATTCATGATTTTATGAGGTATGTTAAAGTGCCTATGTTTTATGGGTAAAGTATGATTTCATTCTTATGTATATATGAACTCATGTTTCCTTTCCATGTTTTTATAACCCATACTGAGCTTTTTATGCTCATCCCAAGTTTTTTTGAAATGTTTTTCACAGGTCAAGGGAAAGTTACATGATATGATGATAGTGTCACGGAAGTGTCAAGAAATAATCCATGTTTTATTTTAAATGTGTTTCCATTGATGGGAATGAATAATACTATCTTTATGTAACCACTTTGTTTATATGTGGAATGTAATGCAAGTTTTATGATCTAATTCTCTAAAACTCTAAACCCGAAAAGATCCTCAATGTGTAATCTTGTAATAACTCAAGATTAAGTAAGGTTTAAGGCTGGAGCCTTATAGTTGGTATCAGAGGTCAGTTTAGATAACTTTAGGAGTTATAATTCTATTAAATGATTATCCAAAAAAAATTGAAATGATATAGCATTTGAAGATTACCATGTTGCTTCATCTACGATATGTTTGTTCAGAATGGTTTTCCGCAGAGGAAACAGGGAAGCAGTGCTAGGAAGGCATACAGAAGGAAATAACCTTCTGAATCATCATCCTGAGATGGTCGGAATTGGAACTGAACAGTTTGTTGAAGTAATGGCGCAGTTGACTCAGGCTATAAATGGTGGTGGTATCCATGCACGAGATCAGCCAGATCAACCGCAGAGGAACATGTCAGTGGTGAAACATTTCATGAGGCAACATCCACCAACATTCAGAGGATCATCTGACCCTGTGCTAGCTGAAGGGTGTATTAAAGCACTGGAGAAGATTTTTGATGTCATGGGGTGTTCAGACAATCAAAAGGTTAGTCTTGCTATTTACCGTTTGGACGGTGAAGCAGATCAGTGGTGGTCTATGGTTAAAAATATCAGGGACGCCGATGAGATTGATGCTCTTGACCGGGATGAATTAAAAGGTATGTTTCTTGAGAAGTATTTTCCTAAGGCTGTTCGACTTAGGATGGAAAAACAATTCTTGGAATTGAGGCAAGAGGAAGACTCAGTGGATGCCTTTGAAGAAAGGTTCACTCGATTGGCAAGGTATGCTCCAAATTTTATCCGAGACCTTGATAGTAAAATCAATCGTTTTTACTCAGGATTAAAGCCAAAATATAGAAGGGAATTAGCTTCTCGTGAGTTTAAAAGTTATGAAAAGCTTGTTCAATGTGCTGAGAAGGTGGAAATGGATTTTGCCGATGACCAAGTGTTCTATAACAACCTGCAGAAGAAGAGACCGAGGTGGAAAGATAAAGGTAAGAATTCTTCAAAAATGTCTGATGGTAAGAGAACTAATTTTCCAGTTTGTGATAATTGTGGCAAAAGGAATGTTGTGGAATGTCTTCTGAATTCTGGAAAGTGCTACCAATGTGGTAATATGGGACATAAGGCTCGTGATTGCACTGAAAATGATCAAGGTGAAGGTAAGACCAAATTTGATTTACAGTTAGTGAAATGTTATAAGTTCAATGAGATGGGTCACTATGCAAATGAGTGTCCGACAAAGGGCTTGAGTGATGGGAAGCAGTTAGACTACAAGCAGAAAGGGGTGGTGAAATCCTTTGCAACTACTTCAGCAGATGTCGGGCCATCAAATGAAGTTGTATCAGGTACTTTTTTTGTTTTTTCAGATTATGCCAGTGTGTTGTTTGATTCGGGGTCTACACATTCTTTCATCTCTGAAACCTTTTCTAGTAAAATGGGAATACCATCTCAATAAATGACTCCTGAAATTTTGGTAAAAAACCTGGGGGAAATTTTGAGGCAAAAATAATTTATAAGAATCTTCCTATCCTTATCTGTGGAAAGAACCTACTTGAAAACCTTGTTGTTCTACCTTTAGTAGAGTTTGATGTTATCCTGGGTATGGATTGGCTCTCTATTTACCATGCTAATATTGACTGTAGAGCTAAAGAAGTTTCTTTTCAGAAAGACTTTCAGTTTGTTTATAGGAATGAACCCTTACTGTTGATAACTTATCAAGAGGCCGAGAAAATTGTAAAATATGGAAATTAATGTTACCTTGAACACGTCGTTGAAAATAAAGGAACTGTTCAGATTAATGATGTGCCAGTGGTAAATGAGTATCCTGATGTTTTTCCTGATGAGTTTCCTGGAATAATACCAGATCGGGAAGTTGAGTTTACTGTTGACTTAGTTCCTGATGCTAAGCCAATTTCAAAACCCCCTTATCGAATGGCACAAATTGAACTTTTAAATTTGAAGGAGCAATTTCAAGATTTATTAGAAAAAGGTTTCATTAGACCTAACACATCATCATGGGGTGCTCCTGTTTTATTTGTTAAAAAGAAAGATAGTTCTATGAGACTTTTCATTGATTATAGAGCCTTGTATAATATCATTGTTAAGAACAAATATCCTCTGCCTCATATCGATGATTTGTTTGATCAGCTCCAGGGAGACCAGTTTTTTTCAAAGATTGACCTGAGATCGGGGTACCATCAGCTGAAGGTAAAGAGGGAAGATATTCTGAAGACCGCGTTCCGTACGAGATATGGTCATTACGAATTTGTAGTAATGCCTTTTGGGCTAACCAATGCACCTTCTGTATTCATGGACTTAATGAATAGAATTTTCCATGATTTCTTGGATAACTTTGTGGTGGTTTTCATTGATGATATTTTGGTGTTTTCTAAAAGTAAAGAGGAGCATGAAAGACATTTAAGGGTTATATTGCAAACCTTAAAAGAAATGAAATTGTATGGGAAATTCAGCAAGTGTGAGTTTTGGTTGCAACAAATTTCTTTCCTTGGTCACATTGTTTCTAAATATGGAATAATTGTTGATCCTGCAAAAACAAAAGTTGTGGAAGAATGGCAAAGACCCAAAAATGTAACTGAGATTCGTAGCTTCCTTGGTTTGGCGGGCTATTACCGAAGGTTTGTTAGAAATTTTTCACGGTTATCTAGTCCAATGACTAAGCTAACTCGGAAGGGTGTTAAGTTTATCTGGACAAAATAATGTGATGATTGTTTTCAGGAATTGAAAAGAAGATTGTTGAATGCTCCAATTTTGGAACTACCTTCCAGGAATGGTGAGTTTGTTATATACAGTTATTCTTCATTGAAAGGACTTGGTTGCGTCCTAATGCAGAATGATCGGTTAATTGCTTATGCTTCACGTCAGTTGAAAACTCATGAGGTAAATTACCCTACACATGATTTGGAATTAGCTGCTGTTGTTTTTACTTTAAAAATTTGGAGGCATCATTTGTATGGAGTAAAGTGTAAAATATATACCGATCACAAATGTCTAAAGTATATATTCACTCAGAAAGAGTTAAACATGAGAAAGAGGAGATGGCTATAATTAATCAAGGATTATTATTGTACAATTCATTACCATCCAGGAAAAGCAAATAAAGTGGCTGATGCTTTGAGTCGAAAAAGTAATGCTTCATTAAAAATGTTGAGTTTGGAACGTGATCCTTTGGTTAAGGATTTGATGAACTTTGGCATAGAAGTTTTTGGTGCAGGAAGTCCTTCTGTTTTGTTTCAGGTATCAGTGAGATCATCTCTATCAGATAAAATCAAGCAAGAACAGAAGCAAGACAGTGAGTTGCAGAAAAAGGTAGAGATGGTTCAGAAAGGTAAGTTTCATGAATTCAACATTGATAATGATTGTTTTTGAGATTTGGGAAGAGATTGTGTGTGCCTTGTGATTCATAGTTGAAGAGAGAGTTGTTATGTGAAGCTCATAGTTCTCCGTTTTCAGTTCATCCGGGCAGTACTAAGATGTATATAGATCTGCAGGAGTATTACTGGTGGGATGGAATGAAAAGAGATATTGCTGATTTTACTATGAAGTGTTTGAAATGTCAACAGGTTAAAGCAGAGCGGCAGTTACCGAAAGGGATGCTTCAGCCTTTACCAGTGCCAGAGTGGAAATGGGAGAATATATCCATGGACTTTGTTTTTGGATTACCGAAGACATCTCTAGGTAATAATGCAATCTGGGTTATTGTTGATCGCTTGACCAAATCTGCTCATTTCCTTTCTATACGAGATAATTTCTCTCTTGATCAACTTTCACATTTGTATCTTAAAGAGATAGTCAGGTTACATGGAGTTCCTCTCTCCATTGTATCGGATCGTGATCCCAGGTTTACTTATAACTTTTGGAAAGGCCTTCAGAAGTCGTTGGGTACTGAATTAAATTTTAGTACAGCTTTTCATCCTCAATCAGATGGGCAGTCAGGATGAAAAATTCAGACCTTGGAGGATATGCTACGAGCTTGTTCGATGGATTATCAGGGAAGTTGGGACCAACATCTTTCTTTGGCTGAGTTTTCTTATAATAACAGCTTTCATTCCAGTATACAGATTGCACCATTTCCGGCATTATATGGGAAGCGGTGTCGAACTCCAGCTTTCTGGGATGAAGTGGGTGAAAGGAAGTTGATGGGACCAGAATTGGTAGAAGAGATGGTAGAAAAAGTTCAGCTGATTCAAAAACACATGAGAACAGCTCAGAGCAGGCAGAAGAGTTATGCGGATAACCGGAGGAAGGATCTATATTTCGAGGTAGGTGATCATGTTTTTCTCAAGGTTTCTCCTTGGAAAAGTGTGATGAGATATGGTAAGTAAAGTTGAGTCCAGGGTTCGTTGGACCATACGAAATTCTGGAGAGAGTTGGATCAGTTGCATACTGATTGTCTTTACCTCTGAGTTTATCTCAGGTACACAATGTTTTTCACGTTTCGATGTTGAGAAAGTATATTCCAGATCCATCTCATGTTTTGAGCCCAGAGGTAGTTCAGCTGGAAGAGAACCTATCTTATGAGGAACAACCGGTCCAGATTCTTGACCACAGGGAGCAAGTGTTACGGAATAAGGTGATTCACCAGGTAAAGGTTTTGTGGAAAAACCACATGATTGAAGAGGCAACATGGGAATCTGAAAATGCAATGAGGGATAAGTACCCCGATTTATTTGATAAGTAAATAAATTACGGGGACGCAATTTTCTAAAGGGGGGAAGGATGTAACATCCCAAGTAAGTAATGAATAATAGATATTTTTATCTATGTCTATTAATGATTAAGATAGTGTTTTAGAGGCTTAAAATGAAAATAAATCCAATCTTAAGCATGGAATACACTAATATTCTTAAAAGATTGTTTTAATGCCTTATGATGGAAAACCGTTTTTAAATCTATCTTTTGACAATTTTATAAACTATGTTTGTCAAAATAAACTTATTCTTTATTATTGGTACATCAAAATTTACTTTGTGTGAATTTTTGGTATTTTTCTGACAATGTTCATTTTTTAATGAATAGTGAAAAATACTGCATTTTACATCAAAACTGCTTTTTAATCTAATTTATTTATATGATTAGATTATATTTTTAATTGGTATTAATGTGTAATATGAATATATTTTTACCATTTAATCCAATTGTGGTCATTGGAATCAATTTCACTTTGAAATTGGACTTAAACTAGTGTCAATCTTTTGATACTCATTGTTTCATAAAAACACGCTATTTGCTCTGACAGCGGGAATTAATTATTAAATTAATTTATTTGACTTATATGTTTTGAATTTTGAAAAATAGACTTCATTTTTGAATTCTTAATATCAAATATAGCTTAGGTTGAATTTTTGGTAATTTTCTGAAAAACTTCAATTTTTTATGAATAGTGAAACCACTAAGTGGTACTTATAAAGACTGATTTTCCGTTTAAATGAAATTTTTCCATCATTGTGTTTTGAATTTAAAAAATCCAACATACATGGTTGTCATTAAGAAGTAAAATGTGGTTCAATGAGATTATAATAATTTTTTTGGTGAATAGTAACTTTTTAAGTTCATAATCGCGATTAGTGGTAATTAGTGTAGTTTAAGGTAAAAATAATGCTTTAATAAAATAAGATGAGCTTCACACATGTCCTACCCTCATTGGTTGTGTCATGGCCGACCAATACAAGCCATGGGTCAACTTGGGGACCCCATGGATCCACTTTTGTTGGGAAATGACATAAACAACTTTTTATTTAATGTAAAAGTAAAAATGACACAAACTTAATATGTTTTACAAAAACAATTTTCACATGGGGTTATAAAGATCATATTTTTTATTATAAATAGTTATTGGAAAGCTAAAAAGATTTCCTACATCATAGTATTTTTTTTTTAATTTTTATACATTAAATAAATTAAATTATTTATGACATAATAATGATGCAGTGATGACATCATTATTTGACGATTTAAATAAAATGGAAAGATAATGTAAAATCTATGAACTACACATGTCCAAAACTTATTGTATGGGTGGATTTAGAACCCTTATCACCTTATCCACTAATTATATCAATTTGGGACCTTTTAAAACCGAAACAGATTTTCAAATAAAGTAATATTTCTTACTTTCCAAAAGTGCCCCTCCTCTCCTCTTATAAAAGGCCCCCACCTTTACCTCATTTCACACACTCCTCAAGCCTTTGGCTCGGCCAACCCCTGCCCATTTACTCTCTCCACATCCCTCTCCTCATCCTATAGGATTCCCTTTGGGCATAATCCTTTCAAATGAAGCCTTTAGGCTCAAATCAAAAGGAGTTACACTTTTAAAGGTAATTCATTCTCTCATGTTCATTTGTTTTATTTTGTTTCTCCAACCCCCTAAACTCTTTTTATTTACTTATTTTGTAACAAAAATAGTATATTCAATATACTAGGATGTTTTTATAAGATTTATTTGAGCTACACTCTCACAGAACTACATCAAATGGTTAAAGAACATACGGTTTCCGTGGATGGCGAAATTCTTCCTCCCGAAACAATGATTGTTCAATACTCATTTAACACCTTCAAAGGTGGCCATTATGATGTCACTATTTTTATATATGATATGTAATATGTTTATTTTTTCATTAAGCTTCTATTTTTTTCATTTTTGGCATACCTTTATGGTTTCCATTATGGGTAAACACGATATCTTCATTTTAGGAAGTGCGGACTACCGCCCCTGAAAGTGATTTGATTCGTTAATACCATATGTGGGATGTGTAATGGATAAAGTTAATGATATTATATATGTTATTATACTGTAATTATAATATACTCTTATATAATTATGATTCCATTCCAGAAATACGAAATAGAAATGGAAGTAGCGTTCATGCGTACGTACGGCTTACCGTCTCCATGAACGGTGCATTTCATTTCTTACCTCTAAATGTGATGTAATATTATAAATACATGTATATGCTGAATATATATGCTGAATATATATGATATATATGTTATCCAAATCATTAATATCATTCTAGATATAACGAACCTTTGACCAAATTAACAACATGTAAGTGTAAGAAGTCTATTTTTGACTTAAGAACCAAATACCGACAAAATGAACATTATTAACTTAAATGATTACATGATGTTCATAACATGGTATAAAATGAATAATGAACTTGAAAAAGGTTCATAATCAAGTATAGATTAACTCAAGTTTATTATTCAGGAGATTAAAGAACGGTCGGGTCAAGTCGGATACGAGGTATGGGACTTCGTCCCAATCTCCTTTCATTGAGGCATATTTTATTTTATACACAACTTTCTTTTATATGGTGTATAAACCCCTTTCACTTTTACGTTTATTCAAAAGTAATCTTTTTTATACGAAGCGTTTACTAAACGACAAAAGGGAATGTTTTTGTCGTATGTATACGGCGACAACGACTTCTCTGCCGTCGTGACCGTTATTTGAGTATCGGCTTCCTCTACAAGCCATACCTTCTTTTTAAAAGAAAAATAAATACCATGTTTTACTTTTCTTTTATTTTGGTATTGAAAATGGTTTTCACAATGTTTATGTGTTGTATTGATATCTTGTGATTGAAATGTGGAAATTTTATGTTTCCTTTATGCATGTTTTATGTGATTCGATTATGTTATGGTTCTTGGGCATTATTATGAAGACGGGTGGTTCCGTGATAAACTAAGGTCGGGTGATCCCGATATAGCTCTCCAATGCATTGGGTAACGCGAAGGAGTGAAACGTTAAGGTTTCTCCGAAGACATTTAGGGAATATACTGTGATGGGTATTCCAAACGTAACCAATAGGGTTACTCCCTACGTAAGAATGTTATGAATTCCTCAAGTTACCTTTATGTCTTATGATTTCTATGATTTATTCATGATTTTATGAGGTATGTTAAAGTGCCTATGTTTTATGGGTAAAGTATGATTTCATTCTTATGTATATATGAACTCATGTTTCCTTTCCATGTTTTTATAACCCATACTGAGCTTTTTATGCTCATCCCAAGTTTTTTTGAAATTTTTTTCACAGGTCAAGGGAAAGATACATGATATGATGATAGTGTCAAGGAAGTGTCAAGAAATAATCCATGTTTTATTTTAAATGTGTTTCCATTGATGGGAATGAAGAATACTATCTTTATGTAACCCCTTTGTTTATATGTGGAATGTAATTCAAGTTTTATTATCTAATTCTCTAAAACTTTAAACCCGAAAAGATCCTCAATGTGTAATCTTGTAATAACTCAAGATTAAGTAAGGTTTAAGGCTGGGGCCTTATAGGAAATCTCAAGATCAGTGTGCTTTTCAAACTCTGCTTCAACTGCTAGAAATCCTTTTGACACTTCTACATCCATAGAAAATGATTATTCTTTGATTTCAAGGTTATCATTGGTTCTGATATCTTGGAGAAATTAGCTAAAAATCTATGGTAGTATCCTGCCACACCATTGAATCGATACACCTATTTCACGCTCTGGGGTTACTCCCATGCTAACACAGCCTCGACCATGTAAGGGTCCACTGCTACCCTATCTAATGAGACTGCATGTCCTATAAAGTAGACCACTTGTATCTAGAACAGTCCCTTCGAGAGATTCTTATAAAGCTAGTGCTCTCGGAGTATGTGTAGAACCTTCTTTAGGTGTCTCACATGCATCTCCTCTGACGCCGAGTATAGAAGGATTCCATTGATAAAGACCGCTATGAACCGGTCTATGTATGGTTGTAGTATTCTGTTCAAAAGTTCCGTAAACATTGTGGGGGTGTTCGTCCAACTGTAAGGTATAACCAAGTACTCATATGGACTGTAGTGGCATCGGTAAGCCATCTTTGGAATGTCCCCATCCTGTACTCAAAGTTAATGATAACATGATCTTAGGTCAACCTTTGAGAACCAACGTGCCACTATTAGCTAATCAAAGTGGTCGTCGATCCTTGGAAATGGATACTTGTTCATCATTTCCACCCAGTTCAGGCTCCATTAATCTACACACAGCCTCAAACTCCCATATGCCTTCTTCGTAAACAACACTAGGGCCACCCAAGGTGAAACATTGGGTCTTACGAATCCCTTACTCTTCAAATCCTCCAACTGCACCCTTATCTCATGAATCATTGTGGGAGACATCTGATACTCTAGTGAGGATATCAGTGTCTTCTCGGGGTGTAAGTTGTTGAGGAAGTTGATATCCCATCAGGGAGGTAATCCAGGAACATCTTATATAATAAAATCCTCATAATCCTCCACTACTAATTGGAACTGAAGGATCAAAACATCTGCTGCTCGAGGGTAAGTCTAGACAATTCACGAGTGATCAGCTGCACCATCCTATGCATGATCCCATTCTGTGCTGCCTGGGATTCCATTTCACCACCAAAGGAAAACCTCATCCCATCACTATGGTCACACCACACTCTCCTCCTAATGCAGTCGATATGGGCATGGAACGAAGATAGAAAATCCATATTGATAATGACGTCGTTAGGGGTCGACACTCCCACCAAGAGGTTCCAACCAAAACTCTCACCTCCAAGGGAAATATCACACTATCTGCAAGGATCCATGATCATCAAGTCTCCTCCCGTAGGTGTCTCCGAGCATAATGGTCGATTCAACATCTCTACCAGAATCTCATGGATTCGCAAAATAAATTTGGTGAGGAAGGAATGACTAGAACATGTGTCTATAATTACGGAATATAAGGTATAAAAAGACACAGATTATACCTCCGATCATCGCTGGAGTACATGGATCGTATGTCTAGAACGCATGAAGATGTCCCTACCCCTATCCCGAAAATCCCTAAGCCTAGTATGGACCTCCTGGGGTTGTGGTGTAAGTAGATCAAAGCATTGTATAACAACTATAGCTCCACCATCTCATCTTCAACGTATTCCACTTGGTGGGTCTACCTGCTCCACTCTATGGCTCTACCTCGTTGGTCTGTCCAGCTCCTCAATGTTAGCAGCTTGATTAGATGAACAATCTCTAGAAAGATGTCCTCTACTATCACACAAGTAGAATCACCTCTCCCTTGGATGACTGGATCTAGTCTGAGAGCCCTGGACTATCGATCCCCTGTCCTGGGTCCTCCTGTGAGGTCTCCCACATCCAGAATCGTACACATGATGCTGACTCCCTACAGCTGGGTTATCTACACCTATTTTCTTGTGGCTGAGTATCACTGACGGTCTCTGCTCCACCAAGAGGATCTCAATCACCAAGGCCCACTCGAGCACTCCAGCGTAAGATGAAATACAAAGTGGAACAACAGTAGCTTAGATGTCCCACCGTAGACCTCACTCGAAGGTCCAATCTCTGATGTATGGATCCCTGATCATATCCATCAAGAACCTGGTGGGGGTGGTGAACCTGGATGAATAGTTATCCACCATCAACATACCCTACTGAAGCTGAATAAGATCATGGATATGCACTGGTCTTAGAGTAATTGGAGAGAAATCCTCCATAAAGAGTTGCTCGAACTCTATCCATGAAAGAGTATACTCATCGTGAGTCTTCATGTTCAAACTCCATAGTTTCCCCACCAAACCATAAAGAAGGTTCACTCTTAGAATCACTATCTGGTCCACTGGTGTCCTCACTATACAAAAAACTCTGGTCACCGCCTTAAGCCAGTACATATCCGCCTAAGGGTTGGGCTCTCCTAGTAACATGAGGGGTTTCTATCTCTGAAAATCATGGATCACCCTCAGCCTATACTCCTCATCAGTTGGTACTATAGGTACTACATACTACTCCACTAGTGGTGTTATAACAGATACACAACCTGGAGGTAATGCCTGCGGAACTGGTCCATGTATTTAAGCCTTGTCACTGAGGGGGTCATCCTCGTGATCGAGCTGCTGAATCCTAGTGGGTATGCATCGTTGAGGCATCCTTTAAGTAAATAAGATGTACCATGGTTAATGATTATATTTGGTTATCTAAAAAAGGACATGGAAAAACCATCCATTCTTATATAATGCATGTTCCATTCTTTTATTTCCCCGCATCTACTGTTTTCATGTACAGAGTTGAAAAAAATGTTATTAGAGTCCTAGTGTATGGATACATTGGCCACCCGCACCATCACTGGAGTCCCTAGACTAAAATTCATGCACGAAACACTTAACACTCTTTCCCCAAACCAATTTCACGGACTCGTGGTCCTATGGAAGAACCGACCACCCTTAATACCACTCTGTCACAACCCGTCCTAGTGGTCCTATGCTGTGACTCTTAATGGTTGCCTACAATAGGCCAGTGGATGGTGACTAGCACCAAGTAGTAATATCACTAATATGTGGGCATTTCATGAGTACATGTACACATACACATATCTCTAAGCCCACACATATTGAAAAGTAAAAAACCACTAAGGAACAACATGCATTCACACAACTAAAACTTACCAACAAAGTACAACATATGTAAACTCCATAAAGTAAACTGCGTTACAATACAAGTCCACCAAAAGAAAAAGAGTATTAAACTACAAAGTCCAACCTGTATGCAAAAGTGGGTACTGGGACTTCCACCCAGAGTTTTAGGAACACCTCGGCCCGTATGGAACTCAGAATTCCTAGCCCGATCCTATTCTACCATGGACGACATCAAAAGGCCCCACATTTTCACAAGACACGACATGTGTGGGAAAATACCATGCAGGGGATAGTATAACAATACATATTAAAGGACACCAAAAACCAAAATAAATACACGAAGTAAATGTACAGTTATCTTCTACGTAGTATATGTCTACCAAACATATAAAAGATAAACACATCAAGATATACTCAAAATCCAGACCTGAATTCTAAAATGGCCACATACCCACGCTAGGGATTCAGTTCTAATATTCTACAAAGCAGTCATGTGACAAAAATCGCTCCAAGAGTCCGATATCTCTGATAACATCCATCTGTGAAGTACTGTTCATCGGGAAAATCCATGAGAGAGATAGATTCACCGATCGATCTAATGATAGAACATATACAATTATTCCAGGAGAACACACTCCTGAGTGGGGAAATAAAATTATACATATATGAGGATCACTTCCAAGTATTGACGGATATTGTGACTCATCTGGATTAACATACTAAGTAGAGTATCGACATCATTTAGGATTTATCATATCGATATGGGACTCTACCTGGGTCAAGAATGGATATAGGATCTCGCTCTGAGCCTCTTGGAGGGATACTTGACTATATCATTGAATGTCCAACTAAAGGGATCCTACTCTTGGGGATGAAAATGATACCTAACTTTTAGGGGAACAAGCAATGTGGCACTAACCCAATGAAAACGGTCTATGGAATAGTGGACAAGAGAATCAAGCCATGTACTGAGAAGTACACAGAGTGTAGAAGGGTCCCACGTAATTTCCTCTAATCCCGAGTAATGATCGTGTACAATGGACCATGACGTAAGGAATGTTGTTTATAAGAAGGTATACACTACATTTAAGAGTGTGACACACCATGTTTCACTACCCAGGGAAGGCTCCATGAATGCAGTACATGTGCCCTTACACATCTTCAACCCGCGTGTCCCAGACCGGGTACCTGTACACAGGGTACCCCATGTATCCAACCGTTTTTGTCCATGTGGTGGAGTACATTCTGTGCACTCCACCCCGTGTTTGTGTATATTTGGAGGTACATGCAAAGTCTTTGTAACGAACCACATGTCGTGTCTATGCATCCTATTTCTTGGAACACCTGTTGTCATTAGGTTGGTCCCAAACATCGTGTCTTCTTAGTGGAACGTCGTGTTCTTCACCATGTGTAGCACAAAAAACCCTAGCCATTGTCAGGTCGATCCTACATGGAATTTTCTATGGGATACATGTTGTGTTGATCAAGATTTTCTAGAATGTTTCATTCTTCATCGCTATGCCTCAGGTTCTCCTCTGATCCTTGATCTGACCATCAAATTGTCGCGATACACTAAGTATGAGTTTGTCCCAACACCGCAAACCTATTTCCATTTTTTCAGTCCTCTAACTGGACCTAAAAACATGTTTCCATCCACCCGCATGAAGAACCCTCCAATAACAATCCTCCTCAATCTGAGTCGATTAATCTCCCATTGTCACCATCACACCTCCACTATGTTTTCACAATCCTCAATCTCCAATTTGGGATCATTTCATTTCAAAACAAATGTTCAATGATTCTTTGTTCATAACCCCCTGAAGAACGTGAAGAACGTGAAGAACACGAGGTTAAAAAAGAGGAATAAATTAAATTAAAAAAGTTGGAATGCACCCCACCATCATTCGTCACGGCGTCAATCCTCTCCCATAAATAAGTTTAATAGGAAAATAAAATGACAATCCATCAATTATCATAAAATAAATTATTGAATCAAAACCCCAAAAGAAAAAAAAATAACCCCAACTCCTAATAATGCATGATTCACAGATCAACCTTTCTGTGGGTTGATCTGTTTTTATCACTAAATCTAAGAACATGGAAAGAACAGATTGAAACAAATTCCCTACCTTGATTTAGTTAAAGAATTCTTATCATGTCACATTTGTTGGTGAGGTTCATCGAATGTGAGATGTGTTGATCGACTGCACCATCATCGTCTGACAATGGGTTCTCCTTCAAATTTCAAATAGAAATCCTCAATTCGCTGGGTTATGTGGATAACCTAGTGGAATTTCCATAAGCATGTATTAATAAGGGAGGATTGTGTCACTGCATTTAAGGAAAAATTTAAAATAAATAAAATATTTTTTTATTATATTTCCTTTTAAATGTCCAAAAACAATCTCCTTTAGCTAACCCACAATGTTCAATATCAGAAATTTCCTAAGTCGAAGTCACTGCTCAAAATACATGGGTTCTCACATATTTCTGATCTCGGCACCCGTTTAAAATTTATTTCACTTTTTTCTGAAAACCGATTGCACACACTATTTAGAGTTTAATTTATTTCAAACTTTTATTCTAGGAACTTTGGGCTTTGGAATAACATACCTTCAAAAATCCAAGTCTCACAATAATTCAATGTTATATTTAAAAATAATACACGTAAAATCAGATACATTACAATCAGGATGATCCATATGAGTAAGGTTATTGTTCATAACCTGATTTTTTCCCATTATTGTTTTAAGTTTCTCAACTGTAGTTGTAGCTCTAGATCCAACATCATTGTCTTTCATTGAAGGGAAATCCATACATGGGATACGCATTTTCATTTGATTTCCATTCCTTCCACTAGGTGACATTTTTAAATATTGACGTACACAAGATTGGGTTATGAATCATAATCAATAATCACAATATACAAAAATAATTAGCGCAAATTGAAATTCTATACATAAAGAATATCATAATCATATACATGGTTTCTTTTGAAGAAAAATATACATTTAAATCCATCATAATGGATTGAAATTTTTTCTAAAATAAGCAAATAATATCACCTAGGAGTGTCAAACCAGGTGCGTAGTAAGGATCGTTTTCATGTACCATGATACCCTGAGTTAACCCCGAAACTCCTTGTCAGAGTTTTCACTCCGAGGTATATCTGTGCAAGAACCACATCCACATGTAGTGTCTAGATAGATATGTATTTTCTAGATACATTCACATAATCTATTCCATAACAAAATACCAGGAATTTATTGTATTTTTAACCTCAAAAACTATCTTAGGGATTTCCCTCATCTAAATTTTCTAATCATAGTTTCCATGTTTTCTACTAAACCTCCTCTAATACCATCTGTAAGGATCAGATCCCAGTTTCCTAGAGCTGGTGTCTTATTTTATTAAATTGGACTATAAATAAGCAGTATTCCTCCCAAAGTACTAAATAGTTTAGTATCATTGGAAACAATATTTTTATATAAGTCCAACATTGAAATTTTAAATAAAAAACAACATATATGTTTTATTGGGAACATCCACAACTATAAGTTTATCCCTTTAGGTCATCCATAATAAACTTATTAATATCCTAAGAGAATAAAAAACAATAAAGTGGTGATCTCAAATGCTCATTGAGGGTAAGTAATATTGTGTAATGTATCCGAAATATAAACATTTGGCATGGTGAATAACGAAAACCACATGCCCTTAACAATAAACTTGAACACATTATGGTAGGAAAAAGATCTAAATAAATAATTCCATTATAAAAGATAATCACTGGTATTATACTCATATAATAACCACATGATCCATGAAAAAAATTTCATAATGTGGGAATTCATAATGCGGGACATCATAACTATACTTTCAGGGCCTCGTGCAAAGACGATAAATAACCATTTTGTCAAGGCCTTGTTCAATGATCGTATTTTGTTTCATGAGACCTATTAATGCACTGAGGGGCTATATCGAGCCCCAACTGACACATAATAAGTCCAATTCATTCCTCCTATGAATAGGAATAAAAATAAATAATATATACATTCATATTGAAACTAACAGATGAAGCATAAATAAATTTCCCCGAACATTGATCATAAATACAAACCATTAAGAGAAAATTGGTGAATGGTTTTAAGATAGAGTATACAAAATAAAAATAATCATAAAACATTCAATTAAATATTTTATATGATATCATAAAATATTAATCCCAATAATACAATATAATCAACATGAGTGTTGAAATAGATGAAGATACTCTTATAAAATCATCAAGTAATTATTGACATAAATACTCTTTTACTTTGAAAAGAATATTTATTTAGGAAAAATAATTGTATAAAATCATAAATGTAGTAAGATATTATTTTCATAATAAAATTATAGATTTTATAAACATAATGGCTTCCAAAAACAGATTATATAGTTCTTTTGAAAATATGTAACAATTTGATAGATTCCCTCGAATCGTGCTTGTATTTTGGAATGAATTTTGAAAGTTACTTTTAAGACGTGTTTCACTCCATAAAATTAAGAGGATTTATGGTTTTTAAACATATATATTTAACACTCACTAATAATTTATGATGAGTACATACTAATACATAAGAATTTCATTGAGCTAAGTAGGAAATAAAGTAAGCCGAATGAAAAAAGAGGATTGGGTGGAAAACCCATACCTTATATCTGAATGTTCCGCTATTGACCTTATTGTATGAGAATATAAAATCAGACTCATTAATAACTTAATTAAGAACCTACTAAAAATTTCTTTATTTTATCAAAAAAAATTAGTTCATTTTGGCCCTTAATTATAAGTTATAATATTGAATTCTGTTGTTCCAGAATGTTCATTTTCATGATTTTCATAATCGGTTCACTTGTTTTTAAGTAATGGAGCTCATGTGGAATGGATGTAAATATCCAAAATTGAATTTAAACATTTTTTATGAAAATTTATATGTTTTAATTTTCATTCATATCATTTGGTTAAATGGAATGATTATGAATCATTAGATGAAATGTTAGTGACAATCACTTAGATTATTTTCGTGGTATTTTGATTATTAGGAACTAGTTTCATAATATGATTTAATATTATGTACATATACAGGTTCCTGAATATTAAATAGTTTATAATAAATATATTATAGCCTTTTTGAACAATAAAAATGGTTTGATTACTAGTATTTAATGGTAAATTGAAGAACGAAACTTCATCTTCCACAAAGGTTGTAAATTGGCACCTCACGGATGATTATTTCGTTTATGAAATAAAAGAGAGAGAGAAATGATATTGGTTATGGTTATTAAATTAAAATGATATAATTTTAGTATATATATGATAATGGAGTTATAAATTTTATTTCGATAGAGGAGGTGAGGGCAGGATAGCAAAATAAAGGAATTAAAAATGAAATTGAAATAAATAGAATGTTAATTTACTTCTTTAATCTACCTCCTTGAAAATCACTTTAAGGGAAAGAGTTTTGGTATTTTGGAAATACCAATAGATCTTTTATGTGGGGAGTGAATAGGGAAAGGTTTTTGGTAATACCATTGAGGAGATTAAAGGATTATAGGTGTGAAGAGAAGTGTTAGTGAGGGGGGTTTTTTATAGTGGAGGAGAGGAGGGTTTTCCCATTATTTTACTCATTATTTTATTATTTTTACAAAGATAAAAAATAATATTTTTTCTTGTGAAAAATAATATTAATATGTGCATGTCAGTTAAAAAATGTGTTCTTAATTAATCCATAGTGATAGGAATAGTGAATCTAACAAATAATGTATATATATATGGTGAATTGCCATACTTTACTATTCATAAAAAATTCAAGTATTTCAGAAAAATCCCAAAAATTCACCCTTATAATTTTTTGACATATAGAATTCCAAAATGAAATCCATTTTTTGAAAAACAAATTCTAAATATTATTAAATTATTTTTAAAAAATCACAATTTATTCAAAAAATAACAATTTTAAATCTATATTTCGTTTTATATCACCTTAAAAAATTAATCAAGATCTCATTATCTTCCTTCCTTAAGACAATAAAATAATAATATGATTTAATTTTTATATGTGTCGTATTACTATCCCTATTACTATTCGTAAGGTTATGTTACAATTAACCAAAAAATATGTTTGTCTTATCAAACACTAAATATGATACTGAACGCAACAGTGTATTTAATTATATCAAAATTCAAATCATAGAGGTGGAAAAATTATGTTTACTGGATAGGTTATAAAAAAAAGTTGACTTTTGTAGATACATAGTGTTTAATGCCTTTAATATCAAATTTATTTTCAGAAACTTGGGGTTTTACACAATTATTATGGGAACATAAGATGTTTAGGGAAAAACTAGGGCATGATGATTAAACCAAAAAAATATGACCGACTTAAAATAACAACCACCTATCCTAGCACCCTATATTGTCGTACATGGCATAACTGAGTGGCACAATCTTTTAAGAAGAATATATTCTATCTAAGGGATACTATTTAGATAATGATTGGGACCCAGTAAAACCTATTTACCTATAGTTCCTTCCTAACAAACATTGTATTCCCATGAAATAAAAATGGATGTGCGCATGTTAATTATTAAAAAACATTAACAAGAAAAAAAATTGTAGAACCTTTGAAAACACTTCACAGAGACAACCCCTTTTCTTTCATTGATGATAAAAATCAAAAATAATCTTCCACTCTTAGGGGAAATAAATTGATAATCCATATCATTTAAAAAAAGTAATTCTTCATGGGTGACCATTAAAACCATTTAAAAAAGTTCTAACCAGACATTCTAATATCGCATGAGAAACCAAATTATTAATACACACTTTAAAAATAATACACACAACCAACATGAAATCTCTACATCCAAAAAACAATAAAACCCATTATATATAGTCTAAGAACACCCATAAAAACGAAGATTTTCCATTGAAAATTATTTTATAGATCTAAAAAATATTTTGTAAATTGAAATCCCTTAATAAAATACATTGGAGAATTTTATCGAACATTTTCTGTGCCCGAAAATGGAAAAATATGTTAATAACTGGTATTTTAAAATAAAGGCCCATGGTATTTTTTAGAAATAATATAAAAATTGGATTCCATTTTTTAAATATTCATAGAAATATATAGTATAACTTAGTAGGTATTTAAAACATGGGTTTAAGAGAATAAATCATTGTTCAATAATTTTAAATAGTTCTACAAAGGATAAAACCAACCATAATCAAGACAAAATCACATCCCTTGAAAAATAACCCTAGAAGGTTTCAAGGAAGGTGTCTCAAGTTCTAAGAAGAAAAAAATAGTTATTAAAAAAACACCCCTTCTAATTAGGGCTTAGTTAATGTGTAAAAAACAATGGGATGATGTGGAAACTAGTAGATATGAGGAATAAGAATGAAATAGATGAGAATGGAGGCTATACCTTAATGATCCAAAATGACATCACAAATAAATCCCATGGAATCACTATGAGATGGAAATGAAAAAATGAGAAGAGGTGAATTGGGGGATACCCTAGGTTGTGCATCACATGAATTGGGAGGGGATGGTGCAGAATTAGTTTAATAGCGAAAAAATATGAATTACCAAAGATTAAAACCTGGGTGTATCCCACAGTTATAAAAATGATGTTCTAACTAAGAAAGTTTCATTTCAGGACCATGAGATTGATTATAGGAATATTGCATGGTAAAACTTACGATCTTCTAACTGTTAAATTAGATCTTTTAAAAGTTATAGATCTATCACCTTATTTTTATATTGTTAATTATAACTATGCTCCAAACCATGAAACATGCACTATACATGAAAAAGCATCAAATGTCAAGGTAATTGATCCTAGAGAGAGTTGGGGATATAATAGAGACATAAAAATAAATAAAACAAATAAATTAATAAAAAAAATAATAGAGGAAAACCAAGGTCAAGGTGTGAAAATCCTCCCCATCATAATTATTTTTTCCTTATAGAGACTTGAATAAGATTATTGATTAAAAAATAAATAGATTCAATCCCTAAAACTATGTTCATGATTCGAGAAACAAGAATATTGAATGTAATTTCCACCAATCATTGATAACTGTATCCATAATGTTGAAAAGGGGCACACCAAAATTATCTAATTCCATCATCACAGTTAAGAATGGTGGACATTAATATAATTCAAAAATGACTCAAAAAAATTGAAGGCACTCCAATGTGGGAAAAATATTGACTTTATAAACCACAACCTAAAAACCCAGGAAACGCCCCAAATCAAAGGGCATGATGGACCAACAAAAAAATCAAATAAATTCTAGATGAAACAACCAAAGACATAAACAAATAACAACGATCAACACCCTTCCTTTGGTGGGAGTTGTTAGGAATGAATCAAAACACATCCCCCCACTCAATACCATATATTCAGCACAATTTGAAAGGAACATTCTTGGTAAAGTACAGTTAAAACCCCACAAAAGGATCCTCAAAGGATGTATCCCCACCGTATTAGAATTCTAATAATACACCAACTCTCAAAAACAATTCATTCCCACTAATAATAATTATTAAAATCACTACAAGGGATAAAATATTCCTCAAATAGTGGATATACTTACTAAGGACACCATTGAAATTTAGTAGTACCACAATAGAATTTCATATCTACTAGATCTCAAATATTCCACTATAAACAAGATCTAATGATTGATATCACCATAAACATGGATAACCAATGGAATCCATTTGGGATAATACAATACATGACTATAATTACTTCAAAAAATATATTCCTAGAGGAGAAAAAAATTATAGCCTTATAATAGAGGTTGGAGTGGATGTAACTTGGGAAATAAATCCCAAAACCCCAAAACCTAGTGAACCCATCAAAATAACCAAGGAACCTTCTAGGATGTAACCGACTCTAGGGGTAACACTCATCCCAACTACCATATAACACACATAAGGATTCCAAATCACAACCCCTCAAAAATGAAAAAAAATAACAAGTACAACATACTTGTGGGGTAAAAGGCACCTTGGATTACTAAAGAAAAAATATCTCTAAAATGATAAACATTATACCAATAGAATTAATGTAAAAATACAAAGAGCATAAAGAAGCAAAAAACACTTTAGAAACTCTAAAAAATCCAAGGATTGACAAGAAAAAATAACATAATAGATAACCATCACCATAATAAAACAGGAATACACCTAAAAAATGGAAGGAAGGCATTCTACTAGTATGAAACTAATCCTATTAATCCAAAAAAATTGGGAGGGAAATGAAAAGTAACATAAGGAATAATACTATATAATCTATTTTTAGCAACTAAAATCAATTAAATTAAAATTATAATGATAGATGTTCCTAGAAATAAAAATACCAAATTTCAAAACCCCTTTTTCAAAAAATTTCCTCTTCCATTTTTAAAACCCATCGATTTCATGTCAATTATTTGAAACTTGTTTCCAAAAACATGTACACAATAATTGAAACTCCACCTTTTAATATAAAAAACCTACCCCAAGTTACTTTTATCAATTATAAATCCAAAAAAAAATTAATTTCATATAACCTCTAAGAATTAATCTCCCACATTCCCTCATAAAAACAAATATATTATTTTCATAAATCCTTTTTTGAAACATTTACTATAATTTCAAATAAAAATGATTATTCAATAACATTTTAAAAGTTTTGATTTCCAATATTAATTTTTTTATAATTTTAAAATTCATTTGTAATTCAAAATAAAATAAAATGTTTACTCAAAAACAATGAAACATTATTAAAATTTCGTGTAATTAATTTTAAAACAACCTCCCATCACTTAGAATCCATTCCAAATTTATTAAAAAACTATATCTACCAAAATAAATATCATTTTTTGGAAAACTAAACAATAACTACCTTTATACATCAATCATTACATACAACATTTGACAATATTTAAAATATGAAAATAGTTTCATCTCACTTAAAGGAACCCAAAATTTTTATTTCCAAAACCCAAATTTCTTCATTGAACCCACCCTTCCACTTGAAAACCATTAAAAACCTTTAAACATAGAGACACAAATTCATTATATATGGGTCACCCCACCAAATTATTTATTAATTAATTGCCTTCTTATAAAAACCATTTTTTCATAAATCCAAACTCCCATTTTTTCATTAAATAAATTTCGGTAAACTCATTTATTACATTGAAAAATAATTACCTGAACATTTATAACCATGATTGGAAAACTAAAACTGATGTTATATACAAAAAACATGAGAATGAATTGATAAAAATATATATATAAAAATAAGTCCAACACATAATTTAGAGGTTGACTAGGTTATATGTGCTACATGGAAACATGGATTGGTGGACCATGTTCCAACTACATAGCTAGTACTAAGATCCATAATGAATCATTTACTCAAGCATCATATTCCATTCAAAACCCTGAGATCTATCCATGTACCACCATTTTACTCCTGTTATCATCACAGAAAACAAAATATGACCAAACAAATCACATATCAAAAGTAAAGGATTGAAACAAAAAAATCAAGACTAAAAACATGAATTTTTCCTCACAAATCAACGTATTAGATGTAAAAGTGATGTATATACTCATTTTTTACTTATATATGGTGTTCCAATAGTCATATCACCAGTCTAAACATTTCACCAAACAATAATGGGTGCTCCAAAAACTATGTACCATATAATAACCTAAGCTCTAATACTATTTTGTTATGAAAAACACCAAATTTCACATATTTCGGAAGCCCAAACAAACCCATGTAAAGGCCAATGTGGTGTTCACCATCCACTTAGTTTGAAAATAAGCACTAGGTATTCTGAAAATTTTCATTGGAGAGGAATTATTTCATAAAATAACATAAATTAATAGTGTAAAATTTACTCCAAACTCTATAATGATTCATATATACATTGGATGCTCATGAAAAATCAAATAAAAGAGCATAAAGAGAAAATAAATAAATCAAAAAATCACAATTTACTCCAAATTCCATGAAACAAACAACCCCATTTAATGAAAATCCATAACACCACATGCATAAAAACCACCCATAAGAGAAAGGAAGGAAAATAGGGGTGGATGGTTATAGAGATGAATCAATGTAAACTAAATAAAAAAATAACAAACATACCTCAAAGTGACTCCATGAGTAACCATCAACCCACAAACAAATCATACTCCTTTATTAATGAATGTATGAAATAGAATATAAAATGTCAATAAGTGTGAGAATAGAGGCCTAATAAGTAACCTCCCCACACTCTATGAATAATCATTAAAAAGGAAAAACATTTCAATCTAGTTTTAAAATGAAAATATAAAATCATTTTTTGGTCTCTAAGTATAAGAAAAATAAATTTCAAGTATATGCCATATTATAAAACATAACTTATATTTTATTAAATGAAACAATTTATTAGAATATTTTTACCTTCCCTATGAATATTTTAATATAATAATTTATATTAAATTAACTTTAAAGGAACATGTTTTAAATAAATTAAATTTGTTTAAAATATTGTTTAAAAAGATCTCTTGGCATTTTATAAAAAAAAGGAATATTTTGGGAATAAGAAAAATACACACATCAACATCAAAAGGAAAATAAAAATTATCATAGGAAACTAGGATCTTAGGGGATAAAATAGAATATTCCAGTAAAAATACTAAATATTAGTGATTATAGATAACAACAACCTTAGATAAAACCCATCATTTCCTTACCCATCCTAATTGAGGGATAAAATAAAAAAAAGTAGGGCATAGTCTATCTCGGGGTTAGTACATAGATCATGATATTCAATAAGTGTAGCATGCTTACCTGGATGTGTCACCTAACAACCCATTACTTATTTTAACATATAAATAGAGGTGAGAATGCCAATAATTACAAAATGACACAAACAATAATAATAATCTCTCCCTTACCTCTGAACAGCATTCACAAAACCAACAACTCTCTTTCATTCAGAATAATAATCAATAATAATAAATCCCATTTAGGTAAATTATTATATAATCCACAACACTTTTCAAAACATAAAAGGGTCATGATTCATAGTGACCTTTAAAATTATTTTAGAATGCTTCAAATGGGGCTTGTAATATAATTTGGGAAACCAAGTTGTCAAAAAAATATTTAAAAAACAAAAACTCAAATAACATGAAATATCAACATAAAGAAACTCAACCAACATTAATTAATGTCCAATAACACCCTTAAAAACCAATTGTTTCTTTTATAAAATAGTTTACATAATAATTAAACATTTTATAATATGAAACACATTAATAAAATCCACATGGTAATTTTAAAGAAAATAGTGTGAGGGGTAGTTGATTAGGAGATTTAAATAACAAATTTTAAATGAAATGACCCTGAAATTCCATTGAAACAAAGTGAAATGTGGTTTCACTTTTCAAAAGTTTCAAAGTCATATTTTACTCATTATTAGGTATTTAAAATATGAACTAAAACCAAGAAATCATGGTTTAAAATTTTTAATGAGTTATATAATAGAGGAATCCTACCTTAATCAAGATAAACTCATCTTCCATGATGAGTTTCGATAGAAAATGTTTCATAGAGATCCTAATAATCCCTAGGTACTAATGTTAACCAATTAGAAACAAACCCTTATGATTAAGGCTTATCCAAAGAGGAACAAAATATGGGGGAGAAGATGAAACATGAAGAAATAGGGAATGAGGAGGAAATTAATGGGAATGAAATTAATAATTTAAATATATAAACTCAAATCATGAATAAAGCCCATTTAATTTCCATGTTAAATAGTGGAATGTTGGGAAAGAGGAATGATTGGGGATCTATGCTTGGTTCATCAGGAAAATAATTGAATGATGTGTTAGTTTGAGGATTTAATTTTAGTGGGGGTAGAATAAGGATACCCAAAAATTAATACATTGGGATATAACATGTTGTGGATTCATGATTGACCAAACCATTCATGCCTCACTGGAGTACCAAGAGCATGGTGCATGGTAGACTTATTATGTTCCAAACATGTAGTTGGATCTTAAAAAATATGTATTCATGTAACATAATTGCTTCAATATTAGTAATAATTGTCCAAATAACTATGAAATAAAAATTAGACACCCAAAAATATAAAATTATAATGGAGTTTTACCCAGAGGGAGAGAGATACCATAGGGACTCAAAAATAAATAATGAAAACTAAATAATAGTTGAAAATCGAGGATGTAGTGTGACAAAAATGTAGTACTAAAATAGTTTTGTTTCATCTATAGAAAGGAAAATGATAGATCACCAATCCAAAAAGAATTCACAGCTTTATTTTTCTCTCATAGATATAGATACTTGTTATTAATACACTATTACATACCCTCGTCAAACAAAATTATAATTCAATCCAAATTACATTTTTATAATTTTCATAATTCCATTGTCTCAAAGTGAGAGAGTTTCTTCACATTTTATCACTATTTATCTATAAAAAACAGAATTAATATCCCCAAATTAAAGAAAGAACTTGAGGAATTACACCTAAAAGGATTAATCTATTAAAATTTAATCATTTGAGAGATTATAATAGATCACAAAAGAACATAAAAATAAAAAAAACTAGGTATTATATTACTTTTCATAACCTCACCATCTGGAGCACACGAACAAATCTCAAGGTAAAATCCAAAAAAAATCATATAAAATATCATTATTATATTTGAGTAAAATAAACACTAATTGAAATTTATTAATATCATCCAATAGATCAATATCAAACATATTTCATTAATTTATCACTTGAAACCCTCAATATCACTTTTAGTTTCCATTTGAAAGAAAGTTTTATTAATGGAACAAGAGACTCTATATACCATAACTATAAAACAACTGATCAAAATTTAAATGGTAAATAAATAGATACCTTTATATTACCAACATTAAGGTAATTTTTTTAAAATATCTCAATTCCATATGGTTATGATTAATTAAAATATCATGGTGTCATTTCAACTATTTTATCACTACTTCATTACATAATTTCAATGAAATACACATATCATGGATTATCTCTCTATATTATAGTTGAAATATATTTAACCCTCTCATATATATAAATACATCATCAAAATAAATCTACAAATCTATAAAACCTATGTTTTTATCAATCTCATAATTATCGTCATCATTATCTGATAATAATTCTAGATCACAAGCATATTCTAATCATATTATCGATTTACTCTTCCCATAATATAATAGGAATTTATATACTAATAACGATTTTCTTATCAAAATCATATAAAATTCACTAAACTGAATTACCACCCCCATTATGTCATCCCATTCATCAAATAATAATTTATGAAATATTATTCCAAATCAATTTCATCAAACATTAACCTCTATCAAATTAAATATTATTATCTCTATTTTTCCAATATTTTATCGCACCAAAAAATGCATCAATAAAGACACTATCTCTTGACATCAGAATCCATAATAATGTGGATATTTACATGTTAGTAATACTTCTACCACCCACTACTACTATTTATTATGGTTGAGAGTGTATTAAGAACCCATACCTTCATATCAAAAGTAGATGGTCTTGAATACATGTAACAGACTCTGATCAGATTAGTCCATACCCATGAGTTAAACCTAATAAAACTAGAGAGTCATTATTATCATATATCATAATCACATTCAACTATTCATCATTGCATAATAATGATCATAAAAAATATACATAATAAACATGATAGGAATAATTAAATTTCTTATCTATATACTCTAAAAAGTTTTGAATATCACAAGTATTTACTATACCTTTAATAAAATAACATAATCCCTTATCAGAATATATTTCATTCCTAAACAAGAAGTATCACAACCATCATCATGTAGTATCCATATAATTAGAATTTTATGAATAATTATACTAAATAAATCGCCATTACATATTTCCACCTCTCTGTTAACCATATAGAAATATCATCAAAAATGAATTTATGATAAAAAATTTTTCGTTATGATAAAATCATCCACTTAAATCTTATATGGGTTAATTTCACTACATATCTCAAAAAAAATATTAATTTTTTGTTTTATTAGCACATCATATCCAAGTAATATAAATTAATATACTTATATAATGGTCATAGGTGAGGTTCCTCAAACTACAGACCCAAGATATTTATTATATCATAATCAACAATAGATAAAACACTAATTGATTTGACTTAAGTGATAAAAATAAAAAAAAATACATTTATAAGTCCTTGATGTTTGGAATAACATATATGCATGATTTCTAAAATATTACCTAATTCATAATAAGAATATTAGAGAAACTTAATGATATATAGATATCTCTCTACATGTATGTAATAAATTACTAATCAAAATGATTTATGAAGAAAAGGTAAGGGTTCCATATGAATGTTTTAATTTTTTTGAACATGCTATGTAACGTCCCGACCCAAAAGCCACTGAACGGTGTCCCGAACCGGTTGGCCACATGCCCTCAAGCGCACCTCCCCATATTCCAGAGGGTGATGACTAGCGGCGAGGGTCTAGTAAGTCAGTCTTGGAGAGACTATACCATCTGTTATCAGAATAATTTACTAGCAGAAATAACCACACAATAGCAGAAACACATATTAGTATAACAGTAAAATGTTACTAGAAACAAAACCATAAAATACAATACTCATCTAATAGGGAAAACATGTTATGACAATGCAAGTACCAAGTGTCTACAATGAAATTGAAAATAAAGACACAACGACTCCAAACGGGTCCCGACCCATGTCTGGTTCCCTCTTCCATGCTCCAACCCCAAACAACAATCTTACCAGGGCTCTTCACCATGTCTTGTCCTGTAACAACAAATTCTATTTGGGTACCGATCAGGCAGCCCAAGTAGGATGTGAGTACGACTCAGTAGGTCACCACCAACAGTGTCTAAAACAAATCCAGTCAAAAGCAATGTATGTAGTTGCATTAATAATAAAACAAGGAAATATAGGAAATAATTATATTTATCCAATTAACCTTTCTTTAATAACTTAAACAACAGGGTTTCTGAGAACACCCAAATATAATACCTGCTTCGGCCTGGGTAAGATCCTAAACCATTTCCCTTGTTCAATTCACATTTCCCATGTTACGATATTAAGTTTATGGATAGCCAAAAGAAACCAAAGTAAAAAAAAAAGAGTGTAGAACTCCATGTCTAGCACACATATGAGTTTTTGATTCATCAGTCCCTGTCTCACAACCCCATGGGTATTTGG
Organism: Viscum album; assembly: GCA_963277665.1. NCBI lineage: Eukaryota > Viridiplantae > Streptophyta > Magnoliopsida > Santalales > Viscaceae > Viscum > Viscum album. The sequence continues at coordinate 790,847,846 of OY728162.1, read as the reverse complement.
AGCATTAGTTCTTGTCCCATAAATATCAATTTCTTGCATATCATTGGGTCTAGAACGCCATGTCTAGAACCCCTATGGGTATTAGGAGTATCAGTATGTGTCCCACACCCCTTTTCAAATCAAACATCCAAATCACTTATACCACATTATTCAAATGTTTATTCATCATTATCTTTCCATCACAACTCTCACCCGTATATAACTAGATCCATAATCCCCAAGGAACCACATAACCAAACCACCAATTGATTACCTGCGCCATGACATTTTTACAATTTCATAAACATAAAAAGATGAGACTATGGTATTGGATTTTAGACCACCTTCCGCGATTTGTTGATTGAAGCTAGCCCACCAAAAATCCCCAAAAATCTGAGCGTCACAACTTCGTCGACCAAAAATTCTAGATCTAAATCCTTAAAACCAAAATTAAGATCAAAGGCATCAAGATCTAGCATGTAATGGTCTAGATCCAAAATCCTAGATCTATACCTCAGCTCATAGGTTTAGATCTAAGGAAACAATGGAAATATCCCATGAAAAGATCAAGGGGGAATAGAGGAAAGGATGGAAGGAACAATATGATGAAAACCACTTACAGAGAGAAGATCGTATCTTCATTATGAGCCTTCAATATTGAGGAAAAGTGTTAGGATCACTATGGGATCTCTCCAAGAGGCTTTGGAAACACCTAGAACTGATCAAGCTATATCCAAGTTCAGAAATATGGAAATCCCAGTGGTTTGTGTGGTTTTAAAACGGATTTTTGGAAATAAAAACTGCTCACATGGTTTCCTGGACAGTGGCACATGGTTAGGAAAACCTTGGGAAAATTGTATGGACTCCACTGTCCAGTTCTGCATGGTCCGCACGGTTTGGTTGCATGGTCTGTCCAAACCATGCGCAAACTGTGCGTACCTCTCTGTCCAGTTCTGCTTGGTTACAAAGTTTGGTCGCATGGTTTATCAAACAGTGCGTAATCCGGTCACAACCCACCATCCTTTAGTTTTTCGTAAAATTTCACCTAAACATACTCTAAACCGCTACTCCAAAATAGGGGTACTTAAAACATCAAAAAAGTACCTGAAAATGTGCCTGAGACTGATTCCAGAAAAGGTCGGGATCTTACATCCTCCCCACCTTATAACAGCTCATCCTCGAGTTGTACTTCTGAACATCTCTGAGATTTTGAGCTAAATAGATCGTACCACTGAGTCTGTATATCTACCACCCTTTCCCATGTCTCCTCTGGCACACGTCCATTCTTCCATAAAACACGAACTATCGGTACAGTCTTTCCTCTCAACACCTTTTCACTGCGATCCAACTAACATATCAGATGATCTTCAAAGGACGCATCTATCTCTAGCTCAATATCATCTACATCGATCACATGAGATGGTTCGGGGTGATACTGTCGTAGTTGTGATACATGGAAAACATCATGCATAGAACTAAATTTCTATGGAAGTGATAAATGATATGCTACCGGCCCGACTCTCTTCACAATCTCAAAAGGTCCAAAAAACCTAGTCACTAACTTTCCCTGAATTTGTATCATGTGGTGACCCAACCTATGCGACACCCGAAGGAAAACATGATCACCATCTGCAAACTCTAGAGGTCACCTCCGTTTTTTATCTTAAGAATTCTGCCGACATTGAGTCGTAGCCATTCTTCTCTGAATTAGCTGAACCATCTCTATCATCTACAGTGTGAGACACGATCCCTACAACTCTGACTCACCTACTTCCATCTAGCATAGTGGTGATCTACATGGCCTACCATATAGAGCCTCGTATGGTTCTATATGTATAGTTTCATTCAAACTATTGTTATAGGAAAACTCCACTAAAACTAGATGTTTCTCCCCTGAACCACCAAACTCAAGCACACACTCCCTCAACATATCCTAAAGCACTTGTATTGTACACTCTGATTTTCCATCTATTTGCAGATGGAAAGTTGTACTGAATAAAATTGGAGTACCAAGTTCCTTTTGCAAGCCCTTAAATAATTGCGAAGTAAACCATGAATCGCGATCCGAGACTATAGTTCATGGCACCACATGCAATCAAACTATCTTTAGTACATACAACTCTCCCAACTTCTCAACTGTGAAAGTTTCTTTTATAGGTAAGAAATCGTCTACCAATGTCAGTCGATCAACAAAAAACCAAGTATCATCATTCTTCTTAAGTGTTTTTGGGAGGCCTATCATGAAGTCCATGATCATGTCATCCCACTTCCACTATGGAATGGACAACGGTCGTAATAAACCTCCAGGTCATTGATACTCCGCCTTCACCTGCTGACAGGTGAAGCATCGTGTCACAAACCCTACTATCTCCTTCTACATGCATGGCCACCAAAACTGTCATCGTATATCATGGTACATTTTGGTCACACCAGGGTGCACCGCCCATATAGATGCATAAAATTCCCGCATGATTTCCTCTCACATGATTGCAGGAACGATAACCCAATTCCTCATATAGACGATATCATCCTCATCTATCATCCAGTCTGAAGGTGTCTCCCCACCTTAAAAGTTTTCCCTCATGGCTAAGCATCCAGTGTCCTTATATTACTTTTCCTTGATCCATCTCAAAATTGTATACTCCACTGAAACTAACACAAGTGTCAATTCCTCCTATCTATCCCGAACCACAACGTGCATTTTAGCTAGGAATGAGATAATCCTCCACTCGACACTAGATTCCAGAACAATCTGAGTCTGATTCTTCCTACTCAAAGCATCAGCCACATCGTTTCCTTTCCCGGGTGTATATCCCAGCTCAAAATCAAAATACTTCATATAATCAACCCATATTTTCTATTGAAGATTCAAATCGTGCTGAGAAAATATGTACTTAAAGCTATTGTGGTCAGTAAAAACTATAAACCTTTCACCCAAGAGGTAGTGTCACCAATATTTCAAAGCATAAACCACCACTGCCAACCCAAGGTCGTGCGTAGGGAAATTCTTTTCATGCGGGATCAACTGTCGAGACCCATACACCAGAGCTTTATCTCTTTGCATCAACACAGCTCTGAGTCCTATCCCAGAAGTGTCACAATACATCGTGTACTCTTCACCCGACTCAGGTAGATCCAAAATTGGTGTGGAAGTCAAATGCTTCTTTAACTCCTAAAAATTTGTCTCATAATCCTCTGACCATTCAACATTTACTCCCTTTTTGGTCTTGCCCAAAAGTGGAGCTGCCAAATGGTAAATGTCTTGGATAAATCTCCTGTAATATCCAGCTAACCCCATAATGCTTCGGATATCAAAAATATACTTGGGATTCTCCCAAGAAATCACTTTCTTCACCTTCTCTGGATCCACTATAGTACCATTCTTTGTGATTATGTTCCCCAAGAAGTGTACCTGATCAATCAAAAATTGACACTTAGATAGCTTGGCATAAAGCCGATGATTTCTTAGTGTACTCAGTACGATGTCAGGATGTTGGTAATGATGGTCATGAGTCTTGGAGTAAACCAAGATATCGTCCACAAATACAACCACAAATTGATCTAGGTACGGATGGAAGATCTTATTCATCATAGCCATAAATACTGCTGGTGCATTTTTTAACCCAAAAGGCATTACAACAAACTCATAAAGCCCATATCTACTCCTGAAGGTAGTCTTCGGTATATTATAAGTCTGAACCCTCAACTGATGGAACCCATATTTTAAGTCGATCTTTAAAAAAACACAAGCTCCTTTCAACTAGTCAAACAGATCATCAATACTTGGTACAAGATATTGGTTCATCACAGTCATCTTGTTCAACCTCTGGTAATCGACACACAAACATCAAATCCCATCAGTCATCTTTGCAAAGAGTACTAGTGATCCCCAAGGCGACATACATGGACGGATAAATCCTTTATCCTTCAAGTATTCCAACTGAGCATTGAGTTCTTGAATCTCTGTTGGTGACATTCTATATGGTGGAATAGATAATGTCTCAGCTCCTGGAATGCGCTCGATAGTAAACTCAACATCTCTTTTAGGTGGAAGCCCTGAGAAGTCTTCTTGAAAGACATCCTGAAACAAAACCGCCACTGGTGGAAGGGAATCCTGCCTAACACCTTCGTCATCCTGTAAAAGACTAGAAACCTGGGTTGTGAGCTCTCCCAGTTGCTGAATAATTGGACATGCTCGGCCTGCCTGGATATTCCACTCACCATAGTAAATGTAATGGTCACCCGAAGGTGACATAAATTTCAACCTATGATGATAGTAATCAATGTGGGCTCGGTATGTGGTTAACCAGTCCATACCCAGGATTAGGTCGAATCCTATAATATCAAGGATGTAGAAGTCCAATAGAAGACGGTACTCCCCGATCTCAAGAGGTCATTTCTTTCCAATACAGATGTCTTTAGATCGTACCCCCAAGGGTTTGTCTATCGTCATAACCCTACTCACAAACTACACCACCAAACTCAAACCATTAACAAGTTTTGTAAATATAAATGAAGGAGATGCACCAGTATGAAATAATGAACTTTCTAAAGTAGAGACCACAAGGATATTACCTCTCACTGTTGATGGCCCATCCTCTCTATCCACAAGTTTAGGTTTCACTGCATGCAATTGTGTTACTCCTCCTCCCTATGATGCCATCCGACTTCCCTGGCTTGTACCACTCTTCTGATATGGGCGTTGCTGTCCAAAAGTACCATGTCAATTTCTTTTACCACCTTGTCCAGTATAACTCCAACTATGAGACTGAAAAGTTTTAGAAGATCCGCTTCACACACTCTGACTCTATTTAGCTACTCCATCACTACCTGTCCCCTTTGGGTTCCTACAGAACCTCTAGAGATGTCCCAACCTACCACATGATCTGGATTCAATAGTGGGTCGGGGACATTAATTATGATAGTGTCCCAGTTATCCACACTGGTGAAAAAACACTCGAGTAGGGTCTTGCGTAACCGACCCCTCTTCCTGGTAACTCTGTGTCCCACCTCCCTAACTGACATTCTCATAATGTTGTTTCCTGCTCTCAAAAGTCACACCACCTGACTATCTAGAAAAAACCATTTTCCCACTACTAGAAGCTTCCTTCAAGTTCTCCTAAGAGATGAGAGCATGATTTACCACTTCCTGAAACTTCTTCAACCTGAAAATATTCACTTGAGACTTAATTTCACATTTAAGTTCATCCTAAAATAATTTTTCTGACGTAACCTCATCTTCTGCTAATGCTGGAACAAAACATTGTAAGTCTGTAAAGCGTCGAGCATAGTCCATCACAGACATATTCCCTTGACTTAGCTTCATCAACTCAGCCGCCTTCTCCTACCTGAGCGTCTCTGGATAGAAGTGCTCAAAGAACTTCTCCTGAAATTCCATCCACTCCATAGCTTTCAGTTGTCCATCCTGAGTCTGGATATCCCACCAACGTTTCTCTTGACCGCGCAACATGTATGCTGCTAACATGACTATCTTTTTAACAGGTGTCTCCAGGTGGTCATTTATAGTCTGGGTAGATTCACTCTAGAACTCAGCTTTCTCTAGACCACCCTCTCTAGTAAAATTTGGTGGGTGCTGTAACTGAAACTCCATCGTAAGATCAGACATAATTTTCACAACCCACCCTAGGTCTCTTCCCATCATTTTCCTGAAACGGGTTAGGTTCTCTTGAAACTGTTCCCCAGCTTCTTCAACAGGTACTATCGTTGCCTCTGTTTCAACTACTAGAAGACCATTCCTAACTATACCCCCCCCCCCACTCGTTCTCTCAAAAAGGGTCATGGAGGCATATTTCTAAAAATCCAAACAATCATCTTAAGAAACAATTCAAAAAGTTACCACAATTACAAAAAACAAATTTATTCTTATCACTTCACAATCATTTCATTAAATTTTAAATTTAGACACTATTTTCATTTCAATTTCACAAACAAGGAAAATAAATAGTTTAAGTTCAACAACCTACCCATAATTTGTTTTCCCATGCATTCCTAAAATGATTCCTGTCACAATAATCCTGAGTGCCTAGGATGATGTATACAAAAGAAATAGTCATTCCATTCTGGGCCATGAATCAATACTCGATAAATTAAAAAAATAAGTATCACATCACACAAAAATTTTATCACCAAAGGTGAAATAATATTCAACTATAACGACAAATTGAAATAACAACAATCCCACCTTGAGTACTCAAGTTTTCCCCCGCACATGGGTTTGCAACTCCCATGCACGAGCTCATTATCAAGACCCGACTTTCCCTAATCTTTTGTCTATGTCTACCTTCCCCAAATAGTAAGACAAAGAAGAATAAAGAAAACCACACCTCTGATACCACTTTGTAATGTCCTGACCCGAAAGCAACAGAACGGTGCCCCGAGTCGGTTGGCCACATGCCCTCAAACGCGCCTCCCCGTAAGCTAGAGGGTGCCGACTAGCAGCAAGGGTCTAGTAAGTCAGTATTGGGGAGACTATACCCTTTGTTGTCATAATTTTTTCCCAGCTGAAGTAACCACACAATATCGGAAATGAATATTAATATAACAATACAATGATACGAGAAACTATACCAGAAAATACAATACTCAGGTGAAAGGGAAATCATGCTAGACAATGCAAGTACCAATTGTCTACAATGAAACTGAAACTAAAGACACAACGACTCCAAATGGGTCCCAAACCATGTCTGGTTCCCTCTTCCATGCTCCAACCCCAAACAGCAATCTAACCAGGGCTCTTGCCCTTTTCCTTTCCTGCAAAAACAAAGTTTATTCGGGTACCAATCAAGCAGCCCGAGTAAGGTGTGAGTATGACTCAGTAGGTCACCACCAAAAATGTCTAAAAAAATCTAGTCCAAAGAAATGTATGCAGTTTCATTAATAATAAAACAAATCAATATATGAAACAATTATATTTATCCAATTAACCATTCTTTAATATCTTAAACATCAGGGTTCCCGAGAACACCCAAACACAATACCTTCTTCGGTTCGGGTAAGATCCTAAACCATTTTTCCTTGTTCAATTCACATTTACTATGTCATGATATTAAGTTTATGGATAGACAAAAGAAACCAAATAGAAAAATAAATAATAGAGTGTATAATTCCATGTCTAGCACACATGTGAGTATTTGAAGCATCAGTCCCTCTCTCACAACCCCATCGGTATTTGGAGCATCAGTCCTTGTCCCATAAATATCAATTTCATGCATATCATTGGGTCTAGAATGCCATGTCTAGAACCCCTGTGGGTATTAGAAGCATCAGTCTATGTCCCACAACCCTTTTCAAATAAAACATCCAAATCACTTAGACCACATTATTCAAGTGTTTATTCATCCTTATCTTTCCATCACAACTCTCACCCTTATATAACTAGATCCATAATCCCCAAGGAACCACATAACCAAACCACCAATTGATTACCTGCGCCATGACATTTATAAAATTGAATACACATAACAAGATGAGACTATGGGATTGGATTTTAGACCACCTACCTCGATTTGTTGGTGGAAGCTAGCCCAATGAAAAAAAATAAAAGATCTGAGCGACACAAAGTCGTCGACCAAAAATTATGGATCTAAATCCTTAAAACCAAAATTAAGATCAAAGGAATCAAGATATTGCAAGGATAGGTCAAGATCCACAATCCTAGATCTATACATAAACTCATAGGTTTAGATCTATGGAATCAATGTAAATCTCTCATGAAAAGATCAAGGAGGAATAGAGGAAAGGACAGAAGGAACAACAGGATGAAAACCACATACTGGGAGAAGAGCAGATCTTCAATCTGAGCCTTAAATCGAGAGGAAAAGTGTTAGGATCACTGTGGGATCTCTCTTAGAGGCTTTGGAAACACCTATCACTGATCAAGCCTAAGACAAGGTCAGAAATATGGAAATCCTGGGGGTTCAGGTGGTTTTAAAAAGGATTTTTGGAAATATAAACTGCTCGCACAGTTTCCTGGACAGTGTCTCAGAGTTAGGAAGATTGTGTGAAAACCGTGCGGACTCCTCTTTCCATTTCTGCATGGTCCATGTGGTTTGGTCGCACGGTCTGTCCAAACCATGCACAAACCATGCATACCACTCTGTCCAGTTCTGCTTGGATGAACGGTTTGGTCGCATGGTTTATCAAACCGTGCGCAAGCTGTGCACAACCCACCATCCTTTAGTTTTTCTTAAAATTTCACCCAAACACACCCAAAGCCGCTACTCCAAAACAGGGTACTTGAAACTTCAAAAAAGTACCTGAAAACATGCCCGAGACTGACTCCAGAAATGGCCGAGATCTTACAAGCTATATATTAAACCAATGACCCGGCATACTAATTCTCAAATTCATTAATGGATCGTATATGAAAATTTTAAAAATGATAAACATAAACTGAATAATACCACATTAATTCATGTAATCCCATCATACTCTACTTGGTTTCAAATTATTCTAGATTGAAGGATCCAAATGATGAACCCTATAAATCATCTACACACGCACCATAAAATCTTATTTTATTATCCTTCAACTCGTTTTTTTAATAAAAAAATATGTTTTTTATGATATATATGCCATAATCATAAAAATACAAACATTATCAAGGAGGAGAAAGTAACCTAATGTCATTTTTCTCTCTTGTTTCTCTCTATAATGTTTGATAGAAGTCATGGGAGGACTCAAATTCATGGAAATTATATAAACAAAAATTTAGTGGTCTTAAATAAATTTTTATAAAGGGGATTAAGTTTTCTTTTAGTGGATTAAGAGCTTTGAATTATAATAATCCTCAACCCTGAACGAACATGTCATTTATGACCTTATTAACTTAACGAAAATGTAAAATTTAATTCACTAGTCCCATGTAATAATTTAACAGATCAAGTGATGAAATAAGTACAACTAACATACCTTGTTCCTATCAAATATACATAATAAAACATGAAAAATTAATATTCATTCAAAAAACCATATTACTAGATCCAGTTATTTAATACCAAATAAATTATGGCTACATTGATAAATGTATTGAATTATAATTAATCTAAACATGAATAATATATAATTGAATTTATTTATTCATTAACTTATGATCATTGAAACTCATCTATTAACCATATAAAGACACGAGACCCACTTTATCCTAAACTGAAATTCACTAGAATTGCTGAAACTTATTGATACTCATTGTATGTGAAACTCTTGTACATTATATAGATAGTTTTTAGTGTTTCTCATATACTATGAGGTGTTTTTAGAAACCCATTTCCCTTAAAGATATAGATATATTTTCTTATCTATAAAAACATCATATTAACTCTTACATTCTCTTATAATTTGTTCATCATACAATATATCACAAAGAAGGATGGATACTTTTTTTAACTATATTGTATTTTATTTTATCATTATTTGACCATACTTGATTCACTTTCCTTTATCTATGATGGCCATGAATTTCTTCAAATATCTACCTTCCAAGTTGATATCCTAGAGATTTCATATTACTATACAAAGATGTGATAAATCCAATATTGATCGTTGAATCAATATTATAATATTAATAACTCACTAGATGATATATACCTACCCAAAGAAATAAAATTTTTGTGGTTTTCATGATGTGTCAAAGTATATAATCAATGATATATATTTAAAATTATCTCACATTAAGAGATAAATACACATGATCGTATATAGGAATATTCAGCGACACCCAAAATATGTGGTGTTCCAATTTGATATATTTTTCTCATGATCTCTAATAATCAATATCAAAATGTGAGAACTTCAGGAGTAGAATACTCAATGATTAAACTACAAGAAAAAACATCCTTAGTAATGGTTTATTATAAAAATTTTAATAAACCACCACTAATTAAACACCCAAGGCTCTTACCAGTTCATCTAAAATTATTATTGGTATTAAACAACAATCACCATGTAATTAAATATTAGTGTTGATTATTTTAAAACTAAAAACTAATATTTTTATATAAATAGTTATTTAAAAACCATTGTTATTTAAACCCATTTATCGTAATCACACCACCTATACTTCTCTTTGTTCTATCGTATTAATCTTTCTGGTCCTTCATACCTTGGAAAACATCCACACCACGCCATACCCTATCCTCCCCCTTCTATACCATGAACCTACCATCCCCTTTTAATTCTTCCTATGAACCCCACTTATATTTCTCAACCTCCTCCTACAATTATTTTCTATAAGAACTCTTTATTTGAAGTAGGTTATCCTTCTATATCATATGTCACATGAACCTGTTACCCTTCTCTGTATATTTATTCTTGGTACAACGTATGTTTTTGGAAGAACTAATACTATCTTTTCTTTATTGTTATTGGATTTCATCAAACTCCATGGGATTTATAGAGGTATTTAAAATTGTGGATTTTTCTTGTTAGGATATAAAAGTTTTAGATTATAATGAATTAATGATTTCATGATTTTATTATGTTGCGATATATATAACTTTTTAATTTATCATTAGTTTTATTGATTATATAAAATATAGATAATTTTTAGTTGATTATTAGGGTTTTTTTGTTTTAGTTTTCTTTTTAAATTGTTTTTTATGCATTTATAAATTATGTTGGAATGTTTTTAGTTTATTTGTTAATATGTTATAGAGTAGTCATTATCTTATTATTTAACATATATCCATATACATATTATTAAATATATTTATATCATAGAATATGAAATTATAAAATCAATTGATAGTAATTATATTGGATTTGATGAAATTTTTTAATTAAATATTATAAATTATTATATATTATTCCTTGATAGGTATTATTATTAACATGAATTTATTTAATTAGGTTGTGTCATATTTTTTATAGAGATATTTACTAGCAGGGTAAAAATGGGTTAAATTAGGATTTGTTTACCCAGAATACAAATCTGTATATTAAGGGATTGGTGGTTATTTTAATTTTGGAATTGTAAATTGATTTGTAGATGGAAGAATATGATGTCTATATTCTGATTGTGATTTCAGACGATAGTTGAAAATACATGATGTTTTATAGAACATGATATTGTAACAATTTCCTATTGGATATGTTAGATATATTTTTAATGGTGAATTAATTATTATATAAATCATGACTTTATTCCATCAATATAATAAACAAACTATTGGAATAATAGTAGATAATGAAATAAAAAAATATTAATGATGCTTTGACACTAAGTATAACTACATAAATATTGTATCATATTAATGGTGTAAATTTTTATTTTTTATTAATTAATTCAATAGATAAGTGGATTGATCAATCAAATTAATTCTTGGAATTCTTTGATTATCAAAGTGAGGATTTGTATGAAAGATATCGAAAATTTAAACAATTTCCCCTTCTACTGAAGTTTTACCATATCAAGTGCTTTTTTAGAATTATAAATAAAGAAATGTTGATGATATTGGTGTTACTACATGATTAATTTATTTAATATATGATTCATGATTAATTTTATTAGATAAAGAAAGTTATTAACAATATAATTATCAATTACATAGGGACACATGCATGAACCAATGATTGGTGGTTTTATCAGTGGGAAGATTCTGATAGAGGAGAGTTTAAAAGATGTCATACTTGTATATGGAAGTCTATGAATATAGATAAAATTTTCAGTTAATATAATTAAAATAATAATATAAATAAAACTAAAATAATGTTTTTATAGTGCATTCCATTAGAACCATGATTTAAAAGAGTGTTTATGTCTTTTATAACTATAAAAAAATGAAGTTACATTCTATATTAAACAATAATGATAAGTTTACACATCATCCAAGAGATTTTAATTCCTGGAAATAATTTTGTTATTCATATACATATTTATCTTTATATCAAAGTAATTTTTGGTTTTTATTTCATACCAATGGATTTAATCTATTCAGGAAAATATGTGTAACCTATAACATATGGTATGTTATTTTTATCTCTTAAAATATTCTAAAGAGGATGAATATTCACGAAAATTCTTTAATTTATTTTGATTATCCTTCCAAGAAAAAAATTCCTAGAAATGAAATCAATGTATTTCTTCAAAATATAATAAAATAATTTCAAGAGCTACGGGAAAATGGTGTAGATACATATGATACCTCAAAAACACAAATATTCAAAATATTTGTTTCTCTAATGTCAAAGATTACTAGTTTACAAGGATTAAAAAATTGTATAGTTTGAACAATCACACTATCCTGGCATTTCAAGTATGTAAATTTGAATTCAACCCCAGAATACTACCATATAGATGAAATTGGTGTTTCATGTGTCATCCTAAATTCTTAGATGTATCTCATTGATATCAGTTTAATAATCCATGAATCAATGAATTAAATTATTAAGGGCATCCACCAATATTGTTATCAAGTTCAAATATCAAGTCACAATTATTAGTTTTTCAGGAAAAATTTCGTAAATTGTATAAGTTGAACATTTCTAGGAAAATAATCACTTCTCATCAGATGTAGTTTGTAAAAAATGGAAGAAACGTGGTATTTTTTCAAACAACCTTATTGGAAATTTAAATTATTACATCATAATATTGATTTTATTCACATTGAAAAGACTATATGTGAATATTTGGTATTTATAATATTGAATGATTAGATAAAAGAAAAATATAATCATAATTTTTATAAGGCCTTTGAATAAAAGAATATAAAACATGATCTATGTCAAAATGATAATATAATATCTTTTGAAGTTTTTCTTTCATATAAAAATGAATAAAAGTATTTTTTCCATTGATGAATGAAAAATTAAATAGTTCCTCTTTGATATTACAGTAACATATAAATATTAATTTACTTAAAACATTATATATTACCATTTATTAAAAGTAAAGACACACAAAACTTTATAGAGATATTTATACATTTGTTATTGTATAAATTCTTACCAGTTAAAATAATAGAAGTTTTAATTGAGTTTTTCAGATTCCCCAAATAGATTTGTATAAAAACATTTATCCCCATTGAGCATGAAGAACATGAAGAAATTTTTTTAATAATTTTTTGTAATTTGGATATCATATTCCATCTATCATTTTTCATTTTGATTTTTCAACTAACTATGAATTTGGTTGAGTATGTTAATGTTAGTTGGATCATTCTTTATCGATGGATGTATACCATAGAGTGATATTTTAATCATAATTATTAATCATTAGAATATTAAAATTTTCATACTCATTATATATATGGTTTGTTATGCTATGTTACATTTTTTGATTAGGTATTTAGGACATTTGATGCCTTTTATGAGAAATAAATCTCATCATATGGATCTATTACTGAAGCTTCTATGGTTTAATATAGTCTTACCTTTTTTTCAAAGAGTTTGGATAATATTTAAATATTATTTAGTTGAGTCAGACATGATTTCAATAACAGAAATCAATCGTAGCCTTATAACATGTCACAAAAAATTCCACTGTTACCTCATCTGGTTAGTATAGTATCCTTAATTTAATTAACATAAATATAAACCATATAATCACATAAATATGTGCTACTGAGTAGGGATATTGTAAATATTTTCATTAAATAATTGAATATGAAAAAAAAAGATATGAATATGAAGTTGAATAGTAATGGATAAAGACAAAATAAAATCCCCAAAAAATTACATCATTGATTGTTTTTCACATATTCGATGATCATAATCAATTTTATATTCATCATATTTCAATAAACTAATCTATTATATCTAAAAATATTTTATATATTTACATATAGATCATGATTATTGGTAATAGATCTATTGTGCTTGATGGTTTGAAATATTTGGACTGAGAACCTTTGAATAAGTGTAGGATATATTATGATTTTAATATTAATGGCACCAAGTGTTATATTGTTTTTCATAATAAAGGTTTTAAAACAAAAAATAGTGGATTTATCAAATAATTTTCAAGTTTGGTATACTATAGAATGTTTATTGTCATTATTGAATTAAATTATCATGGACATTTTTAATTTTCTTATTAAAATTCAAGAGGGTTGATATTTATTGGGGAATAAGGAATTATTCTATAAAATTTATTTATGTTAACTTATCTCTATTGATAAATATAGATGATCATATATAACATCATAAATATATTTTGGATTGATATGCTAAAATTGTCTAAAATTTGGATAATAGAGTCGAGAAAGGGGGAGTGATCCAGTGCATGTCAAGCCAATAGAAATTCAAGATATAAGTGATAAAGTTGAAGAATTTTTTATGATAATGAACTGTATCAGAAATAGAAGATTTATCTATCTGTCTTTGATGATATTGATGTAGTTGGTCTTGTATGGGAGGGTGATGATGATGAAATCATGTTATTGATAAAGGATGAAAATAATATGTTCATTGATGAATTAATTTATTATATTCTTATTTCTACATAAACTTATATATTATTCTTTTATTTAGAATAGTTCAATTCATTTAATCATTAAACAACATTTTAAAAATATTTTTATTTTTTATATCGCATATCATGTTATAACATATTTTATATACTTTTTGGATACAGGTATGCTAAAAAAATCCTATTTGATGATAAAATGAGGTCTTTAACCAATATTATATCCTTAAACCCATACGATATTTTCCCACATTAATTAGGTCTACTTATTAGTTTCATTATATCAAGATTATATTTTCATTACTTGAATCTAATAAATTTAAAAATAAGATCAAAACATAACAATCCTTATCAAAATTACTCTCAAAACACAGTAAAAACTAATATTACTAATTTACTCTACCTTATGGATCTATACACAATAAGTATTCACTTACCACTTTATATATCCCCATTATCATTAACTAAATAATAATTCCCACTCTAAACAGCCTATTTAAACTACACACTAAAAATTATACCAAATATTTCAACTTAAATTACATAACATAGGATAATATGACAATATAATATCTCAATTCGAAATCAAAAAATCAATTTCAAATATTTATATAAAATTCTAATAAAATATAAACATTTCAATATAGTTGGCCACTATAGACATAGGTATTATAATTTTTCACAATATGGTTTTATATCTACCATTACTGAATTTTAATTTATTGTTGTAAATAAGTACTCACCAAAATCAAATAAAAGGTTATATATTTTAATAATTTAACGATATTGATGTATTTTTATTCAAGGATGTTAGGGGGGGGTTAGATGGAGTTAATTTGGAGAGGTCATAGATTGAGAATATGGTGTCACAATTACTATAATGAGGGTATTAGAGCTGAACATGGTTGGTATGAAAATGTTAACATGAAAAATATTTTTCCATTTGACTTATATGGGGTTCTTGCGAATGATACTAGGGGATTATACCAACAGATATTGGGGAATTTTTCTTGTGATATGATGCCCACTTCCATCATATATCATGATTGGAGTAACATTATAATCTATTAGAAGAATTATATTTTTTATAATCAAGTAAATGTAAGTTAAAATAAATATTTATAGTGTATTTTATTTTATATTTCTATCCAATGTATGTCTAATTATTTGTCATATCTATTTTAGGGAATGAAAAAAGAGAACTCCTCTTAAAATTTAAACCTTAATATGGGAAGTACAAAATATGGTACATATCTATTATTAAATTTATATTATTATCATAATTTTTCTAAATTTATTTTTTATACACAATATACAATGAAAAATAATTTATATTTTTAACTCTATTTAACATAGGAATCAGATGTTTCGAAGGCTATTTGTCGATAGGAAAATGAGTAGTGTAGAGAATTTGGGGGAATCTAGCTTAGCTTTTGTGGATAGAGTTGATATTGGTAACCTATATTCATGTGTTTAATATTTTCTTTTCAAACTTATATATGTTTACTTTATGGTATTTTAGAGATAAAGATATATTTATGTATTTAAAATGTATTCTTAAATAATTTTTATAATTATTAAATATTTTTTGCTTTATTAAACTTTTGAAAGTAAAAAATTCATTATATTATAGATATATCCACACATTAATTTGATGTAAGTATTGTATATAGATCTCCCTTATTTATTTTTAAATTTTTATGGGGTACAAAAAGTATCAAACCACTATGAAATAAAAAAGTGTTTCAATTTATTCTGAATTTTTTTGACTACCACTTCCTACTACTAAACCATCCTCAATTTATGGTATGAACTACTAAACCATCATGAAATATTTTCTTGGTGGTTATAAGGGACAACAATATTTGAAAATATGTATAACTAAGATATCCTTAATGAAATATTTCCACCATAGTTATAACTACCACTAAATATTATAAAAATAAAATAATTCAAATATTTTTCATTCGTTATAGCAATGATTTGTCCTCCAAATTAACATTTTTTCCCATCAATTTTAAGGGGAATTGATAACCCTAATAGATAAATAAGATCAAGCATTAAAGGATACAACTAACTTATTAAACACAAGTCTATGGTGATTGGAATCTCCTTCCCTAAACAGATTCCAGGGAAAGGAACTAACATGGAGGTCTGGATGAGCCTCTAGGATTTCTTGATAATATTCTTCAAGATAATCCCAAGATTTTATATACTCGTATTTTCTATTCTTCTCCACATTAATTCATCTAACAAGTATTATTTCTAGCATTTCAATCCAGTTGGATTACTCTCTGGTAATTTCCACTTTTATTAATTTTCCCATCAATTGATCAATATCTTCCCTTGTAGCATTGATCACCAATGATGCCTCCTTAATTTCTTCACCAGAATGCCTGAGTAGTTAAATATACTTATCCAACTCCATATTCTTCAGGTACTGCTAAATTCTAGGAGTCCCCCCCCCTCATATCTATGTCCATGTGGAAGAGTATCCTCGAACACCAGCATCACCTCCGCATATTATAAGTTCATCTCCTCATGTTGGTCATAAACCTTTGATATTTCTTTCTCTTGTTCTTGAGACTGGGTTACATCGACTTGATGGACCTAATATCCTACCACTGGATGGATCTCGTGCTCCTTTATTTTCCCCTAATTTTTGGCTGATCGAGTCTCCATCGGTTTAGGGAGGTGGGAGTAATCATTATGTCCCTTTGGCTTCAGCTTCCTGGAGACAATGCAGCTCCCTAGGTTATTGTTTTCATTATTCCCTTTCTTCCTTCTTTGACTGTGAAGGCCTCTTTTGGCCCTTCCCAATCATTTACCATATAATGATTTTCAAACGTCATCAGAATCGGTCTCATAGGGACAATCTCTATTCACTTCAAACTGTCCCACATTACTCAAACATTCAAACCGGTTGTCTAAGTTTAGACAAAACAAGGTCCTCCTCGGGTTGGTTTCTTGTGTGGAATTGAGCAACCTAACTATACTATATGATTTCTGAACCCACTAATGTCCCCACATAGCCTTACTCTCTCTAGTAGAATGGATCCCCCTTTTTGAGTTACTGCTACCACCAGCACACACTTCCATAGAATATGTGCATAAATTTTTACTCTCATTGCCCTTTTAAATTGGAACAACAACTCCAATAGAGTCCCCCAAAACCTAATTCCTGGAATTAACTATATCCAAATTTTATTCTACCACTACACTAGCTTGGAACACCTTCAAATAAATTGTTACCAGGAGGGCTCACAAAATCACTCTATAGTATTTTAAAATTTTCAACTACACTAGGTTTATGAGGTATAGCCTTAACAAGTTTTAGTATGCTTACTCCACCCGATCATAGTGTATCCTCATCCTTTCCATTACCATGACTAGAAAAAATACAACCATCCATTGAACCTACACCAAATGTAACTAGAAGCATTCCAACCTCAGCTGGAGCTCCAACATGGACACAGTCTGCCTGGACCTTCCGAGCATCGTCTAATTATATCCCCCTATGCCTACAGATCACCATGCTATGACCTATAATATTACACGCATAAAATTAATCACACCATTATTCAAAAATTATGTTTTTATTATATCTAAATTATTCTCCCACAACAACTCAAAAATCCTCAATAAGTGCCTTTGATACATCAACTTCGACACAGACCATCAGAAAAATTGGCTGGCACATCGCACAGGTTCTACGCTCCTTATAGAGGAAACACCCACCATGTTTTTAAGAAACCAGAGAATAGATAGATTTTGTAATGTAAGAGGTAGTTCTAGAGACATTACCCAAATCACCAGCTTTTTTGGATCATGATTCATTTGAATATCGTATGACCACTTGAATAGGAGGTAGCGAGCACCATCATAGGATTGATGAGAACTTAACCACGTGATAATCCAGTAATCATCATAGGAAAATCGAATCATTATGCTCCTTGAGTCAAGAAGAACAACTGTTGATATATCCTAAAAACCCCAAGAGTCAAAAATAAACTGGTTGAAAGAGTCCACCAATGGCCAACACCAATTGAAACATGGAATCAGCGTCAGACTTAGTAGGGAAGATGCCTCCGTGAACTCCAGAGTTGAGAGTGGCAGAAGCAGGAGACCTGAAAAGTGTTCTGGAACTTTCAAACTTAAAGGAATCTGTGGAAAAGGAATAATCCAATAATGGTTATAAAAGGTTACAAAGGGAGAAGGAATATCACCATATAGATTTTTCATATGACCCTCCCCCATCGGGGACGGAGGGGTCGAAGCGAGGCTCATCGCCGCCTAGGGAATTTGGCACCGTTGAGAAGAACAAACCCTAGCCCTAACCCTCAACCTCTTAAGTTGATGGATGTTGATATAGAAACGATTTATAGATTCATAAATGCTCTCAAAGACCACAATTAGTAAAAAAACAACTTTAAATTAATATTTGACTCAGTATACCAAAGTGGTTTGAGAAAATTAAGTGAACAAATTATTGGTGTTTAAAACTAATTCTAGAATTCATTTCCCATGTAGTGTTATGAACCCCCAATATGTGAAAGTTATACACCATCATTGTACCATCGTATTTTTGAATTTATATACTAGGTAATATGTTTAATAATACTATCATGTTTTCATGGGTTTCTCCTTATAGATATGTTTTTCTACAAATATTTTATTCAAAATGTAATATATGTTCATTACCATATCTATTACATAAAAAAGTTGTGTTATTCTCATGGTACATGTAAATTATGCATATATCATACTCCATGTATTACATAGTAATAAAAAATTTCATTTTTTGTTGGGTAACGGAAAAAAAAGATAATAAAACCCCCACTTTCACTAGAGCCAAAAACTAATTATTCACAACGTATTAACACTACAATGAAAAATATTGTTTCTACTAAGATATATTATTATTCATTCGGCATACCATGTTTTCATATGTATATTTCACTACCTGTAACATCACCTTCTTATGTAAAATACCTCAAGAGGTGATATCTCTAAAGTATATAACTTTTGACCTTTATCATAACCTAGAGTTCATGTCCAGTATCACTACTATAATATTATTATAATATACATCATGAATAACTATACTTCCTTGGTATAATATCATTATGTAGGATAAAGATAAATATTTATACGAATTCTTTAACTAAATTATAAAATGTAATATACTCATATTATATTAAACGGGTGACAACTATCTATAATGATCTTATGATTCTCATTTACTTTTCTTAACTCTAATACTAGATCATATTGATCTATTTGGAGGGTAGTTATTATACCCCCTTTATATATTTATCTTTTTATTCTATATATACCATAAACAAGTCCCTTGTACTTATTAATTACTTTTGGATAGTTATAATTACCGATCAGTGGAATTCTCATTGATTTTTTTTGATATTTATTACCATGGTTTAATGATAGGAAATATAAAATCTATTTTATTATATGGCATATGTGATAATTCCATCACTAAATTATATATAGTTTAATTTATTTTATTAATCTCTTTATATTTCTTCTCATACATTAATATGGAAAGATTGATAACATGTGAAATTTTAAAAAATAATTCCCCAATTACATCAACTTTTATATTTCAATTACTTTTCAATTAATTAATGTTGAATTAGTCCAAGAAACTCATATTTCGATCTCTGTAAATCATCTTTCCTAAACATGGGATGTTAATTTAAGTCATTCATGAGGAAATATTTTCATCCAATACTTAATGAACAATAAGACTACTCTTTTTTCTATATTTTATAAATATATATCACATGGAAAAATATAATGATCCCAATAAAGTCTATTAAACACATGGAAAAATAATCATTCTGTGATTGAATATTTTCTTTTATCCTTTAATGGATTCTTGTATATTTTTTAATATATTGATTAATTTTAGGTCAGAAAACCTTATAGTTATACTTTTTAATATATTTTAATGGTTTCCATTTAAAAATGTTCTTTTTATATTCAACCATAAAATATATTAATTTAATTAACCAACCTAGGTAGACCTAAAATGTTAGCCAAGATGGCCCTCCCCAAGGCCTAAAGCACGCTCCAGATCACTATTGGCTGGAAACACACACTAGGGTATCAACACATACAAACAATGGGAATGATTTCACCCTGCAAAAGTACACAACATGTCTCATATATATAAAGATAAAGATAAAAAACCTAAGTGTGTCATGGAATAAGAAGTATGAAACCATGAGACATAACATAACAATCCAAAGGGATAATCCCATAAACAACATAAATCAAATTCCAAAACTAAGTCTCTACGTGACTGTCTTCCACAATTATCTGAAATCAGCATGAAGTAAAATTGTATATGATAAGTTATAATAATAAATTATAACCATCCATTTTTCTTTATTATACAAAATAAAGTATTCATAAAACCAGATGAATATGTATGGTTTGAGGGAAATAACTAGTATGATACAACCATTCATCTATATGTATACAATCAAAATGAATCCATTAGTTCTAGATTCAATAAAAAATAGGTTTTATAAATCATTTTATTTGAAAATATTTATCATAAAACATCCATTGAATTTCCTTTAAACCAATACATATTCTATTTCATAATAATATGTAAATAAATATGAATGATAGCCTAGAGAAAATTGGTCAAGATCATTCACATATCAAAAGAGAAACATGTAAGCATTTAAATCATGAAACATCACTATCAAGAATAAAACCAAGAATAATTAGTCTCTAGCTTATAAGAATAAAAAACTAGGTCACACAAGTATTACTAAGATGACATAATTTGAATCATAGTGATATTGATTCCATCTAAAATATATTAGTACCACAACTGTAAACCCTAGTGGTTACATACTTACTAAGGTTTTCATATGTCCATAACCTGATGCACATGAGGTCCCAATGTCCCATGTTTTCTCATGATGTTCTTGTAAATCATGCCCATTATTTTATAAAAAACATTACAAGTAATAAATTATAGTTCCCATTCTTGAATAACCATTTTTGGGTCAATACCATATTTGATCGATTTCATAAAACACATGAAGCATGAAAAACTATTTTTAAATAAAACCTCTTTTAAAAAAAATTCCATTCCATTAAAGATGAAACTATATAAATTATACCTGATTGATATCAAACCAAACATTTCTATATTCCAAACCAAAGGAAAACAAAAATAATTATAAATTGGTCAATGAGAAAAAATCATTATCTAGAGACACCTATCTCACTAATGGATGAAACATAGTTTCCTTCAAAAAAAATTATTATAAATGAAGAGATAAAATCCTCACAAGACTATATATATAAGAAAAATAATTAATTCATCAGCCATCACCTTAGATTTTATTTTCAATCCATATTAATGTTTTAATGAGTTAAGGGGAATATATAATGAGGGTAGATCTAGAGAAAAGACGAGGAATCTAGTGGATATTCTCGCATACCATGAAGATATCCACCCAAATAGATAAGTAATCACCAAAATTAAAATGGTATAACATTATAGAGTTTAAAGTAATATATGGGTCAAACTAATGGGGTAATAGGGAAACATTTGGGTTAAAAACAACTAAGGGTGTCTAGGTATTTATCTAATTTAATAAAACCCATATGAGTCGCATAGTTTGGATTCACAGTTAGACAATCCATGAACTAATCATGTAGTCAAAACTATCCCTTTAAAACTAAAGTGTATGGTTACCTTGGAATAGTAACACACTTAAAAAAATTGTGAATGTAGTGAAGTTTCCACTATATCCAAACCAATCATATCACATTTTTTTCCTAGAATTCTCTATCAGTTCGAAAAACTTTTCTAAAAATATTCAAAATTTCATTAGAACCAACAAATACATATTTCATGACTATCTCATAGTTACTAATAACTGTTCACAACAATGTGCCATGATTTATTCTCCCAAAAATAAAAACTATTGATACCTAACTTATAAAAACCTTTAGAACCATGATAGTGATAAAAGAGACCCAAATCATAACATAAATGTGACCCGAAGGTGTAAATATTCTCGCTACCATGTCAATTTCGTTCCCTATAATGATATTATGATTATGAAATCACAATGAAAAAAGTCCAATACTGAATCATCAATGATTCATGTCCCCACACAATGTGTCTATCCCATTCACACTTCCATTTTACATGGATCAATGGAAACATTTTACCATATAAAACATTATTCAGATTATCCATAATATAAATTGGGATCTCATCCACTAATATATTGGTATTCAGTTCAATATATTCCCTTTCTAACAATGAAGAATGGTCAGGTTGATACCTCTTTAGTTGGAAAACATAAAGGATATATAAAATTGATGTCATGTGAGATTGTAAATCCAACTAATATCCCACATTTCCAATATTTTTATTGATTTTGAAAGTTCTAATAAACCTTTTTACCAATTTTCCATATCTTACAAAATTAATATGTTCCAAATGAGGTGAATCCTTGAGAAAAACCCAATCGTATACTGCAAACTCTAGTCGTAAATGACGACAGTACACATAGTATTTCTATTGACTCTAAGCTATCACTAACATATTTCATATAAACAACAAAATATTCTTAATCTATTCAACAAGATTTGGTCTAACCAAAGATTATTGTTTTAAATCATCCCAAAATATTATATATTCCCCAAGGTACCCATAAAATTCTTCGAAGGGTTATATTTTAATCAAAAAATGATAATTTTTTTATAGGAAAACTAAAGTAAGGATTGATTCTTCTCCGATTAAACATAAAAATAAAGATTTCATGTCGAGACAATATACTAAAGAATCTGAATGTATCGCTTAGTCTATCCATCGGTATGATGTGATATACTATGGTAAACTTCAATTGGGTACCTATCACCACATATAAATAGTTCAAAAACCATCATTTAAATCACACATCTCTATTATTAATAATAAAATAAGATACATCATAGTGATTTATAATCATTAAGATATATATGTTCCCAAGATCTTCAAATAATTTTCTCCTAAATGTGAAGGAAATTAGATTATTTTGAAATTAAATCAATGATCACCAAAATAATATTTTTCTCAATAGGATACCATGTCAAACCTAAAATGAAGTCTATGGATATCTCATCCCACTTACATACTAGAATTGGTAAATGAAACAACAAATTGTCTAGTCTCTAGTGATCAAACTTAAACTTTTTTAGATAAGGTATCAGGACACAAAATCCCCAATTGACTACCTCATCCATAAAAAATAATACCAACATCTCAAATAATGATTCATCTTGGTAGTTCCACGGTGTATGGATCATTTGGACTGATTTACATTATCCATTAATTTCTTACACAATGTTACTAGAATGAACAATCTACCTCATAAATGAAAGAAAAAATAAAGAGACAGGGTCCAATCACCCAAAGTCACTTTACCATAGATTATTTAACTAAAATGATGAAAAGGTGTATATTTATTATATAGGAGGTATATAATAATCATATAAAGAATCATATTTCACATAAGATAAGAACTCCTTACCATCAACTTCTTCTATGTACAAGAACATCTCAGTTAATAAAATCATCAAAGATCATTCTTTCATAGATTCCTTCTTGGTATGTGTCTTTAAATTAATTCTCAATGAATTAGTGACCACATTTTATTTTCTGGGTGTGTATACAATATCAAAATAAAAATTCTGAAGATACCCAACCAAACATCTCTGTTATAGGTTTAGATACCTCTAGGATGAAATATACTTTCGGCACTTATAAATAAAAAATATAGTAAACCTCTCTATCAAGTGACAGTGGTTCTAATTATTCAAAGCTTCAATCATGGTAGGAAATTCAAGATAAATATTAGGATAATTATTATCATGTGGGAGTGATTATAAAGGTTGGTATGCCACTTCCCATTTCCCCTACATCAAAACACATCCTATTCTTGTAGCTGACGCATCAAAAAATATGTGGTAAGAAAAAACTTGATTAAAAAAGAATAAAAACTACATATAAATTGAACCTCACTTTAATTTATTCAAATTATCATTGTGAATTATCATTCCTTTCAAACTCAAAACACTTATGGTTTAACTCTAACATATGAGATGGAATCATGGATAAATATAGAATGAAATTTCTATAATAAACATATAAAACCAAGAATATCTAAATTTCAGACACATTCTTGGTTGATCTAAGGAAATAATGTCCTGAACCTGTTTATGATTCAATGAGATTCCTCTCTTAGATATAAAATGGCCCATAAACATCACATTTCATATCCAAAACAGGAATTTAGTTATCTTTCAATAAATTTGGTGTTCATTCCGAGTTATGGGAACAATATCAAGATGATAACTCAGTTCTTATTTAGTCTTTAAAAAACCAAAATATCACCCACAATAACAACCATGAAGGAGTCCAATGACCAATAAATGATCTAATTCATCAAAGAATTAAACACCACATGAGTGTTAACAAGACCAAATTGAATATCAAAATAGTCATATTTTTTATAACTTTTCTGGAATTTAGTCTTCACAATATCCTCCTCTTAGACTCTTAATTGATGGTACCCCTATTAAAAATCAATATTAGAAAATGATCCAGATCCCCTGAGTTGATCAAAACATATCAGAAATCCTATGAAAAGGTTACACTTTCTGAATAGTCATTTGATTAAACTTTTAGTAGTTAGCACACAACTGAAGGCTTCCATATAATTATTTATGAATATAATCAGAGAAGTACAAGGTGACCCACTTATACAAACAATTATTTTGGACTCAATATCCTCAATCTGAACATTAATTTTATTTTATGCAGTGGATGTCATATGATAAAATAGTGAGGAGATAATGATCATCCCTAGAATAAATTCAATATAAACACAATTTATCTTTGGGGAATTTCCATATAAAATGTCACTAGGAAAGTCTTTATGTTACTCATTCATAATAGTAGTAAGTAGACCACTTTACTAATGATAAATGCAATCAACAAAATTCTCTAAAAATTTACATGTGATTATTCTATCCTCAGGAAAAAACATCCCTACTCACCCAGATATATGATCCCACTCACCTTGAAAGACACATGTAACCCCAGTGAGAGATAGAAACTAAATCTATAAATGATAAAAATTGACTTGGGACATAAAATGAACTATCTAATCCATATCAGTGATAAGTTCAAAGATATTATGATCGAGAACTATGAAATTACATATGACCTCATGGTCGGAGATCATACACTAGAACTTGGAATATTTCAAACCCTACTATTTCCACCATTATAAGGGATTAGAATGATCCAAAAAAATGACATAATGTTCAAGTATAATCCCAACACATTTACCAAATTTGATGATATAAAATAATGAGATGCACTGGTATCTAACAGATCTAGGACTATAAAGGAAGTAATAAACATTGTACATATCATAATAGTATGACCCACTTCAGATTTATCTGGTGCATAAACTTATATATAAAATAATCCAAGATAAACCCATAACTAAGGTTTTTTATTTCCTAATTATCCCCATTAACAATTGAATTAGTTCGACCACCTTTTCATAGAATCTTACTAATTGTAGTATCTTTTGGTAAGGTGTATCCAACTGTACTTCAATATGAAACACTTCTAATTTTTTTAATTCGACCTGATTTTCTACAATGATGGACGATATTGAGTTTTACTGTAAAATTATGTTTATTAATGGATAAATCTTCCAAAATTGAAGAAAACCACCTGGTATTTTCCTAAAGAACCCTTTCTAATAGATTATAATGAAGACAAATAACTATTACCATGCATCCATTTCAATATAAGTTACACACCTTGACTACCCCCCTATAATAATAGATTTTACACTAAGACCCATTTTCTTAACTAAGTATGTGTCAGCTATATCCTCATTATCAACTACATCGGTAAAGGTCATCAAGAACAAGATAATAAGCATAAATCAAATATCTAGCTTTAGACCCATATAAAACTATCTAGCCATGGGATATTTATTAGTTCCATGTCTTGGAGATAGATTGGTGAAATGAGTATCATAATCCATCACTAAATGGTCTTCGTGATCCAAGGTGACAAACTCCCAATCCTTGTCCACATGTAAGGTCAATGGATAAAACTTCTTATTGAATGACTTCTTAAAACATGTCTATGTGATTTCCTTGTGTAATTTAGCTAGAATGATGGAATCCAACCATTTCATTCGAGTAAATTCATTCATATATGAGTAAATTCCCAACATATATTCCTCTATAGCCCACAAAAACCAGAAAATATGTTATATTCTCTCAATATATTCCTCAGGTTCCTTGGTTACTTTTTCAAAAAGGAATATTGGTGTAATTTTCTTGGTAAGCTTCAAAGGATAATTTACCATCCATTCTCAGTTTACACAACCATATTGACCTTGTGATTGAATAACATGGATTACTACATTCACTAAAGAGGGGTTAGATGAAGGGGTTTGGTATGTGATTTTTCCAATAGGTCCTTCCCATAGAATCTAAGAGAACCTTATAGAGGAGTTTTCTATTAAATAGAAGAGGTAACACCTTAATAGCATTGTAATACATCTTTGAATTAAAATATAAACTTCAAGAATCCATATTAAATCACATAAACAATAATAATTGTAGAAAATAGTATAAACATATAGAGAAAATTGATAAGGTTCATTTAAATAAACCCAAAATCAAGCATAGAATCCTGATGAAGAAATCCATGACCAATCATGGTAACTGATGGTTAGTTATGAAATTGAGTTGACCAGGAACCCTTCTGTAGTTACCACATGAGTCTAGATGGTCGTAACTCTAGTATACAATAAACCCCCAAAGAAACCTCCAATTGATTAAATGTTTTAACATACCAACTCGGGTCGACTTAAATGTCACCTAAGCAAGCCTACCATCTTGGAAGAGTGTTTTTGATCATAATGGACTAGTGACAAGCACCTAGGTATCCACACATAAAACCATTGGAATAGATTGAACATGAAATAACAATTTAACTTGTATCATATATAACAATATAATTATATATAACCATTGTATATAATTGAAGAAGAGGTACAAAACCATGAGGCAGAATAAAAAATGGAAGAAGCATAATCCTAGAAACTACTTATGTTAAAGACCATAACCATATATCAATGTGACCATCCCTCGTGACATTACAAAATCCCTATGAAGAGACCTCAACCAATATAATTCATCCTGATACATGATAACCTTACCTTTACTTGTATCCTATAAATCCATGTATGTATATTAATAAATAAATATGAAAGTTGTGAGATAAATTCCATATAGTATACCACCATGGATAAATACAATGTCCATTTATATGTAACCACTGGTTATTACTTCAAAACAAATATTTTTTATAAATAGTTTCATTTGAAAGAATTTTTCCTAAAAAAATTGATTTTCCTTTTAAAAAATCCATATTCAAATCCATAATAATATGGAAATAATGTTAATGATTACATAAAGGGATTTAATGAAGAGTTTATATACCTAAAAATGTAAACATTTGAGGAATCAAAGCATGAAACATCACTACCATGAATAACACTTTGCACAATTCAGTGCTATCACATGGGAATACATATCCATGACACACAAGAAACACTAATCCAATATAATTTGAATCTTAATGATATAAAAACCTACCACAGTCTATCAATATCACACTTGTAACCCTTAGTTGTTCCACACTCATTGAGGTTTTCATATGTCCATAACCTGATGCACCTAGGGTTCCCATGATCTTAGTTTTCATAATAAATTCAATTAAGTCATTCAAAAAATTTAATAAAATATTTTGATATGAAAATCATTACCAATCCTATGCTCTAAAACCCATTTTATACTCCAAACCATCAATAAGAAATTACATTAAAAAATGATGTGTATAAAAGGTTTTTCATTGAAAACCCACTTTTAAACTATTTTCCATGAAAAATATTCAATTTAATAAATCAAACATAATATATATCAAATAAACCTTTTCCACTATAAGAACTTAAGGACATGGAAATATTAATAAACTGTTCCATGAAAAATAACTATTATATAGAGAAACCCATAACACCAATAGATGAAACATAGTTTCTATTGCAAATAATGATCATAAATGAAGGCATCTATTCCTAAAAATTATAGATCCATAATAAAAAAATCAATTGCACACATTAAATAAAATATTTTTTCATCACAAGCCATTTGGGTTCCAATGGATCTAGATGATGAGAGATGAAGATTAAATGTAGATAATAGAGTATGAATGAAGAATATATTTACACAGACCTTAAATAGGTACACCAAAATCGATTGAAAATCAATAAGAGGCCCAAGGGAGAACCTCCAAGTGTGTTAGGGAAAGTATGGGTCAGGGGAATGAGATATTAGGGTGAAATTTGGGTAAAAAAGGAAAAAGGGTATTGGGTTAATTTTTATTTTTTATGAAATTCATATAGATCAAATGGTATGAATGCAAGTTTAGAGAAATTGTGTTCTAATATTTTTTTCATTTTTGCCTCTTAAAAACTGAAGTGCATGGTTCCCTAGAAATAACCACATGTTTAGAATGGTGATGAGAAAGTTGTACAACCAAATCTAGACCCAAACCTAGCCTATCACATAGATTTCTAAGAAATATTTCACAATTACAAAAACCATTCACCAAATCTGAAAAAATCCATTGGAACCAAATAATCCATATGAAAAAGTTACCACCTAGTTACTACTAAAAATTTACAAATCATGCACCTGTAGTTTTTCTTCTATAATCCAAAATTTCAACCCCTAACTCCTAAAAAACTATAGAACCAAAATTGAGATAATTGTGGCCCACATTATATCATACCTTTGAAGAGAGGGGTGTCACAAATTATCATAGTACAATTCGATAACAATTATAATTTACATAAAATATAATATATCTATTGATGAAAATGTTTCATTATTTTCAACATATTGACTTAACATAAACCTTTATCAGCCAATATTTATTTATAGGTATTTTATTTATGATCCTTGTGGAGAAAAATCATGAAACCCATTTGGACCCAATGGGATTCACAATAGTAATATGTTCTACCAAAATACTAACTTTATTTTCATTTAAGGAATCCATTTATGAATTCATTGCTACTTTCCATTTAAAAGATTATTTTCTTTTCACTAATTCCTTGAAGTATGAGGATTCATTATCCCAAATGAATACAATATCACCTAACATTGTGATTTTAAACCATTTAACAGTGGTTCTATATTTCCTATAAATAATGTGTCTTAATAACATTATTTTCCATGAACTATTATAGAACTTATATATATTTCAAAATCATATTCATTAGAAGACTTCACATTAACGTATTCTTTCTTTATCCCACTATCAAAATTATAGATGTTCGTTTTATCATATAAAAATAGTCACTCAATTGAATTTTTAGTTTCCACCTTAGGGATTTATATAATATAATTTGTAACATTTTGATAATTCACAATAATAGTCTTTGTATTAATGATGTATTTTTTTTAGAATTATCATTGAAAAATGATTCACATTGCAAGACACAAACTTGTAACATGATGTATTTATTTCATACTAAAACTCATATGATAAATAATCTGTCATTGTATTGGGTATATGGTTAGGTTTTAATGCAATTATTTGTAAATAATACCATAAAAGTATAATAAAATTATTTGAAGACTCATAATCAATCTCTCCATGAAAGGAAAGGTGTAATTTATCCTTTTAAAAACACCACAATTCATATATGTGTAAAGAAATGTGTGTTTAGGAAAAATATATACTATATACTTAATTATTGATGAATTCTTGGTTAAGATATTCACAAAATCACCCTAATTGAAGCCTCTTTTATCTTATTACCAAGATCAATCTATATTTAATGCTTATAATACATAAATATTTTAATAGAGTATCAGGTATGAATTATCAATTATGTATTTCTATTTATACTCTTTACATCATCAAAATGTCATGAACAATGAAAATTTACCCCTATCGTCTACTTCAAATAGTTTAGTTTCATCATTGTGATCTATTTCTAGAAGATTTTTGGAACTATAACCTTTACTAATAAAATGAGGCTTAAACATTTTACATAATAATAAATCATGTAAAATAACTAATAGTTTTATCTTAGAAAGGAAAAACCCCATTATTTTCATATATTTTATGATAACATTATCAAGTAAACATTTAATTCCTTATCCAAGTGTCTACAATAGGAATCATTTTCACACTCACTATCTTCCTGAGGTGGATCATTATGTTTTGGGGAATCCAACACATAAAATTTAATCACATATCTTAGTACTATGTTCATGTGTTTGTACCAATCATGAATTTTTTTAGTGAGGATATGATCATTTTTACGTATTGATTTTAGTGATTTCCTAATACCACGTTCTACTTTATACAAAATTAAACATTGATTATAAGTATATTTATTGTATAGAACCAACTTATGTTAACCTACCCAATAGGGATGATATATTCATGATCTGTCATTTGTATTTAAATTATATATTCTGGGGTCTTCTTAAGTAAAACCACATCATTTTTTTCCATTTATATTTTTTGAATTATTTTGAAAATATATTAAGTCAATATTTTTATGTGTATTTTCGTTTATGAAATTATTTGACAAAGCCATACATTTAGTGTTAATGTATAAAATTCTTTGTTATGTCCTTTTATTGAACTCAAAATGAGAAAATTTTGATTATGTTTGGCCCATAGGATAATCTATCGCATAAGACAATGTATCATGTTGGATAATTTTCTATACATTGTAAGATAATATTTCATATGATGTTTTACATTTATATAACCTTCCTTGAAGGATATTTCAATCTTCTATATAGGTAAATTTACCCCTCATAGGATAATTTACCCCATGTATGATAATTTACATTGTTGAAATATAGTTTTGGATGATAATTCTAATCTCATATGACTTTTGAGACCTACATAAGTGATTTTTTGAGCACTCATATGATAATTATTTTTGCTAAATTATAAACCCGTAAGATAATTTTTACTAATAGTACGACTCTTGGTTGCTGCATTGGAGAATTATGGAATTATTTTATATTTTAGAGATCATATAGGATATTTTCCATTTCAAAAAAATGTGATCCCCTATGAAAGTTTTAGATCTTGTAAGATATTTTTGAGTCCTATATGAACGTTTTCACCATCATATAATGTTTTTGTTTCATATGAATTATAAATTCATATGAAATAGAAATTATATGAAGCATATGAAGTCTTACGATTCAATAAATTGTCAATCCTTAAGATGAATTTAACTCAAAATGGACACTGTGTTAAGGTCATGGGAGATTACGATAGACACATGGATCATTAAATAAATAAGGTTATGAAGAAATGATGATGATACCATTTACTCTCCACACTTCAAAATTTATTCCAATCAACAAGGATTCATTCAATGAGGAGATGATGATTTTATGATCATGGGATGATTCTTATGGGAAATAAAACATTGCTGTGCATGGAATTAATTTTTCACCCATGTAATTAAATATATTTATACAACTACCAAATGGAAGAAATCATGATTCTTTTTTTGTACTTTCGTGGTGGTTTAATATGATTTATTGAATATTTAAATCATTTAAAATAATTTTCCCATTATTGTTTTGAAAATATTAAGGGAATATTAAATTAGAAAAAATTATATCATAATTTTAGAGGTGATGGTGTGGTTTACGATCAAGTAGTACTGGATAGAGGATTCTCGTAGAGTTACTTTTAAAAATGGAGGAGGAATAATATTTTAGTTGATTTAGACAAGCTCAGCAAAACTCCCAGGATCCTATAATAGTGGATATTAATGGGAAAACCCTTATGAGTCCACGTATTTCACTGTATATTTCATTTATTTTTTCAGAGATTTTATTTTTTAATGAAGAATATTTTTTTTCCTTCTTGAATGATTTTTATTCTAATCTATTCAATATTATAGTTAAATTTTTATCAATAAAGTGATTGATCTAATTATTTAACCTTATTTCGAAATTTCATTCCATTGAGCATAGTGAGTTTAGTCAATTTTAATTTCTTGGATTGTAACATAACGAACCCCGATGCCATTGAACTGTGCTCCAAGACTGGTTAGCCACATTGCCTCAAGTGAATCTTCCCGAACTCTAGAGGATGATGACTAGAAGCGAGAGCTAATGGTGTATCAGTGGGGAGACAATTCCCCATACTGTAGTAGAACACATTGTAAGTGATAAAACTAGTCAATAACTTGAGAAATATAACAATTAATAAGAATCTTGAATAGACACTAAGACCACTGGACTAGAAACACACTTTAGGATGTAAATAAATAATTGAATAGGAGATAACTTCCAAAGAAATATATATACAAAAAAATAAATATCATATACAAAAATTATATATCTTGTAATATTCCTACAAATAATCTAAAACAGGTATATAGTCATCGATATAATACATGTATCAAAATAGAAAAAATAAAAAAAAGAACTATCTCCTGATAACATCATAAGACACAGTTTGGTCATGTGATCCCCTACTCCTAGACATGGAAAAAATTAAATAATAAAACTTCAGGCATTTTTACCAATCCCAAACTGCATTCATAAAGTCTATCTGGGTACCCAATGGAAGCCCGAGACAGGGTGTGATATAAAATAATAGTATACCACCACTAATAGTGTCTATAATAATCCAGGATGTGTAATAAAATATAAGAAGTGTGAAAGGTATATAATTTATATTATAGTAACACAAGTAAAATATCAATGGAAAATGTAATAACTGTAAGGTGATACTATCAAGCCTAATAAGGGTTCCTACAAAACAAGGGTCAAGATCCTCAAACAAGACGGCTATAAGGAACAACTGAAATAAACACCATGACCATGTCATATATCTAGAATCTCATAACAACCAAAACCATTCCATATAGCATTTATATTATATAAAACACCACCATACCATATAATCAAGAATACCAAAATTAACATAGCGGATCTGTATAGCATAAGTGTTAGACCCCATGGGGCCATATCTAAGGTATAGTTGACCAATATATCCTTGTCAACTCCCAGGAGAATCTCGATGGAAACTATATTAGGCTTGTATTTGGTTCCAAGGATATTTTTAACATACCATGTCCACTATGAGCCTATGAAATCCAAATCCAAGGGGTATCAAGGCCTAATTCATCCCAAAAATCAAGACCCAATGAGTAATTTCATCAAAGGAATCTACTACCACTATCATGACCCATGGTGTATCACACCCATGAAATCCTATAGAAACACCCATTATTCAATTAAATTATAATTTTATAACATCACATTCCTTGAGTCCTTCCATATCATATGAAAAATTCCATTAAAATACATTCAATGAGTTTACCCACTCATATAACAATTCACATTTAAATTGTAAAAAAATTCACATCATGTATAACATGGTGAAGGAGGAATACAATTTCCTAAATAATCAATTTAATTCAGTTCATATATAATCGTGATTCCACTAACTAGGAATTCTCAACCACTCACCCTTGGGTTGTTCAATAATATGATAAGACAAAGGCAATCACAAGGCACACCCCTTTTGTGTCCTAGGTTGGGCAGAAAACCTCCAACTAAGCTCATGGAACTAAAGGGAACCCCTAACTTGTTCCAACATGTTAATTTTAATAATTCAATTAATTATTAGGTTTCAACCAGAATATAGGGTGTACATAATAACAAAAAATAGTCATATAAAGCTCCAAAACCCATGGTCAGTGTATAGAACACCTACCGTAGGTTCTTAATTGAGTGCTCATATTGTATCATCTTTTTATTTGGATCAGATTAGAAGAAAAATGAATAATTAATGAAAATAATAAAAACAGTGCATATTAGCTTGAACATAAATAACAAAGATGATACCAAAACAAATGAAGAACGGAAAAAAAGTAAATGAGTAATCATTGGCGTGAATCCAACAAGACCAAAGACACTAGATTCCGAGTTAAGAAGTATGAATGAGATCAAAAGCTACAAAATTTAATCAATGGGGAGATCTAAAATGAGTTTTATCTACTATAAAAGGAAATAGAAATTATTTTTTAGGTTTTTATAGTTTTTCATGAAGAAAACATAATTTTCTGTCAAAAATCTAGGCTGCATAGTTTGGCTACACGGTTTTTCAATCCATGCACCAATTGTGCTCCCTTTACTGTATGGAGGGGAACCTCACATGGTTAGTGAGCATAATTTGTCAAACCATGCACATACCTTGTCTCACCCCTCTATTTGAAATTGTGGAGGCCATCGCAATGGTGTTCTCCTCTATCTGCATGATTCACTCAAACCATATAGGATCATGTATTCCTATGACCATCACTGCATGATTTCAACAAACCATATGGCATAGGTCACACTGTTACTCCTAACCATGTAACACATCAATTTTTTTTTTCTAGATTTGGGTTCTGATCATTGAACAGGCCCTGGACACCCCTGATAACCCCATGACACCAATGTGTATTCACAGTAGGATGTAATTATGAATTTAAGGGGATAAAAGATTTATACCTCATAAGAAAAAATGATATCTTATAATCGTCTACCTTAAAGAAATTTTTCCTCATATTTCCCTTTCATGGGAGTCCAATAATTTCCAGAGAATAACATCAGCCACTAAGCATGTATGTTAGCCTCCAACTCCCATGTCTTGTCTTATAAATAGTCATAATTCTATAGCACCCATACTAGAGGATCTAACTAGTTTCAGAGAACCTTGATGATCCTTTCAATGATATGAATCGGATGATCCTCAAAGGATGACTCTACCTATAACTCCACATCCTTAGGTATAAGAACATGATATGGGTCTAAGTGATAATGGCGTAGCTGAGATACATGAAAGACATTGTGCATGTTTTGGTAAAACTGAGTTAACTAAAACTAATATGCTACCATTCCAAATCTTTCTAGAATCATGAACAACCCAAAATATCATGGTGAAAGATTACCCTATATATTAATACATCTTTTTCCTAGCCATGGTGAGATACATACAAACACCCAATACATGACATCAAAATCTATATGTCTTAGACGGTGTTCAACATATGATTTATGTCTGGTATTTATAGTACCCACCCATTTCTTTATCAACTAGACATACTCATAAGTCTCTTGTGAGAGACATGGTCCTACTAATGCTACCTCACCTGCCTCTAACCAGCAGAATGGCGATCAACATGGATGACCATACAAATCCTCATAAGGTTCCATATGTATAGTCACCTAATATCTATTATTGTAGGAAACTCAACTATGGTAATATACTTCTCCTAATATCCCCAAAAAACCAATTTTTATGCCCAAATAATCCCCTTAAACAGATGTATCATACACTCTGACTATCCATCAGTTTGAGGGTGGTATGTTGTGCTCTGAAGCACCTGTGTACCCAACTCCCACTACAAACTCTTCCATAAGCGAGACATAAAGTAGAAATCCCTATCTAAAATGATAGTACATGCTTCCCTGTGATGTTTTACTATCACACAGATATACAACCAACCAATATCATCTATACTGAAGGTCTCTGTGATCGTAAGGAAATAAAAAAACTTTGTGAGCCTATCAAAAAAACCCATACAACATCACTAACTCGAGGGGACCTTGTCAAACTGGTCATAAATTCCATAACAAAATCATTCTATATCTACTCAGAATTAGGTAACTATTGTAAATGTTTGGATGGTCATTGATGTTCTTCACTCACCTGCTAATAGGTAGAACACCACGTATCAAAACTGGATACATCATGTTTTATCTCTTACCACTAGTACTAATAACATAAGTCAGAATATATCTTGGTAACACCATGATGAACTTCCCAAATTGAGTCATGAAAATATAGCATTAGATCTTTACGTATGTATACCAGAACCCATATTTTTTCATGTATACATCGGATATAATCCTCAATTAAAGTCTAAATTGGATCTAGGACTTCACCACCCATACTCTACCATAGAACTAGTCCATACGAATCCAATAATTTCTCATTATTACTCTATTTTGATGGGTAGAGGTCACATCTAAGGATGAATGAAAATTATACCCTGAATATCCTGCAAGTCCAAGTGTATCTGAGGGATCAAATCCATAATCTTCCACTCAATATTAGCCTACTATACCACCTATATACGAGTCTTCCTTCTTAATGCATCAACCATCGCATTACCTTTTTTAGGTGTGTAGTCCAGCTCAATGTTAAAAGACTATAGGTACTCCCTAAACCTTCACTACCTAAAATTCATATCTCACTATGAAAATATATACTTGATGAAATTTTGGTCTATTTACATCACAGAATTATTTCCACATAATGAATCTTCCTAACAGTGTAATCCATGTACCAATGCAACTAACTCTAGAACATGATTAGGTTAATTCCTCCAATGTCTATTAAACTACTATGACCCATACATCCTGACTCTATCACCCTACAACATAACTACTTCTATCCTGATACCTGATGATTTGAAATACATAGTGTAGCTTCTTCCCAAATCTAGAATAATCAGGACCAGTGCTGAGTTTAGTCTCCAATTCAATTCTAGAAAGGCTAACTCATAGGTATCTATCGATTAAAACATCACACGCATCTTGTTCATGCCTATAAATGGAGATTCTAAACATGGTAAGGCCTATATGAAATGATTGTAATATCCCACTAGCCCCAAGAAACTATGTATGTCAAAGACATTCTTGGGATGCTCCCATGAAACTACAACTCTCACCTTCTTAAGGTCAATTTATACTACTGTATTTGAAATAATATGACATAGGTTGTGAATTGTAACCTTATAGAAGTGGAACTTTGTGAGATTAGTATATAACTGATTCTCTCTTAGGGTGTCCAAAATTATCTTGAGACGTTTTTCATGGCCGTTTTGATTGTGAGAATACACCAGGATATCATCCATGAAAACCACCATAATAAATTTATATAAATATGAAAAACTAGGTTCATTAGCTCCCTAAAAACCACTAGAATGTTCATGAGGTTGAATGAAATAGCCATATACTTATAAAAACCATGCCTTCTAAAAAAAATATGTGAGGTATGTCATCAGGTAGAACATGTACCTAGTGATATCCTGATCACAAATCATTTTTTGAGAGCACCCGATGTCCTCAAATCTTAACAAAAAGGTAATATATCAGTGGAAAGGTATTGTGGTTCTTAAACATTAGTTAGTTAAATTTATGGTAATCCATGCATAGCCTAAGGAAATTATCTTAATTTTTATCATAACGTACCAGTGAACCCCATAGAAAAGTATTGGGCTGAATAAACACCTTATCCTCCAAGTCATCTAGCTACCTCTTGAGCTCATGTAATTCCACAGTAGCCATCTTGTATGGAGGAATGGATATCGATGTTGCTCCTAGAACTAGCTCGATGGTGAACTCAACCTCTATCTTAAGAGGTAAACCAAAAAATTCTTCCAAGAAAGAATCCTTGAAATGATAAACCACTGGACAAGATTCCACCAAACATGTTCCCTAAAATCCAGATAAATGCCAACAACCTAGGATGTCATCCTACCCAACCCTTGATGCTTTGGTCCAACTCAAATTTCATGGACATTCCATTCAGCCTTGTGAATAAACACTCCACCTTATGGTGATTTTAATGTCACCCTCTGGTGATAAAAATCAATGGTGGATTGATAAGAAACTAGATATTACATACCAAGTATGACATCAAACTTGGTAATCTAGAGGAAAAAAAGATCCCAGTTGAAGCGACACCCACCAATCTCAAGGGGGAACTCCATGCACTGACATACATCATTTTTCATAATCCCAAATGGAGTATTAATAATTATAATTCCATTGGAAAACTAAAATACAAGACAATGTAATTACACATGTACAAATATGAAACTATGAGATTGGATGATGTAAATAAGTTCTAATACAAGAGTAGAGGCTACTAAGATCATACCCCTCACTCTAGATCGACCAACACCCTAATCCCGGGGGGTAGGCTATTCATGATATATTTATCCAAACCACAACCCTATGATATAACTTCACTACTCAGAGCAATACCACTCTTTTTCTAGGTATACATGGTGCTTGAATTCTTCAACAACAACCACAACCACCTCAGCCAAAATTAATGTACTACTCTAGATCCCTTCCTGATCTAGATTAGTGAACCATTCTCCAGAACCAAGAGATGATGGTGACCCTATTCCACTAACAACTAGAGGGACGGTTCTGTAGAAATGTTTCACATGGTCCATCCTTCCATAGGCTCAAACTCCACTGGGTCATGATACACTGATTCCTCATTTGTCCCAGTCTTCCACACTGATGAAAGAAAACTGCACTACTAATACTATTGGTCTGGTTGGTTCTCATCCCCTGGGAATCCTCAAATCATCACTTCCAACCACTAGAAGTTGATCCACTATGTCGATAGACTATACTAATCTACTATACACCCCCAACCTCTTGCAAGTTCTGCTATGTAATCAATTCCTGATTCACTATCTCAGAAATAACAGTCAAACTGAACACATTAACATTAGATTGAACAACATGTATAGGACCTTCCTTGAATAATTTTTCCCAAAATACCTCATCCTCAAGTTACATCGGTGAAAAACACTGCATTTATGTAAAGTGTATTGAATATTAATTAACTATCATCATCCCCAGCTCCAAACACATGAACTCACTATCTCACTCTTCCCTGTGTGTCTTCGGGAAAAAGTAGTCACATAATATATTATTCCCTAGGACAGATTGAAAACATAGATGGGGTGGTTCAAATTGTGGAAAACTTTTCCAATTTAATTTTTTTAATTCAACCTCCCAAACTTGTTAAGGTTCTCAATCTGCCTGGTTATATCCCACAATCTCTATTTATGTTTAGAAGTTACTAGCAAGAGCACAACAAACATTATTTACAAATTTCAGTATAAATACCTACTCTTTATTATGTTTTTTAATCCCCCACATGGATTATCCACTATATAATAAGGTGATTATAATGAAAAAGGAAACAACTATTTATATTCCCTTGTATTTGATTCTCCAATTGATCCCAATTCTACACCCCATCAACCAAATATTACACCATGGTTGGTGACACACTGAAATCTTCTTATCTTATCCTTCTTCTAGACTGGTTAGAAGCTCCATCCCTAATCCTCTTCAGTAATTAGGTAGACACCCTAGTCCCAAGCTCTATTTTATCAATTTTCTTGATCCAAAAATAGAAGGATAACTGTTTTCATTTGGTTTCTCTTGCAAAACATGAAATAGATCTTCCTCCATGAGTGTACTGGATCTGTTATACTCATGTAGTACGTCATTATCTTCAAAAAATTCTTGAAAAAATATTGTTGGTCTCGAAATCCATTAACACTAGATCTTGAGTTGTCTGAATCTTCATAGATTATTAAATGCTCAGACCTTATTTACCTCTCTTACCAGTATATTC
This sequence comes from Viscum album, assembly GCA_963277665.1. Lineage (NCBI taxonomy): Eukaryota > Viridiplantae > Streptophyta > Magnoliopsida > Santalales > Viscaceae > Viscum > Viscum album. The sequence continues at coordinate 790,807,800 of OY728162.1, read as the reverse complement.
TGGATTAAGTCTCTTTGACTTATAATCTTTATTTATGATTAGATATTTCTCATATTTATTCTTGGGAAATGATTCCTCTTTCTTATGATGAATTCCAGACCTCAAATAATGTGTCCAAGTGGTGCCAAAAGTTTCTTCAATATAATTTTATGCAACATATTGACTTGAAAAACATAAAATAATATATTTTAAGGATTCTTAACTAAAATACATCATAAAACCATGGGTTATTCATGGATATACCATTTTATTATCAACCTTTTAAACATAAAAAATATTCTAAATTGATCCTACACACATAAAATGATCATAACATAGAATTTATGATATGTCCTTTATTTTTGGTCCACTTCTTTGATGAATAGTTTACGGATTCTTTGATTATATTGCACATAAGTTTTCTATTTACTATATATTGATCAAACAATATGATTAATTTTTTCATTGATCATGAAATGATCATAGAATATCATCTATGATATTTATCATATTATTAGTCAAATTATTTGATCCTTAGTGTACTAATGCTCGAATCATATTGCACATTTGTTTTCTATTTACTATATATTTTTCATAAAAATGAAAAAAAATCAATGAACATGAAAAGATCATGGAATATCTTGTATGATTTTTATCATACTATTGGTCAACTTCATTCATTCTTATCAAACTGACTCTTTCATTTCATAGCACTTCAATTTTCTATTCACTATATATTCTTCAAATATTTTGCTAAATTGTTCTAATTATCATCAATTTATCACGAAATAGCATATATGATCGATCACATACTTTTGGTTGATTTTCATGATGCATAATGAACTGATGTTTTCATCACATGGAACTTCACTTTTCAATACACATTATACTCTTCAAATAGTTTTTAAAATTTTCCCTATGATCATGAAATGATCATATCATAGCATATATGAAGATGTGTGTATTGTTGGTTTACATTATTGATACTTAGGGAACTGATTCTTGAATATGCATTGAACTATATTTGATGTTTGCATAGAACATCACCTCTATAGAAAATACCATAGTACATCACTACATAGATTAATAATACACTTAGATTAGGGCTTCTTTGAGAACATCACCTAACATAACAGTTTATCCTTAACTAAAAGAAAAACCTCCTTTACAGAACCCATTTGGAGATGAATAAGATCTTTCTCTCAAAATAAACACTTCCCCCAAATTATCAATCACCTTTATAGAGATATTTATCCATATATTTGTAGGAAAAATATTTATTATCAATCCATTCAGTGCATGAATATTTTTTAATCATGTAATGAAGTTTAAATAGGTTGATCACTACATATATACCATGATCATGGAGGTCTACAAATGACTTCACCCGCAAATCATCTCATCATTCGGGAAGAAAAAATCATCTGTGAAGTGCATGGAAACCCACAAAGGACCATCAGCACATACATCATGGCAGTTCACAATGATTTATTATCTATGAAGCATGTCATTTGTGGGGAATTATTCATTCACATACCACCATAGAATTTTAGTGAATTAATTCTCTTATAGTACACTTCTCAAATATATATTGAACATATAGTCTGCTAAATTCTTCCAATCTTAATCTCATGAATATATCATATCATCTATGTCAAACAACATACTCTGAAATCACATTATTGAATTTTAGCATACTATGCATGGGTATATCAATTGTGTTCTATCAACCTGATTTTATTTTTCAAGCTATATACATCAAAAAGTATGTTAAATTTATTATATTAACATCACACGAAGATAGAATATCATATATGTAAAATACCATACTATGACTTCAACTTATTTATGATTAGCGTACTATGCATGGGAATATCAATTGTGTTCTATTAAGATGCTTTTATTTTCCACTGAATGTAGCACAAAAAGTATGAAAAATTGTTTTTAATAAATCACATAAATATAACATGGAATCTATGTCAAATATCATACAATGGAATCACTTTTTTTGATGTTTAGTGAACTGTAGTATTTTTTATATGAAAACCATGAACCCTTATTTACATAGAATCCTCACTCACAAACTCAACTTGTTTAAATTTTCTTACAGTTTCTAGAAATCCATACTTATTTGATTTCCATAATTTCAATGAGATTTTAATGAACCACCATAGAACCAAACATTGTAACAAATAATTCAACATGAAAACCCATCACCAATACCTCATTATAAATAAATGGATATTACCTGGCCTTCAAATCAAATCCGCATGAAAATGAATATTTCCAGGCACATCAATAATCTTTGATATTGTAAACAACATCTCACTTTTGAAACAAGTCCTTGAGAATTATGATTAGTTAAAAAATAAACTTTTATTCTTATTCATGACATATATATACATACATTTTTTATGTCCATATTCTTTATTTCTTCTTCTTAACATCACCAATATAAAAAATTTCATGGTCTTTCATATGTCATAGATGATGTTCCTTCACTATCATACCTTGTCTTGAATTAATTTTAATACCATCACAACAATCATAACAATTAATATTTATAATCTCTAAAGCATGAAATCCAATTCCATCATGTGATTCCATAACAATTCTTCAGGAATCACCACTTTAAGCATCCACAACTCCTCATATATGTCTTAAATATATATTGACTTTATGATATACTGACAAAAAATAAAAAATTCATTCATAAATCATGAACTTGTGTTCTTAAATACACCATTTGAATTTGTTTTCAATACTTATACACTTTACAAGGTCATTTTTTTATACCCCTTATTAAAAATAAATGGATAGGGTAAGTGGTAGATCTTCCCATCTCACATTTTTTTCAAAATCCTGATCATCTCCCTTATATAAAAATTTATTTATCATATAGAATAGATAAATTATATCATATTATTCTCTTAGAAAAGAGCCTTTATTTAATAAAATTTTATTCTACATAGGCTAACCTGGTGTATAAAATAAGAGAGATACAACCAAGGTTTTATAATCTGTCTATAAATACTATGCATGTGAAATCATGCACAGAAATCATGAAATCTTATTATTAGGTTTAGAAATAATAAAATTATTTAATGATATACTATACCTGCACATAATTTAATAGACACATTAGAAAATCCATGTGAAAATTATATATACCACTTTTTTCATATCTTAACATTAATCAAGCACTCCTCGTTAATAGATATGATTAATATAATTTGGAATGAGGGGAAAAAGTTTTATTGGAATACCACAACTTAAAATTTTATAAATCTGTTTAGATGTCCCACAATTAATATGAAATAATTATTTAACACTTTCATCTCATCAATTCTCCCCCTCAAGGGATACACACTGTTCTTCTATTTCATAGAAGTCAATAAAATCCATGAAGTACAATACAACATGATTTTCAGAATTCATAGCCTCAAAAATCTCCTAAAATTACAATTATTTTTAATCAAAAACACACAAATATATAAGTGAATAAGGAGGGTTTACTTGTTTCTCAATATGAAAAGAAAAGTTGATATAGTTTTCTCAACCATGAATCTCCACTTTCTCCAGAATTCATACTTCCAAATTTAATTTTCAAATCTCATTTATCCATTGGAGACATGGATCATATCACACCTATCATTTAATTGTGTGAGATGTTTATTATTTCTTTATCCTTAATGTCTTATACATATTCTAATACAAGTTTAATTATCTTCAAGACTTCTTAATGTGCTGGAAATTTGGTGAAGAATCCTCTTTAATTATGTCCAGATTTATTGCATCTCTCACACAGAACATTATCAACACATGATATTTCTATTTATTAAAACCTATTATAAATAATCATTCTTCAAGTGGAATCATCATTTTAACTTTACCATGAGCTTTATCTTGTGATTATTATAACTTTATATCTTTCTCCAAATCAGTTGAAAAAATCATAGGAATATCTTTAGGAATATTTATAACTTTTTTGGAGTTTCCACATGGACTCACATGAGTGACTATATTAGTACCTCTATTTTGAGATGTATCACTCATGTTCATATTCATGGACCTGGTTTTTTCTGATCTTTATAATTTTTTGAGTCCATGTATTTCATATATTGTATCTTCTTAGGAAAAAGCTTATTTTAATCATTTCCTAGATTTCTACCCATGGAATTCATTTATTTATCATGTGGTCCATAGTTTCATAATACATTTGGAGATGTACATTTATCATTTTATAACCACTTTTATTCAAAACATAGTAAACATAACCAAGAAGTTAAAATCAATTTGAATGTGAAATGTTTTTCATAGTCTGTAAATGTTTTTGCATCATCTCTAGAATTATTCCCCTTTGTATAAGATTATTTTTTGATTTAAAATTTAAACTATTGTACCAATAATCCAAAAAAAATGTCCAAATCTACTGAAACCCCAACATTGAACAAAAAACCATGATCTTATTTTATTTTATGATTGTTCCCCGATTTTTTCATCATAATGTTTTGGTTCTTCTTCACCACTTACTTGGATTCTTATGGGGAACTAGAACATATACATATTATTGTATCTATCATTGACATTGTGGTAGTTTCCTCTCCATTTCTCATCATCCATATTTATAAATAGTGTTTATTTAAATCTACACTTTTTATATAAATAGATTAAAAATATTATTACATTGGGATATGGATGGTTCCTCTTCTATTAAATATTCATTGGAAAGATCATTAGATGAAGTAATTATATTATTCTAATGTGAAGAATATTACTTAATAGTATAATCCTTGAAAAAGAACTTCATTGAAGTAGATACATACATATTTGATTATGAGGACTCAATATAAGTATTTCCATAATTGGAAAATTTAATTTTCAATTCAAGATATATCGTTCTGAGGTAATTATAATGATCATAAACAAATTACACAATATCATCACAATCATTCCTCATATTCTCGACACCAAATTGATGTAATACAATATTCTCTTACAATAATGATCCATGATCATTGATCCTCTTGGATTTGATTGTGAGTTTAGAATTATTGGCATCTATAGAAACATTTTCAATTTTTTAAATCCCTGAAAGGATTTTTTTAAAATAATATCATATACAACATTCTTACAAGTATACCTTTGAAATTATTCTTCAGTATGAAAAATGAATTGTTCCCGTACTTCCACTAGGTCTATGAGAGTGATGCACTTTCTAAACATATTACATAGTGCATCATCTAATTATTTAACTTAAACTTTTAACTCTTATTTATAAAAAAATATTCCCTTAATTATGCAAAATATGAAATTAAACACTTTTTAAGAAATATTCTTCAGATGTTATTTTAATTCAAAATGAATATCACCTTTTGATTCATTGTTTTTGTAACAGATCATTAGAAGAATAATAATCATAATAATAAATACTATGTGTAAAAATATTATTACCATTAGTTAGTGGTATTTTTCCATTGACTTTTGGATTCATCTTTAACTTCATTTTCACTTTACTATTCCTATTCTTTTGAGTTTTAGAAGAACTCCAAATATTTGTTTCCATAGGAGTAAATTATTATCTATAAATTTTATGTAACTAAAACACTTCCTAAAATCTTCATTTCATACTATATTTTAAAAACTATACAAAAAAACTTTTTGAACATTAGAGGGACCTGGTATCTGATACCAATTGTAGTTCCCCAGTATGTATTGAACACTGAGATGGGGGGGGGTAAATCAGTGGTTTACATTTTAATTTTTTTCTTGAGAATTTTACTTCTTAAAATTGTAAAGGTTCGTGATCCACTCTATTATATCTATCAACCTCACTTCATATATAGAAATAATTGATGGGATCGTAAAACACAATATTTACAAGGTTCAAAAAAAATTCATACTCCTTTCCATGTTGGTTAATCTCCCCAACATGGATTCGACACGATATAATAAGGTGATTACAATGAATGAGGAAATAAATAGTTATACACCCTAATATTCTATACTCAAATTGATCACAGTTATACACCCCAACAATCTTCTCTTCTCTATATTCTAGACGAGTTAGACACCCCATCCTCAATCCTCTTCTGTAATTGTGTAGACACTAAAGTCTGAAGATTCATATTCTAAATATTATTGATCCACAATTAGAAATATATCCATTTTATTCCAGTTTCTCCAAAAACACTTGAAATAGATCTTCCCCCGTGAGTGTACTAGATCATTTATACACATGTATAAATTAAATAACATCAAAAGGTAATTGAAATATTTTTTTTGTCTTGAAACCCATTCACACTAGATCTTAAATTATTTGTATCTTCTCATATTACTGACATCTCAGACTAGGTTACCTTCTCCTGTAAGTATATTTTGGCTTTAATATCTTCATCTTATGATCTCCAGTGAAGATCAAATATTTATAATATTTATACTCAATCAATGATTCTTACTTCATATTATTAATTCCTAAACTCAAATAATGTGTGAATATATTGCACAGAATGTCATCAATATTACATTATGAAAGAGAAAGACTTGCACAACTCCGAATAACCTATCCTCTAAATCTCCACTGGAAAACATCATGCAATCCTATTTATTTCATGGACTTCCCATTTTTTATCCAGTTTGTAAAATTTAAATAGTACACTAAATTGACCCCATATACATGAAATCATGATAAAATAGAATATATGATATGTGACGTATTTTAGGTCCACTTATTTTATGCTTATTATACTGATGCTCCAACAATATTGCACATCAATTTTCTATTCCTTTTATATTGATCAAATAAAATGATAAATTGTTTCTTTGATCATTAAATTATCATACCATAGCTTGTATGATATGCACAATACTATTAGTCTACTTCATTGATGCATCGTATAACACTAAAATTTTATATTCACTGTACATTCTTCAAATAGTTTTCCAAATTTTCTATATGATCATGAAATGATCATAGCATATCATATATGATAAGTCACGTACCATTGTATGAATTTATTTATTCTTATAAAACTATTTTTTGTATTATATAACACTTCACTTTTCTATTCATAAAATATTATTCCAATAGATTGCAAAATTGTGCTTATGATCATGAAATGATCATAGAATAGAATATAGTAAAAGGTACATAATATTGGTTGAATTTATTGATTATTAGTTACCTGATGCTTTAATATTCTTTAAATTATTGTTGATGTTGAAATTTCACTTCACCTATAAAGAAAATATCATAGTAGTTGACCACATAGAGAATCAATACCCTTAGAATAGCGTAAATTTAACATTTAACCTCACACACCATTTTATCCTTCGCTGAAATAACAAATTCCTTTGTGGAATCGAAATGGAGCATAATCATATCTTATGAAACAAAGGAACACTTATCTCAAATTATTGATCATATTTAAAGGGAGATTTGGTCTAGTATTTATAGCCAATAAATATAGGCTATCAAACCATTGAGCTCATGAATGTTATGTGATTATAAAAAGTAGTTTACAGTGGTTTTTTCTCCTTCTATCCACTATCGACATGGCTCTCCTCAAAGGAAATCACCCACAAAGCTACTCATCAACCATGAAAAAAACTTCATCTGTGAACTTCATGGAAACCCACAATGGACCATCACTGCATACTGCATGGAAGTTCTCAAAGCATTACAATCCATGAAGCACATCATTTGAAAATAATTATTCATTCACGTAGCAGAATATAATTTTAGAAAATAAATTCCCATATAGTACGCATCTCAACTATATATTGGATATATAGTATTCTAAAGTATTCCAATAGACATATATGGAATATATCATAGAATCTATGTCAAATATCATACTGTGGAATCACCTTATAGATGTTTAGAAAACTTTTCATTGGCATATCAATTTTATTCTATCAACCTTCATTTATTTTCCACTATATGTACCTCAAATAGTATGCTAAAATTGTTGTATTCACCTCACATTAATATAGAATATAATATATTTCAAATAGAATATGTAGCATCACTTTATTAATGTTAGTGTATTGTTCATGGGAATCTCAATTATGTTCTTTCAACCTTATTTTATTTTCCAATGAATGTACCTTAAAATGTGTGATAAATTATTTATATTCACATCTCATGAATACAAAATAGGATCTATTTGAAATAGTGTAATATGGATTCACATTATTGATGTTTAGAAAAATATTTCATTTTAATATGAAAACCATGAACCCTCATTTGCATGAAAACCTCATTCGCAAACTCAACTTCACAAACATTGCATACAATTTTCAAAAATCCATAATTATTTGACTTCAATAATTACAATGAGCTTTAGATGATCCCACATGGCACCTGCCTTTGTAAAAAAACTCATTTGACATGAAAACCCATCATCAATACCTCATGCCAAATATGGAGATGTTACATGGAATTCAAATGAAATCCACATGAATATGAATATTTTAATGAACATAAATAATCTTCCATGTCATAAATAGTGTGTCACTATTGACACAAAGTCCATGAAAATTATGGTTAGATAAATAATAGTCATATTTTTTTCTTCTTCAGGAAATATATATATACATAAATTTTTCATGGTAATTTTCTTTAATTCTTCTTCATCACTTCATGAAAATAAAAAATTTCAGGGTATTCCACTTTTTGTAGACAATTTTCTTTTACCATCAACACTTTTCTTGATTTCCTTTTATGATTAGCACATTTATCATCATAATTAATATTTATAATTTCTCAATAGTGACATCCAATTCCATCAAGTGATTTCATAACAATTCTCCAAGAATCATCTCATCAAGAATATCCATCTCCTCAAATATTTATTCCATAAATGTTAACATAATGATATAATAACAAAAATAAAACATCCATTCATCAATTATGAACATGGTCTCTTTAGAAAAAGGTTTGTAAATCTCACCAAACCATGCCATGTAGTGCATTATTCTAGTACAAAACATCCCACAAGTACTTTTCTTCTCCCCAAAGCATGTATGTTGTGAGATTTACTATCCTCTCAGAAAGTGTCTCTAGATAGTCAAATATGGACAGAGTAGCCTCAAGCCACAAATTTGAATCTTATAGACCACCATCACCCAAAAATGTGGGAGGATGCTTCTTCTGGAATACACACTCCAGCTCATCCATAGATGAGGCATGCTACGTTTTTTTCAGAAAGTTATTTATAAAGCTTGTAAATCTCTCATAGAAGTGTTCCTTAACACCTATTTTTGGAATAAATATTTGTGCCTCAACTGAATCTATAAAATTATACACTGGTAAACCATGTCCCACCACTTCAGTATCATGTTTGTTTCCACCCTCCTGGTGTATGACTAGAGGTCTTTATGGTGGAATGTCTCTATAATGCTAATCACACACCTCAAAAATGATCAAATCCAATAAATTAATAGATTGAATCATAATACTAGTTAAAAACATCCTATAAAAGATCATACCATAAAGTGTTATCCTAAATCCAGGACTAGTAAAATAAACAGTCACAAAATTTACTAGAGAGACTACCTACTTCCCACTCTAAAGTTTGGGCTATGTAAAGATCTCTATTTCATCATTTCAAATTTCCATTTTATTTCACATGTATTCCACATTTTATTTAAATATGTTGAACTATATGGTTCAAAAATTATGATCCACAAGGTCCCATACTCCTCATGAACCAAAATATGGAAACCACCAAATTCACACCATAACACAGTCCAGTCCATGTGATCAATGGTCCATGAATCAACATTCCATAATTTGCTATTCAGGGTATCTAATGCCACCTAATATAGAAATAAATTATGTTATGATTGTAACTCTATGTACCGTCCATGTTTCAAAATCCCCTACACAAAATTTCTATAAAAACATTAGGTATATCACACAAGGAACATATCACAAAGTCATGCACTCAAGAAATGCAGCCTATATGGAATGACATGATGCATATAATTTTAATTATAGAAGGTTACTAAAATGGTTCATGAGATTCAATGCTCATCTCATTAGGAAATAGAAATAAAATCCAAATTCACAATAATCATTGAACCACAAGTGCATTACATAATGGTGGAATCAAATCAACTCTAATAGTGAAATCTAGAAAAAACAGTTTCTATTTAAGGAAACTTGGATTTTTCTTGTACACAGGTTAGCTACTCCCTAGAACAACTCATTACAAATTAATATTCCTCTTAACCCCCATATATTATCTCAAAATAGTAAATTCAATAAATTATGGTTATGATAACACCTTCTAATGTCTGGAACCCAAATTCCATTGAATGTTGCTCTCAGTCTCAATGGCCACATGGCCTTAAGTGCATCTCCCCAATCTCTAGAGGCTGCCTAATAGTAGTGAGGGCATAGGGTGTGTATATGGTGAGAAAATATCCTATTACCATGGTGTAAAAAATCATAATAATCATACATATCAATAAATAAAGAAATAAGGCATGGAAAAAGTAACAGGAATAAACACTAAGATCACTGGACTAGTAACCCACCTTTTTGGAAGCACAGTAGTAACTTAATAAGAGGTAGAACCCAAAGACAGATATATACCAAATGAAAAAATAAATCTCATATACCATAATGATATTTCATTTAATGTGTCTATAAAGCTTCCAAAATAAGTATACATGCATCAGTACAATACATGTATCAAAATACCAAAAAGTCCAAAAACGACTATCTCGTGATAGCATCCTGATCCTCAACTCTATCATATACTCACATGATTATATTCATCAAAAACTCTAGAATAAAATGGTGGGATCCTTCCTCGATCCCTATCTATATCTATAAAATCTTCCTGGGTACCCTATGACTTCATGAGATAGGGTGTGAGATAAAATCCAAGTAGGCCACCACCAATAATGTCTATAACAATCCAAGATGTACAATACAAGATAATTAGTGTGAAATATATATAATAGATATGGAAGTAAAATAAGTAAAATACCAAATGAACAAGTAATAACTTTGAGGTGATACTATCAATCCTATTAAGACTTCCTACAAAACAAGGTTCATGCTTTTCAAAAAAGGAAACATTAAAGCACAAATGAAACAAACACCACTGCGAAGATGTATATCCAGTATCTCATACCAACCATGGATATGTCATATAACCTGTATATCATATAAAACATGTCCATGACATATAATTAAGAATGTTAAAATTGCAATGGCTGAGCTATATAACAAAATTTTCAAACCCCATGGGGCTGGATCCAAGGTATATTGGACCAAGGCATCAACATTGACTCCCAGGAGCATCTCAATGGAAACTATGGTAGACTTGGATCCAAGTCCAGTGAGCATGTCAATAGACCATGTCTACTTATTGATTACACACGATGAATCCATGGTGTATCAAGGTCCAAGGTATCCCATGGAATCAATACCCCCAAGGATCTTTCTTATCCAAGACGTCCACTAGAGCTATCATGACCTATTCTTTATCACATCCATGGAATCCTATGGAAACATCCATCATTCAATTAATTTATAATTGTATACCATCAAATTCCATTAGTCCTTCCAAATCATACATAAATTCCCATTCAAATACATTCAACATGTTCATCCACTTATGTAACAATTCAAATTTAAGAATTTAAATAAATCACATCATGTATAACATGGAAAAAGAGGAAGGCCATTTCTTAAACAATCAATTAAATCCAAATCATCTATAGTATTTCTTCCTTTAACAAGGTAATATCAACCAATCACCCCTTGGGTGGTTCAACAATAGTAAAAGGAAAAGAAAATCACAAGGCACATGCCATGGGTGGCCTTTGTCAGGGAAAAAACTATAACTAAGCTCAAAGAACTAAAGGTAATCCCTAAAATTTTCCAACACATTCAATTAAAATATTCAATTAATTGTATGGGAACCTCTAAAAAGTCTGACATGGGGTATAATGAAAACTAGACATATAAATCACCAAACACCAAGTGAATGGTATATACCACCTACTATAGGTTTGTTGTAGAGTGGTCATCAAGTATAACCTTTTGATTCAACTCTGATTAGATAAAAAATGAATAAATGATGAAAAACCTAGAAATATGGAATATTAAATAGCACCATAATAGCTTAGATGACACAAATAATAAATAATAATGACACAAATGGAAAGGATTAGTCACTAGTTTGAATCCAACAAGACTTATGACACTTGATTCTTAGTTCATATGAAAAAACGGGATCAAAAGATACCAAATTGTCTCAAGGGGAAGATCTCAAATGAGTTCTATCAGTAGGAATGAGAAAAATAAATTTTTATTTAGGTTGTAATAGTTTTTAGCGGATAAAATGTAATTTTCCCTCAAAAGAAAAATCCTCACAATTTGGATGACCGGTTGGCCAAGGCATGCACTAATTGTGCACCCTTCATTGTATGGAGGGGTACCTCCCATGGTTAGTGAGTACAGTTTTCCAAAACGTGCACAAGCCTTATATAAATCCACTATAAAAAATTATAAAGGCCATCGTATAGGAGTGGGACTCTATCCACATAGTTTACTCAAACTATCTAGGCTCCTGAGGCCCACTATGCCAGAATGCATTATCTCACCAAACCATGTGGCTTGGGTGTATATTAACTAATATCCTTGCATTCTAGCTATGTCTCTCCAACATTTGGGTTCAAGGATACAAAAAAATCAATAGACACCCTTATTACCCATGACCTCGAAGGGTATTCATATTAGGTCATAATTAATCATTCAATCAAAAAAAATATCCTTACATCATAGGAAAACTTGAGATCTTACATGGAGTTATTTGAGTATCTGAAATAATTTTATAATAGGATAACCTCAAATCTATGATTGGTATGCTGTCAAGGAATATTTTGGTGTTAATATATATTTCTCTAGGTGTTCGTTGAGAAATAGAATTATATAATTAACGTAATCATAGAATAAGTGAGTGTCTAAAGGATTAACACTTTTCTAATGTTTCTATTTTTTTAAAATATTTTCATATATATTTTTAACTAAAATTATTCATATTTTCAAAAAATTATATGTTTTTAATTATTTATTTTAGTTTCAATTAATGTTTCTTGAAAAACATAAAAATCCCAAATTTAGTTAGACTTTATACATATAAACAAGAAGACAACCTGAATAGTAGAAACATAAGTCTAACAACCTCCCTGAGAGACAGTCCAAGGAAATTCTCTTCTTTGTTCTTATTGGGGATAACATTATTGATAATGGATATCATTTAATATTTCTATCATCACTTCTACTTCCCATGAATCAACCCGTAATATAATACAAAGAATATTCTTGATATCCATAGGATTATAACAAGTGATATGGGTATTGAACACATACCTTTTTCAAATATTTCACCATCAATATAAAATAAACCAAACCAAAAATATTTATATAAAGTATCCACAAATTGAATTATCATGATAAAATAATAAATAATTCACAACAAAAAATATTTCCAAATAAGAAAAAATAAAAAAAACAAAATGGACTTCCAAACATACTTCCATAAGAAAAATACATAAGTTAATACATGAAATATATAATAAAAGATAGATTAAAATGATGATAGAATAGTGAGAAGAAAACATATGTATCCCAATATTAACCAATATTCTCAAAATTTTGAAACAAACCATCTCCACATGACCCAAGGTCACCACCTAATCATCTTTCCATTAAAACATTAAGAAATTGTCTAAGGTACACCACCAAATTATGTAACTCCCTTCAAATTAATTGTATCATCCATAAAAATGTCTACATGCACAAAAATATGTTTATAAAGGGTGTGAGATACTACCCAGTCAGATACCTCCATGAATCACTGTAACTATTTTCATAAGATATAATCCAAATGCTAATTTGAACTATAATTATACTACATATATTTAAGTGTAATTTTTAAAATAAATCCAAATACATTAATTTATTTTATATTAAAAAAAATTTAAAAATCATATTACTTAATGAAAAAATAATATCCCATAAAAAATATATATCACTAGGCACAATAAAAATAAATACATAAAGAATGTTAAAAACTAAAACACATATATCATGGAATTGAGATATAATGTCTATCAGAGATAACCTAGAACTCTCTTATGGATCAAATGGAAGCCTAAAATGTAATTTGAAGTCCCATACCCTATATTACCCCCATTTACTCAATGAGATGAAACCCCGATCTTGATATAATTGATAACATATGACCTATGGCTAGAGAAAAATAAAAACAAAGGTAACATTAATCCTTGATATCATACATAGCCCTGAAAGATCTCATGAAAACCATTATATTGGAATCAAATAAGTCATGAAATATTATAAAATAAAATACTTATGAAATAAACAAAATAACTATCAAAATTATATCCCTCCTTTATCAATTCCTTAACAAATTAACATACAAGAAAAATTTTATATTTATAAAAAAACTCAACAAGGTGTATATCTGACCTAGAAAATCAAAAATAAAAAACAATAACCATAAACAAATCACAACCATAAAAGTTATAAAATACTAAATAATCATAAAAACCCCTTTATAAAAAATTAATCACTTGTTATTTTTTGGTAAATTAAGTTAAACTAAAAAATTTATTAAAAAACATTAGTAAAAACCTTTTGGGAATTAGTATTCATATTGAATGAATATACATTTAAAACTAAGTAAAACATTATTATATGGATTAAAATACAAAATAATTTAGATGAATCATGAATATACCAATAGTATACCTTTCATGATTCAAATTCCCCAAATAAACACTTAATGTAAAAATCACCAATGGTTTTGTAAAATAAAATGAAGCTACACTAAAACACATGTGTAAATCCATTAGAAGATAAATTAATTCATAAAATAATAATATATTAGGATTGATGAAGGTCCCGAGATTCCCATGAAATAACACAATTCAAGATTTAGAGAGAGCACAAAACTAGGTTTGGAAAACATGGAAAATGAGAAAAAGAACATGGAAGATCATAGAAGGAGGATGGAAAATGAGAAAAGGATAAGAATGAATGGAATATAAATTCTAAATTTACCTTGGGTATTCAAATGATATGGAGAGTTAAATAACTAATGATAATGGAAGAGAAGATTATATTTTCTGGAGAATCTCTTGTAGAGATCAAGTGAAATGCTTGAGGAAAATTTTTCAAAACCCAAATAAGGATATAAGAAAATGTTTGAAGGTTATTTTATTTAAATTTCATGGTATGGATAAAAATTTTGGGAAACTATGTGCCAACTAGGAGACAAATTCTATAATATAGAAACACCCCCTAATTAGTATGGATTTAGAATCAATGAATCTATGCTCTGACCATGAAAATAATTCTAGAATCAATCCTCCCCCATTGAATAGTTGAGATATATGATTAGGTTTGACTTTTTACTAGTAATGTATCCATAACTATCACATAATTTCAATAATTTATAATTTTAAACTCCCTAATAATAAAAAAAAATCTAAATAATAGAATTAATACAAATTGTTGAATACATGGGTGCCACCATTCTCCTCACCATTCAACTTTCTACCCTAATAAAGTCATCAAAGTTATTTATTGGAAAACATGTGAGTATATTTTACCAAATCAATGCCTTATTATTTCGAGTCACATGGATATATTATCCATGATATCACAGAACAAGTCCATGAGGGATAGATTTTCATAATAAAACCTTATTTTGATGATCAATGATACACACTATTTGCTTTACTATTGTGGAATTGAGTTCCAAATATAGGTCTTATCATTCAATCACAAGATAGAGAATCAAAAAAAATTGTTTAAATGAGATACATGAATTAAATCATGTATAGATATCAGATTTTATGGTACTAATAAAAGTTATAACATTTTTCATAGAAATTACTCTATTTCAAATGGTATGACATACCAATGAAGAAGTTTAAATTCATTTACCAATCTATGATTTCCCACTTGAAAAGAGAATTTAATAAATACCCTCTCTCACTAAAAATGTAATGTACCTTCTCAAATCACACAATCCACACTCGAGTGGTAGTCACTACATGGCCTCAAGTGCGTAACCCCATAAACCAGAGGCTATTGAATAATAACAAAGATTTGATATAGTAATGGGGAGTATATTCCAACAAAATAAATCCCACAGATCATTCATGATTCTAAAAATAATTTAACATTATCTGTCTATATAGGGTATGTTCTCAAAACCTATAGGTAATAAACATGAAGCCAATTAGCCTCTGAATCACAAAATATATAAGTAGTAAAATAACCAAAAGATGTGTTAACATATAAATGACCATAAATAATAGAATATGAATAAATAAAAGTAATAAATAATATAATAAAAGGTAACAAAGGGTTGTATAAGGAAAAAATAATATAAGTATGTAGGTTGATACTGATACAATTAAAATTAAATATAAATATAGTGGCCTATATACCAATTTGTATAAACCACTTTCTCGGTAGTTAGCCTCCAATAAACTATTAGTCTCAAACCACACATTGAGATTTAATCAAACACCTATAAATGAAATAAAACATGACGGTCTACCCATGTACATCATAACTCAAGTTGTGTATATAGGTTAGGTTGAGTCTAATGATCCTATCGGATTTTCAACTCACCTTTACACACCGCATGATTTTTTTTTCAAGTTTATATGCATGAAGTTGTTGGGATAATGTGAAATTTGATACCCATTGTAACTCTCCCACTTGAAAACATAACACCAAATGCACATATTTTACAAACCTACACCTACGGGTCTAGAAGACACAAGAACTCTGAAAACACAAACTGATACTTATAGACATAGTCCATATACCACCTTCATGCATTTGATTATTTTTATACCTTCATGAAATAATAATGTATTCTACATTGAACTCTTGCCGATAGATATAACCATTATGAGTTCTCTCTAAATCCACTAGGATCTCTCTTGAATTTACCACCTAACCCATCAATCATCCCACTATCTGTCAATAAAGAAAAGTCAAAAATATCAAAGGATATAATGGTCAAAAAAAGAATATAAAGCATATGAAGCAATAGAGGGAAAAATAATAAATCACATATGAAACAATAAAAAAATGATTAGGCAAAGAGGGAACAGATAATAGAATAACACTAAAACCATAATAAAATCTCAAAAGAAAATGAATGGGTCCCAACCACATGAAATAATATAAACCATCTTTCACACACTTCTCAACTCATCATTCCAATAATTTATGTTACTCTTTCCCGACTACCCTTAGATCATCACTTGATTGATCACATATATCAAAATTCATCACTGATGATGGATCTCACTCTATAATGAACAAACTCTTCCTATATATCCCAATCACGTATATGATACATAAAAACCACCATCGATGTTAAATAGTATCTTTTATGGTCATGGGATGGCCTCACATGGGTAATTGGGAGTATTTGATTCAGATATATCCCATTTAGCCTTCCAGTACCTCACTAACATTGATCACCATCTCTCCTAGTGAAATTTTTTTCATGTCAATGCATCTCAGTTCATGTGGGGGAGATCATATCAAGAACAAGTTGTATCCCAATTTAGAAAATAAAGATAATAAGAAACAATGAAACAAAAGTAATTTAGTTCCTAAAACATACAATTTCTCTTTACAGACTTCCTAGTGATCACCAACCATGGGTATTGACATGTTATCAAGAGATCTACCTCAAAAATCTCAATACGTATTAGGATACAAGGACAATCACATTATCTTATACATGGTATGATTAATTGTTATCTAGGAAAACCACATAGTGAAGGTACCTTTAATTACATCAATTATCCATTATATATAGACTAAGTATAATTATAAAACATGGATCAAAACTCATGTAAATATTTAAATCCCGGAAACATAGAACATTGGGAGTAACTCAAACATAATATATGGAGGTCAAATTACACAGTACCCTTATAAGGAACATAGTGAGACCACCCATCATCATAAAAATGTCAAGGATTTTCCAAAGTACAATGATGAAAAAATACCCCATCAATCAGTCACAATTATCGAATAAAACACATAATGAAGTATTATAATGTTTTATGGACTTATTCCCCAATTAATCCCAATGAAAATCTCCAGATAGCCTGATATACAATTTATTTGAGTAATGGTTTCTCCTATGGTTACTATTTTATCATATAAGATGGGATAACATAAGTTTAACCATAAAACATAATCATATAGAATCATAAAATCATTAAAAATACGGTGTCACCCCCATGTGGTAAAATAGTGAAAAACATTTATAAAAACCTCTTGGATTTCCTTTTTAAAAAAAATTAAAAATTCTCATTTATATAAATTAAAATATAAAACCCAAAAAATATATAATATCTGGAAAAGGAACATCGTTCCATTTTCCCAAACTAGGACCATTAACCAAAATCACAACGCAGATCCCTCTAAAAGAAAAAACATTGTTTAGAAAAAACAATTCAAAACCACTAATATCAATACTAAATTAAAAAATAGAAAATCATCACTCATTTTACTAGGGAATCACCAATTATCTATTTAGAAATAATTATGTTACATTAATACTATTAGTCGATAAATTCAAATCGCAACATATAATTTGAGATCAAACGAAATCATAAAATATTCCAAAAAGTGTAATAATGATCAAAAGACCAATAGAATAATACAAAAAAATAAAAATACATGATAATATAAATTCCACCCACCTAGAATAGAGATCTATAATAATCATACTAGCTTGTAGCAACCTCCATTTATCTCACTAGCACCTATCACTTCCATATACCTCATCAAAAATAAAACAATTTGAAAAAACATCACTGATGTGTTTCTGGGTTATGTTTCCTAATATAGTTGTTAGAATACATCCAAATTACCATAAAATGTCATGTAAAATGATATAAGAGTTTTCAAATAATATTTAATATGTTTTTTTAAGGTCAAATGTCATACCATGACAACCTTGGTCACGTCGTGATGCATTTTTTTAGGAAAATGAAAAGGGGTCAAATTTATTTTCATATGTACCGGTTTTAAAATACTAAGAACGTTTCATTAAAACATTCATGGTGTTTTAGAATTTTTCACAATGAGATGAAAATGATACATTACATGACACATTTGGTAATGTTTTTACCCCTCTTCGGTAGATGATTTATCACTGAACATTGGTATCGTGGGGAATAATAACACTGTGATAGGACATCATGTGAATTAGCATTATATTTATTTTATTTTAATTAATTACATTACATCATGGGAGAATATTTTTCATTATGAGGAGACATACAAATGAAAAAATGGAAAATTACCTTAATACAAAAGAGTATTTTGATGAGGATTGAATTATATGAAAAATTATTCAGTTTTTTGAAAATGGGAAATAAATGACTTATTTTTTGGGTAGGTGTGGCCATGAAATGACATTACTTAGGTGTATTTTTATTATTATATAATTTTAAGGTGTCTACTATGTGGAGTTGGATCAAACCTTAGAGACTCGATTTATAATAGATAATATTTTTGGTGTTCATGAGACCATATTGTGGCAAGGAATTGGTTTTACATCGTTGTTTTTGTGAAGGAAATGGTTCTAATTAATGGTTTAAAAATAGAATGAGAATCACCCTATAGAGAATGAGTCATATTATAATCTGGTCATTTTTAGATGTGGGAAAAATTTTAAAATAAGAAGAAATGTTTACATGACAAAGAAGTGTACACAACCCTTTTAGGGCCTTTAAAAAATGTTGTAAACAGTTTTAAATAAATAAATGTATAGGGTAGATGGATTCCAAAAAAGAGAATATATATTTATTGAAAATAAGGGGAAGATAGTGCATCATATACTAGAAAATATCAATGAATATTTGATGTATTTCTATTATAATTGTTGGAAGAAAAAATGAAGAATAAGAATTATTCAAGGTTGAGTGTTAGAAACCTAAAAGAGAACATAAATGTTATATAGGTGAAAATATATATCTAGAAGATCATGTATTTCATCACATTGATGAAACTAGAGATGATTTCTATGAAATCATTGGTTTAATTACTATATACTATTAATTTAATGAAAAAAATATAATGAGAGAAGTATTTAAATCCTTCTTGAATGGAGACTAGTGAGTTATCCATTTTCATGTGATGGTTATAAAAATAAAGGGTTAGTGTGGAAGTTTAAAATAGTAAACAAATTTGTATTATTAATGTTTTAGTTGCTTCATCGCATCATTATTGCGTGTTCCTTATATTATACTAGTTTGGATGAACCATTTAAAATCATTTATGTCCTTATGTTATTTACTTTATCACTTTAATTAATTATGGTGGAGACATTATTATTAATAATTTTGAAACTAAATCATTGGAGATGGTTAATTAATGAAATAGATAAACCTTGATTCACCCACTTTCAGGGTATTGAACTTTATTGGGACAAAAACGTTTTATCAATTATATATATATTTTGTGACATTTTTTCTTTTTGATGAGACATCAAATGTAAACAACCGTAAAAAAATTATAATATTCGATGATATTAATTTAAAAATATGGAAGAATAAAATTAAAATATATTTATGATATTTGGAAATTTACGTCTACATAGATACCATGCATGGGAGTTTAGCAAGAATTATGTATAGAAAATTATTAGAAAAATATTGAATAGGTATTGATACCAATGAAAAAAGAGTCAATGCAATGTGAGGATTTTTATCCACTGAAATATATGTGAATATGAAGTCATTTAAATACTCAAAATACATGTGTAAAAACCCAATCAACATTTATGATGGTGATTCCACAGTATGTTAAGATAAATTTCTGTTGTTATGGAATAAGAATGGGGATTTAAGAATTCATCCAAATGAGTTCTTTGATGAATTCATTGATCGAGTGAGTATTTCTGTGGATGAAATGAGAAAACTCAATAAATTCCTAGATTATTTAAAAATAATAAAGTTTATCTTAATAATATTACCATAATGGTTCAATAAAATGTTCATGGTTCTTTATGACAAGGACCCCAAAGGGGTGGTGTTGGGTATTATTTATAACTCTCTCATCTCCTATAAGATGAGAAAAATGATAATGTGTCCTTGATAAAGGATAATTATTATGATGTGGAATCCAAGGAAATTATGAAACTGGCGATATAAGATTATCTAAATGATATGGAAGTTGATAAAGAAATTTCTATCTTTTCCACAAACATTAAAAAGGAAAAAAGAATTATTAAAATGAAATCCTTCACTTACATAATTTCATTGTGGAAAAATTGGTTCTTGTGCTTCTAGGTTTCAAAATAGATTTTATATGAAAATAACGATAATCAACATATGAAGAAACTATTTATTGGTGTGGTAGCAATGATCTATTAATATAATAAATTATCTAAAAATATGAAATTTATTTAATAAGAAAATTATATATCATATGACAATAATGTGTAGTAAAATGATGATTGTTTGGACCTCAATGTGGTGGTCCTAATGGATTTAATAGATAATTAATTGGTGGAAAATGATTATGAAATAAATAAAGTTATAAAATGATTATACATCAAGGATGGTCTAGAATCTACACCTCAATAAATTTTTGTTTTGAGGGACAAGTGATTATATTCAATTAACTGGTACATGATTCCAAACTATATATTTTATAGAAAGGAGAATAAAAATTTAAGTAAAAGGGTGAAATTTAAATAATCAAGTACGAAAATATTATAAAATTTTAGAAGGAAATTGAGTTCAATATCATAATCAAAGATCATGCTCAAATAATTTATTTACTGACTTATTTGGTTAAATATCATGTAAAAATAATTAAAAATCACAAAGTCAAAGTCCTAAAGATTTGTTGAAATATTGAGGATCATTAGGGACATCTATATCCCAATTATACATCATGGAGTTTTATTGTGTGGGATACTTAATAATCTAAGGAGGAACACATAGAGATAATGTGAAAATTATACCATTATACACATGTACGTTGTTTCAAAGGTATTGAAAATCTATTAAGGGTATTGATTAAAAGGAAAAAATAGTTATGGCTAATGTGAAATCAAAATATCCCACGTCCCAGAAGAAGGTTGATTATGGTGACTCTCAAAAGACATAAAATGATATAGGAGGAGTAGAAAAGATCAAAAATAAGATGCCATGAATCTTTTTTTGTTACTATAGAAATATGGTAAAAATTATGGGTTTTTCATTTACAAAATAGATTTCAAGGCTATATAGTAACAAAAATAGATTATAATAATTTCCTACAATATGTATATTTTAAAAGGATGTTGTTTTAGGTGTGATGGTTATGAACAAAAAGCAATAAATTTCTCTTAAATTCAATAAATAAATATGCTAAAAGAGATCTAGAAGAAGTGATAATAGTAGATAAAAACACCATTAGTCAGGATAAGAATTCATAATAAATTAACAGACTTGAAAGATTAGGATTATCTGATAGATCATGAGGTGGAAATTTATTGATCAACAAATTAAGGAAAACATCTTACATGGATAATGAATGTAATTTCTATAAAGGTTAATGTTGTATAAATTTCATTGAGTGAAACAAATCAAGTTATAGTATAGATTCAACATAGTGTATATACATCCTAGATGATGGGTAACAAATACCATCTCATTATTATCATGTATGAACTAATGTCATTATTCTACTTGTTAATAGTGATTGTTTGAAATTTAATATCTTTAGAAAAATCCAAAATAATAGTTGAATAACTAAGGTGAATGGATTACTTGGTTTTTGAAGACCTTAGTCAGAATCTTCATAATATGAGATAACTATGTGACTTAGGGCAAGCAGTCAATTTCAACAAGAAGGCTTAAATCTTGAAAGGAAGATATGGAACAATAGTGATTCAAGGAAATCACATAAAATTCATTTTCTAACTAGTTAATGTGGAATATGATAGGAAATTATTATCCAAGGAATAATAGAAAATATTATAGAGAAAAAATCATCTCCACTTAATCCATAAGTCATTGTAAGATGTGGTGGAGAATGAAGGAGCTCATAATATCCTAAAACATTCTCATGATGATAATCATACTATAATTATTTTTAAAAATGGAAAATAATTTAAATGACTTTCAAGATTATTGAAAAACTATCAATGAGATTGCTTGACTTATTGAAGGTAGATGTGGGGGGGGATAATGTTACTCATTTTCATGGATGAATAAAGTTATTACACTCTATTTGTTGATGATTATGGTATGATGACATGTTTTATGAATATATCCTTCAAATATAGAGTGTTTAAGTGTATTAATTATCACTTTATATTATTATAGAAGATTACAGGGATAAAAATCTATAACTTATAGATGGAAATGGTATTTAATTAACTAACAATCAGGTGTAGGAATATCCCAAGAAAAAAATGATAATAAACAAATAATCAGAGAAAATTTAACTGTAAACAGGGATTAATTTATTTTATATCTACAAAAGGGTATTGTTAAGTACAATTAAAGATAACACACCATATGAAATATGGTATGAGAATAATCCCACATTAGAATACTTTTTGAGTATTTGGGGGTAAATTGTTTATTGTCAACAAGGAGAATAACTGAAAGATTGATACTCAGGGGGGGGGATGGAATTTTCCTTGGGAATTCATAAAAAATCATAGAATAAAAATTTTAATGAAATTCATGAAAGGTCCTTAAAATTCAATATCCATTATTTTGAAAATGAGGATAAATCTCAATCAAATGACAAGTTTTCATAGAAAAATAATGATAAAAATTTAGTGGAATGCAATATTGAAAAGATTCATAAGTTAGAATCCTGGTGGGAGAACATGGGGATAGAGTATACTCATAAGAAGAGAAAAAATGATGAGGTAGTGAAATTAGGATTAATATCTACATGAAAGGAATGAAGTAGGGATGAAGTCAACAAAGAAAATATCATTAGTGATTTGATAGCTCATGTACAAACAAGAGGTATGAAGAATTTGCAATAAACATCTATCTTTTATCATATAGATAATAATTTTTTTAATAGTCTTACAAATATGAAAATCGTCACTCCCCAATATTTTTAATTAACACTATGTTCAATAGTGTACACGATATGAAGAAATGAGCCTAAAAAATCATTAAATATTATTATTTAAATATGATCATTATAACCAATCCTTAAATAATAATTTATCAATAATATTACATCATTTATGATATATATATAAAGTTTATAATAAATATAATTTTTTTTATAAATATTTTGTAAATAATCACTAATTTTTAGTAATGTATTTTTATTCATCAAAGAAACACTTTCTTAAAAAATGGTTTATATTTCTTTTTTTGAGAAAAAAAAATAATAATTTATATAGATTTTATAAATTATATTTGATTAAAAGTATATATTTTTTAATTCATCGTTTAAAATTTATCTAAGGATGATTTTTTTAGAATTTTTAGAAAATATCATTTTTCAATGAATAGTAAAAAAGTATAGATTTTTATTAAAAACTGTATATTAATTTAAATCATATACAGAGTTACATTTTTATAAAATGGTTTCCAAGTAGAATTATTTCTTTTGAGTTTTAAATAATAAAATTTCTTTTATTGGAATCAATTTTTATAATGAATTTGAAAAAAAAACATTTTTATACGTTAAAGTCATTTTTTCTCAAAAAATGTTTTTTATGTGTGTAATGCATTTTTTATTAATAAATAAAATTATTAACTATTGGTGAATGATTTTAATGAAATATATATTATATAGTCAAAAAATCTAATATTTATTTAATATTTTTCTAGGCGTGAGATAAAAAACCTAGTGTTATGCTTAAAAATGTATTTGTCTAAAAAGTAGTTTTCTTCGCATGTTTAATACTTATTTGAAAATTAATTTCTTCCACATATAAAAATTGAATTTTATAAACATTAATCCTTATTTTTTAATCTATCTATTGAATTTTTTTAAACATTACCCTTTTATTTTTGGTTAATATCAATCATAATTGTGGTAAAAATTATCACCACGGTAAATGGTAAATCATGTTAATCTAGGTTAAAAAAATTTGATAAGGCTATATTTTTCATAATAATTATTATTGGATGAATGATATTATACTATTATAACCTTATTTTTTAACTTTGTTTTTTTAATGTAAACCTTTCCAAGGATATGATATATATAATATTTAATGCAATAAATGTTATAAAATGTCAATATCTATGTTTTAAATATCTCTTATATATACACATAGGGAAAAAAGAAATCTATGAATGAAGATAATTGATTATTTTGAGAGTAATTTAATTATTTCCCTGAAAAAAATTATTTATAGTTTTCATAAATTATAAAATTACCTTATATTCTTATACAATGTTGTCGCAGTATTTATGAAATGATTAGAAAAATAAAATAAATGATTTTAATAATTTTAAAAGTAATATACGTTTATTGAGTTATAGTATTCCATGATTGTTTTAGATGAATATAAAATATTATTTTTTTGTTAAATGATTATATTATATTTAAGAAAATTATTTATGTATTTTAAATCTAATCAAATTAATAGTTTCACAATTTCCATTAATGATATTTTATCAAAATAATGTTTTATAAAATTATTTAAAAAATTTAAAAAATAATTAAATATTTAAAAGTTTATAATATATTGTATAAAATATAATCCATTGGATATTTATATTCCAATTTTCACCTTACATGAAAAATTATAATCCTTTTTGTGTGAAAAATATGATACTATGATTAATGTTTAAATGTGTTATGTAATGGGTTAAACGAAATGAAAAGGTTTAAAACACAACATAAACTTGTAAAAATTTTATTTTATGATTTTATTTGAACACCATAATATTTTAAATTATAATACCTAGTATGTTTGAGGCATTTGGGATATATAATGATTTTATTAAAGTTTAATCTTTTATGAAATTCCAAAAGTTCTTGTTTACCTCAATTATAAAAGGGAACCTCCTACCTTTACTTATTCCAAATTTCTTCCCATATATCTTGACCATAACCTAAAATAATACCTTAAAACTTACTTATACACATTAAATATGTGATGATATTCCCAAAAGACCAACTCTATGATCTTTAAGTGGGTATTTAAAGGAGTTGTTTCAAAAAAGATCCAATCACCTTTAAAGATCACTTTCTTTTTAATTTTTTTTACCTCCCATAAATATTTTAGATTTTTTTCAAATAATAAACTAAATATCCTCAAAATAATGAAATTTTATTTAAATTATGAAACCATATTTATTCCTTATCTTTCAATGAAATGTTAAGTGAATGTTTCACTCTTGCATACGTACGACTTACCGTCTCCACAGAGTGATACAATTCATTTCCCATAACCATATTTTATGGATGGGTATTAAGATGGGTATTATTTTTATATATTATATTTATTATATATTTAAACATTTTTATTTATAATATCATATATACCTTCTTACTTCCCAAACTGTTGTAAAATAATAACATCGCTTGTGAGTATGTGTGGACTGCCACCTCCTGAAGCAATGTGATTCATTTTAAATTTCTTGTTTACATGGACGGTAATAAGTATGTATTTATATAATATATAATAAATATATTATATAAAAATTATTCATTAAATATTATTTATTATTTACCTTTCTCTTATTTCATTGTTGGAAGATGAAAACATCATTCATATGTACGTACGACCCACCATCTCTATGAACTGTATAATTAATTTTTCTATCTCTACTTTTAAGGATGAATATAAATAAATATATAAGATATTTATATCATGATTAATATTGTATTTGTTATAGAACCATGATCGAATTAAATAGACGAGAACTACCATACTAAAACAAACATGAAAAATGAAGCAGATATCACCCAAAACAATGATTTTAATAAAGATTTGTTATCAAATAGATGATAAAAGGTAATATGAAAATAAAATATGGTATTATATATATATTATTATGGTTATATATTATATTTATAATAAATATATATATTTATTATATAGAAGTTTCCAATTCCAACGAAGGAAGACATACTTAGGGTAAGAGATTTTCATCTCATTTTTATTTATGGGGGACACATTCCATATTCACCAATTGTTACTTTTGTGTGGTGTATACAGTACCCGTGAATGTATTTTAGGATTATTATAATGAAATTTATGATGCTATAAATATAATTTTGTGGTTATTTATTTCATGGGGATTGTAGTTTGATTTTTACTAAAGGAGTAAGGCTTTTATATTATAATCTCATTATTTATCCGGATTGTTTATGATTAAGTAATGATGCAGAAATTGTATGATATAACTTTATAGAATATCATGGATTTTATTCTCCTCTGGTTATTTCTAGATAATTCATTTTTCATTAAATTTTCTTCTCTTAAAGTACTCAATATACTAAAATAATGGTTTTAAATAAAATCAACATTATTTATCTCTTCGGTCCTAAAAACATTTTTTTCCATATCCATGTTTCAAGGATGATTTTTAATATTATAATTTGATTATTTAAATTAATTTTTATGCATGTATTAATTATTAAAAAATTATTTTAAAATTAATATTGTTTTTAATTTTCAAATGAAGTAATTTTTTGGATTTCTACAAGTATGAATGGATTTTTGTAACTTATAAAACTGAAACAAAATTTCAAACAATCATGACCACTCAATTCATTGAAGTTTATTTTCTTGTTTTCTATGTAAATTTTCCAATAAAATATTTTGAGTAATATTTTAACATTTTTATATTTTAAATAGGTCTTTTTAAAATGGAATGGATGTTTTCCCTAATAAAATTTTAATGATATTTTAATGATATTTATAATCATCAATGATAATAACCCGTGATTTCACTTATACATTATGGGGTATATGATCCAATTATTCCAACCTTATTATTTATCTGTATGGTTTATGTTTATGCAAAAATTTATTTATGAAACATTTTTCTTTTCCAAGGGTTATGCTATGATTAAATGATGAAATGGTTACAAAACCCATTAATTTTATTGGGTTATGATATGATGAATGTTTTATGATATTACGGAAAACACATGTATTATTTTCATTTTCTAATGGTTGAGGCCAATATATCCATAAAATGCATGGGGTAATTATTGATATCCCATGTGATAAAGATGGCTGGAGTGAGGGGTGAACCCAGTTTTTCAAGGGACTTTGTCAACTATGATAGTATTGGGATTGAACCATGACTTCTATGATGTTTTAGGGATAAAATAAAATTTACTATGGTACTATTTTCAATGATCATTTACTACTAATGGAATTATTTTCCTTGATTATTTTTATTCCAAACTACTGTGTCTTATGCATATTTATTTTTCTCTTGGCTCATGTTCATTTATTACATTATGATTCATGTCTTCTAAAATAAAAAAATTTATACCATGAATTACTATTATTATCTAAGATATGTAGGCTATGATTTTATAATGTTTTGATCATGTTCTCATAAACTTATCCCATGTTGAGATCAAGTGATCATTGAAATATCCATTTTTTCCCTGGCTGAGCATGTGAGCTCACCCTTTCAATTGTTTTCTTTTATCTAGGTCCAGAAAATAGTTTTATGTAAGATATTTATAATAAAGATTATAGTTATGATGAATATATTGGGAGATGATTTTGATCTTTTGTTAACAAATTTTTTATGTGTCTATGTTTTCCAAGGCACTAGACCTATACAATTCTGGAATGGATCGTTATGTTTTATGATGGATATTAAAATGTTAGGATTTTTTATATCTATGTATTAAATGTATGGGTAAATGTAGATTGTATCAGAGAAATTATTAATTGTCCATTGGAAACTAAGATGAGAAAATTTGACTTAAAACCTTAGGTATAAGTCTAATTATATGATAACATACAAAAAATTTGGTAATGATTATGGATAACCTAGGTTAAATATATGGTTTCATAGATTGAAAAGCATTTTTCATGATTTAGACATCCTATAAATGATTTTTAATGGTTATTCACTATGAATATTGTTTCTCATAATATGCTTCTTGGTTTTAGTTAATGGATGGAACATGGAGGTCTTGTTTTAACTCTAATAGAAAATGGAATTAATGCACTCATGATTAACCAAATGAAATGTGATCTATAATATGAAACCTTGGGATTATTATTAATCCTTTATCATGATTTATGATTAATATATTTCACCTTACCTGACTCTCATACTCTCAAATTAAGAGAATGATATAGTTTACTAGGATATCAGGTAGTGGGGATCATGAAGAAACTAATATTCAACTTCTTTTATATAGAGAATGTTGGAAGAAACACTCATGTTAATGTATCAAATTAGGAAAAAGATTATTTTATCAATAAATGAAGGGTATAGAGCATGTAATTACTGAGGAAAAATGAAATGCTTTAAGGATGGAAATGATGATCATCTTTAGAACATTTATAGTTCTATGTATTATGTGTATTGAATATAGGGATTATCCAATCCAATTGCCTAATCCAAGGGTTAGCAACTAGACTAATGAAATTCCTATGAAGTGAAATTTTAAATTAATTAAGAATTGGTATTAACGAATTATGTTATGGATTTTTTATATCAATGCAATTTTGGATACAAGGATAATGAAACATTTAAGGATTGTTCCAAAGTAGAATTTTAAAATATATCTTTAGTGGTAATAAAGATATTATTGACATTGGTATTATAGTATTAGTGAATTTGAAAAGGGTTAGTTGATGATAGATTTCTTTGGGTCATCCTTGATGATATTTAATTTTTGGGTTTATGGAATATATTTTGTAGTTTCTGAACTTATTTATGGAATAAGGACAGTGTTAATTTTGGGAAGCATATATATTTTCAGTTGAAGTTAACATAACAGTTATGGATACCATCATGGGTTTATAATTTTATTGTTAATAATAGGTTCAAAGGAATAAAAACCCCTTTTATGTTTTAAGTGACTTGATATTGAATTGATTTTAATATTTTATTGGGAATTAGGATGAAAAATTTATTAAGGTTTAAATAAACCTTTGGGGTTAGTATATTATTTTATGTTAATTATGCTTCAATATATTGTGAAATATAAATAATCATGATGGATGACATGTGATTCATTCATATGGAGATATCTGTATAGATAGTTATTGTATTGTTATTTATTACAATTTAGGTTAAAATATAAATTTGATTCATGATATATTGGAAATTTTCACAATATTAAAGTAGTATATATTTATTTATCATGATTATTATTGATATTGGGGATATGGTTCATTGGGATCAGGTATGTATAACACTTAAGTTTAATAATTTATTTACCATGAAAATAATTTTGGAATAATGCAACTAAAATTTTAAATATGTAAGATGAAGGGTATGATATACCCTTTGAAATTAAATCATTTTTTAATGTTTTGGTTATTGAGTTAATTAAGGATTTTAGAATTATGTTGCATTTCCTCATTTTATGGTTTATTTATTTTGATAATGATCTTGTGCTAACCATTTTTTCTTTTGGTTAATTCCTAAATATGGGAGGAATATCTTGATATACATTTTATAATCTATTAGATGTCGAGTTTACTGCTTTAGTCTTAAATAAATTCATCTTGAATACTCATAATTTGGATAAACATAATAGATTCTTATGGAAATTTATTAAAGGATAAAATATACATTCCATGTTTTTATATTTCCTTATTTTATTAGTCTTGATTATTAAATAATGCCTCATCTTTATAAAAAGTGTCTTCAGAAAAAATTATATTTCAATAACCATAAATTATGATGAATTGGGGGTCTTTTAAACCCCTCATTGATTCATTGTTTTTTTGTTGTTAACTTTTTCTAGAACATGTTCTATATCACCCTCAATTAGTCCTTTGGCATTACTTTTCACTTCCATGTCCATATTTTCAGTTCTCACTAATGTTCTCCTATTTGGGAACCATGTTATGTATTATTCTAGATAACCTTCATATTTCCCCTTCCATATTTTTAAGATGATGTTTTATTAACCCTTTTTATGAAGGGGGTATTCAATAAATGAATTTACAAATATAAAAACCCTGATTACTAATAACATGTTAAAATTGTGAGGATGAAATTTATTAATTAAGAGATAATGTAATACATTATGATTTTAAATAAGCACTATGTTCGATTGCGTACATGATACCCAACCCCAAGCCTAAATGAACTATGAAATTTTTTTATTTTAATATGACATTTATAACCTATCTATTAAATTGAAGGCTATGAATAGGATTAAATAATTTATAAATATATATAATTTTCATACACAATATAAATTTATTTATAAATGATTACTAAATAATCGTTCATTTTTTTATAAATTCATTTTATTCATTAAATAAATATTTTCATCAAAAGAATATGTTTTATTGATTTTTGAGAGAACATATTACAATAAATTTCTAAAACAATTTGATTTTTTTTCTTAATAGTATAATTCCCTACCCCAGTTACCCCACAGTCGTGCCCCGAGATGGTTGGTTACATGACCTCAGGAATGCCTCCAAGTATTCCTGAGGATTCTGATTAGTAGTGAGGGTCTAATATAAGCCAGGGGGAGACTATAACCTCTATATCTTATTAGAAAAAAACAAAAAAAATTAAAAAGATCCATATGGTAATAAAAAATAATTATTATACTGTTATTACCAATAAAGACCAACATCACAAGATAGTCCCAAAACATGGATAGTTGTCCACAACTAAAATAGTATATATGTAATTTCAATATGTGTCATGTGTCACTATGAAAAAGTAATAATGAAGACACTAAAAACTCCCAAGAGGTCCTGAAATCATGTCGTGTTCCCTCATGCAAGTGCCATCCCAAATCCTTTCCTATAAAAATAATATAAATTTTGGTTTTGATCAGGCAGCCTGAGTCGGGTGTCAATACAAACCAGTAGGCCACCACCAATAGTGTCAAAACATTATTGAGTTTATAACAATGTATGCATTTTTATAATGAATAATTTACAATAAGTCATGTAAAAAAATTCGTTATTCATTATTCACTAATTGAAAAAATAATTACCTTTATTGAAGATAATAGACAAAAAATAAATACATACTTCTTCTTGTGATAGAGTCTGAACCATATATCATATGGAATCAAATTTCATTATATCATGGGATTTAACTAATAATTTAATTCCAATTTTCTTACCATGTCTAATAGGAAATACATTCAAATGCTATTGTGTTAGGACTAGAACATCATGTCTAGCACCTTATAGATATTTGGATCATCTATCCCTATCCCACACCTCTTTGTTATCACATATGGGTGTTTGAAGCATCAGTCCTTGTCACACACTCGTTATCACATATGGGTATTTGGAACATCAGTCTGTATCCCACACTAGTTATCACAAATATCAAAATATATCACATATCTCATAAATATGACAATTACCAAGGTTATTCATAATTATCCATCTTATTAAACATTCTCATCATGTACACCATTTAATTTTATCCCAAAATTATGGTTCTTTATTTAAATAACATCGAATAATATGAAAAAATTCACTCTTATATAGATTATAAAAATTTAATAATAATATCATTTCACACTTCAAGGTTAGGTTAACCAACCCTATAATTCCAATTACTAATAAATCCAATAATCACCAATTCCATAATCACTACTTTCCTCAATTCAATAATAACAATATTCTGCCAACTCCATAAAGCCATTAATTAATTAATTCATTAAATCTCAAAATTCAAATACAAAATGTAGAAATAGAAATTCAAAAATTACATACACACAATTATAATTATATACTATGGGAATTGATATTAAAACCACATACCTCAATATTTTTTATGGATGTACACTAAACTATAAATCCCCCAATTGAAGAGGAATATTCAAGATCACAATGATATGGAAGATCTAGGACCAGAACCTAAGATCAAGATCAAATAGATTAAGATCCAAGGAAAGGTAAATATAAACTATTTCCAATGGTGTATAAATAATTCCTCTAGATCTAGAAAGATAGATAGAATATAGAGGAATCCAAATGGGGAAGAAATCACATATCGTAGGAGAGATGATCCTTTTATTGGACCATTGATTCATTAAAAATTAGGTTTTAGGTTCCTTAAAACCCTATAGGGAGTTTCTAAATTTAGAGGAATTGGTCTAGGGTCATAATCGGTTGATTTGAGGTTAATACCAGGTTGGTAGTATTTTTTTATAAATTTTTGGGTAATTAAAATCAAAACGAACGGTTTACTCGGTACGGTTGCATGGTTTTAAAAGCCATACTCTCTAACCATGCGTCTCATCTTTAGGGTTCATGACTTATAATAAGTGGATACACGGTTTGAAAAACCATGTTTGACTATGAAATTACCTTCTCTTTGTGATTACAAGGTTTTTTGGGGTAGGTGCGCCATTTAGGGAGATCATGCGCTAACCATTCCCTACCCCATCTTCTTCCAAAATTATAAAATTACACTTAAATCAACCTGAAACCCCCCAACAAAGATATACCAAAGTGATGTTATAAGAGTACCTAAAAACTAGCATGATGCACCTTCAAAAATGTTATGTTCTTAAAATCTCCTTACCTTATAATAGCACGTCCTTAACCCATACTCCCAAGCATGTTTAAGATTATGCGGAAAAAAAGATTGGGCCAATGAGCCCATATATCTACTTATATCTCCCAATTTCCCACCTGAACACATCAATGTTTCCAAAATACTTGAATTATCCGCATGATCCTTCCCTAAAACACTTTCTCCTTGTGATCAATTACACGTAATCCATGATTCACAAAGAACATGTCAGTATCAAGCTCAACATTATCAACATAGATCATAATAGATGGCCCAGGGTGATACTTACAAAGTTTTGACACATGAAAAACATATTTCATTATACTATAACTCTATGGAAGAGAAAATTGGTATGTCGTGGGATCATTTATCTCCAAAAACACAACAGGTCCAACAAACCTGGGCACTAATTTCCCCATTCCTTGAATCCTACAGTGACCCTATGATGACCCAAAACTGATTGCATTTTTTATATATTATAATTCATTTATTATCTAACAACTATATATCCCAAAGGATTATAGTTTTATAGAGTCCAGATACATTGATGAATTCTAATTACAACTCTCAATAAAATAAAGGACATGAAAACTATTATGATGTTTACAAGGGTTAAACCCCATAAAGGTGACTCTACCACTCACTCTATTCTATGAATCCTTATTCCCTATGAAAAGTTTTTTTAAAAAATGTGTGAGTGAGAAAATGATGAGTATGGGTTTTGAAAATATGTGGAAACTGATCACTTTTTTTACTTTAATAGAAAATTTAAAACTTGAGATACAACTTTAGAATTTTAAATTTATAAAATCATGATTAATTTTTAAAATAATAAAATTGATTTCTAAATATGATTCAATATATTTAACCATTTGAAAATTTCATTTAATTTATTTATGAAATATTAAAAAATTCTATTGATAACTCATAAAAATTCATAAAAAATTCTGAAAGGAACATTAGATCATAACATAAAGTCATAGTTCACCCTTGAGACTACATAAGTTAATGTACATAGTCACATGATTGATTGGGTTAACTCCCTAATCCCATTGTGTGCATGGGATACTACTATTAGGCATCATACATGGAATCACTTTAGATTTCAACATTTCTCAGTGCATTGAAGGGCTATATAATTCTAGTCATACCCATCACATAATTGAAAAAAAGTACCATAGGGGTTTAGGTTCACTCCCCATTCCATTCCTTCAATCACATAATATCCAAGTTCTATTCTTTGGAATTAAAAACATAAAAATATTTATTTTATATCATTAGGACCAAAAATATTCTTTAATTATCATAAACATTAATATCTATTTCATGAAAATTTAATTTAATTTTTTATACATGTATCCTGATAAAAGTAGTTTTTCATGAAATGACTTGTGTAAATTTACATTCATATACATATATACATATATAACAGTTTTACATAAAAAGATACATATATATTAGAATAAAACATTATTTATTCTCCACACACATATTTATAGGTATGAATAACGACTTATATATATATATACATGCATTTATTTACATACATATAGGAAATAAATAGTTTTTCAAAAATTGATACGTATATAAATACATTTATATATATAAATACTTATTGATGTAAGATTAAAATTTTGTTTCACCATAAAATAATACATATATAGATACTTATACATATATATACTATTTTAAAAAAATCATATTAAATGTTCTATTTATAAATATATATATATATATATATATATATATATATAATTTTTTAAATACAACATATTTTTAACATAAGAATAAATTTTGAAAAAATCGATAACTTCACTTTCACTTAAAGTGGCCTAATCAAGAAAATATTTTTATGAAGACAAAACAATGGGAGAACGTGATTTTTAACATGAAAAGAGGTAATATATATACATATATTTGAATCATTATTATTAAAACAATAATTTTAAAAATTGAATAACATACTATATATATACATAAGAGAGAAATTAATGTTTAAATAAAAATCGAGAAAATCATTCTCATGAAATGTTTTTGTAGAACAGTTTTATAAACCCAAGATGACCCCCTTACCATTATAAAAAATAATTAAAATACCATTAGACAATACCCATTGATGGAAACCGATTTTTCATATAAAAATATTAAATTTAGAAATAGTTCCAAATATTAAACCAAATTTCCCCTTAATATCATACAGATATAATTTAAATTTTTTTTCATAGATAAAAAAATATTTTTAAACATCTAAAACAAATTAACATAAAATCTAAAATGGATAACCCACTTTAATCATTTATGTATATACTATTTTCATAATGAAATGGAAAATTCTCTTTCACATAAATAGTTTTGAAACAAATCACCTTCATATGAAAAATCATGAAAATAAATAAATGCATGAAAAATAAGTAGTTCCCTTACATAAATATAAACTTGAAAAGAAAAAATTTAAAAATAAAAACATTTTTTATTTTAAAAGAAGAAAAAAAGAATTGTTCATGATATATAAAAATTAAATTCCCTTAATTGATTTATATAAAATAAGAAAACATTATTCTACTACTTTATAGCTTGAAAAAACTCTCTCTATCAAACTTGGTTCTCTTACATAGGGTGTAGTACTTAGGGATGATTCTAAAAAATGGCATTGGTACTTATTTATAAATTTCACAGATAATTAAAAGTCATAAAATATACATTTTTATACTCATATTGTAGTGGATTCATATATAATCTGTGTTGAGGTGTAAAATTAATAATAATAAAATAGAAAATAGTATTTTATATATCTATATGAATGTTTTTTAAAGAAACAGTCCAAATCGAGGGGAAAATGAAATGGAATGGTGATTGAAATGTCGATTACAACCAAATATA
Organism: Viscum album; assembly: GCA_963277665.1. NCBI lineage: Eukaryota > Viridiplantae > Streptophyta > Magnoliopsida > Santalales > Viscaceae > Viscum > Viscum album. Next base: position 790,771,188 of record OY728162.1, on the reverse strand, counting down.
AAAAACAGAGTGAAAACCCAGATTGTCGCACCCCAAACCGTGCGTTTATTTTATTTTATGATTTCTTTGGCTTTAAATTATTTTTTTGCTTTGGTTCACGTTCAGTCTCGGATGAAAGTTTTGAGTTTTGATAAAAAGTATGCATCTTGGGTTCGACGTCGTCGGAAGCGCGGGTAGAGCGCGACACCGCGCGGCTTCGCCCATGCAACTGCGTGGCCTCTTCTGCTTAGAGGAATTAAAAATAAATTAGAAATTGTCAATTTAGATTGTCTTAATATTTTTATGGCTGTTAATAATTATTTTTATTATTTAAGATGAAATGAATATTTTTATCATTTGTATTTTTATCGCTATGTTTATTATTATCATTATTATTATTTTTATCATTATGTTATAAATAAATAAGTAATGAAATTTTTGATGTTGCGGATAATAGTATAATAGTTATTAAATATGATTTGTTATTAATCTTTATTATTGTAATTATTATTATTGTAATTTCTTATTATCATGATTTTGATTTGTTTTAATTTTATTTCTCTTTTCTTATTTTATTTTCTTTTTCTTCTAACCCTAGCCCCCTTTATATATATATACCTTTCTTTTTTCTTTCTCCCCGCAGGAGCCGCCTCCTCCGCTCTTTGCTCGATCCGCAGCAACCCCTCCTACCTCCTGCTGCAGCGCACCCCCCCCCCCCCCCCCCGACCTCGTCTCCTCTTTCGCGAAGAAGCCGACGCCGCTGCTCCCCTACTGCACCCACTCCAGATCCGCCTCCCTCCCAGGCTTGCTGCGCACCCCTTCGGAGCTCCCCCATCTCCTATTTCTTTCCCTCATCTCGGCTCCCCCTCACTCCGTCTGCTTACGCAGTGATCCGCGCGAGCCGCTGGCCTCCACCTCCCTGTCCAGCGCCACCTACTGCACCCCTCCCTCTCGTTTGCAACACCGGCCTCGTCCGCCGCAGCACCCGGCGCCCTCCTCAGCAGCCAGCACGCGACCCCCCCCCCCTTCAGCCGGATCTCCAGCGGCCTCCCACCCTCCTGGTGCGCGAAACACCCCACGCAGCCATCCCGTCGGCCTCTCGCCGCCAACTCCCGCTGTCCACTCACCCTCCTTCCTCCCTTGCAGCAGCCCGCACTCAGCAGCCCCCCGGTATCCGTTTTCCTCTCCCCCTCCCTCCTGGTGCAGCGCGCCGGCCTCCCTCCGCACGAACCCCTCTTCTTCTTCCTCCTCTTCTTCTTCTCTTCTTCTCCTTCCCTTCTTCTTCTTCTCTTCTTCTCCTTTCCTTCTTCTTCTTCTTCTCTCCTTCTTCTTCTTCTCCTTCTCTCCTTCTTCCTCTTCTTCTTCTCTTTTTCTTCTTCTTTTCTTTCTCCTTCTTCTGCTCCGCCGCACAGGTCCGTTTTTTTTATTTATTTTAATTTAATTTTCTATTTCATTTTATTTAATATGTTAATAATTTTTTTATTATAAAATTATGATTTATGTGATCATTATTATTATTAATGTTAGTATTGCTATTATTATTATTATTATTATTATTTTTATTAATTTTATTATTATTATTATTATTATTAATTTTATTACTATTATTATTATTATCATTATTATTTTCATTATTATTATTATTATTAATTTTATTATTATTATTATTATTATTATTAATTCTATTACTATTATTATTATTATTATCGTTATTATTATTATTATTATTAATTTTATTATTATTATTATTATTATTATTATTGTTGTTGTTACTATTATTAATATTATTTTTATTATTTTTGTTATTATTATTATTATTATTATTTTGTTGTTATTATTATTATTATTACTATTATTAATATTATTATTTTTATCATTATTGATTATTATTATTGTTATTGTTATAATTATTACTATTAGTATCGCGGTTATTATTATTCTTGGTTCTTCTTTGCTTTGTTAGGGGGTTTTTATCAATTTATGTTTCGTTTGGTAGGATTGTTATTTGATGGCCCGTGCAGGGTGTTTCCGAGTGAGCACCATCGCCACACCTTGTCTCCGAGGTTCCGTTGTTGTCGCGCTTCAGTTCCAAGGTGAGTTTTTCTTCCCGCCGCTTGGTTTCACGTGCTCTGGTGAGTTTTTGGATGTGTCTAAGTCCTTGATTTTGTTTATGCAGAGTATTAGACTTTGTCACGTAGTCTCGGACACACGTCGTGTCATCGCGCCTTAGATCCGAGGTTGTTGTGTCGACGCGCTTGGTTTTGAGGTAGGTTCCCTTTGCACTGCTTTTAAAATTTAAGTTATATTATTTCATGCTGTTTGCGCACCCTAATTGTTTAAAATCAACATTTTATTAATTTTAAAAAATATGAGATAATATACGTTAATAAATTTTTAATATAAGATGGTTAATTTTTAAATGGTTATTTAATGTCAAAATAAGCCGTTTATTTTATACACGACACCTGAAACATCCTTGTGACGAGCGGACACCCAATAATGAAAGAATGTCTGTTTGGATTTTAAACATAATTCACGGAATATAAAATAGAGTTCTTGTTTAAGGAGAAATGATTTCTTTTGATGTGTGAACAAATACTTTGGTTCGTTTGAGAAATTGCCCAGTTGGATCTTAAAGATTATTTGGAAAAAGAAAATGGTTTGGTTTGGTTTATAAAAATATTGTTAGCCTGTGACGTAGTGTTTTTTTCTAGGTTCTTTAAATAGTTTTAAACTGGTGTTGGTAGTGATTGTGAACTATATTAAATACCCGTTTGGCACTTTATGGAAAGCGATAAAAATGTTTTGATAAAAACCCTCTTAGGGCAACTCTCATGCCTTGGTTGCAATGGATTGTTTGGGAGGCCGCGCTTAGAGGCTCCCGGGTACTTGAGTAGAAAAAGGCATGAGGTTGTTCCACGGAGTGGCTCGGGTGATGCCTGTTGTGCTTTATATATATATATGTATATGATTGGATGCTCGGTTGGCATTAGTTGGCTCACCCCTTTTTCAAACACTTGAGACATGTGAATCTGGCATATTGAGAGAATATTCTAAGAACGATTGCTGCACTGGTAGGTTATGGTACTGACCAGTGGCCCATATTAGGTGGATATATTGGGTTTATTGCTATGGGATTTTCCCTCGACCTGCCCGTGAGTGGATGGTCGAGCATATTGTGCGTTTTGATTTCATTGTGACATGTCGATAAGGATGATTTCTCATGTATTGGTGTCTTCTGGTTTATTCTCGATCTCCTAGGTTCACCCATGTCTATTCAGCTTTTGTAGCTTGCAGTAATGATTATGATGCTCACATGTATACCTACATTGCCCTTGCTGTATGCTTTACTTGTGCATTCTGGCGTATTGTTTTCCTTGTAAAGTGATAAATTCCTTTTTAATAGGTTTCTAAAAATTGTTTTCAAATGGAAGTGTTTTTATCCATTTTGTACAAATTTGAAAATTTAAACATCACTTTCCCCCTTTCCTGAAATGTCATTGACACTAATGAAATGAACCCAAATTTTGAAATGGCTAAGGGCAATGGTTCGTACTTTGTTTTTAAGTAAAATATTTATAAAAACATACTTTTATAAATTGTAGTTCAAACTTGAGATGATGTTTCTTTTATTTTAAAGGTAGTGCATTGGGAATAGATATTGGGCTACCCTATTGAGTTTTAATACTCACGCCTATAGTTGTTTTCTGTTTTTAGTGTTTGTGCAGGCTATAGCTTGAATGCGCTCGCCTAAGGCGACGCTTGATCGTTGAGTCGGAGAGCGACCCGCGAGGTCGCACGGAGTTGTTCGGACGTCGTGTTTGGTTAGTTTGATTCCTGGTTGTTCATGTTTAGTCACTTTGTTTAGTTTACCTTTTTTTTTCTGCGCTGCTCTGTTTTATCTTTGCATTTTATTTATTTATATTGGGAGAAATCGTTCCCACAGTCTCTAATGATGCCCCGGCGCTTGTCGCCAGCCCAGGAGGATCGGGAACGCCTCTCGGGCCATGCCGCGGACCGGCTCGGGTGACCGGTTCCGGATCGACCCGGGTTGGTTCATGACAAAATGGTATCAGAGGAGGTTAGCTTTTAGCGACCTCACTTTTCAGAGCGCCCTTTGTTATTTGGGATGTCAAGGTAGATGGAGTAGGATTGTCGGGACTTGAGGGGTAGGTTCGAGAAGAGAGTCGCGAACTCTTGCCTGTACTGATCCTCAGGTTTCCATGGGAAGTCCCGTTTAATTGGTTTGTTTGGGTTTTTATGGAAATGGTTTGCGATTGGGGTACGACAAATGGAGTTGGGCTAATAGTCCTAAGCCGCATGGCCTGGCAAGCCATGTGGAGCTAGGGGCATGGTCCAAGAAGGCTCTCTGTGTCAGTGACGTGTTTGGCATATGGCCGCCAACCATATGGTCAAGTCGTCTACTAACACTAGTCCCCTGTTTGAGTTGTTTTGGGTTCCCCCTTGATTTCTGAAAGTGGTTTGAATCAGAAAAGTTGGTTTTGAAAAAAAATGGTTGTTTGAAATAACATGTTTGATTTGCAGATTGTTTTAAAAGAAGTGGTATGAATAAATTGTTTTCGTAAAATGAAGTTGCTCTGTTTTGGCCTTGGTGTTCCGATGAGTACTCACATGCATTTTGGTATGTTGGAAATGTGGATGGATTTCTGGTATGGTGTATGGATGCCCTGGGTGGCACGGATACATGCATGTGAGTGAGGCTCTAAAGAATACCAATGACGAAGGTTTAACCCACTAAGATCGTTCTAAATTAAAGAAGTTTTCAAAGAGAAAAGTTTTGATAACTTGATTTCTTGTGTTTTGAACTTATCACTGATGCAGTGATTGATTTTGAGGCTTTTATTCATTCGTTGAGTTGGCCTTGATTGGGTTTTTGACTTCTCCTTGTCCAGCGGTTATCCCTTTGAAGCTTCAATGGGTGATCGTAGTGTGGTTGATCAACCTAAGGATTTTATGCTTGAGTTTCGGAAGTTGGATCCACCTCTCTTTTATGGTCAAGAAGAAACTTCTGTGGCAGAGGAGTGGATGCGGAAGATTGAAAGGGACTTTAGCCTCATTGAGTTTCCCGAATCGTTGAAGGTCAAGTTTGCGACCTTCATGCTTGAAGGTTCACCGTGGATGTGGTGGAAGTCAGTGTCTCGGAACAAGCCCCGTCAAGAGATTACTTGGGAGTTTCTCAAGGCCTCGTTCATTCATCAGTATTTCTCTGAGGAAGAAAGGGTGAGAAAGGGGATGGAGATGTGTTGTCTGCAGCAGGGCGACAGATCTGTGTTGGAATATTTCCAGCGCTTTGTAGATCTAGTACCTTATGATTCAGAGTATGCCACAAATGACCTCGTGAAGGCTCGACGCTTCGAGGCGGATCTCCGCCCTGATCTACAGTTGAAGGTTTCAGAGTCCAACCTGACTTCTTTTGTCGATGTGGCGAGACAAGCTTTTCATGTCGAAGCCATGATGGCAGGAGTGCTCGAAGTAGTTCTACCTCCTTCGATCCCTAAGAGCAGTGGTGAAGATTCTGGAAAGGAGATGAGTATGCAAATGGAAGTGGATGGATCAGGTAGTGGAATCAAGAGGCCTCGGGATCTTTCATCAACCTATTCGGTACGAGAGATTATTGTGTGTTATCAATGTGGCAAGCGGGGTCACAAGAAGTCATCGTGCCCAAGCACTCCGAAGCCCTGCCAGGCGTGTGGACGTCTGGGTCACTTGCGACGATTTTGTCGGGGCGTTGCAAGGAAGTGTCACAGAGGAAGTTCTCAGAAGTAATGTGTTGTAGGGTCTTTGTTCAAAGTTCCCAGTGTATGTTTCCTTTCAGTGTAAGTGATCTATTATCGTGGCCTATGTATGGGTGTTGTTTTGGGTTTGAAATGTATGGGAACTTCATGGGTCTTTTGACGAACCTCGGCTTTCAATGCTGGTGTGTTTTTAATTTTAAAATCTTGTCCTTTCTTTTGTCAAATCAAAAGATGCATGTTTCTTGTTGGGATTATCAGAACCTGACTGCGAGGCAGGAGATGCTTCATCTATCAGAGCTCCAACCAAAAGGTCTCGGAGTGAAGCCAGCGTGTAGTCAGGAACCCCCGGGGGAAAATTTTAAAGAGTCCGGTTAAAGTCGCGCCTCTATCGTCGTGGTGAGATAGTTTTGGTGTTGTTGCTCTGGTTTCTCTGTCGTTGTAGTTTTACTCTTGTCGCAAAGCGCGCGATGGACTTATCCCTCACGTAGTGTCGGGAATCGTGCCTCTTGGATGTAAGTTGTTGACCAGTGACCTTGCGTGGGCCACTGATGTAAATCAGTTGCGGCCCTGGTTTGTGTCCATCCCGAAGTGATGGGTCGTGAGTAGTCGTACGTCGTAGTTTTAGTGATTTGATCCTTAGACCCACCCTCCCCGCCCATGGGGTTAGGGTTTTAGTTGCTCAAAGTATCCATTTAAGCTTATATCCCTTTCGGATGGGAGTAAGTGGTTTAAATGTTTTTTCTGTGCTTTTATAGCTTGAGTAAGGCCCGGTTCTGACCTAAGTTGGATTTCTGGTTGGTCGCTAAGAGGTCAGTCCTTTTATGGTGGGGAGACCCACCATGAGTCTCGTTGGGTTTTCTCCTAAATAGTTATCGAATTCTAGTGGAGTTCTTATGGTGGGGAGCCCGTTCGGGCAATGAGGATCAGTCCCGCTGGTAGTCGTTGTGATGTCCATGAGGTAAGAGGTTGGATCGTGTTCTGTGAAATCCTTAGGTGTTGATCGATCGGCTGGTTGGTGTTGTGGCTATCCGAGGGAGGAAAGCATTATGATGGGGAGAATTGTCGCACCCCAAACCGTGTGTTTATTTTATTTTATGATTTCTTTGGCTTTAAATTATTTTTTGTTGTGGTTCACGTTCAGTCTCGGATGAAATTTTTGAGTTTTGATAAAAAGTATGCATCTTGGGTTCGACGTCGTCCGAAGCACGGGTAGAGCGCGACACCGCGCGGCTTCGCCCATGCAACTGCGTGGCCTCTTCGGCTTAGAGGAATTAAAAATAAATTAGAAATTGTCAATTTAGATTGTCTTAATATTTTTATGGCTGTTAATAATTATTTTTATTATTTAAGATGAAAGGAATATTTTTATCATTTGTATTTTTATCGCTATGTTTATTATTATCATTATTATTATTTTTATCATTATGTTATAAATAAATAAGTAATGAAATTGTTGATGTTGCGGATAATAGTATAATAGTTATTAAATATGATTTGTTATTAATCTTTATTATTGTAATTATTATTATTGTAATTTATTATTATCATGATTTTGATTTGTTTTAATTTTATTTCTCTTTTCTTATTTTATTTTCTTTTTCTTCTAACCCTAGCCCCCTTTATATATATACCTTTATTTTTTCTTTCTCCCCGCGGGAGCCGCCTCCTCCGCTCTTTGCTCGATCCGCAGCAACCCCTCCTACCTCCTGCTGCAGCGCACCCCCCCCCCCCCCCCGACCTCGTCTCCTCCTTCGCGAAGAAGCCGACGCCGCTGCTCCCCTGCTGCACCCACGCCAGATCCCCCTCCCTCCCAGGCTTGCTGCGCACCCCTTCGGAGCTCCCCCATCTCCTATTTCTTTCCCTCATCTCGGCTCCCCCTCACTCCGTCTGCTTACGCAGTGATTCGCGCGAGCCGCTGGCCTCCACCTCCCTGTCCAGCGCCACCTACTGCACCCCTCCCTCTCGTTTGCAACACCGTCCTCGTCCGCCGCAGCACCCGGCGCCCTCCTCAGCAGCCAGCGCGCGACCCCCCCCCCCCCCCCCCTTCGGCCGGATCTCCAGCGGCCTTCCACCCTCCTGGTGCGCAAAACACCCCACGCAGCCATCCCGCCGGCCTCTCGCCGCCAGCTCCCGCTGTCCGCTCACCCTCCTTCCTCCCTTGCAGCAGCCCGCACTCAGCAGCCCCCCCCCCCCCCGGCATCCGTTTTCCTCTCCCCCTCCCTCCTGGTGCAGCGCGCCGGCCTCCCTCCGCACGAACCCCTCTTCTTCTTCCTCCTCTTCTTCTTCTCTTCTTCTCCTTCCCTTATTCTTCTTCTCTTCTTCTCCTTTCCTTCTTCTTCTTCTTCTATCCTTCTTCTTCTTCTTCTTCTCTCCTTCTTCCTCTTCTTCTTCTCTTCTTCTTCTTCTTTTCTTTCTCCTTCTTCTGCTCCGCCGCACAGGTCCGTTTTTTTTATTTATTTTAATTTAATTTGCTATTTCATTTTATTTAATATGTTAATAACTTTTTTATTATAAAATTATGATTTATGTGATCATTATTATTATTAATGTTAGTATTGCTAATATTATTATTATTATTATTATTATTATTATTAATTTTATTATTATTATTATTATTATTAATTTTATTACTATTATTATTATTATCATTATTATTTTCATTATTATTATTATTATTATTAATTTTATTATTATTATTATTATTATTATTATTATTAATTCTATTACTATTATTATTATTATTATCATTATTATTATTATTATTATTATTAATTTTATTATTATTATTATTATTATTATTATTATTATTTTAGTTACTATTATTAATATTATTTTTATTTTTTTTGTTATTATTATTATTATTATTATTTTGTTGTTGTTATTATTATTATTATTACTATTATTATTATTATTATTTTTATCATTATTGATTATTATTATTGTTATTGTTATAATTATTACTATTAGTATCGCGATTATTATTATTCTTGGTTTGTCTTTGCTTTGTTAGGGGGTTTTTATCAATTTATGTTTCGTTTGGTAGGATTATTATTTGAGGGACCGCGCAGGGTGTTTCCGAGTGAGCGCCATCGCCGTGCCTTGTCTCCGAGGTTCCGTTGTTGTCGCGCTTCAGTTCTGAGGTGAGTTTTTCTTCCCGCCGCTTGGTTTCACGTGCTCTGGTGAGTTTTTGGATGTGTCTAAGTCCTTGATTTTGTTTATGCAGAGTATTAGACCTTGTCACGTAGTCTCGAACACACGTCGTGTCATCGCGCCTTGGATCCGAGGTTGTCGTGTCGACGCGCTTGGTTTTGAGGTAGGTTCCCTTTGCACTGCTTTTAAAATTTATGTTATATTATTTCATGCTGTTTGTGCACCCTAATTGTTTAAAATCAACATTTTATTAATTTTAATAAATATGAGATAATATACGTTAATAAATTTTTAATATAAGATGGTTAATTTTTAAATGGTTATTTAATGTCAAAAGGAGCCGTTTATTTTATACACGACACATGAAACATCCTTTTGATGAGAAGACACCCAATAATGAAAGAATGCCCGTTTGGCTTTTAAACATAATTCACGGAATATAAAATAGAGTTCTGGTTTAATGAGAAATGATTTCTTTTGATGCGTGAACAAATACTTTGGTTCGTTTGAGAAATTGCCCAGTTGGCTCTTAAAGATTATTTGGAAAAAGAAAATGGTTTGGTTTGGTTTATAAAAATATTGTTAGCCTATGACGTAGTGTTTTTTTTTCTGGGTTCTTTAAATAGTTTTAAACTGGTGTTGGTAGTGATTGTGAACTGTATTAAATGCCCGTTTGGCACTTTATGGAAAGCGATAAAAATGTTTTGATAAAAACCCTCTTAGGGCGACTCTCATGCCTTGGTTGCAATGGATTGTTTGGGAGGCCGCGCTTAGAGGCTCCCGGGTACTTGAGTAGAAAAAGGCATGAGGTTGTTCCACGGAGTGGCTCGGGTGATGCCTGTTGTGCTTTATATATATATATATGTATATGATTGGATGCTCGGTTGGCATTAGTTAGCTCACCCCTTTTTCAAACACTTGAGACATGTGAATCTGGCATATTGAGAGAATATTCTAAGAACGATTGCTGCACTGGTAGGTTATGGTACTGACCAGTGGCCCATATTAGGTGGATATATTGGGTTTATTGCTATGGGATTTGCCCTCGACCTTCCCGTGAGTGGATGGTCGAGCGTATTGTGCGTTTTGATTTCATCGTGACATGTCGATAAGGATGATTTCTCATGTATTGGTGTCTTCTGGTTTATTCTCGATCTCCTAGGTTCACCCATGTCTATTCAGCTTTTGTAGCTTGTAGTAATGATTATGATTCTCACATGTATACCTACATTTCCCTTGCTGTATGCTTTACTTGTGCATTCTGGCGTATTGTTTTCCTTGGAAAGTGATAAATTCCTTTTTAATAGGTTTCTAAAAATTGTTTTCAAATGGAAGTGTTTTAATCCCTTTTGTACAAATTTGAAAATTTAAACATCACTTTCCCCCTTTCCTGAAATGTCATTGACACTAATGAAATGAACCCAAATTTTGAAATGGCTAAGGGCAATGGTTCGTACTTTGTTTTTAAGTAAAATATTTATAAAAACATACTTTTATAAATTGTTGTTCAAACTTGAGATAATGTTTCTTTTATTTTAAAGGTAGTGCATTGGGAATAGATATCGGGCTACCCTACTGAGTTTTAATACTCACGCCTATAGTTGTTTTCTTTTTTTAGTGTTTGTGCAGGCTATAGCTTGAATGCGCTCGCCTAAGGTGACGCTTGATCGTTGAGTCGGAGAGCGACCCGCGAGGTCGCACGGAGTTGTTCGGACGTCGTGTTTGGTTAGTTTGATTCTTGTTTGTTCATGTTTAGTCACTTTGTTTAGTTTACCTTTTTTTTCTGCGTTGCTCTGTTTTATCTTTGCATTTTATTTATTTATATTGGGCGAAATCGTTCCCACAGTCTCTAATGATGCCCTGGCGCTTGTCGCCAGCCCGGGAGGATCGGGAACGCCTCTCGGGCCATGTCGCGGACCGGCTCGGGTGACCGGTTCAGGGTCGACCCGGGTTGGTTTGTGACACAGATAAAATATGAAATTAATTTGAATCCATTCTTTAATATGGTACCCTCATCGAAGAGACCAAAAAACGATCAACAGGTCATGGCTGAATACGATTGAGGAATAAAGGACACACAGGTCATCATATACCATAACAATTAATGAAAAAGGAATTATATAAATATTTGAATTCTATAAAATAAAAAAAACCTTTCATGGTTAGGTTGAAGTAGATCAAAACTTAATCTAATCATATCTCTCACAGAAATGAAACCCTAACTCATGGTTGAACACCTTTTGACAATGCTGACCTTATAGAGCCCTCGTCAATTGTCATATATTTCTTGGACTCCTCATCCACATTTGGTCTTTCTACATCAAAACCCCCCTCCGTGGCTCGACCTCCATCATTCTTGGATCAATCGCTCTCCCTCAAACACACTCGATGACTGAACCCTTTTTCCAATTACCCAATTTTCATTTTTAATCAACATCTCCCCACCCCTGTTATCACATTATCTCTCTTTTTTATCATTTTGTTTTATTGTTGTTTAACAAATCTTACAACGTTTTTTTCAAAAATATTTTTTCACTTTGTGATTATTATTTGTTTTAACATTTTTTCATATATAATTTTAGTTATTTAAATATATTTTTAATATGTATCATATTAATTTTAATTCATAATTTCATATAAATATATTTATACTCAAAATTCGTAAAAATCATTTAAATTTATAATATTTGATAAATATATTACTATAATTTATTTAAAAAATTAATTATTGAATTTAAGTACCATCATTTTTTTATTAAATTGTAATTATTATAATTTATTTATTAAAATCACATATTATTTCATGAATAAAAAATAAAAAATAAAATAAAATTATATGTTAACCAATATTGATTGTGGAAAAACATTTTAGTTTTAAAAATATTTTATAAAAAACATATTTTAGTTGTCAATTTAACATGTAATTCAAAATGAATATTGATAATTATTTGATAATTATTTTACCATTAAAATAAACTTTTGATTTTATCATACAAAACATATGTTTAAAAAAAATTAAAAATAGTTTCGTTAAAATATTCATTTATACTATAAAAAAATCATTAGTTTATAATTTAAAATCAAATCTTATAATAATTAATTTAAAACATTATAAAATATTATAAATAAAAATATAATTGATAAAACAATTTAATAAATTTTCACTTCTCATAAAGGTATTATTATTATTACTATTATTATTGAATAATAATACAAATATTCCCAAGTATTTTTATTTAATTTTATATTTTTAATCTTAACATATAACTAAAATTTATTTTCCATTATTTAAAATAGAAAACGTATTAATATTAGTTATGTTACAATATTCCCCCTTAAAAGAATTTCATTCTCAAAATTCCCTTTCGATACCTATTGAAATTCTAAATTTCACTATTCATAATTAAGAAATCTAGGAGTGCTAGATTTTTTTATTAAAGTAAAATCCTATAAAATTTACATAAGGTCCCAAAATTTTCAAAGGGTTTATCCGTATCTTCAACTATAAATATTTCTAAACCTTTTCTCTGACATATAATATAATGACCCAAGACCTATTTTATTTTTAAATAATTAATATATTATGTAAAAACATGAGATTGAAAAGGTTTAGAGTTTTAGAGATTCTGCTACATAGGAGAATTATAATTACAACCCTAAAAAAAGAAATGACAATAAAACCATTCTTAGGCTTTGCAATGGTTAAACATCATAAAGGGGTCCTGGATAGTCACTCTATTCTACATGTCCTTATTCCCTAAGAAAATATGATTTGAAAAACATGGGGTGAGAAAAAGATGCTCAGTAAGGGGTTTCAAAACATGTGGAAACATGTCTGGATTTTTTCAATTCAACATAAAAATTAAAACATGTGATACATCTAGAGAATTAAATATTTATAAAATAATTTTTTGATATAAAAATCTTCATATTTATTTCTAAATAGGTTTCAAAATATGTATCCTTTATAATAATACATTTCATTCATTTATGAAATAATAAAAATTTCTCTTGATAACTCATAAACATTCATAAATAGTTATCTGAAACACCTTGGATTATAACATGAAGTCACGGTTCACTCCAGACAAAACATAACATGATGGACATAGTCCCATGATTTATTAGGTTTACCCTTTAATCCCATATTGTTCTTGGGATACGCGTCACGTGCACCATACATGACATCTCATTCGATCTCAACATTACCCAATAAATTAGAGAAATATATATCTCATGGAACACCTGTCACATGTTTGGACAAAATGCCAAAAATTGTTTGGGTTCACTCACTATTCCATGCCTTCATTGACATAATATCCAAGTATAATTATTTGGAATTAAAAACATTACAAATTGTATTTTACATCATAAGGACCTTGAAGATTCTTAAAAAATCATGAGCTTTGATGTCCATTTCCTAAAAAGGGAAATTACTTTGCTATACGTGTTCCATGATAAAAGTAGTTTTTAATGAAATGAAATTTTTAAGTATACATTCATATACATATATATGTACATAACAGTTTTACATAAAAAGATACATATATATATATATATATATATATTTTATTACAAATATATTGGAATAAAACAATATTGCATCCATGTACACATATGCATAGGTAAGAATAATGATGAATATGAAACTTATATATATACATTCATTTATTTACATACATATCGAAAAAAAATAGTTTTACATAAATTGATACATATACAAATACATTTATATATAAACATGTCAATTGATGTTAGATTAAAATTTTGTTTCACCTTAAAATAATACATATGTATATACATATGTATACATGTTTTAAAAAAATCATATGAAATGATATATTTATGTCTATATATACACACACATATGCTTATTCAAAAATAAAATTAATTTAAATTAAACATAAATTTTAAAAAAATCGATAAATTCTCTTGCAGATAAAGTTGTTCAATCAAAAAATAATTTTATAAAGAGAAAACTGTTGGATGACATGATTTTCAACATTGAAATCTGTATATATATATAGACATATATTTTTAATATTATTATTTAAAAAATAATTTTGAAAACTAAATAACAAGTCATGTATATATATTGGATACCAATCAAGGTAATTTTTTTTAAAAAAAATATTTTTAATAAAATAAATCTCACAAATAATTTTGGAAGAAATGTTTTATAAACTCAAAATGACCCCCTTCCCATTATAAAAAGTCAATTGAAATACCATTATTCCATATCGATGAAATAAAAAAAAAATTTAATTGAAAATATTAAATCTAGAAATAGTTTAAAATATTTAACCAAATTTCCCCTTTTTATCATAAATATATAATTAAAAATTATTTATATAGATAAAATTAAATAGTAATAAACCGCTAAAAAATTGACATAAAAGATAAAATTAATAACCCAATTGAATCATTTGGGAATATTTTATTTTCACAAAATTAATAAATGTTATCTTACATATCAATAGTTCTTAAACAAATCACCATCTTGTGTAGGAGCATGAAAAGAAATAATTGTATGAAAAATAAGTAGTCTCCTTACATAAATATAAACATGATAAGAAAAAATTTAAAACTAAAAACATGTTTTATTTTGAAAAAAAAACAAACAAAAAAATGTTTGAGGATATTGAAAAAATAAGTTCCCTTACTTCATTTACATAAAATCAGGAAACCTCCTTCTGCTGATACATAGTTTTCAAGAACACCCCATATCTCACTCACTTCTCTTAAACGGGGTACATTATATTAGTACAATTACCAGTGAAAGGAAGATGTGCTTATATAGACACATGAATCAGAATTAATTTACTATTTTTACTCACTTTAAAATATAATGAAGTAAAATATGGTTCCTCTTCCATCAACCAGGTGTGTAAATTCACATAAGAGTTAAGGGATCAAGAGTCTGTGTATGGGTGATTAAATTATATATCAATTTTTTCATGAATATTCATTTAATTTATTAATCAATTTGAGTCACTAATTCGAAACATATTTATTAGTTAGTATTTTGAAAATGGAATTATTAAGAAAGGAAATAAAATCTAGTTGATAAAATTAAATATTAATAATATAATGGATTTGTCGTTTATTTTAAATATTGAACATAATGAAATTAGTTTGATCGTATTATTTGATAAATAGATATAGATTGCCTTAATTAAAATAAATAAATTTTACCTTAAGAAAATGTTAAGCATAGAAAAATATTGAAACTAAATTATTAAACCCAATTAATGAATGAAAGATGTTGGTATATCGTTCATAAATCAACTTTGAAATTGATCCTTTAATTCTATATTTAATAGATTATTTTAATACCGTTATACTTTTTTTTAAATTTTTTCGATCCCTCTAAATTTATATATTTCTAATTAAAAATAAGGCATATGCCATTATATTTTGTATTATATGTATCACTCATGGGACCTACCATGGACCTTCACTATTAGATGACTTATTAGAATAATACAAATCATGAACAATTAATTTTTAATCAAAATTACCCACTCGAATTGATAATTCTAGTGGGATGGCCAATGTTTTTCACACTATTGGTAGTGATCAAGGGTGAACATTGGAGTATAGTAATTTTTTTATAATAAATTCTATTTTTTAATTATTAATATTTTTTTAATTCTCTTTATGTGTATATTTGTTTTTTTTTCATTTTAGGAAATATAATTCATGACTGAGATCCCAAAAAACATGATCAATGAGCCTCGATGAATGAGAAATTATTTATTATAACCCTATGAACAATAGGTTTATATGTCTATAAAAATTATTTACCATCCAATAGAATATTCTTTCAACTAAACCCAATGTACGTCGAGGAAATTTGTCCAATGAGATCCATCATAATGCAGCACCACAAATTCGCTAAGCTAGAGTCACAATTTACTATGATTTATCATCTATTTTTTGTTTTTCCTCTATTTTTATTCATATTTTGAATGAGATGAACAATTGTAAGATTAAATAGAGCCTATTACTAATAAAAAAAATTGGGATGATTTAGTGGCAAGAAAAATGAAGATATACATAGAAAATTGACTATCCTCAGTGAAATTTATGATTTTTTCAACATGAATTGAGTAACATAAAATTATATATGATTCAGGGTATTCAAATTCGCTCTCTATATCGAAGAAATAGATTGGTTAATGATTTAACTCAATTGTTACATGAAAACCTAGGATAACATATAAGAATGATTATTATACAAATACTTTCTCTATGTTGGATGTAGAAGATTAAAAATAAAATCCCCATCATTTCCGAAGTAAATGGATAATATATATTTGAAACATTTGATAAAATAAAATAGTTCAAAAGGATGTTTTTACATAATAGAATCGATGCATTCCTATAAAATAATCAATTAATTATTTTTTACGTCCTATGACTTGATTCATAATAGATGACCTATCCCTTACATGATTATATATGAAAACATTTAATGTTTTAAAATACATTCTCTATGAGATTACTCATAATTAGAAATTATGAAAAAGTGATTAGAGTCCACTGAGGAGATAAATATTTTAATTGGATGACATCACCTTCTTGGATACCCAATTATAATTCTAGATAAATAAACGAAATAACTTATAATTTATAGTGGCACTAAATCAATCACAGTATTCATAACCAATAACACTCAAACCCATTTTATAATATAATGAGAGGTGAAGAGGACCCCCATATACCAAGGATTTTTTAGGGTTCCAAGGATAATAAAACTTTCAATTGCAACTATGTTAGTTATAATCAATCCCCCCCAAAATTCCCAAATACCTACAACCAATGGAGGTGGATTCAACAAAATCCATAACTAAATCCATTTTATAGAAAATATAAATGTTTATTAATTTTAAAATAAAATAATGGTGTACCCAAATATTCACTTCAACCACAATCCTTGAGGTTATTCTAACAATAACCACCCCCTCAACCATAAACCAACCAGCCTTCATAAAAATTATTTCCAAAAACACATTCATATCCCCTAAAAATTATATAAAGGAATGTTCCATACCTCATCCAAAATTATTCTCAATGGATTATAAGACGATATAAATCTAGAAATAATTTACAATAAACTACCTAAAACTCTAAGACCCAGTGGGAAAAATATATAAAACAATAATAGAGATACTACTTAGAACCCGGACGAGTAACGTGGAGAAAACGCAAGAGAGAAGTTGAAGGATATAAAAAAATTTCATGTGAGAGATGGAATAGAATAATAAAAATAGAATGAAAATTTTGTGTAAATGAAAAAATAATAGTTATGTGTCAAATATAAAAATTGATAAGATAAGGAGGATTAACAAGAAAAAGAAAACGAAAATTATAAGATGGTAAAATCTAGAAAATAAGTTTATAAGGAGAAGAATTAAATAAAAAAGATAGAACCATATAGACCCCCTATTTCTATCCTAGAGAGGATAAGGAAATTATGTTTTAAAATGCAATACAAAAACCTTTATATGGTTTCATACAACATTATATAGACATCTATTTTAAGAAATCCATTTATTAAATGTTGGATTATGATAGAATCATAATGTAATTACTATTAAAAAAAGATAATTCTAGATGTTTGTAGTGTTATATCACTATGAAAAGTGTGTTTAATAGAATTTAAAAAGAATTTACCCCCAAAGATGATAGATCTAAGAATATTTTTAAACATGTTCACCATTATTTCATACACATTCAAGAATAAACATTCTGACTTTGGAGTGATGGGGCAATTTTATTCCCCTATGTGTGTTTTTAATGATTGGATTGGATAATACAAATATGATATTATTTTCACTCTACTTATTGGTATATCGATGAATTTCCTAAGAGGATTTTTGAATATGTCTTATCATGGTGGAATTATTTAGATTTGCCTGAATTTTTTTATCCTCATTTTATAATAAGATAGATATATTCGCAGAATCCTTGGAAGACCATTCATTGAAACTGAAAAATCATTTATAAATGTCTACCAATGCTGAATTATTTCAAATTTAGTGATTAATAAGTTGTAGTATATCTTATTAATAATATTAATCATGGAATTAATCCATATTTTTTTTATATAATATTATCTTCTAAATACCACCCATCTATAATGAGTCTATAAATAGTAAATAAGGTAATATAATGAATCTAATTGATGATATGGTGGAAAATAATGAGGATAATTTAAAACTAGAGGGTGAGGAAGAATATGAAGTCATGAAAAAGAGAAAACACTTGTAAATAGATTCTTATCTGGAATAAATTCCTTCAATCATAAAAATAAAAATGATTCAGTATAATACATTGAAACAAACACTAGGGTACTTATTCTTGGGGAGAAAATGAATCATTAAAATTTATTATTAATGAATAAATAAGAAATTCATAGGAATAAAAATTTTTATATCTTTTATAAAATAATAGAAAATCACTTTGTTTTTTTCAATCATAAAATGAATTAAACCTATCAATTACACAAAAAACATACATCTATAATAAGGGTTAAAATAGAAAAAATAGCATCAAATAAGGAAAAAATCACTGAGATAAATATTTTAGAACACACATAGTTAATTTCCATTATCAATGGAATTAATCCTACCATTTTGACACAAATATCACAGTTAGATGATGTGAAAACAATAATATTGTTACTACAGGTGAGAATAACACAAACTATAAAATATTTTTCCAAGATAAAGGTTCTTAAAATACTTGATGTGGGGATCATCATATTAATAAAAAACATTAAATCCGTGAACCCATTATAAGTATTTCTAAATAAGGGTGGAAGACTATGATAATGAATTATGAAAATGAGATGATACCTACAGTGATAGTTACATGATATTGGGTATGCATAGACTATCAAATATTTGAAACATCTATAAAGAATGACAACTTTCCTTTATTATTCATGGATCAATTCTTAATAGGTTATCTCTATATATGTTCTTTTTAATTTTGTATTGATATTCTTCTTACAACCAAATACTGGTTTATGTAAATAACTAAGATAACACAATGTTTACCTACCCATATCAAACATTATCCTATCACCTCATGTATTTTGGAATTTTTAATGCACAAGTGACTTGCCAAAGGTGAATTCCACTAATTTTTCATAACATAGAGGAGGAATTTCATAAGATTCTCATCGATGATTTATCAGTATATGTGATATCTATTTAAGTGTTCTTATTCAAACATGATTTGGTACTTAAAATATTTGAAGAAAAATTATTTGTTCTCAATTGGGAAAAGTTCCACTTTATAGTTCAAGGTGATGTCATTCTAGTGAATATAATATCTAAACAAGGAATCAAGGTTGATCTTGTAATGAAAAAACTCATAAAATATTTCCACAATCATAATACAGTGAAAGAGATTTAAACATTTATCAGACATTATATATTTTTCCCCCACTTTATAAAATAATTTTTCTAGATATCTAGGCTATTCAACCATATTTTGTCAACGTATTTTTTCATATATGAATCATTATACAGCGAAGACTTCATTATATTGAAAAATAATTTGTTGTCCACACCAATCATGATATTTCTAAATTGGGGGAAAAATTTCCATATAATTTAAGATCCATGTGATTTCATTATAGAAGATACTCTAAGATAGTGGGTCGATAATATTTTTCAACCTATCAATTATGGAATCCATTACCATAATAAGTCCCAAATAAATTAATCTATCATTCTGAAGAAACTTATAATAATGGTTTTTTCTTTTGATAAGTTCAAAACATATTTAGTAATCTTTGAGGGGATTATCTACATAGATCATTCCTTTGAGTTATTTTCTAAAAAATAATTATAATCCATGCCTGATTTAGTGTATCTTAATACTATAATGGTTTTATAGGATTAGAATATAAAAAATAGATTAGATATTGTAGTGGCAGATCATTTTTTGAGATTACTCCAAAAGAATATAAAATAGGAGGAGAGATAAATTGATGATGAGTTCTTGGATGAGAATATTTTCTATAATGATTTACAATATCTTCCATGGTTTTTAAATATTATAGATTACTTAAAAAATGAGACCATAAATCCATGTTTTTTATATCAGTAATGAATAATATTTTTTGATAATTCAAGAAATATTTTTTCGATGATGACTTAGTATTCATGCAATGTAGTAAATGATTAATTTAGTGATGTGTTCCCAAACAAAAGGTGAATATCATTCTATAATTTTTCTATTCTCCACCAAATAGTGGAAACAGTTGACATGGTATAATAATGGCCATGATAATACATTGTGGATTATATTTAAGGAAATTCATAAAGATGAATGGGAGTTCATATGAGGCTATGATTGATGCCAATAAATACATAACATTGGGAAAAGAATTGATATTCCAAAAAAAATCACATTCTAAAAGATGAGGTGTTTGATGTATGGAGATTTGATTTTATGGGGACCTTATCAAGCTCCATGAGAAAAGAATAAATATTTGTGTATATGATTTACATGACTAAATTGGTGGAATATGTGCCCTCATCGAAGAATATATCCAATATAGTGATGAAATTGTTAATAAAGAACTTATTTTAACTTATTGTTATGTCCAGGTTAATCATAATTTCTTAAGGAGTAAATAAAATTATATATATTTGTGTGCACCAAAAAATTAAAGAGTTTCATAAAATACAATCTCCCCTCACCACCCACAAACCCATGGGAATGTAGAATTATCCAACTAATTGATCTTGAAGATTTGGGATAAATCTACATGTTCGATATGGAAAAATTAAAGAAAAATCATCATAATAATTTATACTAATAAATGATATATTTTAAAATTATGAATAGTATAACCCCATTTAGTATTTTTTATGAGAAACTGGGCCATTTACTTTTGTATCTCAAGAGTCAATAATATAGTTCTATGAAGAAAGTGGCTATTGAATCACCCCAATATAGTAGGAGACTGTTATATTTGGCCGAATTATAAAATTTTGAAAGAGATGCATATAAGAGTTAAAATATCCATAAATAGAAAATAAATAAGTGGAATGATTGATGAATCAACCATTGAATATTTATACCAGGAGTTACAATATATTTTTTTAAATATTTTTTAATATTGTTTCCAAGAAAACTACAGTCACATTGGTTATGACCCATCATTGCATAAATTCCTTTGCACATGGGAATATTTAGATCTAAAGAGGGAGTGAACCTTTATTCAAGTTCAATAAAAAAGGATGAATCAGTACATGGATAATTTCCATAATTAATTTATTCTATCTCTTAGTTTATACATAAAATATAAAGTTACTTCTAGATATTGACTTTAATTAATGTTCTAGGTGAGGAGAAACCTATGTATGTTTCCTTTTTTTAGTATTATACTTCTACATTATATAGGTTTAAAACTTTTAGGGTAAATTAGTTTATATAATCTAGGTGACCCTCCCATACCACCCTACTAAAGATCTATTTGAGACAACATAAATATTTAGAGGAGTAATAACCAATGGAGAAAAGAAATCATTTTTAAGGTGTCTCCAGATATATCATGTCATAACACACCACACCCCCAAGTAAAAATTCTAGACCCCTAAAACAAAATAATTAAGAACACTATAATAATTTAATGTTATTGGATAGAAAATAGCCTTTCCTTGATAGGGTGGGTTTACACTGTAACCCAACCCAAAAATATCGTAATATGGTGTGACAAATCTGGTTGTGATGGGAAGAAATTTCTCATTTTATAATGCTTCAAGATAGAAAAAAAATGAAACATTAATATTTATAGGGTATGCTTCATGTCATGATTTCAATCTAAAATAAATCACATAGGGATAAACTGATATTGTTTTTGAATGGTGTCCCACCGGGCATTGCAACTCTAGAGTACTACGTTTGAAAAAAACCATGGTTTTAGATCTAATAACATTATCCAATAATGACTTGGATCTTCCCACAATGTATTCAAACACATTTAATACTAAACACCAAAATCTAAATTTTTTTATCAGTATCCCTCTCCCCATCTTTTATTGCTCCCTAAATTTATTTTCATACCCTTTTGATCTGGTTTTGATCACCTTCAAGCAGTAACGTTACACTTCTAGATCCCCTCTGACTTGACTTTCACACCTCCTCATGCCCATTTCAACCTACTCACTACATAGTTTCTCAACCCACACTATGAAAATTCACCACACCAATCTAAAAATAAAATAATTTCCAAATCATAATAAAACCCCATCTAAAACCCCCTATGAATCCATTCTGAGCCATTTCCCCTCTATATCCCTATCCCTCCCACAATGGATCAAACTATCATTGATAAAAACAAATATGAAGATAAATACTCATTAAAACAAATAAAACACCATATACATATGAGACCCACAAAATATAAAATGGATAAACTACCCACACAACCACCTGATCCCTTACTATGACATTCACCTAAAAAATTTGAATCTTCATCAACTAACCCAATCCAAATAAACCAAAAAAACCCATCACTCATCTATATGTGGGAATTTATCCCTAAATCACTTTAACTATTTTCTATGGTTCTTTTAACCCAAACACTAGAAGAGGATGGGGAGAATTTAAATGTTAGGAATTCATAAAAATTAAATTGTACATTCATATTATGGAGTATGTTGATATAGATGATGATGTTATATATTCATTCAGAGCTATAAATTTATAACATATTAATCACATCCTGAAAGGGGTTTCTATTGAGTGGATATTAGAGTTCCAATTAGTATTGGATATGAAACTGGAGTATATTAAGTTAAAAATGGATCAACATAATTGGATCCTTTGGTTTGTAGAGTTTGGAGTGGGATAATATATCAAAAACTATGATTTTATTGAGAGAGTGGTTTATAATGATTTTATACTAGAGCGATACAAGAACACAATCCATAATTAGTAGATGAAAATAACAACTTACCTACTGATAATGAACAATCCTAAAAATACTAATAGAACATAGTTTAGAAGTAATGTCTTAAGGATTATAAATTGGTAAATATCTCATGAATGGTTTGTTAAGGGATCATCATAAGGCTCGTTGATTAGATTATGTGTTCTTCTTCATTCTATAATTTATATATGGTAGTTAGGAATCAATAAAACAAAATCATTTTAATGAAATTAAGGGGGAATTTTGAACATTCCTAAGGGTATTATTATCGGTGGGAATTTCACTACATAACAAGAAAAGCACTTCGGAGTTTTTTACTAATCATTTCACCTATCCTCCTTGGGGTAGATTATGTTGTCAGACCTCCCGTTATTAGAAAAAAAACATTCCCATTGATGATAGAAAAAAAGGGAATTAATGGGATGAAAATTATAATTATTTAATAGTGGATAATGATTCCATTGAGGGACACTCGCATGGTTATTTCATTTCCCAATCAACTCTAACACCGAGAGGATGAATAGAAGTTTCACATGCTTAGGAACAACCACAACCCATTCCTCAAAGGGAGTAAGATCGGTATTTCCCAATTTCATACATTATAAGAATGGGAAAAAGAACCATTTATATGAGATGATGGTGTTATAATTTGATCCACCTCTCATTCTACCACATGACTTAACACAACACCCATTTCGTCTATTTTATCCACCCTAGTGGGAACATGTTAGGTTCATCCAAACACAATATTTTAATCACACTCATCCATAAAAATATTTAGTTTGTATTATACCTCCCCTTATTGATCCATTATAAGAGCCCCAACCCACCCCTCTTCAATTTTTGACACATGGGATAGTATTTATCTTATGGATACTAAAGAATGAGGATAGTTCAAGTTGGATTCCCAAACAAATGGAAAGGTTCTAATAAATGAAACTATAATAGAGGTTCACTTTATTGACCTAGTTGATCAAAACATGACATCCTTGTGGACCAAGGAGATACCAACTCAATATAATTAGAATCCACTAACTCCCACTTCAATCATAGTCACTATTATATCCCTTCATAGTGATAGAAAAAATAAAACTACCAATACAGATACTTATATTCTAGATAATCCTCTTTTAAAAACTAAACATTCCTAGGGTCTTGGATTTGAGGCTACTCTACCTAGTTGGGATCTATATACCCAAGTTAATATATAAGTACCAAATATCTAATTCAGCAATATCCTTGATTTATCATTCATCTTAGTAGTTTTTATCACCAGTATTAAATGTCACTCTTCATTTATATGTTGTGATATTGGTAGTTTCTAACACAATCTAGATTTAGAATACACTACATTCCCTTATAATACATTAGATGTCGAGGAAATTATTATGGATATGTATTAGGTGATTCAATGTTGGTATGTGTATTCCTTTAGTGATTTCTTTATTTAAATTACTACAACATCAGTGGAGGTAGATCTCAATGGGGAGATGGGGGATGGAAACAATGAGTCCTAATATTTCCTCGCAATTCCACACTTTTTTTAATGCCTTCTATTTTTTTCTTTCTCATATTTTTTGGAATTTACTAAATTTACTTTCCTTTTGTGTTCATTATCTATATTTTATATAATATATCGATTGAGAACACATAAAATATTATTTTTTCATCAATTTATTCATAACCATAATAAATATAAAATTTTCACTCTATCATGTTACCTAGTTTAATGTTTTCATTTAAGGAAATAAAATCCAAAAAAATCCATAACTTGATATGATTTTCATATAGTAAATTTCATCTACTTATCATAAGAAAAAAATACATAAATCATGGAAGTAATTAATTCTTTCTTTACTTTTGATCCTTTACTATGATGTATTTAAAATAGTATTCATCTTCATCTATCTCACAATGATTTTAAATAGTGGAGACAATATTTGAAATTAAGTGGGCTCGAAGGATTATTGGAAACACATGAATTTCACCTTAGAATCAATGGAAAAAGACACATTTTTTTTGGAGACATCTCTCGACCTATGAAAATTATAAACACCCATATAAATAAAGGAAAAATTTTAAATTGGTAATTGTTAAAAATATATTACTTGTTAATTCATAAAATGATATCCAATATAATTCCAAAATAATATTTTCCTCTAATTTAAATTTATAATGTTTTGTTTATTATATTATTAAATTATGATCATGTTATGACTAATTGTTCAATATTTTGAAATTCCATTATTGAGAGTTGTTTTAAACTATTTTGTTATATAATTTTTAATAACCTATTTCATAAGAGAAATACAAAAAAAACATTACTATTTAAACATTATCTTTGATCATTTTCTAAAAAATTGTTTTTTTCAAACAACACCAATTTGATTGAGTATATATTTTAACCATTATTATCATTAGACTGAAAGTATGTCTAACCCAATTTTTATTTGGTAATATACATGGAATTTATACATGAGGAATCAACATTATAGGATACTGTATCCTTTATACAAGACATTATATAGTACAAATACTTTATTTTTTTATTTATGTTTAATGATGGTGATTGGTTGTGCATGGAACTACCATGTACGAATATCATGTAATATAAGGTGGTAGAGTTGTAATTAGTTATTTAGAAGTTGATTCCAAGATATTTTATATATTTTTTACTTATTTCTTATGTTATTTTAGAAAAAAAATCAAAATAATAGATCATATCATGTACATTTTAATGATCACTCATACATGATCTATGATCTTATTATAAATATTATAATTTTATCCATTAGGGGATCAGAAAATGGTAGTTCGATGGGTGTGAAACTTGATCCTATTGAAATTTTCCTTATAACAATGGAAAATGAAAGAAAAATATAATGATAAATTGTGTTGTTATTGTTGAATTTTCTTGATGGGAATCATTAAGAGAACTAGATATTGATTGGAGATGATGACTTTGAATTGGATAAGTAGGTCCAATTTTCATTAATATTAAATAAAAACTCTTTATTTGTACTTAAATATGTTATCCCCCTTTTTGAATCGTTAATTTTTAATGATTACATCATGAACTACCCACCTCTAGCCTCAATGAAATTAGAACCTTTTTGGGATTTCCTCTTGATTTCTCTTGTTTGATTTATATAAAGTGATGATTGATATATTATAAAATACTATAAATAGAATACATGAACTTTAGAATGAACATAACACTAGTTTTACATTATTCTTGAGTGTTGAATGTGAAATTTTCTCAAGAGGTATATCATTGTATGGGTATGGATATCTAAGTAACAGTTGAAAAATAATTATGGATGAGAATAATAATTGTAGTATAATCTTAATAAGGATGTATGATTACTTAGGGAGGATTATTATATTATAATTTGAAAAAATTTAGATAATATTCTGTTTTATAGACATCTTCTCTACTGATTTTCTTTACTTTAAGAATAGAACATATTTGGAATTTATGTAAATATATTTTTCATAAGGATAATAAAATGTTCAATTGTGGGGTAATTTGATAACTATTATTTTTACATATGTTTTTATCATTATTTTCATTAATTATGGGACCTAATATTACAAAGTTTTAGTATTTTTATTGATTTATGGAAGGATACTGATTAAAGAATCTTTTGGATCCTCCCTAGATGTTTTTAGAGTGAATAAAGGGAGATTAATCCAAAAAAAATCCATTATGTAATTATTTGTAAAAGAGTTTAAATGGTAAACCTAGAGGGAAATAATTCCAAAAAATGGTGTCATAGTGTGTCTGAATGTTATTTTGAAGGTATTGCAGCAAAATAAGTGATCTCACTACACAACATGACACATAAGTGGATACATATGATTAACTAATAAGGACTTATTGTGTTATGATTTTATGCTATTATATAATAAATTTATGTTAAAAAGTAAAATTAGAACAAATATTACACCAAATCCTCCTATGAATGGATGAACACAAAGGTTCTAACTAGTCAGTGAAGTAGTGAAACTATCTCTAGTTCATGAAACAGTTTAATGATGAAGGATGAAGTGTTGGTTGAGGGAACAACATTATAGGATTAGTAGAGGAGAACGAGCTGTGGTGTCCTTAGACACTAGGGGAGAACCATATAATAATGTAATAGAACTCATGATTATGAAATACGATACCAATAATGTAAAGATTTAATGTTGGATGAGTCTTGTGGGATCTAATAGATAAATCATGTTGTTCTATTATAGATATATCCACATAATATTGAATTTAAATATATATACCCCTTTGAGAAGCTATAGAAGATCATTTTATAACATATAACCATTATTCAATGACATTATGAAGTAATATTTATATATAATACCTTGATAATAAAACAATAATATTTTCCACTTCCAGATATAATGATACTGAGAAATATAAAATAAATAATGTTATATTTTAAGTACTTGGAATGTTATTTCAGGACCCATGATAGATTTTTATTTTGAAGGAGAAAGATATATCCATGACACCCTAACATAATCCCTTGAATCACGATGATGTAACCAAAGAGGAATTGAAAAGCATTTATATATATGGTATATAACTTCATTTGAAAATGAAAATAATTATGTCATAATAAAGATGGCGTCTATAAATAGGATATTCCAGCAATATATTTCGAATTATTATCCTTTACATTGAATTTTATTATATACTTGGATGCTATTACACTCTTTTTTCGTCCTAGAAGTTAAAATTTATTATCCCAATAATTAATTAAAGTATGTAAAGTTATATTTAGATATCTTTTAATTATTTTAAAATTATTTTAAAATTTTCACTAACTTCTTAAGATGGTCAAATAAAACACGATTGAGCTTCCCTCAACCATTTGAACCTCTTCACTTAAGAGGTGAAGGATCAGGAGTAAATGGATGAGTGTTTATATTATCTCTAAATTTCTTTCAGGAATATAATTTTTTTAAGAATCACATTAAATATATAATCTCTATCTTATTAATTAGCATGTATTTGTAAAAAAATATAGTGAAGGGATAGACTCAATAGTGGTTGACATAATTAAGTCATCCAAAAATAGCATGTGATTTTATTTTGTTTTAAAGATTAAAATTAGTGAATCCAGGTAGATATTCTTCTTTCACCCGAAGATTTAGATAGGGTTATGAAGAATTTGGAGAATTTCTAATAATAAATCTGTATCCATATAACAATCTTACAACAAATTGATTCAAATCAATTTAGGAATTTTAGAGATAGTTATCTCTTATGAACCCATCCTTTGAAATTAATCCTTTGATTTTTTTAAATTGAATTTTTTCAAACATTAAGATTTTATTTTAAATTTTGTTTTATAAATTTAAATTAAAATATTTCATATAAACAATAAGTCCCAAGGATTTATCTTAAGGATCATACATATTTATCATGGGATTAAACTCATTCAAGGGATTGAACTCATCAATTTTATCAAATACATATGTAACAAAAAAAATTAATACAGCTAGTGATACATAGATTTTACTTTTTTTAATAATAATGGAATATATCCATCGAGGATACACATGGATCACTACTGGTATACCCAAATACCCAATAATATAGTATTTAATTGAAAAAATGTTTTTTCAATGGTCAATCCACATTTAGGGACACTACCCTAACATGATTTTTATAGATAATGTATTATTCATCCTTGGGCTACTCATATTTATCTCCACTCCATGCATTGCTTCAAGGAAGGACTAATTAGTATATTGAAGTGAGGTACTCTTGAAAATCATCATAGGTGTTAATATAATCTGTTATAAAATTCAAGATATGATGTGATAATTTCATTCATATTATATTATTTATTTTTAATGTTATAAGTCATAAAAATCCTTATTGGGAGTTGAAAATCTGATCTTCAAAAGAAAAATCACAACAACAACAACAAAATTATTCCAATGAGAACTATATATTTCAATAAAAATCCATAAATCACAATATTTCATTAATATAAACCTAATATATTTTGTAATATATCATTCATGGCTATATCACAATCAAATATATCTATAAATTATAATAAATCTCTTTTATTCTCTGTTTCCTCTATATTTTTAATGTTTCTCCTATCCATTAGTTTTTTGTTGAATAATCTCAATGTTATTGAAATCTCAAAGAACCAAATCAAAGATAAGATTTGATTTAAGTTATCATGATCCTAAAAATACATTTATTGTGAATTTAATTAAAAATTTCCTGCAAAATAATACAAGTATGTCAAGTTAAATTCCCTAATGTTGAGCCATGGCCTTCCATAACTTTGGGGAATTGAAATTATAAAATTATATAAATTTCACTAATATTTCAGTGTAATTAATTTCACTATAATGAAATTAATATTTTTTCCATATCCTCCCAAAAACAGTAACTTGGTATGTCCCCAAAAATCATATAATTAAGACCTAATGATTCTCTAAAATCCTTCTAATTAATTAATTATAGTGTAATAAATACAATTGTAGTGATACAAATTATTCTATAACAAATTTTAGACTATTTTTGGATCATATAACATGATTCATAATTAACTATCCTCTAAAATTATTCATGAAACATTTTTTATGAACCCATCATGGGGTAAAATTGTGAATTTATTTATCATTAACCAAATTATGGCCTATTTTGGTATAATTTCTTAGTCATTACTATAAAACCAAACACCATCAATAAATTCCAATCATAAGTCCCCAGTATTATTGTGAAATATAAAGTAATTTTATCATGATTCCTTTTCATACTAAATACACTTTATCTTAGGTATTAACATTACTAAACCACAATTAATAATTTAACATCCTTTATTTAGTATCTAGGACAATTATGATGTATTTTACACTATTTAGGGTGTAATATTCCTTTCACTAGTGAACTCGTCTTTAAAATTTCTCAACCATATGATACCAGAGTCATTGAATAATATTAACTCTTCGCAATATAATATTTATCACTTTATCTAGAGAAATAACTATATATAAATAAATGTGTAATTTAATAATTGTTGCATGATTTTTTTAGTCTTTTAAAAAATAGAGCCACACCTATGCACACACTACCAAATATTTTAAAAATTACCCCAATTTAAAAATATGATAGACTGAAAATTTCTAAATACTTATATTAGTTACCAAAAAATATTATACATAATAAATTTAAAAATAATCTTAAACTCCTTTATGTGCCTCCATTATGGATTCAATCATATCTTAATTTATCTACTATGTATCGACATACTAAATTGGTTCATAACTATATTCTTTTTTAACCATGCTTGATCCATGAATCTTCTTATTAAGCTCTTATCTATTATCTTTCCTTGTTATTCTAGCACCACCTTTAATAATAATATATTTATCCTTATCTTTGATAATCTCCTCATGATGAAAATTTTCTACAAGATTAATAATAATAATCACATAGAAACATTAAATCACATAACTTAATGTTGAAATATTCTCCTTTTAATCACTTATCATCATCTTTTCATAATATTTTTCTAACATAAAACCATTAGTTAAATGAAACCAAATACAACTATTAATTGGGAAAAAATAAAACATAAAACATATAGTTATACGAAATTTATATATAATAAATCATAATAATAATTTTTTGAATATTGAGTGATTTACTTTGTAGAATATTTATTTTATATTAAACATATTTGATTCAATATTATTTGAGTAATTAATTTTTTTTTAAATAAAAACCAAAAAATACACTATGGTTTATTTCATATTGACAAAACATGTTTCGTTTGATAATATTAAATAAATTTAGGCATGTAATACATAATATATAAATTTAAATGTCTCATAATAATTTAATTATGATTGATGTATAATTAAATTATGAGTATTTTATTTAAATAAGTAAAAAAATAAGTATAATGTGAACATTAAGTGAATAATTTTTTTTAATATTACATAGAATTATTTCATAATATTGAGTAATTTAATAATTTATAAAAAAGGAAATTAAATATTCTACGATTGAATCACTACTTATCATTTTTTGTAGTTTCAGACACCAATTAGAATTCTAAAATGTTAGATGAGATAATAAAGTTCTCAATTAGAATTATTGACCTATTATGTCCCCCCGCACCAATGTGAAAGATTTAGGTAGTAGAGTTCAATTTTTTTAGGGTCTCCCTTATATGTGGTTGCGTTGAAGATGATTAGAAGTGTTGAGGACTCTAGTTCTCGTGTATGTAGCTATGGAGATTGACTTGTGAATCATGAGATGAATCATAGTACAGGTTCAAAAGTGACAATCCTAGAGGATGGGGTTCCCCCCAAAGCCTATTACTAATGCCTCTTAAGATATAAAGAGGAATATTATGGGTAGTTCAAAATCACTGTCCTGAAAAATATATAAGTTTTAAATCCATTTTATAGAGCTCAAGGATAAATTTGAAGACCTGAATGTGGAACTTAAAAACATAGATAACAAGGGGTGAAAACTAGTGGGATCTACTATATAAAAGAAACATGTTTTCCATATAGTATTAGAGACATGTCTATAATTGGATGAATTCGACATATTGGATACTGATTTCTCCACTAAGGATGATACATGAGTAGATAGTGATTTTTATGTTTCACTATAATATGAAGATGAACTCCAAGATAAAAAATATCTATGTTAATGATTGAGTAATGGAAAAAATGTCTTATTCACTCAAGAAACTTTCTAGTGACTATAGAGAATAGAACCATAAGCACTATTCTAACTTATCTAACCTAATGAAGATATAGATAAATAGAAAAATATTTATCCCTAATGAAACAATATGAAACACTAGTAAAATTTACAAGGATTCATTGGAGGCTCTATCATTAGAGTGTTGTTTATAACTAGATGAAATGGTGATAATGTTCATGTGAAATACCTTACAATAATTGGATCATAAAGATTTGTTTAACCCCTATATCTTCTCTAATACTATGAAAGGTATCTATAAAAATTTTGGAAAGGCTTCCATATATAAATTTAAAAAATACAAGAATACTAATATTGATCAGTCAGAAGTGGAGGATATTAAATATTGGAGATAATGTGTCCCTCATGGACTCAATGGTGTTTAAGGAAATGGTGTTTAAGGAAATGGTTTAAATCACATATTGATGTTACTATTATATAATTGATATAATAAAGGTGGAAATTTTTCATTATCATGGAGGTTATATAATAACCGACATGAAAATGAAAAAATCACAGCTTTTTTACATCACTTATTTAATAAACTACATGATAAAGTAAATTTTTCACATCACATAGATAATAATAGATGTGAAAATGAAATTTTCACTACTTTATTTCATTAGTTTTTATATAAAAGAAGTTACATACAATTCAATTTTTGATGAATTATTAGTTTAAATCATATCAGTGCTATTCAATCTCATAAAAATAAAACATAATTCTCTCACATTTAATCCCTAACCCTTGATTCTTCAATCTGGTGGACTGCAATCTCATATTTCCATCTTCATTCATCCTCATGTTTCGTCAAAAATCGTTATCGCTCATCTATCCTACTAGTCTCCATATGTAATCCTAACAAACTGATCATATATTTTCAGGTTTCAATGGTGAAGATTCCCTAACTTTATATTTTTTTGATCTCGTGGACTCAAATATCACATTACCATCTTCATAAACCCCCATGTTTCATCACCCACATAATTATTCTTTTGAATGTAGATCTATTCACTGCAAATCATAGATTATTATCTTCATATACTTTATTTATCAATTTATTTAAGTGAAAAGGTTTGTGTGCTTCATTATATATTATTGTTCTATGTTATATCATAAATTTATGCATTACATATTAACGTTATAGTGATTCTACTATATGAAAATGTGTTTTCACTATATTTTTTTCATAGATGTCTATACCACATCATATCTTAAATTTCTACATTGAATCTCTAAATGTTTCTTATTTGGATGATGTTTTTTGAAAAATTCATTATTTATGGATACACTTCCATGTATATTGATAAATTTAAATTATTGTTATGCATTTATTAGTTACTTAGTAATCTTAAAATGTAATATATGCATACATTTTAATTATCATAAAGTTCAAAATACAATATCATATAATTGTTGTATATGTATATGAACATTGTTCGTATTATGTGATCATGTTATTATCTTCAAAAAACTTATATTATATATCTATTATCTATATTATGAGTTACAATAAATATAATGTTGACATTGTTGGTGAATACACAATACAAATTTTCATTTAGTTCCATTACATATATTTTTTATATTCTGATAGATATATGTTCGATTTTGACTCGGTTTGGACTAATTAACCCATTTAATACAAATGATAACAGAGATTGATCTAGTTTTTATCCCAAGTCATACTTTAGGATACATTAATTTAAAATTTTATCAGATTATTAAACTGTATATGTAGAGTTTTTTTATGTTATATTTTCATGGAATTACATATGAATCACTTGGTATTCACACTGAAAGTATTTTTCTCCCAATAAATTTGGATTTTTATTGTATCATTTGAAGTAGACTAAAATATTTAAAATATGTGTTTTTAGTGTGTTACATTCATATACAACATGTTCTTATATAATAAATTTTATGTAATATACTTTTCACAATTTAAATATTACACTAGACGAAAATAATATATAATAATAATTATGTGTGTGTGTAATGCATTACAAATTCAACATTGTGTTGTTTCAACTCTACTTTATGATTATATTATAGTATGAATCAATCATTATTCTAATAATCATTTGTTTTTTAATAAAAAAACATGTAAAAAATTGATAATAAAGATTCAAATCAAAATGGAAAATACACACTTGATTTCAATTATATTCAATAATATTCAATTGCATGTTTCATCTAATTTCATTTAGAAGCAATTGAAAAATGAAAGAACGGTATAAATATATTTTCTTTTGTAAATTACATCCAAGAATTTATTTTTATTACTTACCAAAAATATTTAAACTTATATTTCATTATTTCCTTGAATTTATAATTATACTTTTCAACACAATTTTTTTATTAAATTTCAAAATTTTGTTACTTTCAAATTATTACAACTTTTATATATGGTTAAATTATTTTATATTTGATTGTTGTATAATCATTCCAATTAACATTAAATTTAATCTCCAATATTATTAACCTTTTAAACATTATATTCACTATTGGTGAAAATCATTGAAATATTTTACTAATGAATTATACCACAAGTGTGTCTTCTTGATTTTCATTGTAATAATGTACTATTCCCCCACTTACTCACTTGTATAACCACTATATGCTTCTTAAAAAATATTTTCTTGACATTTATTATAGATAATAATGACTTAGATTTGGATTATGAAACTTTGAATAAGTGATGAATATGAGGAAGGTGTTAATGATTTTTTATTTGAATTTTCCAAATGAAATGTTCCAAACAATGACATGTTTTTATTTACATGCTTGAAATGTTTAGATATGAAGAAGTTGAAAATCATAGAGTTTAATGATCATTTAATTTTTCATGGTTTTAATCCATGTTACAGCCCATTGGTTTGGAATGGTTAAACTAGATAGAATTTTGGTTCTATTGATGATGGTGAATTGAAAGATGATAACAGTGATCTAATTCAAAAAATGATTCATGATATTGAAGAGGGGTTAATTGAGAAAGAATAGAAAATTGAGCATCTATATGCTGATTTTAAAAAACCATTATATTAGGGTTTTACATAATTTACATTTTTTATTGATATTTTTCAGATTTATTAACATTAAGATGAAACATGGATGGAGTGACAATAGTTTTATAGAGTTTCCATAATTTTTGAGAGATATTTTTAAGGAAGACAATGATCTTCTAGATTCACATTGTAATGTAAATAAAATATTGTGTCCAATGGGATTAGAGTAAAAAATAACATACCTACCCAAATGATTGTGTTCTATATAGGATTTAATAAGAATTTATAATAGGATGTCCTAACTTTGGGATGTCATAGTATAAGTTGAATGAAAAAATCATCTTCTTATATTTTTGTTATAGAGACCCATTCCTAAGTATATTAGTACCTTCCTATAATTCCTCTTTTAAATAATTTATTTTCAAATTCACATGATGAAAAAAGGTTAATATGGAATGATTATTCATATATGTGTTATGGAAAATTATATCATCCGGTTGATTTTCCACAGTGGATGAAAATTGATCAAAAGTTTACTACATTCAGAAGTAATGTTAGAAATCCCATACTTGGACAGTTCATGGATTGATTGAATCCAAATCAAACCTTAGTAGAACACATTGTTCATGGACTATTTAATCGGTAATTTATGTCTCATATCATGAATTTTGTATGGAGTGAAAATATGTCATGTATAGATTAATGATCTCTGGACCAAAATATCTCGAAAATGATATTGATGTTTTTCTTTTCTTCATTAATTGATGAATTGAAAATTTTATGGGATTAAGGTATTAATGTGTATGATTCTTATAAAAAAATATTTATAACTACATGAAATGATTATATTAACTGTAAATAACTTCTAAAAATATGGAAAAAATTTTGGATATAGTAATAAGGGGTATAGAGTGTTCCCAATTTTTTAACAATGAACTTCATATTATCAACTGCATCATGGAGAGAAAATAGTATTCATGGATCATTGAATGTTTTTGTATATGTATCACGATTATAAAAGATTAAAAATGGAATTAAATGGATCCCAAGAATTTGATATTTTTCCAATACATTTATACACTAATAAGAATTTTGATAGGTTGAAAAACAATGGCATGACATTTAGAAACACACAAAAATTTGGCAATGATAAGAATATTTGGAAGAAACATTCAATAGTTTATGAGATACAATATTAGAGATAACATGTAGTCAACTATAACATTTATTTCATGCACCTAGAGAAGAATATATAGGATATATTTATTGGATCATTTTTTATATATTAAAGAAAGACTAAATATGGGTGGAATTCAAGATTAAACTTATTCTCAATGAGAATAAATTTAGATTTAGCTCCCACATTTGATAGAAGGAGAAAATTCCTACCCCCATGTTTTCATGCATTATTTGAGTTAGAAAATTATATTTTTTCAACATCTTCATGATATAAATGTTCCATATAATTATTCTTCAAATGTAAAAAATTTTCTATATTTAAAGGGTTTAAAGTTGATAGGTATGAAATCTCAAGATTATAACATCATGATGCAATAGCTCTTTCCAATTTCATTGGGAGTAATATTTCTCATCTCTTTCAGAATGAATATCATGAAGGTGTGGTAATTTTTCAATTCAATTTTCAATATGTTGATTGATCTGAATGCTTTACCCAATTTGGAGAATGAAGCTATTCCTATGCTTTTTCGATTGTAAATGTATTTTACACCATCTTTTTTTGATATAATGCTTCATTTAATGGTTATATTTTGTGTCATAAATAATGTTTTAAAGTCATATATATCTATATTGGATGTATCCTCTTGAAATATATATGATTATATTAAATGGGTATCATAAGAATCCATATCGTCATAAAGCCTCCATTATTGAGAAGTATATTTCTGAGGAGGATGTTGAGTGTTTTACAAGAATATTGTCTATAGGGGAGCACATTGGTTTTCTTATATCTCACCATGAATGGGATAATTATGTGATAAAGTGGATCTATGGATTAAATGTTAAATATTTAATAAGTGAACAGATAAAGAAGATACATTTATAAAATCATGAATAACACAGATGATGATCAGTCATATATAGAATTTCATATTAATGTGTTGAAACAATTTTATCCAAAGAATAAAGATATGTGTATTTTGAATGATAATAACAAAACATTTATTAAATGGTTTAAAGACACTGTTCTTGGTAGATCATATGCATCAGAATCATTGATCTGGTTAGTGGATGGTCCTTGTTTAAATTTGATAACATTGATCAGGTAAGAAATTAATGGATACGAATTTCATATGAAATATTAGGACAATAGAAGTTTAGTTTAGAATAATAATTTATTGGTTTTCATAGAAGTATTTCATTTGTTGGGTTCCTAATAAAAAAACCTACTTCCACATCAAGTGCATATTATGGAGTCATTGATGGAATTTTGGAGTTTGATTACATTAAATTTCATGTTCCATTGTGTAACTGAAAATTGATAATTTCTAACAATACTATTAGGCGTGTTGAATTTGGAATAAAAATAGTTAATCTAAATATATTACAATACACATCTTATCCTTCTATAATGGAAACACATGAAAAACAAATTTTCTATGTTCTTTATCAATCCTATATGTAGTGGTCAATTTTTTCGCAAGGGAAAATTGTATGTTAGTGATGATAAAATTGATGAAGATAATTATTTATGTGAGATCCATAATTACATCTAAAAATTAGTAGATAATATTTATAAACATTACATAGACATGGTTTGTTTCGTATGGAATTATATTAATGAAGGAATATGGGAGAAAATTCCATTAGCACATTCCAAATATTTTTCTGACCATTTTTTTATTTCTCATTTACTTTTTTAAATTTCATAAAATTTTAGATATTTAAAATTTATTTTTTATTAAATGATTTATTATAACTAATAAGATAAATTTATTTTTTATATTTGTATTGTTTTTTTTATTTTTCCTTGTTTACCCTTACATAACTTATATATTAATTGATTCGGTTGAAAAAAATTATTTTAAATATAATATGTTAAATAGAATCAAAAATATTGTATAAGATTATATTCAAAAAGTTTTTTTTGTGTAAAAAATTTATTATTAGGTTAGATGATTTTTACTATTCAAACACCATTTTTTTGTTTTCATTTATTTATATGTCATTTCATATATCATTAATGTTGTTTTAATTTTAATTAACTATAAAAAATATGAATAAAAATATGTTTAGTTTAGTTTAGTTTACTTTTTTGTTTGATAATTTTTTATTTTATTTAAATTAGTATGTAACCATTGGTTTTTTAGATTTTTTTATTAACTTTTTGTTTCTTTGATATGTTGGATAATGAAAGATTAATAATCTGATCCACCACATACTTCTAGATATGATTTTACACATACCTACGAGGAGAAATGTACACATGCTATTATTGTTGAGCCTCATTCTTCTTTACAAGAGACATCTAATTATATGGGGTAAAAGCAGAACTTGAGGGTTGATAAATGTGACAGTACACATTTACCAAAATTATTAGTTACTCATAGCAAGGACCAGAGGATATCTATAGAATTCAATGATAATGATATTCCAAGAGGTACAAATTCAAAACACTTCTTGAATTTTATAGTAGTTCATGATAAATAAAAAATTAGTATTTTGATTGAAGATTGGAGAAGTTTTTACAAATTGAAAAAATATCACTTGTGGGAAACCATATTTGTATGTTCATTTGTTATTATTTTACTTATCATAAAATTTTTATAGTAATACTTGTTTTCCCCCTTTCCTATTAGATGACATATGATATACCTGATACTAGAGGATTTAAGAGGAAATTTTTATCATTTAATATAAGAACATGGATGGATTTTAAATTAACCATCAGGTAACATTTTATTTTTGGGTATAGAAAATATCATAATTATTTGATATATTTCCATTGATAGATGAAGATACATGGAAGAAACTTTTTAAAGTAGAAGATGAAAAGAATTTTTTGGTATGTGAAATGTTACATTTCGATGTTTTTTAATATTAATGATATTATTATTGAAACATTTATTATTAATATATAGTAATCTAGGAGATATCATCTAGATATCCAGTCTAGAAATGTATACCCTCATACATTATCTCGAGGAGGGTATACGTTATTGGAAGAAAAAAATGATGGCTAAAAATTTTTAACTACTGAGTGTTGAGTCATCATGTTCTACAGAGGTTGACCCTCCTTCTCCCATGCTAGACATGAAAAATGGATGAGGTATCAGATGAGTAACAAAGCAAATATCTTATGGAAGATTCATGGGTTTTACTTGAGATTATTGTAAGAAGTTTTCTTTATTTATTTATTTATGTTTAATCAATTCATTATATATTTTGATTCATTATATATTTTTTTAAATATTTTTTACAGGATTCTCTTAAGGAGTAGAGGACACAAGGTGTCTTTATAGCTGAGGGTAGGAGGGATATTTTATCTACAGCATTGGGAAAGACCAAACACTTAGGTCATGTATGATGATTCCCAGAAAGTGTATCAGTAAATAAAGGGATTCCATGTAATAAATATTATTCAATAGAGTATGTCTTAAAAAATAGAATATTTAGAAGATGAATTTTAATATATTAATGTGATGATCGAGGACATGATCAGATCTTTGATACAATCGATGTTTACAGACAGACAAGGACAATTTCAGACAGTTCATTCAACTACTCACCCTCCGCCAATAACTCCCACTCCTCCACCTCCACCTGTATACCAAACTTCTTCTTATCCTACTCTTACACCCATCCTTCACATGATTCCTAGTCATTGTGAGTTATATGTTAATGATCCCTAAAATCATATTGTTTCATATGGGATGATATTTTATATTGGTGATACCATTCATTATCAATAGATAGAGATTGATAATCATAAGGTCATTGTATAGGATATTACAGATAGATCAATAAGAATACCTATACATATAGATGAGGCGAGTGCATTTTTACAATGCATCGACATCTTTCTGGTTTATCCATTTAGACTTCTTTGACATATTTCAATAGAGGTATGTGTATATTTTATCTTTTATTTTATTTTTCAACAAAATTATTTTTAAAATTTAAATTTTTCTATATTTATCTAATTTGTAAAGTAATACATTAAAGGTAAATAAATATTATATTACAAATAACAAATAAAAATATTTATGACTTCAGATACAAGTTCTATAAGTATTGACAGATATTTGACATATTCAAATTTTTTGTTGGATGTTTAAAAAATTCAAATTAAAGCTAGAATTTATGGGCGTCCAATGATTATGGAACTTTTGGAAAATGATATGATATACATTGTAACTATATATCAGTTTAGAATCAAAATGATGCATGTTTGTTCGAAGTAATTCTTAACATAAACATTTTTGTACATTTAATTCTTTATAAACATTTCCTTAAAGTTTGATTCATTTTATTCAGAATACATGTTAAATGATTTGATTTTAATTTGTATCTTTTTTATGATCCTCTCCCTTATATTTCATAAGAGTTGAGACACATAAAAATTATATGGGAGACTCATTTAACTAGATTTATTGGAATTTAATTTATTTGTATATATAGTATAAAAAATGAAAGTTCTAATGTATGTGTGTTTTGTTTGTTATTATTTTGGTTTTTCAACTTTTTTCTATTTTTTCATATTTTCTTCCTGGTTTCTATTCATGTCCACTATATAGAAGATAAAACAAAATAAAATTATTAAAAAATGTATTTTCACATTGGTTATCAAATATCAATGTGAAAAAACATTATATATTGGTTTTTCAAATTAGTTATTTGAAATTAGTGATATCTGTTGATGGATTTGAGTCTCGATAATTTCATTTTATAGTTTATTTCTATATTTGGTTTATGGGGGTCTATTAGTGTGGGTTATTTATTATTATCACCTAAACCAAAAAAGTTCTTTTATTTGAAAATCCAAAAAAAATAGATTTTGTGGATAAAACCTTCCATATGGGGTTCTTCATAATGGATTTTTAAACTACATTTAATTTATTAAAATGATGAGGGAATAATTGTTTTATGAATTACGTGTCATGATATTTTTCATTTTTTCTAAAAAATATCTTTCTATAGATTTTTTAATTATGATATAAATATTTTATAGTTGTTTATACGCATTTGAAGACAACCTGTTTTTAAAAAATAAAATAAACAAAATTATATTTTTTGAAAGTAATTGTTTTAATTATTTTTTATGTATCTAATTATTTATCACTCAATTAAAAGTTTGATATATATCTCATATTATATGTTATGTGTTTCATAAAAAATAATCGTGGTATAAATTAATTATTTAAATATAAAAAATA
This sequence comes from Viscum album, assembly GCA_963277665.1. Taxonomy (NCBI): domain Eukaryota; kingdom Viridiplantae; phylum Streptophyta; class Magnoliopsida; order Santalales; family Viscaceae; genus Viscum; species Viscum album. Next base: position 790,730,188 of record OY728162.1, on the reverse strand, counting down.
AATTTATTAATTAATTTATTAAAAATAATCAAAGGATTTATGTTTTAAATGAACATAAACCACTTGTTCAGTGATACCATCCGAACTAAATAAAACACATGTGCTTACTTTTATATAAATAATGATATATAATTATAAATTTTATTATTCACTATTTGATGTGTGTCAAATGATAATAAAAAATAATGATAAAACATCTCTCTAGATTCTCTTCTAAACATGAATTAAACAAATTATAAATAATATGTCTATTGAAATCTCTTAAAATAATGATTCTAAAAATATAATACATTCCATTTGAATTTATTTGTATGGACTTAAAATCTAAAAGAGGAGTGTGAGATTAAATAAATACACTTTAATAATAACCATAAACTATAAATTGGATTGATTTAATCCAATTCAATTACATTCATCACTATTTAATATTGTTTTGACATTCAGTTGATTTCAAAAGTCATAAAATATAAGAGGTAGGAGAAATATTGAATTTAAAGACATAAAATTAGATCAATATATATATATAGTTATATAAATATATATATATACTTATTTGTATAATATATATATATATATATATATATACATATATAGTAATATTTATATATTTAAATATTTATTAGTATATTAATATATATTTATTCGTATATTAATATATATTTATTTATATTTATTTATATATATTTAGAAATATTTTTATCTGTATATGATTACTATATTAATATATATTTATAAGACCGGTATTAAATAAATTTATAATATATGTTTTTTGTGTGTTTATAAATAAATATATATATATATATATATACGACACGCACACACACATATATATTATATTTGTGTATATATAAGTAAAATTATATATATTATTATATATTTACATATATTATATATTAATATGTATATACATATGTTATAATATATAAATAATATATCTCATTTTGTTAATACAGACACACACGTGTTATTCAGGTATATAAGTATTTTTATATTTTTATTTTAAATAAAATGGATATTAGTTTCTCTTTAGATAAGGCTTATATATTGAGAAATATATTTTATATTTAAATATGTTTAATTATTTATTTATAAAATTAAATTTGAATATGTGAATATATAAGAAAAATATGTATTTATTGATATATATTTGATTATAAATAAAAGTTTATTGTGAAAAATGATAAACATTTCAAAGCCATATTATCAATGTGAATGTTATACATAGGAATAAATTCAGTTCCCAATAAAAAATTCTGATAAAAGGGGATCATGTCACATGTTTTATTTGATTTTAATTTATTTGTGTATATATTGTAAACATGAAAGTTCTAATTGTATATGTGTTTTATTGGCTATTTTTTTGTTTTTATACTTGTTTTTTTCATATTTTCTTCTATTTCATATTTATGTCTACTATGAAGGGGACGAATCAAAATAAATTTATCAAAAAATGGATTTTCACATCAGTTATCAAATAACCAATGTGGAACCCCATTCTATATGTTTTTTTCATGTCGGTTAATTGAAATTAGCATTGTTTGTTGATGGATTTGTGTCTTTGATATTTTCATTTTATTGGTTTTTGCTATATTTAGTTTTTTAGTTGTCTATTAGGATGGTTTTTTTATTATTCTCACTTTACCAAAAAAAGTTCTTTTATTTTCAAATCTATAAAAACAGGGTTTTTGTATAAAACCATCCATTGGGGTTTCATCATAATGGTTTTTTTAACTATATTTCATTTATTGAAATGATGAGGGAATAATAGTTTTATGAATTAAATGTGGTGCTATTTTTCATTTTCTAAACATATACTTTGATAAATGTTTTGATTATGATCTGAATGCTTTATAGTTGTTTATATGAATTTGAAGAAAACCTATTTTGTAAAAATATAATACACAAAATTATTATTTTTGGAAATGATTATTTTGATTATTTTTCTTATGTGTTTGATTTTTTAGCACTCAAATAAAGGAATGATATATATCTCATATTATATGTTGTCTGTTTCATAAGAAATAAGCATGGTACATATTAATCATTTAAATATATAAAATAAATTTCTTAATGATTTTTTTAAAAATAATCAAATATTATATATTTTAAATGAACATAAAACACTAGTTCGGTTATACCATCCAAAATAAACAAAACCCATGTGCTTATAAATAAAATTAGCTCAATATATATATATATATAGTTTTATTTATATATATATATATATATATATCTGTGTGTGTGTTTGTTCATATATTAATATATATATATACATACATATATAGTTATATTGATATATTTTTATGTTTATTTGTATATTAATATCTATTTATATCTATTTTTTTATATTTATTTACTTATATTTTTTTATCCGTATATGATTTGTATATTAATATAAATTTATAATACTGGTATTAAATACATTGATAAAATATGTTTGTTTTTGTTTATAAATAAATAAATACATATATACAACAAACACAGATAGATATTATATATGTATATGTGTAAGTATAGTTATACATATTTATATATATATATATATATATATTCATATATTATATATTAATATGTATATATATATATATATATATTTGAATATATTGATAATATATCTCGTTTTGTTAATAGAGACACACCCAAATAGACACACAAACTTATTATATTGTTATATAAATATTCAAATATTTATATTTTAAATAAAATAGACATTAGTTTTTATTTAGATAAGGCTTATATATTGAGAAATATATTTTATATGTAAATATGTCTAATTATTTATTTATAAAATTAAATTCATATATGTGAATATATAAAAAAAATATTTTTATATTTTTATATATTTGATTATAAATAACATTAGATTGTGAAACACAATAATATTTAAATGCAATGATATCAATATGAATGTAATACCTTGGAATAAATTTGGTCCCCACAAAAGAAATGTTGATAAATGGGTACTGTTAATAGTGCTTTTTTTAGCACTCCTAAAAGTACCCTTTATCAGTCATTTTTTTAGAACTATTAAAGGGTTCCGTTGCAGATACCAATTTTGTGTTAGTACAAGAACCATTTAATAAATAGATACATCATTAAATATAATATGTTAAAAATAGCTGTAGTTAAACCATAACTATATGATTTTTAATCCTCAATGAATTATTGTATTATTATAGTGGCACCACCTTTAAATATTTTCATCCTAAAAAAATAATCCACAACAAGTATGATATTTAAAGAAAAATATTCTTCACTGATATTTTCATTTCAGGAAGAAAATAAATTTTATTTCTCTATAAAAAAATAAATCAAAATTAGTAACTAGGAAAAGTAGATTCTTAAATTTTGTATAAATCATTCCATAGTCTCAAGAAAAAAATATCAAATAATGTTACCAATAATAATTGTGAAACATAAGGATTCCAGCCCATTAAAAACTAATTTTCATGGTGTATTGAAATTAAAAAATCAGGTAACCCTAAATAGGTATATAGTGGAACACATGATTATTACATGATACATCCACATCTATACTCTCATATAAACTATTTCCAAAAAATACACATTCAATTAACCACAAATCAAACAACATCCAATGAAATAAAACCATTTACACATATATATGAAAAATAATGGCTTATTAAGAAAGATAGAAAGAGTAAAAATATGAAATAGTCATATATTTACAAGATTCAGGTTGCTATTAATCATCCCATTTAAAATCATTAACTTCATTATTCAATCTCAAACATATCCTCATATATACATACTAATTTATTAAATTACATGAAGTTTCACTTAGAAAATTTATAAAAATGAGTATAATTATCATTCAATTATACCAAGGAATATTCATAAACACAAGAAGGTTAGGAGGCACATTACTATGAACCAACCTGAGTCTTCCATCTACCAAACACCCCAACAAGATTATTAAAAGGGCCAGAGGTCGTCATAAGCCCTATGGGCTGGTGAAAAGCATAAGAGGATCATAAAAAACTCAGTGGGAATTATTTTTTCAAAAAATAAATAAAATTAGAGTGGGAATTTTATCAAAAATTCTACCATGATGCAAAACAATACATTGGATTCCCATGACAAAGAAATAATCATGCATAAAGAGATTATAATACATGAATAAAAACTCACTCTCACATTTATCCCTCTTGTAAGAAACAACTGCAATTATTCAACATCCATAACACCACATGCATAAACACTGCACATAATGAAATGGAACTAAAACAATGATGGATGATGCAATAAGGGATACTAAATAAAATAAAATAACCCACATACCTTCATGTGACTCTATAAGTCACCATCAAACCTCAAAAAAAAGCATGATCCATGAGCAATCAATAGTTGACCAATAACTTGAAATGATAATATGAACAAACATAAAGTCTCGTTTAGTATCTTCCCCATTCCCCAAATATAATATTTAAAAAGGAAAAATGTTTCATTCTAGTTTAAAAAATACATAATTAAAATTATTTTTTTGCGAGTGGGAACATGAATTATAAATATTATGTCTAATCAGTTTTTTAAAACATAGACTTTATTTTTATAAAATGAATTAATCACTTTGAAAATATTTTATTAGACTACACCTCTTTTAACTGAATCAATAATTTTTAAAATCCACATTAAATAAGATTGATATAAATTAAAACAAGGAAATTAAAAATATGTTTTATAAAAAGTCACATTGAATTTTATAAAATATGGAATTTCTAGTGCCTAAGAAAATGACACACACCCGTATAAAAAGTATCGTCTCAATTTGTAAGGACCATACCCCAGTTTCCTAGGGTTGGTGCCTTATTTTATTATATTGGAATGTAACCAAGGAATATGAATCCCAAAGGAACAAGTATTTTATTATAATTGAAACAAGATACTTACATTATTTCAACATTACAACTTGAAATGAAAAACAACATATAAGTTTTATTGGGAACATCCACAACTATAAGTTTATCCCTACAGGTCATCCATAATGAACTTCTTTATGTCCTGAGAAAATGAAACATAATAAAGGGGTGATCTCAAATGCTCAGTAAGTGTAATTAATTAAGTGGAAGATAACATAAACTTATACTTTATTCGTGGTTAATAATTAAAAACATATGCCTTTAACAATAAACATGAACACATTGTGGTAGAAATAAGAGCTAAAAAAATAATTCCATAATAAAACATAATCATGGGTATTCTACTCATAGAATAACCACATTAACCATAAATACTATTTTCATAATTAGTGAATGCATAAGGTAGGACATTATAATCATACCATTAAGGCCTCATACTAAGACTATAAATAACCATTTTTTAAAGGCCTTGTGCCAAGACTGTAATTTGTCTCAAAAGACCTAATGATGAACCAAGGGGATATAGAAGGCCCCACTAGACACTTAATATGTCTAATGAAGTCCTAAAATGAATTGGGATAAACATAAACAACATATACATAAATATTGAAACTAACATATGAAACATAAATAACTTTCCCTGAACATTGAGCATAAACACTAACCATTCGGAGTAACATGGTGAATGGTTTTAAGATAGAATATCCATAATAAAAATAATCATATACCATTAAATAAAATGTTTTAGATTATATAATAAAATATTAATTACAATAATACATAATAATCAACATGAGTATTGAAATAGATTAAGATACTCTTATAAAATGATTGAGTAATTCTTGAGATAAAAACTCTTTTATTTTGAAAATAATGGTTCATTTGGAAAAATCATTGTATAAAATCATAAATGAGGTAAGATGGTATTTTAATAATAAATAATATATTTTATAAAGATAATTTTGTCAAAAAAAATTATTGTGGAGTTCCCTTTAAAATATGTAAGAATTTGTGAAATTCCCTTGAATCGGGCTTGTATATTGGAAAGAATTTTGAAACTGCCATTTAAGACGTGTATCTCCCCATAAAATAAAGAAGGATTCTGGAAGGTAAATATATATATAACTCTTAGAAAAACTTTATGTGGATTAAATATTAATACATAACAATTTCATTGAGGTAATTAGGCAATAAAAGTAACCTGAATGAAAATATACGTTTGGGTGGAAAACACTTACCTTAAGTCTGAATGTTCCTCTCTTGGCCATATAGTCCTGGAATATGAAATTAGACTCATTAATAACTTAATTTATAACCTATTAGAAATTTATTTATTTTATCATAATTTTTTTATGTTATTTATGTCATTATTGATAAGTTATAATATTTATTTTCGTCTTTCCTGAGTGTTTGTTTTCTTGGTTTTCATAATCGATTCACTTGTTTCCAAGTAATGGTGTTCACTTGGAATGGATTTTAATCTCCAGAATTAAATGTGCACATTATTTATGAAAAAACATAGTTTTTAATGTTAATTCATTTCATTTTTTTACATGTAATGACTATAAAACATTAGATTAAATATTAATGACAATCACATAGATTATTTTAGGGGTATTTTGATTATTAGGAACTGGTTGGGTCATATGATTTAATATTTTGTACATATACTAGGTAATGAATATTAAATAAGTTATAATACATATATTATATCATTTATGAACCATAAAATGTTTTTATAACCATTATTTAATTGGAAACTAAGGAGTGAAAGTTCTTCATCCACGAAGGTTGTAAATTGGCACCTCACGGACGATGATTTTATTTATAAAATAAAATAGAGAGAGTAATCATATTTATGATTTTTATTAAATTAACATGATATAATTACAGTATATAGATGATACTTGATTTATTATTGTCATTTGGAAAGATGAGGTGATGATAGGATAACAATAGAAAGGAACTTGAAAATAAATTGAAAGAAATGGAATGTGAATTTACCTTTTGAATCCAGCTCCTTGAGAATCACTTTAAGGGAAGGGTTTTTGGTATTTCAGAAATCCCAAGAGCTCTTGGAAGTGGGGATTTACTAAATAAGGGTATTTAGGATTAAATTTCTAGATCTTCAATTCTTAGAGGAGTGAAGAGAATAGAGAGTGAGGGGGTAGAGTGGATGAGAGGTGGGTTTTCCCATTATTTTACTATTTTTCCAAAGACAACCAATTGTATTGATTCTTTTGACCAAGAATATTAATATGTGAATGTGAGTTTTAACCAATTGTGCATACAATATCCATGATTCTAGTAATAGTGAATTTAACTAATAATGTATATATATGGAAAATTTCAATATTTTACTATTCATCCAAAATTTGAGTATTTCAGAAAAATCCCAAAAAATCACCTGTACCATTTTTAAACATGTAGAATTAAAAAATGAACATCATTTATTGAAAATTATTCTTTAACTATTATTAATTTAATTTTTAAATAAAATAATAATTTATTCGAAAAATGACAATTTTAAGTCTATATTAGGTTTTATATCACCGTGAAAAATTAATCAAGATCTCATTATCTTATACCCTTCAGAAAATAAAATAATAATATGATTTAATATTCATAAAGGTCATATTACTATTCATATTACTATTTATAAGGGTATGTTACTATTCACCAAAAATTAAGTTTGTCTTATCAGACTCTAAATATCTTACTGAACGCAACTGTGTAAGTCAGTTTTTCAAAATTCAAATCACAAAGGTGGAAAAATTGTGTTTACTAGTTAGTTTATAACAAAGTGGCGTTTTGTAGAGACTTAGTGTTTCCCTCCTTACAAAAATTTCATCCTCAAAATTACCAGAATGTTACCTCACAAAAACATTTGGGTAGTCCTTCATCATAAGATCCTCAGGCTCCCATGATGCCTCTTAGATTTTATGATTTTTCCAAATTATCTTCACTAGATGAGTTGTCTTATTCCTCAACACTTGTTCTTGAGTGTCTAGAATCTTGATAGTCTATTCACATTAAGATATGTCAGGTTCCAATTCTATACCTTCAGAAATGCATACATGAGTTGGGTCTAGCACGTACTTTCTCATCAAAGGGACATGTAATACATTTTTTACTTTATAGATGCTAGGTGTAATATCCAAACTATATTCAACAGCTACAATTTTATCCGAAATTTCAAAATATCCTATGCACCTAGGGATTAGTTTCCATTTCATCTCAATTATTATAACACCCTTCCATGGAGATACTTTTAAGAAAACATGATCTCCCACTTAAAACTTTGAATCATTCCTTCTATTATCAACATATATTTTTTTCTATTTTGAGATTCGTTGATATGGCCTTGAATAATCTTTAGCTTCACTATTGTTTTCTCACAATCCTTGGTCCCACAAGCTTCTTTTCTCTAACTTCATCCCAACAAGTTGGCATACGAAATTTCTTTCCATAAAATGCATCATATGGTGTCATTTGAATACTGGAATGGAAACTATTATTGTAAGAAAACTCTAAGAGAGGTAAATTATTATCCCACATACCTTTACATTCAAGTGAACATGATCTCAACATATCTTATAATTTTTGGATCGTCCTTTCTGATTTCTTGTCTATTTGTGGGTGGTAAGAAGTACTCAAACGAATCTCATTATCCAATTATTTTTGAAGAATTTTCTAGAATTTTGATGTAAATCATTGATCTCGATTAGAAACTATTGAAATAGGTTCTCCATGGAGTCTTATAACGTCATTTTTATAGTGTTTTTCAAGATACTATAGTGGAAAACACTCCCTTATAGTGAGAAAATGTGTAGATTTTATAAGTCGTTTCATAATTACCCATATTGCATCATTCTTTCTTAGATTATTGGGTAATCCAGTGGAAAAATCCATGGTGATTTACTCCCTTTTCCATGCACGAATATATAGATGTTTCATGACTCCTCTAGGATATTTTTTTTCCCTTCACTTGTTGAGAGACTAGACATATGATACATAATCAGAAATTTTCCACTTTATGTTGTCCCTTCAGTAGTGTTCCTTCAAATATCTATACATATTAGTGCCATAATTATTTATATAGAAATTTGAGCTATTAGAATCATCAAATAACTCCCTTGCCAGATTGGGTATATAGGGGACACATAGCCTCTTCCCAAATTTCTGAATTTCATCTTTACATACAAAGTCAGTCAACATCCCATATTTCACAGAATTAACATTATTTTAATGGTTTTCATCATCATGATAGGAGCTTCTAATCCTTTATAATAAATATTTATGGGAAAACAATTGAAAAAGTAATGATGTTTCACCTTCTTTGATAATTATCATGTTCATCCTTATTAGATCCATGAACACGTGATCTCTTTTAATCCTCATTTTGTTTAAAACTCCATGATCATTCCTTCTCAATGCATCAACTACCTTATTTCCCTTTCCTTGTTGGTAGTGTATGAAACAATAATAATCCTTGATTACTTTGAGCCATCTCCATTGCCTCATATTGAGTTCATTCTATGAGAAAATATAATTCAGACTCTTATAATCCAAATATATCTCACATATTTCACCTTAGATATAGTGTCTCCATATTTTTAGAGTAAATATCACAACATCTAACTCAATACCATGAGTAGAATAGTTTTGTACATGAATATTTAACAGCCATGATTCATAGGAAATAACTCGATCATTCTGTATATAAACATAACCATGTCTTTATTTGATTCATCACTATAGATCACAAACTCATCATTCCCCGACGGTAGAGTTAGGATTAGAGCATTCACTAATCTTTACATAAATTCTTCAAAACAATCCTCACATTCTTTTTTCCATACGATGTTAACCCCTTTATGGTTAAGATTGGATGTTGGGTTGGATAAATGGGAAAAGTTCTGAACGAAACACCGATAATAACCTACTAAACAAATAAAACTACATACCTCATTTATGTTAATTAGATTTGGCCATTCATGAACTACCTTTTTCTTTTTAGAATAAACAGATATTCCATCCTTAGAGACAATTTCTCCATCAAAGGAAACTGATTGAAGCAAAAAATTCACAATTTCTAAGATTCCCATAAAATTCATATCTTCTAAGATTCATTAAAATAGTTCAGAAGAGATTTTCATGATCTTTATAAATTTGGGATTATACCATGATATCAAAAATAAATACCACCATAAATTCATCAATATATTCCTTGAAAACTCTATACATTAGATCTATGAAAATAGAGGATGCCTTAGTCTTTCAAAAAGGCATTACTATAAACTCAAAAATGCCCATACCTGGTTTGAAATGCTATTTTTGGAATGTTTTCTTTCATCACAAGAAACTGATAATATCCATATTGAAGGTAAATCATTTCAAAATATTGAGCTCCATTAAGTTGATGAAATAAATCATCAATGCGAGGTAAGGGATACTTGTTCTTTATTTTTACAGCATTGATCTCCCTATAGTAAATGCACAACCTCATAGATCCACTGTTTTCTTAATGAAAATAACATGGTCTCCCCATAGATAAACACTATGGAAAACAATTCCATTGTCAATCAATCCCTCTAGTTTTTTTAGCTCCACTAATTACATAACGTCCATTCTAGAAGGGGTCTTTGATATGGGCCTTCAATTTGGAATTAATTTAATAGAAAACTCAGTTTCCCACTATGGAGAATGCCAAGTTAAATCCTCTAGAAGGACATAAACATATTATTGAACAATATATACATCCACTATTTTGACATTATTTTCCCCACCCATAGATATTACATTCCCTTCCTCCCCAATAATTTAATTTTGTAGATCTACTGGTGGTGGATCTAGATGGGAATCAGATGGTGTAATTTTTTCCCTAAAGATAATGGATTCCACATCATCCTCAAAAATTGTAACCTCCTTTTTTATTATAATAAATTTTCACATCATGGTTCGAAATACAATCCATATTGAGGATTATATCAAATTAAATCATGGGTATAACCATAAAATAAGCAGATAATGAACGTTTATATTCCATAATGGGGACTTCCTGACATAATTTTTTTACAATGATACATCCCTTGACATTTTTTAATAACAACACCCTTGTAAAATCAAATTTGAAGTATCTAATTTTAAGGGAAAACTATAATGATATGAAAGAATGTGATGATCTAGAATCAAATAAATCATTGACTATATTCAAGGAAATTAGTAAATTACCTGCCCTCACATCATGAAGAACTTCAACCTCCGCAATTATGACCACATAATATTGGCCTTGCTCCCATGGATTTATTTGGTGAATGATTCCATGATGATTAGCACATTCATGTGAATAATGTCCCATCATCTTTCAATTTTACCATTGAATATTTTTACCTTCATTCTTCCCCTTACAATCCCGAGATAGGTGGCCTTTTTCTACACACTTTTAACAGAATCCCATTCCCTTCAGGAAAGTGACATGGTGTTTCTTCCCATAATTTCTACAGGATGGAAGCTCAACTCTTCCCTTCTTCTCCATTTCCTCATTTCTATTTCTAGAGTTTTTGGAAACCCTCTTCCTCCCTTTTTTCCATTAATGTCATAAGACCTAGAAAATTAATTCTTTGTATTGATATCACTTGAGACTATCTCTTCATATGATGAGAAACATTAGGAAACTAGTGCCCTTTAGATGAATGATATTAAACCATTAAATAATTGATCAAAATTTCTCCTTGGATTACATATGTAATCTGCATCATATCTTGCTAACCTTGTGATGTTAGCTTCAAAAAATTCTACATTTTTATTCTCCTTTTAACTCAGATTCATTAATTTCCTTTCCATATCCACTCATTGTTCATGTGGAAAATAATTTTATAGGAAGATTTCCATAAAATCCCTCCATTCCATATCTTCTATTTCTTCCCTCTTCTTTGTGTTTTGGATTAACGACCACAAATAATCTGTATCTCCTAAAAGACGATAAACCACCATGACAACCTACTCTATTTAAATACATACCAACATGAGGAATATATTATATTGTGAACTTATCCAGAACTCATCTAAAAATGGGTTTGTATTTCCATTGAATAATAGAGGTTGTTGTCACATAATGTGATCCAACATGGCTCCTCCACATTGTGGATCAGTGTTATGACCTGTCCCAGTGGGGCCCATGCCACAACTCCCCAATCCTGCCATAAATAGGCCCTTAGTTGGTGACTAGAACCAAGTAGTAATATCACTAACATGGGAGGAATTGCCTAAGTACCTATATGCATGCACACATATTGTAAAGACCCGAAGCTTGACGTACATAGACAATACATTACTTTTGCGGAATACTTAATACATAACAAAAAAAGACACACAAGGACTGTAATAGTTTAGTGTCTTTGGAGACTCGGAATATAAACATCTAATCGTGTTGAAAGATCTTCAAAACCTCCCATAACGATCTTCCCCTTTTGTTTTCTTACCTAAAACCTTTCTTTTAATCCTGGGGGAAAAGAAAACATAAAAAGGGTGAGCTCAAATGCTCAGTAAGGGTAAGCATGGATAAAATAAAACATACCATATACATTTGAACTTAAAAAAACATGAACATTAAAAATCTTGAGCAACGACATAAAACATGGAAGTACATAAGGAATAGATCATAAAGAAACATTAATAATGATAAAATAGCATGGGAATAAAACATGTAATTTTGGCAACCATTAAGCACATTATATGATTTCCATATTAGCCAAGGCATTGCTGCCAAGACCATCTTAGTGGAAAAAGTCCCTTTCTGAATCGAGTTCACTCCTCGTTCCAGTCCTATATTACTGAACCAGATTAACTTGCCATTCCATCCGTGTCTATCTCATGAGATATAAATCTTTACCCAATGCATTGGAGGGAGATATAGGTCCCACCCATCTCATAATGAAATCATTAATGGGTTTCATGAATATCATCCCATCATCACATAATCCATATAAAAGAAATGGATATCATTTCATAATAAGCAAAGTGAATCCATATAAATCATAGAGACATTATACTTGAAACGTACACATATGAAATAATTTCATCTTAGATGGAAAATGGTTTTGATAAAACACTTGAAATGAATTCTTGAGGAAAATATCCTTTCTTCCTGAAAGTCATTTAATTTTCACAAAATTCCATGAAATTTTAAAAGAAAGAGATTTTTCTGAAAATATTCATGAAATATTTTGGAGGAAGCTTCATGAAAATAAGTCTTTATAAAACCGTAAAAATCTGTTCGTGTCATATAAGTTAAAAAAACATTCTTCTCGTACTTTTGCCGGAAAAGTCAAAAAGTACCTCGTAATAGTAAGATTCCATACATACCATGTAGTAAAAGTCAAAAATGGGTAAAAAGGACTTTAAACATATATTAAAACCCTTTTATAAAACATGGACATGGATGATAGAAATAACCCCAGTAAATACTTACGAATAAGCAATCTCGGATAAAAATGAGATTTTCAAAATTATCCCTTACCTTAGGTCTGATATGCTTCGTACGTATCCAAACCTCCTGTATAATGATTTAAATAATGTCATTGACTTATTATAGAATCATATTAATTGTTATTATATCATATATGGTTCACTTAGGACTTTATATTACCCGTTCTTTTGTAAATTCCTTGTTAAAGAGTGTTTTGGGTAAAAATCGTTTCATTTGTCGTCCGTGTTTTGACTTGTAATTATTCATATGATTACTTAGATCATGATTACATAATTCCAGAATATAAAACATGATTTATATATAATATATATTCAGAATATACATATATATAATAGATCGATAAATGTAAAGAAATACACCGTTCATGGAGACGGTAGGCCGTACGTACGCATGAACGCTATTTTCGTTTCCTTGTTGAGTTGAATGGAATTAAGTAGATGACATACATATATATATATACATAAATCCAGTACCTTTATAATGTAATATATTTCATTATTATTTCTTATATATACATTATAATCATTCATTAATGGTTAATCATTGAGAATGAATCTCATCGCGTCGTGGAGATGGTAGTCCGTACGTACGCACGAGCGATGATATTGTTTCCATAATTATTGAATTGAATTGGAGTGGATGATAGAATATATAAGAATCATTATGATGTTATAATAACTATGTATAGTTATTATTTACACCATAATACCCATCCATGTAAGGTGTTGGTGGAAAAACATATTACACCACGGCGTGGAGACGGTATTCCGTACGTACGCACGCGCGGTGATTTTGTTTTCCGTAGGATGGATAGAAGGTGAAATGGGGTTGTTTCATATTTATAATAACATATCATTATATTATTGATACTGATGTTATTAATTTATAATGAAACAACTAAATAATAAGAAGTTGAAGAAGAAATAAGTTTTAAAGAATCGGTAGAAGAAATTACCTCTTCTTCGATACGCTTCTTTGAAACCTCCTCTTAGGGCACTAAAATTGGTCTTTGAAGAAGACCAGAACATCTGGGATGTTTTTAGGGAATTGGAGAAGAGAATTTTTCAGGGGTTGGCCGAGCTTGAAGGCTCAAATTGGTGGGAGGATGATAGGGAGGAGGTGCCCTTTTATAAGGGAGGAGAGGGGCACCTTTGGAAATCTAAAAAATATTAATTTATAATAAATCAAAACCCACTTAAAAACCTCCAAAAATGACTCATATCTGAATATTAGATGATATAGGGTCGTAATATCATCAAAAAATAAAATTTAGACATGTTTGGATCTTATTTAAAACCTTATCATTTTGATTTATCATTATTTAATATATTTAATTTTATTTGTGATAATAAAATTCTAAATTTTAAATTATAACAAATAATTATCTATTTGTTGTGAATTTTCCATAATTTGTTAATTTATAACATTATAGACCATATAAGTTTAAATTTATAATTTATAAGTATTTTTTTATTTTTAAACAATTTTATAATATGTTATTTTTATAAAATAACAATAGTGTCAATTTTGACACTATTCATTTATTGGAATTTAAATAAACTATATACAGAAGATATGTGTAACACCCCAAGATTTTATAGTGTGTTATTTCTTCAAAATAATTCAATAACTTTCACTACACGCAACACCAAGTTCAATCGCACCATGACTTACCAAACAAGCTGTTAAAAAGAGGTTATGAATAGTGTTAACTAAATTTTAAACTTTATATAATCCTTATAATTTTAGAATCCATATTATGAGTTTCTTAGACATAATGTAAGAACAAATTCATTTTCAGTATTTCACTTTTACCAAATTTTAATAGTGAAACCTTTTTAGATACTATATTTTAAACTTTTTGACTAAATGGGGACATCAAAATTTTAAAATGAAACATCCCAAGCTTCCACGGTACGCTAGCGTGTGTTGTACGCAACACCGAGTTCTAACACACCGTAACCAATCAAACTAGCTGTTATGAATAGTAATACCTACTTTTTGAAGTTATATATATTTTATAATTTGAAATGGACTTCATTTTTGGATTCAGAATATCAAATTTAGCCTAAGGTGAAATTTTGGTACTTTTCGGATAACTTTCATATTTTGATGAATAGTTAAAATTACTAAATTTTAATTAAAAACAACTTTTTTAATCAAAATAATTAATAGTGATAAATTTTGAATTTGAGTGGTTTTAAAGTATATTTAGAATATATTTTTACCATTTAATATAATGTTGATCATTGGACATAATTTTACAATTAAACCGAACATAAACAAGTGTCAATCTTTTGATAGTTATTATCTCTTAAAAACACGCTTTTTGTTTTGACAGCGGGAATTAATTTTAAATTAATTTCTGCCACTTCTGTGTTTTGAATTTAGGAAAATGGATTCCATATTTGGAATCAGGATGTTCAAATTGTGTAAATAGGTAACTTTCATTTTTAGACAGTTTGAATAATTACTGCGGTAAATATTTTATTTACCATGGTTAAGGGTAAATCCGGTAAATAAGGGTTAAAAAATAATATTATAATAATACTAAATTACCCTAAAACGTGTCTTAACCCTATTGGTTGATAAATGGTCGACCATGGGAATCTTTGGGTCTATTTTGGGACCCCCTGGATCCACTTGTAAGTGATAATGACACTTTATTTTAATTAAGTTAAAATGAATACAAAAATGACACAAGCATATATCTTTTAGAAAAACAATTGTTACATAGGGTTATATATGTTGGCTTTTAGATTATAAATATTCATTAGAAAGCTAAAACGATTTCCTACATAATGATATTTTATTTATAATTTTTAGACATTAAATAATTTATTTTATTTATGACACAATGATGATGCAGTAATTACTATAATAGTGAAAAATTAAAATAATTGATATTATAAATACCCAAAAAAAAATATAATATGAAACTTTTAATGAATTAAACTAATTTTATAGGATAATATGATATATTAGGATTGATTTAATTGACTTTGTTCGAAGTAATCAATCTGTTATGAGTTTCACAAAAATCAACTATTGAATAGTGTCAAAATTGACATAAAAGAGTTCTTAAAACAAATATTATATTATTAATTGATATTAAATTCATAAAAATCTAAGGTTCGGCCAAGAGACTTATATCATGATAGTTTCATCATTAATGGACCACTTGGGGGTCGCTTGGATGTATATAGTAAGTTTATTAACCATATTATATAAAAATACAAAGAGACATTGTAAAAGTGAAACTAATTAACTTAGAGTTAATACTTAAATATAAGGTTAATATAAGTACACAAACCTGTCTAAATTCTATTGGTTGAGTGGTTTTCGACCTATCCCCACCTTAACCTTTGAATAATCAACTTTGGAGCCATTAGAAACCGAATATGAATTTATTATAAATTAATATTTCTAGCTTTTCCAAAGGTGCCCCTCACCCCTCTTATAAAAGGGCACTCCTCCTTCTCATTTCTTCACACCATCAAAGCCTTTTGGTTCGGCCAAACTCTGCCCAAATACTATCCCAACATACCTCACTACAACCTAGAGGCATTAGTTTGATCAGAAAGCCAACCTAAGGATCCCTTTTGATCAAATCAAAAGGAAGAACCCGAAGAAGAGGTAATGATTTCACCACCCTTTTCTAAGTTCCTTTCTTCTTCCACTTCCTCTTTCTTTGTTCTTACCATTCTAAAATAATAACTCTAGTATCTTACATATACTGTGATGTTATTATAAATATGGTACAACCATATTCAGTATTCTATCCACCCTTTGAATAACATGTCACCATACGTGCGTACGTACGGCTTACCGTCTCCACGTCGTGGTGTAATTGTTATTCAATATAATATTATTTGGATGGGTATAATAATGATGTGTAAATCATGTAAATAATAAATATAAAATGTTAATGATTCTGTATATATTATATACCATCCATTTATATATTATTTTAATATCAAAAGAATGATATTATCGCTCGTGCATACGTACGGACTACCGTCTCCACGAACGCGATGAGATTCATTCTCCATCGTAACCATTAAAGTATAATTATCATTTGATGATTTAAAAATGATGTTTAAGGACTTGATATCATTCTGGATATGAATAATATACAACCTATCCTTTACAAACATGTCTTACGTAACAAAACATATGAAAGAAAACAAGTAAGTTAACACCCGAAACAACGATAATACTAAGATATTATTATCAAATCAATATTAAAAGATCATATATGATATCATATTAATGTATATGATTCTTGTATAATTTAATAACAATTATTTCACCATTATTCAGGAGGTTAACCTACCCCAACCAACGAAAAGTACAAGGTAAGGGTTTATTTCGCAATCTCTTCATTATTCGAGGTTGTTTATACATAATAATCTACTCGGATTTCTTTATCATCCACATCCATGTTACTTCGAAATGTATTTCAAAACATTTTTACTATTTACAAAGAATATGGGTTATAGTCATTTATACCCTTATGTGTTTTTAAAGGAATATTTCCATCGTTTTCCAAACAAGGCACTTTTTACCTTTTGACAAATTTAAGGTAAGAATGTTTTTTTTAAACTTATACGGCAGGTGTAGCTATTTACCGCCGTTATAAAATCGTCAAACATTCCCTTACAAGCTTACAAGGATATTTTCAAAGTAAATGTTTTATTTTATAATTATGTGACTTTTAAATGATTTCAAAATGATTAATTTAAGAATTTCAGAAAGGTACTCTTTATCAAAATCAGAATTTTAAATGTTTTAAAGATTTATCTTTATAAATCTTTTTAATTAATGTCTTCAAAATGGTTTTTAAGGATTTATTTATATGGAAATGAATGTTTTTAAAAATTTTAATTCCTTTCAAAAGTTTCAAAGTGGTATGGGACACTTTGATTCAAAAATCTCTTTTTAATTACTTCCTTTATAAATGTGTGACTTTTAAATGATTTCAAAAAAAGAGATATTTCTCTCAAATAGTTTTGATTTCATCTATGTCAACATTCTTTGATGGATTTTAAGCTTATTTGAAGATTATTTATTATGATACAAAACTTCTATATTGTATTGAAGGTTTTGTGATATGTTTGACTGTGGATGTGCTATTTTTATACCATTCATAGTTTATGGTGAAAGTATTGACATTTCGTATGCTAGTTTTAATACGAATGTTTATGTTATGTTTAAACCTTTTCATATGGGAATGCATTGGACTTAATATGTGACGGGTGGAGCCCGCTATAGCTCCTCGATGCATCGGTAGGTCTCATGATACAAACTAGTGTCTTGGCACAAGGCCTTGACAAAATCTTATTTGTAGTCTTGGCACGAGGCCTTGACTATGTGGTTATGATAGTCTGGCATTATGCATTCCATCATTATGAAAGTGGTTATTGATTTTTGCATGTGATTATTCGATTAGTAGAATATCCATGTGAATAAGTAAATGGAATTATTTCATTTTATTTATGCCATACCATGTTGAAAGTTCATGTTTAAAAGGCTTTTGTTTTAGTTATACATTGCCTTAAAAGTTTATTCTTATTTATGAAAGTTTCCGCTATATTGTTATCCTTACTGGGCATTTGAGCTCACCCCTTTTCTATGTTTCATTTTTCCCAGGAAGTGAAGAAGTAAGTTATGAATGACCTACAGGTATATTATGTGGGGATATGAGTGTGGATTATGGAGACAATATGTTGTTGTAGTAGTCTTTCGTTTAATGATGTAATGTAAAACTTATGAATATATCTAGTGTTTCCAAGGCTACTAAACCAATCGGTCTTTCGAGATTTGATCTTTCTTGTGATCATGCCAATGTTATGTAATAATGCACTGACTCTGGGTAACTGGGGTCGGGGCGTTACAGTTGGTATCAGAGAATTTTAGTACAAACCATGGAAGCTAGATTTAGATAAACTCTGATTAGAGCACATAGACCTAAGATGAACTTTGAGGATTAGTATAGAAGAACTTCCTAGAATTTTGGTATTGTAGAGATTTTGTGAGTTTTCCGAGCAATAAATCCCTGTCTGGATACGAGCAGGTAGAGGCGGCTCTGGCACAAATGTACCTAGGGGTAAAACCCGAAAACACCGCTTTGAGCTAGACTCGAACGGGAACTGGTGCACGACAACGGGCCTTGCTGCACTCTTGGTTACGACACTCCCGGGGGATATGCTTAGGATAACTCTCATTTTCTTTACAAATCATTATGAAGGGTTTATGAGTATATACTTCCTCAAAGAAAACATTTTTATGATTATGGATTATATCCATAAATAGTTCAATTTATGTTAAGTGTTTTATAAGTATGGGATTATGTATTTTTATTCATAAACTGATCTAGTTTATGCCATGGTATAGAAATGGCACCCAGTAGAAGGAATGAGAACTCCAGAAATACACATGATTCAAAGAGAAGGAAGGATCATATCTTTCATGGTCTTAAGCTAGAATTTATAAGATAAATAGTCTCCCATGTATTATCATCATATGAAGAAATAATATCATGTGTTGATAAGATATGTAAAGAGTTTACTGAGTCCTATGGCTTTGAAGGGAAGCAAGAGAAGAAAAGGATGGAAGAGAGAAAGATGGATAAAGGGAAGAGGGAAAAGAAGAATTTTCCCATATGTGGTAACTATGGAAAGAAACACCCTGGAACTTTCCTGAAAGGAATGGGAGTTTGTTATAAGTGTGGAGGAAAAGGGCACAAAGTACGTGACTGAAAGGGTAAGAAAATGGTTTTAAATGTACAATGCTTCATTTGCAAGGAGTTTGGACACTACGCGAACCTATTTCCCAGTCATCAGACTATGCCGCAAATGATGTTATTGGATAATAACCAAGTTATGATACTACCACAGATGAAGAGGAATGATTAGAGTTCTTATGTTGATTATGTTAATTGAGTGTTGTATCAACAATGTACTTATTATAATAATTATGGAGTATATAAGGATTGTACTGCAGTACTATTTCATTAAGGACTTGAGATTGTGTGGAACAAAGAAAAGTGACTCAATAGCAGGATAAATTTTTGGAAAATATATGGTTGAGAGAATGATAAATCATAATATAGTTCTGATACTGAGGTAGTGATTTTGGAATAATATGTGATTGTTTTGGATAAATTATATTTGATATTCTTGACTACCTTGGAACTGATTAATGATTTGTATATTCCATCATTGTTGGGGTTTAAAACATTTTTGGATTAATGAAGTATATCCAGCATTCTATGTGGAATAAGGGAGCATGAATGGAATCAATAAGGAATATGGTAATACATGATGAAGGTATTCATATGCTATTACGGGGTAAAAAGGATCTATATTATGTTTACCTTCCTTATAAATGTTGGACTGTGAGTTTGGACAGAAGTATTTTGGATAGTTCTAGTTTGGATTATTTTGGATTGCCATAAAAGGACAACCCGGAGGTCGGGTGGCAACCCGTCGCGTCCGGCAAGGCTGCGAGACTTGAACCCACAACCGAAGGGTGACAAGGGTGTATCACCTACCACTGGCCCACGAGATGTCCTGGATTAAATAATGTAGTTTTTATTAAAAGATCTTGTATATGAATTATAAATTCGTTTATTTTGGAACCCTATACGAATAGTGTAAATAGAATTTTTTTTACATTCTATTATCTTTTAGAGTGAAAGATGAGTTTGTGGTAGAAATTTATTAATGGATAAAACTCTAATTATAATGTAAGTATATCTCCTTATGATCTTAGCCAATCTCATAAATAAATTCCTCAATATTAAGAAAATCAACTTAGAACAAAAATGTTTTCCTAGATGGCACCTTAAATCATCACTAATTTATGGCTTTGGGATTGTTGGCCTTTTCATAGCCATGTTCTCTACCACTCTCCATCAGATAATTGATGGTTAGATTTTTCTTCCATATCCATATTTTCCTACATGGAACCCTAGTATGTGTTATTTTCGGTAATCTTCATACTTTTGACTCTTTATTTTAAATAGAGGCCTCATTAATTCATTTTTCGATGTGGGATTTCAACTAAGATATTTTGAAACGTCAAAAATGTGTTATCCCAATACCCTATGTTTTGTTGAACCGATGGTATTTCAAATCATCATAGATTGATGATTTTAAGGACCTCAATTTTATACTTTTTTGTGATTGATGACCTCAATCACTACCTATAAATATTTACGTTTTCATCCAATTATATGTCTCTAATTTCCACCAATGTTCTCCTAATAGAGATCATAATTTGGTGGTGATCCTTTCATTTCTCTTTTCCTCATATTAAGACTAAATTTTAGTAACCCAATTTCCGATGTGGGTTTTCCCACAAAGATATTTTCTATTTTCAACCTTTTATTTTCGAAGAACAATTTCAAATTGCGAGGACGCAATTTATTGAAGGATGGGAGAATGTAACACCCCAAGATTTTATAGTGTGTTATTTCTTCAAAATAATTCAATAACTTTCACTACATGCAACACCAAGTTCAATCGCACCATGACTTACCAAACAAGCTGTTAAAAAGAGGTTATGAATAGTGTTAACTAAATTTTAAACTTTATATAATCCTTATAATTTTAGAATCCATATTATGAGTTTCTTAGACATAATGTAAGAACAAATTCATTTTCAGTATTGCACTTTTACCAAATTTTAATAGTGAAACCTTTTTAGATACTATATTTTAAACTTTTTGACTAAATGGGGACATCAAAATTTTAAAATGAAACATCCCAAGCTTCCACGGTACGCTAGCGTGTGTTGTACGCAACACCGAGTTCTAACACACCGTAACCAATCAAACTAGCTGTTATGAATAGTAATACCTACTTTTTGAAGTTATATATATTTTATATTTTAAAATGGACTTCATTTTTGGATTCAGAATATCAAATTTAGCCTAAGGTGAAATTTTGGTACTTTTCGGATAACTTTCATATTTTGATGAATAGTGAAAATTACTAAATTTTAATTAAAAACAACTTTTTTAATCAAAATAATTAATAGTGATAAATTATGAATTTGAGTGGTTTTAAAGTATATTTAGAATATATTTTTACCATTTAATATAATTTTGGTCATTGGACATAATTTTACAATTAAACCGAACATAAACAAGTGTCAATCTTTTGATATCTCTTAAAAACACGCTTTTTGTTTTGACAGCGGGAATTAATTTTAAATTAAATTCTGCCACTTCTGTGTTTTGAATTTAGGAAAATGGATTCCATATTTGGAATCAGGATGTTAAAATTGTGTAAATAGGTAACTTTTATTTTTAGACATTTTGAATAATTACTGCGGTAAATATTTTATTTACCATGGTTAAGGGTAAATCCGGTAAATAAGGGTTAACAAATAATATTATAATAATACTAAATTACCCTAAAACGTGTCTTAACCCTATTGGTTGATAAATGGTCGACCATGGGAATCTTTGGGTCTATTTTGGGACCCCATGGATCCACTTGTAAGTGATAATGACACTTTATTTTAATTAAGTTAAAATGAATACAAAAATGACACAAGCATATATCTTTTAGAAAAACAATTGTTACATAGGGTTATATATGTTGGATTTTAGATTATAAATATTCATTAGAAAGATAAAACGATTTCCTACATAATGATATTTTATTTATAATTTTTAGACATTAAATAATTTATTTTATTTATGACACAATGATGATGCAGTAATTACTATAATAGTGAAAAAATAAAATAATTGATATTATAAATACCCAAACAAATATAATATGAAACTTTTAATGAATTAAACTAATTTTCTAGGATAATATGATATATTATGATTGATTTAATTGACTTTGTTCGAAGTAATCAATCTGTTATGAGTTTCACAAAAATCAACTATTGAATAGTGTCAAAATTGACATAAAAGAGTTCTTAAAACGAATATTATATTATTAATTGATATTAAATTCCTAAAAATCTAAGGTTCGGCCAAGAGACTTATATCATGATAGGTTCATCATTAATGGACCACTTGGGGGTCGCTTGGATGTATATAGTAAGTTTATTAACCATATTATATAAAAATACAAAGAGACATTGTAAAAGTGAAACTAATTAACTTAGAGTTAATACTTAAAGATAAGGTTAATATAAGTACCCAAACCTGTCTAAATTCTATTGGTTGAGTGGCTTTCGACCTATCCCCACCTTAACCTTTGAATAATCAACTTTGGAGCCATTAGAAACCGAATATGAATTTATTATAAATTAATATTTCTAGCTTTTCCAAAGGTGCCCCTCACCCCTCTTATAAAAGGGCACTCCTCCTTCTCATTTCTTTACACCATCAAAGCCTTTTGGTTCGGCCAAAATCTGCCCAAATACTATCCCAACATCCCTCACTACAACCTAGAGGCCTTAGTTTGATCGGAAAGCCAACCTAAGGAGCCCTTTTGATCAAATCAAAAGGAAGAACCCGAAGAAGAGGTAATGATTTCACCACCCTTTTCTAAGTTCCTTTCTTCTTCCACTTCCTCTTTCTTTGTTCTTACCATTCTAAAATAATAACTCCAGTATCTTACATATACTGTGATGTTATTATAAATATGGTACAACCATATTCAGTATTCTATCCACCCTTTGAATAACATGTCACCATACGTGCGTACGTATGGCTTACCGTCTCCACGTCGTGGTGTAATTGTTATTCAATATAATATTATTTGGATGGGTATAATAATGATGTGTAACTCATGTAAATAATAAATATAACATGTTAATGATTCTGTATATATTATATACCATCCATTTATATATTATTTTAATATCAAAAGAATGATATTATCGCTCGTGCGTACGTACGGACTACCGTCTCCACGAACGCGATGAGATTCATTCTCCATCGTAACCATTAAAGTATAATTATCATTTGATGATTTAAAAATGATGTTTAAGGACTTGATATCATTCTGGATATGAATAATATACAACCTATCCTTTACAAACATGTCTTACGTAACAAAACATATGAAAGAAAACAAGTAAGTTAACACCCGAAACAACGATAATACTAAGATATTATTATCAAATCAATATTAAAAGATCATATATGATATCATATTAATGTATATGATTCTTGTATAATTTAATAACAATTATTTCACCATTATTCAGGAGGTTAACCTACCCCAACCAACGAACTGTACAAGGTAAGGGTTTATTTCGCAATCTCTTCATTATTCGAGGTTGTTTATACGTAATAATCTACTGGGATTTCTTTATCATCCACATCCATGTTACTTCGAAATGTATTTCAAAACATGTTTACTATTTACAAAGAATATGGGTTATAGTCATTTATACCCTTATGTGTTTTTAAAGGAATATTTCCATCGTTTTCCAAATAAGGCACTTTTTACCTTTTGACAAATTTAAGGTAAGAATGTTTTTTTTAAACTTATACGGCAGGTGTAGCTATTTACCGCCGTTATAAAATCGTCAAACATTCCCTTACAAGCTTACAAGGATATTTTCAAAGTAAATGTTTTATTTTATAATTATGTGACTTTTAAATGATTTCAAAATGAATAATTTAAGAATTTCAGAAAGGTACTCTTTATCAAAATCAGAATTTTAAATGTTTTAAAGATTTATCTTTATAAATCTTTTTAATTAATGTCTTCAAAATGGTTTTTAAGGATTTATTTATATGGAAATGAATGTTTTTAAAAAATTTAATTCCTTTCAAAAGTTTCAAAGTGGTATGGGACACTTTGATTCAAAAATCTCTTTTTAATTACTTCCTTTATAAATGTGTGACTTTTAAATGATTTCAAAAAAAGAGATATTTCTCTCAAATAGTTTTGATTTCATCTATGTCAACATTCTTTGATGGATTTTAAGCTTATTTGAAGATGATTTATTATGATACAAAACATCTATATTATATTGAAGGTTTTGTGATATGTTTGACTGTAGATGTGCTATTTTTATACTATTCATAGTTTATGGTGAAAGTATTGACATTTCGTATGCTAGTTTTAATTCGAATGATTATGTTATGTTTAAACCTTTTCATATGGGAATGCATTGGACTTAATATGTGACGGGTGGAGCCCGCTATAGCTCCTCGATGCATCGGTAGGTCTCATGAGACAAACTAGTGTCTTGGCACAAGGCCTTGAAAAAATCTTATTTGTAGTCTTGGCACGAGGCCTTGACTATGTGGTTATGATAGTCTGGCATTATGCATTCCATCATTATGAAAGTGGTTATTGATTTTTGCATGTGATTATTCGATTAGTAGAATA
Source organism: Viscum album (assembly GCA_963277665.1). Lineage (NCBI taxonomy): Eukaryota > Viridiplantae > Streptophyta > Magnoliopsida > Santalales > Viscaceae > Viscum > Viscum album. The sequence goes on along the minus strand of OY728162.1, from coordinate 790,704,497 downwards.
TCCATGTGAATAAGTAAATGGCATTATTTCATTTTATTTATGCCATACCATGTTGAAAGTTCATGTTTGAAAGGCTTTTGTTTTAGTTATACATTGCCTTAAAAGTTTATTCTTATTTATGAAAGTTTCCGCTATATTGTTATCCTTACTGGGCATTTGAGCTCACCCCTTTTCTATGTTTCATTTTTTCCAGGAAGTGAAGAAGTAAGTTATGAATGACCTACAGGGATATTATGTGGGGATATGAGTGTGGATTATGGATACAATATGTTGTTGTAGTAGTCTTTCGTTTAATGATGTATTGTAAAACTTATGAATATATCTAGTGTTTCCAAGGCTACTAAACCAATCGGTCTTTCGAGATTTGATCTTTCTTGTGATCATGCCAATGTTATGTAATAATGCACCGACTCTGGGTAACTGGGGTCGGGGCGTTACAATATGTTCGAAATAAAATCTTTAATAGATTCATAAAAGGTCATATGTATCTAGGTAATTAGTGGAGCACATTTAATAGTTCATATAATATTTATTTTATTATTTTTAAAACCATTTATTTGGTTCATCTCTTAATAAAATAATTACTACAACATTTGTGTATAATTATTTAATATACTTATTTGTTGCATATAAATTAAAAATAAAATCCTATGATTAATATAAATCTATTATCTTTCAGAAAAGTACTTTTACTCCAATTTATCATCTTAAAATCACAATATGTAAATTGTTATATTTATTAAATTATGAAGGTGACAACTTTGGCATCATTTAAAATAAAATAATATAAGTGTCATAATCACTTTTATAAGACTCCAACCTGTTATATATTAGGTCATTGGATTATTATGGTATAGATATATACTAAAAATAAGTTTTGGTCAGGTTTTTGGGGATTTTAATGGGTATTAATATTTCAATAAACATTATATTACTGATTTTTCACTTAATAAAAACTTTCTGCATCATTAATGTATCACCATTAATGACAATTATTTAATCCCTAAAAATTATAAATAAATTATCATGATGTAGATAATTTTATTATATTTCTGAATACTATTCATGTTAGAAGTTTTATGATGTTTATCACTAAATTAAAATTATTATACTTATAAGATTTAAGAGAGTGACTTGTTTTCACTTTCTTTGGTTTTAATAATAATTAAATTATTTTCATAGTCAAAAGTCCATAAAATGAATCTAATCTGACCCTTAGGTGATATGGGTCGACTTTTATTCATCCAATATAATTTTGTCATGTGTTAGGGTATTTTTATAATATTATATTTACCCTTAATTACCCGATTTACCCATAACTATGGTAAATAAAATTTACCGTAGTTACTATTCATAATTCCCAAAAAAAGTAGCTTTTTAACATAATTTGGACCTCCTGATTCCAAATATGGAATCCATTTTTCCAAATTGAATACACAAAAGTTTCAAAAATTAAATTAAATTTAATCTCGTTGTTGAAAGAAAATGAGTTTTTCTTTAAAACATTGCAAAACATTGAATTACTTTAACATATGAATTCAAGGTAAAATCAATGCTAATGACACAAATTATATTAAATGGTAAAAATATATTCTATTTATACTTTAAACCCATTCAATATTATAATTTAACCACATAAGTTATTACGATGAAAATAGTTATTTTTAATTAAAATATAGCGTGTTTTTACTATTCATTAAAATATGAAAGTTATCAGAATAATATGAAAATTTTATCCAAGGTAAAATATTATATCTTTATTCCAATGAATAATTTTATTTTGTAAAATTGAACTTATAGACATGTCAAGAACTATATTTAAAGTGGGTGTGCCATCAAAAGGTGGCAAAACTGCATTTTTTGAAAAATACTTATTTTACCCGAAAAATTTATTTTGTTCTTATACCATGTTCTAGAAAATACGTAAGATGAATAATAATGTTATAAAATTTAAAATTTAGTTAATACTATTCATAACAGCTAGTTCATAATAATATTATAATAATATATCATTGTTTAGTAAAACCCGGTATTGCGTACAACACACGCTATCGAGTAAGGTCGCGATTGTGTTTAATGCAAGTCAAGTCAGGGTTACGTGTTGTGCAGGAATCCTTCGTTGTTTCATATAATATAATCCATACATATTTCATTTATACATTGAATATATATATATATATATATATATAAATACTCAATGTTGCGTAGAATAACTATTATCAAAATTGTGTGTAACACGATCCAAGAATAGTGTTGTGTATACTGCAAGCTAATACGGTGTTGCGTATAGTGCAAGGTAATATTGGTGTAGCATAAAACACAAGACATTAATGAAATTAAAAGAATATTTTTCATAAAATCTCATGGTGTTACATTCTACCCCCCTTAAAATGAATTTTTCCCTCAAAATTCATCGGGGTTATAAATGGTTTTCTACTTGAAAGTTTCTTTAATTGAAACCCACATCATAAAAAGGAATACCAAAACGTATCTTTAAAAACTAAAGTATGAAACGTAATAGTTACCCAAATAAACTAATCACTGGGTTTCCACATAGGAGAACATAGGTGAAAATATGGATATGGAAGACAAATATAACCATCGTGTTCTGATAGAGAGTGGTAGAGAACATGGCTATGAAAAATCCAACAATCACAAAGCCATAGATTTGTGATGATCGAAGGTACCATCTGATTCATCGGATATAAGGTCACTAGGACAACATTATTGGTTTTCAAGATCATTTCCCAAAAGTTGATGAATTAAAAGAAATGTTTACATGATTTTGGTACAATCTCACTTTTGTTCATGAATTGAACAATTTCTACTTCATCCCTTAATGAAATGAAGTTGAATTTGTTATTCGTGATGTGTTAGAAGATCATGTGATAGAATGATGGGTCATTCCATCTGTTTCAATCAAAAGGTTTGCAAAAGTTATAAGTCCATCATATAGTTAGATTAATCATATATGGTTCCAAAAATGAACTTATAATTCATATATCATACTGCTTAATAAAATAAAACTAGTTTCTACTAACCAGGGACATCCTGTAGGCCAATGGTAGGCGATAAAGGTCAGTCGCACTTTGGTTGTGGGTTCAATTCCCACAGCCTTGTCCGACGCGATGGGCTGTCGCCCATCCTGCAGGTTGTCCTTTTTCTAAAACTGCATCCCATCTATAATATCGAAAAAAAACTTCAATCCTTAAATAATACTAACTTATGTCCAACAAAATCCATTCCAATATTTAGGCTTATCCATAATATTGCAGTCCACTCTCATATTATAATGAAAATGATTACCAGAGATTTCATATAACAAGCATGTTAATACCCTCGTTGATCTCCATATATCATAAGATATGTCTTGTTAGTCACATTACAAAAAATGTGAATGCCTTAATCATGTATTCTCTTGAAAAATGAATACCCATTTAACATTAGTGAAAACATTAATGATGTCAAAATTTAACTCTTTCCACATCCCAAAATTTATATATACTCAAACCATGATATCACTTAGTCCTTATATCAACCATGAACTCATGAATACAATCAAACATCTCATTATCTTCTTATCCCTTCATTATGTGCATATCATATACTTTTCAAAAATATCTGAATAACCTTCCATGGTTACCGGTACCATTCAACATATACCTTCAAATTATTTAGAAAAACAATAGTGTAACAATCCTTATATGATTCATTATTCCATATTACCATACATTATTCTTTATAAACATACAATCATTCAACTAACTTCTTAAAACACTATCTGAGCTTCATCATTTATTTCATCTCATATTTCATTTGTAGTCTCTTCATCATCATCCACATAAATACTACCCATATGACCATGTTGATTCTCTTCATGAGATTTTCCCTTAGGGCATTGGTTTGCATAATTCCCATACATTCCATATTTAAAACATCTAATCATTGTTGATGTCGTAGAAATACCATTATCCTTGTCCATGGTGTTAACTGAACCTTTTCCTTTGCACTTACTGGCTTTGTGTCCTTCTTTTCCACACCCAAAGCATCTTCCAGTTCCTTTGAAACAATCTCACTGATGCCTCTTCCCACATGATTTACATGAGTGAAATTGAACTTTCTTTCCTCTATGATCATCACGAAACACCAACATTCTCTTATTAGCCGAGTCAGGAAACTTACCAAATTTGAGTTTATTGATCATATTATGAGATTGCTGATTCGGAATAATAATGATGTTTGGACTTCCAAGTCCCTTTTCATTTGATTGCTCATGAAGAATATCGTTCCATTTTCCATCATATCCTCAATTATTGTGAATCATCTTATTTCCATCCATTTTCGAAAACCCAAAAAGAATAGTGTGAGAGGAAAATATCATAATAAAGGGGGAGTAACGTCAATATATAACATCTTAGGTTTAATATAATATCGTTACCATAATTCTAGGACTATAACCTATACTTATACTTAACCTTATGGACATCCCTTGACATCCCTTAGAAATATCTCTAGGGATCTCACTAACGTTTTTGCATCCTAGTTTCCAAAGGTTAACTAAACCTTTCCTCTGATACCAACTGTAAGGACCCGAATCATGACGTACATGGACAATACATTACTTTTGCGGAATACTTAATACATAACAAAAAAAGACACACAAGGACCGTAATAGTTTAGTGTCTTTGGAAACTCGGAATATAAACATTTAATCGTGTTGAAAGATCTTCAACATCTCCCATAACGATCTTCCCCTTTTGTTTTCTTACCTAAAACCTTTCTTTTAATCCTGGGGGAAAAGAAAACATAAAAAGGGTGAGCTCAAATTCTCAGTAAGGGTAAGAATGGATAAAATAAAACATACCATATACATTTGAACTTAAAAAAACATGAACATTAAAAATCTTGAGCAACGACATAAAACATGGAAGTACATAAGGCATAGATCATAAAGAAACATTAAGAATGATAAAATAGCATGGGAATAAAACATGTAATTTTGGAAACCAATAAGCACATGATATTAGTTCCATATTAGCCAAGGCATTGCTTCCAAGACCATCTTAGTGGACAAAGTCCCTTTCTGAATCGAGTTCACTCCTCATTCTAGTCCTGTATTACTGAACCGGTTTAACTTGTCGTTCCATCCATGTCTATATCATGAGATATAAATCTTTACCCAATGCATTAGAGGGAGATATAGGTCCCACCCATATCATAATTAAATCATTCTTACTTGTGCCATAAAATAAACACACATCATTCATAATAACCCAACGAATAAAATGGGTTTCATAAATATCATCCCATCATCACATAATCCATATAAAAGAAATGGATATCATTTCATAATAACCAAAGTGAATCCATGTAAATCATAGAGACATTATACTTGTAACATACACATATGAAAATAATTTCATCTTAGATGGAAAATGGTTTTGATAAAACACTTGAAATGAATTCTTGAGGAAAATATCGTTTCTTCTTGAAAGTCATTTAATTTTCACAAAATGCCATGAAATTTTAAAAGAAAGAGATTTTTTTGAAAATATTCATGAAATCATTTGGAGAAAACTTCATGAAAATAAGGCTTTATAAAACTGTAAAAATACATTCGTGTCCTATAAGTTAAAAAAACATTCTTCTCATACTTTTGCCGAAAAAGTCAAAATGTACCTCATAATACTAAGATTCCATACATACCATGTAGTAAAAGTCAAAAATGGGTAAAAAGGACTTTAAACATATATGAAAACACTTTTAAAAAACATGGACATGGATGATAGAAATATCCCCAGTAAATACTTACGAATAAGCAATCTCGGATAAAAATGAGATTTGCAAAATTATCCCTTACCTTAGGTCCGATATGCTTCGTACCTATCCAAACCTCCTGTATAATGATTTAAATAATTTCATTTACTAATTATAGAACCATATTCATTTTTATTATATCATATATGGTTCACTTATGACTTTATATTACCCATTCTTTTGTAAACTCCATGTCAAAGAGTGTTTTGGGTAAAAATCGTTTCATTTGTCGTCCGTGTTTTGACTTATAATTATTCATATGATTAAATACATCATGATTACATAATTCCAGAATATAAAACATTATATATATATATAATATATTCAGAATATACATATATATAATATATCGATAAATTGAAAGAAATACACCGTTCATGGAGACGGTAGGTCGTACATACGCATGAACGCTGTTTTCGTTTCCTTATTGAGTTGAATGGAATTAAGTAGATGGCATACATATATATATATATATATATATATATCCAGTAGCATTATAATGTCATATATTTAATTATTATTGCTTATATATACTTTATAATCATTCATGAATGGTTAATCAATGAGAATGAGTCTCATCGCGTCGTGGAGACGGTAGTCTGTACGTACGCACGAGCGATGATACCATTTCCATAATTATTGAATTGAATTGGAGTGTATGATACAATATATCAGAATCATTATGATGTTATAATAACTATTTATAGTTATTCTTTATACCATAATACCCATCCATTTAAGGTGTTGGTGGAAAAACAGATTACACCACGGCGTGGAGACAATATTCTGTACGTACGCACGCGCGGTGATTTTGTTTTCCGTAGGATGGATAGAAGGTTAAATGGGATTGATTCATATTTATAATAACATATCAGTATATTAGTGATACTGATGTTATTACTTTATAATGAAACAACTAAAGAAGAATAAGTTGAAGAAGAAATAAGTTTTAAAGAATCAGTAGAAGAAATTACCTCTTCTTCAATACGCTTCTTTGAAACCTCCTCTTAGGGCACTAAAATTGGTATTTGAAGAAGACCAAAACCTCTAGGATGTTTTTAGGGTAGTGTAGAAGATAATTTCTCAGGGTTTGGCAGAGCATGAAGGCTAAAATTTGTGTGAGGAGGAGAGGGAGGAGGTTCCCTTTTATAAGGGAGGAGAGGGGCACCTTTGGAAATCTAAAAAATATTAATTTATAATAAATATAACCCCCCTTAAAAACCTCCAAAAATGTCTCATATCCAAATATTATATGCGATAGGGTTTTAATCTCATCAACCAATAAAATTTATACATATTTGGATCTTATTTTAAACCTTATAATTTTGATTTATCCTTATTTAATCTATTTAAGTTTATTTGTGGTAATAAAATTCTAAATTTTAAATTATAACAAATAATTACTTATTTGTTGTCAACTTTACATAATTGGTTACATTATAACATTATAGACCATATAAATTTAAATTTATAATTTTTAAATATTTTTGTGATTTTTAAACAATTTTATAATATGTTAGTTTTATAAAATAACAATAGTGTCAATATTGACACTATTCATTTATTTGAATTTAAATAAAATATATTCAGAAGATATATTCAAACTAAAAGCTTTAATAGATTCATAAAAGGTCATATGTATCTATAAAATTAGTGGATCACATTAAATAGTTCATATAATATTTAGTTTATTATTTTTAGTACCATTTATTTTGTTTATCTCTTAATAAAATAATTACTACAACATTTTTGTATAATTATTTAATATACATATTTGTTGCATATAAATTAAAAATAAAATCCTATCATGAAGATAAATCTATTACCTTTCAAAAATGTACTTTTACTAGGATTTATCATCTTAAAACCACAATATTTAAAATGATATATTTATTAAATTATGAAGGTGACAACTTTGGCATCATTTAAACTAAAATAATATAAGTGTCATAATCACTTTTATAAGACTCCTAATGGTTATATATTAGGTCATTGGATTATTATGGTACAGATATATACTACCAATAAGTTTTTGTAAGGTTTGTGTGGCTTTTAATGGGTATTATTATTTCAATAAAAACTATATTACTGATTTTTCACTTAATAAATAATTTATGCATCATTAATGTATCACCATTAATGACAATTATTTAATCCCTAAAAATTCTAAATAAATTATAATGAAGTAGATAATTTTATTATATTTCTAGAAACTATTCATGTTCGACGTTTTATGCTGTTTATCACTAAATTAAAATTATTATACTTATAAGATTTAAGAGAGTGACATGTTGTCACTTTCTTTGGTTTTAATAATAATTAAATTATTTTCATAGTCAAAAGTCCATTAAATGAATCTAATCAAACCCTTAGGTGATATGTGTCGACTTTTATTCTTATAATAGAATTTTTTTCATGTGTTAGGGTAATTTTATAATATTATATTTACCCTTAATTACCTGATTTACCTTTAACTATGGTAAATAAAATTTACCGTAGTTACTATTCATAATTCCCAAAAATAAAAAGTAGCTTATTAACATAATTTGGACCTACTGATTCCAAATATGGAATCCATTTTTCCAAATTCAATACACAAAAGTTGCAGAAATTAAATTAAAATTAATCCCTTTTTCGAAAGAAAACAAGTTTTTCTTTAAAACATTGCAAACGATTGAATTGATTTAACTTATGAATTCAAGGTAAAATCAATGCTAATGACATATATTATATTAAATGGTTAAAATATATTCTATTTATACTTTAAAACCATTCAATATTATAATTTAACCACATAAGTTATTACGATGAAAAAAGTAGTTTTTTATTTAAATTTGGCGTATTTTTACTATTCATTAAAATATGAAAGTTATCAGAATAATATGAAAAAATTATCCAAGGTAAAATTTTATATCTTGATTCCAATGAATAATTTTATTTTGTAAAATTTAACTTATAAACATATCAAAAACTAGATTTAAAGTGGGTGCGCCATCAAAAGGCGGCAAAACTGCATTTTTTGAAAAATACTTATTTTACCCGAAAAATTTATTTTTTTCTTATACCCTGTTCTAGAAAATATGTAAGATGAATAATAATGTTATAAAATTTAAAATTTAGTTAATACTATTCATAACAGCTAGTTCATAATAATATTATAATAATATATCATTTTTTAGTAAAACCTGGTATTGCGTACAACACACGCTATCGAGGAAGGTCGTGATTGCGTGTAATGCAGGCGAAGTCAGGGTTGCGTGTTGTGAAAGAATCATTCGTTGTTTTATATAACAGAATCCATACATATTTCATTTATACATTGAATATATATATATAAATACTCAATGTTGCGTAGAATAACTATTATCAAAATTGTGTGTAACACGATCCAAGAATAGTGTTGCGTATACTGCAAGCTAATACGGTGTTGCGTATAGCGCAAGGTAATCTTGGTGTAGCATACAACACAAGACATTAATGAAATTAAAAGAATATTTTTCACAAAATCTCAGGGTGTTACACATATCCCATCCCACAAATTTTGAAAAGTAAAAAACCACTAAGGAACAACATGCATGCATACAACTATACCTAACCAACAGAGTACAATCGATGTAATGTGCAGAAATTAAACTAGGTCAAAATACAAGCCCACCAAAATAAAAAGAGTATGAAACTACAGATTACAACCTCTATGAAAAATAAAGTAACGGGATTACAATTCGTAACCATAGTAACACCATGTCCTTCATGGAATTCAGAAAGATCGGTCAGATCCTAGTCCACCCTAGACTCCATCAAAAGGTTTATTATCTATAAAAGATACAACACATGTGGGAAAATCCTATATAGGGGTTATTATAAAAATATTCAGTAGGGGAGCCCAAAAACCACAATGAAATAATCAAAGTAAAGATAGAGTCCACATATACAAAGTATATTTATACCAAACATATAGTAAGAGAAACACGTCTAGATATACTCAAAATGGAGACCCTTAGTCTATAAGGACTACATACCCACATTTTGGATTCATTTTAAAGATTCCATAAAGTACTCATCTGGGATAAATCACTCTATGAGTCTGATACCTCTAATGACTTCTATTTGAGATGTAATATTCATTAGGAAAATCCATGAGAAAGATATATTCACTGATAGATCTGAAGAGAGAACATATACACTCATTCTAGGAGAACACACTTCTGAGTGGGGAAAGATAATGATAAATATATGAGGATACCTGCAAGGCCCTTGATGGATACCGTGACTAATTTTGTCACATCTATTAGGTAGATAATCATCATCATGTAGGAATGTTCATGTCGATACCTGACTGTAACTATGATCAAGAATGGATAGAGGATATCTCTTCAGGCCTCGTTGAGGGATACCTGACTCTCTCTTATAAATTCCTACTAAAGGGATTATACTCCTGTTGATGGAAATGATACATGGCCATCAGGGGAACGATCAAAGGGGTACTAACCCAATGAAACCTATCCAAGGAAATATGGAAAAAAGGATCAAACCATTTACTGAGATGTACATGGAGTGTATAAGGGTCACACGCCTTGTCCTCTGACCCCGATTACTTCCCATGTACAACGGAATATGTATTAAGGCTTGTCTTGTAGAATAAGGTATACAAAAACATGTACGAGTGCAACATGTCATGTTCTTCTATGCAGGGAAATCCCTATGTATGCTAACCATGTTCTTGTACACGGCTTCAACTGATGTGTCCCAGACCATTTACCGGTACACAGGGTAACCTGCATATCTATTCATTTCTTGCCGTTTAGTGGAGTACATGCAGTCTACTCCACCCTGTATCTATGTATCTTTTGAGATACATGATGAGTCTGCGTAATGACCCACATTTCGTGTGATGATGGTCACACACTGCGTCCATGTTTCCTGTCTCTCGGAACTCTATCCACTATAGGGTGGGGCCCATATGCCATGTCTTCCTAGGGGAACTTCAAGTTCTTCACTTTGTGCAGTGTAGAAACCCTAGGTGCCACCAGGATGACCCTACACAACATGTTCTTCAGGATACACGTCATTTTGATTGGAATTTTCCGTAACGCGTCATTCTTTATCGTCGCACCTCGGGTGCTCCGCCCATCCTCAATCCGTCCATCCGATCGGTGCGATACTCCTTGTTTGAGGTCCTCCTGACACCACAAAGCTGTTTCCCTTGTTTTTGGAATCTGATCGGCCCAGAAAACAAGTTTCGATCCACCTACATGAAGAATTCATGAAGAATGATCCTTCTCAATATGATCTAATTCGTTGCCTACTGTGACTATCACACCTCCACTAGGATTTTGGGAAGCTCGATCTCAGATTTGGGATTATTGCGTTGAAAAATGGACATGCAGTGATCCATTGTTCATAAGTACGCGAAGAACATGAAGAATGTAGGGTTAAAAAAGAGTAATAAAATCAATAAACAATGGAGGAACACACATCCACCATCATTCTTCACGGCATCGATCTGCTCCTGTTAGTAGTTTTAAAAGGTGAATCAACAGATAATCTGAGAGTTATCAAAAAATAAAATCCCGAATCAAAATATCAAACGAAATAGAAAATAACACCCTCCATCCAGAAAGCATGATCTACGGATCAACCTATCCGTGGGTTGATTTGCGTTTTCCATTAAATCAAAGAAAAGGGAAAGAAAAAATCGAAATATAACCACTATATCGATTCAGTTGAAGAACGATCGTTGTGTCATGTTCATTGGTGTTTCATCGAATCTGAGATTCGTCGATCGATTGCACTGTCATCGTCCACCAACGTGTTCTCCTACAAAACTCCAATGGAAATCATCAATTCACAAGTTTATTCAATTAACCCTGCAAACTTTACATATGTTGGTTTTAATAGGGAAGTATTAGTTCATTGTGTTTAAAGAAATAATTAAAATTAATAAAATATTTTATTTTATTTTATTTCCTTTTAAACTTCAAAAAAACTGACTCCTATAGCTGACCCACGCTAGTCATTTTTAGGCCCCTCCTAAGGCAAATTCACTGCTCTTTATGCAATGGTTCCCTCAAATATCTGATCTGGGAACCCATTTAAATGTTATATCACTATTTTGGGAAAGCTTATCACGTTTGATATTTAGAGTTTAATTTATTTCAAGCATTTATTCAGGGAACTCAATGCCTCGGAATCGCATGTCGTCGCAAAGCATGGTATCTAAATAATTCCATATAAAATGTAAAAATAATACGTGGAAAATATAATACATTAAATTCTCCTCACCTTAGGTATTTTCATCCCCATAAATCTAAAATAAAAGGCTAGTCAAACAGATGTTGGTACTGCGCCCGAATCTGAGACTCCCGCTCCAATGTGATATTCTGAAAATTCTCATGCTACCACCAAACATGCACTAGGGGAATCACTTACCCACAAAGGATCCTCTCATGTCGATCCTTTATCTCTAATAGATACTCTATGAAGGATTATCTATCCTTGATTTCCAGCTTGTCCCATTCGATGACATGTGATGGGTCATGTATGTACCTCCTTAGTTGTGACACATGGAAGACATCATGTGCCTGGTACAACTGCAGAGGTAGAGTTAGGTAGTATTCCACCTCATAAACTCTGTGCAGTATCTAAAAAGGGCCGATGATCCTCAGAGATAACTTTCTACCCTAGCCAAATCTCTTCAACCATTCTTGAGTTGAGATTCAAAGGAAGACGTGGTCTACCTCCTCGAACTCCAGAGATCTTCATCATCTATTGTCATAATAATTCTTTCAACTCTGTGAAGTCTTCATTTTCTCCTGGATGATATTTACCCTCTCAGTGGTAGCTCACACCAACTCTGGACCCATGAGTGATGACTCTCCAGGGTCAGTCTAGAAAATCAGTGACAAGTAGGGTCGCCCGTATAAGGCCTCAAATTGTGGGATGACAATGGTAGAGTGTTAGATTTTATTGTATGAAAACTCCACCTGTGGTAGGTGGTCCTCCCAACTATAAAGAAGTCCAAGATACATTCCTTCAACATATCCTTTGGAACCTGAATGGTCCTCTCCGTCTGACCATTGGTATAGACATGGAACACTGTTCTCTAGCGTAGATGAGCCCCAAAATCCTCCTACAATCCCTTCCACAACTGGGATGTGAATCACATGTCTTGAAACATGACTATTTTCAAAGGGAAAATGTTAATCTGAACTATCTCCTGCTTGTAGAGTTTTACCAAGCTCTCTATGGAACTATGATCCCTAATAGCTATGAACTAGGCCGACATGGTGAGTTGGTTTATGATCACCCATATGGAATCATGTACCTTGGATTTCTATGGTAATCCTATCATTAATTCCATATATATTCCATACCACTTACACACTGGCACTTCTAGGGGTGAACATACCCTATTGGAACCTAGTTCTCAGCCTTTAGCTGCCAGTGCGTAAGGCATCGAGAAACAAACTCTACTATTTCCTTCTTTATACATGTCCACCATAACTGTGGCAGAAGGTCCTAGTACCTTTTCACCACTCCAGGATGTACCACCAAGGGGGGTGTATGAAACTCCCTTCGAACCTCCTGCTACAATTCCACTGGCACAACTATGCATCCTTTGAAAAAGACTACATGTAACGACCCAAAGATTCATTAATGGAAATCCCTCTTGATCTAATTAAATGTCTCTTTATGTTTATATAAAATTTCAACTTCATTGGTTTTATGATAAGAATCTTGACTGTTGCTAATATATCCGTTGAATAATGATCACATGATTAGTATAAATATAGCGCCTTAACAAATCAATATTTACTCAGACAAAAGAAGTGATGGCCTCATCCAGTAGAATTTCCCCATACGAAGCCAATTTATTGGAGCTCGGAAAATAGGTGGCATCCTTGGGATTCGCTCTTGACCAAGCCCAAGCTGAGCTTCACCATGTCATGCTCGAACAGGACCGTCTACGGGAGAAGTGGAAGTTGATAGAAATTACAACTCGAGCGATGTTATCCAAGCCACCCCAAGAGTCTGTCATCATCGCACACCTTACCCTTAGGTCTTATGCGGTTGTTTTAAGGGGTTATGTAACTAATCGATAGTACAATTTTCATGTACATTATTTTTTGTATATAATAATTAATATAATTTCTTTTCATTATTGATTCATTGTAAATAGTTTTTAAAGTACAAATGGTGTTTTTAGTTATTATTTAATTAAGAAATCTATTTTATTAAATTAAGGGATTTTTGAATTAAATAATATTTTAATAAAATATTATTATTATTATTATATTAATTTTATTATATATAAATGATCATTTAATTGTATGAATGAAATTATAACTTTTTTTAAGGTTTGAAAGCCATTTTTGTCAAAACCCGTGAATTTTCGATAAATGTCGGTTTTTATTTTAAAATGGAAAATTCACATATTTAGAAAATTATTTAGATAAAATAAATGTTATTTTTGGAATCAGGACGTCAAAATTATCCAACGGTGAATTTTTTATAATTTTCTGAGACAGTCAAATTTTTGAGTAAAAATTAAATACCGTTTAAATATATAATGTGTTTTATGACAACATAATGACCCAATAGTGATGTAATAAAATACTATAATCTTTATGTTCATCCAATATATGTTTTACCATTAAAATAATGTGATTTTGGGTTTGTTTTGATTAATTTTTAAAGCATTAAGGGACCCCTCAAGAATTATTAAACACCTTGTCTTTTTAAATTAATTTCCATGGGAGTGTGACTCACCTCCACATAAGCAACCCTATTATTTTAAGAAGTTCGGACATTGGCCGTATAAGATATTATTTTCCTCTTCCCTTTTCCAAAAATCATGGGCAAAAACCATGGGATGGTTTGTGGTTTGGATTAATTTAATATAAGGGGTCCCAAACCTAAATAATAAAGAATTCCCTCACCTTTCCTATATAAACCCACCCAAGCTCCCACTCCCTCCTCACTCAAAGCCTTTGGAGTTCATCCAACCTCTGCCCTACTCTCTCTAGAATCCTCCCAAGGTGCCCCAAGCTATAACATCCTAGGTAAATAAAGAATAAAACATTTTCATATTTATTGATATTTACGAATTAAATATTAATTTTACTTTAAAGGGGTTGTTATGTTCGATAGCGTACCCAATATGCAACAAAGAGTTTCGTTGAAATATTACGTTGCACACTAGTAATAAAATAATATTATTTTAAATGGTAGTTAACATGTAGCTGTTGTATTGGCCGGAATGAATAGAAATAACTAAAATATTATTATATATGTTTGTTAAATGTTTTTACATTTATCCAATAAAGGATAAAGGCTTAAAATACAAAAAGAATTCAATTTTAGGCATATATACTCTAATATTCACTAAAAGGTCGAACTATCGCCTTTTGATGGCAAACCCTATTTAAATATAGTTTTGGTCACTCTTATACATTATATTGGACCAAATAAAATTCTTCTTTAGAATCGAGACATCAAAATTTACTTTGTGAAAATTTTTGGTATTTTTCTGATAAAGTTCATTTTTTTAATGAATAGTGAAAAATGTTGTATTTTAATTCAAAACCTCTTTTTAATCTAATTTATTAATATGATTATATTATCTTTTGAATTGGTTTTAAAGTGTTATTATAATATATTTTTACCATTTAATCCAATAGTGGTCGTTGGAATTAATTTCACTTTGAAATTGGACTTAAACTAGTGTCAATCTTTTGATATATATTGTTTCATAAAAACACGTTATTTGTCATGATAGCGGGAATTAATTATTAAATTAATTAATGTAACTTATATGATTTGAATTTTTTAAAATAGGCATAATTTTTGAATTTGCAATATCAAATATATCTTAGGGTGATGTTTTGGTATTTTTCTGTAAAACTTCAATTTTTGATGAATAGTGAAACCACTAAGTGGTACATAAAAAAACTGATTTTTTGTTTAAATGAAATTTTACCACCTCTGTGTTTTGAATTTCAAAAATCTGACATACATGGTTGTCATTAAGAATTAAAATGTGGTTCAATGGGATTAAAATAATTTTTGGTGAATAGTAACTTTTAAGTTTTTAATCGCGATTAGAGGTAATTAGTGTAATTTAAGGTAAAAATAATGTTTTAATAATATGAAATGACCTTGACACATGTCCTACCCTTATTTTATATGTCGTGTGAGACCATGATAATCCATGGGTCAACTTGGGGACCCCATGGAGCCACTTTGGTAGGAAGCTAACATTAATACCTTTTTATTTAATGTTAAAATAAAAATGTCAGAAACATGTGGTGTTTTACTAAAACAATTTTTAAATGGGGTTATACAAGTCATATGTTTTACTATAAATATTAATTAGAAACCTAAAAAGAGTTCATATATCATTATATTTTTTTTATAATTTTTATACATTAAATAAATTGAATTATTTATGACACCATGATGATGTAGCGATTACCTCATTATTTAACAATTTAAATAAAATGAAAAGATAATGTAAAATAAAAGAGCTACACTTGTCAAAAACCTATTGGATGGGTAGATTTAGAACTCTTATCATCTTATCATATAAATATATAATTTTGGGACCTTTAAAATCATAAACTCATTTTATAATAAAATAACCTTTTATAACTTTCCAAGAGTGCACCTCCTCTCCTCTTATAGAAGGCCGCCACCTCTACCACCTTACCCACACCTCTCAAGCCTTTTTCTCGGCCAAACCCTTCCTATTGTGTCTCTCCACATCCCTATCTTACTCCTAGAAGCCTCACTTTGGGAAGAAGTCTTTCTAAGGAAGCCTTTGATCTCAAATCAAAAAGAGTTATCTGATTTAAAGGTTGTGTCTTCTCTTGTGTTCTTATGTCTTATTTTTCTTTTCTAACCCCCTAAACTCTTTTTATTCCATTATTTTTGTTACAAAACCAGTATATTCAATATAATATGATTTTTTTTATGAGAGGTATTATAGCTACACCTACACACAACTTCATCTAATGGTTAAAGAACATACTGTTTCTATGGTTGGTGATTTTCTGCCTCACAAAACGATGATTGTTCAATCTTCTTTTAACTCCTTTCATGGTGGCCATTAAGATGTAAATATAATTATATATGATATATATTGTGTTTATGTTTTCCTTATGCTTCTTTATTTTTCATTTTTGGAATACCTTTATGGTTTCCATTGTGGGTAAACACGATAATTTCATTTTAGGAAGTGCGGACTACCGCCCCCTCAAAGTGATTTGATTCGTTAATGCCATACGTGGGAAGTATAAAGGATAGGGTTAATGATATTATATATGATGTTATACTGGAATTATAATATACCCTTATATCATTATGATTTCACTCCATTAAATATGAAATAGAAATGAAAGTAGCGTTCATGCGTACGTAAGGCTTACCGTCTCCATGAACGGTGCATTTGATTTCTTACCTCTAAATGTTATGTACTATTATAAATACATGTATATGCTGGGTATATATGATATATATGATATCCAAATCATTAATATCATTCTGGATATAATGAACCTTTGACCACATAAACAACATGTAATTGTAAGAAGTCCATTTTTGACTTATGAACCAGATAGCCACAAAACGAACATTATTAACTTCAATGTTTACATAATGTTTATAACATGAAAATAAGTGATATAAAAGGAATATTAAGATTTAAAATGGTTCTTAATCAAGTATAAATTAACTTTAGTTTATTATTCAGGAGATTAAATAGCAATCGAGTCACGTAGGACACAGAGTATGGGACTTCATCTCAATCTCCTTTCATTGAGGCATATTTTGTTCTAATACAAGGCATTATTTTATACGGTGTATAAACCCCTTTGAATTTTAATTTTATACAAAAGGAATCTTTTTCTATGAAGCATTTTACAAAACGAAAAAAAGGAATGTTTCTTTTAAAGTACGTGGTGACAACGACCTTTTCCGTCGTCGTGAGTATTATTTGGTCTTTGGCTTCCTCAAAAATCCGTAATGTTTTTAAAATGAAATAAATACCATATACTATTTTATGTATTTTGGTATTGAAAATGGTTTTTATAATTCATTTGTTATGTCAATATATTTAAATGATATATTGTGATCAAAGTGTGGAAATGCTTTCTTTCCATTACATTTGTTTTATGTCTTATGATTTTATAATGGTACTTGGACATTTGAAGGGTGGTTACGTGATAGACCATATGAAAGGTGGTGCCGTGAATACCAGGATGGGTGGTTACGTTATAACCTCCAATGCATTGGGTATGGAATCCGGTCGTATGGCTATTCCATTAAGTAATATGTGTGGAAGTCAACCATATGGTTATTCCATTTCAGTATGTTTATGTCCCAAGTTACCTCTATATGTTATGTGTTCTTTGTATGGGTTTTATGGTAATCTTTTGGTTATAAAATGGTAAGTAATGATATTTTATTCAGTGAAGTGTATTTACTACTCCATAAAAAAGAAAAGTATTACATTGATAAAGTATTCATGGTTTACTTATTGTTTTGAAAAAAAACTAACTGTTTTCCTTCTTTCTGTATCCCTTACTGAGCTTTGTATGCTCACACCATGTTTTTTTTTTTGAAATTTTTTTCACAGGACATAATGTGGAATAGGGTCAAGAATGGGATCGAGGAAAAGTCATGCTTTCTTAAACATGGAACTAGAAATTACTTTTTTTGGAGTTCATGTTTCGAAAAAAAGGAAACTTTGTAGAAGTGTCTACTTTGTAATATTTTGAGATGTAATAGCTATGATCTAATTCTCTAAAACTCTAAGCCTGAAAAGATCCTCAATGAGAATTATTCATTTTATTCAATATTAATTAATGTTTAAGTCTGGGGCCTTATAGTTGGTATCATGGGTCGGTTTAGACAACTTTAGGAGTTAGCAAATAATTAAATTATAAATTAATTTATTGTATGATTGAAATGATATATCATTTGAAGATTACCATGTTGTTTCTCCTAAGATATTTCTGTGTTAAGAATGGTTTTTCATAGAGGAAACAGAACAGATTTTCTGGGAAAGAATAAAGAGGGAAATGACCTTTCAAATCAGTATCCTGAGATGGTCAGAATCAGAACTAAACAATTTGTTGCAGTGATGGCTCAGTTGACTCAGGTGAAAACTTTTGGATGTTTTTATTGATGATATTTTGGTGTTTTATAAAAGTAAAGAGGAGCATGAAAGTCATTTAAGGGTTATCTTGCAAACCTTAAAATAAAATAAACTGTATGGAAAATTTAGCAAGTGTGAGTTCTGGTTACAACAAATTTTTTCCTTGGTCACATTGTTTCAAAAAATGGCATAATTGTTGATCCTTCTAAAACAAAAGTTGTTGAAGAATGGCCAAGACCCACAAATGTAACCGAGATCCATAGTTTACTTGGTTTGGAAGGTTATTACCCAAGGTTTGTTGAAAAATATTCATGGTTATCTAGTCCAATGACTAAGCTAACTCGGAAGGGTGTTAAGTTTATCTGGACAAAATAATGTGATGATTGTTTTCAGGAGTGGAAAAGAAGATTGGTGAATGCTCCAGTTTTGGAACTTCCTTCCAGGAATGGTGAGTTTGTTATATACGGTGTTGCTTCGTTGAAGGGACTTGGTTGTGTCCTTATGCAGAATGATGAGGTAATTGCATATGCTTTACGTCAGTTGAAAATTCATGAGGTAAATTACCCTACACATGACTTGGAATTAGTTGTTGTTGTTTTTGCTCTAAAAATTTGGAGGAAACATTTGTATGAAGTAAAGTGTGAAATGTATACTAATCACAAAAGTTTAAAGTATATATTCACTCAGAAATAATTGAACATGAGACATAGGAGATGGCTAGAATTAATCAAGGATTATGATTGTATAATTCATTACCATCCGGGAAAAGAAAATAATGTGGCTGATGCTTTGAGTCGAAAAAGTAATGCATCATTAACCATGCTAAATTTTGCAAGAGATCCTGTGGTTTTTGATTTGATGAAATTTGGCATAGAAGTTGTTGGTGCAGGAAGTTCTTCTATTTTGTTTCAGGTATCAGTGAGATCATCTCTATCAGACAGAATTAAGCAAGCGCAGAAGAAAGACAGTGGGTTGCAGAAAAAGGTATAGCTGGTTCAGGAGGGTAAGTTTCCTGAATTTAATATTGATAATGATTGTGTTTTGAGGTTTGAGAAGAGATTATGTGTGCCTGGTGATTAACAGTTTAAGAATGGGTTTTTATGTGAGGCTCATATTTCCTGTTTTCAGTTCATCCTGGTAGTACTAATATGTACAGAGATCTGTGGGAGTATTACTGGTGGGATGGAATGAAAAGAGATATTGCTGATTTTACTGTGAAGTGCTTAACTTGTCAGCAGGTTAAAGTAGAGCAGCAGTTACCGAAATGGATGCTTCAGCCTCTACCAGTTCTAGAGTGGAAATGGGAAAATATATCCATGGACTTTGTTGTGGGATTACTGAAGACATCTCTAGGTAATAATGCAATCTGGGTTATTATTGATCGCTTGACTAAATCTGCTCATTTCCTTCCTATTCGAGATACTTTCCCTCTAGATAAACTTTCTCAATTGTATCTTAAAGATATAGTCAGGTTGCATGGAGTTCCCCTATCCATTGTATCTGATTGTGATCCCAGGTTTACTTCTAACTTTTGGAAAGGCCTTTAGAAGTCGTTGGGTACTGAATTAAATTTAAGTACAACTTTTCATCCTTAATAAGATGGGTTTTCGGAATGAACAATTCAAAATTTGGAGGATATGCTATGTGCTTGTTCGATGGATTATCAGGGAAGTTAGGACCAACATCTTTCTTTGGTTGAATTTTTATATAATAACAGTTTTCATTCAAGTATACAGATGGAACCATTTGAGGCATTATATGTGAAGCGGTGTCAAACTATAGCTTTTTTGGATGAAGTGGGTGAAAAGAAGCTGATGGGACTAGAATTGGTAGAAGAGATGGCAGAAAAAGTTCAGTTGATTCAGAAAAACATGAGAACAGCTCAGAGCATATAGAAAAGTTATGTAGACAACAGGAGTAAGGATCTATCTTTTGAGGTAGGTGATCATGTTTTTCTCAATGTTTCCCCGTGGAAAAGTGTGATTTGATTTGGTAAGAAAGGAAAGCTGAGTCCAAGCTTCATTGGACCATATGAAATTATGGAGAGAGTTGGATCAGTTACTTACTGAGTGGCTTTACCTCTGAGTTTATCTCAGGTACACAATGTTTTTCATGTTTCGATGTTGAGAAAGTATATGCCAGATCCATCTCATGTTTTGAGCCCGGAGGTAGTTCGGTTGGAAGAGAATCTCTCTTACGAAGAACAACCAGTCTAGATTATTGACTGAAGATAACATGTGTTGCGAAATAATTTAATTCACCAGGTAAAGGTTTTGTGAAAAAACCATATGGTTGAAGAGGAAATGTGGGAATCTGAAAATGCTATGAGGGATAAATACACCCACTTATTTTGATAAGTGAATAAAATTTCAAAGACGCAATTTCAAAAAGGGGGAAGGATGTAACATCCCAGGTAAATAAAGAATACAACATTTTCATATTTATTAATTGTCACGACCCGACCCAACGGGGATCGAGCCACGACTCCCCAAGCCCCCCTTCAATAGGCCAGGGGCTGGCGACCAGCGCCGAGTAGGCTGTCACACACATGGGAGGCATTAGCCTAAGGTACCTGTACACACGCAGCCACAAACACCTCCATGAAACAGTGCAGAGATATAGAAACTAAAAAGTAAAAACATGCATAAACTATCCCACAACCAGAGTACAGCAGAAGTACAAAGGGAAAAATAGGGCCCACCAAAAGAAAACAACAAAAGTGCGTCCAACCTGCTCTGAAGATGGGGAATGCTGCCACAAACACCCACCGGAAAGCTCCCTCCGCACAGCTCCAGTAAACACCCCGGTCAACATGCTCACTAAACTCTGCCTGCTCCGGGTCCTCCTGGGACTCCGTCAAAGGCATGTGGTCTGCACAAGACACAAACATGTGCGGGAAAAGCCCGTGCAGGGGTGAGTATAAACATACTCAGTAGGCACCCCAAAAACCCAAAACCCAAGGGAGCAACTGAAGGGCAATAGTCCACTCAACCCAGCCAGAGGGAACCCAGACCAGAGGGAAACTCCATCTCGTGACCATCCTCGGCTAAGCACAACTAGTCAGCTCATCTCAGCTCAGGTGTATGCCCATACATACACCTTGACCAATCCAGATAGACTCAACTCACGCCACAAATCCAAAAGAGGTACCGTCCTCATCACCAGCAACTGTCCACAACCAGGAGAGTACACCACATGATCACTATCATCCCAGATGACACTCATCCAAGAGATAAACTCCATGGGGTTTCTCACAAACCTCTTAGACGCTCACCCGAGAGATCACGCTCGTCGGATAGCATCACTGAGGAAACCTCCCTGAAACAACAAAACCACCAAACTCCTCAGATAATGGATCACTCCCAGGGTCCACTGGGGGATACCACGACCTGATTTGGCATACGTAGTTATCAAAGATAGGGGATCACACCTAGGATCCGCTGGGGGATACCACAACCTGATCTGGCGCTAGACAGAAGCACGTCTCACAGATAGAGGATCATCACCCATATAAAGGTGGTCACGACGATACCGGAACCCTACCTGGTATAACTTGCGATATAGGGGATCAAACCCACGATGCCGCAACCCTACCGAAACCACGCGCTGAGTAGGGGATTGCATATCCAACGATAACGCAACCCTACTATAAACCTCATGCTAAGTAGGGGACCGTACACCCGACGATGCCACAACCCTACTGAGCACGACCCACCGCGTAGGGGATCATATTCCCAATCATGCCACAAACCCTACGGGGTTAACCTGCTAGATAGGGGATCACCGCCCGTGAATAAGTGGTCACAGCGATACCAAGAACCCGATCTACGGTAAAGATGCTAGAGGATCTACTCCGGGCCCACCGGAGGGATGCCACAACTCTAACAGTTTAAACATCCCATCGAGAGGATCACAAACCCATACGAAGGTTTTGATGCCACAAGAACCCTCATAGGAACGAACCAAGGGAGAACCCTCAACCACTGCTGGACCAAATATCGCTAACCCGAGCGACCCGCCACAACGCCACACTGCGCACCTTCTAGGCCAAACCCGAGTCCACCATCACTTTCCATGCGGAAAAACACGTAGGATAGGCTGTTTACTCGCCCGAAAAGGAGCACCGGTGAAAAAGTCATTGTTCACCATAGCTAGCTCGTGTGAGGCCCACACAACGATCCCGAAACTCATCGAGCAGATCCCACCATGGCGATCCCCTCGGAAAAACAAGCAGAATCGACTACTCGCTCGTCCGAAACGGACACCCGGTGAAAAAGGTTCTATTCACCAAAGCCAACTCGGGTGGGGCCCATGCCTGGATCACGAAACTCGTCGAATGGATCACACCATTGCGATCCTCTCGGAAAAACACACAGGATCGACTATTCATCTGCCAAAATCAGACTCCAGGTGAAAAAGTTGTGTTTCTCCACAAATGTCAAAACCCGTCCTTGTGGGGCCCGCACCCCGTTCTCAGTCCCAATACCTGGAAACCATCTCAAAAATTCTGTCGTACCATCAGGGTCTCAACCCCACTGACAGCACATCAATCGGACGCTCCTGGTAGAAGTTACAACGGCCCGAAGTCATAAAAGAATAAAAATAATATTATTTTATACGACGTTTCTAGATCTTGGGCCAAGATTGCGAACCATTAAACCCACAAACCCACACCGGAGGGTTCGCCTCATCGTCAGGGCCGCGTTGCCGCAAACGGCGCGCGAATCCGACTTTCGGATTGCAAGATACAGGGGTTTAAAGAACCCCCGAAAAAACCTGGCCGGACCACCATCTGCCTCACCGGAAACCACTGCGCCGCCGCCGGATTCCGTCGCGCCGCCACCGTATTCCGCCGCACCACCACTGCGCCGTCGCCGAATTCCGCCATGGCCACCGCCCATCGTCGCGGGAAAACCAGGTTTTCGCCGGAAAACTTCCGGAAGCCACCGGGAGCACCCCGGTGCTGCAAATTCAGATCTGAAACATGTTTCGGAAAGCTCGGGACCCGAACTATACAAACCTTATGAAAATTTGAAGAAAAACAATACAAAAACGGGATCCAGGATTTTAAAACGCAAACCGCCTACCTGGTGGCGGAACGCCGACACTTCGCACGCTCTGCAACTACCGCTGCACGATCCAGGAACGCTCGTCGTCCATATCTGGGCTCTTCGGCGCCTCGTTTGCTCGATTCGGCGGATCGAGTGACGAAGAACGGAGGAAGAGGCGGTGGACTCCTGTGCTGCATGTACAGGGTGGGGGAGAAGGGGATAAGGGGGTTTTATTATTTAATTTTATTAAATAAATCCCCTTATTTCCCGGCTCCTGACTCGTCGTCAACCCCGCGCCCGAAGCAGACAATGGTAAGGTCGCCCCTAGGGTAAACATGACATTCCGAATGTAACGACGCACCCAAAATTGTGATCTGAGACTCCGTTCAGGAATTATTCGAGCTGCCGCTCATAAATAAACTTTTCCATTTATTTACGAAAACGCCCCGGGTGGCGCTATCCACCGCAGACCCGCGCCTGTAATGTTTACACCCCACCTAGGGTAAACGGCACATTCTGGACGCAACCGTGCCATTAGATTCCCGTTATGGGATTCCGTTTAGGAGATATCACACCCCCGACACGTGCATAGTAAAAAAATACTTAATATTTTTATAAAATTAATTCCGGGCACACCGGACCTCGGAATCGCACGCCGTCTTCGCGCCTAGCTCTGGAATTATTCGTAGAAATATTCCAAAGTCTGAAAGGGCCAAAAACCTGAGTCACTACATCTTCACGCCCTTAGAAATTTTCGTCCCCGAAAATCCCTAAGCACAAGGAAAGCGACTGGACTCTCAACTGGGTCTCACACACCAGCGAGCTCACCAAAAAACACTGATGCCCAAACGTATAAGTCAGAAGGACTCATCCTCCACACCTCAATACTATTCTCTTTGGGCAGCACTGACTCACCTGCATGGTTTTAATCGCGTCACAAAAACGCGTCTCAGTGGGGGAATGATCCCTCTTCCTCACGCATTCGAAGTATGCCGAACAACACCCACACAGGGTCTTACCAATGCCCTGAACAAAACTCGAGCAAGCAACAAAAAGGAGGGTACCACTAAACAGTGTCTATAAAACTAGCACAGAAAGTAGAAAAGACACAAGTCGTACCTCTATCCATCTGCGGTGCCTCTGGGTCGACTGCCTCCAGGGCATGCAGTTATCCTTGCCCTCGGCTACCAGCTCCCTGAGCTTTGCGTGGACCACCTAGGGGTGGGGGTGGTGCCAACTGGTATTGCCTACCACCGCCTCCTGCTGCACCAACTCCGCCACCACGTCTGCTGCCCTGCGGACCTCCTTGCTCGAGACGCTGCCTCTGCCAAGGCGGTCCATTGACCAGATCCCTCTCAGCAACACGTCGGGTAGGACAATCTCTAGCAAGATATCCCCGACCGTCGCAAGCGTAACACTGCCTCTCTTGCGGCTGACCAAAACTGGCCTGCGAGCCCTGCGAGCCATGAGCCTCAGATCCTCTATCCTGGGGTCGCCTCCTGAAACGTCGACCACGTCCTGACCCTTGAGTCTGTCGTCGGCTACCAGATGTCGATCCGACTGATGAAGTCTCAGCTCTCGAGTGCCCAGCACCAATAGGGGGAATCTGCTCAGCCAGAAAACTCTCCACCACCAACGCTCGCTCCAGCACTCCAGCTTAGGTGGGCAGGCACAAGGAAACCACACCTGTTCGGATGTCCCTGTGTAGGCCCTGCTTGAAGACCCGAGCCCTAAATAACGGGTCTCGAACCATATCCAGGGAGTAGCACGACAGGTCTGTAAACCTCACTGAGTACTCCGACATAGTCAGGCCCTCCTGCCGAAGCTGCAGAAGCTCCTGAATCCACACTGACCTCAGTGTAACCGGATAGAACTCGTCCCTAAAGAGCCGCTCAAACTCTGCCCATGTGAGTGTCTCATCATCATGGGACTATGTCACCAAACTCCACCATCGCCCGGCCGAACCATGAAGAAGGCTCTCCGCTAGGACCACCATCTGATCAGGAGGTGTCCTCACTAGGTGGAAAACTCGAGTGACTGCCTCATGCTAGTCATCAGCTGCCTGGGGGTCTGGATCACCCCAGAACCTCAGAGGTCACTACCTCTAGAACTCGTGTAGCACACTCAGCCAGCACGCAACCTCTTCCTGTACTTCCGACACAACCAGATGCTCGATAGGTGGTGGCTCAACTGGCAGACCACCTGGAGGTGCAACCTCAGAACATGCGCCTTGGTCCACAGCCTCTACACGGGGCGGATCATCACCACAATCCCGTTGTGGAGACTTCGCTGGCTGTCGTCGTGGATGTATCCTAAAATAAATTCAAGACGCACCACAGTCAAAGAGTATATCTGGAGAGCTGACTCAAGAAGGATAAGGAAAACCCAAAACCCAGTCCTATATGACGCATGTACCATTATGTCCCTACGACCAGTGTACGAATGTCTCGAGTCAAAAGGCAGGTTATCAGAGTCCTGGTGTATGGATACGTCGGCCGCCGCACAAACACTAGAGTTTATGTCCTGAAAGCTGAGCTCGAAACACCCTAACACTTTCGCTATGCAACCCAAACCAAACTCACCGCTAGACCAGCTATGCTCTGAGATCCCAAAGGTGGAACCTCCTCTGATACCACTCTGTCATGACCCGACCCAACGGGGCTCGAGTCGCGACTCCCCAAGCCCGCCTCCAATAGGCCACGGGCTGGCGACCAGTGCCAAGTAGGATATCACACACATGGGAGGCATTAGCCTAAGGTACCTGTACACATGCACCCACAAACACCTCCATGCAACAGTGCAGAGATATAGAAACTGAAAAGTAAAATTATGCATACACTATCCCACAACCAGAGTACAGCAGAAGTACAAAGGGAAAAACACGTCCCACCAAAAGAAAATAACAAAAGCGCGTCCAACCTGCTCTGAAGATGGGGAATGCTGCCACAAACACCCGCCGGAAAGCTCCCTCGGCACAGCTCCAGTAAACACCCCGGTCAACATGCTCACTAAACTCCACCTGCTCCGGGTCCTCCTGGGACTCCGTCAAAAGGCCTGTGGTCTGCACAAGACACAAACATGTGCGGGTAAAGCCCGTGTAGGGGTGAGTATAAACATACTCAGTAGGAACCCCAAAAACCCAAAACCCATGGGAGAAACTGAAGGGAAACAGTTCGCTCAACCTAGCCAGATGGAACCCAGACGAGAGGGAAACTCCATCTCGTGACCATCCTCGACTAAACACAACTAGTCATCTCATCTCAGCTCAGGTGTATGCCCATAAATACACCTTGAACAATCCAGATAGACTCAACTCATGCCACAAAGCCACAAGAGGTACCATCCTCGTCACCAGCAACTGTCCACAACCAGGAGAGTACACCACACGATCACTATCATCCCATATGACACTCATCCGAGAGATACACTCCATCGGGTTTCTCGAAAACTTCTCAGATGCTCACTCGATAGATCACGCTCGTCGGATAGCATCACTGAGGAAACCTCCCTGAAAAAACAGAACCACCAAACTCCTCAGATAGGGGATCACTCCCAGGGTCCGATGGGGGATACCACGACCCGATCTGGCATACGTAGTTCTCACAGATAGGGGATCACACCCAGGATCCGCTGGGGGATACCACAACCCGATCTGGCGCTAGACAGAATCACGTCTCACAGATAGAGGATCATCGCCCATATAAAGGTGGTCACGACGATACTGGAACCCTACCGGGTATAACTCGCGATGTAGGGGATCGAACCCACGATGACGCAACCCTACCGAAACCACGCGCTGAGTAGGGGATCATATATCCAATGATACTGCAACCCTACTATAAACCTCATGCTGAGTAGGGGATCGTACACCCGACGATTCCACAACCCTACTGAGCACGACCCACCGCATAGGGGATCATATTCTTGATGATTCCACAAACCCTATGGGGTTAAACTTCTAGATAGAGGATCACCACACGTGAATAAGAGGTCACAGTGATACCAAGAACCGGATCTAGGGTAAAGATGCTAGAGGCTCCGCTCCAGGGCCACCGAAGGGATGCCACAACTCTAACAATTTAAACATCCCATCGAGAGGATCACAAAAACATACGAAGGTTGTGATGCCACAAGAACCCTCGTAGGAACGAACCAAGGGAGAACCCTCAACCACTGCTGGTCCAAACATCTCTAACCCGAGCGACTCGCCACAATGCCACACTGCGAAGCTTCTAGGCCAAAACCGAGGCCACCATCGCGTTCGATGCAGAAAAACATGTAGGATAGGCTGTTTACTCACCCGAAAAAGAGCACCGGTGAAAAAGGAACTATTCACCGTAGCTAGCTCGTGAGGGGCCCACAAAATAATCCCAAAACTTGTCGAGCGGATCACACAACAGCGATCCCCTTGGAAAAACAAGCGGAATCGACTACTCGCTCGTCCAAAACGGACACCCGGTGAAAAAGGTACTATTCACCAAATCCAGCTCGGGTGGGGCCCATGCCTGGATCCTGAAACTCTTCGAACGGATAGCACCATTGCGATCCTCTCGGAAAAACACACAGGGTCGACTATTCATCCGCCAAAATCGCACTCCTGGTGCAAAAGTTGCGTTTCTCCACAAACGTCAAAACCCGGCCTCATGGGTCCCGCACCCCGTTCTCAGTCCCAACAACCGAAAACCATCTCAAAAATTTTATCGTACCATCAGTTTCTCAACCCCACTGACGTCACATCAATCGGACGCTCCGGGTAGAAGTTACAACGGCCCAAAGTCGTAAAAGAATAAAAATAATATTATTTTATACAACATTTCTAGCTCCCGGGCCACGATCCTGAACCAGTAAACCCTCG
The DNA here is from genome assembly GCA_963277665.1 of Viscum album. Classification (NCBI taxonomy): domain Eukaryota; kingdom Viridiplantae; phylum Streptophyta; class Magnoliopsida; order Santalales; family Viscaceae; genus Viscum; species Viscum album. The sequence continues at coordinate 790,675,618 of OY728162.1, read as the reverse complement.
AACCCACACCGGAGGGTTCGCCTCGTTGTCAGGGCTGCATCGCCGCAAACGGCGCACGAATCCGACTCCCGGATTTCAAGATACAGGGGTTTAAAGAACCCCCGGAAAAACCTGGTCGGACCACCATCTGCCTCGCCGGAAACCACCGTGTCGCCGCCGGATTCCGCCGCGCCGCCACCGGATTCCGCCACACCGCCGCCGCATCATTTCCGGATTCGGCCATGGCCGCCACCCATCGTCGCTGGAAAATCAGGTTTTCGCCGAAAAACTTTCGGAAGCCAACGGGAGCACCCCGGTGCTCCAAATTCATATCTGAAACATGTTTCGGAAAGCTCGGGACCCGAACTATACAACCCTTATGAAAATTTGAAGAAAAACAATACAAAAACGGGATCAGGGATTTTAAAACTCAAACCGCCTACCTGTTGGCAGAATTCCGACGCTTCGCACGCTCCAAAACTACCGCTGCACGATCCAGGAACGCTCGTCGTCCATATCTGGGCTCTTTGGCGCCTCGTTTGCTCGATTCGGTGGATCGAGTGACGAAGAACAGAGGAAGAGGCGGTGGCCTCTTGTGTTGCACGTACAGGGTGGGGGGAGAAGGGGATAAGGGGGTTTTATTATTTAATTTTATTAAATAAATCCCTTTATTTCCGGCTCCTGACTCGCCGTCGACCTCGCGCCCGAAGCAGACAAAGGTAAGGTCGCCCCTAGGGTAAACACGACATTCTGAATGCAACGGCGCACCCAAAATTGTGATCTGAGACTCCGTTCAGGAATTATTCGAGCTGACGCTCGTAAATAAACTTTTCCATTTATTTACGAAAACGCCCCTCGTGGCGCTATCCACCGCAGACCTGCGCCCGTAAAGTTTACACCCCACCTAGGGTAAACGGCACATTCCGGACGCAACCGTGCCATCAGATTCCCATTCTGAGATGCCGTTTAGGAGATATCACACCCCCGGCATGTGCATAGTATAAAAAATACTTAATATTTTTATAAAATTAATTCTGGGCACACCGGACCTCGGAATCGCACGCCGTCTTCGCGCCTAGCTCTGGAATTATTCGTAAAAATATTCCAAATTCTGACAGGGCCAAAAACCCGAGTCGCTACATTAATATTTACGAATTAAATATTAATTTTACTTTAAAGGGGTTTCTATATTCGATAGCATACTCGATACGCAACAAATAGTTTCTTTGAAATCTTACGTTGCACATTAGTAATAAAATAATATTATTTTAAATGGTAGTTAACACGTAGCCTTTGTATTGGAGGGAATGAATATAAATAATTAAAATATTATTATATATGTTTTTTAAATGTTTTTACATTTATCCAATAAAGGAAAAGGGATTAAAATATGAAAAGAATTCAATTTTAGGCATATATACGCTAATATTCACTAAAAGGTCGAACTATCACCTTTTGATGGAAAACCCTATTTAGATATATTTTTGGTCAATCTTATACATTCTATTGGACCAAATAAAATTCTTCTTTAGAATCAGGACATCAAAATTTACTTTGTGTATTTTTTTGGTATTTTTCCGATAAAGTTCATTTTTTAATAAATAGTGAAAAATGTTGTATTTTAATTCAAAAACTCTTTTTAATATAATTTATTAATATGATTATATTATCTTTTGAATTGGTTTTAAAGTGAAATTAGAATATATTTTTACCATTTAATCTAATAATGGTCATTGGAATTAATTTCACTTTGAAATTGGACTTAAACTAGTGTCAATCTTTTGATATATATTGTTTCAAAAAAACATGTTATTTGTCATGACAGCGGGAATTAATTATTAAATTAATTAATGTAACATATATTATTTGAATTTTTTAAAATAGACATAATTTTTGAATTCGCAATATCAAATATAGATTAGGGTGAAGTTTTGGTATTTTTCTGAAAAACCTCAATTTTTGATGAATAGTGAAACCAGTAAGTGGTACTTAAAAAACTGATTTTTCGTTTAAATGAAATGTTACCACCTCTGTGTTTTGAATTTCGAAAATCCGACATACATGGTTGTCATTAAGAAGTAAAATTTGGTTCAATGGGATTAAAATAATTTTTGGTGAATAGTAACTTTTAAGTTTTTAATCGCAATTAGAGGTAATTAGTGTAATTTAAGGTAAAAATAATGTTTTAATAATATGAAATGACCTTGACACATGTCCTACCCTTATTTGATGTGTCATGTCCGACCAATACCAACCATGGGTCAACTTGGGGACCCCATGGAGCCACTTTGGTAGGAAAATGACATTAATTACTTTTTATTTAATGTTAAAATAAAAATGTCACAAACATGTGTTGTTTTACTAAAACAATTTTTAAATGGGGTTATACAAGTCATATTTTTTACTATAAATATTCATTATAAATATAAACTTATTTCCTACATCATGATATTTTTTTATAATTTTTAGACATTAAATAAATTAAATTATTTATGACACCATGATGATGCAGCGATTACCTCATTATTTAATGATTTAAATAAAATGAAATGATAATGTAAAATATAAGACCTAAACTTGTAGAAAACCTATTGGATGGGTTTATTTAGAACTATTATCACCTTATCCTCGAAATATATAATTTTGGGACCTTTAAAAACAGAATCTCATTTTATAATAAAGTAACCTTTTATAACATTCCAAAAGTGCCCCTCCTTTCTTCTTATAAAAGGCCCCCACCTCTACCACCTTATCCTAACCTCTAAAGCCTTTGGATCGTCCAAAACCTGCCCAGTTTTTCTCTCCACGTCCCTATATTACTCCTATAAGCCTCAATTTGGGTAGAAGTTTTTCCAAGGAAGCCTTTGAGCTCAAATCAAAAAGAGTTACCCGATTTAAAGGCAGTGTCTTCTCTTGTGTTCTTATGTTTTATTTTGATTATCCAGCCCCCTAAACTCTTTTTATTCCATTATTTTGTAACAAAACCAGTATCTAAAATATAATATAATTTTTTAGGAGAAGTATTAGAGGTACACCTACACACACCTTCGTCTAATGGTTAAAGAACATACAGTTTCTGTGGTTGGTGATTTTCTGCCTCACGAAACGATGATTGTTCAATCTTCTTTTAACACATTTCATGGTGGCCATTAAGATGTAACTCTATTTATATATGATATATATTATGTTTATGTTTTCCTTATGCTTCTTTAATATTCATTTGTGGCATACCATTATGGTTTCCATTGTGGGTAAACACGATAATTTCATTTTAGGAAGTGCGGACTACCGCCCCCTCAAAGTGATTTGATTCGTTAATGCCATATGTGGGACGTATAAAGGATGGAGTTAATGTTATTATATATTATGTTATACTATAATTATAATATAACCTTATATCATTATTATTTCACTCTATTAAATATGAAATAGAAATGAAAGTAGCATTCATGTGTACGTACGGCTTACCGTCTCCATGAATGGTGCATTTCATTTCTTACCTCTAAATGTTATGTACTATTATAAATACATGTATATGATGGATATATATGATATATATGATATCCAAATCATGAATATAATTCTGGATATAATGAACCTTTGACCACATAAACAACTTGTAATTATAAGAAGTCCATTTTTGACTTATGAACCAGATATCGACAAAACAAACATTATTAACTTAAATGTTTAAAAAATGTTTATAACATGGAAATAAGTTATATAAAAGGAATAGTAATATTGAAAAAGGTTCTTAAGAAATTAGAAATTAACTTTAGTTTATTATTCATAAGATTAAAGAGCAATCGAGTCACGTCAGACACAAGGTAAGGGACTTCGTCTCAACCTCCTTTCATTGAAGCATATTTTATTCTTATACAAGGCTTTCTTTTATACGGTTTATCAACCCATTTGACTTTTAATTTTATAAAAAATGAATATTTTTCTATGAATATTCTTAAAAAACTACAAAAAGGAATGTTTCTTTTAACATACGTGTTGACAAAGACCTTTTCTGCCGCAGCGAGTATTATTTGGTCATTGGCTTCCTCAACAAGCCATAATGTTTTTAAAATGAAATAAATACCATATACTATTTTATGTATTTTGGTATTGAAAATGGTTTTTATAATGGATTTTTTATGTCAATATATTTAAATGATATATTTTGATCAAAGTGTGGAAATGTTTTCTTTCCATTATATTTGTTTTTGGTCTTATGATTTTATAATGGTACTTGGAAATTTGATGGGTGGTTACGTGATAAACCACATGACGGGTGGCACCGTGAATACCAGTATGGGTGGTTATGTTATAACCTCCAATTCATTGGGTATGGAAGTCGGCCGTATGGCTATTCCATTAAGTGATATGTGTGGAAGTCGACCGTATGGTTATTCCATTTAAGTATGTTTATGTCCCAAGTTACCTTTATATGTTATGTGTTATTTATATGGGTTTTATGGTAATATTTTGGTTACAAAAGGGTATGTAATTATATTTTATTCATTGAAGAGTATTTACTACTCCAAAAAGGTTAAAAGTATTACATTGAAAAATTATTCATGGTTTACTTATTGTTTTCAAAAAAACTAATAGTTTTCCTTCTTTGTGTATCCCTTACGGAGCTTTTTATGCTCACCCCAAGTTTTTTTTTGAAATGTTTTTCACAGGACATAATGTGGAATAAGGTCAAGGATGGGATCGAGGAAAATTCGTGATTTCTTAATCATGGAACTAGAAATGACTTTTTTTTGAGTTCATGTTTTGAAAAAAAAGGAAACTTTGTAGAAGTGTCTATTGTGTAATCTTTTGAGATGTAATAGTTATGATCTAATTATTTAAAACTCTAAACCTGAAGAGATAATCAATGGGCTTATTCATTTAGTCAAATATTAAGTAATTTATAAAGTCAGGGCTTTATACAAGCTCCCAAGAAGCCTCTCACAAGCCTCTCTCTAGCCTTTGGAAGCACACTTCTAAGTAAGGGTTTTTTCTTCCTTTCTCATTTTTATCCAATTTTCTTTAAGTTGTTTTGCCCTTTTAATTTAAAATATGAATTTTGGGGTATGTTTTATAACCTCTTTAATACTTCCCTCTTTATGTTTGAATGATTGGAGACCCTTTATCTCTCATTAAATTCCTCCCATGTACACCCATTACTATGCCGAAATTCCGAAAGGAACTTCTCTCTCCTCTTTTACATTCAAGCAATACTTTTGTATCATGAATCTAAATTCCATTACATTTGTTGGGACATGTGTCTATATGACCTACGTACTGTCCATTACATGTAAATATGATGAGGAACCCCTTTTTCTCTCATCAACCATTTTTATGAATTTTTATGTCATGTCGTTATGCTGCCGAAATCACACCGATTTTCTAAGCCAATGTCATTGTGTAGTGAATACCATGACGATTTCTCCATCAAGGGTATTAACCTTTATGCACATTTACTTATTGATTGTAAAGTTTCATGTATGAATTCCACATTCCTTTATCATGGAATAAATGATTATGTTTTATGACACCATGTTTTATGATCCATGTGGCACACTTCTGCATGAAATGAAATGCTTAAGAAGGGTGCGCCCTTATAGCGCTCCAATGCATTGGGTAAAGTATACTATCATGAAACGTCATGTTCAATGAGTGTTGAATCATGATAATTCAATTGCAACGAGGTTTTACTCATGCTTTATGTGCAATGAGGATTTACTCATGCTCCATGTGCAATGAACCTTGGCTCATGATAATTCCATGTTAAGTGTTGTTTCCACATTTCCATGTTATGATTATCATGCTTTATCATGCCTTTATGTTCATGTTTTTATTATTATCTATTGATATGAATATTTTCTAACTTGTATTGTACTCCTCATGTTATTCCATGTGTACTCCCTTACTGGGATTTATAGCTCACCCTTTTCTTATGCATGTCCTCAGTTAATCTCATGCAATGCTAAGTACAAAGGAATGCAGTGTTCATGTAAAGGATGTTTTCAATACAGATGTTGTAATTCATGTTTTAAGTTTTTATGTAATGATCATAATCCCCAAAGGCACTAAACCTATAGATCTTCTTTATTGTATCAAGTGAATTTTTATGTAATAAATCAAGTTTAAGTTGTAATAAAAAGCAGGGTTGTCATAATTGGTATCAAAGGATAGGTTTGGTTATTTTTGGGATTAGGATTAGAAAACCCTATTAAAGCCTTAGACACAAGACTAAGTACAATATAAACATACCTTAGTTTTGGTTAGTATTGAGTAAGTGGTTTATCAAGCAAATACATTCATGTCTGGATACGAGCAGGTAGAGGAGGATCTGGAACAGATGTATCCTAGGGGTAAAACCCAAAAACACCGCTTTGAGCTAGACTCGAATGGGAATTGGTGCACGACAACAGGTCTTGCTGCACTCTTGGTTAAGACACTCTTGGGGGATATTCTTTGGTAAATTCACAAGCTTAGTATGAACCGTTATTAAGGGAATTAAAAAAATGCCCCTAAGAATATATGTTAGAAAGTAGATCATGAAAATCCTAGATTGATGCCTATAGACTCATGAGTTAAGGAAATGAAAGTTTATTTATAATTCATCAAATTTTGTATTTGGATTACCCTTTATGTGTTACCCCTAACATTCCTTTTATTCCAGCCAATGGCCAGTAATATGAGGACTCGGGCTAACAACCGTTGTGAAGATCGGTGTGTTGACTGTACTAATGAGATGCCCAATTCAATGGGAGAGGGAATCACAAACTTTGTCACGTTTCTCTCTCAGATAACTCAATATTTTAATAGAAAACATGGGTCAAGAGGACTGTTCAACCCCCCCCCCCCCCAAGAAAGAACAAGTCTCTATCGAGAGCTTCATGAGACAAAGGCCTCCTACTTTTAGTGGATCATCCGATCCCGCGATCGCTAAATAATGGATCAACTCCATTGAAAATATCTTCTCAATCCTTCAATGTTCTAGACAATAGAAGTTACTCCTGGAGTCCTATCATATGGAGGGTAATTCTGATCAATGGTGGACATTAATCAAAAATATGAAGCCTGCGGAGGAGATCGAGGCATTGGAATGGAAGGATTTCCGGAATATGTTTTTCGATAAATATTTCCCGCGCACCCTCCGACTTAAGATGGAAAGAGACTTCCTTTCCATCAAGAAAAAAGACGAAGAATCTATTGGAGCGTACGAGGAAAACATTACAAGGATTCCACGATACACTTCCGGCTTTGTCGTTACCCCCAAATGCAAGGTTGACTGCTTCTTTGGTGGGCTGAAGCCTAGCCTGCGGAAAGCATTAGCGATCCATGACTTCGACAGCTATGAGGAAATTGTCCGATGTGCCATCAAGGTCGAAATGGAGATCGGAGAATCATAGGGGTATCCTGGGGACATGAAGCGCAAGGTAGAATTTAATGCTGGCAGTCCGATGGATAAATCCAACGATGCTAAGATGATCCAACACCCCACTTTCCAAAAGTGCGGAAAGAACCAAACTAGATATTTCCTTAAGGGGATGAGGAAATGCTTCAGGTGTGGAAGAGAAGGGCACCTAGCTGTTAAATATCGGAAATAAAGACCCATGGCTACAACAGAGGATAGGAATGCTTAGTTCGAACCTCAATGTGTTGTTCAATTCTACAAATTCAAAGAACCGGGTCATTTTTCAAATCAGTGCCCTAATCCAAGGGTTTTTAGAGACAACCAACAACCTCCAAGGAAACAAAAAAGAGATTTTTCCATCACTTCTACCGAAGTGAACCCCGACAACGAAGTGGTGATAGGTACGCTAGTTATTCATTAAAGAATAGAGAACGTACTTTTTGATTCAGGTTCTACACATTATTTTATATCTCAAAAGTTTAGTAGAACAATCCCAGCACCACTAAAAATCATGGAAGTAAAGATGTCGGTGAGTACGGCAAATGGGGAAATCATTGCATCCCATGAATATAAGTCCTCCCCTATTATAATCTGTGGATTGAATTTCCTGGAGAACCTCATCATACTCCCTGTAGTGTAATTTTATGCAATTCATGTGATGGATTGTCTTTCCTTATATAGAGCCAACATAAATTATCGGGAGAGGGAAATTGCACTCCATATGGAGAATCAACCCCCGATTCTTTACAAGTGTAAGGAGGAAGATGAATCTACTTTAGCTCCATCATCTCAACGTGGATATTACTGCATTATGAGCATGCGTATCTGGCTCAGATGATTGAGTCCAAGGAAGAAACCATCCTTGAAGAAATTCCTATTGTGAGGGAATTCACTGAAGTGTTTCTCGAGGAACTTCTTGGTCTTCCTCCTAGAAAAGATGTTGAATTCTCAATTGAACTTATACCTGGGGCTTTACCAATATCCAAGACTCCATATAGAATGGATGTTGTAGAGATTGAAGAGATGAAGAAACAACTACAGGAGAATCTAGATAAAGGGTTTATACACCCAAGTGCTTTACCATGGGATGCACCAGTCCTCTTCATCAAGAAGAAGGATGGGTCAATGCGGCTTTGCATTGATTATCGTGAACTTAAAAAAATCACGATAAAGAACAAGTATCCTCTCCCAATAATTGATGACTTGTTTGAGCAGCTGTGTGGAGAACAATACTTCTCCAAGGTGGACTTGCGGTCGAGATATTATCAACTAAGGGTGAAGAAGGAAGATATCCCCAAGACTGATTTTCTCACAAGATACGGGCACTATGAATTCATAGTAATGCCTTTAGGACTAACCAATTCCCAAAAAATCTCCATAGACTTGATGAATAGAGTCTTTAAATATTACCTAGACAATGTTTTGGTAGTCTTTATAGATGATATTCTAATATACTCCAAAACCAAGGAGGATCATGAGGAACATTTAAGAACTGTACTAGAGACCTTTCGCAAGGAGAAGCTCTATTCAAAGTACAGCAAGTGTGAGTTCTGGTTGAAGGAGGTCTCATTCATGGTCCATATCATCACAAGCAATGGGATATATGTGGATCCCTCCAAAAAAGATGCAATTGAGGGATGGCCGAGGCCAACATCGGTAATGGATATCAGTAGCTTCTTGAGGTTAGCTGGATATTATTGACGATTTGTGAGAAATTTCTCATGATTGTCCAACCCTCTTACCAAGATAACTCAAAAGGGATTAAAGTTTTCTTGGAGTGATGAATGCGAAGAAAGCTTCAAAGAGTTGAAAAGGAGGCTTATCACTATGCCCATACTCACTTTACCCACAAGTGGGGAGATTTTGTGGTATTCAGTGATGATTTGAAGAAGGGCTTAGGATGTGTGCTGATGCAGAATGATAAAGTGATATTCTATGCCTCAAGGCAGTTAAAAATCCATGAGAGAAACTATCCAACGCATGATCTGGAGTTGGCGGCGGTGATCTTTGCCTTGAAAATCTGGCGGCATTATCTCTATGGAGAGAAATGTGAGATATATACTGACCACAAGAGTCTTAAATATATATTCACACAGAAAGAGCTTAATATGCGCCAGAGAAGATGGATAGAGCTCATTAATGATTATGACTATTCAATCTATTACCACCCTAGGAAAGAGAACAAGGTGGAAGATGCCCTATGTAGAAAGGATCCAGTGATTCTATCAATGATGAGAATTGAGAAGTATCCAATCTTCTTAGACTTGATGAAGATGGACATGGGAATCATAGAGAAGGGAATATCATCAATCATTTCACAAATGATTTCTCAAACATATCTTTTGGAAAGGTTAAAGGATGCTCAAAAGGATGATGTGGGAATTCAAGAAAAATTGGAAGCTATCGAAAAAGGGAAATCCTCGGATTTTAATGTTAATGAAGAAGGAATTGTTTAGTTTGGGAAAAGACTATGTGTTCCATAAAGTCTAGAGCTGAAGAAGGAACTTTTGGATGATGCACATAGTTAATATTTCTCTATTCACCCAGGGAGCACAAAGATGTATCAAGATATCTGAGGGAACGTTTCATGAGATAATATGAAGAAGGAGATCGTTGAATATACATCAAAGTGCCTTGTGTTTCAGCAAGTGAAGGAAGAGAGGCAGAAGTCTAAGGGGATGATGAAACCATTTCCCATACCATAATGGAAATGGGAGAACATCACCATGGACTTTGTCACTGGACTTCCAAGGACATCCAAAGGCAACAATACAATCTGGGTTATTGTGGATCGTCTTACAAAGACTGCACACTTCATTTCTATTCGAGAGGATTTCTCATTGGATCAACTGGCACGGATATATATCAGAGAAGTGGTAAGGTTGCAAGGAGTACCACTATCTATTGTGTCTGAATGAGATCAAGGATTCACCTCTATGTTTTGGAAGAGTCCTCAACATGCTCTGAATACTGAACTGAACTTTAGTACAGCCTATCATCCTCAAACTGATGCCCAATCCGAGCAGACTATCCAAACACTTGTGGATATGTTGAGAGCGTTCTCAATGGACATTAAATGAGGATGGTATTAACGTCTTCCTCTGGTTGAGTTGTCTTATAATAATAGTTTCCACTTGAGCATCCAAATGGCACCATTTCAAGCCCTTTATGGGAAAATGTGCAGAACACCAGCATGTTGGGATGAGGTCGGTGAATGTAAGCTACTTGGACCAGAAATGGTTGAGGAAATGGTGTAGAAGGTGAAAACCATTAAGCAGCATATCAAGGCAGCCCAGAGTCGACATAAGAGATATGCAAATAATCGTCGATGATACCTTGAGTTTAAAGTTGGTGACATGGTTTTTCTACACATATCTCCGTGGAAGAAGGTCATGAGGTTTGGAAATAAAGGGAAGTTAAGTCCAAGGTACATCATCCCCTTCGATATTCTTGATTCTGTTGGGGTTATGGCTTATTGACTAGCACTTCCACCTACTATGGCCAAAGTACATGATGTCTTTCATGTATACCTCTTAAGGAAGTACATACTGTACCCTCCACATGTACTCTCTTCTGAGGTGGTAGAATTGGAAGATGATCTTTCTTATGGGGATCAACCAGTGAAGATCTTAGATCGTTGAGAAAAAGTTCTACGAAATAAGACAATGCCCCTCGTCAATGTGTTGTGGAGAAACCACAATTTTGAAGAAGCAACTTGGGAATCGGAGGAAGTGATAAAGCTGAGTTACCCACATCTGTTCAATGTGGGAAAAGAAACATTTCGAGGGTGAAATTTCTTAAAGGGGGAATATTGTAATGACCCAATGATTCATTAATAGAAATCCCTCTTGATATAATTAAATGTCTCTTTCTGTTTATATAAAATTTCAACATCATTGGTTTTATGATAATAATTTTTACCGTTGCTAATATAGTCATTGAACAGCGATCACATGATTAGTATAAATATAGGGCCTTAACAAATCCAAATTTACTCAGACAAAAGAAACGATGGCCTCATCCAGTAGAATTTCCCCATACGAAGCCCATTTATCGGAGCTCGGAAAAGAGGTGGTGTCCTTAGGCTTCGCTCTTAACCAAGCCCAAGCTGAGCTTCACCATGTCAATCTCGAATGGGACCATATACAGGAGAAGAGGAAGTTGATAGAAATTACCACTCGAGCGATGTTATTCGAGCCACCCTAAGAGTCTGTCACCATCGCACATCTTACCCTTAGGTCTTATGCGGTTGTTTTAAGGGGTTATGTAACTAATCGATAGTACTATATTCATGTACATTATTTTTTTTATATAATAATGATTATAATTTCTTGTCATTATTGATACATTGTAAATAGTTTTTAAAGTACAAATGGTGTTTTTAGTTATTATTTAATTAAGAAATCTATTTTATTAAATTAAGGGATTTTTGAATTAAATATTATTTTAATAAAATATTATTATTATTATTATTATTAGATTAATTTTATTATATATAAATGATCATGTAATTGTATGAATGCAATTATAATTTTTATTAAGGTTTGAAAGCCATTTTTGTCAAAACCCATGAATTTTCGATAAATGTCAGTTTTTATTTTAAAAGTCAAAATTCACATATTTAGAAAATTATTTAGATAAAATAAATTTTATTTTTGGAATCATGACGTCTAAATTATCCAACGGTGAATTTTTTATAATTTTATGAGAGTAAAATTTTTGAGTAAAAATTAAATACCGTTTAAATATATAATGTGTTTTATGACATCATAATGACCCAATAGTGATGTAATAAAATACTATAATATTTATGTTCGGCCAATATATGTTTTAGAATTAAAATAATGTGATTTTGGGTTTGTTTGGATTACTTTTCAAAGCATTAATGGACCCCTCAAGACTTATTAAACACCTTGTCTTTTTAAATTAATTTCCATGGGAGTGTGACTCACCTCTACATAATCAACCCTAATATTTTAAGAAGTTCGGACCTTGGCCTTATAAAATATTATTTTCCTCTACCCTTTTCCAAAAACCATGAGCAAAATCCATGGGATGGTTTGTGGTTTGGATTAATTTAATATAAGGGGTCCCAAACCTAAATAGTAAAGAATTCCCTCACATTTCCTATATAAACCCTCCCAAGCTCCCACTACCTCCTCACTCAAAGCCTTTGGAATTCATACAATCTCTTACCTACTCTCTCTAGAATTCTACCAAGGTGCCCCAATCTCCCAATAAGCCTCTCACAAGCCTCTATCTAGCCTTTGGAAGCACACTTCCAAGTAAGGGTTTTTTCTTCCTTTCTCATTTTTGTCCAAATTTCTTTAAGTTGGTTTGCCATTTTAATTTCAATTATGAATGTTGGGGTATGGTTTTTCACCTCCCTCATACTTACCTCTTTATATTTGAATGATGGGAGACCCTTTATCTCCCATTAAATGCCTCCCATGTACACCCGTTACTATGCCGAAATTCGGAAAGGAACTTCTCTCTCCTCTTTTACATTTAAGAAATACTTTCGTATCATGAATCTAAATTCCATTACAATAGTTGGGACATGTATCTATCTAACCTAATTACTTTCTGTTATGTGTAAATATTATTAGGAACCCCTTTTTCTCTCATCAACCATTTTTATGAATTCTTATGTCACGCCGTTACGCTGCCGAAATCACACCAATTTTCTAAGCCAATATCATTGTGTAGTGAATACCATGCCCATTTCTCCATCGAGGGTATTCACCTTTATGTACATTTACTTATTGATTGTAAATTTTCATGTATGACTTCCACATTCCTTTATCGTGGAATAAATGATTATGTTTTATGACTCCATGTTTTATGATCCATGTGGCACTCTTATGCATGAAATGAAATGTTTAAGAAGTGTGCGCCCCTATAGTGCTCCAATGTATTGGGTAAAGTATAGTATCATGAAACGTCATTTACAATGAATGTTGAATCATGCTAATTCAAGTGAAATGAGGGTTTATTCTTTATGTGCAATGAGGATTTACTCATGCTTCATGTGCAATGAGCCTTGGCTCATGCTAATTCCATGTTGAGTGTTGTTGCCACATTTCCATGTTATGATTATCATGCTTTATCATGCCTTTATGTTCATGTTTTTATTATTCTCTATTGATATTCCTATTGTCTAACATGTATTTTACTCCTCATGTTTTTCCATGTGTACTCTCTTTCTAGTCTTTATAGCTCACCCTTTTCTTATGCATGTCCTCAGGTTATCCCATGCCATGCTAAGTACGAATGAATGTAGTGGTCATGTAAAGGAAGTTCTCAAAAAAGATGTTGTATTTCATGTTTTATGTTTTTATGTAATGATCCTAAGCCCGAAAGACACTAAACCTCTCAATATTCTTTGTTGTATCAAGTGATGATTTATGTAATAAATCTTGTTTAAGTTGTAATAAAAAGCAGGGTTGTCATACTACATGCTCCCCGCCTTGATAATATACATCAGAAGCATGTATTGTTGATAAATGAGCTTGTAATGTCTCAAAGTTGATATCCCCTAGTTATGCCTCTCAGAATCACTGTAATAGTGGAGGGGTGATAACCATTGAATGGAGATAAGACACATCTTCTCCATCCATGAAGGATAACTAGAGCAAGGCCAACTGCTTTGTCGCCTCACTCAGTAGCTGCGAACTCGATCACCTACTGAGTGCATTTGTAACAATGTTCCCCTTACCAGGATTATAGATGATCTAGAATTCGTAATCTTGGAGGAACTCTAAATGTCACCGCTATCTCAAATTTTTATCCTTCTACGAGAATATGTACTTGAGTCTATTGTGGTGGGAGTAGATGATAAACAGTTCACCCATCTGGTAGTGTCACCACATCTTCAAGGAGAAGACTACCGCTCTCAACTCTAGTTCACGGGTCACGTAGTTCTTATCCTGTGACCATATCTGGAGTGAACCATAAGCAATCAATGCTTGTCTCTGAATCAAGATATAGCAAAGCCTGTCCCAGACGCTTCGTAGAAAACTATGTACCTTACTCCCTCCTTTGGAAAATCTAATGATCGTTGCACTCATTAAACTCTACCTCAACTACTAGAAATCCTACTGACACTTCTCCATCCATACAAAAGGTTCCCCCTTCTAGGTAAAGGCTTTAATCGGTACTGATATCCAGGGGAAATCATGTATAAATATCAAGTTGTATCCTTCCAGCTGAACGAATCTATAAACCTCTATTACACTCCAGGGTGGATCCCATGCTAAAACCACCTCAACATTGGCTAGGTCCACTGCTACTCTGTCTGCTGAGATAACATGTCTTAGAAAGTGTACATCCTATATCTAGAAAGGGCACTTCGAGAGATTTCCATAAAGTTGGTTCTCTCAGAGGATGTCTAGAACCATACGCAGGTGCCTCTCCTGGTCCTCCTATAACGCCGAGTATGCAAGGATGTCATTGATGAAGACCACTATGAACCGATCTATGTATGGATAGAAGATCCAGTTCATAAATACCACAAACACTACAGGGTCATTCTTCATGCTGAAAGTCATCATCAAGAACTCATAGCAACCGTAGAAGCATCTGAATGTCGTCTTTGGCACTTCCTCATCCCTTACTTGAAGATAATGATAAACTGACCTGAGGTCAACCTTCAGGAACCATCATGACCCTCTCATCTGATCGAAGAGGTTTTCGATCTTTGACAATGGATACTTGTTCTTTATCGTCACCTGGTTTAGGCACTGGTAATCCACACATAGCCTCAATTTCCTATCTTCCTTCTTGGAAAACAACATTGGGGTCACCCAAGGTGAAACACTAGGTCTTATGAAGACCTTAATCTAAAAATCCTCCAACTGCACCCTCATCTCATGAATTTTTATGGGATCCATCTGATAATGTGGTGAGGATATCAGTGTCTTCATGGGTTGTAACTCGATGCAGGAG
Organism: Viscum album; assembly: GCA_963277665.1. Lineage (NCBI taxonomy): Eukaryota > Viridiplantae > Streptophyta > Magnoliopsida > Santalales > Viscaceae > Viscum > Viscum album. Next base: position 790,660,290 of record OY728162.1, on the reverse strand, counting down.
TAAATCTCTTTTTGGGGGAGGGGGTAATCATGGAACATCTTCTGGGAAGACATCCTCGTACTCCACCACTACTACTGTGAAGTTAAATCTCATGACATCTGCTGATCTGAGCGTAAGGATAGCCCGCTCATGACTGATTGGATGAACCCTCCTATGCATGAGCCCATTCTGGGCTGCCTGGGTTTTCTTTTCACCATCAAAGGAAAACCTCATCCCATCACTATAGAAACACCGCACTCTTTGCATAAAGCATTCAATTTTGGCATGGAATGAAGATAGTCAATCCATATCGAGAATGGCATCGTAATGCCTCGATGCTACTGCCAATATGTTCCATCTAAAACTCTCACCTTCAAGGGAAATATAAAACTATCTGAAAAGATGTATGATCTCTGAGTCTCATCTCATAGGTGTCTCCAAGATTAAGGGTTCATTAAATTTCTCTACCTAAATCTCAAGGTTCCTCACAAGACATGTGGAGTGGAAGGAATGACTGGAACCTCTGTCTATATGTACGAAAGATAAGGTAGAAAATACAAAGATCGTACCGTGAATCATCCCAGGTGTACCTGGTTTTTACGCCTTGACCACATGCATCTGTACCCGCCTTTTTCCCCAGCCCCCTTATCCTAGTGAGGACCTCCTAGGGTGGTTGTGGAAGTATATCAAATCATCTTCCACCACCTGCAGCTCTCCCTGATCCAATGCCTTGTTCGCTTCCTGTATGGTCTGCCTGCTCTACTCTCTGCCTCGGCCTTGGTGGTCCATCTACCACCTCCCTATAAGTATCTCAATGGGTTGGACAATCTCTAGGGTGATGTACTCTACTGTCGAATGAGTAGAATCACCTCTACCTAGGTTGACTAGATCCATGCTGAGAGCCCCAGACTATCGATCCCCTATCCTGGGTCCTCCTATGACATCTCCCACATCCCAAACCCTACTCTTGATGCTGAATCCCTACTTCTGGGGTATTTTCACTTGTCTGCCTCCTACTTACTGCCACTGGAAATCCCTTCTCCACTAAGAATCTCTCGATCACCAAGGCCCACTTGAGAACTCCAGCAAAAGTTAAATCCCATAAATGCACAACACTAACTTGGTTGTCCCCCCGTAGACCTTTCTCGAAGGTCCAGGAAATGAAATACGGATCCCTAAACATATCCACCAAGTACTTGGAGAGGTTGGTGAAACTCGATGAATAGTCATCCATCGTCAAACTACCCAACTAGAGATAAAGAAGAACCTAAATATGCACTGCTCTTAACTTATCTAGAGATAACTCCTCCTTCAAGAGTCACTCAAACTCATTCCATGAAAGATTATCCTTGTCGTGAGTCTGCATGGTAAAACTCCACCATCGTCCCACATAACCCTAAAGAAGGTTCGCTCCTAGAATCACTATCTGGTCTGTTGGTGTCCTCACTAGGCAGAAAACTCTGGTCACTGCCTCATACCATTCCTCAGCCGCTTGAGGGTCTGAATCACCTTGGATCCTAATGGGTCTCTGTATCTGAAACTCATGGAGCACTCTCAGCATGTGTTCCTCATCTTTTGGTATTACAGGTACCACATGCTACTCCACTGGTGGTGGTTTAGCAGGTGCACCAATCGAGGTAATGCCTAGGGAACAGGTCCCTGTATAGATGCCTTGTCATTGAGGGGGTCATTCTCGTGATCAAGCTTCTGAATCCTAGCGGGTATGCATTGTGGAGGCATCCTATAAGGAAACAGGATGTACCATGGTCCATGAGTATATCCAGAGAGTTGAAAACAGGGACATGGAAAACATCATCCATTCATATATGATGCGTGTACCATTATTTTATTTCCCCACAACTAATGTTTTCATGTACCAAGTTAAAAACCAGGTTATCAGAGTCCTGGTGTATGGATACGTCGTCCTCCTACACCGACATTAGAGTCCATGTTTTGAACGTCAAGCTCAAAACACTTAACACTATTTTCCTAACCCAATCTCATAGAAAATTTCTCCAAAGGTAGAACCGACCACCTCTGATACCACTTTGTCATGACCTATCCTAGTTAGGCATGTGCCTCGACTCCCCATGATATCCTCTAATAGGACAGGGGATGGGGACTAGAACCGAGTGGGAATATCACTAACATGGGAGGCATTGCCTATGTACTTGTACGCATGCACACATCTCCAAGCCCACAAATGCAAAAAAGTAAAAACCACTAAGGAACAAAATACATTCACAAAACTAAACCTAACCAACAAAGTAAAAAGAAAGTAATGTGTGAAATGTAAGATGGGATATAATACAATACCACCAAAAGAAAAAGAGTATACAACTACAAAGTCCAACCTATAAGAAAAAGGAGGTACTTGGACTTTTACAAGTAGCCATAGGAACACCTCGGCCTGTAAGGAACTCAGAAACCTCGGTCTGGTCCTAGTTTTCCCTAGACTCCATCAAAAGGCTGCTCATCTACATATGACATAACATGTTCGGGCAAAGCCTGTGTAGGGTTGAGTTTAACCATACTCATTAGAGGACCCCAAAAACCTCAATCCAATCTAAAAAGTAAAAGTACAGTAATCTTCTACACAGTATATGTATACCAAACATATTTAAATAGATACACATCCAGATATACACGAAACTCAGACCTGTAGTTTACAACGAACGCATACCCACGCTAGGGATTCAGTTTGAAGATTCCACAATGCACTCATCATGGAGAACTCACCACATGAGATATATTTCTATGATGACTTCCATCCAATAGGTACTATTTTTTTGGTAAATCTATGAGAGAGATAGATTCGCCGATAGATCTGCAGAGAGAACAGATACACTCAATCCGGGAGAACACACTCCTGAGTGGGGAAAGATAATGATACACATATAAGGATCACTACCAAGGCCTTGATGGATACTGTAACTCATCTAGATTCAACTTCTAAGTAGAGGATCATCATCCATTTGGATTGGTCACATGAATATATAACACTACCTATGGTCAAGAATGGAGAAAGGATCTCGCTCCACACCTCTCAGAGGGATACCCAACTCTATCTCATAAAGTGATGCTAAAGATATCATACTCTTGTGAATGGAAACAATACCTGACCTTCTGGGGACCGATAAAAGGGGAACTAACCCAATGAAACCAGTCCATTGAACATGGTACATGATGATCAATTTATGTACTGATAAGTACATAGCATGTAGAAGCATCACATGTCGTGTCCTCTGACCTTGGGTAATATCCGTTTACAAAATACAATGTCATAAATATTGTCATGTAGAAGAAGTTATACAAAGCGTGTAAGAGCGTGACATGCCATGTTCCACTACCCATGGAAGGATCCATTTATGATGTCCATGTGCCTTTACACGACTTCAAATCGTGTGTCCCAGACCGTGTACCAGTTCATGGGGTATCCCGTGTATCCAGCTGTGTCTTTCCATGTGGTGGAGTACATGCCATGTAATCCACCCCATGTTTGTGTATCTTTTGAGATACATGTTGATTCTGCATAAGGACCCACACACTGTGTGATGATGGTCACACTCTGTATCTATGATTTCTGTAACCCAAAACTCTAGCCACTATTGGGTGGGTCACACACACCATGAATTCTCAAAATAAAATTGTGTTCTTCACCATGTGCAGTGTAGAAACCCTAGCTATCACCAGGTCGACCCTACATGGTGTGTTCTTTAGGAAACACATTGTGTTGATCGGAATTTTCCAGAACACGTCATTCTTCATTATCGTACCTCGGGTGCTACTCTGATCCTCGATTCAGCCAACTGATCATCACGATACTCTATGTTTGAGGTTCTTTGAAGACTAAAAAGATATTTTCATTCTTTTCGGACCTCCAATTGGCCCAGAAAACAAGTTTTGATCCACTCGCACGAAGAACACTCGAAGAACAATCATCCGCAATCTGAGCTGATTTATTTTCGGTATTCACCGTCATATATGCACTAGGTTGTGGCGATGCTCGATCTCTTATTTTGGATTGTTTCATTGTGAAACGGACACAAAGCGGTCTTTTGGTCATAACCTTGCAAAGAACACAAAGAACGCGTGGTTAAAAAGTAGTAAGAAATTCAATAAACAAATAATAATGCACCTCCTCCATCACACCTCACGATATCCATATTCTCATATTAATGGGTTTAACAGGAGAATCGAATGTTAATCCAACAGTTATCATAAAATCAATTCCCGAATCAAACCCCCAAAAGAAATGGAAAATAACACCCTCCCATTAGAATACATGATCCACAGATCAACCTATCTTGGGTTGATCCACGTTCATTGTTAAATCAAAGAATGGGGAAAGAACAAATTGAAACAAAACCCCTAGCTAGATTTTTTTGAAGAACTATTGTTGTGTTGCGTTCGTTGGTGAGGTTCGTTGAATCCAAGATGTTTTTATCGATGGTTCTATCATCGCCCGCCAATGGGTTCTTTTCCAAATTTCTAGTAGAAATCCTCAACTCAAAAGGTTGTGTGGATAACCCTACGGAGTTTCCATGAGTAGGTATTAATTGGGGATGATTAGGTCTCTCCATTTAGGGAAACATTTAAAATAATAAAATAATTTATTATATTTTATTTCCTTTTAAACATCCAAAACTAACTCGTGTAGGTGACCCACACTACTAATGGTTAGGCCCTGCCTAAGGAAAAGTCGCTGCTCTAAACGCAATGGTTCCCTCGTATTTTATGATTCGGGCACCTGTTTAAAAGTTAATTCACTTTTTCTAGAAAACTACTTTCACACTACTAAGAGTTTAATTTATTTCAAAAAATTATTCTGGGAACTCCAGGCCTTGGAATCACATGATATCTCAAGGCCTGGTCTCATAATAATTACATATAGTATTTAAAAACAATACACGGATAATTACAGAAATTACAATCAGAATTCCCAATATGGGTAAGGTTACCATTCATAGCATGAGTTAGTTTTCCTGGTATAGTTAAAAGTTTATTAGCACTAGTCTTATCTCCAGATCCAACATTATTAACTTTCATCCAAGGGAAATCCCTATATGGGATATACGTGTTCATGTGGTTCCCATTCCTTACACTAGGCATCATTTTTAAATAACGACACAAATAGATTAGGTTATGAATCCTTATGTATAATCTCACTATAGAAAAATACATAGCTAAATTGAAATTCTATAAATAACTGATTCTGTAATCACAAACATGGTTTCATTGAGGAAAAATTTACATTTAAATCCTTCATAATGGCTTGTAAAGAAAATATAAATTAACCTAAGAATATTCCTAAAGGGTGTCAAACTAGGTGCATTGTATGTCCCATTGTCGTGTACTAGGATACCCTAGGATAAGAATGATTTCCTTGTCAGAGTTTTCACTCCTCGATACATCTGTTCCAGACCACATCCACTTGTAGTATCCATACATAGATGTATTACCTAGAAAGATTTACATAATCTATTCCTTACCAAAATACCATTTGTTCTTGTATATTTGTCCTCAGAAACCAACTTAGGGATTTTTTCCCTATTCTACGTTTTCTAAATCTAGTTTCAATGTTTTATACTATACTTTCTTTGATACCAACTATAAGGACAATAACCTAGTTTCCCAGAGATGGTGCCTAAATTTATAACATTGTAATATAAACAAGGAATATGCATCCTGAAGGACTGAGTTTTTTAGTTTCTTTGGAAACCAGATACTAACATAAGATCAACATTACAACTTGAAATGAAAAACAACATATGTGTTTTATTGGGAACATCCACCACTATATGTTTATCCCTTTAGGTCATCCATAATAAACTTCTTCATGTCCTGAGAAAATGAAATATAATAAATGGGTGATCTCAAATGCTCAGTAAGGGTAAGTAATAAATTAGACTATATCAAAAATATAAACATTGGGCATGGAGAATAACAAAAAATACATTCCTTAAACAATAAACATGAACACGTTTTGGAAGGAATAATATATGAATAAATAATTCCATAGTAAAACATAATAATGGGTATTCTACTCATCAAATAACCACATGAACCGTCAATACTACTTTCATAATGAGGGAATTCATAATGTGGTACAGCATAACCATACCATCAAAGCCTTGTGCCAAGACCATAAATGACCATTTTGTCAAGCCCTTGTGCCATGATCATAGTTTTTCTCATGAGACCTACAGATGCATAGATGGGATATAGAGGGCCCCAAAAAACACATAATAAGTCTAATGCATTCCTCATATGAATGGGATAAAGATAAATAAACATATACATTAATATTAAAACTAACATATGAAACGTAAATAACATTCCCTTAACATTAATCATAAAAAATAACCATTCAGAGTAAATTGATGAATGGTTTTAAGATAGCATATTCACAATAAAAATAATCATTAACCATTTAATTAAATATTTTATATGATATAATAATATATTAATCATAATAATACAAAATAATTAACATGAGTGTTGAAATAGATTAAGATGCTCTTATAAAATAATCGAGTAATTCTTGAGATAAATAATCATTTACTTTGAAAAGAAGAGTTATTTTGGAAAAATAGTTGTATAAAATCAAAAATAGAGTAAGATTTTATTTTCATAAAAAAATTATATATTTTATAATTATAATGGTTTCCAAAAAGAGGTTATTTAGTTCCCTTGAAAATATGTAAAAATTTCAGAAATTCCCTCGAATCGGGCTTGTATTTTTGAATGAATTTTGAAAGTTCCTTTTAAGACGTGTATCTACCCATAAAATAAAAGAGGATTATTGTTTGTAAAAATATATAGAACAATACGAAATAAATTTTGAGGAGTAAACAATAATACATAAGAATTTCATTCGGGTAAGTAGGCAATAAATGTAACCCAAATGAAAATAGAGGTTTTGGTGGAAAACCCATACCTTAAGTCTGAATGTTCCTCTCTTGACCATATGGTCTTGGAATATGAAATTATACTCATTAATAAAATAATTAAGAACCTATTAGACATTTAATTAGTTTATCATATATTTTTTAGTTCATTCATGTCCTTAATGATATGTTATAATACTGAATTATGTCGTTCTGGGGTATTCATTTTCCTGATTTTCATAATCGATTCACTTGTTTTTAAGTAATGGAGTTCCTATTGAATGGATGTAAATATCCATAATTGAATTTACACATTGTTTATTAAAATAAATAGGTGTTAATTGTAATTTATATTATTTGGTTATATGTAATGAGGGTTAATCATTAGATGAAATTTTAATGACAATGACTTAGATTATTTTAGCGGTATTTGGAATATTAAGAACTAGTTTTGTCTTATGATTTAATATTATGTACATATACTGGTTCATGTATATTTAATAGGTTATATTACATATATTATACACTAGTTAAACCATAAAAATGGTTTCATTACCAGTATGGAAGAGAAAATTTAATAATGAAACTCCATCTTCCTCGAAGGTTGTAAATTGGCACCTCGCGGGTGATGATTTAATTTATAAAATAAGAGAGAGAGTGTGTGTAAGGATATTTATGATGGTTATTCTATTCACATGATATAATTTTAGTATATAAATGATACTGGATTTAAAATGGTCATATTTAAAGAGAATGTGAGGATAGGATAACAATATAAATGAATTTGAAATGAAATTGAATGAAATAGAATGTGAATTTACCTGTTGAATCCATCACCTTGAGAATCCCTTTAAGGGAAGATTTTTTGGTCCTCTTGTTAGACCAAGAGATATTGGATATGAGGAGTGACTAGGGAAGGGGATTTAGGAATAAAATTGAAGAGCTTCAAGGTTTCTAGGGATGAAGTGAAGCGGGAGTGACGGGGGTTTTCTAGGGGAGGAGAGGAGGGTTTTCCCATTATTTTATTCAATTTTTTATTATATTTTCAATGACAACCAATAGTATTGATTCTTGTGACCTAGAATAGTAATATGTGAATGTGATTTCAAACCAAGTGTGCTTACATCATCCATTATTATAGTAATAGTGCATTTAACTGATAATGTAATTATATGGTAAATTACCATATTTTACTATTCATCAAAAATTTGTGTATTTCAGAAAAAATCCAAAAATTCACCGTATCCATTTTTTGACATGTATAATCCAAAAACGAACAAAAATTTTTGAAAATAATTTTGAAAATATTATTAATTTAATTTTTAAATAAAATCATAATTTATTCAAAAAATAACAATTTCAAATCTATATTTCGTTTTATATCACCTTGAAAAAGTAATCAAGATCTCATTATCTTATATCCTTAATATAAGAAAATATTAATATGAATTAATATTCAGAAGGGTAATATTACTATTCATATTACTATTAATAAGGGTATGTTACTATTCACCAAAAATTTAGTGTGTATTATCAAACTCTAAATATCTTAATGAACGCAACTGTGTATGTTAGTTTTTTTAAAATTCAAATTATAGAGGTGGAAATATTATGTTTTCTGGATAGGTTATAACAAAATGGTTTTTTGTAGAAACTTCATGTTTCATGCATTCAATATTAAATTTATTTTCAAAAACCTGGGGTGTTACACAATTATCATCGGAACATAATTATTTGGGGAAAAACAATTGCACGATAATAAAACCAATAAAATATGACCAAATTCAAATAAAAACTACTTATCTTAACACCTGATATTGTAGTACATGGATTAACTGAGTGGCAGAGTCTCACAAGAAGAATATTGACTAAGGTATACTAGTTAGAGTATGATTGGGACCTAGTACAACCTATTTCCCTAGAGTTCCTTCATAATAACCAATGGATTCCCATGAAATAAAAATGGAGGTGCACATGTTAATCATAAAAAAATAACATAAATAAGAAAAACATTCATTGGAACCTTTGAACACCCTTCACAGAACAACACCTTCTCTTTTATTGATAATAATAATAATAAATAAACTTCCACTCTTAGTGGAAACCTATTAATAACCCATATAATTTATTAAAAAATTAATTCTTCAAGGGTGACCATTTAAAAAATTTAAACAAGTTCCAACTAGGCATTCTAATATTTCATGACAAACCAAATTATTAGTACACAGTTTGAAAATCATACACACAACCAACATGAAATCTCAACATCCAAAAACCACTAAAACCCATTATTTATAGACTAATAACACCCCTAAAAGCTAAGATTTTACATTAAAAATTATTTTATAGATCTAAAAAATAATTTATAAATTAAAATTCCTTAATAAAATACATTAGAGAATTTTATCAAGCATTTTATGTGCCTGATAGTTGACAGAGATATTTATGACATGTGTTTTAAAAGAATTTCACATGGTAATTTTATTAATGAATGTATAAATTGGTTTCCATTTTTAAAATATTCATATACATATATAGTATAACACGGTAGGGATTTGAAATATGGTTTAAAGAGAATAAATCATTGTTTAATGATTTTAAATAGTTATACCAAGGAGAAACCCAACCTTAATCAATAAAAAATCACATCCCTTGAAAAAAAACTCTAAAAATATTTCATGGAATGAGTCTAAAGTTCTAGGTACAAAAAATCACAATTAAGAAATACCCCTTCCAATTAGGGATTAGTCAAAATTTAACAAAAAAGGGAATAAAGATAAAACTAGTAGAAACGAGGAAGAAGAATGAAATGGATGAGAAAAGAGGTTATACCTTAATGATCCAAAATAAAATCATAAATAAATACCATGGAATCACCATTATAGGTAAATTAACGAATGGGAAGAGGTTCATTTGATGCTACCCTAGGTGGTGGTACATCACATGAATAGGGGGAGGGTGCGGATATAATTTCAGAGGGGAAAATAGGAATTCCAATGAATTAAAACCTGGGTATATTGCACGGTTAGAAAAACCATGTTATGACTAGTAAAGTGTCACTATAGGACATTGATAATGAATTATAGGCAAACCTCATGGTTAAACATACCATTTTCTAGATGTCCAATTTGAAATTTTAAAAGTTTTAAATCTATCACCAAATTTCTATATTGTTAATACTAATTATGCCCCAAACCATGAAACATGTAGTATGCACCAAAAAAATCAAAAGACATGGTAATTGATCCTAAAGAGATGGAAATAATAGATATTGAAAAATAAAAAAACAAATAAATAAATTTAAAAAAATAAAATAACAGAGGAAAACCAAGGTCAAGGTGTGACAATTCTCCCCACCATAATGATTGTTTCCTTATAGAGCCTTGAATAAAATGTTTGATTCAAAAATAAATAGAGTAAAGCCTCCATACTAAGGTCCTGATTTGAGAAACATCAATATTAAATGAAATTACAACCAATGATTGATGAATATATTATCAATGTTGAAATGGGACACACCAAAATTGTCTAATTCCCTCATCATAGGTAACCATAAAAGAAATTAATAAAATTCGACAAATAATCAAAACAAATGGAAGGCACTGCAAAGTGGGAAAAATGTTGACTTTATAAACCACAACCTCAAAACCCAAAGAACACCCCAACTCAAAGGGAATGATACACCAATCGAAAAAACTCAAAAAAATCTAGATGAAACAACCCAAGACACCAAAAAAGACCAATGATCAAAACCCTTCTGTTCGTGGGAGTTTTTTGGAATTAATCAAAATATAGGCCTTCACCAAATTCCATATCTTCATCAGAATATTAAAAAAACATGCTTGGTAAAATACATTTAAAACCCCACAAAAAGATCATCAATGGACGTCTACCTAATATATTAGAATTCTAATAATACACCAACTCTCCAAAACAAAAATTTCATTCCCAGAAATGAGAAATATTAAAATCACTACAAGGGAAGAAATATTCCCAGAAAATAAGAAAGACTTCCCAAGGACGCCATTTAAATTTAGTAGTACCACAATAGAAGTCTTTATCTACTATATCTCAAATAATCCACTATGAACAAGATATTATGATTGATATAACCTTAAACATGGAAAACCAAGCCAATAAATTTGGTACAATATAATACATGAATAAAATTACCTCAAAAAATAAATTCCCAGATGAGAATGAAAAATAATAGCCTTATAATAGAGTTTGACGTGGAAGTAACTTGGGGAATCTATCCCAAAAATCCAAAACCTAGTGAACCCATCTGAATAACCAAGGAAACAACTAAGATGTTACCTATAGTAGGGGTAAGACTCATCCCTACTACTATAGAACAAAAATAAGGATTCTTAATCACAACCCCTCACAAATGAGAAAAATAACAAGTCTAACAACATTATGGGAAAAAGTCACCTTGGATCACTAAAGAAAAAATATATCTAAAATGATTATCATTCCACCAATAGATTTCATGTAAAAATACAAGGAGCATAATGAACCAAAAACCGCTTTAGAAAATAAAAAAAATCCAAGGATTAACATGAATAAATTAAAAAAGAGATAATCATCACCATACTAAAAAAGAAATATACCTAGAAAATAGAAGGAAAGAATTATACTACTATGACACTCAACCTATTAATCCAAAACCTTATTGGAGGGAAATGAAAAGTAACATATGGAATAGGCCCTGCTAAACTATATTTATCAAATAAAATCAAAAAAATCAAATTACATCAACAGATGTTCCTAGAAATACATACACCAAATTTCAAAACACTTTTTCCAAAAATTTCCTCTTAACTTTTTAAAACCCATAAATTTCATGTAAAATGTTTGAAACGTGTTTCTAAATAACATACACACTATAAAATAACATCCCCCCTTTTAAATGAAAAAACCTACCCCAACTTACTTTTTTAATTATAAATCTAATAAAATTAATTTCATATAAACCTTATAAATTAATCTCCCTCTTTCTCACATAAAAACCAACATATTATTTTTTAAAATCCTTTATTAAAACTTTTACTAGAATTTCAAATCAAATTAATTGTTCTATAAAATTTTCAAATCTCTGATTACTAACTTTAAATTTTATTTTGTTAAAAATGAATTTATAATTAGAAATTCAATAAAAAAAATACTAAAACACATTAAAACATCATTAAAATTTAACATAATTAATTTCAAAACCACCTTACATCAGTTAAAACCCAATCAACATTTATTTAAAAACTATTATTATCAAAATGAATGTCATTTTTTTGGAAAAAAACCCTTCACTACCTTTAAACATAAATCATTACATTCAATGTCTAAAAATATTTAAAATATGAAAATAATTTCATCCCACCTAAAGGAATACAAAATGTTTATTTCCAAAACGAAAATTTCCTCATTGAACCCACCCTTCCACATAAAACCCATTAACAACCTTTAAATATACACACACTAATTATTAAAATAGGGTTTTCCCCACTAAATTATTTATGAAGGAACCACATTCTTATCAATAAAATTTTTTCAGAAATCCAAACACCTAGTTTTTCATTAAATCAATTTATGTAAACTCATTTATTACATTGAAAAATAATAACCTAAACATTTAGAACCATGATTTGAAAATTAAAACTGAAATTATATAAAAAACATGAGAATGACATGATAAAAAATTAATTAAAAACAAAAGAAGTCCAACACATAGTTGAATAGTGGACTTGTTTTTATGTGCTACATGGAAACATTGATTTGGTGGAGCATGTTCCAGCTACACAACTAGTACTAGGATTGATAATGAATAACTTACTCATACTCAATATTCCTTTCCAATACCTATGATGTCAACATATACTACTAGTTCACTCCCCTTATCATAGCCCAAAACAAAAGGTAATCCAACAAACCACATATCATAAGTAAATGATAGAAACATAAAAATCAAGACTAAAAATATGGATTTCCTTCAAAAATAAAGGCATAAAATGTAAAAAAGGTGGCTAGACTCATTATTTAGTTACATATTGTGTCCTAATAGTATTATCTCTAATATAACAAATATAACCAAAAAATTAATGGTGCTCTAAAAACCTAGTCTCATATAATAACCTAGCCTCCAATACTATTTATTATGAACAAACCCGAATTTCTAACAATTCAAATTCCCTAACCAGCTTTGAGAAATTCCCATGGGGTGTTTACGATCCACGTAGGATGAAAATAAGAACTAGGGATTCTAATAAAATTAATTGGGGATGAATTATTCAACAAAATAAATTAAATTAAAAGCGTAAAACTTACTCAAAATTATAGAATAATTTATATATACAATAGATGCTCATGCAGAATCAAATAAATGGGCATAAAGAGAAAATAAATCACAAACAAAAACTCACCATTTCCTCCAACTCCCTTGAAAGCAACAACCCCATTTATTAAAAATCCATAATAAAAAATTCATAAAAACCACCCATAAGAGAATGGAAGGAAAATAGGGATGGATGATTTCAAAGAAGAAATATTGGAAACTAAATAAAAAAATAACAAATATACCTCCAAGTGACTCCATGGGTAACCATCCAACCATAACCCAGGTATACTCCTTGAGAAATCAAGGGCTGAAATAGAATTTAAAATGTCAATAGGTGTGAGCATGGAAGCCTAGTAAGTATCCTACCCACACCCTATAAATAATAATTAAAAAGGAAAAACATTTCAATCTAGTTTGAAAATACATTTATAAAATTAGTTTTTGGCAGCCAGACATGAGAAAAATAAATATCAAGTATATTCCATTTTATAAAACATACACTTACATTTTATTAAATGAAATAATTGATAAGAAAATTTTTACATTCCCTATAAATATTTTAATAAAACCATTTATATTAAATTCACATTAAAGTATCATGTTTTAAAGAAATAAAATTAGTTCAAAATATTTTTAAAAAAATCCTCAAATCATTTTCAGAAAAAAAAGAATATTTTTGGAATAATGAAAACACACACACCAGAATCAAAAGAAAAATACAAATTATCATTATAACCTAAGATATTAGGGGATAAAATAGTACATTACAATAAAAATACTAAAGATTAATGACTCTGGAAAACAACAACCTTTGATAAAACCCATTATTTTCCTACCCATCCTAATTGATTGATAAAATAAAAAAGTAGAGGATAGATTATCTTAAAGTTAGTACTTAGATCAAGATCTTGAACTAAAGTGGAATGCTTACCTAGAGGTGTCACCTAACAACCCATTTCATCTTTTGACATGATATTAGAGTTGATAATGTCAATAATTACAAAATTATGCAAACAAGAATAATAAACTCACCCTAACCTCTAAACTCCCTTCCAAAAAAAAACACCTCACTTTTATTTAGAATAAGAATCAATAATAAAATATAACCTTTAGGGGAATCAATATATAAGCAACAAAAATTTTCAAAACATAAATGGGGAATCATTTGAAATGACCATTAAAATTATTTAAGAATGTTTGAAATGGGAATTCAAATATAATTTGGGAAACCAGGTTATAATAAAATCATTAAAAACAAACCACACAAATAACACGAAATGTAAACAAACAAAACAAAACCCACATTCATTAAAGTCCAATAAAACCCTTAAAACCCAAGTGTTTCTTTTAAAAATTACTTTAATGATATATAAAACCTTTTATAATAAGAAATACATTAATAAAATCTATATGATAATTTTTCAAAAATACTGTGAGTGGTAGTTGATAAAGTGATTTAAATCACATATTTTAAATGAAAGGCCATTAACATTCCATCAAAACTAAGTGAAATGTTTTTTCCCTTTTCAAAATATTCATAGACACATTTTACTTATCATTAGGCATTTAAAATATCTGTTAAAAACAATAAATCATGGTTCAAAATTTTTTTAAATAGTTATTTAATAGATAAAACCTACCTTAATCAAGATAAACTCATCGTCCTTGATGAATTTCAATAGAAAATGTTTCCTAGAGAGCCTCAGAAGCCATAGGTACTAAATTTAACTAATTAGAAACAAACCATTTTGATTGAGGCTAATCTAAAGAGGAAGACAACGAGGGGGAGAAGATGAAACATGAAGAAATATGGACTAAGAAGAAAATTAGAGGGAAAACGGTTCGTGATTTGATTATAGAAACTCAAATCATGAATAAACCCCATGTACTTCCCATAGTAAAGAGAGGAATTTTGGGAAATAGGAATGATCGAGGATCCCTGGGTGGTTCATCATGAGAATAAGTGAATGAGGTGTGTGGGTGAGTATTTAATTTATGTGGGATTATAATAGGGATTCTAAAAAATTAAAACATATAGATATCACATGGTGTGGATGCCCGATTGACCAAACCATTAATTCCTCACTGGAGTACCTAGAGCATGGTGGATGGTCAAATTAATTATTTTCCAACCATGTAATTGGATCTTCATAAATATGTATTCATGCCACATGGTTTCTTCAATATTAGTAATAATTGTCTAAAAAACTATGCAATATAAACTAGACATCCAAAAATATAAAAAATCTATGGAATTTGGACCGGAGGGAGAGAGAACCAAATTTGACTAAAAAAATAATGAAAATTAAATAAGTGTGGAAAACCAAGGTTGTATTGTGACACACATGTATTACTATAATACTTTAGTTTCATTTATAGAAAGGAAAATTATAGATCACCAATCCAAAAATAATTCATCGCTTACTTTTTCTCTCATAAATATAGGAACATTTTATTAATACTCCAATACATACCATGCTCAAACAACATAATAATTCAATCCAAATTACATTTTAATAATTTTCATAATTAAATTGTCTGAAAGTGGGAGAATTTCTTCAAATCTGTTCTCTATTTATTTGTATAAAAGTGAATCAAGATCCCCATATTAAATAATGAATTCAATTAATTTCACTGGAAAAAATATAATCTATTAATAGATAATCATTTGAGACATTATGCTATATCACAACACAACATAACAATAAAAAACTAGGTATTGTCATAATTTTCATAACCTCACCATCTGGAACACACGAACATATCTCCAGGTCAAACCAAAAAAAATCATATATCAAATCAATATTATATTTGAGTAAACTAACCACTAATTGAATTTCATTAAGATGTCCCAATATATCAATATAAAATCTATTTCATTAATTAATCACTTGAAACCCTCAATATAAATTATAGTTCCCATTTGAAAGTAATGTTTATTAACGGAATGAGAGACTCTATATTCCGTAAATGTAAAACTGCTTATCAGAGATTAATAGGTAAAAAACTAATTCACTTTAGATTACTGAAATTTATGTAATTTTTAGAATATCTCAATTCCATATGGAGATGATTAATTAAACAGTCCTGATTTCATATGAACTATTTTATCACTGATTCTTTACATCATTGTAATTAAATACACATTTCATGGATAATCTATCCATATTATAGATAAAATATATTTAACCCTCCCGTATACGTGAATACATCATAAAACAAAATGTATAACTCTATAACAGCTAGGTTTTTATCTATCTAATAATTAACATCATCATTATCGGATAATAATCCTAGATCATAATCATATTCTAATCATGTTATCAATTTACACTTCCCATAATATAATAGGAATTCATATATTAATCAATATGTTCTTATAAAAATAAAATAAAATTCACTAAAGTGAATTACCTCCCATATCATTTCATCTCAATCATCACATAATAATTTATAAATTATGATTCTAAATAAATTTCATCAAATATAAACCTCTTTGAAATTAATCATTATTGTCTCTAGTTTGATAATTTTTTATATCACCAAAAAAATGCATCAAAAAAGACAATATCAATAAACTTCAGAGGCCATAATAATGTAGGTCTTTACATGTTAGGAATACTTCTACCACCCAATTCTGTCATTCATAATGGTTGACAATATATTACGAACCCATACCTTCATATCAAAATTAGATGGTCTTGAATACATGTAACTGACCATGATCTGATTAGTCCAAGCCAATGAATTAAGCCTAATAAAACTAGAGAGACGTCATTATCATATATCATAATCACTTTAAACTATTCATCATTACATCCTAAATATCTTAAAAATACATAATAAACATGATATTAGTAATTAAATTTCTTATCTATATACACTATAATGTTTTGAATAACATAATTCTTCACTATACCTTCAAAAAAATAACATAATCCCTTATCAAAGAATACCTCGTGCCTAAATAAGAAGAATTATAACCAACATAATGTAGTATCCCTATAATTGGAATATTAAGAATAATTATTCAACAAACATATCCATTAAATACTTTCAACTGTCTATTAACAACTGAGAAATCTCATCAAAAATGAATTTATGATGAAATTGTTTTTGTTATGATAAAATCATCTTCCAAAATCTTTTATGGGTGAATTCCACTACATATCTCAAAAATAAATTTATTTTATGTCTTATCAGAACATAATATCCAAGTCATATAATTTAATATACTTATAAAATGATTAAAAGTGAGGTTACTCAAACTATGGACCCTAAATATTCATCATATCATAATCAACCAAAAATAAAACTCTAATTGATTCAAATTCATTAATACAAATACTAAACTACATGTAGAGGTGGTTGATGTTTGTAATAACATATAGGCATGATTTCTAAAATATTTCCTAATTAATAATAACAATATGAGAGAAACTTAATCATATAATGATATATCTCTACATGTATGTATGAAATTAGTAATCAAACTAAATTTTGGAGAAAAAGGAATGGTTTTGTATCAATGTTTTAATTTTTTTGAGCTAGATATATTTTGATCATAATATTGGGCAACATAATTCTCAAATTCATCAGTGGATCATATAAGAAAAATTTAAGTATGATAAACATAAACTAAAGAATACCGCATTCAATCATGTAATACCAACATACTCTACTCGGTTTCAAATTATTCTAGATTTAAGGAACCAAATGATTAACCCTATCAATCATCAACACACACATCATAATATCCAATTTTATTATATTTAAACTATTTTTTCATAAAAAAAATATGTATTTATGATACTGGTACCGTAATCATAAGAATACAAACTTTCTCCTAGAGGAGGAAGTAACCTGATGTAATTTTTCTCTCTTGTGTTTCTCTCTAATGTTTTATGTAACACCCTGAGCTTCCACGATACGCCTCTCTTTCAATAATGCAATAGCTTGCATTGGACGCAAGTTTGAGTTCTAACACACCGCAACGAATCAAAGTAGCCGTTATGAATAGTAATAACCACCTTTTAAATTTATAGAAATTTTATATTTCAAAATGGACTTCATTTTTGTATTCCTAATATTGAAATTAGCCTATGTTGAATTTTTTGTAATTTTCTGAGAACTTCCAAATTTTTATGAATAGTGAAAAATACTTAAAACAACTTTTTTAATCAAAATAATTCATAGTGATAAATTATACTATTGAGTGGTTTTAAAGTATAATTAGAATATATTTTTACCATTTTATCCAATGGTGGTCATTAGAATTAATTTAACATTGAAATTGGACATAAACAATTGCCAATCTTTTGATATAAATTGTTTCTTAAAAACACGCTATTTGTTGTAACAGCGGGAATTAATTATAAAATTAATTAATACAACTTATATTTTTGTAATTTTGTAAAATAGACATCATTTTTGAATTCGGAATATCAATTATAGCTTAGGGTGAAATTTTGGCCTTATTCTGAAAAACTTCAATTTTTGATGAATAGTGAAACCACTAAGTGGTTGTTAAATAACTGATTTTTCGTTTAAATGAAATATTACCACTTCTGTGATTTTATTTTCAAAAATACGACATACATGTTTGTCATTAAGAAGTAAAATGTGGTTCAATGAGATTAAAATAATTTTTTGGTGAATAGTAACTTTTAAGTTCTTAATCGCGATTAGAGGTAATTAGTGTAGTTTAAGGTAAAAATAATATTTTAATAATATGAGATGAGCTTGACACTTGTCCTACTCCTATTGTATGAGTCATGGCCGACCAAGACAACCCATGGGTCAACTTGGGGACCCCATGGAGCCACTTTAGTTAGAAAATGACATAAACATCTTTTATTTAATGTTAAAGTAAAAAATGACACAAACATAAAATGTTTTACTAAAACAATTTTTACGTGGGGTTACACAAGTCCAAATTTTGATTATAAATATTCATTAGAAAGATAAAAAGATTTCCTACATCATAGGACTTTTTTTATAATTTTTAGACATTAAATAAATTAAATTATTTATGACATCATTATGATGCAGCGATGACCTCATTATTTAACAATTTAAATAAAATGAGAAGATAAAGCAAAATCCAAGGCTTAAACTTGTCCAAAGCCTATTGGATGAGGAGATTTAGAACCCTTATCACCTTAGCCTCGAATTATATAAGTGTGGGACCTTTAGAATCCGAAAAGCATTGTGTAAATAATGTAACATTTCAATCTTTCCAAAAGAGCCCCTCCTCTCCACTTATAAAAGGCCCCCACCTCTCCCACCTTATTCACACCTTCAAGCCATTTGGCTCGGCCAACCTCTGCCCAAATACTCTCCCAACATCCCTCTCTTACTCCTAGAATCCTCACATTGGGCAGAACTCTTCCCAAGGAAGCCTTTGGCTCAAATCAAAAAGCGTTACCCGATTTTGAGGTAATGTCTTTTCTAATGTTGTTTTGTTTTATTTTTCTTCTCCAACCCCCTAAACTCTTTTTATTCATTTCTTTTGTAACAACACCAGTATCCTAAATATACTAGGATGTTGTTATAAGAAGGATTCGAGCTACACTTACACACACCTACATCTAATGGTTAAAGAACATACGGTTTCTGTGGATGGCGAATTTCTGCCTCACGAAACGATGATTGTTCAACACTCATATAACACCTTCAAAGGTGGCCATTAAGATGTCACTATATTTATATATGATATATAATGTGTTTATGTTTTACTTATGCTTCTGTATTTCTCATTTATGGCTTACTTTATGATTTCCATTATGGGAAAAACGCGATAATTTCATTTTAGGAAGTGCGGACTACCGCCCCCTCAAAGTGATTTGAATCGTTAATGCCATATGTGGGATGTATAAAGGATGGAGTAAATGGTATTATACACTATATTATACTGGAATTATATTATACATTTATATCATTATGATTTAGTTCCATTAAATATGAAATTGAAATGAAAGTAGCGTTCATGCGTACGTACGGCTTACCGTCTCCATGAACGGTGCATTTCATTTCTTACCTCTAAATGTTACGTAATATTATAAATGAATGTATATACTGGATATATAAGATATATATGACATATAAATCATTAATATAATTCTGGATATAATGGATATTTCACCACATAAACAACTTGTAATTATAATAAGCTTATTGTTGACTCAAGTACCAAAGATCGACAAAACGACCGTTATTAACTTAAATAATTACATAATGTTCATATCATTGTAATAAGTGATATAATAAGGATAATGAAATTGAAAATGGTTCTTAATAAGGTATATATTAACTCTAGTTTATTATTCAGGGGGGGTTAAAGAACGGTTGAGTCAAGTCAGACACGAGGTAAGGGAACTTCTTAACCCAACTTCTATTCTTTGGGTTAATCTCCTACTTTCAAATTTTGTCATGATATTATTATGTACTATCTTGTATGTGTACTTTATTTATGTGCACTTATAGTGAATACACATAATATATCTATTTTATTTTAAAAATGATCTTTTTAAGGACTTCGTCTCAATCTTCTTTCATTGAGGCATATTTGGTTTTATACACAACATTCTTTTATAAGGTGTATAAACCCCTTTGACTTTTAAGTTTATTCAAAAGGAATCTTTTTATACGAAGCATTTTGCTAAACGAAAAAAGGGAATGTTTTTCTTTCCGTACTTATGCGGCGACAATGACTTCTCCACCGCCGTGACCATTATTTGAGTTTCGGCTTCCTCTACAAGCCATCATTTTTTTAATGAAAAATAAATACAAAGTTTTAACTTTCTTTTATTTTGGTATTGAAAATGGTTTTGAAAGCGTTATTATTATAGCAATGTGTTGTATTGATATCTTGTGATTTAAATGTGGAAATGTTATGTTTCCTTTATGCATGTTTTATGTGATACGATTATGTTATGGTTTATGATATGTTTAAACCTATTCATATGAGGAATGTATTGGACTTAATAAGTGACGGGTGGAGCCCGCTATAGCTCCTCGATGCATCGGTAGGTCTCATGAGACAACTAGACGTGGAATTGGCCGAGGCCCTTTCCCAATTTGATTTATGGTTTTGGCCGAGGCCTTAATCATTTTAGACGTCTTGGCCGAGGCCTTGACAAAATGTTTCAGAATGTCCGGCATTATACATTCCCTCATTATGAAAGTGGTTATTGATATTGCATGTGATTATTCGACCAGTAGAATATCAATGTGAAGAAGTAAATGGCATTATCTCATTTTACTTTTGCCATATTATGTTGATGTTCAAGTTTAAAAAGGCTTTTGTTTTAGTTATACATTGCCTTAAATGTTTATGTTTATTTATGAAAGCTTCCGCAATATTGTTATCCTTACTGAGCATCTGAGCTCACCCCTTTCAATGTTTTAATATTTTCCAGGATGTGAAGAAGTATTTTATGAATGACCTGCAGGGATAGTCAGAAGAGGATATGAGTGTGGACTATGGAGACTTTGTTATTGTAGTTTTTCACTTTATGATGTAATGTAACATTTACGAATGTATCTAGTGTTTCCAAGGCTACTAAACTAATCGGTATTTCGAGACTTGATCTTTTGTGATCATGCCAATGTTACGAAGTAATGCACCGACTCTGGGTAGCTGGGGTCGGGGCGTTACAGTTGGTATCAGAGGCAGTTTAGTACTAACCTTGGAAGCTAGATTTAGATAAACTCTGATTAGAGCACATATCCCAAAGATAGACTTTGAGGATTAGTATAGAAGAACTTCCTAGAATTTTGTTATTGTAGATATTTTGTGAGTTTTCCGAGCAATACATCCTTGTCTGGATACGAGCAGGTAGAGGCGGCTCTGGCACAGATGTACCTAGGGGTAAAACCTGAAAACACCGCTTTGAGCTACACTCGAACGGGAACTGGTGCACGACAACGGGCCTTGCTGTACTCTTGGTTACGACACTCCCGGGGGATATGCTTAGGATAATTCTCATTTTATTTACAAACCACTATGAACGGTTATGAGTATATACTTCCTCAAATAAAACCTTTTTATGATTATGGATTATATCCATAAATAGTTCAATTTATGTTAAGTATTTTACAATAATGAAATTATGTATTTTGATTCATAAACTAATCTAGTTTATGCCATTGTTTAGAAATGGCGCCTAGTGGAAGGAATGGAAACCGTATCAATGCACGCACTTCGTGTAGGGATTTCCCTCCTACTCAAGATAATTATTGTGGATCAGGAGATACAACTGGTGCTGATCAACTTATTACCATACTGGGACAACTCACTCAAGTTATGAATAATATCCTTACTCGTATGGATCACCCTGATCCACAACGTGGAGGATCAATGTTAGACCGTTTCATGAGGCAACAACCACCAACCTTCAAGGGGAGTACAAATCCTCTAGTAGCTGAGCAATGGATAAATTCCTTAGAGAAAATATTCCATGCCTTGGGGAGTAGTGAAAGGGAGAAGGTTGTCATGGCAGTTTACCGCCTCACTGGAGATGTCGATCAGTGGTGGTCGCTGATTCAAAACACAAAGGAAGATGATGACGTATCGAATATGGAATGGAGGGAGTTCAAAGAGCTTTTCTTAGAAAAATACTTTCCTCGTGACCATCGAGCAGATATGGAAAGGCAATTTCTGAGTCTGAGGCAGAAGGAGGATGAGAATGTCGCAAAGTATGAGGCTAACTTTACAAGGTTAGCAAGGTATGCTGCAGATTACATACGTAACCCAAGGAGTAAGATTGATCGTTTCTTTGATGGGTTAAAACCATTTCTCCGTCGAGCTTTGGTATCACAATCCTTTTCATCATACGAAGATATTGTCTCGTGTGCTATCAAGACAGAAAAGGAATTCTCTAAGTCTTATGACAACAAAGTAAAGCAAGAGAAGAAGAGAACGGTGGAACAAGAGACAGATAAAGGGAAAAAGGGAAAGAAGGATTTTCCATTATGTGATAATTGTGGGAAGAATCACCCTGGTACTTGCCTAAAAGGAATGGGTGTTTGTTATAAATGTGGAGAAAAGGGTCATCAGGCTCGTGATTGCAAGGGAAAGAAAGAGGCTGTCAAAGTTGAATGCTACAATTGTAGGGAAACAGGGCATTATGCAAATGAATGTCCTAAGCGTCAGGGAAACTTACCTCAGAAGAGGCCAAGGGATCAAGGCCAATCTTATGTTGTGACTACAGTTGAAGAGGAATAAATAATGTATTGGTGCTTTTGGACTCAAGGATTATATTCTGGTTATACGAATAATGTGATATATATATATATGGATTGTACTGCAGTACTTGTTGATTTAAGTAAGGTTTTAATATGATTAAGGTAATCATGTTTTTAGTATGTGATAATAAGAGAAACTTTTCTTTGTTTGGGTAATCTGATGTTACAATTGATTTTGGAATTTAGAGACCTTTTAGAGAAAGTCTGGATGAAGGTATTTTGGATAACTATAAAGGTTGGAGTGGATTAAGTTGAACATTGGATAGTATTGTTTAAGGTTAAAACATTTATGAAGATTATTTTTGGAATAGTATGGTACTATATTTTTAGGAAAAGGACAACCTGCAGGGTGGGGCATAACCCGTCGCGTCGGACAAAGCTGCAGGAATCGAACCCACAACCATAGTGCGACAGGCCTTTATTTCCTACCACTAGCCTACAGGAAGTCCCTGGTTATTAAAAAATAGTTTTACTAATCTAAATGGTATGTGTTAACATTTTGAACCTTATACAATTAGGATAAATAGAATATTTTTGAGTTCCGTTACCATTTGGAGTAAAAGTTGGGTTTGTGGTAAAAATTTATTAACGAATGAAAGTATACATAACAAGTATGTATATTCCCTTACGTTCTTAGTAAATCTCCTAAATAAATTCCTCAACATTATAAAAGGTAACTTAAAACAAAAATGTTGTCGGTTAACTTTTCCAACTGGGGATTCAATGACCGTTTAACCAATCACAAGTTTGTGATTTTCTTGTGGTTAAACTTTCTCCTAATCCTGTTTTCTATAACTCTCCATCAGACCTTGATGGTTTGTTTCTCCTCCATATCCATATTTTCATATAATCCTAGAATGGGCTATATCGGGTGACC
Organism: Viscum album; assembly: GCA_963277665.1. Classification (NCBI taxonomy): domain Eukaryota; kingdom Viridiplantae; phylum Streptophyta; class Magnoliopsida; order Santalales; family Viscaceae; genus Viscum; species Viscum album. The sequence goes on along the minus strand of OY728162.1, from coordinate 790,635,965 downwards.
TTTGTACTTATCCTGCTTTCTTTTAATGTTATATATTTATTAACCTTATTTCCGATGTGGGTTTTCCTCAAAGGTATTTTCTCTTTTTAACCTTTTATTATCAAAGAAAAATTTCAAATTGCGAGGACGCAATTTATTGAAGGAGGGGAGAATGTAACACCCCGAGCTTCCACGATACGCCTCTCTTTCAATAATGCAATAGCTTGCATTGGACGCAAGTTTGAGTTCTAACACACCGCAACGAATCAAAGTAGCTGTTATGAATAGTAATAACCACCTTTTAAATTTATAGAAATTTTATATTTCAAAATGGACTTCATTTTTGTATTCCTAATATTGAAATTAGCCTATGTTGAATTTTTTGTAATTTTCTGAGAACTTCCAAATTTTTATGAATAGTGAAAAATACTTAAAACAACTTTTTTAATCAAAATAATTCATAGTGATAAATTATACTATTGAGTGTTTTTAAAGTATAATTAGAATATATTTTTACCATTTTATCCAATGGTGGTCATTAGAATTAATTTAACATTGAAATTGGACATAAACAATTGCCAATCTTTTGATATAAATTGTTTCTTAAAAACACGCTATTTATTGTAACAGCGGGAATTAATTATAAAATTAATTAATACAACTTATATGTTTGGAATTTTGTAAAATAGACATCATTTTTGAATTCGGAATATCAATTATAGCTTAGGGTGAAATTTTGGCCTTATTCTGAAAAACTTCAATTTTTGATGAATAGTGAAACCACTAAGTGGTTGTTAAATAACTGATTTTTCGTTTAAATGAAATATTACCACTTCTGTGATTTGATTTTCAAAAATCCGACATACATGGTTGTCATTAAGAAGTAAAATGTGGTTCAATGAGATTAAAATAATTTTTTGGTGAATAGTAACTTTTAAGTTCTTAATCGCGATTAGAGGTAATTAGTGTAGTTTAAGGTAAAAATAATATTTTAATAATATGAGATGAGCTTGACACTTGTACTACTCCTATTGGATGAGTCATGGCCGACCAAGACAACCCATGGGTCAACTTGGGGACCCCATGGAGCCACTTTAGTTAGAAAATGACATAAACACCTTTTATTTAATGTTAAAGTAAAAAATGACACAAACATAAAATGTTTTACTAAAACAATTATTACGTGGGGTTACACAAGTCCAAATTTTGATTATAAATATTCATTAGAAATCTAAAAAGATTTCCTACATCATAGGAGTTTTTTTATAATTTTTAGACATTAAATAAATTAAATTATTTATGACATCATTATGATGCAGCGATGACCTCATTATTTAACGATTTAAATAAAATGAGAAGATAAAGCAAAATCCAAGGCTTACACTTGTCCAAAGCCTATTGGATGAGGATATTTCGAACCCTTATCACCTTAGCCTCGAATTATATAAGTGTGGGACCTTTATAATCCGAAAAGCATTGTGTAAATAATGTAACATTTCAATCTTTCCAAAAGAGCCCCTCCTCTCCACTTATAAAAGGCCCCCACCTCTCCCACCTTATTCACACCTTCAAGCCATTTGGCTCAGCCAACCTCTGCCCAAATACTCTCCCAACATCCCTCTATTACTCCTAGAATCCTCACTTTGGGCAGAACTCTTCCCAAGGAAGCCTTTGGCTCAAATCAAAAAGCGTTACCCGATTTTGAGGTAATGTCTTTTCTAATGTTGTTTTGTTTTATTTTTCTTCTCCAACCCCCTAAACTCTTTTTATTCATTTCTTTTGTAACAACACCAGTATCCTCAATATACTAGGATGTTGTTATAAGAAGTATTCGAGCTACACTTACACACACCTACATCTAATGGTTAAAGAACATACGGTTTCTGTGGATGGCGAATTTCTGCCTCACGAAACGATGATTGTTCAACACTCATATAACACCTTCAAAGGTGGCCATTAAGATGTCACTATATTTATATATGATATATAATGTGTTTATGTTTTACTTATGCTTCTGTATTTCTCATTTATGGCTTACTTTATGATTTCCATTATGGGAAAAACGCGATAATTTCATTTTAGGAAGTGCGGACTACCGCCCCCTCAAAGTGATTTGAATCGTTAATGCCATATGTGGGATGTATAAAGGATGGAGTAAATGGTATTATACACTATATTATACTGGAATTATATTATACATTTATATCATTATGATTTAGTTCCATTAAATACGAAATTGAAATGAAAGTAGCGTTCATGCGTACGTACGGCTTACCGTCTCCATGAACGGTGCATTTCATTTCTTACCTCTAAATGTTACGTAATATTATAAATGAATGTATATACTGGATATATAAGATATATATGACATCTAAATCATTAATATAATTCTGGATATAATGGATATTTCACCACATAAACAACTTGTAATTATAATAAGCTTATTGTTGACTCAAGTACCAAAGATCGACAAAACGACCGTTATTAACTTAAATAATTACATAATGTTCATATCATTGTAATAAGTGATATAATAAGGATAATGAAATTGAAAATGGTTCTTAATAAGGTATATATTAACTCTAGTTTATTATTCAGGGGGGGTTAAAGAACGGTTGAGTCAAGTCAGACACGAGGTAAGGGAACTTCTTAACCCAACTTCTATTCTTTGGGTTAATCTCCTACTTTCAAATTTTGTCATGATATTATTATGTACTATCTTGTATGTGTACTTTATTTATGTTCACTTATAGTGAATACACATAATATATCTATTTTATTTTAAAAATGATCTTTTTAAGGACTTCGTCTCAATCTTCTTTCATTGAGGCATATTTGGTTTTATACACAACTTTCTTTTATAAGGTGTATAAACCCCTTTGACTTTTAAGTTTATTCAAAAGGAATCTTTTTATACGAAGCATTTTGCTAAACGAAAAAAGGGAATTTTTTTCTTTCTGTACTTATGCAGCGACAATGACTTCTCCGCCGCCGTGACCATTATTTGAGTTTCGGCTTCCTCTACAAGCCATCATTTTTTTAATGAAAAATAAATACAAAGTTTTAACTTTCTTTTATTTTGGTATTGAAAATGGTTTTGAAAGCTTTATTATTATAACAATGTGTTGTATTGATATCTTGTGATTTAAATGTGGAAATGTTATGTTTCCTTTATGCATGTTTTATGTGATACGATTATGTTATGGTTTATGATATGTTTAAAACTATTCATATGTGGAATGTATTGGACTTAATAAGTGACGGGTGGAGCCCGCTATAGCTCCTCGATGCATCGGTAGGTCTCATGAGACAACTAGACGTGGAATTGGCCGAGGCCCTTTCCCAATTTGATTTATGGTTTTGGCCGAGGCCTTAATCATTTTAGACGTCTTGGCCGAGGCCTTGACAAAATGTTTCAGAATGTCCGGCATTATACATTCCCTCATTATGAAAGTGGTTATTGATATTGCATGTGATTATTCGACCAGTAGAATATCCATGTGAAGAAGTAAATGTCATTATCTCATTTTACTTTTGCCATATTATGTTGATGTTCAAGTTTAAAAAGGCTTTTGTTTTAGTTATACATTGCCTTAAATGTTTATGTTTATTTATGAAAGCTTCCGCAATATTGTTATCCTTACTGAGCATCTGAGCTCACCCCTTTCAATGTTTTAATATTTTCCAGGATGTGAAGAAGTATTTTATGAATGACCTGCAGGGATAGTCAGAAGAGGATATGAGTGTGGACTATGGAGACTTTGTTATTGTAGTTTTTCACTTTATGATGTAATGTAACGTTTACGAATGTATCTAGTGTTTCCAAGGCTACTAAACTAATCGGTCTTTCGAGACTTGATCTTTTTTGATCATGCCAATGTTACGAAGTAATGCACCGACTCTGGGTAGCTGGGGTCGGGGAGTTACATTTTATAGAAGTTATGGGAGGACATAGATTCATGAAAATTATCTAAATAAAAATTCATAGATCTAAAATAAATTTATATAAAAGTGATTTTGTTTTCTTTTAGTGGATTAAGATCTTCTAAGAATAGTAATCTATAAGCCTAACCGAAAATGTCATTTATGACCTTATTAACTTCTCGTAATTGTAAAATTTATTTTTCTAGTCACATGTACTAATTTAACATATCAAGTGAAGACATAAGTACCACTAACTTAGCTTTTTCCTCTCAAAAATACATAATAAAACTTGAATAATTAATATTCATTCAAAAAACTATATTCTAAGATCCACATATTTAATACCGAATACATTATGACTACATTGATAAATATATTCATTTCTAATTATTCTAAACTTTAATAACATATAATTGAATTAATTTATTCATTTACTTATGATCATTCAAACTGGACTATTAACGGACTGATAGACATGATACCCACGTCATATTCAACTCAAATTCACCATAATTTCTAAAACATATCAGTACACTTTGTCTGTGAAACTATTGTACCATATATAGATAGTGTTTATTGTTTATAATAGAATAAGTGGTGTTTCTAAAAAAACATATCCCCTAAAGAGATAGATAGTTTTTCATATCTTTAAAAATCTCCAATTAACACATACATTATATTATAATGTCTTTATTTTACAATATATCATAATGATGGATGTATACTTTGTTTCACTATCCTATATTTGTTTATTTGTCATTATTTTACCATACTTGATTCAATTTTCTTCATCTATGATGGACATGAATTTATTCAAGGCACTACCTTCCTAGTCGAATTTATAGAGATACCATATTAATATATAAATATGTGATAAATATCATCCTAATCATTCAATCAATTTAATAATATTAATAACACACTAGATGATGCATACCTACCCAAAGACATAAAATGTTGTTGTTTTCATGATGTATCAAAGTATGTAATCAATTATATATATTTAAAATTATCTCACATTAAGAGATAAATATAGACGCTCGTATAAAGGAATATCCATCGATACCAAAAATATGTGGTGTTCCAATTGGATAGATTTTCCTCATGATCCCAAATACTCAAGATCAAAAGGTGTGAAATTCATGAGTTTAATACTCAATGATTACTTTACAAGAAAATACATCATTTTTTATGGTTTATTAGCAGAAGTTTCAAAAAACCACCACTAATTAAACACCCAAGGCTCTTACCAATTCATCTAAATTTATTTGTGGTAGTTAAATACAATCACCATGTATTGAATTTTTAGTGTCGATTATTTTAAAACTCAAGACTAATATTTTTATATCAACAGTTATTTTAAAACCTTTGTTATTTAAACCCACTTCTCACAGTCACACCACCTCTCCTACTCTTTGTTCTATTGTATAAATACTTATGGCCCTCCATACCTTGAAAAAAACCCACCACATCATCCCCTATCATCCTCCTTCCATCCCATGAACCTCCCATTCCATTTTCCTTCTTCCTATAAACCCCTCTTATATTTCTCAATCTCCTCCTACCATTATTTTCTATAACAACTATTTATTTGAAGTGGGTTATCCTTCTATATTATATGTCAAATAAACCTATTACCCTTATCTGTACATTTATTCTAGGTACAATGTATGTTTCGGTAAGAAATACTCTTACCTTTTCTTAATTATTAATTGATTTTAACAAACTCCATGGGATTTATAGAGGTACATAAAATTGTTGATTTTTCTTATTGGGATATAAAAGTTTTTGATTTAAAATGAATTGGGGACTTCATGATTCATCATGTTGGTATATATATATACTTTTTAAATTTATTATTATTTTTAATTATTATATAAAATATATATAATTTTTAGTTGATTATTAAGGTAATTTTTTTATTATCCTTTAAAAATTATTTTTTTGATGCATTTATCAATTATGTTTTATTTTTTGTAGTTTACTTTTTCTACTTTATAGATTAGTCATTTTTTTCAGATATACTTTTATACATGTTATTCAATATATTTACATCATGTAATATTAAATTATAAAATCAATTGATTATAATAATATTATATTTAATTAATTTTTCTTAAATAAATTTTATAATTTATTATATATTATTCCTTGATATGTTTTATTATTAACATGAGTTTATTTAATTAGGGTGTGGTATATTTTTTATATATATATTTTTTATATATATATTTATTATTAGGGTACAATTGGATTAAATCAAGATTAATTTACCTAGAATATAGCTAGGTATATTAAGGGATTGGAGCTATTTTTTGATTTTTGAATTGTAAATTGATTTGTATATAGAATAATAATATGTCTACATTATGATTATAATTTTAGACGACATTTGAAAATACATGATGTTTTTTGAGAACAAGGTATTGTAACTTTTTTCTATTGGTTATTTTAGATATATTTTTTATGGAGAATTGATGATTATATAAATCTTTCCTTTATTCCATCAATAGAATAAAAAAACTACTGTCATAATAGTTGAGAATGAAATTAAAAACTTGATTAATGATGATTTTACACTAAGAATAAGAAGATAAATATTGTATCATACTAAAGGTGTAATGTTTTATTTATTATTGATTAATACAATAGAGAAGTGGATTGTTAAATAAAATGCATTTTATGATTTTGTGGATGGTCAAAGTGGGGATTTGTATGAAAGATATAGAAAATATAAACAATTGTCCCTTATACTAAAGTTTTACCATATCAAGTGATTATGTGGAATTACAAATAAAGAAATTTTGATTATATTGGTGTTCTTATATGATTCAATTATTGAATATATGATTCATGATTTATTTTATAATATGAATAAGGTTATTAACTATATATTTCTAAATTACACAAGGCTAAATGCATGTCCCAATGACTGGTTGTTTTATCAGGGGAAGGTTCTGATAGATAAGAGTGTAAAAGATTCCATTCTTCTAGATGGAAGTCAATGAACAATGATAAAATTTTGAATTATTATAATTAAACTAATAATTATAATAAAACTACTATAAAGTATTTCCATTACATTTAATTAGAACCCTGATTTAAAGGATTGTTTATGTATTTTAAAACTATAAGGAAAACAAAGTTTCATTCCATCTAAAACAATAATGATACGTTTACACATCATCCAAGAGATTTTAAATCTTATAATTTATTTTATTATTCATAGAAAAAAATTTCTTTATATCCTAGTAATGTGTGTTTGGTATTTTATACTAATGGATTTAATCTATTTAGGACTCTATGTACAACCTATATATGGTTTGTCATTTTGATCTCTTACAATATTCTTAAGAGGATGTGTATGAGAAAAAATTCATTCATTTTTTTATGATCATTCCAGGAAAAAAATTCCTAGAAATGACATCAATGTATATCTTCAACATATTATAAAAAAAATTCAAGAGGTATGGGACAATGATGAAGATACATATGATACATCTAAAATAAAAATGTTCAAAATATTTTTCTTCTCTAATGTGTAAAATTACAGATTTTCTAGGATTAGGAAAATATCAAGTTTGAACACTCACATTTTCTAGGCATGTCCAGTATGTAAATTTTAATTCCACCATAGAATACTACAATATATGTGAAAGTGTTGTTTCTTGTGTCATCATAAATTTTTAGATGTATATAATAGATATTAGTTAAATAATTCATGAATTAATGAATGAAATTATTTGAGGCATCCACCAAAATGTTTATCAGGTTCAAATTTCAAGCCACAATTATTAATTTTTGATGAACAATTTAGTAAAGTGTATAAGTTGAAAATTTCTAGTAAAATATTCAATTATAATCCAATTTATTTGGTAAAAAAGGAAGAAACATAGTATTTTTTTCAAACCACCTTATTAGGAATTTCAATTGTTACATCCTAATTTTGTTTTTATGCACATTGAAAAGAATATATGTGAAAATTTTGTTTTTATAATATTGAATGATTAGGAAAAATATAAATATAATCATAATTATCATAAGGACTTACAAGAAATTAATATAAATCATGATCTATGTCAAAATGATAATTTAAAGTCTTTTAAAGTAGTTTTTTCATTGAAAATTAATAAAATTATGTTTTCCATTTATGACTGAAAACTGTTCAAGTACCTCCTTGATATTAAAGTAACATATCAATATAAATTTACTAAAAGCATTATATATTACTTGGTATTAAAATTGAAAATTAACATTATTTTATAAAGATATTTATACCTTTTTTATTGTATAAACTGCTACATAATAAAATAATAGTAGTATTAATTGATTTTTTCAGATTCTACAAATAGATTTGTGTGAAAAAATTAAACCCCATTGAGCATGAAAAACTTCATGAGTTTTTTTAATGATTTTTTATTAATTTGGATAATATATTCCCTCTATCATTTATCACTATGATGGTTCATCTAAATATGAATTTTTTTGAGGAAGTTAAAGTTAGGTGGCTCATTCTTTATTGATGGATGTATACCATATGGTGGTATTTTCTTCCTATTTATTAATCTTACAATAATAAAATTTTCATAAAAATTACATATATGGTTTATTATGAAATGTTTATTTTTTGATTAGGTATTTAGATAATTTTATGTCTTTTATGAGAAATAAATCTAAAACATATGGCTCTATATCTGAAGGTCATATAGTTTAAGGGAGTCTTTCCTTTTATTCATGGTGTTTCAATAATATTGATACAAGATTAGGTTTAATTAGAAATGTTTCTGATAACACAAATCAATTGTAGTCCTATAACATGTTAGCCCAAACTCTAATGTTACGTCATCTTGTTAGGATAATATAATTAATTTCACTGACACAAATTGAGACCATATAAGCACATAGATATGGACTACTCGATAGGGAGATTTTAAGTCCTTTCATTAAATAATTGAATATGAAAAAAAAGATATGAATTTTAAGATAGACACTAATAGATAATGTGATAATAAAATCGATTGACAAATACATAATTGATTGTTTATCTCATATTTGAGGATAATAATAAATTTTATATTCATAATATTTCAATAAAATTATCTTATTTATCTAAATATATTTTATATTTATACATATTGATCATGATTATTGTTAATCGGTCTATAGTTCTTGATGGTTTGAAATATTTGGATTAAGGACCTTTGGAGAAGAGTATGATATTTTATTATTATAATATTAATGTCTCCATGTTTTATATAGTTTTTCATGATGAAGGTTTTAAACTAAAAAATATTGGAATATTCATATAATTCACAAGGTTGGTATACTATAGATTGTTGATTTTCATTATTGAATTAAACCATCATAGAAAATTTTCATTTGTTTTATTAAAATTCAAGAGAGTATATATTTATTGGGTAATAAGGAATTATTCTATAAAATTTAATTATGTTAACTTATCTCAATTGATCAATATTTGTGAGAATATATAATATGATTCATATATTTTGGATTCACATGCTAAAATTGTCTGAAATGTGGATATTAAAGTCGATAAGGGGGGAGTGTTGTAGTGCATGTAAAGCCAAGAGAATTGTATGATATTAGTGATAAAGTTGAATAATTTTTTATGACAATGAAATTTTTCATCAACAGAAGATTGATCTATCTATCTTTGATGATATTCAAGTCATTAGTCTTGTAAGGGTGGGTGATGATGATGAAATCATGTTAATGATAGAGGATAAAAATAATATGTTCATTGATGAATCAATTTATTGTATTCTTAGTAGTCTATAAACTTTTATTTTATTTTATTATTTAGAATTTCTCATTTCATTTAATCATTATACATCAGTTTAAAAATATATTAATTTTTTATATCGTATATCATGTTATAACAAATTTTATATTATTTTTGGATGTAGGAATGATTAAACACACAATTTTATGATAAGATGAGGTCTTTAACAAATCCTATGTCATCATACCCATATGATATTCTCCCACCTTCATCAAGTATTCTCTTTTGTTTCATTATATCGAGATTCTGTTTTCATTACTTGACTCTAATAAATTTACAAATAAGATCAAAACATAACACTCCTAAGAAAAGTAACTCTCATAACACACTAATTAATGATTTTCCTAATTTACACTACCTTATGTATCTCAACACTATAATGTTTCACTTACATCATTACATAGCCCCACTATCATTAACTAAACACTAATTCCCACTCAAAACATCATATTAAGACTACACACAAAAAATTATACCAAATATTTCAATTTACATTACATAACCTAGGATAATATGCCAACATAATATCTCATTTCCAAATCAAACAATCAATTTTATATATTTGTAATAAATTCTAATAAAAAATAAAAATTTAAATATAGTTGGACACTATAGACATAGCTATTATAATTTTTCAAAAAATGGTTTTATATCTACGGTTAGTGAATTTTAATTTATGATTATAAATATTTACTCACAAAAATCCAATCCTATTTTATTTTTTTAAAATTCAACTATACTTATGTATTTTTATTCAAGGATGTCAAGGGGACTAGATAGAGTTTATTTTGAGTGGTCATAGACTGAAAATATGTTGTCATAATTACCATCATGAAAGAATTGTATCATGACTATGATTGGTATAAAAATTTTAATGTGATATAGATTATTCCATTTAACATATATGGGGTTCTTGCAGATTATTCTAGAGGATTGTACTAGTAGATATTGGTGATGTTATATTGTGAAATGATGTTCATTTCCATCATATATCATGATTGTACTAAAATTATAATCACTTAGAAGAATTATATATTTTTTATTAAACAAGTAAATGTACGTCAAAATAAATACTTATTGTGTATTTTATTTTATATTTCAATCAAATGTATATCTAATTGTTTTGCATATCTATTTCATGGCAGGTAAAAGAGAACTCCTCCTAACATTTGAACATTTATATGGGTGGTACTAAATCTGGTACATTTAGGTTAATAAGTTTATATTATAATGATATTTTTTGTAAATATATTTCTCATACACAATATGTAATAAAAAATAATTTATATTTTATATTCTATTTAACATAGGAATAAGATTTGTTGAAGGCTATTAGTCAACAGGAACATGAGTAGTGTAAAGTATATGGGTGAAGAAAGCCTAACTTTTGGTGAGAGAGTTAATATTGGATACCTCTATTCATGTGTTGTATATTTCTTGGAGAGCATATATATGATTCCTTTCTAATATTTCACTGATAAAAATATATTTATGTATTTAAAATTTTTTTTCATATATAATATTTATTATTATTAAATATTTTTTGTTTTATTAAACTTTTTAAATTTAAAAAATTAAATATGTTATAGATATATACACATATTAAATTGATGGTAGTAGTGTATATAGATCTCCCTTATTTCCTGTTAAAATTTTATAGTGTATAAAAATGTATTAAACTACCATGAAATAAAAAAGTGTTGCAATTTATTCATCATTGGTTTTAGTCTCCACTATCTACTACTAAACCATCACAAATTTATGGTATACACTACTAAACAATCATGAAATATTTTCATTGTGGTTATAAGGGACATTAATATATTAAAATATATATTATTGAGAAAACCTGAACGAAATATTTCCACAATAGTTATAACTACAACTAAATATTATAAAAACACAATATTTTATATTTACACATTCATTATATGAAGGATTTATAGATTAATAAATGTTATCCAAGACCACAATTAGTAAAAAATGATTTTAATTAATATTTGACTCAATATACCACAGTGGTTTGAGAAATATAAGAGAACCAACTATTGGTGTTTTAAACTGATTCTAGAATCCATTTCTCATGTGGTGTTACGATCCCCCAACAAGTGAAAGTGATGAATCATATTTGAACCATAATATTTATGAATCTAGATAATATGTCATATGTTTAATATTACTCTCATGTTTTCATGGGGTTCTCATTATAGATATGTTCTTTATAAATATTTTTAATAACATATATTAAATGTGTATTACCATTTCTATTACATAAAAAACCTTTGTTATTCTCATGGTATATATAAATAATGAAAATATCAGACTCCAAGCATTACATAGTAATAAAATTTTTCATTTTTTTGGTTGGGTAAAGGAAAAAAAGATAATAAAACCCCCACATTCACTAAATCAAACAATTAACTATCCACAACGTATTAATTATCTCATAAAAAAATATTTTTTATACTAATATATATTGTTAGTCATTCGGTATACCATGTTTTCATATGTATAGTTCACTAGCTGTAGCTTACCCTTCTTATGTAAAATATCTCAAGAGATGATATCTCTAAATTATATAACTCTTGACCTTTATCATAACCCGGGGTTCTTGTCCAGTATCACAACTATAATATTATTATAATATACATCATGAAAAATTATACTTCCTTGGTATAATACCATTATCTAGGATAATGATACATCTTTATACTACATCTTTAACTAAATTAGAAAATGTAATATACTCATATTCTATAAAATTGGTGACCACTGTATATAATAATCTTATGATTCTCATTTACTTTTCATAACTCTAATACTATATCATATTGATCTATTTTAAGTGATGTTATTATACCTCCTTAATAACTTTTTCTTATTATTGTATATATACCATAAACACATCCCTTGTACTTCTTAAGTACTATTGGATAGTTATAATTACCGATCAATGGAATTCTCATGGTTTTTTTAATATTTTTTACCATGATTTAAAAATAGGAAATATAAAATTTAGTATATAATATGGCATATGTGATAATTCCATCACTAAAAAATATATAGTTTTATTTATTTTCTTAATATCCATATATTTCTTTTCATAAATTACCATGGAAATATTTATGAAATGTGAAATTTTCAAAAAATAACCCCCAATTGAATCATCTTTTATTTTTCAATACATTTTCAATTTAATAATGTTTAATTAGTCCAAGAAAACCATAGTTTGGTCTCAGTAAATCTTGTTCCCTAAACATAGGTTGTTACATTAAGTCATTCATGGGGAAATATTTTCAACCAAGACTTAACGAACTATAAGACTACACTTTTTTCCATATGTTATCAATATATATCACATGGAAAACTATAATGGTCCCACTAAACTCTTTTAGACACATGGGAAAATAATCCTTCCATGATTGAATATTTTCTGTTATCCTTTAATGGATCCTTATATCATTTTTAATATATTGATGATTTTTAGTTCAAAAACCATTATAGTTATATATTATAAGATATTTTATAGATTTAAATTTATAGATATTTTTTTACATCCAGCAATAAAATATATTAATGTAATGAACCGACACATGTAGACCTAACATGTCGCCCTATATGGCCCACTAAAATGCCTAAAGAAAGCTCCAGATCACCATTGGCTGGAAACACACACCTGAGTATCAATACATACAAAAATGGGAATTATTTCACCCTAAAAAAACACAACATGTCTCATATATAACATGATAAAGGTGAAAAACTAGGGTATGTCATGGAAGAATAAGTATGAAACCATGAGACATAACGTAACAATCCAAAATGCTAATCCTAGAAACAACATAAATCAAATAACAAAACCACATCTCAATGTGACCATCCCCCACAACTCTCTGAAACAACCATGAATTGAAATTGTATAAGATTAGTTATAAGAATACATGATAAATATTCCTTTATATAGATATTATAATACTATGTATGCATACACCTCGAAAAATATGTAGGGTGTTGGGGTAACACCTAGTAGGATACCACCATGAATATATAAAAATACTATCAAAATGAAACCATTAGTTCTAGATTCAATACAAAATATGTTTTATAATGAATTTTATTTGAAAACATCTATCATGAAACAAACTTTGGTTTTCCTTTAAATCAATAAATATTCAATTTCATAAGAATATGGAAATAAATATGAATGATAACATAGAGAAAATTGATCAGGATCCTTCATATCTCAAAAGAGAAACATGTAAGCATTTAAACCATGGAACATCACTTTCATGAATAAAAACAAGAATAATTGGGCTCTAGATTATGAGAATAGATAACAAGGAAATACAAGTAATAGTAAGATGGTATATTGTGAATCCTAGTGATACTGATTCCTTCAATAATATATCAGTACCATAACCATAACCCCTTGTGTTAACACACATACTAATGTTTTCATATATCTATAACCTGATGCACACAAGGTCCCTATGTCCCATTTTTTCTCATGAAGTTCAAGTAAATCATGCCGATAATTTTATAAAAAAAATTACAAGTAATAAATTAATGCTCCCATTTTTGAATAACCATTTTAGAGTTAATACCATATATGAGGGATATCATCAAACACATGAAGTGTGTAAAACTATTTTTAAATAATACCCCTTTTAACCCATTTTCCATTCCATTAAATATGAAACTTTATAAATTAGACTTGATTGATATCAAACCAAACATTTACATAATCCAAAGTAATGGAAAAATAATAATTATGTTTTGTTCAATGAGAAATAACCATTATCTAGATACACATGTCTCACTAATGGATGAAACATAGTCACCTTAAAAAGAATTGATTCTAAATGAAGAGATACAATCCTTAGAATCCTGGATCTATAAGAAAAATAATTAAGTCCTCACCCATCACCTTAGATCTTATTTTCAATCCACATTAGGGTTTTAATGAGTTAATGGGGATAGAGAATGAGGGTAGATTTAGAGAAAAGATAAGGAATAGAGTGGATATTCTCACATACCTTGAAGATAAACATCCAAATAGATAGAGAATCACCAAGATAAAAAGGGTAGAACATTATAGAGTGTCAAATAAAGTATGAGTCAATCTAATTGGAGAACACGGAAACATTTCTATTAAAAACAACAGAGGGTATCTCAGTATTTTTCGAATTTTATAAAACTCGTATGAGTCACATAGTTTGGATTTACGGATATACAATCCATGAAATAACCATGTGGTCACAACTATCCCTTAAAAACTAATGTGTATGGTTACCTAGGAATAGTCACATTGTTAGAACAATTTTGTGAAATCCGTGAAGTTTCCACTATATAAAAACCAATCCTCTCACATGGTTTTCCTATAATTATCTATTAGTTAGAAAAACTTTTCTAAAAAAATTGAAATTTTCATTGAAACCAACAAATATATATTTCATGATTATTGCATAGTTACTGAAAACTTTTCACAAGCCACGTTTCTGGACTTTTTCGCCAAAAAAACAAAAAATGTTTATCCTTAACATTAAAAAATCTTTAGAACCATGATAGTGAAAAAATATTCCCAAAACATAACATACATGTGACCCGAAGGGTGTCAAAATTCTCCCCACCCTATAAATTTCATTCTCTAGAATGATCTTATGATTCTGAAATTGCAAAGACAAAAGGCCACTACTGCATCATCAATGCTACATGTCCCCATGCCATGTGTCTATCCCATCCACACTTCCATATTACATGGATCAGGTGAAACATTTTACCACACAAAACCTATTCAGATGATCCATATTCTAAATTGGGATCACATCCTCTAAGGTGTTAGGATTCAGATCAACCTATTCTTTTTCTAGAAATTAAGAAGGATCTGGCTGATACCTCTTTAGTCTGAAAACATGAAGGACAACACAGATTGGTGTCAAGTGAGATTGTAAGTCCAACTAATATCCCACCCATCTAATATGTTTATCTATTTTTAAAAGATCCAATAGGCCTTTTTACCAACATTAAATATATTCCAAAATAAATATGTCCCAGATGAGGTGAATCATTAAGAAAAACATGATAGCATATAGAAAACTCTAGTGGGTAATGATGACAGTACACATAGGATTTTATTGATTCTAAGATATCTCTAATATATTTCATATAAACTAAAAAATATTATAAATATATTAAAAATGATTTGGTCCAACCAAATACAGTTTCCTTAAATCATCCCAAAATAGTGTATATTTTCAAGGATACATAAAAAATACATCAAAGGGTTATATTTTAATCAAATAATGATAATTGTTTTGTAGGAAAACTCAACTAAGGACCGATTCTTTCCCCATGAACCATCAAAATAATGAATGAAAGTCTAAAGCATATCCTAATTAATCTGAATGTATTGCTCAGTCCTTCCATAATTTTTAGCATGATATACTATGGTAAACTTCAATTGGGTACCTATAACATCTTATAAACATGTAAAAAAAACTTTAAATCACATATCTCTATAATTAATAATGACAAAAGATAATTCATAGAGCTTCATGATCCTTAAGATATATATGTTCCCAAGATCTTCTACCTTTTGTATCTACTAAATGTGAAGGAAATGATATTATTTTGAAAGTAAATCAATGATCACTAAAATAATATTTTTCCCAATAGGATTACATGGTAAACCTATAAATAGTTCTATGGATATCTAATCCCACTTACATATTAGAATAGGTAAAGGAAACAACAAACTGTCTGGTTTTTTTATCCAACTTAACCGTTTTTAGTTAAGGCATCATGATACAAAATCCCCAATAGACAACATTTTCCCCAAAAAAAATTCTAATATCTCAAATCATTATTCGTCTTAGTATTACCATGGTGTATGAAACAATTATATTGATTTCCACTATCCATCAATTTTAGCAGAAAAGTTATTAAAATGAAAAATCTACCTCAGAAATGAAAAACAATATAAGGATACTTAGTCCAATCACCCAGGGTCACATTACCATAGAGTATTTAAATAAAATGAAGAAAATAAGTGTATATTTCTTATCTGGGAGGAATCAAATCATCAAATAAAGAATCATCTTTCACACATGAATAGAACTCCTTCCCATCAACTTTTTCCACGTCCAAGAACATCTCAGTTAATAAAATCATCAAAGAACATACTTCCATAGATTACTTTATGGTTTTTTTATTTAAATTATTTCTCAATGAATTAGGGACCACTTTATTTTTCTAGGTCTGTTTGAAATATCAATCTCAAAATTGTGAAGATACCCAACTAAACATCTCTATTATAGGTTGAGATGCCTCTAGGAAGAAATATACTTCTAGAAATTATAATCCAAATATATTGTAAGCCTCTCTATAAAGAGATAATTTTAATAATTATTTAGAAAATGAATCATGGTATGAAATTGAAGATCACTATTAGGATAATTATTATCATGACGGTGTAATTAGAAAGGTCCATATACAACTGCCAGTTTCCCCTACATCAGAACAAATCCTAATCTTGTAGTTGAGGCATCAAAAAATATGTATTAACCAAAAGCTGATTGTAAAAGAATAAAAACTAGATATAAAGTCATACACACTTTAATTTATTCAAATAATTATTTATAATTATTATTCCATTCATACTCAATACCCTTATGGTTTAACTCTAACATATGAGATGGAATATTGGAGAAATCTGGAATAAAATTTCTATAATAACCCTAAAAAACAAGAAGATCTAAATCTAAAACACATTATTGTTTAATCCAATGAAATCATTCCCTTACCCTATTTATTATTCTCTTAGATACCTATCTTAGATATAAAATGGACCAGAAACCTCACATTTCAGATATAAAACTAGAATTTAGTTATCTTTCAATACATATAATGCTCATTGAAGGATTTGATAACAATATCAAGATGATCTCTATATTCTTATTTAGTCTTTAAAATAACCCAAATATCATCCACAATAACAACCATGAAGGAGTCCAACAAGAAATAAATGATCTAATTAATAAAATCAGTAAACACCACTTGAGTGTTAACAATACCAAATGGAATATCAAAATACTTATAATTTCCATACCTTTTCTAGAATGTAGTCTTCAGAATATCCTCCTCTCAGAATCTTAACTGATGGTACCCATACCACAAATCAATATTAGAAAATGATTAGGATCCCCTAAGTTGATCAAACATATCATCAATCCTAGAAAAAGGGTACCCATTCTAAATATTCATTTGATTATAATTTTGGTAGTTAGAACACAACTAAATGCTTCCATATACTTATTTATGAAGAGAATCAGAGAAGTAAAAGGTGACCCACTCATACAAACAATTATTTTGGACTAAATATCCTCAACATGAAAATTAATTTCATTTTACTCTGATGATTTCTTATGATAAAATGGCGAGGAGATAAGGATCATCCCTAGAAGTAGGTCAATAGTAAACTTGACTTCTATTTGAAGAATTGACATAGAAAATGTTACTAGGAATGTATTTATGTTACTTATTCATAACAGTTAGAAGAAGGAAACTTTACTAATGATAAATGGACTCAATAAACATCTCTAAAAATTTACATGAAATCATTATATCCTCACAAAAAAATCCCTACTCACTCAAATATAGGATCCCACTCACCTTCAAAGACACAAGTAACCCCATTGGGAGATAAAAGGTAAATATAAAAATGATAAAAATTGATCTAGTACATAAAATGAATTATCTAATTAATTTACATGATAAGTTCAAAGATATTAAGATCTATAACTATGAAATTCCATATGACCACGTGGTCTGTGATCATACCCTTTCACTTGGAATATTTAAAACCCTACTCATTCCACATTTATAAGCTAGTAAAATGATCCATAAAAAATGACATAATATTGAAGAATAATCCCAACACATTGACCAAATTTCATGATATAAGTAGTTTAAAATAGATATAGGACTATGGAGGAAGTAATAAACATTGTACATCTCATAGTAGTAAGACCCACTTTAGATTCCTTTCATGGATACTCTTCTGTATAAAGGCATCCAAACCGAACCCATATCTGTTATTTCTTCATTGACTAATTATCCCCCTTAACATTTGAATGAGATCCACTCCCTTTAAATAGAATCTAATTGATCTTATGATATTTTGGTAAGTTTATAGAACTCTACTTCCATATGAAACACTTTTAAAAATACATTTAAGGTTACCAGATTGTCCATAGTGATGGAAGATATTGGGTGTTACTGTACAATTATGCTTAGTAATGGTTATGTCTTCCACTATAGAAGAAAACCACCTGGTATTTTCCTAAATAACCTTCTTTAATATATCCTAATTAAAACAAAGATCCATTACTATGCTTCATTTTCTGGATAGGTGACACACCTTTACTACCCCTAATAATAACATATGCACCACTACGACCTATTTTCTTGACTATGTCTTGTCAGCTATAGCCAAATTATCAACTACATCAGTAAAGTTCATCAATCACATGATAATATTAATTAATTAAATCTCTAGAATTAGACCCATGATAAAAAATCTACCCTTGAACTTGTTATTAGTGCAATGTTTTGGAGATACATTAGTGAAATGAGTATCTTAATCCATCACTAAGTGGTCTCATTGATCTAAGGTGTGAATCTCCCAAGCCTTTTCCATATATAAGTTCATAGGATATAACTTCTTAGGGAAGGACTTCATGAATGTTGTCTACATCAGTTCCTTGTGTAATTTATCTACCATAATGGAATCCAACAATTTCATTCTAATAAAATCAAGAATATAAGTGGAAATTCTCGACATATAGTCCTCTAGATCCCTAAAAAAGTGGAAAATGTGTTTTATTCTCTCAATATATTCCTCGGGTTCTTTGGTTCATTTGTCACTAAAAAATGTTAGGGTAATTTTTTGGTAAACTCCAAAGGATAATTCAACATCATTTATCAGTTTCCACAACCATACTGACCTTGTGATTGAATAACATGTATTACTATTTCCATTAAAGAAGGGTTGAATGAAGTGGGTTTGTATGTGATTTTTCAAATAGGTCCTTCCCTTAGAATCAAACAGAACCTTATAGAGGAATTATCTATTAAACACAAGAGGTAACACCCTATTAGCATTGGAATACATCTATGAATTAAAATATAAACTTCAAGAATCCATATTAAATCCCTCAAACAAAAAGGATTGAAGATAATAGTAGAAGCCAATACAGAAAATTGATAAGGTTAATTTAAATAAACACAAAATCAATCTTAGAATCTAGGTGAGAAATCTGTGACCAATCATGTTAATTGAATGTTAGCTATGAAATTGAATTGAGCAAGAACCCTTATGTAGCTACCACCTGAGTCTATATTTGGAAAAACTCTAGTATACAATAAACCAGAAATGAATCCTCCAATTGATGAAATTTTGAAACAAACCAACCTGGGTCGACTGACATGTCACCTAAGTGAGCCTACCACCTCAGAATAGCATTTTTTGATAACCCAGGACTGGGGGAAAGCACTTAAGTATCAACACATACAACCATTGGAATGGGTTTAACATGAAATAACAATTTAACATGTATACTATATAATAAGATAATGATATATAATAATTTTATAAAATTTAAGAAGAGGTAAAAAACCATGAGACATAATAAAAAAATGAAGAAGGATAATCCTAGAAACTACTTATGTCTGAGACCAAAACCATTCATCCATGTGACCATCCCTCATGACATTAAAAAATCACCATGAAGAGACATCAACCAATATAATTAATCTAGATACATGACAACCATACCTTTACTTGGATCCTATAAATCCATGTATCTTTATTACTAATGGAATATACAAGGTGTGAGATAAATTCCTAATAGTATACCACCATGAATCCATACAATGTTCATTGCTATATAACCATTAGTTCTTACATTAAAACAATAATTCTTTATAAATAACTTCATTTGAAAATATTTCTCAAAACAAATCATGCATTTTCATTTAAAAAAATCCATTTTAAAATCCATAATAATATATAAATAATATGAAATATTACTTAAAGGGATGTAATGAAGAGTTTATATACCTAAAAATGTAAACATTTGAGGAATCAAAGCATCAAATTGCACTATCGTGAATAAAACCATGCACAATTGGGATTTATCCAATGGGAATACATATATAGGACACACAAGAAACACTAATCCAATATAATTTGAATCTTAATGATATAAAAAACTACCATAGTCTATAATTATAACATATGTAACCCTTAGTGGTTCCGTACTCATTGTGGTTTGCGTATGTTCATAACCTAATATACCTAATGGTCTCAGGTTATATGTTTTCTTAATAAAATCAAGTAAATTATTCCCTCAATTTGATAAAATATTTCAATAAGAAAATATTTACCACTCCCATGATGGGAAACCCATTTTATACTCCAAACCATCAATGATACATTTAATTAAAAACATGAAGGGTATAAATCTATTTTTATTGAAAACCCACATTTAAACCATTTTCCATAAAAAATATTGAATTTCATAAATCAACCCTCGTATATATTAAATTAACCTTTTCCACTATCAAAACATAAGGGAAAAAAGATTAACAAAAAGTTCCATGAAAAATAACTATTATATAGAGACACCCACAACACCAACAAGGGAAACAAAGTTTCTTTTGAAAATGATAATCATAAATGAAGACATCTAGTCCTTAAAACTCAAGGTCCGTAATAAAAATAATCAATTTCACATATTAAATCCTATATTTTTCCATCACAACCCATTTAGGTTCCAACTAATCATGGGGATGAGAGATTGAGAGTAAATATTGAGAAAATAGGAGGAATGAAGAAGAGATTTACACATACCTTAAATATATACACCATAATCAATAGAAAATAACTCAGATTCCCAAGGGATAACCTCCTAGATTATAATGTAAAGGTTGGGTCAGGGTAATGAGATATTATGGTGAAATTTGGGTCAAAAAAGAAAAAGGGTATTGGGGTAATTTTCCAATTTTAAGAAATTCATATATATCAAATGGGTTGAATGCATGGTTATAAAAATTGTCTGCAAACCTTGTGGTCTCTACTTTCCCTTGAAAACTGAAGTGCATGCTTGGATAGAAATAACCACATGGTTAGAAAAGTCATGAGAAAGATGTGAAACCACCTCTAGACTCAAACCTAACATGTCACATTGTTTTCTATGAAATATTTCACAATTAAACAAACAATTATCAAACTGGGAAAAAATACACTCTAACCAAATAATCCATATCACACATTTACCACCCCATTACTTCAAAACATGTACAAATCATGCACTTGTATTTTTTCTCCCATAATCCAAAATACCAAACCCTATCTCCTAAATAACTGTAGAACCAAAATAGATATAAAAGTAGCCTAAATTATATAATACTTATGACAAGAAGGGTGTCACAAATTTTCATGGTACACTTATTTAATATTTATATTTTAAATAAATAATAATATATCTATTGATGAAATATTTTCATTAGGTACAACATATTATCTTATCTTAAAACCTTTATCACCCAATATTTATTTATATGTATTTTATTTACCATCCTTGTTGAGAAAATTCTTGAAACCCCATTTGGACCCAGTAGGATTCACAATAGTAATATGTTCTACCAAAATACTAACAGTATTTTCATATAACAAATACATTTATTAATTCATAGCTACTTTCCATTTACAAGATTATTTCATATACACCAATAACTTAAAGTATAAGGATTCATTATCCCTAATAAATACCATATCACCTAACATGGTGATTATAAACCATTTATATTTCGTTCTAATTTTACTATTTATAATGTGTCTCAAAAACATTTTTTCCCATTAACTATTATGTAATATTTTAATATTTCAAAATCGTATGAATTTTAAGGCTTGACTTTACATTTTCTTTATTTATCCCACTATCAAAATTATAGATGTTCCTTTTTTCATATAAAACAATCTCTCATTTGAAATTTTAGTTTCCACCTTAGGGATTTATAGAATATCCTTAGTAACATTTTGATAATTCAAAATAACACACTTTATATTCTTGATGCATTTTTTTATAGAATTATCCATGACAAATGAATCACATCACAACAAAAAAACTTTTTACATGATGTCTTTCTTTCATATTATAATTCATATGAGATCTAATATATCATTTTATATGGTATATGGTTAGGTTTTAATGCTATTGTTTGTAAATAATATCAAAAAATGACAACAAAATTATTTCAAGACTCATAATCAATCTCTCCATGAAAAGAAAGGAATAATTTATCCATTTAATAACACTATACATAATATATATGTAAGGAAATGTGATTTTAGAAAAAATATATACTATATAATTAATTATTGATGAATTATTAGTTATGATATTCTCAAACTAACGTTGATTGAAGCCTCTTTTATCTTCTTACCAAGATCAATCTTTATTTAACTTCTACAATAAATAAATATTTTAATAGAATATCATCTATGAATTATCAATTATATATTTCTATTTATACAGTTTACATCATCAAAATTTCATGAAAAATGGAAATTTACCTTAATATTCTACTTGAAATAGTTTAGTTTCATCTTTTTGATCTGTTTCTAGATTATTTTTGGCACTATAACCTTTAATAATGAAAGGAATCTTAAACATTTTACCTAATAAGAAAAAATTTAACATATCTAAGAGTTTTATCTTAGAAAGGGAGAAACCATTATTGGTATATCATTGATGATAACATAATAATGTAAACATTGAAAGAATCATCCAAGTGTCTACAATAAGAATCATTTTCTCACTCACTAGATTCCTGAGGTGCATCAGTATTTAGTGGGGAGTACAACACATAAAATTTACTCTCAAATCATACTACTATGTTCATGTGTTTTTACCACTCATGGAAATTTTTTTTGTGAGGACATGTTCATTTTCAATTATTTATTTTAGTTATTTCCTAAAACCCCTTTCTACTTTATACAAAATAAAAATTATATTTATATTTATATTTATTGTAATAAACCAACTTATTTTAACCTTCCCAATAAATCATATTTATTCATGATCTATCATTTGTATTTAAATTATTTAATCCACACTCCTGTTAAGTAAAAACAAAAAAAATTGTTCCCAAGTATAGTTTTTGAATTTTTATGAAAATAGATTAATTCAATTTTTTTATGTGTTTTATTCATTTATGAAATTATTTTACAAAGATATAATTTTAGTGTTAAGGTAGTAAATTCTTTGTTTTTTTCCTATTGTTGAACTCAAAATGAGAAAATTTTGGTTACGTTGGGCCCAGAAGATAATCTATCTCATTAGAAAATTTATCATGTAGGATATTTTTTTTACTTTATAATATAATATTTCATATGATTTTTTAATTTTAGATATCCTACCATGAAGTATATTTCAGTCTTTTATATAAGTAAATTTACCCCCCATATGATAATTTACCTCATGTATGATAATTAACTATGATAAAATTTGGTTTTGGAAGATAATTCTGATCTCGTATGACTTTTGAGACCCACATGGGAGAATTTTTTGGCACCAATATGATAATTACTTTTTATAAATTTTAACCCCCTAGGATATTTTTCACTAAATGTATTACTATTGGTGGTATCATGGGAGGATTCAAGTCTTATTTGATATTTTAGAGTTTTTGTAGGATATTTTCCTTTACAAAAACAATATGACCCCCTTTGAATTTTTTTTAGCCTCTATGATATTTCTATGTCCTATATGAACATTTTCTTGATAATATGAGGTTTTCAATTATATAAATTATATATTCATATGAAATAAAAATCATATTATTCATATTAAGTCATACTATTCAATAAATTTTAAATCATTAGGTGAAATTAAACTCAAAATGACCACTATTTTAAGGTCATGGGAGATAAGTGAAGACTCATGGATCATTCACTGCATAAGGGTATGATGAAAAAATGATGTCACCATTTAATCTCCACACATAACAATTTATTCCAATCAACAAGTACTAATTCAAAGAGTATATTATGATTTTATGATCATGTTATGATTCATATGGGAAATAAAACATTAGTGTGCATGTAATTAATTTTTCACCCATGTGATTAAAGAAATTTATACTACTACCACCTGTAAGAAATCCTGATTATTTTTTTGTACCCTCTTGGAGGTTCAATATGATCCATTTAATATTTAAATAATTTAAAATCATTTTCACATTATTTTTTTAGAAATATGAAGGTAAAATTGAATTAAAACAAATAATATCATAATTTTAGAGGTGATGGTGTGGTTTATGATCAAGTGGTACTGGAAGAAGAATTATCAAAGTGTTGCTATAGAAAATAGAGGAGGAATAATATGTGAATTGATTTATAAATTATAAACTGAACTCCAAGGAGCCTATGGAAGTGGATATCAGTGGGAAAACCCTTATGATTTCATTCATTTCACTACATATTTCTATTATTTTTCTAGAATTTTTTTTTTTAATGAAGAAGATATTTTTCCTTCTGGAATGACATTTCTTATAATATATTCAATATTATAGTTAATATTTTAATATTAAATTGATTGTTCTAATTATTTAAACATATTTTTAATGTTCATTCAATTTATAATAGTGAGTTATTCAGTATTAATTTCTTGGAGTGTAACATCACGGACCCAAATTCCACTCAATGTTGCTCGAAGACTAGTTAGCCACATGACATCAAGCACATCTCCTCAAATACCAGAGGATGTTGAATAGAAGTGAGGTCCAAGGGTTTGTCAATGGGGAGATAATTCACCCTTGATGTATTACCACACATCGGTACCAATCATACATGTTAATAGAGGAAGAAATATAATAATTAATAAGCAGCATTAATAGCCACTAAGAATACTATACTAGAAACCTACCTAAGTGGAAGTACGTTAACAATTGAATAGGAGATAAAATCCAAAGATAGATATATACAACAATAAAAAAATAAATATCATATACCAAAATTATATATCATTTCATGTGACTAAAAATAATCTAAAACGTTTATATTTCCATCAATACAATTCATTTATCAAAATAGAAAAAATACAAAAAATAATTATCTCCTAATAACATCATAAGACAAAGTTTTTTCCTCTTCTCTCCTACTCCTAGGCATGGAACAAATTAAAGAATAAAACATTTTGTGTTTTTACAATCCCAACATGCATTCATAAAGTCTATATGGGTACCCAATGGTGTCCTGAGACTCGGTGTGATATAAAATACTAGTAGTCCACCACCAATAGTGTCTATAAAAATCCAGTATGTATTATAAAATCTAAGAAGTGTGCAATTTATATAACAGATATAACAGTAATAGAAGAAAATTTTCAATGGAAAAAGTAATAACTATAAGGTGATACCTTCAAGCCTAGAAAGGTTTCCTACAAAACAAGGGTCAATATCCTCAAACAAGGCAGCTATAAGGCACAATAGAAATAAACCCCATAACCAAGTCGTATGTCTATTATTTCATACCAACCATAAACATGTCGTATAACCTTTATATTATATCAAACAAAATCCATATAATCAATAGTACTACATGTACCAAAGATGAGCTTTATCACATAAGTGTCAGACACCCTAGGGATGGATCCAAGGTATAGTAGACCATGGCATCCTCGCAGGGTCCTAGGAGCATCTCGATGGAAACTCTATTAGTCTTGGATTTGGTTCCAAGGATCATTTAAATATACTATGTCCACTATTAGCCCAAGAAATCCAAATCCAAGGGATATCATGGCCCAAGGCATCTCAAAAAATCAATACCCAAGGATTAATCCCATCGAAGGCATCTACTACCACTATAATGACCCTTGGTGTATCACACCCATGGAATCATATAGAAACATCCATCATTCAATTAAATTATAATTTAATAACATCACATTCTTTGAATCCTTCAAACTCATATAGAAATTCCCATTCAAATACATACAATGAGTTTACCCACTTATATAATAATTCAAATTTATACAGTTATACTATTCACATCATGTATAACATGGTGAGGGGGAATACCATTTCTTAAATAATCAATTCAATTTAGTTCACATATAATAGGGATTCCTCTGAATAGTGATGTCCAACCAATCACCCCTTGGGTTGTTCAATAATATTAAAAGACAAAGGCAATCGCAAGTCACACCCCATTTGTGCCCTAGGTTTGGGATAAAACCTCTAACTAATCTCAAGGAACTAAAGGAAATCCCTAACATGTTCTAACATGTTTATTTAAATAATTAAATTTATTATCTGGGTGAAATCATAAAGTCTGGTGTGTGGAATAACAAAAAAAGGAAAATAATGCACCCAAACCCAAGGGTAGTGTATATAACCCATATCGTAGGTCCGTAATTGAGTGCTCATATTATATCATCTTTTGATTCATCTCATATTAGAAGAAAAATGAAGAAAATATGAAAAGCATAAAATTAGGGAATATTATCTTGAACCTAAATTGCACAGCTGATACCAAGACAAATGAAGAGTGGAACAAATGGAAATGAGTACTCATTGGCTTGAATCCAACAGGACTAATATAACTAGATTTCGAGATCAGATGTAAGAACGAGATCAAAAACTAAAAAATTTGATCAAGGGGGAGATCTCAAATAATTTTTCTACACAATAATGAGAAATATAAATTAGGTAATAGGTTTTTATATTTTTTAATAAAAAAGATAATTTTCTCTCCAAACTCTAGGCTGCATGGTTTGGTTGTACGGTTTTACAAACTATGCACCAAATGTTCTCCCTTCACTGTATGGAGGGGAACCTCACTTGGTTTGTGAACATTGTTTTTTAATCCATTCCCATACCATGTCTCAACCCTCTATTAGAAATTATAGAGGCTATCACAATGGTGTTCTCCTTCATCCTCATGGTTTACTCAAACCATACGGGCTCCTTTAGTCCTTTATACAGCACTACATGGTTTCACCAAACCATATGGATTGGGTCACACTGTTACTCCAAACCGTGTAACACATCATTTATTCCCATGATTTGTGTTTTGGGCTCTGATCATGCCCTAGACACACCTGATAACCCCATAAAACCAATGTGTATTCACATTAGGATGTAATTAAGTATTTAAATAGAAAAAAAATTATAACTCATAGGAAAACACAAGATCATAAAATCATCACCCTTAATGAAATTTTTCCACATATTTCCCATCAAGGGTGTCAAAAAATTTCTAAGAATAACTCTAGTCACTGAGCATGTACGTTATCCTCCAGCTCCCAAGTCTTGTCTAATAAATGATCATACTGACATATCACTAATACTAGAGGTTGTAACTAGTCTTAGTGAACCTTGATGATCCTATCAATGATATGAATCAGATGATCCTCAAAGGATGAATCTATATATAACTCCACCACTTTAGGATACATAACATGAGATGCGTCTGAGTGATAATGGCATAGATGAGATACATGGAATACATTTTGCATGTTCTGGTAACATTGAGTTAACTGAAAC
Source organism: Viscum album (assembly GCA_963277665.1). Taxonomy (NCBI): domain Eukaryota; kingdom Viridiplantae; phylum Streptophyta; class Magnoliopsida; order Santalales; family Viscaceae; genus Viscum; species Viscum album. The sequence continues at coordinate 790,607,650 of OY728162.1, read as the reverse complement.
TGACAGGATACCATCCCGAATCTCTCAATAATCTTGAATGGCCCAAAATATCATGGTGAAAGATTATCCTATTAATTAATAAATCTTTTTTATAGCCTTGGTGAGATACATAAAAACACCCAATACCTGACATCAAACTCTAGAGGTCATCAGTGATGATCAATATAAGATTTATGTCTGGAATTTTTAGTAGCCATCCATTTCTTGATAAACTAGAATTACTAAGAAGTCTCTTCCATTAGATGTGGTCATAGTAAAGCTACAACACATGCCTTTAACCAGCACATGGACGATCATTAAGGCTGGCCCTAAAAATCCTTATAAGGATTCATCTGTATCATCACCTAATAACTATTATTGTAGGAGAACTCAACTATGGTAATATAATTCTCCCAATATACCCAAACTAAAATATTCATTCTCAAAGAATGTAGTCAAGAACATGTATCATACTCTTTTACTAGACATCATTTTGAGGGTGGTATGTTGTGCTCTGAAGCACCTATTTACCCATCATCCCCTGCAAAATCTGTCGTAAGAGAAACATAAACAAGGCATATCTATCTAAAATGATAGTACAAGAGACCCCATGAAGTTTTAATATCACATAGATATACAACCAACCAATATCATCTACAATTAAGGTCTCCTTGATCGGAAGGAAATCAAAAACCTTTGTTATATTATCAACAAAAACCCATATGACATCAATACATGGAGGAGACCTTATCAAACTGGTCATAAAATCCATCACGACATCATTCCATATCTACTCTAGATTAGGTAACTATTGTAAAAGTATGTATGGTCACTGATGTTCTTCATTCACCCACTGACAAGTGTAACACCACATAATAAAACTATCTTCCTCATGTTTCATCCCCAACCACCAGTAATGATGATGTAAGTCACAATACATCTTGGTAACACCATGATGAAATTCCCAAAATTAGGCATGAAACTACTACATTATATCCTCACATATGTCTACCAGAACCCATACGTTTTCATGTATACATAGGATATCATCCTCAACTATAGTCCAAATAGGTGGTGGTTCTTCACCTGCCACACTCTCCCATAGAACAAGTCCCTATGAACCCAATAATTTCTCATTATTACTCTATTTTGATGGGTAGAGGTCACAACTAATGATGAATGAAAATTCTACCTTAAATATCTGGCACATCCAACTGCTTCTTAGAGATCAAATTCATAATTTTACCCTCACTATTGGCCTACTATACCACCTATATTTGAGTCCTCCTACTCAATGCATCATCGACCACATTACCTTTTTAGGTGTGTAGTCTATCTCAATGTTAAAATACTATAGGTACTCCCCTATCATTCACTGCATAAATTTATACCATTCTATGAATATATGTACTTGATTCCTTTTTGGTTTGTTTACACCATGAAATTATCTCCCATTAAACAGTGTCTCTAACAGTGCAATCCATGTACAAATGAAACAAACTCTAGATCATGAGTCAGTTAATTCCTCTCATGTGTCCAAAACTAATGAGACCCATATATCATGTCTCAATCACCCTATATCATAGATACTTCTATCTTGATACCTAATTAATCACAATATATAGTGTAGCTTCTTCCCTGCTCTAGAAAAATCAGGACCGGTGCTGAGTTTAGTCTCCCATTCAGTTCCTGAAAGTCTATCTCGCATGTATCTATCCATTAAAACTTCACACCCTTAATGGAAATTCCTATAATCAGTTATTATAAGCATTTTAAGTCCTATATGAAATGATTATAATATCCCAATAGCCCAAATAAACTATGTATGTCAATGAAATTATCGGTCTTCTACCATGAAACGAAAACTCTCACCTTCTCTAGGTCAACTGATACTACTGTATCTGGTATAATATGACCCAGTTTTTGAATCATATCCTTCCAGAAGTGGCACACTGTTAGCTTAACATATAACTGATTCTCTCTCAGTGCTTCCAAAATGAACTTAAGATGTTTTTCTTGGTCATGTTGATTGTGAGAATACACCGAGATATAATCCATGAAAATCACCATAAAATAATATATATATATATATATATATGAAAAAATATGTTCATTAGCTCCCTGAAAACCACTGGCCAGTTCATGAGGCCTAATGAAATAACCAAATACTAATATAGACAATACCAACTAAAATAATCTATATGAGGTATTTCTTCAGGTAGAACACATACCATGTGATATCCAGATCTCATATCAATTTTTGAGAACACCCTATCTCCTTAAATCATATCTAAAAATTAATATATTAGTGGAAAGGGATATTGGATCTTAACCATCAGCTGGTTCAATCTATGGTAATCAATGCATAGCCTAAGGGTATTATCTTCTTTTTTCTTAAAAAGTACTAGTAAACCCCACATAGTGGTTCTGGGCCGAATAAACCCATTTTCCTCCATGTCCACTAGCTACCTCTTTAGATCCTGTAAGTCCATATTAGATATTTTTTTATGGAGGAATGGATATCAATGCTTCTCCCAGAACCATATTGATGGAGAACTCAACGTCTGCCATAGGAGGTAAACTAGAAAAGTCTTCTGCGAATGAATCCCTGAATAGATAAATCACTATAAGAAATTACACCGAACCTGATAACTGACATCCAGATAAAAGTTAGAAATCTAGGTTTTCTTCCCACCTAGCCCGTGTTGCTTTGGTCCAAATAGGATTCCTAGAAATCCCACTCATACTTTTGAAAAAACACTCCACCCAATGGTGATGTAAATGTCACCCTTTAGAGATAAATATCAATGGTCTCTTCATAAGAAACTATCAATTCTATAACAATTATGAAATCAAACATGGAAATATCAAGGAAAAAAAGATCCCAGCTGAAGTGACACCCACCACTCTGAGGGGGAAACTCCCTGCATTGACATAAATCCTTTATCTTAATCCAAAATAGAGTATTATGAATTATAATTCCCATGGAAAACTAAATGTCAAGACTAATGAATTCCACAACATGTAAAAATATTAAACTATGCAATGCACCTATGTAAATAAGTATAGATACAAGAGTGTAGGCTACTAAGATTATACCCCTAACTCCAGATAGTCCAACACCCTACTCCTTTGGGGTAGGATATGTAGAATATGATTATCCTAAACCAAAACCATGTGATATAACCTCACTACCCAGAGCAAGACCACTCTTTTTTTCTAGGTATAACTGGTGCCTGAATTCCTCAAACACAACCACCACCACCTAATCCAAAACGGTCATTCTACTCTAGATCCCTACCTGATGTAGAGCTATTAAGACTTCTTCTAATCCTAGAGTTGAGGCTGGACCTCTTCCACTAACTACTAGTGGTGAGGTCCAAAAGAAATGTTGCACATGGCCCATCTTGCCATAAAGATCAACAATCCACTGGGTTACACTCTCATGGATTCCTCATGTGTTCCCATATTCCATACAGATGAAATAAAACTATACTGCCAATACTAGTGTTTTGGTTGGTGCACATCTCACAAGAATCCTCAAATAGTCTCTTCCTGCCACAGCAAGATGAACCACTGGGCTAAGGGACTATACTACTCTACTATACGCCCCCAACCGCTCTCAGGTTCTGCGATGTAATCAGTTCCTGATTCACTATCTCAAAAATAGCAGTCAAACTAAATACATTGACTTGAGATTTAACAATATGTATGAGACCTTCCTCTAAGCATATTTCCCTTAACACCTCATCAACAATATACATCAGTGAAAAAAACTACATATATGTAAAGGGTATTGAATATTCCATAACTATAATCGTGCCTTTCTCTAGACACATTAATTCACTAACTCACTCTTCCCTCAGTGTTACATGAAAAATTAGTCATATGTTATATAGATCCCTTGGACGGATTTAAAACATAGAAGGGTGTGGGTGAATTAGGGGTTTACTTTTTCAAATTTTTTCTTTTTCATTCAACCTCCCAAATTTTCTAAGGTTCTCAATCAACTTGGTGATATCTCACAATATCACTTCATATGTAGAAATTACTAGCAAGTGCACAACACACAATATTTTAAAGGTTTAGAATAAATACCAACACCTTGTTATGTTGGTTAATCCCCCAATATGGATTCTCCACTATATAATAAGGTGATTATAATTAATAAGTGAACAACTATTTATATTCCCCAGTAGTCGATTCTCCAATTGATTATGATTCTACACCCCATCATCAGAATTTCTACCTTGGTTGGTTAGACACCGAAACAATATTCGCTTTTCCTTCTTCTAGACTGGCTAGACACCCCATCCCTAAGCCACTTCAGTAACTGGTTAAACACCTCAGTCCCAATCTCCTTTTAGTCAATGTTCTTGATCCACAAATAGAAAGACAATTGTTTTCTTCTAGTTTCTCCCACAACACCTGAAATATTTCTTCATCCATGAGTGTAATGGATCTGTTATACTCATGTAGTCCTACAAGATCTTCTACAAATTCTTGAAATAATCTTTTTGGCCTCAAAATACATTCACACTAGATCTTGAATTATCCGAATCTTCTTAGATTATTTAATGCCTTGACCTTACAGACTATTTTTGGATCATATAACAAGATTCATAATTAACTTTCCTCTAAAATTATTCATGAAACCTTTTTCACGAACCCATCATGGGGTAACATTGTGAATTTATTTATCATTCACCAAATTAGGGCCTATTTTGGTATAATTTCTTAGTTATTACTATAAAACCAAACACAATCATTAGATTCCAATCATAAGTCCCCAGTATTATAGTGAAATATAAAGTAATTTTATCATGATTCCTTTTCATACTAAAGAAACTTTATCTTAGGTATTAACATTACTAAACCACAATTAATAATTTAACAAACTGTATTTAGTATCCAGCACAATTATGATGTATTTTCCACTATTTAGGGTGTAATATTCCTTTCACTAGTGAACTCGTCTTTAAAATTTCTCAACCATATGATACCAGTATCATGGTATAATATTAACTCTTTTCAATATAATATTTATCACTTTATCTGGAGAAATAACTATATATAAATAAATGTGTAATTTAATAATTGTTGCATGATTTTTTAAGTCTTTTAAAAAATAGAGCCACACCTATGCACACACTACCAAATATTATAAAAATTACCCCAATTCAAAAATATAATAGACTGAAAATTTTTAAATACTTATATTAGTTACCAAAACATATTACACATAATCAATTTAAAAATAATCTTAAACTCCTTTATGTGCCTCCATTATGGATTCAATCATATCTTAATTTATCTACTATGTATTGAAATACTAAATCTGTTCATAACTATATTCTTATTTAACCATGCTTGATCCATGAATCTCCTTATTAATCTCTTATCTATTATCTTTCCTTGTTCTTCTAGCACCACCTTTAATAATAATATATTTATCCTTATCTTTGATAATCTCCTCATGATGAAAATTTTCGTCAAGATTAATAATAATACTCACATAGAAACTTTAAATCACATAACATAATGTTGAAATATTCTACTTTTAATCACTTATCATCATCTTTTCATAATATTTTTCTAACATAAAACCCTTAGTTAAATGAAACCAAATACAAATATTAATTGGAAAAAAATAAAACATAAAACATATAGTTATAGGAAATTTATATATAATAAATCATAATAATAATTTTTTGAAGATTGGGTGATTTACATTGTAGAATAGTTATTTTATATTAAACAGTTTTGATTCAATATTATTTGAGTAATTAATTTTTTTTGAAAATAAAAACCAAAAAATACACTATTGTTTATTTCATATTGACAGAACACGTTTCGTTTAATAATATTAAATAAATTTAGGCATGTAATACATAATATATAAATTAAAAAGTCTCAGAATAAGTTATTTATGATTGATGTATAATTAAATTATGTGTATTTCATTTGAAGAAGTAAAAAAATAAGTATAATGTGAACATTAAGTGAATAATGTTTTTTAATATTACATAGAATTATTTCATAATATTGAGTAAGTTAATAATTTATAAAAAAGGAAATTAAATATTCTATGATTGAATCACTACTTATCATTTTTTTGTGGTTTCATCCACCAATTAGAATTCTAAAATGATAGATGAGATAATAAAGTTCTCAATTAGAATTATTGACCTATTATGTCTCCCCACACCAATGGGAAAGATTTAGGTAGTAGAGTTCAATTTTTTTATGGTCTCCCTTATATGTGGTTGCGTTGAATATGATTAGAAGTGTTGAGGACTCTAGTTCTCGTGTATGTAGCTATGGAGATTGACTTATGAATCATGAGATGAATCATAGTACAGGTTCAAAAGTGACAATCCTAGAGGCTGGGGTTCCCCCCAAAGCCTATTATTCATGCCTCTTAAGGTGTAAAGAGGAATATTATGGGTAGTTCAAAATCACTGTCATGAAAAATATATAAATTTTAAATCCATGTGATAGAGCTCAAGGAGAAATTTGAAGACCTGAATGAGGAACTTAAAAACATAGATAACATGGGGTGGAAACTAGTGGGATCTACTATAGAAAAGAAACATGTTTTCCCTATAGTATTAGAGACATGTCTATAATTGGATGAATTCGATGTATTGGATACTGATGTCTCCACTGAGGAAGAGACATGAGTATATATAGATTTTCAAGTTTCACTATAATATGAACATGAACTCCAAGATAAAAAAATATCAATGTTAATGATTGAGTAATGGAAAAAATGTCTTATTGACTCAAGAAAATTTCTAGTGACTGTAGAGAATAGAACCATAATCACTATTCTAACTTATCTAACCTAATGAAGATAGAGATAAATAGAAAAATATTTTTCCCCAATGAAACAATATGAAACACTAGTAAAATTTACAAGGAGTCATTGGAGGCTCTATCATTAGAGTGTTGTTTATAACTAGATGAAATGGTGATAATGTTCAAGGGAAATACCTTAAAATAATTGGATCATAAAGATTTTTTTAACCCCTATATATTCTCTAATACTATGAAAGGTATCTATGAAAATTTTGGAAAGGCTTTCGTATATAAATTTAAAAAATCCAAGAATACTAAGATTGATCAGTCAGAAGTGTAGGATATTAAATATTGGATATAATGTGTCCCTCATGGACTCAATGGTGTTTAAGGAAATGGTTTAATTCACATATTGATGTTACTATTGTATAAGTGATATAATAAAGGTTGAAATTTTTCATTATCATGGAGGTTATATAATAACCGACATGAAAATGAAAAAATCCCATCTTTTTCACATCACTTATTTAATAAACCAGATGATAAAGTAAATTTTTCACATCACATAGATAATAATAGATGTGAAAATGAAATTTTCACTACTTTATCACATTAGTTTTTATATAAATGAAGTTACATACAATTCAATTTTTTATGAATTATCAGTTTAAATAATATTAGTGCTACTCAATCTCATAAAAAGAAAACATATTTCTCTCACATGTAAGCCCTAACCCTTGATTCTTCGATCTGGTGGACTGCAATCTCATATTTCCATCTTCATTCATTATCAGGTTTTGTCAAAAATCCTTATCGCTCATCTATCCTACTAGTCTCCATATGTAATCCTAACAAACTGATCCTATATTTTTGGGGTTCAATGGTGAATATTCCATAACCTTCTATTTTTTGATCTTGTGGACTCAAATATCGCATTACCATCTTCATAAACCCCCAGGTTTCATCACCCACATAATTATTCTTTTGAATGTAGTTTTATTCACGGAAAATCATGGATTATTATCTTCATATACCTTATTTATCCATTTATTTAAGTGAAAAGGTTTGTGTGCTTCATTATATATTATTGTTCTATGTTAGATAAAAAATTTATGAATTATATATTAATATTCTAGTGATTCTACTATATGGAAATGTGTTTTCATTGTATTGTTTCATAGATGTCTATACCACATCACATCTTAAATTTCTACATTTAATCTCTAATGTTTCTTATTTGGATGATGTTTTTTGAAACATTCATTATTTATGGATACAATTCCATGTATATTGATAAATCTCAATTATTATTATTCCTTTATTAGTTACTTAGTAATATTAAAATGTAATATATACATACATTTTAATTATCATAAAGTTCAAAATACAATATCATATAATTTTTGTATATGTATATGAACACTATTCTTATGATGTGATCATATTATTATCTTCAAAAAACTTATATTATATATCCATTATCTATATTATGAGTTACAATAAATATAATGTTGACATTTTTGGTGAATACACAATACAAATTTTCATTTAGTTCCATTACATATATTTGTTATATTCTGATAGATATATTTTCGATTTTGACTCGGTTTGGACTAATTAACCCATTTGATACAAATGATAACAGAGATTGATCTAGTTTTTATCCCAATTCATACTTTAAGATACATTAATTTAAAATTTTAGAGGATTATTAAACTGTAGATGTAGAGTTTTTCTATGTTATATTTTCATGGAATTACATATGAATCACATGGTATTCACACTGAAATTATTTTTCTCCCAATAAATTTGGATTTTTATTATATCATTTTAAGTGGATTGAAATATTTAAAATATGGGTTTTTAGTGTGTTACATTCAAATACAACATGTTCTTATATAATACATTGTATGTAATATACTTTTCACAATTTACATATTACACTAGACACAAATAATATATAATAATATATATGTGTGTGTGTATTGCATTACAAATTCAACATTATTTTGTTTGAACTCTACTTTATGATTATATTATAGTATGATTCAATCATTCTTCTAATAATCATTTGTTTTTTAATAAAAAAACATGTAAAAATTTTATAATAAAGATTCAAATCAAAATAGAAAATACACACTAGATTTCAATTATATTCAATAATATTCAATTTCATGTTTCATCTAATTTCATTTAGAATCAATTGAAAAATGAAAGAATGGTATAAATATATTTTATTTTGTAAATTACATACAAGAATTTATTTTTATTACTTACCAAAAATATTTTAACTTATATTTCATTATTTCCTTTAATTTATAATTATTTCAACACAAATTGTTTTATTAAATTTAAAAAATTTGTTACTTTCAAATTATGAGAACTTTTATATATGGTTACATTATTTTCTATTTGATTGTTGTATAATAATTCCAATTAACATTAAATTTAATCTCCAATATTATTAACCTTTTAGACATTATATTCACTGTTGGTGAAAATCATAGAAATATTTTACTAATGAATTATACGACAAGTGTGTCTTCTTGATTATCATTGTAATAATGTACTATTCCCCCACTTACTCACTTGTATCACCGCTATATTCTTATTAAAAGATATTTTCATGACATTTATTATAGATAATACTGACTTAGATTTGGATTATGAAACATTGAATAAGTGATGAATATGAGGAAGGTGTTAATGATTTTTTATTTTGAATTTTCCAAATGAAATGTTCCAAACAATGACATGTTTTTATGTACATGCTTGAAATGTTTAGATATGAAGAAGTTTAAAATCATAAAGTTCAAAGATCATTTAATTTTTCATGGTTTTAATCTGAGTTACAGCCCATTGATTTGGAATGGTGAAACTAGATAGAATTTTTGTTTTATTGATAATGGTTCATTGAAAGATGATAACAGTGATCAAATTCAAGAAATGATTCATAATATTGAAGAGGGGTTAATTGAGAAAGAATAGAAAATTGAGCATCTATATGCTGATTTTGAAAAACCATTATATTAGGGTTGTACATAATTTAGATTTTTTATTGATATTTTTCAGATTTATTAACATTAAGATGAAACATGGAAGGAGTGACAAGAGTTTTATAGAGTTTCCATAATTTTTGAAAGATATTTTTAAGGAAGACAATGATCTTCTAGATTCACATTGTAATGTGAATAAAATATTGTGCCCAATGGGATTAGAGTAAAAAATAACATACCTACCCAAATGATTTTGTTCTATATAGGATGTAATATGAATTTATAATAGGATGTCCTAAATGTGGGATTTCACAGTATAAGTTGAAAGAAAAAACATCTTCTTATATTTTTGTTATAGAGACCCCTTCCTAAGTATCTTAGTATCTTCCTATAATTCCTCTTTTAAAACATTTATTTTAAACTTAACATGATGAAAGAGGTTAATATGGAATGATTATGCATATATATGTGATGTAAAATTATATCATCTCGTTTATTTTCCACAGTGGATGAAAATTGATCAGAAGTTTACTACATTCATAAGTAAAGTTAAAAATCTCATACGTGGATAGTTTATGGATTGATTCAATCCAAATCGAACCTTAGTATAACAAATTATTCATGGCCTATTTAATTGGTAATTTATGTCTCATATCATGAATTTTGTATGGAGTGAAAATATGTCATGTATAGATTAATGATCTCTGGACCAAAATATCTCGAAAATGATATTGATGGTTTCTTATCTTCATTAATTGATGAATTGAAAATTTTATGGGAGTAAGGTATTATGTTGTATGATTCTTATAGGAAAATATTTATAACTGCATGAAATGATAATATTAACTGTAAATAACTTCCGAAAATATGGAAATTTGTCTGGATACAGTGATAAGGGGCATAAATAGTTCCCAATTTGTTAACAATGAACTTCATATTATCAACTGCATCATGGAGAGAAAATAGTAATCATGGAACATTGAATGTTTTTGTCTATTTATCACGATTATAAAAGTTTAAAAATGGAATTAAATGGATCCCAAGAATTTGATATTTTTCTAATACATTTATCCACTAATCATAATTTTGATAGGTTGAAAAACAATGGCATGACATTTATAACACACAAAAATTTGGCAATGATAGAAATATTTTGAAGAAACATTCAATAGTTTATGAGATATAATATTAGAGATATCATGTATTCAACTATAACATTTATTTCATGCACCTAGAGAATAATATATAGGATATCTTTATTGGAACATTTTTAGATATTAAAGAAAGACTAAATATGGGTGGAAATCAAGATTAAACTTATTCTCAATGAGAATAAATTTAGATTTAGCTCCCACTTCGGATAGAAGGATAAAATTCCTACCCCCATGTTTTCATGCATTATCTGAGTTAGAAAATTAGATTCTTTCAACGTCTTCATGATATAAATGTTCCATAGAATTATTCTTCAAATGTAAAAAATTTTATATCTTTAAAGGCTTTAAAGTTGATAGGTATGAAATCTCAAGATTATAACATCATGATGCAATAGGTCTTGCCAATTTCATTGTGTGTAATATTTCTCATCTCTGTCAGAATGAATATCATGAAGGTGTGTTAATTTTTCAATTCAATTTTCAATATGTTGATTGATCTGAATGCTTTGAACAATTTGGAGAACGAATCTATTTCTATGCTCTTTCGATTGGAAATGTATTTTACACCATATTTTTTTGATATCATGGTTCATTTAATGGTTATTTATGTGTCAAAAGTAATGTTTTAAAGCCATATATATCTACATTGGATGTATCCTTTTGATATATATATGATTATATTAAAGGGGTATCATAAGAATCTATATCGTCATAAAGCCTCCATTATTGAGAAGTATATTTCTGAGGAGGATTTTGAGTGTTTTATAAGAATATTGTCTATAGGGGAGCACATTAGTTTTCCTATATCTCACCATGAATGGGATAATTATGGGATAAAGTGGATCTATGGATTCAAAGTTAAATCTTTAACAAGTGAACAGATAAAGAAGATACATTTATAAAATCTTGAATAACATAGATGATGATCAGTCATATATAGCATTTCATATTAATGTGTTGAAACAATGTTATCCAAATAATAAAGATATGTGTATTTTTAATGATCATAACAAAATATTTATTCAATGGTTTAAAGACACTGTTCTTGGTAGATCATATGCATCAGAATCATTGAACTGGTTAGTGGACGGTCCTTGTTTAAATTTGATAACATTGATCCGGTAAGAAATTAATGGATACGAATTTCATATGAAATATTAGGACAATAGAAGTTTAGTTTAGAATAATAGTGTATTGGTTTTCATTGAAGTATTTCATTTTTTTGGTGCCTAATAAAAAAACCAACTTCCACATCAAGTGCATATTATAGAGTCATTGATGATATTTTGGTGTTTGATTACATTAAATTTCATGTTCCATTATTTAACTGAAAATTGATTATTTCTAACAATACTGTTAGGCGTGTTGAATTTGGAATAAAACTAGTTAATATAAATACATAACAATAAAAATCTTATCCTTCTATAATGGAAACACATGAAAAAACAATTTCTATGTTCTTGATCAATCCGATATGTAGTGGAAAATTTTTTCACAAGGGAAAAATAGTATGTTAGTGATGATAAAATTCATGAAGATAATGATTTATGTGATATACATAATTACATCTAAAAATTAGTAGATGATATTTATAAATATTAATTAGACATGGTTTGTTTCGTATGGAATTATCTTGATGAAGGAATTTGGGAAAAAATTCCATTAGTACATTCCAAATATTTTTGGAAACATTTTTTTATTTCTCATTTACTTTTTTAAATTTCATAAAATTTTAGATATTTAAAATTTATTTTTTTATTAAATGATTTTTTATAACTAATAAGTTAAATTTATTTTTTATATTAATTTGTTTTGTTTATTTTTCCTCTTTTACCATTACTTAACTTATATATTAATTGATTCGGTTCAAAAAAAATTATTTTAAATATAATATGTTAAATAGAATAAAAAATTTTGTATAAGAGTATATTCAAAAAGTTTTTTGTGTGTAAAAAATGAATTATTAGGTTAGATCATTTTTACTATTCAAACACCATTTGTTTGTTTTCATTTATTTATTGTCATTTCATATATCATTAATGTTGTTTTCATTTTAATTAACTATAAAAAATATGAATAAAAATTTGTTAAGTTTAGTTTAGTTTACTTTTTTGTTTGATAATTTTTCATTTTTCTTAAATTAGTATGTAACCATTGGTTTTTTATATTTGTTTACTAAATTTTTGTTTCTTTGATTTGTTGGATAATGACAAATTAATAATCTGATCCACCACATACATCTAGATATGATTGTACTCATACCTCCGGGGAGGAATGTACACATGCTATTATTGATGAGCCTCATCCTTCTTTACAAGAGACATCTAATTCTATGGGGGAAAAGAAGAGTTTGAGGGTTGATAAATGTGACAGTACACATTTACCAAAATTATTAGTTTCCCACAGCAAGGACCAGAGGATATCTATAGAATTTAATGATAATGATATTCCAAGAAGTCCAAATTCAAAACACTTCATGAATTTTATAGCAATTCATTCTAAATGAAAAATTAGTATTTTTATTGAAGATTGGAGAATTTTTTACAAATTGACAAAATATCACTTGTGGGAAACCATATTTGTATGTTCATTTGTTATTATTTTACTTATCATAAATTTTTTATAGTAATACTTGTTTTCCCCCTTTCCTATTAGATGACATGTGATATACCTGATACTAAAGGATTTAAGAGGAAATGTTTATCATTTGATACTAGAACATGGATGTATTTTAAATTAACCATCAAGTAACATTTCATTTTTTGGTTTTGAAAATATCATAATCCATGTGATATATTTCCATTCATAAATGAATATACATGGAAGAAACTTTTTGAAAGTAGAATATGAAAAGAATTATTTGGTATGTGAAATGTTACATTTGTAAGTTTTTTAATATTAATGATATTATTAATGAAACATTTATTCTTAATATATAGTAATCCGAGAGATATCATCTAGATATCCAGTCTAGAAATGTATACCCTCATACATTATCTCAAGGAGGGTATACGTTATTGGATGAAAAAATGATAGCTAAAAATTTTCAACTACTGAGTGTTGAGTCATCATGTTCTACAGAGGTTGACCCTCCTTCTCCCATGCTAGACATGCAAAATGGAAGAGGTCTCACATGAGTAACAAAGGAAATATCTTACAGAAGATTCATGGGTTTTACTTGAGAGTACTGTAAGAAGTTTTCTTTATTTATTTATTTATGTTAAATAAATTCATTATATATTTCGATTCATTATATATTTTTTAAAATATTTTTTACAGGATTCTCTTGAGGAGTATAGAACACTAGGTGTCTTTATAGCTGAGGGTTGGAGGGATATTTTATCTACAGCATTGGGAAATACCAAACACATAGGTCATTTATGATGATTCCCAGAAAGTGTATCAGTTAAAAAAGGGATTCCATGTAATAAATATTCTTCAATAGAGTATGTTTAAAAAAATAGAATATTTAGAAGTTGAATTTCAATTTATTCATGTGATGATCGAGGACATGATCAGAGCTTTGATACAATCGATGTTTGCAGACATACAAGGAAAATTTCATACATTTCAATCAACTACACACCCTCCTCCAGTTACTCCCACTCCTCCACCTCCACCTGTAGACCAAACTTCTTTTTATCATACTCTTAAATCCATCCTACACATGATTCTTATTTATTGTGAGTTATATTTTGATGATCCCCAAAATAATATTGTTTCATATGGGATGATATTTTATATTTGTGATACCATTCATTATAAACAGATAGAGATGAATAATCATAAGGTCACTGTATAGGATATTATAGATAGATCAATAAGAATACATGTACATATAGATGAGGCGAGTGAATTTTTACAATGTATCAACATATTTTTAGTTTATCCATTTAGACTTCTTTGACATATTTCTATAGAGGTATGTGTATATTTTATCTTTTATTTTATTTTTCAACAAAATGATTTTTAAAATTTAAATTTATCTATATTTATCTAATTTGTATAGTAATACATTAAAGGTAAATAAATATTATATTATGAATAACAAATAAAAAGTTTTATGACTTCAGATACAAATTCAACTAGTCTTGATAGATATTTGACATATTCAAATTAAAGATAGAATTTATGGGCGTTCAATTATTATGGAACTTTTAGAAAATGATATGATATAGATTGTAACTATAGATCAGTTTGGAATCAAAATGATGCATGTTTTTTCGATGTAATTCTTAACATAAACATTTTTGTACATTTAATTTATTGAGAATTTATGCGTATGTTTGTTTTTTATTTGGTGTCATTATAACATTTTTAATGATTGTGACAAGATAGAAGTATATTTATTTATTAACCCATAATATATTTCACCTATAGGGAGGACAATGACTGATGTAGATAGAATAGTTTATATGGGTCAATGATTTCAAAAGAAAGTAGTTATTCAGTGCCAAATGATTCTTTATCTTCAAGAGTATTAAACATATATCTCAAAAAGTGTTATATATCCCTTAGCATAATAACCACTAAAATTATATTTTCTTTTATATAAATGGAAATTGGATGTTAGGTTTTTTTCCAATGGAGAAAAAAATTTACAGGCTATGTTCTATCTATGGTGAAGTGCGAGAAAATTTTATGAATGTATTGGAAACATAGTTTTTAATTATTTAATACTTATATATATTATAATAACTCTTAAATTTATTTCATTTATGTTATTTTCAAATAGATAATGGAATATCATTATAGATACAATAATAAATAAGATATCCAAGATCGTATATGTAAAAGAAAAGGTGTATTTTCATTTACAATTACTAAATTTTTGATATATTTCTTATAAATATTATTTTGAATTGCAAAAAACATTTAAAAAACATTTCATAAAAAATAAGCCATAAAAAAACTTTGATACTATTATTTAATGTTTATGTAAGAAATAATTTCAACAAGTAAAATTACAAAGTTCTAAAAGGTTATATTTCTTTATAAACATTTCCTTAAAGTTTGATTTATTTTATTCAGAATACATGTTAAATGATTTGATTTTAATTTGTATCTTTTTTATGATCCTCTCCCTTATATTTCATAAGAGTTGAGACACATAAAAATTAAATGGGAGACTCATTTAACTAGTTTTATTGGAATTTAATTTATTGGTATATATAGTATAAAATATGAAAGTTTTAATGTATGTGTGTTTTCTTTGTTATTATTTTGGTTTTTCAACTTTTTCTATTTTTTCATATTGTATTCTTGGTTTTTATTCATGTCCACTATGTAGAGGATAAATCAAAATAAAATTATTAAAAAATGTATTTTCACATTGGTTATCAAATATGCAATGTGAAAAACCATTATATATTTGTTTTTCAAATTATTTTTTTGAAATTAGTGATGTCTGTTGATGGATTTGAGTCTCGTTAATTTCATTTTATAGTTTATTTCAATATTTGGTTTATGGGGGTCTATTAGTATGGGTTTTTTATTATTCTCACCTAACCCAAAAAAGTTCTTTTTTTGGAAATACAAAAAAAAAATTGATTTTGTGGATAAAACCTTCCATATGCGGTTCTTCATAATTGATTTTTAAACAACATTTCATTTATTAAAATGATGAGGGAATAATTTTTTTATGAATTTAGTGTCATGATATTTTTCATTTTTTCTAAAAAATATCTTTCTATATATTTTTTAATAATGATATAAATATTTTATAGTTGTTTATATGCCTTTGAAGACAACCTTGTTTATAAAAATAAAATAAAAAAATTATATTTTTTGAAAGTAATTGTTTTAATTATTTTTTTATGTATCTATTTATTTATCACTCAATTGAATTTTTGATATATATCTCATATTATATGTTATGTGTTTCATAAAAAATAATCGTTGTATAAATTAATTATTTAAATATATAAAATAAATTTATTAATGAATTTATTAAAAATAATCAAAGGATTTATGTTTTAAATGAACATAAACCACTTGTTCAGTGATACCATCCAAAATAAATAAAAAACATGTGCTTCCTTTTATATAAATAATGATATATAATTATAAATTTTATTATTCACTATTTTATGTGTGTCAAATGATAATAAAAAATAATGATAAAACCTCTCTCTAGATTCTCTTCTGAACATGAATTAAAAAAATTAAAAATAATATGTCTATTGAAATCTCTTGAAATAATGATTCTAAAAATATAATACATTCCATTTGAATTTATTTGTATGGACTTAAAATCTCAAAGAGGAGTGTGAGATTAAATAAATACACATTAATAATAACCTTAAACTATAAATTGGATTGATTTAATCCCATTCAATTATATTCATCACTATTTAATATTGTTTTGACATTCAGTTGATTTCAAAAGTCATAAAATATAAGAGGTATGATAAATATTGAATTTAAAGACATAAAATTAGCTCAATATATATATATATATATATAGTTATATAAATATATATATACTTATTTTTATAATATATATATATATATAAATATATTTTTATACATATATAGAAATATTTATATATTTATTCGTATATTAATATATATTTATTCATATATTAATATATATTTATTTCTATTTATTTATATAAATTTAGATATATTATTTATCTTCATATGATTCATATATTAATATATATTTATAAGACTGGTATTAAATAAATTTATAAAATATGTTTTTTGTGTGTTTATAAATATATATATATATATATACAACACACACACACATATATATATTATATTTGTGTATATATAAGTAAAAATATATATATTAATATATATTTACATATATTATATATTAATATGTATATAAATATGTTATAATATATAAATAATATATCTCATTTTGTTAATACAGACACACGCGTTATTTAGGTATATAAATATTTTTATATTTTTATTTCAAATAAAATGGATATTATTTTCTCTTTACATAAGGCTTATATATTGAGAAATATATTTTATATTTAAATATGTTTAATTATTTATTTATAAAATTAAATTTTAATATGTGAATATATAAGAAAAATATGTATTTATTGATATATATTTGATTATAAATAAAAGTGTATTTGAAAAATGATAAAAAATTTCAAATCCATATTATCAATGTGAATGTAATACATAGGAATAAATTCAGTTCCCAATAAAAAAACTCTGATAAAAGGGGATCATGTCACAAGTTTTATTTGATTTTAATTTATTTGTCTATATATTGTAAAAAAGAAAGTTCTAATTGTATGTGTGTTTTGTTGGCTATTTTTTGTTTTTCTACTTGTTTTTTTTCATATTTTATTCTATTTTCTATTAATTTCTACTATGGATGGGAGGAATGAAAATAAATTTATCAAAAAATGTATTTTCACATCAATTATCAAATAACCAATGCGAAACCCCATTCTATATTTGTTTTTTAGGTCGGTTAATTGAAATTAGCATTGTTTGTTGATGGATTTGTGTCTTTGATATTTTCATATTATTGGTTTTTGCTATATTTAGTTTTTTGGGTGTCTATTAGGAGGGTTTTTTTATTATTCTCACTTTACCAAAAAAAAGTTCTTTTATTTTCAAATCTAGAAAAATAGGGTTTGTGTATAAAACCATACATTGGGGTTTCATCATAATGGTTATTTTAACTATATTTAATTTATTGAAATGATGAGGGAATAATTGTTTTATGAATTATGTGTAGTGCTATTTTTCATTTTTTAAACATATACTTCGATAAATTTTTTGATTATGATCTGAATGCTTTACATTTGTTTATATGAATTTGAAGAAAACCTATTTTATAAAAATATAATACACAAAATTATTATTTTTGAAAGTGATTATTTTGATTATTTTTCTTATGTGTTTAATTTTTTAGCACTCAAATAAAGGACTGATATACATATCATATTATATTTTATCTGTTTCATAAAAAATAATCTTGTTATATATTAATCATTTAAATATATAAAATAAATTTCTTAATGATTTTATTAAAAATAATCAAATATTGTATGTTTTAAATGAACATAAAACACTTGTTCGGTTATACCATCCAAAATAAATAAAACCCATGTGCTTATAAATAAAATTATCTCAATATATATATATATAGTTTTATTAATATATATATATATATATGTGTGTGTGTGTGTGTGTGTGTGTTTATTCATATATTAATATATATATATACATACATATATAGTTATATTGATATATTTTTATGTTTATTCATATATTAATATATATTTATATCTATTTATTTATATTTTTTTAGTTATATTTTTTTATTCGTATATGATTCGTATATTAATATAAACTTATAATACTGGTATTAAATACATTGATAAAATATGTTTGTGTTTGTTTATAAATAAATAAATACATATATACAACACACACACATAGTTATTATATATGTATATCTGTAAGTATAATTATATATATTTATATATATATTCATATATTATATATTAATATGTATATACATATATTAGAATATATTGATAATATATCTCATTTTGTTAATACAGACACACCCAAATAGACACATAAACTTATTATATTATTATATAAATATTCATATATTTATATTTTAAATAAAATGGACATTAGTTTTTATTTAGATAAGGCTTATATATTGAGAAATATATTTTATATGTAAATATGTCTAATTATTTATTTATAAAATTAAATTCATATGTGTGAATATATAAAAAAATATTTTTATTTTTTTATATATTTGATTATAAATAACATTAGATTTTGAAACGCAATAATATTTAAATTCCATGATATCAATATGAATGTAATACCTAGGAATAAATTTGGTCCCCACAAAATAAATGTTGATAAATGGGTACTATCAATAGTGTTTTTTTTAGCGCTCCTAAAAGTACCCTTTATCAGTGATTTTTTTAGCATTGTTAAACGGTGCCGTTGCGGATACCTATTTTGTGTTAGTACAAGAACCATTTAATAAATAGATACATCATTAAATATAATATGTTAAAAATAGTTGTAGTTAAACCATAACTATATGATTTTTAATCCTCAATGAATTATTGTATTATTACAGTGGCACCACCTTTAAATATTTTCATCCTAAAAAAAATCCACAACAAGTATGATATTTAAAGACAAATATTCTTCACTGATATTTTCATTTCAAGAAGAAAATAAATTTTATTTCTCTATAAAAAAATCAAAATTAGTAACTACGAAAAGTAGATTCTTAAATTTTGTATAAATCATTCCACAGTCTCAAGAAAAAATATCAAATAATGTTACCAATAATAATTATGAAACACAAGGATTCCAGCCCATTAAAAACTAATTATCATGGTGTATTGAAATTATAAAATCAGGTAACCCTAAATAGGTATATAGTGGAACACATGATTATTACATGATACATCCACATCTACACTCTCATATAAACTATTTCCAAAAAAATACACATTCAATTAACCACAAATCAAACAACATCCCTTGAAATATAACAATTTACACATATATATGAAAAATAATGGCTTATTAAGAAATATAGAAAGAGTAAAAATATGAAATATTCATATATTCACAAGATTCAGGTTGCTATTAATCATCCTATTTAAAATCATCAACTTAGTTATTCAATCTCAAACATATCCTCATATATACATACTAATTTATTAAATTACATGAAGTTTCACTTAGAAAATTTTTAAAAATGAGTATAATTATCATTCAATTATACCAAGGAATATTCATAAACACAAGAAGGTTAAGAGGCACATTACTATGAACCAACCTGAGTCTTCCATATACCAAACACCCCAAAAAAATTATTAAAAGGGCCAGAGGTCGTCATAAGCCCCATGGGCTGGTGAAAAGCATAAGAGGATCATAAAAACTCGGTGGGAATGATTTTTTCAAAAAATAAATAAAATTAGAGTGTTAATTTTATCAAAAATTCTACCATGATGCAAAAAAATACATTGGATTCCCATGCCAAAGAAATAATCACGCATAAAGAGATACTAATACATGAATAAAAACTCACTCTCACATTTATCCCTCTTGTAAGAAATAACCGAAATTATTCAACATCCATAACACCACATGCATAAACACTGCACATAATGAAATGGAAGGAGAAAAATTATGGATGATGCAATAAGGGATACTAAATAAAACAAAATAACCCACATACCTTTATGTGACTCTATAAGTCACCATAAAACCTCAAAACAAGCATGATCCATGAGAAATAAATAGTTTAACAATAACTTTAAATAATAATATGAACAAATATAAAGTCTCGGTTAGTATCATCCCCATTCCCCAAATATAATATTTAAAAAGGAAAAATGTTTCATTCTAGTTTAAAAAATACATATTTAAAATAATTTTTTGGCGGGTGGGAACATGAAGTATAAATATTATGTCTAATCAGTTTTTTAAAACTTAGACTTTATTTTTATTAAATGAATTAATCACTTTGAAAAGATTTTATTAGACTACACCTCTTTAAACTAAATCAATAATTTTTAAAATACATATTAAAGAAGATTGATATAAATTAAAACAAGGAAATTAAAAATATGTTTTATATAAAGTCTCATTTAATTTTATAAAATATGTAATTCTTAGTGCCTAAGAAAAAGACACACACCCACATAAAAAGGATCGTCTCAATTTGTAAGGATCGTGCCCCAATTTCATAGGGTTGGTGCCTTATTTTGTTATATTGGAATATAAACAAGGAATATGAATCCCAAAGGAACAAGTATTTTATTATAATTGAAACAAGATACTTACATTATTTCAACATTACAACTTGAAATGAAAAACAACATATAAGTTTTATTAGGAACATCCACAACTATAAGTTTATCCCAACAGGTCATCCATAATAAAATTCTTTATGTCCTGAGAAAATGAAACATAATAAAGGGGTGATCTCAAATGCTCAGTAACTGTAATTAAATAAGTGGAAAATAACATAAAATTATACTTTATTCATGGTTAATAATTAAAAACATATTCCTTTATCAATAAACATGAACACATTATGGTAGAAATAAGAGCTAAAAAATTCAATAATAAAACATAATCATGGGTATTCTACTCATAGAATAACCACATTAACCATAAATACTATTTTCATAACGAGTGAATGCATAATGCAGGACATCATAACCATACCGTCAAGGCCACATGCTAAGACTATTAATAACCATTTTGTAAAGGCCTTGTGCCAAGACTATAGTTTGCCTCAAAAGACCTAATGATGCACTAAGGGGATATAAAAGGCCCCACTAGACACTTAATATGTCTAATGAATTCCTAAAATGAATTGGGATAAGCATAAACAACATATACCTAAATATTGAAACTAACATATGAAACGTAAATAACATTCCCTGAACATTAATCATAAACACTAACCATTCGGAGTAACATGGTGAATGGTTTTAAGATAGAATATCCATAATAAAAATAATCATAAACCATTAAATAAAATATGTTAGATGATATAAAAATATATTAATTCCAATAATACATAATAACCAAAATGAGTATTGAAATAGATGAAGATACTCTTATAAAATGATTGAGTAATTCTTGAGATAAAAACTCTTTTATTTTGAAAAGAATGGTTCTTTTGGAAAAATCACTGTATAAAATCATAAATGAAGTAAGATAGTATTTTAATAATAATTAATAGATTTTATAAAGATAATTGTGTCAACAAAATGATTATGTAGTTTCCTTGAAAATATGTAACAATTTGTGAAATTCCCTTGAATCGGGCTTGTATATTGGAAAGAATTTTGAAACCTCCATTTAAGACATGTATCTCCCCATAAAATAAAGAAGGATTCTGGATGGTAAATATATATAGAACTCTTAGAAAAAATTTATGTGGATTAAATATTAATACATAAGAATTTCATTGAGGTATGTAGGAAATAAAATTAACCTGAATGAAAATAGAGGTTCGGGTGGAAAACCCTTACCTTAAGTCTGAATGTTCCTCTCTTGACCATATAGTCCTGGAATATGAAATTAGACTAATTAATAACATAATTTATAACCTATTAGACATTTATTTATTTTATCATAATTATTTTATGACATTTATGTCATTATTGATAAGTTATAATATTGATTTTCGTCTTTCCTGAGTGTTTGTTTTCTTGATTTTCATAATCGATTCACTTCATTCCAAGTAATGGTGTTCACTTGGAATGGATTTTAATCTCCAGAATTAAATTTTCACATTATTTATGAACAAAAATAGTTTTTAATGGTAATTAATTTCATTTTTTACATAGAATTACTATGAAACATTAGATTAAATATTAATGACAATCACATAGATTATTTTAGCGGTATTATGATTATTAGGAACTGGTTTAGTCATATGATTTAATATTATGTACTTATACTAGGTAATGAATATTAAATAAGTTATAATACATATATTATAGCATTTATAAACCATAAAATGTTTTCATGACAATTATTTAATTGGAAACAAAGGAATGAAAGTTTTTCATCCAGGAAGGTTGTAAATTGGCACCTCACGGATGAAGATTTTATTTATAAAATAAAAGAGAGAGAGTAATGATAATTATGATTATTATTAAATTAACATGAAATAATTCCAGTATATAAAAGATACTTTATTTATTATTTTCATTTGGAAAGATGAGGTGATGATAGGATAACAATAGAAAGGAACTTGAAATGAAATTGAATGAAATAGAATGTGAATTTACCTTTTGAATCCAGATCCTTGAGAATCACTTTAAGGGAAGGGTTTTTGGTATTTCGGAAAGACCAAGAGCTCTTGGAGGTGGGGATTTACTAAATAACGGTATTTGGGATTAAATTTCTGGATCTTTAAGTCTTAGAGGAGTGAAGAGAATAGGGAGTGAGGGGGTTGAGTGGATGAGAGGAGGGTTTTCCCATTATTTTACTATTTTTCCAAAGACAACCAATAGTATTGATTCTTTTGACCAAGAATATTAATATGTGAATGTGAGTTTGAAACAATTGTGCATACAGCATCCATGATTCTAGTAATAGTGAATTTAACTAATAATGTATATATATAGAAAATTTCAATATTTTACTATTCATCCAAAATTCGAGTATTTCAGAAAAATCCCAAAAAATCACTCGTACCATTTTTCAACATGTAGAATTCAAAAATCAACACCATTTATTAAAAATTATTCTTTAACAATTATTAATTTAATTTTAAAATAAAATCATAATTTATTCTAAAAATGACAATTTTAATTCTATATTAGGTTTTATATCACCTCGAAAAATTAATCAAGATCTCATTATCTTATACCCTTCAGAAAATAAAATAATAATATGATTTAATATTTATAAGGTTCATATTACTATTCATATTACTATTTATAAGGGTATGTTACTATTCAGCCAAAATTAAGTTTGTCTTATCAGACTCTAAATATCTTACTGAACACAACTGTGTAAGTCAATTTTTCCAAAATCAAATCACAGAGGTGGAAAAATTGTGTTACTAGTTAGTTTATAACAAAGTGGTGTTTTGTAGAGACTTAATATTTCATGAATTCTATATTAAATTTATTTTCAAAAACTTGGGGTGTATCATTATCCCCTCCTTACAAAAATTTCATCCTCAAAATTACCAGAATGTTACCTCACAAAGACATTTGGGTAGTCCTTCATCATAAGATCATCTGGCTCCCATGATGCCTCTTAGATTTTATAATTTTTACAAATTATCTTCACCAGATGAGTTTTCTGATTCCTCAACACTTGTTCTTGAGAGTATAGAATCTTGATAGGCTATTCACAGTAAGATATGTCAGGTTCTAATTCTATACCTTCATAAATGAGGACATGAGTTGGGTCTAGCATGTACTTTCTCATCAATGGGACATGTAATACATTTTTCACTTTAGAAAGGCTAGGTGTAATATCCAAACTATATTCAACAGCTCCAATTTTATCAGAAATTTCAAAATATCCTATGTACCTTGGGCTCAGTTTCCATTTCATCTCAATTCTTATAACACCCTTCCATAGATATACTTTTAAGAAAGCATGATCTCCCACTTAAAACTTCGAATAATTCCTTCGATTGTCAAAATTTATTTTTTGTCTATTTTGAGATTCGTTGATATTGCCTTGAATAATCTTTAGCTTCGCTGCTGTTTCCTCACAAGCATTGGTCCCACAAGCTTCCTTTCTCCAACTTCATCCCAACAAGTTGGCATACGAAATTTCTTTCCATAAAATGCTTCATATGGTGTCATTTGAATACTTGAATGGAAACTATTATAGTAAAAAAACTCCAATAAAGGTAAATATTGATCCCATATACCTTTACATTCAAGTGAACATGATCTCAACATATCTTATAATGTTTGGATCATCCTTTCTGATTTCTTGTCTATTTGTGGGTGGTAAGAAGTACTCAAACGAAGATTGGTATCCAATGATTTTTGAATAATTTTCCAGAATTTGCATGTAAATCGTTGATCACGATTAGAAAATATTGAGATAGGTGCTCCATGGAGTCTTAAAACTTCATTTTTATAGAGTTTTTCAAGATACTATAGTGGAAAATCCTCCCTTATAGTGAGAAAATGTGTAGATTTTATAAGTCGTTCCATAATTACCCATATTGCATCATTCATTCTTAGAGTTTTGGGTAATCCAGTGAAAAAATCCATGGTGATTTAATCCCCTTTCCATGTACGAATATATAGAGGTTTCGTGACTCCTCTAGGATATTTTTTTTCCCATCACTTGTTGAGAGACTAAACATATGATACATAATCAGCAATTTCCCACTTTATGGTGTCCCTTCAGTAGTGTTCCTTTAAATCTCTATACATATTAGTTCCACAAGTATGTATTTAGAAATTTGAGCTATTAGAATCATCAAATAACTCCCTTGTCATATTGGGTATATAGGGAACACATAACCTCTTCCCAAATTTCAGAATTTCATCTTCACATACAAAGTCAGTCAACATCCCATATTTCACAGATTTAACATTATTTTAAAGGTTTTAATCATCATGATAATAGATTCTAATCATTTATAATAAATATTGATGGGAAAACAATTGAAAAAGTAATGATGTTTCACCTTCTTTGATAATTAGCATGTCCATCCTTATTAGATCCATGAACATGTGATCTCTTTCAATCCTCATTTTGTTTAAAACTCCATGATCATTCCTTATCAATGCATCAACTACCTTATTTCCCTTTCCTAGGTGGTAGTCTATGAAACAATCATAATCCTTGATTACTTTGAGCCATCTCCATTGCCTCATATTGAGTTCATTCTATGAGAAAATATAATTCAGACTCTTCTGATCCAAATATATCTCACATATTTCACCTTAGATATAGTGTCTCCATATTTTTAGAGTAAATATCACAACATCTAACTCAATACCATGAGTAGTATAGTTTTTTACATGAATATTTAACAGCCATGATTCATAGGAAATAACTCGATCATTCTGTATATGGACATAACCATGTCCTTTCTTTGATTCATCACTATAGATCACAAACTCATCATTCCCCGACAGTATAGTTAGGATTAGAGCATTCACTAATCTTCACATCAATTCTTCAAAACATTCCTCACATTCTTTTTTCCATACAATCTTAACCACTTTATGGTTAATCTTGGATGTTGGGTTGGCTAAATGGGAAAAGTTCTGAACGAAACGTCGATAATAGCCTACTAAAAAAAATAAAACTACGTACCTCATTTATGTTCATTGGATTTGGTCATTCATGAACTACCTTTTTCTTTTTAGGATAAATATATATTCCATCCTTAGAGACAATGTGGCCATCAAAGAAAACTGATTGAAGCAAAAAATCACAATTTCTAAGATTCCCATATAATTCATATCTTCTAAGATTCATTAGAATAGTTCAGAAGTGATTTTCATGATCTTTATAGATTTGGGATTATACCAAGATATCAAAAATAAATACCACCATAAATTCATCAAGATATTCCTTGAAAACTCTATACATTAGATCTATGAAAATAGAGGGTGCCTTTGTATTTCAAAAAGGCATTACTATAAACTCAAAAATTCCCATACCTGGTTTGAAATTCTATTTTTGGAATGTTTTCTTTCATCACAAGAAACTGATAATATCCATATTTAAGGTAAATCTTTTCAAAATATTGAGCTCCATTAAGTTGATGAAATAAATCATCAATGCGAGGTAAGGGATACTTGTTCTTTATTTTATAGCATTGATCTCCCTATAGTAAATGCACAACCTCATAGATCCATTGTTTTCTTAACGAAAATAACAAGGTCTCCCCGTAGAGAAACACTATGTAAAATAATTCCATTTTCAATCAATTCCTCTAGTTTTTTTAGATCCACTAATTACATAGTGGACATTATAGAAGGGGTCTTTGATATGGGCCTTCAATTTGGAATTAAGTCAATGGAAAACTCAGTTTCCCACTATGGATGATGCCAAGGTAAATCCTTTGGAAGGACATAAACATATTATTGTACAATATGTACATCCACTATTTTGACATTATTTTCCCCACCCATAGTTATTACATTCCCTTACTCCCCAATAATTTAATTTTGTAGATCTACTGGGAGTGGATCGAGATGGGAATCAGATGGTGTATTTTTTCCCTAAAGATAATGGATTCCACATCATCCTTAAAAATTGTAACCTTCTTTTTATTACAATAAATTTTCACATCATGGTTAAAAATCCAATCCATAGAGAGGATTATATCAAATTCAATCATGGGTATGACCATAAAATCAGCAGATAATGAACGTTTATATTCCATAATGGGGACTTCCTGACACAATATTTTTACAATGATACATCCCTTGAGAGTTTTGAATAACAACACCCCTGTAAAATCAAATTGGAAGTATCTAATTTTAAGGGAAAACTATGAAGATATGAAAGAATGTGATGATCTAGAATCAAATAAATCATTAACTATATTCGAGGAAATTATTAAATTACTTGCCCCCACATCATGAAGAGATTCAACCTCCACAATTATGACCACATAATATTGGCCTTGATCCCATGGATTTCTTTGGTGAATGATTCCATGATTATTAGCACATTCATGTGAATAATGTCCCATCATCTTTCAATTTTAACATTGAATATTTTTAGCCTCATTATTCCCCTTACAATCCCGAGATAGGGGGCCTTTTTCTACACACTTTTAACAGAATCCCATTCCCTTCAAGAAAGTGACATGGTGTTTCTTCCCATAATTTCTGCAAGATGGAAGCTCAACTCTTCCCTTCTTCTCCATTTCCTCATTTCCATTTCTAACGTTTTTGGAAACCCTCTTCTTCTCTTGTTTTCCATTAATGTCATAAGACATAGAAATTTTATTTTTCGTATTGATAGCACTTGAGACTATTTCTTCATATGATGAGAAACATTAGGAAACTAGTGCCCTTTGGATGAATGATATTAAACCATTAAAGAATCGATCAATATTTCTCTTTGGATTACGTATGTAATCTGCGTCATATCTTGCTAACCTTGTGAAGTTAGCTTCAAAAAATTCTACATTTTTATTCTCCTTTTACCTCAGATTCAGTAATTTCTTTTCCATATCCACTCATTGTTCATGGGGAAAATAATTATATAGGAATATTTCCATAAAATCCCTCCATTCCATATCTTCTATTTCTTCCCTCTTCTTTGTGTTTTGGATTAACGACCACCAATAATCTGTATCTCCTAAAAGACGATAAACTACCATGAAAACCTACTCTATTTCAATACATACCAACATGAGGAATATATTCTATTGTGAACCTATCCACTACTCATTTAAAAATTGGTTTTTATTTCCATTGAATAATAGAGGTTGTTGTCACATAATGTGATCTAACATAGCTCCTCCACATTGTGGATCAGTGTCACGACCTATCCCAGTGGGGCCCATGTAACGACCCAAAGTTTTTCAATGGAAATTCACTTCTTATATTTATGTCATAAAATAAAATAAAAACACAAAATAATGAACTAATAAGTGATAAGTGACCTTTAAACATAATTTTTTCACTCTTATGTTTGGAAGTTTGAAAATCCGACATACACGGTTGTGTTCAAGATGATTTTTGAATTCTAATGAAACAAAAATAAATTTTGGTGAATAGTGACCAACCCTTAGGAATAGTAACATAACCTTATGAATATTAATATGACCCTTATGAATAGTAAATCATCCCACATAATAGTAACATTACCTATGAATAATAAAGTAAAATTTAGACATCTTAGAATGTGACAATTTGACCTTAGTAAAAGTTTTTTTTGTATTTTATAAGTCCTAAATAATTAATTATAATTAATTAATTAATTTAAAAGAATATTATTTCCTTGAAATGTATTCATAAATTATTAAATCTATATCTTATAGTTTTTAGATAATTTTATAAGACCCTACGTAATTTTTGAAAGCAGTATAAAATCAGTTTTAATCTTAAAAACTATTTTTAAAGTAAATTATGATTTTAATTAAATATTAAATTAATAATATTTATAAAATTATTCATGAAAAATGGACTTCATTTTTGGAAATGGTTGGGTTAACGTTTTGGGATTTTCTTGAGATACTTGAATTTTTGATGAATAGTAAAATACCGTAATTTACAAAATAACCTAAATAAGGTAATTATTGGGTCATGTGTGATGTCCTGTTGATGTAAGCCCACTTGGTTTGGGATTACATTATAAAATTAAAATTATTGGTCATTCAAGACTTACTATTCCTTGTCTTGTGGGGAAATAATAAACTAATCAATTTTATATTAAGGAAACCCCTCTCCCCTCCACTATAAAAGCCACCCTTCACTCCCTCATTTCCTCACACCTCTCAAGTTCAAAGCCTTCTCTAAACTCTGCCAAAAAACCTTCCCTATCCCATCCCCCACGTCCAAAAGCTGAAGGTATCATCAAAATACCAACACTAGCTTCCTTAAGGAGGATCTCAAGAGGAAGATTTAAAAGGTAATTTCCTTCCCTCTTCTCCTTTAATTTCCTTTCAAGTTCAAGTTCCTTTCTTGATCTCTCCCCACCTATATTTATACAAATTGTTTTTTAACTCCAGTATTATACATATAATATAATTTTATGATTCTAATGGGATATTATATCACCCCAAACCCTTTCCCTCTTCCTTTTATTTTATTAAAGAGAACGTTGTTCATGAGGTGTTAATTTATCACCTTCAAAAACGACATGCTCTCTTCTTCCATTTCTACCTTAAGATCTGTTCATGAAACCATTTTTATGGTTGAACCAGAATATTTTATATGTATTATGTTCTATTTTAAGTTCTGGGGAAAACCTATGTCCATATAACTAAGTGAAAAGTTAAAACAAGTTCGTTGTGATCCAAAAACTGCTCAAATTAACCCAAATAACCATCATTAAATTCTTATCTAATGATTCCTCCACATGGATCTAATATAATTCATTATAAAATCATTAAAGCTAATTTAATATAATTAATAACATGTAATATTAGTTCTGTATGTTTACCCATGATCTACCCAAACATCAATTTAAGAATACAAGTGAACCACTCAAGAAAAACCATGAAAACGAACATCGCCGAACAATGTTTTTAAACTCTATAAGTCATCCAAAGGAACATATTATGAAATTATGAAACCAGAATGAACCCCATTAATTTATAAAAGCTTATTTAATTTCTAATTAGTGAATATAATTTCATTTTACAGGACATTAAAGAGAAGGAGGCATTCGAGTACAAGGTAAGGGGAAATTCTTTAACCCAACTTTCATCCTTCGGGTTCTACCTCATCCACTCCATTTTTGATATGGTCACTCCTTAATGATAATTCCTTCATCTTTTTACTTCCTTTTCTCGGATATACATGTTTTATACTGAAGTTTATGTCAATCCAAATGTTTTCTGAAAGAACTCTTCTCTTAAGAACTCAACTTTTACCTCTCATTCAAGGTTGATGATTCTTGTATCAAGTATGTTGTTCCCTCTTTATTTTGGGAACCCAAAGTTTATGAATGTGTTATTATGATATGAAACCCATTCCTTTTCATGGGTTAGTTATGTTCATTTATGTTATATGTTCATTGTGGCATGCATGGTAAATGATAATGTTATGATGTGACGGGTGCACCCAAATTATATAGCACAATATGAATGTTTAAATGTGACGAGTGCACCCAGAATTATATAGCGCTCTAATGCATTGGGTAAAGTGATGAATCTCATGAGTAAATTTGAAATGATGTGTGAACAAGATTATATCTTGAAATGTGGCCATGCTTAAAAATGATACATCATGTCTTAGTGGATAGATAAGAACATTATAGCATGGGGTGAGAATAATCATGACATAGGAAAATGATCATGAACATGAGAGGAGCATAAATAAAAGACTTGAAATGTGGAAATGCATAAAAATGAAACATCATGTGTTAGTGGTTAACTACCACACATATTTGTGAACCTAGATAGAATCTTTTTCACACATCATTTCACATTTACTCATGATATTCATCACTTTACCCAATGCATTGGAGCGCTATATAATTCTGGGCGCACCCGTCACATTTAAATATTCATACTGCGCTATATAATTCTGGGCGCACCTGTCACATCATAACATTATAATTTATCATGCATGCCACAATGAACATATAACATAAATGAAAATAAATAACCCATGAAAAGGAATGGGTTTCATATCATAATAACACATTCATAATCTTTGGGTTCCCAAAATAAAGAGGGAACAATATACTTGATACACGAATCATCAACCACGAATGAGAGGTAAAAGTTGAGTTCTTAAGAGAATAGTTCTTTTGAAAAACATTTGGATTGACATAAACTTCATTATAAAACATGTATACCCCAGAAAAGGAAAGACAAATATGAACAAATGATCTTTAAGGAGTGACCATATCAAAAATGGAGTGAAAGAGGTAGAACCTGAAGGATGAAAGTTGGGTTTGAGAATTTCCCCTTACCGTGTACTTGAATGCATCCATCTCTTTAATTTCGTGTATAATGACATTATATTCATTAAGTTATAAATTCTATAAAATTTTATACATTAATAGGGTTCATTCTGGTTTCATTATTTCATATTATGTTCCTTTGGATGACTTATAGAGTTTAAAAACATTGTTCGGGGATGTTTGTTTTCATGGTTTTCTTGAGTGGTTCACTTGTATTCTTAAATTGAAGTTTGGGTAGATCATGGGTAAACATACAGAACTAATATTACATGTTATTAATGATATTACAGGATATTTAATGGTTTTATAATCAATTATATTAGATCAATCTATACGAATCATTAGATAAGAAGTTAATGATGGTCATTTGGGTTAATTTTAGTGGTTTTTGGATCACAATGAATTTGTTTTAACTTTTCACTTAGTAATATGTACATAAGTTATCTACAGAACATAAAATAGAACATAATACATATAAAATATTCTGGTTCAACCATAAAAATGGTTTCATGACCAGATCTGATGGTAGAAATGAAGAAGAGAGCATGTCATTTTTGAAGGTGATAAATTAACACCTCATGAACAACGTTCTCTTTAATAAAATGAAAGGAAGAGTGAAAGGGTGTGGGGTGATATAATATCCCCTTAGAATCATAAAATTATACTATATGTATAATATTGGAGTTACAAAACAATTTGGATGAATCTAGGCGGGGAGAGATCAAGAAAGGAACTTGAACTTGAAAGGAAATTAAAGGAGAAGTGGGAGAGAAATTACCTCCAGAATCTTCCTCTTGATATCCTCCTTAAGGAAGCTATTATTGATCTTCTGATGAGACCAGAAGGTTTTGGATGTGGGGGAGGGGCTAGAGAAGGTGTTTGGGCAGAGTTTAGATAAGGCTTGGAGCTTGATAGGTGTGAGGAAATGAGGGAGTGAAGGGTGGATTTTAT
Source organism: Viscum album (assembly GCA_963277665.1). Taxonomy (NCBI): domain Eukaryota; kingdom Viridiplantae; phylum Streptophyta; class Magnoliopsida; order Santalales; family Viscaceae; genus Viscum; species Viscum album. The sequence continues at coordinate 790,574,685 of OY728162.1, read as the reverse complement.
AGTGTTCATCATTGTCTTTCCTTTTCTGGGATATACATATTTTCTAATGAAGTTTATGTCAATCCAAATGTTTTCCGAAAGAACTCTTCTCTTAATAACTCAACTTTTACCTCTCATTCAAGGTTGATGGTTCTTGTATCAAGTATGTTGTTCCCTATTTCTTTTGGGAACCCAAAGTTTAAGAATTTGTTCTTATGAGATGAAACCCATTCCTTTTCATGGGTTAGTTATGTTCTTTTATGTTATATGTTCATTGTGGCATGTATGATAAATGATAATGTTATGATGTGACGGGTGCGCTCGAAATTATATAGCGTAAAATGAATGTTTAAATGTTACAGGTGTGCCCGGAATTATATAGCTCTCCAATGCATTGGGTAAAGTGATGAATATCATGAGTAAATTTGAAATGATGTGTGAACAAGATTATATCTATATTACAAGTATGTGTGGTAGTTAACCACTAATATGTGATATTTCATTTTTATGCATTGCCACATTTCAAGTCCTTTATTTATGCTCCTCTCATGTTCATGATCTTTTGCCGATGTCATGATTATGCTAACCCCATGCTATATTGTTCTTATAATAGTATTACACATTGAGGATCCAAAGGTTTAGTGTCTTTGGAAAACTAGGACCACACATAACAAATACAACATCAACCATAAACATTTATTTAATTTATTCTTCACTAGATTCTTAGTGGAACTTGTCCTCTCCTTAGTACATATAGACACCTGAGGATATACATCATAAAGGGTGAGCTAGAAGCCCAATAAGAGTATATATAATAACAATATAGCATGGGGTGATCATAATCACGACATAGGCAAAAGATCATGAACATGAGAGGAGCATAAATAAAAGACTTGAAATGTGGCAATGCATAAAAATGAAACATCATGTCTTAGTAATTAAATTCCACAAATATTTGTGGACCAATATAGCATCTTGTTCACAAATAATTTCACATTTACTCATGAGATTCATCACTTTACCCAATGAATTTGAGCGCTATATAATTCCAGGCGCACCTGTCACATTTAAACATTCATATTGCGCTATATAATTCCGGGTGCACCCGTCACATCATAACATTATCATTCATAAAGCATGCCACAATGAACATATAAAAAAAATGAACATAACTAACCCATGAAAAGGAATGGGTTTCATATCATAATAACACATTCATAAACTTTGGGTTCCCAAAATAAATAGGGAACAACATACTTGATAAAAGAATCATCAACCTTGAATGAGAGGTAAAAGTTGAGTTCTTAAGAGAAGAGTTCTTTCGGAAAACATTTGGATTGACATAAACTTCAGTATAAAACATGTATATCCCAGAAAAGTAAAGACAAAGATGAATAAATGATCTTTAAGGAGTGACCATATCAAAAATGGAGTTAAAGAGGTAGAACCCGAAGGATGAAAGTTGGGTTTGAGAATTTCCCCTTACCTTGTACTCGAATGCCTCCTTCTCTTTAATGTCCTATAAAATGAAATTATATTCACTAATTATAAATTACATAAGATTTTATAAATTAATAGGGTTCATTATGGTTTCATCATTTCATATTATGTTCCTTTGGATGACTTATAAAGTTTAAAAACATTGTTCGGGGATGTTCGTTTTCATGGTTTTTCTTGAGTGGTTCACTTGTATTCTTAAATTGATGTTTGGGTAGATCATGGGTAAACATACAGAACTAATATTACATGTTATTAATGATATTAAATTATCTTTAATGATTTTATAATTAATTATATTAGATCCATGTGTAGGAATCATTAGATAAGAATTTAATGATGGTTATTTGGGTTAATTTGAGCGGTTTTTTTGGATCACAATGAACTTGTTTTAACTTTTCACTTAGTAATATGGCCATAGGTTATCTCCAGAACATAAAATAGAAAATAATAAATATAAAATATTCTGTTTCAACCATAAAAATGGTTTCATGACCAGATATGAAGGTAGAAATGGAAGAAGATATCATGTCGTTTTTGAAGGTGATAAATTAACACCTCATGAACAACGTTCTCTTTAATAAAATAAAAGTAAGAGGGAAAGGGTTTGGGGTGATATAATATCCCATTAGAATCATAAAATTACAGAATATATTTAATAATAGAGTTAAAAACAATTTTTATGAATATATGTGGGGATATATCAAGAAAGGAACTTGAACTTGAAAGGAAATTAAAGGAGAAGAGGGAAGGAAATTAACTCTTAAATCTTCCTCTTGAGATCCTCCTTAAGGAAGCTAGTATTGGTCTTTTGATGAGACCATATGATTTTTGACGTGGGGTACGGGATAGGGAAGGTTTTTTGGCAGAGTTTAGAGAAGGATTTGAGCTTGAGAGGTGTGAGGAAATGGGGGAGTGAAGGGTGGCTTTTATAGTGGAGGGGAGAGGGGTTTCCTTAATATAAAATTGATTAGTTTATTATTTCCCCACAAGACAAGGAATAGTAAGTCTTGAAAAACCACGTATAGTAATTTTATAATGTAATCCCGAACCAAGTGTGCTTACATCAGTAGGACATCACACATGACCCAATAATTACCTTATTTAGCTTATTTTGTAAATTACAGTATTTCGCTATTCATCAAAAATTCAAGTATCTCAGAAAAATCCCAAAACATTACCCCAACCATTTTTTGACATGTAGAATCCAAAAATGAAGTCCATTTTTCAAGAATAATTTTCTAATTATTCTTAATTTGATATTTAATTAAAATCATAATTTACTTTAAAAACAGTTTTTAAGATTAAAACTGATTTTATACTGCTTTCAAAAATTACGTAGGGTCTTATAAAATTATCTAAAAACTATAATACATAGATTCAATAATTTATGAATACGTTTCAGGGAAATAAATAATCTTTTAAATTAATTAATTAACTATAAATAATTATTTAGGACTTATAAAATACAAAAAAAACTTTTTCTAAGGTCAAATTGTCACTTTCTAAGATGTCTAAATTTTATTTTATTATTCATATGTAATGTTACTCTTTTGTTGGATGATTTACTATTCATAAGGGTCATATTACTATTCATAAGGGTATGTTACTATTCCTATGGGTAGTTCACTATTCACCAAAATTTATTTTTATTTCATTAGACTCCAAAAATCATCTTGAACACAACCATGTATGTCAGATTTTCAAAATTCCAAATATAGGAGTGACAAAATTATGTTTAAAGGTCACTTGTCACTTAGTAGTTCATTATTTTGTATTTTTATTTTATTTTATGGCATAAATATAAGAAGGGAATTTCCATTGAAAAACTTTGGGTTGTTACATTCTTCCCCCCTTAAGAAATTTCACCCCTGAAATTTAACTTTACACAAAAAGGTGAGGGTACTTCTCCTTCATAGCCTCTTCTGGTTCCCAAGATACTTCCTCAAACTTATAGTTCCTTCACAACACTTTGACAAGATGGGTTCTCTTGTTGCGTAGATCCATATCACTTCGGTCCAGAATCGTTACTGGCTGCTCCTCATAGGAGAGATCATCTTCCAACTGCACTACCTCTGAGCTTAGTACATGTGAGGGGTCTGGTATTTACTTCCTCAGTAGTGATACATGAAACACATCATGAACTTGAGCCATATTCAGTGGAAGTTCAAGCCGATAGGCCACAGCTCCTATGTGGTCAAGGACCTCAATGGGGCCAATATACATTGGTCTTAGCTTCCCTTTATTCCACAATCACATGACTCTCTTCTATGGAGATATTCGAAGGAAGACTTTTTCTCCAATGTCAAACATCAAGTTTCTTAGGCGGTTGTCAGCATAGCTCTTTTGCCGAATTTGAGCAGCTTTGATGTGTTTCTGGATGACTTGAACCTTACCTGTCATCTCTTGAACAAGATAGGTTCCAAGAAGCTTTCTTTCTCCAACTTCATCCCAACAGGTTGGTGTTCTACACCGCTTCCCATTATGAGCTTCATACGGAGCCATCTGAATACTCGAGTGGAAGTTATTGTTGTATGAGAACTCATCCAAAGGAAGATGATGATCCCAACCACCTTTGAATTCAATAGAACAGGCTCTTAGCATATATTCAAGTGTCTAAATAGTACTTTCAGACTGGCCATCAGTTTGGGGGTGATAGGTTGTGCTAGAAATTTAATTCGGTACTCAAAGCATGTTGAAGGCTCCTCCAGAATTTAGATGCGAACCTTGGATCACGGTCAGAGACAATTGATAGTGGAACACCGTGTAGTCTCACTACTTCCTTCACATATATCTTTGCAAGTTGTTCAAGAGAGATTTCTTCCCGAATATTGATAAAATAGGTTGTCTTGGTGATTCGATCAACCACAACCCATGTCACATTATTTCCCTTTGACGTCTTCGGGAGACCCATGACAAAGTCCATAGTAACATTTTCCCATTTCCACATGGGTATATGCAATGGCTGAATCATACCTTTGGAATTTTGTCACTCAGATTTAACTTTCTGACATACCAAGCACCTTGATATATATTCTGCAATCTATTTCTTCATTTATACCACCAAAAGTGTTCTTTGAGATCATGGTACATCTTGGTGCTCCCAGGATGGATAGAGAAAGTTGAGCTATGCGCAATATCCAATAACCTCTTCTTTATCCCTGGTGATGAAGGCACACAAATCCGCATTCCAAAACGAATCACACCATCATCGTATATATGGAACTCTTGCAGCTTTCCTTCCTTTACTGCATTCACCCTCTTTTGTATCTCCACATCATCCCTTTGTGCTTCATTAATCTTCTCTTGGATGGATGGTTGTGCAATCATTTGGGCAAGGTAGGATGTATCCCCTTCCCTTATGATTCCCAAATCCGTCCTTTGCACATCCATGAATATAGGGTCTTTCTCAATCCGCAGCATGGAAAGAGTAGCAAGTTCTTTTCTACTTAGAGCATCAGCTACCTTGTTCACCTTTCCAGGATGATAGTGAGTGGAGCAATCATAATCCTTGATTATCTCTAACCATCTCCTTTGACGCATGTTGATCTCATTTTGTGTGAATATATACTTTAGGCTCTTGTGGTCGGTGTATATGTCACACTTCTCACCATAAAGGTAGTGCCGCCAGATTTTCAAGGAAAAAATCACGGCCTCCAGCTCTAGATCATGCGTCGGGTAGTTATGTTGATGGATCTTCAACTGTCGTGAGGTGTAGGCTATCACATTATCATTTTTCATGAGTACACAACCCAAGCCTTTCTTTGAAGCATCACTGTATATCACAAAACTATCTCCACTTTTCAGTAGTGTGAGTACAGGTGCAGTGATCAGCCTTCTCTTTAGCTCTTTGAAGATTACCTCACATTCTTCCGTACATACATACTTTACCCCATTCCTTGCTAACTTAGTTAGCGAGCTTGACAATCGTGAGAAGTTTCTCACAAAACATCGGTAGTACCCAGCTAATCCAAGAAAACTACGGATTTCTATGACACTAGAGTGCCTGGGCCATTCCTGAATCGCCTTTGTCTTTGAAGGATCCACAGAAATTCCCTCACTTGTGATCGCATGTCCCAAGAATGTGACTTGATTCATCCAAAAGTCACACTTTCTGAACTTGGCGTACAACTTATCCTTTCTCAATTTCGCCAACACAAGTCTTAGATGTTCTTCATGTTTCTCCCTTCTCTTGGAGTATATGAGAATATCATCGATAAAAACAACCACAAATTTTTCATGGTAATTTCTAAAGACTCTATTTATCAAATCCATGAATATTGCAGGGGAATTAGTAAGTCCTAAGGGCATCACCAAAAATTCATAGTGCCCATACCTTGTACGGAAGGCAGTCTTCTGAATATCTTCCTTCTTGTTCACTAGATTCTTAGTGGCACTTGTCCTCTCCTTAGTACATGTAGACACCTAAGGATATACATAAAAAGGGGTGAGATATAATCCCAGTAAGAGGATATATAAGAACAATATAGCATGGGGTGAGCATAATCATGACATAGGAAAAAGATCATGAACATTAGAGGAGCATAAATAAAAGACTTGAAATGTGGAAATGCATAAAAATGAAACATCATGTCTTAGTGGTTAACTACCACACATATTTGTTAACCAATATAGCATCTTGTTCACACATCATTTCACATTTACTCATGATATTCATCACTTTACCCAATGCATTGGAGAGTTATATAATTCCGGGCGCACCCGTCACATCATAACATTATCATTTATCATGCATGCCACAATGAACATATAACATAAATGAACATAACTAACCCATAAAAATTAATTTGTTTCATATCATAATAACACATTCATAAACTTTGGGTTCCCAAAATAAAGAGGGAACAACATACTTGATACAAGAATCATCAACCTTGAATGAGAGGTAAAAGTTTAGTTCTTAAGAGAAGAGTTCTTTCGGAAAACATTTGGATTGACATAAAATTAAGTATAAAACATTTATATACCATAAATGGAAAGACAAAGATGAAAAAATTATCTTTAAGGAGTGACCATATCAAAAATGGAGTGAAAGAGGTAGAACCCGAAGGATGAAAGTTGGGTTCGAGAATTTCCCCTTACCTTGTACTCGAATGCCTCCTTTTCATTAATGTCCTATATAATGACATTATATTCACTAATTAGAAATTCCAGAACCTTTTATACATTAATAGGGTTCATTATGGTTTTATTATTTCATATTATGTTCCTTTGGATGACTTATAGAGTTTAAAAACATTGTTCGGGGATGTTCGTTTTCATGGTTTTTCTTGAGTGGTTCACTTGTATTCTTAAATTGATGTTTGGGTAGATCATGGGTAAACATACAAAACTGATATTACATGTTATTAATTATATTACAGGATTTTTAATGATTTTATAATTAATTATATTAGATCCATGTGGATGAATCATTAGATAAGAATTTAATGATGGTTATTTGGGTTAATTTGAGCGGTTTTTGGATCACAACGAACTTGTTTTAACTTTTCACTTAGTAATATGGCCCTAGGTTATCTCCAGAACTTAAAATAGAACATAATACATATAAAATATTCTGTTTCAACCATAAAAATGGTTTCATGACCATATCTGAATGTAGAAATGGAAGAAGAGAGCATGTCGTTTTTGAAGGTGATAAATTAACACCTCATGAACAACGTTCTCTTTAATAAAATAAAAGGAAGAGGGAAAGGGTGTGGGGTGATATAATATCCCATTATAATCATAAAATTACATTATATGTATAATAATGGAGTTAAAAAACAATTTGGATGAATATAGGTGGGGAGAGATCAAGAAAAGAACTTGAAATTGAAAGGAAATTAAAGGAGAAGAGGGAAGGAAATTACCTCTTAAATCTTCCTCTTGAGATCCTCATTAAGGAAGCTACTATTGGTCTTTTGATGAGACCAGAAGCTTTTGACAAGGTTTAAGGGATAGGTAAGTTGTTTGGGCATAGTTTATAGAAGGATTGGATCTTGAGAGTTGTGAGGAAATGAGGGAGTGAAGGGTGGCTTTTCTAGTGGAGGGGAGAGGGGTTTCCTTAATATAAAATTGATTAGTTTCTTATTTCCCCACAAGACAAGAAATAGTAAGTCTTGAATGACAAATAATAGTAATTTTATAATGTAATCCCGAACCAAGTGGGCTTAAATCAGTAGAACATCACACATTACCCTATAATTAGCTTATTTAGCTTATTTTGTAAATTACAGTACTTCACTATTCATCAAAAATTCAAGTATCTCAGAAAAATACCAAAACTTTACCCCAACCATTTTTTGAAGTGTAGAATCCAAAAATGATTTCCATTTTTAAAAAATAATTTTTTAAATATTATTAATTTAATATTTAATTAAAATCAAAATTTACTTAAAAAACAGTTTTTAAGATTAAAACTGATTTTATAGTTCTTTCAAAAATTATGTAGTGTCTTATAAAATTATCTAAAACTATAAGACATAGATTAAATAATTTATGAATAAATTTCAGGGAAATAAATATTCTTTTAAATTAATTAATTAATTATAATTAATTATTTAGGACTTATAAAATACAAAAAAAAACTTTTACTAAGGTCAATTTGTCACTTTCTAAGATGTCTAAATTTTATTTTATTATTCATAGGTAATGTTACTCTTATGTTGGATGATTTACTATTCATAAGAGTTATATTAATATTCATAAGGGTATCTTACTATTCCTAAGGGTAGGTCACTATTCATCAAAATATATTTTTGTTTCATTAGACTCAAAAAATAATCTTGATCACAACCGTGTATGTCGGATTTTCAAAATTCCAAACATAGGAGTGACAAAATTATGTTTAAAGGTCACTTATCACTTAGTAGTTCATTATTTTGTATTTTTATTTTATTTTATGACATAAATATAATAAGGGAATTTCCGTTGAAAAACTTTGGGTCATTACATTCTTCCCCCCTTAAGAAATTTCGCCCCCGAAATTTCACTTTACATAAAAAGGTGAGGGTACTTCTCCTTCATTTCTTCTTCTAGTTCCCAAGTTGCTTCCACAAACTTATGGTTCATCCACAACACTTTGACAAGATGGGTTGTCTTGTTGCGTAGAACCTTATCACTTCGGTCCAGAATCTTTACTGGCTGCTCCTCATAGGAGAGATCATCTTCCAGCTGCACCACCTCTGAGTTTAGTACATGTGAGGGGTCTGGTATGTACTTCCTCTGTAGTGATACATGAAACACATCATGAACTTGATCATATTTGGTGGAAGTTCTAGAAGATAGGCCACAGCTCCTTTACGGTCAAGGATCTCAAAGGGGTCAATATACCTTGGACTTAACTTCCCTTTCTTCCCAAATCACATGACTCTCTTCTATAGAGATTTTATAAGGAAGACTTTATCTCTTACGTCGAACTCCAAGTCCCTTCGAAAGTTGTCAGCATAGATCTTTTTCCGACTTTGAGAATATTTGATGTGTTTTTGGACGACTTGAACCTTATCTGTCATCTCTTGAACAAGATCAGGTCCAAGCAGCTTTCTTTCTCCAACTTCATCCCAATAGGTTGGAGTTCTACATCACTTCCCATTAAGAGCTTCATACAGAGCCATTTGAATACTCGAGTGGAAGCTATTGTTTTATGAGAACTCAACCAATGGGAGATGCTGATCCAAACCACCTTTGAATTCAAGAGATCAGGCTCTTAGCATATCTTCAAGCGTCTGAATAGTCCTTTCAGATTCACCATCGGTTTCGGGGTGATAGGTCGTGATGAAATTTAATTCAGTACTCAAAGCATGTTGAAGGCTCCTCCATAATTTAGATGTGAACCTTGGATCATGGTCAGAGACAATTGAGAGTGTAACACTGTGCAGTATCATGAGTTCCTTCACATATATCCTTTGAAGTTGATCAAGAGAGAGGTCTTCCCGAATAGCGATAAAATGGGCAGTCTTAGTGAGTCGGTCAACTACAACCCATATCGCATTATTTCCCTTCGACGTCTTCGAGAGGCCTGTGACAAAGTCCATAGTAACATTTTCCCATTTCCACATGGGTATAGGCAATGGCTGCATCGTACCTTTGGACTTTTGTCGCTCAGCATTAACTTGCTGATATACCAAGCATCTTGATATATATTCTGCAATCTCCTTCTTCATTTTATCCCACCATAAGTGTTCTCGGAGATCATGGTACATCTTGGTACTCTCAGAATGGATAGAGAAAGTTGAGATATGTGCATTATCAAATAGATCCTTCTTTATCCTGGGTGATGAAGGCACACAAAGTCGCATTTCAAACCGAATCACACCATCACCATCGATATGGAACTCTTGCATCTTTCCTTCCTTTACTGCATTCACCCTCTTTTGTATCTCCACATCATCCCTTTGTGCTTCCTTAATCTTCTCTTGGATGGATGGTTGCACAATCATTTGGGCAAGGTTGGATGTATCCCCTTCCATTATGATATCCAAATCCATCCTTTGCATATCCAAGAATATAGGGTCTTTCTCAATCCATGGCATGGAAAGAGTAGCAGGTTCTTTTCTGCTTAGAGCATCATCTACCATGTTCACCTTTCCAGGATGATAGTTAATAGGGCAATCATAATCCTTGATTAGCTCTAACCATCTCCTTTGACGCATGTTGAGCTCCTTTTGTGTGAATATATACTTTAGGCTCTTGTGGTCGGTGTATATGTCACACTTCTCACCATAAAGGTAGTAGCTCCAGATTTTCAAGGCAAAAATCATGGCCGCCAGCTCTAGATCATGCGTTGGGTAGTTTTGCTCATGGATATTCAACTGTCGTGAGGCGTAGGCTATCACATTATCATTTTTCATGAGTACACAACCCAAGCCTTTCTTTGATTCATCACTTTATATCACAAAACTTTCTCCACTTTTCGATAGTGTGAGTACAGGTGCAGTGATCAGCCTTCTCTTTATCTCCTTGAAGCTTCCATCACATTCTTCCATCCATACATACTTTACCCCTTTTCTTGTTAACTTAGTTATCGGTCTTGACAGTCATGACAAGTTTCTCACAAAATGTCGGTAGTACCCAGCTAATCTAAGAAAACTACGAATTTCTGTGACACTAGAGGGCCTGGGCCATTCCTCAATTGCCTTTGTCTTTGATGGGTCCACAGAAATTCCCTCACTTGTGATCACATGTCCCATGAATTTTACTTGATTCATCCAAAAGTCACACTTGCTGAACTTGGCGTACAACTTATCCTTTCTCAATATCTCCAACACAAGTCTTAGATGTTCTTCATGTTCCTCCTTTCTCTTGGAGTAGATGATAATATCATCGATAAACACAACCAAAAATTTGTCTAGGTAATGTCTAATGACTCTATTCATCAAATCCATGAAGATTTCAGGGTAATTAGTAAGTCCAAAGGGCATCACCAAAAACTCATAGTGCCTATACCTTGTACGGAAGGCAGTCTTCTGAATATCTTCTTTATTTACCTTTACTTGATGATATCCAGAACGAAGATCGAAAGGTTTGAGGCTACCATTGCCTATACCCATGTGGAAATGGTAAAATGTTACTATGGACGTTTTTATGGGTCTCCCGAAGACGTCAAAGGGAAATAATGCGATATGGGTTGTGGTTGATCGACTCACCAAGACTGCCCATTTTATCGCTATTCGGGAGTACCTCTCTCTTGAACAACTTGCAAAGATATATGTGAAGGAAGTAGTGAGACTGCACAGTGTTCCACTCTCAATTGTCTCTGACCATGATCCAAGGTTCACATCTAAATTCTGGAGGAGCCTTCAACATGCTTTGAGTACAAAATTAAATTTCAGCATGGCCTATCACCCCCAAACTAACGACCAATATGAAAGGACTATTCAGATGCATGAAGATACGCTAAGAGCCTGCTCTCTTGAATTAAAAGGTGATTGGGATCAGAATCTCCCATTGGTTGAGTTCTCTTACAACAATAGCTTCCACTCGAGTATTCTGATGGCTCCGTATAAAGCTCATTATGGGAAGCGGTGTAGAACTTTAACCTGTTGGGATGAAGTAGGAGAAAGAAAGCTTCTTGGACCTGATCCTGTTCAAGAGATGATAGGTAATGTTCAAGTTATCCAGAAACACATCAAAGCTACCAAAGTCGGCAAAAGAGCTATGCTGACAACCGTTGAAGGGACTTAGAGTTTGACGTTGGAGAAAAAGACTTCCTCTGAATATCTCCATGGAAGAGAGTAATGTGATTCGGGAAGAAAGAGAAGCTAAGCCCAAGGTATATTGGCCCCTTTGAGGTATGTGACCGCATAGGAGCTGTGTCCTATCAGCTTGCACTTCCACCTAATATGGAACAAGTTCATGATGTGTTTCATGTATCACTACTGAGGAAGTACATACCAGACCCCTCACATGTATGAAACTCAAAGGTGGTGCAGCTGGAAGATGATCTCTCCTATGAGGAGCAGACAGTAAAGATTCTGGACCGAAGTGATAAGGTTATACGCAACAAGACAACCCATCTTGTCAAAGTGTTGTGGAGAAACCATAAGTTTGAGGAAACAACTTGGGAACCAGAAGAGGCAATGAGGAGAAGTACCCTCACCTTTTTATGTAAAGTGAAATTTCGGGGGTGAAATTTCTTAAGGGGGGAAGAATGTTACGACCCAATGTTTTTCAATGGAAAATTCCCTTCTTATATTTATGTAATAAAAAACACAAAATAATGAACTACTAAGTGATAAGTGACCTTTAAACATAATTTTGTCACTCCTATGTTTGGAATTTTAAAAATCTGACATACACGGTTGTGTTCAAGGTGGTTTTTAGAGTCTAATGAAACAAAAATAATTTTTGGTGAATAGTAACCTACCCTTAGGAATAGTAACATACCCATATGAATAGTAATATGACCCTTATGAATAGTAAATCATCCAACATAAGAGTAACATTACCTATGAATAATAAAATAAAATTTAGACATCTTAGAAATTGATAATTTGACCTTAGTAAACGTTTTTGGTATTTTATAAGTCATAAATAATTAATTACAATTAATTAATTAATTTAAAAGGATATTTATCTCCCTGGAATTTATTCATAAATTATTTAATCAATGTCTAATTGTTTTTAGATAATTTTATAAGACCCTACGTAATTTTTGAAAGCACCATAAAATCAGTTTTAATCTTAAAAACTGTTTTTTAAGTAAATTATGATTTTAATTAAATATTAAAGTAATAATATTTTGAAAATTATTCTTGAAAAATGGACTTCATTTTTGGATTATACACATTTAAAAATTTTTGGGGTAATGTTTTGGGATTTTTCTGAGATACTTAAATTTTTGATGAATAGTGAAATACTGTAATTTACAAAATAAGCAAAATAAGGTAATTATTGGGTCATGTGTGATGTCCTACTGATGTAAGCCCACTTGGTTAGGGATTACATTATAAAATTACTATTTTTGGTCATTCAAGACTTACTATTTCTTGTATTGTGGGGAAATAATAAACTAATCAATTTTATATTAAGGAAACCCCTCTCCCCTCCACTATAAAAGCCACCCTTCACTCCCTCATTTCCTCACACCTATCAAGCTCCAAGCCTTCTCTAAACTCTGCCCAAACTCCTTACCAAGCCCCTCCCCCACATCCGAAATCTTTTGGTCTCATCAGAAGACCAAGACTAGCTTCCTTAAGGAGGATCTCAAGAGGAAGATTCTAGAGGTAATTTCTCTCCCTCTTCTCCTTTAATTTCCTGTCAAGTTCAAGTTCCTTTCTTGATCTCTCCCCACCTATATTAATCCAAATTGTTTTGTAACTCCATTATTATACATATACTGTAATTTTATGATTCTATGGTGATATTATATCACCCCACCCCCTTTCCCTCTTCCTTTTATTTTATTAAAGAGAACGTTGTTCATGAGGTGTTAATTTATCACCTTCCAAAACGACATGCTCTCTTCTTCTATTTCTACCTTCCGATCTGGTCATGAAACCATTTTTAAGGTTGAACCAGAATATTTTATATGTATTATGTTCTATTTTAAGTTCTGGAGATAACCTATAGCCATATTACTAAGTGAAAATTTAAAACAAGTTCGTTGTGATCCAAAAACCGATCAAATTAACCCAAATAACCATCATTAAATTCTTATCTAATGATTCGTCCACATGGATCTAATATAATTCATTATAAAATATTTAAATCTCATGTAATATCATTAATAACATGTAATATCAGTTCTTTATGTTTACCCATGATCTACCCAACCATCAATTTAAGAATACAAGTGAACCACTCAAGAAAAACCATGAAAACGAACATCCCCAAACAATGTTTTTAAACTCTATAAGTCATCCAAAGGAACATAATATGAAATAATGAAACCATAATGAACCCTATTAAAGTATAAAAGGTTCTGGAATTTCTAATTAATTAATATAATGTCATTATACAGGACATTAAAGAGAAGGAGGCATTCGAGTACAAGGTAAGGGGAAATTCTCGAACCCAACATTCATCCTTCGGGTTCTACCTCTTTCACTCCATTTTTGATATGGTCACTCCTTAAATATCATTTGTTCATCATCTTATTTCCTTTTCTGGGATATAAATGTTTTCTAATGAAGTTTATGTCAATCCAAATGTTTTCTAAAAGAACTCTTCTCTTAAGAACTCAAGTTTTACCTCTCATTCAAGGTTGATGGTTCTTGTATCAAATATGTTGTTCCCTCTTTCTTTTGGTAACCCAAATTTTATGAATATGTTCTTATGAGATGAAACTCATTCATTTTTAGGGATTAGTTATGTTCATTTATGTTATATGTTCATTATGGCATGCATGATAAATGATAATGTTATGATGTGATGGGTGCGCCTGGAATTATATAGCGCAATATGAATGTTTAAATGTGATGGGTGCGCCCAGAATTATATAGTGCTCCAATGCATTGGTTAAAGTGATGAATCTCATGAGTAAATGTGAAATGATGTGTGTACAAGATGCTAGCTTGGTTCACAAGTATGTGTGGTAGTTAACCACTTAGACATGATGTTTCATTTTTATGCATTTCCACATTTCAATTCTTTTATTTATGCTCCTCTCATGTTCCTGATCTTTTTCTTATGTCATGATTACACTCACCCCATGCTATATTGTTCGTTTTCATGGTTTTCTTGAGTGGTACACTTGTATTCTTAAATTAATGTTTGGGTAGATCATGGGTAAACATCCAGAACTGATATTACGTGTTATTTTTGATATTACAGGAGCTTTAATGATTTTATAATAAATTATATTAGATCCATGTGGACGAATCATTAGATAAGAATTTAATGATGGTTATTTGGGTTAATTTGAGCGGTTTTTGGATCACAACGAACTTATTTTAACTTTTCACTAAGTAATATGGCCATAGGTTATTTCCACAAGATAAAATAGAATATATTATATATAAAATATTCTGTTTCAACCATAAAAATGGTTTCATGACCAGATCTGAAGGTAGAAATGTAAGAAGAGAGCATGTCATTTTTGAAGGTGATAAATTAACACCTCATGAACAACGTTCTCTTTAATAAAATAAAAGGAAGATGGAAAGGGGATGGGTGATATAATATCCCCTTAGAATCATAAAATTACAGTATATGTATAATACTGGAGTTACAAAACAAATTGGATGAATATAGGTGCGGAGACATCAAGAAAGGAACTTGAACTTGAAAGGAAATTAAAGGAGAAGAGGGAGAGAAATTACCTCTAGAATCTTCGTCTTGAGATCCTCTTTCAGGAAGATAGTCTTGGTCTTATTATGAGACCAGAAGACTTTGGATGGGGGGGGAGGGGCTAGGGAAGGTGTTTGGGAAGATTTTAGAGAAGGCTTGGATCTTGAGAGGTGTGAGGAAAAGAGGGAGTGAAGGGTGGCATTTATAGTGGAGGAGAGAGGGGTTTCCTTAATATAAAATTGATTAGTTTATTAATTTCACCTAAGACAAGGAATTGTGAGTCTTGAAAGACCAAGAATAGTAATTTTATAATGTAATCCCGAAACAAGTGGGCTTACATCAGCAGAACATCACACATGACCCTATAATTAGCTTATTTAGCTTATTTTGTAAATTACGGTATTTCACTATTCATCAAAAATTCAAGTATCTCAGAAAAAGACCAAAAATTTACCCCAACCATTTTTCAACGTGTAGAATCCATAAATGAAGTCCATTTTTCAAAAATAATTTTCTAAATATTATTAATATAATATTTAATTAAAATCATAATTTACATAAAAACAGTTTTTAAGATTAAAACA
This sequence comes from Viscum album, assembly GCA_963277665.1. Classification (NCBI taxonomy): domain Eukaryota; kingdom Viridiplantae; phylum Streptophyta; class Magnoliopsida; order Santalales; family Viscaceae; genus Viscum; species Viscum album. Next base: position 790,558,894 of record OY728162.1, on the reverse strand, counting down.
GATTTTATGGTGCTTTCAAAAATTATGTAGGGTCTTATAAAATTATCTAAAAACTATTATACATTGATTCAATAATTTATGAATACATTACAGGGAGATAAATATTCTTTTAAATTAATTAATTAATTATAATTAATTATTTATGACTTATAAAATACCAAAAACGTTTACTAAGGTCAAATTATCACTTTCTAAGATGTCTAAATTTTATTTTATTATTAATAGGTAATGTTACTCTTATTTACTATTCATAAGGGTCATATTACTATTCATAAGGGTAGGTTAATATTCATAAGGGTAGGTTACTATTCACAAAAAGATATTTTTGTTTCATTAGACTCCAAAAACCATCTTGAACACAATAGTGTATGTCGGAGTTTCAAAATTCCAAACATAGGTGTGAAAAAATTATGTTTAAAGGTCACTTATCACTTAGTAGTTCATTATTTTGTGTTTTTTATGACATAAATATAAGAAGGGAATTTTCTATTGAAAAACTTTGGGTCGTTACATTCTTCCCCCCTTAAGAAATTTCACCCCCGAAATTTCACTTTACACAAAAAGGTGAGGGTACTTCTCCTTCATTGCCTTTAATTGTTCCCAGGTTGCTTCCTAAAACTTATGGTTCCTCAACAACACTTTGACAAGATGGGTTGTCTTGTTGCGTAGAACCTTATCACTTCGGTCCATAATCTTTAATGGCTGCTCCTCATGGGAGAGATCATCTTCCAGTTACACCACCTCTGAGTTTAGTACATGTGAGGGGTCTGGTATGTACTTCCTCAGTAGTGATACATGAAACACATCATGATCTTGAGCCATATTCGGTGGAAGTTCTAGACGATAGGCCACAGATCCTATGCGGTCAAGGATCCCAAAGGGGCCAATATACCTTGGACTTAACTTCCCTTTCTTCCCAAATCGCATGACTCCCCTCCATGGAGATGTTCGAAGGAAGACTTTATCTCCTATGTCGAACTCCAAGTCCCTTCGACGGTTTTCGGCATAGCTCTTTTACCAACTTTGAGCAGCTTCGATGTGTTTCTGGATGACTTGAACCTTATCTATCATCTCTTGAACAATATTGGGTCCATGAAGATTTCTTTCTCCAACTTCATCCCAACAGGTTGGAGTTCTACACCGCTTCCCATAAAGAGCTTCATACGGAGCCATCTGAATACTCGAGTGGAAGCTATTGTTGTATGAGAACTCAACCAATGGGAGATATTGATCCCAACCACCTTTGAATTCAAGAGATCAAACTCTTATCCATTCTTCAAGCGTCTGAATAGTCATTTCAGACTGGCCATCAGTTTGGGGGTGATAGGTCGTGCTGAAATTTAATTTAGTACTCAAAGCATGTTGAAGGCTCCTCCAGAATTTAGATGTGAACCTTGGATCACGGTCAGAGAAAATTGAGAGTGGAACACCGTGCTGTCTCAATAATTCCTTCACATATATCTTTGCAAGTTGTTCAAGAGAGAGGTCTTCCCGAATAGCGATAAAATGGGCAGTCTTGGTGAGTCGATCAACCACAACCCATATCGCATTATTTCCCTTTGACGTCTTCAGGATACCCATAAAAACGTCCATAGTAACATTTTCCCATTTCCACATGGGTATAGGCAATGGCTGCATCATACCTTTGGACTTTTGTCGCTCATATTTAACTTGCTGACATACCAAGAACCTTGATATATATTCCGCAATCTCCTTTTTCATGTTATCCCACCAGAAGTGTTCTCAGAGATCACGGTACATCTTGGTACTCCCATGATGGATAGAGAAAGTTGAGCTATCTACATTATCCAATAGCTCCTTCTTTATCCCGGATGATGAAGGCCCACAAAGCCACGTTCCAAACTGAATCACACCATCATCGTCGATATGGAACTCTTGTAGCTTCCCTTCCTTTACTGCATTCACCCTCTTTTGTATCTCCACAAGATCCTAAAGTATATATTCACCCAAAAGGAGCTCAACATGCGTCAAAGGAGATGGTTAGAGATAATAGAGGATTATGATTTCTCTATTCACTATCATCCTGGAAAGGCGAACAAGGTAGCTGATGCTCTAAGCAGAAAAGAACCCGCTACTCTTTCCATGGTGCGGATTGAGAAAGACCATATCTTCATGGATGTGCAAAGGATGGATTTGGGAATTTTAAGGGCAGGGGATACATCCTACCTTTCCCAAATGATTGCGTAACCATCCATCCAAGAGAATATTAAGGAAGAAAAAGGTATGATGTGGAGATACAAAAGAGGGTGAATGAAGTAAAGGAATGAAAGCTGCAAGAGTTCCATATCAACGATGATGGTGTGATTTGGTTTAGAACGCGGATTTGTGTTCCTTCATCACCCGGGATAAAGAAGGATTTATTGGATAATGTGCATAGCTCAACTTTATCTATCCATCCTGGGAGTACTAAGATGTATCGTGATCTCTGAGAACACTTCTAGCGGGATAACATGAAGAAGGAGATTGCAGAATATATATCGAGGTGCTTGGTATGTCACCAAGTTAAATCTATGCAACAAAAGTCCAAAGGTATGATGCAACCATTGCCTATACCCAGTGGAAATGGGAAAATGTTACTATGGACTTTGTCACGGGTCTCCTGAAGTTGTCAAATGGAAATAATGTGATATGGGTTGTTGTGGATCGACTCACCAAGACTGCCCATTTTATCGCTATTCGAGAAGACCTCTCCCTTGAACAACTTGCAAAGATATATGTGAAGGAAGTAGTGAGACTGCACGGTGTTCCACTCTAAATTGTCTCTGACCGTGATCGAAGGTTCACATTTAAATTCTGGAAGAGCCTTCAACATGCTTTGAGTACTGAATTAAATTTCAAAATGGACTATCACCCCCAAACTGATGGCTAGTCTAAAAGAACTATTTAGACACTTGAAGATATGCTAAGAGCCTGCTCTCTTGAATTCAAAGGTGGTTGGGATCAGTATCTCCCATTGGTTGAGTTCCCACACAACAATATCTTCCACTCAAGTATTCAGATGGCTCTGTATAAATCTCTTTATGGGAAACGGTGTAGAACTCCAAACTATTGGGGTGAAGTTGTAGAAAGAAAGCGGCATGGACGCGATCTTGTTCAAGAGATGACAGGTAAGGTTCAGGCCATCCAGAAACACATCAAAGCTGGTCAAATTCAGAAAAAGAGATATGCTGACAACAGTCAAAGGGACTTGGAGTTTGACGTTAGAGACAAATTCTTCCTTCGAATATCTTCATAGAAGAGATTCATGTGATTCGGGAAGAAAGGGAAGCTATGCCCAAGGTATATTGACCCCTTTGAGGTCCTTGACCGCATAGGAGATGTGGCCTATCAGCTTGCACTTCCCCCGAATATGGCTCAAGTTCATGATGTGTTTCATGTATCACTACTGAGGAAGTACATACCAGACCCCTCACATGTACTAAACTCAGAGGTGGTGTAGCAGGAAGATGATCTCTCCTATGAGGAGCAGCCAGTAAAGATTCTAGACCGAAGTGATAAGGTTCTACGCAACAAGACAACTCAACTTGTCAAAGTGTTGTGGAGGAACCATAAGTTTGAGGAAGCAACTTGGGAACCAGAAGAGGAAATGAAGGATAAGTACCCTCACCTTTTTGTGTAAAGTGAAATTTCAGGGGAAAAATTTCTTAAGGGGGGAAGAATGTAACAACCCAAAGTTTTTCAATGGAAATTCCCTTCTTATACTTATGTCATAAAATAAAATAAAAACACAAAATAATGAACTACTAAGTGATAAGTGACCTTTAAACATAATTTTGTCACTTCTATGTTTGGAATTTTTAAAATCCGACATACACGGTTGTGTTCAAGATGATTTTTGGAGTCTAATGAAACAAAAATAAATTTTTTTGAATAGTGATCTACCCTTAGGAATAGTAACATACCCTTATGAATAGTAATATGACCCTTATGAATAGTAAATCATCCAACATAAGAGTAACATTACCTATGAATAATAAAACAAAATTTAGACATCTTAGAAAGTGACAATTTGACATTAGTAAAAGTTTTCTTTTGTATTTTATAAGTCCTAAATAATTTATTATAATTAATTAATTAATTTAAAAGAACATTTATTTCCCTGAATTGTATTCATAAATTATTTAATCTATGTCTTATAGTTTTTATATAATTTTATAAGACCCTGCGTAATTTTTGAAAGCACTATAAAATCATTTTTAATCTTAAAAACTATTTTTAAAGTAAATTGTGATTTTAATTAAATATTAAATTAATAATATTTAGAAAATTATTCTGGAAAAATGGAATTCATTTTTTGGATTCTACACTTCGAAAAATGGTTGGGGTAATGTCTTGGGATTTTTCTGAGATACTTGAATTTTTTATGAATAGTGAAATATCGTAATTTACAAAATAAGGTAATTATTGGGTCATGTGTGATATCCTTCTGATGTAAGCCCACTTGGTTAGGGATTACATTATAAAATTACTATTTTTGGTCATTCAAGACTTACTATTTCTTGTATTGTGGGGAAATAATAAACTAATCAATTTTATATTAAGGAAACCCCTCTCCCCTCCACTATAAAAGTCACCCTTCACTCCCTCATTTCCTCACACCTCTCAAGCTCCAAGACTTCTCTAAACTCTACCAAAAAACCTTCCCTATCCCTTCCCCAGCGTCCAAAAGATGCTGGTCTCATCAAAAGACCAAGACTAGCTTCCTTAAGGAGGATCTCAAGAGGAAGATGTAAGAGGTAATTTTCTTCCCTCTTCTCCTTTAATTTCCTTTCAATTTCAACATCCTTTCTTGATCTATCCCCGCCTATATTCATCCAAATTGTTCTGTAACTACAGTATTATACATATACTGTAATTTTATGATTCTAATGGGATATTATATCACCCCACACCCTTTCCCTCTTCCTTTTATTTTATTAAAGAGAACGTTATTCATGAGGTGTTAATTTATCACCTTCAAAAACGACATGCTCTCTTCTTCCGTTTCTACCTTCAGATCTGGTCATGAAACCATTTTTATGGTTGAACCAGAATATTTTATATGTATTATGTTCTATTTTATGTTCTGGAGATAACCTATGGCCAAATTACTAAGTGAAAAGTTAAAACAAGTTCATTGTGATCCAAAAACCGCTCAAATTAACCCAAATTACCATCATTAAATTCTTATCTAATGATTCGTCCACATGGATCTAATATAATTCATTATAAAATCATTAAAGATCCTGTAATATCATTAATAAAATGTAATATCAGTTCTAAATGTTTATGCATGATCTACCCAAACATCAATTTAAGAATACAAGTGAACCACTCAAGAAAAACCATGAAAACGAACATCCCCAAACAATGTTTTTAAACTCTATAAGTCATCCAAAGGAACATAATATGAAATAATGAAACCAGAATGAACCCTATTAATGTATAAAAGGTTCTGTAATTTCTAATTAGTGAATATAATGTCATTATATAGGACTTTAAAGAGAAGGAGTCATTCGAGTACAAGGTAAGGGGAAATTCTCGAACCCAACTTTCATCATCCGGGTTCTACCTCTTTCGCTCCATTTTTGATATGGTCACTCCTTAAAGATAATTATTTCATCTTTGTCTTTCTTTTTTTGGGATATAAATGTTTTATAATGAAGTTTTTGTCAATCCAAATGTTTTCCAAAAGAACTCTTTTCTTAAGAACTCAACTTTTACCTCTCATTCAAGGTTGATGATTCTTGTATCAAGTATGTTGTTCCCTATTTATTTTGGGAACCCAATGTTTATGAATGTGTTATTATGATATGAAACCTATTACTTTTAATGGGTTAGTTATGTTCATTTATGTTATATGTTCATTGTGGCATGCATGATAAATGATAATGTTATGATGTGACGGGTGCGCCCGGAATTATATAGCGCAATATGAATGTTTAAATGTGACGGGTGCACCCGGAATTATATAGCACTCCAATGCATTGGGTAAAGTGATGAATCTCATGAGTAAATGTGAAATGATGTGTGAACAAGATTCTAGCTTGGTTCACAAATATGTGTGGTAGTTAACCACTAAGACATGATGTTTTATTTTTATGCATTGCCACATTTCAAGTCTTTTATTTATGCTCCTCTCATGTTCATGATATTTTTCCTATGTCATGATTATTCTCACCCCATGATATATTGTTCTTATCTATCCTCTTACTGGTCTTCTATCTCACCCCTTTTTATGTATATCCTCAGGTGGCTAAATGTAATAAAAAGAGGACAAGTGCCACTAAGAAGCTAGTGAAGAAGAAATTAAATAAATGTTTATGGTTGATGTTGTATTTGTTATGTGTGGTCCTAGTTTTCCCAATACACTAAACCTTTGGATCCTCTATGTGTAATTCTATTATGTTTTTTATCTTTGAAATGATGTAATAGTAATGAAAGAAAAGTTTGGGTCGTTATAGCCCATGCCACAACTCCCCAATCCTGCCACCAATAGGCCCTTGGTTAGTGACTAGAACCAAGTAGGAATATCACTAACATGGGAGGAATTGCCTAAGTACATGTATACACGCACACATATCCCATCCCACAAATGTTTAAAAGTAAAAACCACTAAGGAACAACATCCATGCATACAACTAAACCTAACCAACAGAGTACAATGGATGTAATGTGCAGAAATTAAACTAGGTCAGAATACAAGCCAACCAAAAGAAAAAGAGTATGCAACTACAAAGTACAACATCTATGAAAAAGGAAGTAATGGGATTACAATTAGTAACCATGGGAACACCATTTCCTTCATGGAATTCAGAAAGATCGGTCATATCCTAGTCCTCCCTAGACTCCATCAAAAGGTTTATTTTCTATACAAGACGCAACACATGTGTGAAAAGCCTATGTAGGGGTGAGTATAAAAATATTCATTAGGGGAGCAAAAAAACCACAATGAAATAATCAAAGTAAAGATAGAGTCCACATATACAGAGTATATGTCTACCAAACATATAGTAAGAGAAACACATCCAGATATACTCAAAATGGAGACCTGTAGTCTATAAAGACTACATACCCACATTTTGGATTCAGTTTAAAGATTTCATCTGGGATAACTCACTCTATGAGTCTGATACCTCAGATGAATTCTATTTGAGATGTACTATTCATTATGAAAATCCATGATAAAGATGAATTCACTGATATATCTGAAGAGAGAACATATGCACTCATTCTAGGAGAACACACTCTTGATTGGGGAAAGATCATGATATATAGATGAGGATACCTGCAAGGCCCTTGATGGATACCGCGACTCATTTTGATTCATCTTTTAAGTAGATAATCAGCGTCATGTAGGATTGGTCATGTCGATACCTGACTGTAACTATGGTCAAGAATGGATAGAGGATATTTCTCTAGGCCTCTTTGAGGGATACCTAACTCTCTCTTATAAATTCCTACTAATGGGATTATACTCCTGTTGATGGAAATGATACATGACCTTTAGGGGAATGATCAAAGGGGAACTAACCCAATGAAACCTCTCCAAGGAACTATAGACAAAAGGATCAAGCCATTTACTGAGATGTACATGGATTGTATAAGGGTCACACGCCTTGTCCTCTGACCCCGAGTACTAACCATGTACAACGGAATATGTCTTAAGTCATGTCGTGTAGAAGAAGGTATACACAACATGTAGGAGTGAAACATGTCATGTTCTGCTACGCAGGGAAAGCCCTGTGTATGCTAACCATGTTCCTGTACACGACTTCAACCCATTTTTCCCAGACCATTTACCGGTACATGGGGTAACCCGCATATCTATTCATGTATTTCCATTTAGTGGAGTACATGCAGTCTACTCCACCCTGTATCTATGTATATTTTGAGATACATGACGAGTCTGTGTAATGACCCACATTTTGTGTGATAATTTTCACACACCGAATCTATGTTTCCTATCTCTCGGAACTCTATCCACTATAGGGTGGGGCCCACATGCCATGTCTTCCTAGGGGAATATCATGTTCTTCACTTTGTGTAGCGCAGAAACCCTAGGTGCCACCAGGATGACCCTACACAACATGTTCTTCAGGATACACGTCATGCTGATTGGAATTTTCTGTAACGCGTCGTTCTTTATCGCCGCACCTCGGGTGCCCCTCCTATCCTCGATCCGTCCATCCAATTCGTGCGATACTCCTTGTTTGAGGTCCCCCCGACACTACAATGTTTTTTCCCTTGTTTTTTGCATCCGATCGGCCCAGAAAACAAGTTTTGATCCACCTGCATGAAGAATTCATGAAGAATTATCCTACTTGATATGATCTGATTCATTGCCTACTGTGACTATCACACCTCCACTAGGATGTTGGGAAGCTCGATCTCAAATTTCGGATTATTGCGTTGAAAAATGGACATGCAGTGATCCATTGTTCATAAGTACGTGAAGAACGCGAAGAACGCAAAGAATGTAGGGTTAAAAAAGAGTAATAAAATCAATAATCAATGGAGGAACACACATCCACCATCATTCGTCATGGCATCGATCTACTCCTATTAGTAGTTTTAATAGGGGAATCAACTGATAATCTGAGATTTATCATAAAATCAATTCCCGAATCAAAATCTCAAAAGAAATAGAAAATAACACCCTTTATCAAGAACGCATGATCTACAGATCAACCTATCAGTGGGTTGATCTGTGTTTTCCATTAAATCAAAGAATAGGGAAAGAAAAAAATCGAAATATAACCACTATATCGATTTAGTTGAAGAACGATTGTTGTGTTGCATTCATTGGTGAGGTTCGTCGAATCTGAGATTCTTCGATCGATCGCACCATCATCATTCACCAATGTGTTCTCCTACAAAGCTCCAATGGAAATCCTCAATTCACAGGGTTATTCAATTAACCCTGCAAACTTTACATAAGTTGGTTTTAATAGATAAGGATTAGTTCATTGTGTTTAAAGAAATAATTGAAATTAATAAAATATTTTATTTTATTTTATTTCCTTTTAAACGTCAAAAAAACGGACTCCTACAGCTGACCCACGCCAGTCATTGTTAGGCCGCGCCTAAGGCAAAGTCATTGCTCTGAATGCAATGGTGCCCTCAGATATCTGATTTGGGCACCCATTTAAATGTTATTTCACTATTTTGGGAAAACTGCTCATGTTTAATATTTAGAGTTTAATTTATTTCAAACATTTATTCAAGGAACTGAAAGCCTCGGAATCACATGTCGTCACAAAGCATGGTATCTAAATAATTCCATATAAAATGTAAAAATAATATGTGGAAAATATAATACATTAAATTCTCCTCACCTTAGGGATTTTCATCCCCATAAATCCAAAACAAAAGTCTAGTCAAACAGATGTTGTTACTACGCACGAATCTGAGACTCTCGCTCCAATGTGATCTTTTGAAAATTTCCATGCTACCACCGAACATGCACTATGGGAATCACTTACCCACAAAGGATCCTCTCATGTCAATCCTCAATCTCTAATACATAATCTGTGAAGGATTCTCTATCCTTGATTTCTATCTTGTCCCATTCGATGACGTGTGATGGGTCATGCATGTACCTCCTCAGTTGTGACACATGGAAGACATCCTGTGCCCGGTACAACTGCGGAGGTAGAGCTAGGTAGTATTCCACCTCGTAAACTCTGTTCAGTATCTAAAAAGGGTTAATGAACCTCAGAGATAGCTTTCTACCCTAGCCAAATCTCTTCAACCCTTATTGAGTTGAGATTCAAAGGAATATGTGGTCTACCTCCTCGAACTCCAGAGATCTTTATCATCTATTGTCATAAGAATTCTTTCAACTCTGTGAAGTATTCATTTTCTCATGGATGATCTTTACCCTCTCAGTGGTGGCTCACACCAACTCTAGACCCATGAGTGATGACTCTCCAGGGTCAGTCCAGCAAATCGGTGACAAGTAGGGTCGCCCGTATATGGCCTCAAATTGAGGGATGACAATGGTGGAGTGTTAGCTTTTATTGTATTAAAACTCCACCAGTGGTAGGTGGTCCTCCCAAATATAACCAAAGTCTAAGATACATTCCTTAAACATATCCTTTTGAACCGGAATGGTCCTCTCCGTCTGACCATTGGTATAGACATGGAACACTGTGCTCCAGCATAGATGAGCCCCAAAATCCTCCTACAATCCCTTCCAAAACTGGGATGTGAATCCCACATCTTGAAACGTGACTATTTTCAAAGGAAAAAAATGTGAATCTGAACTATCTCTTGCATGTAAAGTTTTCCCAAGCTCTCTATGGAACTATGATCCCTGATAGCTATGAACTAGGCCGACATGGTGAGTTGGTTTACGATCACCCAGATGGAATCATGTACCTTGGATTTCCATGGTAATACTATCATTAATTCCATAGATATTCCATCCCACTTACACACTGGTAGTTCTAGGGGTAAACATACCCTATTAGAACCTAGTTTTCAGCCTTTAGCTACCAGCACATAAGGCATCGAGAAACAAACTCTACTATTTTCTTCTTTATACATGTCCACCATAACTGCCGCAGAAGGTCCTAGTACCTTTTCACCACTCCAGGACGTACCACCAAGGGGGATGTATGAAACTCCCATAGAACCTCCTACTACAATTCCACTGACACAACTATGCATCCTTTGAAAACGACTACATGCTCCCCACCTTGAGAATATATATCAGAAGCATGTCTTGTGGATAAATGAGCTTGTAATGTCTCAAAGTTGATATCCCCTAGTTGTGCCTCTCAGAATCACTGTAATAGTGGAGGGGTGATAACCATTGAATGGAGATAAGATACATCTTCTCCATCCATGAAGGATAACTAAAGAAAGGCCAACTTCTTTGTCGCCTCACTCAGCAGCTGCGAACTCGATCACCTACTGAGTTCATTTGTAACAATGTTCCCCTTACCAGGAGTATAGATGATCTCAAATTCGTAATCTTGGAGGAACTCTAGACATCACCGCTATCTCAAATTTATATCCTTATATGAGAAGATATACATTAGGCTCTTGTGGTGGGAGTAGATGATAAACAGTTCACCCATATGGTAGTGTCTCCACGTATTCAAGGAGAAGACTACCACTCTAAACTATAGTTCATGGGTCACGTAGTTCTTATCCTGTGACCATATCTAGAGTGAACCATAAGAAATCAATGCTTGTCTCTGAATCAGGACATAGCGAAGCCTGGACCGGATGCTTCGCAGAAAACTATGTACCTGACTCCCTCCTCTGGAAATCTAATGATCGTTTCACTCATTAAACTCTACCTCAACTACTAGAAATCCTACTGACACTTCTCCATCCATACAAAATGTTTCCCCTTCTAGGTCAAGGATTTAATCAGTACTGATATCCAGGGGAAATCATGTATAAATGTTAAGTTGTATCCTTCCAGCTGAACGAATCTATAAACCTCTATCACGCTCCGGGGTGGCTCCCATGCTAAAACCACCTCAACATTGGTTGGGTCCACTGCTACTCCGTTTGCTGAGATAACATTTCTTAGAAAGTGTACATCCTATATCTAGAACTTTTACTTCGAGATATTTCCATAAAGTTGGTGCTCTCAGAGTATGTCTAGAACCATATGTAGGTGTCTCTCCTGGTCCTCCTATAACGCCGAGTATGCAAGGATGTCATTGATGAAGACCACTATGAACCGATCTATGTATGGCTGGAAGATCTAGTTCATAAATCCCAGAAACACTGTAGGGTCATTCTTTATACTGAAAGTCATCATCAAGAACTCATAGAAACAGTAGAAGCATCTGAAAGTCGTCTTTGGTACTTCCTCATCCCGTACTCGAAGATAATGATAAACAAACCTGAGGTCATCCTTCAATAACCATCATGACCCTCTCATCTGATCGAAGAGGTCGTCGATATTTGACAATGGATACTTGTTCTTTACCGTCACCTGGTTCGGGCACTGGTAATACACACACAACCTCAATTTCCTATCATATTTCTTGGAAAACAACACTGGGGTCACCCAAGGTGAAACACTAGGTCTTATAAATACCATAATCTAAAAATCCTCCCACTGCACCCTCATCTCGTGAAGCTTTATGGGATCTATATGATAAGGTGGTGAGGATATCGGTGTCATCTCGGGGTGTAACTCGATGCAGAAATAAATCTCCCAGGGGGGGAGGGGGTAATCATGGAACATCTTCTAGGAAGACATCCCTGTACTCCACCACTACTATTGTGAAATTAAATCTCATGACATCTGCTGATATAAGGGTAAGGATAGCCCGCTCATGAGTGATCGGCTGAACCCTCCTATGCATGAGCCCATTCTGACATTCCTGGGTTTTCTTTTCACCATCAAAGGAAAACGTCATCCCATCACTGTAGAAACACCACACTCTTTTCCTAAAGCAGTCAATTTTGGCGTGGACCGAAGATAGTTAATCTATATCGAGAATGGCATCGTAAGGCCTCGATGCTACCTCAAATACGTTCCAACTAAAACTCTCACTTCCAAGGGAAATATAAAACTGTCTGAAAAGATGTATGATCAACGAGTCTCATCTCATAGGTGTCTCCAAGATTAAGGGTTCATTAAATGGATCTACCTAAATCTCAAGGTTTCTCACAAGACATGTGGAGAGAAAGGAATGAAAGGAACCTCTGTCTATATGTACAAAAGATAAGGTAGAAAAGACAAAGATCGTACCTTGAATCATCCCAGGTGTACTTGGGTTTTATGCCTTGAACACATGCATCTATACCCGCCTTTTTCCCCCAGCCCCCTTGTCCTAGTGAGGACCTCCTAGGGTGGTTGCGGAAGTATATCAAATCATCTTCCACCACCTACAGCTCTCCCTGCTCCAATGCCATGTTCACTTCCTATATGGTTTGCATGTTCTACTCTCTGCCTCGGCCTTGGTGGTCCATCCACCACCTCCCTATCAGTATCACAATGGGTTGGACAATCTCTAGGGTGATGTACTCTACTGTCACATGAGTAGAATCACCTCTACCTAGGTTGAATGGATCCATGCTGAGAGCCCCGGACTATCGATCCCCTATCATGGATCCTTTTATGACGTATCCCACATCCCAAACCCTACTCCTGATGTTGAATCCCTACTTCTGAGGTCTTTTCACTTGTATGCCTCCTACTGACTGCCACTGGCAATCCCTTCTCCACTAAGAATCTCTCGATCACCAAATCCCGCTTAAGAACTCCAGCAAAAGTTAAATCCCATAAAGGCACAACACTAACTCAGATGTCCCCACGTAGACCTTGATCGATTGTCCAGGATATGAATTACGGATACCTGAACATATCCACCAAGTACTTGGAGAGGTTGGTGAACCTCGATGAATAGTCATCCATCATCAAACTACCCAACTAGAGATAAAGAAGAACCTTAATATGCACTGCTCTTACCTTAGCTAGAGAGAACTCATCCTTAAAGAGTCGCTCGAACTCCTTCTATGAAAGAGTATCCTTGATGTGAGTCTTCATGGTAAAACTCCACCATCGTCCCACCTAACCCTAAAGAAGGTTTGCTCCTAGAATCATCATCCGGTCTTTTGGTGTCCTCCCTAGGCGGAAAACTCTGGTCACTACCTCATGCCATTCCTCAAACGCTTGAGGGTCTGGATCACCTTGGAACCTAAGGGGTCTCTGTATCTGAAACTCATGGAGCACTCTCAGCAAGTGTTCTTCATCTGTCAGTATTACAGGTACCACATGCTACTCCACTGGTGGTGGTTTAGCAGGTGCACCAATGGAGGTAATTCCTAGGGAACTGGTCCCTGTATAGATGCCTTGTCATTAAGGGGTCATTCTCGTGATCGAACTTCTGAATCCTAGCGGGTATGCATTGTGGAGGCATCCTATAAGGAAACAAGATGTACCATGGTCCATGAGTATATCCATAGAGTTGTAAAAGGGGATATGGAAAACATCATCCATTCATATATGATGCATGTGCCATTATTTTATTTTCCCACAACTACTGTTTTCATGTACCAAGTCAAAAAGCAGGTTATCAGAGTCGTGGTGTATGGATACGTCAGCCTCCTACACCAACATTGGAGTCCCTGTTCTGAACGTCAAGCTCAAAACACTTAACACTATTTTCGTAACCCAATATCATAGACAATTGCTCCAAAGGTAGAATCGACCACCTCTGATACCACTTTTTCATGACCTATCCTAGTTATCCATGTGTCGTGACTCCCCATGCTAGCCTCTAATAGGCCAGGCGATGGTGACTAGAACCGAGTAGGTATATCACTAACATGGGAGGAATTACCTATGTACTTGTACGCATGCACACATCTCCAAGCCCACAAATGCTAAAAAGTAAAAACCACTAAGGAACAAAACAAATTCACAAAACTAAACCTAACCAACAAAGTACAAATAAAGTAATGTGTGAAAAGTAAGATGGGCCATAATACAATCCCACCAAAAGAAAACGTGTATACAACTGCAAAGTCCAACCTATAAGAAAAAGGAGGTACTGGGACTTCCACAAGTAGCCATAGGAACACCTCTGCCTGTAAGGAACTCAGAAAGCTCGGTCTGGTCCTAGTTTTCCCTACAATCCATCAAAAGGCTGCTTGTCTACATATGACATAACATGTTCGGGAAAAGCCTGTGCAGGGTTGAGTATAACCATACTCATTAGAGGACCCCAAAAACCTCAATGCAATACACAAATTAAAGGTACAGTCATCTTCTACACATTATATGTATACCAAACATATATAAATAGATACACATCCAAATATACACGAAACTCAGACCTGTAGTTTACAACGAACGCATACCCATGCTAGGGATTAAGTTTGAAGATTCCACAATGCAGTCATCATAGAGAACTCACTCCATGAGATATATTTCTATGGTGATGTCCATATAATAGGTACTATTTTTTTGGTAAATCTATGAGAGAGATAGATTCACTGATAGATCTTAAGAGAGAACAGATACACTCATTCCAGGAGAACACACTCCTGAGTGGGTAAAGATCATGATACACAGATAAGGATCACTGCCAAGGCCTTGATGGATACTGTAACTCATCTAGATTCAACTTCTAAGTAGAGGATCAACGTCCATTTGGATTGGTCACATGAATATATAACACTACTTATGGTCAAGAATGGAGGGAGGATCTCGCTCCGCACCTCTCAGAGGGATACCCAACTCTATCTCATAAAGGGATGCTAAAGATATCATACTCTTGTGAATGGAAACAATACATGACCTTCTGGGGACCGATAAAAGGGGAATTAACCCAATGAAACCGGTCCATTGAACAGTGGACAAGAGGATCAATTTATGTACTGATAAGTACATAGCATGTAGAAGCATCACATTTCGTGTCCTCTGACCTTGGGTATTATCCATTTACAAAATACAATGTCATAAGGATTTTCATGTAGAAGAAGGTATACACAGTGTGTAAGAGCGTGACACACCATGTTCCACTACCCATGGAAGTATCCATTTATGATTTCCATGTGACTTTAAAAGGCTTCAAATCGTGTGTCCCAGACCATGTACCAGTTCATGGGGTATCCCGTGTATCCATCTATGTTTGTCCATGTGGTGGAGTACATGCCATGTACTCCACCCCATGTCTGTGTATCCTCTAAGATACATGTTGAGTCTACGTAAGGACCCACACACTGTGTGACAATGGTCACACTCTGTATCTATGCTTCCTATCACCCAAAACTCTAGCCACTATTGGGTGGGTCACACACACCATGTATTCTAAAAAGAACATTGTGTTCTTCACCGTGTGTAGTGTAGAAACCCTAGCTATCACCAGGTCAACCCTACATGGTGTGTTATTCAGGAAACACATTCTGTTGATTGGAATTTCCCAAAACATGTCATTCTTCATTATTGTACATCGGGTGCTACTCTGATCCTCGATTCGGCCAACTGATCATCACGATACTCTATGTTTGAGGTTTTTTTAACACTAAAAAGATATTTTCATTCTTTTCAGACCTCCGATTGGCCAAGAAAACAAGTTTTGATCCACTCGCACGAAGAACACTCAAAGAACAATCATCCTCAATCCGAGCCGATTCGTTGTCGGTCTTCGCCGTCATATCTGCACTAGGTTGTGGTGATGCTCGATCTCTGATTTTGGATTGTTTCATTGTGAAACAGACACAAAGAAGTCTTTTGGTCATAACCTTGCAAAGAACAAAAAGAACGTGTGGTTATAAAGTAGGAAGAAATTCAATAAATAAATAAGTAACACTCATCCTCCATCACACCTCATGATATCCATATTCTCATATTAATGGGTTTAACAGGAGAACTGAATGTTAATCCAACAACTATCATAACATCAATTCCCGAATCAAACCCCCAAAAGAAATGGAAAATAACAACCTCCTAATAGAATGCATGATCTGCAGATCAACCTATCGTGGGTTGATCCACGTTCATTTTTAAATCAAATAATGGGGAAAGAACAAATTGAAAAAAAAAACCTAGCTATATTTTTTTGAATAATTATTGTCGCGTTGCGTTCGTTGGTGAGGTTCGTTGAATCCAAGATGTTTTTATCGATGGCGCTATCATCGTCCGCCAATGGGTTCTCCTCCAAATTTCTAGTAGAAATCCTCAACTCAAAATGTTATACAGATAACCCTACGTAGTTTCCATGATTAGGTATTAATTGGGGATGATTGGGTCTCTTCATTTAGGGAAACTTTTAAAATAATAAAATAATTTATTTTATTTTATTTCCTTTTAAACATCCAAAAACTAATTCCTATAGGTGACCCACACTACTAATGGTTAGGCCCCGCCTAAGGAAAAGTCGCTGCTCTAAACACAATGGTTCCCTCGGATTTTATGATCCAGGCACCTGTTTAAAAGTTATTTCACTTTTTCTAGAAAACTAATTTCGCGCTACTAAGAGTTTAATTTATTTAAAAAAAATTATTCTGGGAACTCTGGGCCTTGGAATCACACGACATCGCAAGGCCTGGTCTCATAATAATTACATATAGTATTAAAAAAAATACACGGATAATCCTAGACATTACAATCAGGATTCCCAATATGGGTAAGGTTACCATTCATACCCTGAGTTAGTTTTCCTAGTATAGTTAAAAGTTTCTTAGCACTAGTCTTATCTCCAGATCCAACATTATTAACTTTCATATAAGGTAAATCCCTACATGGGATACGCGTGTTCATGTGGTTCCCATTCCTTACACTAGGCATCATTTCTAAATAATGACACAAACTGGATTAGGTTATAAATCCTTATGTATAATCTCAATATAGGAAAATACTTAGCATAAATTAAAATTCTATAAATAACTGATTTTGTAATCACAAACATGGTTTCATTGAGGAAAACTTTACATTTAAATCCTTCATAATGGATTGTAAAGAAAATATAAATTAATCTAAGAATATTCCTTAAGGGTGTCAAACTAGGTGCATTGTATGGCCCATTTTCATGTACCAGGATACCCTAGGATAAGACCGATTTCCTTGTCATAGTTTTCACTCCTCAGTACATCTGTTCCAGACCACATCCACTTGTAGTATCCATACATTGATGTATTTTCTAAAGAGATTTTCATAATCTATTCCTTACCAAAATTCCATTTTTTCTTGTATATTTGTCCTCAGAAACTATCTTAGGGATTTTTTTCCCAATTCTACATTTTCTAAATCTAGTTTCAATGTTTTCTACTATACTTTATTTGATACCAACTATAAGGACAATAATCTATTTTCCCAGAGATGGTGCCTTAATTTCTTAAATTGTAATATAAACAAGGAATATGCATCCTGAAGGACTGATTTTTTTAGTTTCTTTGGAAACCAGATACTAACATAAGATCAACATTACAACTTGAAATGAAAAACAACATATGGGTTTTATTGGGAACATCCACCGCTATATGTTTATCCCTTCAGGTCATCCATAATAAACTTCTTCATGTCCTGAGAAAATGAAATATAATAAATGGGTGATCTCAAATGCTCAGTAAGGGTAAGTAATAAACTAGAAGATATCATAAATATAAACATTAGGCATGGTGAATAACAAAAAGTACATTCCTTCAACAATAAACATGAACACGTTTTGGTAAGAATAAATGTTGAATAAATAATTCCATAATAAAACATAATAATGGGTATTTTACTCATCAAATAACCACATGAACCGTCAATACTATTTTCATAATGAGGGAATGAATAATGTGGTACATCATAACCATACCGTCAAATCCTTATGCCAGGACCATAAATAACCATTTTTTCAAGCCCTTTCGACATGATCATAGTTTGTCTCATGAGACATACAGATGAACAGATGGACTATAGAGGGCCCCACACAAAACATAATAAGTCCAATTCGTTCTTCATATGAATGGGATAAAGATAAAAAAACATATACATTAATATTGAAACTAACATATGAAACGTTAATAACATTCCATAAACATTAATCATAAACAATAACCATTCAGAGTAAATTGGTGAATGGGTTTAAGATAGCATATTCACAATAAAAATAATCATTAACCATTCAATTAAATATTTTAGAGGATATAATAATATATTAATCATAATAATACAAAATAATTAACATGAGTGTTTAAATAGATGAAGATACTCTTATAAAATAATCGAGTAATTCTTGAGATAAATAATCATTTACTTTGAAAAGAAGAGTTATTTGGGAAAAAAAGTTATATAAAATCAGAAATAGAGTAAGATTTTATTTTCATAACAAAATGATATATTTTATAATTATAATGGTTTCCAAAAATAGGTTATAGAGTTCCCTTGAAAATATGTAAAATTTTGAGAAATTCCCTCGAATCGGGCTTTTATTTTTGAATGAATTTTGAAAGTTACTTTTAAGATGTGTATATCCCCATAAAATAAAGGAGGATTGTTGTTAGTAAACATATATAGAACACTACGACAAAAATTTTTAGGAGTAAACAATAATACATAAGAATTTCATTGGGGTAAGTAGGCAATAAATGTAACCCGAATGAAAATAGAGGATTTCGTGGAAAACCCATACCTTAAGTCTGAATGCTCCTCTCTTGACCATATGGTATTGGAATATGAAATTAGAGTCATTAATAACAGAATTAAGAACATATTATACATTTAATTAATTTATCATATATTTTTTATTTCATTTATTTCTTTAATGATATGTTATAATACTGAATTACGTCGTTCTAGGGTATTCATTTTCATGATTTTCATAATCGATTCACTTGGTTTTAAGAAATGGAGTTCCTATGGAATGGATTTAAATATCGATAATTGAATTTACACATTGTTTATGAAAATAAATATGTGTTAATTTTCATTTATATTATTTGGTTATATGTAATGAGGGTGAATCATTAGATGAAATATTAATGACAATCACTTAGATTATTTAAGCGGTATTTTGAATATTAGGAACTAGTTTTGTCTTATGATTTAATATTATGTACATATACTGGTTAATGAATATTTAATAGGTTATATTACATATATTATACACTAGTTAAACCATAAAAATGGTTTCATTACCACTATGGAAGAGAAAATTGAATAATGAAACTCCATCATCCTCGAAGGTTGTAAATTGGCACCTCATGGGTGATGATTTAATTTATAAAATAAGAGAGAGAGAGTGTGTGTAAGGATATTTATGATGTTTATTCTGTTCACATTATATAATTTTAGTATATAGATTATAATGGAGTTAAAATTGTCATATTTACAGAGGATTTTAGGATAGGATAACAATATAAATGAATTTGAAATGAAATTGAATGAAATAGAATGTGAATTTACCTGTTGAATCCACCTCCTTGAGAATCCCTTTAAGGGAAGGGTTTTTGGTCCTCTTGTTAGACCAAGATCTATTGGATATGATGAGTGTCTTGGGAAGGGGATTTAGGAAGAACATTGAAGAGCTTAAAGGTTTCTAGGGATGAAGTGAAGAGGGAGTGAGGGGGGTTTATAGGGGTGGAGACGAGGGTTTTCCCATTATTTTATTTAATTTTTTATTATATTTTCAATGACAACCAATAGTATTGATTCTTGTGACCAAGAATAGTAATATTTTAATGTTATTTCAAACCAAGTGTGCTTACATCATCCATTATTATAGTAATAGTGAATTTATCTGATAATGTAATTATATGGTAAATTACCATATTTTACTATTCATCAAAAATTTGTGTATTTCAGAAAACAAAATCCAAAAATTCACCGTATCCATTTTTTGACATGTAGAATAAAAAAATGAGCACCAATTTTTTAAAATATTTTTCAAAATATTTTTAATTTAATTTTTTAGTAAAATCATAATTTATTCAAAAAATAACAATTTCAAATCTATATTTTGTTTTATATCACCTTGAAAAATTAATCAAGATCTCATTATCTTATATCCTTAATATAAGAAAATAATAATATGAATTAATATTCATAAGGGTAATATTACTATTTATATTACTATTATTAAGGGTATGTTACTATTCACCAAAAATTTAGTGTCTTATCAAACTCGAAATATCTTAATGAACGCAACTGTGTATGTTAGTTTCTTTAAAATTCAAATTATAGAGGTGAAAATATTATGTTTTCTGGATAGGTTATAACAAAGTGGTTTTTTGTAGAAACTTATTGTTTCGTGCATTCAATATTAAATTTATTTTCAAAAACATGGGGTGTTACACAATTATCATCGGAACATAAGTCTTTGGGGAAAAACAATTGCACGATAATAAAACCAATAAAATATGACCAAATTCAAATAAAACTACTTATCTTAACACCTGATATTGTAGTACATGGCTTAACTGAGTGGCACAATCTCACAAGAAGAATATTGACTAAGGTCTACTAGTAAGAGTATGATTTGGACCCAGTACAACTTATTTACCTAGAGTTCCTTCCTAATAACCAATGGATTCCCATGAAATAAAAATGGAGGTGCACATTTTAATCATAAAAAAATAACATAAATAAGAAAAACGTGCATTGGAACCTCTGAACACCCTTTACAGAACAACCCCTTCTCTTTCATTGATAATAACAACAAGAATTAAACTTCCACTTTTAGTGGAAACCTATTAATAACCCATATAATTTATTAAAAAAATAATTCATCAAGGGTGACCATTTAAAAAATTTAAACAAGTTCCAACTAGGCATTCTAATATCGCATGACAAACCAAATTATTAGTACACAGTTTGAAAATCATACACACAACCAACATGAAATCTCAATATCCAAAAACCACTAAAACCCATTATTTATAGACTAATAACACCCCTAAAAACTATGATTTTACATTAAAATTTATTTTATAGATCTAAAAAATAATTTATAAATTAAAATTCCTTAATAAAAGACATTGGATAATTTTATCAAACATTGTATGTTCCTGACAGTTGACAGAGATATTTATAACATGTGTTTTAAAAGAAATTCACATGGTATTGTTTGTAATGAAAGAATAAATTGGTTTCCATTTTTAAAATATTCATATACATATATAGTATAACACAGTAGGGATTTGAAACATGGTTTAAAGAGAATAAATCATTATTTAATGATTTTAAATAGTTATACCAAGGAGAAACCCAACCTTAATCAATAAAAAATCACATCCCTTGAAAAAAACTCTAAAAAGGTTTCATGGAATGAGTCTTAAGTTCTAGGTAAAAAAATCACAATTCAGAAACACCCCTTCCAATTAGGTCTTGGTGAAAGTGTAACAAAATAATGGGATAAAGAGAAAACTAGTAGAAATGAGGAAGAAGAATGAAATGGATGAGAAAAGAGGTTATAGATAAATTATCCAAAATCAAATCATAAATAAATACCATGTAATCACCATTATAGGTAAATTAATGAATGAGAAGAGGTTCATTTGATGTTACCCTAGGTGGTGCATCACATGAATAGGGGGAGGATGAGGATTTAATTTCAGAGGGGAAAATAGGAATTCTAATAAATTAAAACCTGGGTATATTGCACGGTTAGAAAAACCATGTAATGACTAGTAAAGTGTCACTATAGGACATTGATAATGGATTATAGGCAAACCTCGTGGTTAAACATACCATTTTCTAGATGTGAAATTTGAAATTTTAAAAGTTTTAAATCTGTCACCAAATTTCTATATTGTTAATACTAACTATGCACCAAACCATGAAACATGCATATGCACCAAAAAATCAAAAATCATGGTAATTGATCCTAGATAGAGGGAAATAATAGAGATTGAAAAATAAAAAAACAAATAAAAAAATTTAAAAAAATAAAATAACAGAGGAAAACCAAGGTCAAGGTGTGACAATTCTCCCCACCATAATGATTTTTTCCTTATAGAGCCTCGAATAAAATGTTTGATTCAAAAAGAAATGGAGTCAAGCATCCATACTGGGGTCCTGATTCGAGAAACATGAATATTAAATGAAATTACAACCAATGATTAATGAATATATTATCAATGTTGAAATGGGACACACCAAAATTTTCTAATTCCCTCATCATAGGTAACCATAAAATAAATTAATAAAATTCAACAAAGAATAAAAACAAATGGAAGGCACTACAAAGTGGGAAAAATGTTGACTTTATAAACCACAACCTCAAAACCCAAGGAACACCCCAACACAAAGGTCATGATAGACCAATCGAAAAAACTCAAAACAAATCTAGATAAAACAACCCAAGACACCAAAAAATACCATTGATCAACACCCTTCCTTTCGTGGGAGTTTTTGGGAATTAATAAAAATATAGGCCCCCACCCAATACCATATCTTCGTCACAATATTAAAAGAACATGCTTGGTAAAATACATTTAAAACCCCACAAAAGGATCATCAATGGACGTCTACCTAATATATTAGAATTCTAATAATACACCAACTCTCCAAAACAAAAAGTTCATTCCAAGAAATGAGAAATATTAAAATCACTACAAGGGAAGAAATATTCCTAGAAAATAAGAAAGACTTTCCAAGGACACCATTGAAATTTAGTAGTACCACAATAGAAGTCTGTATCTACTATATCTCAAATAATCCACTATGAACAAGATATTATGATTGATATAACCTTAACCATGGAAAACCAAGCCAATAAATTTGGTAGAATATAATACATGAATAAAATTACTTCAAAAAATAAATTCCCAGATGAGAATAAAAAATAATAGCCTTATAATAGAGTTTGACGTGGAAGTAACTTGGGGAATCTATCCCAAAAATCCAAAAACTAGTGAACCCATATGAATAACCATGAAACCAACTAAGATGTAACCTATATTAGGGGTAACACTCATCCCTACTACTATAGAACACAAATAAGGCTTCTTAATCACAACCCCTCACAAATGAGAAAAATAACAAGTCTAACATCATTATGGGAAAAAGGCACCTTGGATCACTAAAGAAAAAATATATCTAAAATGATCATAATTCCACCAATAGATTTCATGTAAAAATACAAGGAGCATAATGAACCAAAAACCAATTTAGAAAATACAAAAAATCTAAGGATTAACATGAATAAATAAAAAAATAGATAACCATCACCATACTAAAAAAGGAATATACCTAGAAAATATAAGGAAGGAATTCTACTGGTATGACACTCAACCTATTAATCCAAAACCTTATTGGAGGGAAATGAAATGTAACATATGAAATAGTCCTAGATAAAATATATTTATCAAAAAAAAATCAAAAAAAATCAAAGTACATCAATAGATGTTCCTAGAAATAAATACACCAAATTTCAAAAAACTTTTTCCAAAAATTTCCTCTTACCTTTTTAAAACCCACCAATTTCATGTTAAATGTTTGAAACGTGTTTCTAAAAAACATACACACCATAAAATAACATCCCCCCTTTTAAATGAAAAAACTTACACCATGTTACTTTCTTCAATTTTAAAATAATAAAATTAATTTCATATACCCCTTATGAATTAATATCCCTCTTTCTCACATAAAAACCAATATATTATTTTTTTAAGCATTTATTGAAACATTTACTAGAATATCAAATCAAATTAATTGTTCTATAAAATTTTAAAATCTTTGATTACTAACTTTAAATTTTATTTATTTTATTAAAAATGAATTTATAATTCGAAATTCAATAAACAATTTACGAAAACACACTAAAACATCATTAAAATTTCACATAATTAATTTCAAAACCACCTTACATTAGTTAAAACCCAATCTCCATTTATTTAAAAACTATTGTTATCAAAATTAATGTCATTTTTTTGAAAACAAACCCTTCACTAACTTTTAACATAAATCATTACATTCAATGTCTGAAAATATTTAAAATATGAAAATCATTTCATCCCACCTAAAGGAACACAAAATGTTTATTTCCAAAACCCAAATTTCTTTATTGAACCCACCCTTCCACTTAAAAACCATTAACAAACTTTAAACATACACACAATAATTATTAAAATAGGGTTTTCCCCACCAAATTATTTATGAAGGAACCACATTCTTATCAATACAATTTTTTCAGAAATCCAAAAACCTAGTTTTTCATTAAATCAATTTATGTAAACTCATTTATTACATTGAAAAATAACCTAAACATTTAGAACCATGATTTGAAAATTAAAACAGACATTATATAAAAAAATGAGAATGACATGATAAAAAATTAATTAAAAACAAAATAAGTTCAACACATAATGGAATAGTGGACTTGTTTTTATGTGCTACATGGAAACATTGATTTGGTGGACCATGTTCCAACTACACACCTAGTACTAGGATTGATAATGAATCACGTACTCATACTCAATATTTCTTTCCAATCCCTGTGATGTCACCGTATACTGCCAGTTCACTCCCCTTATCATAGCCCAAAACAAAATATAACCCAAAAAATCACATATCATAATTAAATGATAGAAACATAAAAATCAAGACTAAAAACATGTATTTCCTTCACAAATCAAGGCATAAAATGTAAAAGAGGTGGATAGACTCATTATTTAGTTACATATGGTGTTCTAATAGTCTTATCTCCAATATAACAGATATACCCAAAAAATTAACAGCGCTCTAAAAACCTAGTCTCATATAATAACCTAGCCTCTAATATTATTTGTTATGAACAAACCCGAATTTATAACAATTAAAATTCCATAACCAGCTTAGAGAAAGGCTCATGGGGTGTTCACGATCCACGTAAAATGAAAATAAGAACTAGGGATTCTAATAAAATTAATTGGGGATGAATTATTCAATAAAATAACTTAAATTAATAGTGTAAAATTTACTCAAAATTATATAATGATTTATATATACAATAGATGATCATGAAGAATCAAATAAATGGGAATAAATAAAAAATAAATCACAAACAAAAACTCACCATTTCCTCCAACTCCCTTGAAAGCAACAACCCCATTTATTAAAAATCCATAACACAACCTTCATAAAAACCACCCATAAGAGAATGGAAGGAAAATAGGGATGGATGATTTCAAAGAAGAAATAGTGGAAACTAAATAAAAAAATAACTAACATACCTCCAAGTAACTCCATGGGTTACCATCCAACCATAACCCAGGTATACTCCTTGAGAAATCAAGTGCTGAAATGGAATTTAAATTTTCAATAGGTGTGATCATGGAAGCCTAGTAAGTATCCTACCCACACCCTATACATAATCATTAAAAAGGAAAAACGTTTCAATCTAGTTTGAAAATTCATTTATAAAATTATTTTTTGGCAGTCAGGCATGAGAAAAATAAATATCAAGTATATGCCATTTTATAAAACATACACTTCCATTTTATTAAATGAAATAATTGATAAGAAAATTTTTACATTCCCTATAAATATTTTAATAAAATCATTTATATTAAATTCACATTAAAGTATCATGTTTTAAAGAAATAAAATTAGTTCAAAATATTTTTAAAAAATCCCTCAAATCATTTTCGGAAAAAAAAAAGAATATTTTGGGAATAAGGAAAACACACACACCAGAATCAAAAGGAAAATGCAAATTATCATTATAACCTAAGATATTAGGGGATAAAATAGTAAATTATAATAAAAATACTAAAGATGAATGACTCTAGATAACAACAACCTTTGATAAAACCCATCATTTTCCTACCCATCCTAATTTATTAATAAAATAAAAATGTATAGAATAGATTATCTTGGGGTTAGTACTTAGATCAAGATCTTGAACTAGTGTGGAATTCTTACCTAGAGGTGTCACCTAACAACCCATTTCATCTTTTGACATAAAATTACAGGTGATAATGTCAATAATTACAAAAATTATTCAAACAAGAATAATAAACTCACCCTAACCTCTAAACTCCCTTCCAAAAGACAACACCACACTTTCATTTAGAATAAGAATCAATAATATAATATACCCTTTAGGGGAATCAATATATAAGCAACAAAAATTTTCAAAACATAAATGGGGAATGCTTTGTAATGACCATTAAAATTATTTAAGAATGTTTCAAATGGTAATTCTAATATAATTTGGGAAACCATGTTATAATAAAATCATTAAAAATGAACCACACAAATAACACAAAATGTAAACAAATAAAACTCAACCCACATTCATTAAAGTCAAATAAAACCCTTAAAACCCAATTTTTTCTTTTAAAAATTACTTTAATGATATATAAAACCTTTTATAATAAGAAATCCATTAATAAAATCTATAAGATAATTTTTCAAAAATAATGTGAGTAGTAGTTGATAAAGAGATTTAAATCACATATTTTAAATGAAAGGCCCTTAACATTCCATCGAAACTAAGTGAAATGTGTTTTCCCTTTTCAAAAGATTCATAGACATATTTTACTTATCATTAGGCATTTAAAATATGGGTTAAAACCAATAAATCATGGTTCAAAATTTATTAAATAGTTATTTAATAGATAAAACCTACCTTAATCAAGATAAAATCATCATCCTTGATGAATTTTGATAGAAAATGTTTCCTAGAGAGCCTTAGAAGCCATCGGTAATAAATTTAACTAATTAGAAACAAACCCTTTTGATTAAGGCTAACCTAAAGAGGAACACAATGAGGGGGAGAAGATGAAACATGAAGAAATATGGAATAAGGAGGAAATTAGAGGGAAAAGAGTTCATGATTTGATTATACAAACTCAAATCATGAATAAACCCCATGGACTTTCCATAGTAAAGAGAGGAATGTTGGGAAATAAGAATGATCGAGGATCCCTGGGTGGTTCATCATGAGAATAAGTGAATGAGGTGTGTGGGTTAGTATTTAATTTATGTGGGATTAGAATAAGGATTCTAAAAAATTAAAACATATAGATATCACATGGTGTGGATGCCCGATTGACCAACCCATTAATTCCTCACTGGAGTACCTAGGGCATGGTGCATGGTCAGATTAATTATGTTCCAACCATGTAATTGGATCTTCATAAATATTTATTCATGCCACATGGTTGATTCAATATTAGTAATAATTGTCTACAAAACTATGCAATATAAACTAGACATCCAAAAATATAAAAATTCAATGGAATTTGGACCAGAGGGAGAGAGAAACAAATGAGACTAAAAAAATAATGAAAATAAAATAAGAGTGGAAAACCAAGGTTGTATTGTGACACACATGTATTACTAAAATAATTTAGTTTCATTTATAGAAAGGAAAATGATAGATAACCAATCCAAAAATAATTCATAGCTTACTTTTTCTCTCATAAAAATAGGAACATTTTATTAATGCACCAATATATACCATGCTCAAACAACATAATAATTCAATCCAAATTACATTCTCATAATTTTCATAATTACATTTTCTGAAAGTGGGAGAATTTCTTCAAATTTGTTCCTTATTTATTTGTATAAAAGTGAATCAAGATCCCCATATTAAATAATGAATTCAATTAATTTCACCGTAAAAAATATAATCTATTAACATATAATCATTTGAGACATTATGCTATATCACAACACAATATAACAATAAAAAACTAGGTATTTTCATACTTTTCATAAACTCACCATCTCAAACACACGAACATATCTCCAGGTCAAACCAAAAAAAATCATATAGCAAACCAATATTATCTTTGAGTAAACTAACCACTAATTTAATTTCATTAAGATGACCCAATATATCAATATAAAATCTATTTCATTAATTAATCACTTGAAACCCTCAATATCAATTATAGTTCCCATTTGAAAGGAATGTTTATTAAAGGAATGAGAGACTCTATATTCCATAAATGTAAAACCGCTTATCAGAGATTAATAGGTAAATAAATAATTCACTTTAGATTACCGAAATTTATGTAATTTTTTTAGAATATCTCAATTCCATATGGAGATGATTAATTAAACAGTCCTAATTTCATTTGAACTATTTTATCACTGCTTCATTGCATCATTGTAATGAAATACACATTTCATGGATAATCTCTTCATATTATAGATAAAATATATTTAACACTCTCGTATACATGAATACATCATAAAAAAAATTTATAACTCTATAATAGCTAGGTTTTTATCTATATAATAATTAACATCATCATTATCGGATAATAATCCTAGATCATAAGTATATTCTAATCATGTTATCGATTTACACTTCCCATAATATAATAGGAATTCATATATTAATCAATATGTTCTTATAAAAATCAAATAAAATTCACTAAAGTGAATTACCACCCAAATCATTTCATCTCAATCATCACATAATAATTTATGAATTATGATTCTAAATAAATTTCATCCAATATAAACCTCTTTGAAATTAAACATTATTGTCTCTAGTTTGGCAATATTTTATATCACCTAAAAATGCATCAAAAAAGACAATATCAATAAACTTCAGAGGCCATAATAATGTAGGTCTTTACATGTTAGGAATACTTATACCACCCAATGATTTCATTCATAATGGTTGACAATATATTACGAACCCATACCTTCATATCAAAATTAGATGGTCTTGAATAAATGTAACTGACCATGATCTGATTAGTCCAATCCAATGAATTCAACCTAATAAAACTAGAGAGACGTCAATATCATATATCATAATCACTTTCAACTATTCATCATTATATCCTAAATATCTTAAAAAATCATAATAAACATGATATTAGTAATTAAATTTCTTATCTATATACTCTATAATGTTTTAAATAACACAAGTCTTCACTATACCCTCAAAAAAATAACATAATACCTTATCAAAGAATACCTCATACCTAAATAAGAAGAATCATAACCAACACCATGTAGTATCCCTATAATTTGAATATTAAGAATAATTATTCTACAAACATATCCATTAAATAGTTTCACCTGTCTATTAACAACTGAGAAATCTCATCAAAAATGAATTTATGATGAAAAAAATTTTCGTTATGATAAAATCATCCACCTAAATATTTTATGGGTGAATTCCACTACATATCTCAAAAATAAATTTATTTTATGTCTTACCATAAAATCATATCCAAGTCATATAATTTAATATAATTATAAAATGATTATAGGTGAGGTTACTCAAACTATGGACCCTAAATATTCATCATATCATAATCAACCAGAAATAAAACTCTAATTAATTCAAATTCATTGATACAAACACTAAAATACATGTAGATGTGGTTGATTTTTGGAATAACATATAGGCATGATTTCTAAAATATTACCTAATTTATAATAAGAATATGATAGAAACTTAATCATATAATGATATATCTCATGTATGTATGAAATTAGTAATCAAACTAAATTTTGGAGAAATAGGAATGGTTTTGTATCAATGTTTTAATTTTTTTGAGCTAGATATATTTTGAACATAAGATTGGGAAAAATAATTCTCATATTTATCAATGGATCATATAAGAAAAATTTAAGTATGATAATCATAAACTAAAGAATACCGCGTTCAATCATGTAATACCAACATACTTTTCTTGGTTTCAAATTATTCTAGATTTAAGGAACCAAATGATTAACCCTATAAATCATCCACACTCGCATCATAATATCCAATTTTATTATCCATAAACTAGTTTTTCATAAAAAATATGTTTTTATGATACTGGTACCATAATCATAAGAATACAAACTTTCTCCTAGAGGAGGAAGTAACATGATGTAATTTTTATCTCTTGTGTTTCTCTCTAACGTTTTATAGAATTTATGGGAGGACATAGATTCATGGAAATTATCTAAATAAAAATTCATGGATCTTAAATAAATTTATATAAAAGGGATTGTGTTTTTTTTAGTGGATTAAGATCTTCTATGAATAATAATCTATAAGCCTGACCCAAAATGTCATTTATGACCTTATTAACTTCTCTTAATTGTAAAATTTATTTTTCTAGTAACATGTACTAATTTAACATATCAAGTGAAGACACAAGTACCACTAACTTAGCTTTTTCCTCTCAGATATACATAATAAAACTTGAATAATTAATATTCATTCAAAAAACTATATTCCATGATCCACATATTTAATACCGAATAAATTATGACTACATTGATAAATATATTCATTTCTAATTATTCTAAACTTTAATAACATATAATTGAATTAATTTATTCATTTACTTATGATCATTCAAACTAGACTATTAATGGACTGATAGACATGAGACCCACTTCATCTTCAACTCAAATTCACCATAATTTCTAAAAATTATCAATACACTTTATCTATGAAACTATTGTACCATATATAGATAGTGTTTAGTGTTTATAATAGAATAAGTGGTGTTTCTAGAAAAACATATCCCCTAAAGAGATAGATATTTTTTCATATCTTTAAAAACCTCCAATTAACACATACATTCTATTATAATGTCTTTATCTTACAATATATCATAATGATGGATGGATACTTTGTTTCACTATCCTATATTTGTTTATTTGTCATTATTTTACCATACTTGATTCAATTTCCTTCATCTATGATGGACATGAATTTATTCAAGGCACTACCTTCCTAGTCGAATTTCTAGAGATACCATATTAATATATAAATATGTGATAAATATCATCCTGATAATTCAATAAATTTCATAATATTAATAACACACTAGATGATGAATACCTACCCAAAGACATAAAATGTTGTTGTTTTCATGATGTATCAAAGTATATAATCAATTATATATATTTAAAATTATCTCACATTAAGAGATAAATACAGACACTCGTATAAAGGAATATCCATTGATACAAAAAATATGTGGTGTTCCAATTGGATGGATTGTACTCATGATCCCGAATACTCAAGATCAAAAGGTTTTAAATTCATGAGTTTAATACTCAAGGATTACTTTACAAGAAAAGACATCATTTTTTATGGTTTATTAGCAGAAGTTTCAAAAAACCACCACTAATTAAACACCCAAGGCTCTTACCAATTCTTCTAACTTTATTAGTGGTAGTTAAATACAATCACCATGAATTGAATTTTTAGTGTCGATTATTTTAAAACTCAAAACTAATATTTTTATTTCAAGAGTTATTTTAAAACCTTTGTTATTTAAACACATTTCTCACAGTCACACCAGCTCTCCTGCTCTTTGTTCTATCATATAAATACTTATGGCCCTCCATAGCTTGAACAAAAAATCCACCACATCATCCCCTATCATCCTAGTTCCATCCCATGAACCTCCCATTCTATTTTCCTTCTTCCTATAAACCCATCTTATATTTTTCAATCTCCTCCTACCATTATTTTCTATAACAACTATTTATTTGAAGTGGGTTATCCTTCTATATTATATGTCAAATAAACCTATTACCCTTATCTGTACATTTATTCTAGGTACAATGTATGTTTCTGGAAGAAATAATCTTACCTTTTCTTAATTATTAATTGATTTTAACAAATTCCATGGGATTTATAGAGGTACATAAAATTCTGTATTTTTTTTGTTGGGATATAAAAGTTTTTGATTTATAATGAATTGGGGACTTCATGATTCATCATGTTGGTATATATATATATACCTTTTAAATTTATTATTAATTTTAATTATTATATAAAATATGTATAATTTTTAGTTGATTATTAAAGTGATTTTTTTATTATCCTTTAAAAATTATTTTTTTTTGATGCATTTATCAATTATGTTTGATATTTTGTAGTTTATTTTTTTCTACTTTATAGATTAGTCGTTGTTTTTTTATTTCAGATATACTTTTATACATGTTATTAAATATATTTACATCATGTAATATTAAATTATAAAACAATGGATTATAATTATATTATATTTAATGAATTTTTCTTAAATAAATTTTATAATTTATTATATATTATTCTATGGTATGTTTTATTATTAACATGAGTTTATTTAATTAGGGTGTATTATATTTTTTATAGATATATTTATTATTAGGGTACAATTGGATTAAATAAAGATTAATTTAGTCAGAATACATCTTAGTATATTAATGTATTGGAGCTGTTTTTTGATTTTGGAATTGTAAATTGATTTGTATATAGAAGAATAATATGTCTATATTATGATTATAATTTTAGACGACATTTGAAAAATACATGATTTTTTTTGAGAACATGGTATTGTAACTATTTTCTATTGGTTATTATAGATATATTTTTTATGGATAATTGATGATTATATAAATCTTGACTTTATTCCATCAATAGAATAAAAAAACTAGTGTCATAATAGTTGAGAATGAAATTAAAAACATGATTAGTGATGCTTTTACACTAAGAATAATAAGATAAATATTGTATCATATTAATGGTGTAATTTTTTATTTATTATTGATTAATACAATAGAGAATTGGATTGTTAAATCAAAAGCATTTTATGAATTTGTGGAAGTTCAATGTGGGGATTTGTATGAAAGATATAGAAAATATAAACAATTTTCCCTCCTACTGAAGTTTTACCATATCAAGTGATTATGTGGAATTACAAATAAAGAAATGCTGATGATATTGGTGTTCTTATATGATTCAATTATTGAAGATATGATTCATGAATTATTTTATAATATGAAGAAGGTTATTAACAATATATTTCTAAATTACACAAAGCTACATGCATGTCCCAATGACTGGTTGTTTTATCAGGGGAAGGTTCTGATAGAGAAGAGTGTAAAAGATTCCATTCTTCTAGATGGAAGTCCATGAACAATGATAAAATTTTGAATTATTGGAATTAAAATAATAATAAAAATAAAACTACTATAAAGGCTTTCCATTACATTTCATTAGAACCCTGATTTAAAGGATTGTTTATGTCTTCTAAAACTATAAGGAAAATGAAGTGTCATTCCATGTAAAACAATAATGATAGGTTTACACATCATCCAAGAGATTTTAAATCTTATAAATTATTTTATTATTCATATAAAAAAATTTATTTATATACTAGTAATGTGTGTTTGGTATTTTATACTAATGGATTTAATCTATTCAGGACTTTATATACAGCCTATAATATGTGGTTTGTCATTTTTATCTCTTACAATATTCTTAAGAGGATGTGTATGAGAAAAAATTCATAAATTGTTTTATGATCATTCCTAGAAAAAAAATCCTAGAAATGACATCAATGTATATCTTCAACCTATTATAAAACAATTTCAAGAGTTATGGGACAATGATGTAGATACATATGATATATCTAAAATAAAAATGTTCAGAATATTTTGTTTCTCTAATGTGTAAAATTACATATTTTCTAGGATTAGGAAAATATCAAGTTTGAACACTCACATTGTCCAAGAATGTCCAGTATCTAAATTTTAATTCCACCCTAGAATACTGACATATATGTGAAAGTGGTGTTTCATGTGTCATTATAAATTATTAGATGTATATAATATATATTAGTTAAATAATTCATGAATGAATGAATGAAATTATTTGAGGCCTCCACAAAAATTTTTATCAGGTTCAAATTTCAAGCCATAATTATTAATTTTTGATGAACAATTTAGTAATGTGTATAAGTTGAAAATTTCTAGGAAAATATTCAATTATCTTAAAATGTAGTTATTAAAAAAGGAATAAACATAGTATTTTTTTTTCAAACCACATTATTAGGAATTTCAATTTTTTACATCATAATTTTGTTTTTATGCACATTGAAAAGAATATATGTGAAAACTTGGTTTTTATAATATCGAATGATTAGGAAAAATAGAAATATAATCATAATTATCATAAGGACTTACATGAAATTAATATAAATCATGATCTATGTCAAAATGATAATTTAATGTCTTTTAAAGTAGTTTTTTCATTGAAAATTAATAAAATTATGTTTTCCATTGATGATTGAAAACTGTAAAAGTACCTCATTCATATTAAAGTAACATATCAATATAAATTTACTAAAAACATTATATATCACTTGGTATTAAAATTGAAGACTAAAATTATTTTATAAAGATATTTATACCTTTTGTTTTGTATAAACTGCTACATAATAAAATAATAGTAGTATTAATTGAGTTTTTCAGATTCTTCAAATATATCTGTGTGAATAAATTAAACCCCATTGAGCATGAAAAACTTCAAGAGTTTTTTTAATGATTTTTTATTAATTTGGATACTATATTCCCTCTATCATTTATCACTATGATGGTTCATCTAAATATGAATTTTTTTGAGGAAGTTAAAGTTAGGTGGCACATTATTTATTGATGGATGTATACCATATGGTGGTATTTTCCTCTTATTTATTAATCTTACAATAATAAAATTCTCATAAAAATTACATATATGGTTTATTATGAAATGTTTCTTTTTTGATTAGGTATTTAGATAATTTTATGTATTTTATGAGAAATAAATCTCAAACATATGGCTCTATTTCTAAAGGTTATATAGTTTAAGGGAGTTTTACCTTTTATTCATGGTGTTTCAATAATATTGATACATGATTCAGTTTAGTTAGAAATGTTTCCGATAATACAAATCAATTGTAGTCCTATAACATGTCAGCCCAAAATTCAATGTTACGTCATCTTGTTAGGATAATATAATTAATTTCACTGACACAAATTGAGACCATATAATCACATAGATATGGTATACTCGATAGGGAGATTGTAAGTCCTTTCATTAAATAATTGAATATGAAAACAAAGATATGAATTTGAAGTTGGACACTAATAGATAATGCGATAATAAAATCCATTAAAAAATACATCATTGATTGTTTATCTCATATTTTAGGATCATAATAAATTTTATATTCATAATATTTCAATAAAATTATCTTATGTATCTAAATATATTTTATATTTATACATATAGATCATGATTATTGTTAATCGATCTATAGTTATTGATGGTTTGAAATATTTGGATTGAGGACCTTTGAATAAGAGTATGATATTTTATGATTATAATATTAATGTCTCCAATTTTTATATAGTTTTTCATGAGGAAGGTTTTAAACTAAAAAATATTGGAATATTCATATAATTCTCAAGGTTGGTATACTCTAGAATGTTGATTTTCATTATTTAATTAAACTGTGATGGAAAATTTTCATTCATTTTATTAAAATTCAAGAGAGTCTATATTTATTGGGTAATAAGGAATTATTCTATAAAATTTAATTACGTTAACTTATCTCAATTGATCAATATTGGTGAGCATATATAATATGATCCATATATTTTGGATTCACATGCTAAAATTGTCTTAAATGTGGATATTAAAGTCAATAAGGGGGGAGTGTGGTAGTGCATGTAAAGCCAAGAGAAATGTATGACATTAGTGATAAAGTTGAATAATTTTTTATAAAAATGAAATTTATCATCAACAGAAGATTGAACTATCTATCTTTGATTATATTCAAGTAATTAGTCTTGTAAGGGTGGGTGATGATGATGAAATCATGTTAATGATAGAGGATAAAAATAATATGTTCATTGATGAATCAATTTATTGTATTCTTAGTACTATATAAACTTATATATTATTTTCTTATTTAGAATTTTTCATTTCATTTAATCATTATACATTAGTTTAAAAATATTTTAATTTTTTATATCGTATATCATGTTATAAAAAAATTTATATTATTTTTGGATGTAGGAATGATTAAACACACAATTTTATGATAAGATGAGGTCTTTCACAAATCCTATGTCATCATACCCATATGATACTCTCCCACCTTCATCAGGTATTCTCTTTAGTTTCATTATATCGAGATTATATTTCCATTACTTGACTCTAATAAATTTACAAATAAGATCAAAACATAACACTCCTAAGAAAAGTAACTCTCATAACACACTAATTAATGATTTTCCTAATTTACACTACCTTATGGATCTCAACACTATAAGGTTTCACTTACCTCATTACATAGCCCCACTATCATCAACTAAAAACTAATTCCCACTCAAAACATCCTATTAAGACTACAAACTAAAAATTATACCAAATATATCAACTTACATTACATAACCTAGGATAATATGACAACAGAATATCTTATTTCCAAATCAAACAATAAATTTTATATATTTGTAATAAATTATAATAAAGAATAAAAATTTAAATATAGTTGGACACTATAGACATAGCTATTATAATTTTTCACAAAATGGTTTTATATCTACCATTAGGGAATTTTAATTTCTGATTATAAATATTCACTCACAAAAATCTAATACTAGGTTATTTTTCTAAAATTCAACTATATTGATGTATTTTTATTCAAGGATGTCAAGGGGACTAGATAGATTTTATTTTGAGTGGTCATAGACTGAAAATATGGTGTCACAATTACAATCATGAAGGAATTATATCATGACCATGATTGGTATAAAAATATTAATGTGATATAGATTATTCCATTTGACATATATGGGGTTCTTGCAGATGATTCTAGAGGATTGTACTAGTATATATTGGTGATTTTATCTTGTGACATAATGTTCATTTCCATCATATATCATGATTGGACTAACATTATAATCACTTAGAAGAATTATATTTTTTTATTTAACAAGTAAATGTACGTCAAAATAAATACTTATTGTGTATTTTATTTTATATTTCAATCAAATGTATGTCTAATTGTTTTGCGTATCTATTTCATGGCAGGGAAAAGAGAACTCCTCCTAACATTTGAACCTTTATATGGGTGGTACTAAATCTGGTACATTTATGTTAATAAGTTTATATTATAATGATATTTTTTGTAAATATATTTCTTATACACAATGTGTAATGAAAAATAATTTATATTTTATATTATATTTAACATAGGAATAAGATTTGTTGAAGGCTATTTGTCAATAGGAACATGATTAGTGTAAAGCATTTGGGTGAAGCTAGCCTAACTTTTGGTGAGAGAGTTGATATTGGGTACCTCTATTCATGTGTTGTATATTTTATTGTAAAGCATATATATGATTCCTTTGTAATATTTCACTGATAAAAATATATTTATGTATTTAAAATGTTTTTTCTTATATAATATTTATTATTATTAAATATTTTTTGTTTTATTAAACTTTTGAAAGTAAAAAAATTAAATATGTTATAGATATATACACACATTAAATTGATGGTAGTAGTGTATATAGATCTCTCTTATTTCCTGTTAAAATTTTATAGTGTATCAAAAATGTATTAAACTACCATGAAATAAAAAAGTGTTGCAATTTATTCAACATTGGTTTTAGTCTCCAATGTCTATTGCTAAACCATCAAAAATTTATGGTATACACTACTAAAAAATCATGAAATATTTTCATTGTGGATATAAGGGACATTAATATATTAAAATATATATAATTGAGAAAACTTAAAGGAAATATTTCCACAATAGTTATAACTGCAACTAAATATTATAGAAATACAATATTTTAAATTTACACATTCATTATAGGAAGGATTTATAGATTAATAAATGTTATCCAAGACCACAATTAGTAAAAAATGATTTTAATTAATATTTGACTCAATATACCACAGTGGTTTGAGAAATATAAGAGAACCAACTATTGGTGTTTTAAACTGCTTCTATAATTCATTTCTCATGTGGTGTTATGATCCCCCAACAAGTGAAAGTGATAAATCATATTTGAACCATAATATTTATGAATCTAGATAATATGTCATATGTTTAATATTACTCTCATTTTATCATGGGGTTCTCATTATAGATATGTTTTCAATAAATCTTTTTAATAACATATATTAAATGTTCATTACCATATCTATTACATAAAAAAGCTTTGTTATTCTCATGGTATATATAAATAATGAAAATATAATACTCCATGCATTACATAGTAATAAAAATTTTCATTTTTTTGGTTGGGTAAAGGAAAAAAAGATAATAAAACCCCCACATTCACTAGAGAAAACAATTAACTATTCACAACGTATTAATTCTCCCATAAAAAATATTGTTTATACGAAGATATATTGTTAGTCATTTGGTATACCATGTTTTCATATGTATAGTTAACTAGTTGTAGCTTACCCATCTTATGTAAAATACCTCAAGAGATGATATCTCTAAATTATATATCTCTTGTCCTTTATCATAACCCGTGGTTCTTGTCCAGTATCACTATTATAATATTATTATAATATACATCATGAAAAAATATACTTCCTTGGTATAATACCATTATCTAGGATAATGATACATCTTTATACTACATCTTTAACTAAATTAGAAAATGTAATATACTCATATTTTATAAAATTGGTGACCACTGTCTATAATAATCTTATGATTCACATTTAATTTTCTTAACTCTAATACTAGATCATATTGACCTATTTTAAGGTATTTTATTATACCTCGTTAATAACTTTCTCTTATTATTGTATACGTACCGTAAACACATCCCTTGTACTTCTTAAGTACTATTGGATAGTTATAATTACCGATCAATGGAATTCTCATAGTTTTTTTTTGATACTTTTTACCATGATTTAAAAATAGGAAATATAAAATTTAGTATATAATATGGCATATGTGATAATTCCATCACTAAAGAATATATATTTTAATTTATTTTCATAATCTCTATATATTTCTTTTCAGAAATCACCATGGAAATATTTATGACATGGGAAATTTTCAAAAAATAGCCCCCAATTGCATCATCTTTTATTTTTCAATATATTTTCAATTTAATAATGTTTAATTAGTCCAACAAAACCATAGGTTGGTCTCAGTAAATCATATTCCCTAAACATAGGTTGTTACATTAAGTCATTCATGGGGAAATATTTTCAACCAACCCTTAACGAACTATAAGACTATACTTTTTTCCATATGTTATCAATATATATCACATGGAAAACTATAATGGTCCCACTAAACTCTTTTAGAAACATGGGAAAATAATCCTTCCATGATTGAATATTTTCTTTTATCCTTTAATTCATCCATTTATCATTTTTAATATATTGATGATTTTTAGTTCAGAAACCATTATAGTTATATATTATAAGATATTTTATAAATTTACATTTACAGATATTTTTTTACATTCAGCCATAAAATATATTAATGTAATGAACTGACACATGTAGACCTAACATGTCACCCTATATGGCCCACAACAATGCCTAAAGAATGCTCCAGATCACCATTGGCTGGAAACACACACATGAGTATCAATACATACAAAAATGGGAATTATTTCACCCTAAAAAACAACACAACGTGTCTCATATATAACATGATAAAGGTAAAAAACCAGGGTATTTCATGGAAGAATAATTATGAAACCATGAGACATAATATAACAATCCAAAAGGCTAATCCTTGAAACAACATAA
The DNA here is from genome assembly GCA_963277665.1 of Viscum album. Taxonomy (NCBI): domain Eukaryota; kingdom Viridiplantae; phylum Streptophyta; class Magnoliopsida; order Santalales; family Viscaceae; genus Viscum; species Viscum album. The sequence continues at coordinate 790,518,962 of OY728162.1, read as the reverse complement.
ATTAAATAATAAAACAGCATCTCAATGTGACCATCCCCCACAACTATCTAAAACAACCATGAATTGAAATTGTATAAGATTAGTTATAAGAATACATGATAACCATTCCTTTATATGGATATTACAAAACTATGTATGCATACACCTAGAAAAATATGTAGGGTTTTGGGGTAACACATAGTAGGATACCACCATGAATATATAAAAATACTATCAATATGAAACCATTAGTTCTAGATTCAATACAAAATATGTTTTATAATGAATTTTATTTGAAAACATCCATCATGAAACAAACTTTGGTTTTCATTTAAATCAATAAATATTCAATTTCATAAGAATATGGAAATGAATATGAATGATAACATAGAGAAAATTGATCAAGATCCTTCATATCTCAAAAGAGAAACATGTAAGCATTTAAATCATGAAACATCACTATCATGAATAAAAACAAGAATAATTGGGCTCTAGATTATGAGAATAGATAACAAGAAAATATAAGTAACAGTAAGATGGTAAATTGTGAATCCTAGTGATACTTATTCCTTCCATAATATATCAGTACCATAACCATAACCCCTAGTGGTTACACACATACTAAGGTTTTCATATATTTATAACCTGATGCACACAAGGTCCCAATGTCCCATGTTTTCTCATGAAGTTCAAGTAAATCATTCCCATAATTTTATAAAAAACATTTACAAGTAATAAATTAATGCTCCCATTTTTGAATAACCATTTTAGAGTTAATACCATATATGAGGGATATCATCAAACACATGAAGTTTGTAAAACTACTTTTAAATAAAACCCCTTTTAAACCATTTTCCATTCTATTAAATATGAAACTTTATAAATTAGACTTGATTGATATCAAACCAAACATTTACATAATCCAAAGTAATGGAAAAAAATAATTATGTTTTGTTCAATGAGAAATAACCACTATCTAGATACACCTATCTCACTAAAGGATGAAACATAGTCACCTTCAAACAAAAGTGATTCTAAATGAAGAGATACAATCCTTAGAATCATAGATCTATAAGAAAAATAATTAAGTCCTCACCCATCACCTTAGATCTTATTTTTAATCCACATTAGGTTTTGAATGAGTTAATGGGGATAGATAATGAGGGTAGATCTAGAGAAAAGATAAGGAATATAGTAGATATTCTCACATACCTTGAAGATAACCATCCAAATAGATAGAGAATCACCAAGATAAAAAGGGTAGAACATTATATAGTGTCAAATAAAGTATGGGTCAATCTAATTGGAGAACATGGAAACATTTCTATGAAAAAAAACAGAGGGTATCTCATTATTTTTCTAATTTTATAAAACTCGTATGAGTCACATAGTTTGGATTTATGGATATACAATCCATGAACTAACCATGTGGTAACAACTATCCCTTAAAAACCAATGTGTATGGTTACCTAGGAATAGTCACATTGTTAGAAAAAATTTGTGAAATATGTGAAGTTTCCACCATATAAAAACCAATCCTCTCACATGGTTTTCCTAGAATTATCTATTAGTTATAAAAACAATTCTAAAAAAATTGAAATTTTCATTAAAACCAACAAATATATATTTCATGATTATTGGATAGTTACTGCAAACTTTTCACAAGCCATGTTCCTGGCCTTTTTCTCCCAAAAAATGTTTATCCTTAACATTAAAAAACCATTAGAACCATGATAGTGACAAAATATTCCCAAAACATAATATACATGTGACTCGAAGGGTGTCAAAATTCTCCCCACCCTATAAATTTCATTATCTAGACTGATCTTATGATTCTGAACTTGCAAAGACAAAAGGCCACTACTGCATCATCAATGCTACATGTCCCCATTCCATGTGTCTATCCCATCCACACTTCCATATTACATGGATCAGGTGAAACATTTTACCACACAAAACCATATTCAAATGATCCACATTCTAAATTGGGATCACATCCACTAAGGTGTTAGGATTCAGATCAACTTATTCCCTTTCTAGAAATTAAGAAGGATCTGGTTGATACCTCTTTAGTTGGAAAACATGAAATAAAACATAGATTGATGTCAAGTGAGATAGTAAGTCCAACTAATATCCCACCCATCCAATATGTTTATCGATTTTGAAAGTTACAATAGGCCTTTTTACCAACATTCCATATATTCCCAAATGAATATGTCCCAAATGAGGTGAATCCTTGAGAAAAACATGATCACATACAGAAAACTCTAGTGGGTAATGATGACAATACACATAGGATTTTATTGATTCTAAGATATCTCTAACATATTTCATATAAACTTAAAAATATTATAAATATATTAAAAAAGATTTGGTCCAACCAAATACAATTTCTTTAAATCTTCCCAAAATAGTGTATATTTTCAAGGATACATATAAAATTCATCAAATGGTTATATTTTGATCAAATAATGATAATTGTTTTGTAGTAAAACTCAAATAAGGACCGATTCATTCCCCATGAACCATCAAAATAATGAATGAAAGCCTAAAGCATATCCTAATGAATCTGAATGTATTGCTCAGTATTTCCATAATTTTGAGCATGATATACTATGGTAAACTTCAATTGGGTACCTATTACATCTTATAAACATGTAAAAAACAAAATTTTAAATCACATATCTCTATAATTAATAATAAAAAAGATACTTCATAGAGCTTCGTGATCCTTAAGATATATATGTTCCCAATATCTTCTACCTTTTGTGTCTACTAAATATGAAGGAAATGATATTATTTTGAAAGTAAATCAATGATAATCAAAATAATATTTTTCCCAATAGGATTCCATGGTAAACCTATAAATAATTCTATAGATATGTCATCCCAGTTACATATTAGAATTGGTAAAGGAAACAACAAACTGTGTGGTTTTTTGTGATCCAACTTAACCTTTTTTTAGTTAAGGCATAATGATACAAAATCCCCAATAGACAACATTTTCCCCAAAAACAAATTCTAATATCTCAAATCATTATTCATCTTGGTAGTACCATGGTGTATGAAACAATTATATTGATTTCCACTATCCATCAATTTCAGCTGAAAAGTTATTAAAATGAAAAATATACCTCAGAAATGAAAAACAATAGAAGGATACTTAGTCCAATCACCCGGGGTCACATTACCATAGAGTATTTAAATAAAATGAAGAAAAAAAAGTGAATATTTCTTGTCTGGGAGGAATCAAATAATCAAATAAAGAATCATCTTTCACACATGAGTAGAACTCCTTCCCATCAACTTCTTCCAAATCCAAGAACATCTCAGTTAATAAAATCATCAAAGATCATACTTCCATAGATTACTTTATGGTATGTCTATTTAAATTATTTCATAATGAATTAGGGACCAAATTTTGTATTATAGGTTTGTTTGAATTATCAAAATCAAAATTGTGAAGATACTCAATTAAACATCTCTGTTATAGGTTGACATACCTCTAAGAAGAAATATACTTCTAGAAATTATAATCCAAATATATAGTAAACCTCTCTATGAAGAGATAATTTTTATAATTATTTAGAAAATTAATCATGGTAGGAAATTGAAGATCACTATTAGGATAATTATTATCATGATGGTGTAATTAGAAAGGTCTATGTACTACTTCCAGTTTCCCCTACATCAGAACAAATCCTAATCATGTAGTTGAGGCATCAAAAAATATGTGTTAACCAAAACCTGATTCTAAAAGAATAAAAACTAGATATAAAGTCATACTCAATTTAATTTATTCAAATGATCATTTAGAATTATCATTCCATTCATACTCAATACCCTTATGGTTTAACTCTAACATATGAGATGGAATCTTGGAGAAATCTGGAATGAAATTTCTATAATAACCATAAAAAACAAGAAGATCAAAATTTAAAACACATTATTGTTTGATCCAATGAAATCATTGCCTTACCCTATTTATCATTCTCTTAGATACCTCTCTCGGATATAAAATAGACCAGAAACCTCACATTTCAAATCTAAAACTAGAATTTAGTTATCTTTCAATACATATGATGTTCATTCAGAGATTTTATAACAATATCAATATGATCTCTATATTCTTATTTAGTCTTTAAAATAACTCAAATATCATCCACAATAACATCTATGAAGGAGTCCAACAAGAAATAAATGATCTGATTCATCAAAACTGTAAACACCACTTGAGTGTTAACAATACCAAATGGAATATCCAAATACTCATAATTTCCATACCTTTTCTAGAATGTAGTCTTCAGAATATCCTCCTCTCAGAATCTTAACTGATAGTACCCATACCATAATTCAATATTATAAAATGATTAGGATCCCCTAATTTGATCAAACGTATCATCAATCCTAGAAAAAGGGTACCCATTCTGAATAGTCATTTGATTATAATTTTGGTAGTTAGAACACAACTAAAGGCTTCAATATACTTATTTATAAAGAGAATCAGAGAAGTAAAAGGTGACCCACTCATAAAAACAATTATTTTGGACTAAATATCCTCAATATGAAAATTAATTTCATTTTACTCTGATGATTTCATATGATAAAATGGTGAGGAGATAAGGATCATCCCCATAAGTAGGTCAATAGTAAACATGACTTCTATTTGCAGAATTGACATAGAAAATGTTACTAGGAATGTATTTATGTTACTTATTCATAACAGTTAGAAGCAGGAAACTTTACTAATGATAAATGGCCTCAATAAAAATCTCTAAAAATTTACATGAGACCATTATATCCTCATGAAAAAACATCCCTACTCACCCAAATATAGGATCCCACTCACCTTCAAAGACACAAGTAACCCCATTGGGAGATTAAAGGTAAACATAAAAATGATAAAAATTGATCTAGGACATAAAATGAATTATCTAATTCATTTCCATGATAATTTAAATGATATTAATATCTATAACTATGAAATTCCATATGACCACCTGGTCTGTGATCATACCCTGTCACTTGGAATATTTAAATCCCTATTCATTCCACATTTATAAGCTACTAAAATGATCCATAAAAAATGACATAATATTGAAGAATAATCCCAACACATTGACCAAATTTGATTATATAACTAGTTTAAAATAGATCTAGGACTATAGAGGATGTAATAAACATTGTACATCTCATAGTAGTCAGACCCACTTCAGATTCCTTTCATGGATACTCTTCTGTATAAAGGCATCCAAACTGAACCCATATATGTTATTTCTTCATTGCCTAATTATCCCCCTTAACATTTGAATGAGATCCACGACCTTTAAATATAATCTAATTTATCTTATTACATTTTGTTAAGTGTATCGAACTCTACTTCCATATAAAACTCTTTTAAAAAACATTTAAGGTGACCAGGTTGTCCATAGTGATGGAAGATATTGGGTGTTACTATACAATTATTCTTGGTAATGGTTATGTCTTCCACTATAGAAGAAAACCACCTGGTATTTTCCTGAATAACCCTCTTTAATATATCCTAATGAAAACGAAGAACCTTTACTATGATTTTTTTCTAGATAGGTGACACACCTTGACTACCCCCTATAATAACAGATGCACCACTAGGACCTATTTTCTTGACTATGTCTTGTCAGATATAGCCAAATTATCAACTACATCGGTAATGGTCATCAAGCACATGATAATATTAATTAATCAAATCTCTAGAATTAGACCCATGATAAAAAATCTACCCTTTATATTTTTATTAGTGCTAGGTTTTGGAGATACATTGGTGAAATGAGTATCTTAATCCATCACTAAGTGGTCTCCTTGATCTAAGGTGTGAATCTCCCATACCTTTTCCAGATGTAAGGTCATAGGATAGAACTGCTTGTGGAAGGACTTCATGAATGTTGTCTACATGAGTTCCTTGTGTATTTTATCTACCATAATGGAATCGAACAATTTTATTCTAGTAACATCAAGAATATAAGTGTAAATTCCCAACATATAGTCCTCTAGAGCCCCAAAAAAGTGGAAAATATGTTTTATTCTCTCAATCTATTCCTTGGGTTCTTTGGTTCATTTGTCACTAAGTAATATTGGGGTAATTTTCTGGTAAAATCCAAAGGAAAATTCAACATCATTTCTCAGTTTCCACAACCTTACTGACCTTGTGATTGAATAACATGGATTACTATTTACACTAAAGAAGGGTTGAATGAATTGGTTTTGTATGTGATTTTTCAAATAGGTCATTCCCTTAGAATCAAACAGAACCTTATAGAGACATTATCTTTTAAACACAAGAGGTAACACCCTATTAGCATTGGAATACATCTATGAATTAAAATATAAACTTCAAGAATCCATATTAAATCCCTTAATCAAAAAGGATTGAAGATAATAGTATAAACCAATAAATAAAATTGATAAGGTTAATTTAAATAAACCCAAAATGATTCTTAGAATCTAGGTGAGAAAATCTGTGACCAATCATGTTAATTGAATGTTAGCTATGAAATTGAGTTGAGTAGGAACCGTTATACAGCTACCACCTCAGTCTATATGGTCAAAACTCTAGTATACAATAAACCAGAAATGAATCTTCCAATTGATGAAATTTTGAAACAGACCAACCTGGGTCGACTGACATGTCACCTAAGTGAGGCTACCACCTCGAAATATCGTTTTTGATAACCTTAGACTGGGGGAAATCACTTAAGTATCAACACATACAACCATTGGAATGGGTTTAACATGAAATAACAATTTAACATGTATAATATATAATAAGATAATGATATATAACAATTTTATAAAATTTAAGAAGTGGTAAAAAACCGTGAGACGTAATGAAAAAAGGAAGAAGGATAATCCTAGAAACTACTTATGTCCAAGACCAAAACCATTCATCCATGTGATTATCCCTCGTGACATTAAAAAATAACCATGAATAGAAATAAAACAATATAATTCATCTAGATACATGACAACCATACCTTTACTTGGATCCTATAAATCCATGTATGTTTATTACTGATGGAATATACAAGGTGTGAGATAAATTCCTAATAGTATACCACCATGAATCCATACAATGTTCATTGCTATATAACCATTAGTTCTTGCATTAAAATAATAATTCTTTATAAATAACTTCATTTGAAAATATTTCTCAAAAACCTTCATGGATTTTCCTTTAAAACAATCCATTTTTTAATCCATAATAATATGAATGATTACTTAAAAGGATGTAATGAAGAGTTTATATACCTCAAACTGTAAACATTTGAGGAATAAAAGAATGAAACATCACTGTTGTGAATAAAACCATGCACAATTGGGATTTATCCAATGGGAATACATATCTAGGACACACAAGAAACACTAATCCAATATAATTTGAATCTTAATGATATCAAAAACTACCATAGTCTATAATTATAACACATGTAACCCTTAGTGGTTCCGCACTCATTATGGTTTGTGTATGTTCATAACCTAATATACCTAATGTTCTCATGTTATATGTTTTCGTAATAAAATAAAGTAAATTATTCCCGCAATTTGATAAAATATTTCAATAAGAAAATATTTACCACTCCCATGATGGGAAACCAATTTTATACTCCAAACCATCAACGATACATTTCATGAAAAACATGAAGTGTATAAATCTATTTTTATTGAAAACCCACATTTAAACCATTTTCCATAAAAAAATATTGAATTTCATAAATCAACCCTCGTATATATGAAATAAACCTTTTCCAATATCAAAACATAAGGAAAAAATATTAATAAAAAGTTCCATGAAAAATAACTATTATATAGAGACATCCAAAACACCAACAAGGGAAACATAGTTTCTTTTGAAAATGTTGATCATAAATGAAGACATCTAGTCCTTAAAATTCAAGGTCCCTAATAAAAATAATCTATTTCACATATTAAATCCTATATTTTTCTATCACAGCCAATTTAGGTTCCAAATAATCAAGGGGATGAGAGATTGAGAGTAAATCTAGAGAAAATAGGAGGAATGAAGAAGTTATTTACACATACCTTAAATATATACACCAAAATCAATAGAAAATAACTCAGATTCCCAAGGGAGAACCTACTAGATTTTAATGTAAAGGTTGGGTCAGGGTAATGAGATATTATGGTGAAATTTGGGTCAAAAAAGAAAAAGGGTATTGGGATAATTTTCCAATTTTAATAAATTCATATATATCAAATAGGTTGAATGCATGGTTATAAAAATTGTCTTCAAACCTTTTGGTCTCTACTTTCCCTTGAAACCTGAAGTGCATGCTTGCATAGAAATAACCACATGGTTAGAAAAGTCATGAGAAAGCTGTGAAACCACCTCTAGACTCAAACCTAACATGTCACATTGTTTTCTAAGAAATATTTCACAATTACACAAACCATTCTCAAACTATGAAAAAATACACTCTAACCAAATAATCCATATCACAGGAGGGGTTCCAGTAGAATATGGCTTGGGGTGAGTTTTAGTGTGTCTTCTACGACTTCTTCTATCCAGAGACCTTGAGGGACAACTGAGCCCAGGAGTTCATGAGATTAGAGCAGGGTACTCTTTCTGTGATGGATTACTCCTCTCATTTCACTAAGCTGCAACATTTTACGCCGATCCCAGCAGGCCATGAGTTGTTCCTGGCTAGGAAGTTTGAGGACGGTCTCAAGAAGGAGATTCGTTCCCAGGTGAACATCTTCAGGTTGACTTATATATCCTCTATTGTCAACCAGGCACTGATCACAGAGTGAAATCTGAGGGATTCTGGAGCAGTGATCTAGGGTGGTTCAATATCCAGAGTTAGTATTCCCCCTTCTGATAGTAGGAAGCATCGTAGAGAGTCTTCACAAGAAGATCAGACTAGGTGCACTGCATCTTCATATTGCCAGGTAGTTTTCTACCAGTGCGGCAGGAGTGGACATACTAGGACGTAGTGCCAGAGATACCCAATGGAGTGCCGGTATTGCGGCAAGATATGCCACCTTCATCGTTTTTGTCAGAACTTCCCACAGACAGCTGGTGACAGGGGTTCGTCTATGACTCCTCATACAGGAGCAGCGCTACCAGTTTCTCACCAGACTGGGAACTGGAGTTCTTCTGGCCATTCAGGCTGAGGTGGAGGTTGTGGCCAGGGTGTTCAGTCACCTACCTATCAGCGACAGCAGGGTGGATCAGTTCAGAGCGGCCAGGTAGGGTCACAAGGCCGTGGTACATGCCAGACTTTCACTGTGGAGCAGACCCATCAGGAGCAGGATCCTAGACCCTCTACAGTTTGAGGTACAATCTTAGTAGCCTCAGTTTTATCTTCATCTCTTTTTTATAATGTTGTTATGCATAGATTTATCTCTGTTACTATTGTGGAGAGCCTTGGGCTCTGCATCTTTTCATCTGCGAACATGCTGAATTTAGACACACTGTTGAGAACAAGGACATCTAGTGTACGTCAGTGCCGAGAGTGCCCTCTTGAGGTTGTGGGGTGTCACTTCTTATGGGACCTCTGTGTTCTAAATATGGCAGGCTATTATTTCATTCTTGGAATGGACTAGCTAGTTCCCTTTCAGGAAGTTTTCGACTATTATCGTCGTAGGGTGAGTTTCATATCACCAGAGGGTGTATCCTTTCTTTATAGAGGCGAGTGAGATGTCTAGGAGAGTAGAGAAGGACCTGAGCATCATGGGCTAGGAGGAGTTACAGCCCATATTTCTAGTCTTTATCTGGATGACCAAGGGACTTCACAGTTAGACTTTCCTCCAGTGGTGGATCGTTTCAGGGATATCTTCCCAAAGGACTTTTCAAGTTTTCCTCTGAAGCGTGAGGTAGACTTTTCTATTGAGCCCGTGCCTAGAGCAACACCATTGTCCATTCCTCCTTATAGTATTGCTACACCTGAGTTGCAGGAGCTCAAGAAATAGTTGGAGGAGTTGCAGGCAAAGGGTTTCATCCGACCCAGAACTTCCCCTTAGGGTTCACCTGTCCTATTTTCAAAGAAGGCAGACAGCACCCTCAGACTTTGTGTGGATTATTGGAAGTTGAACCAGTTGATGTTCAAGAATGTATATCCCTTACCAAGGATTTATGATCTTTTTGATCATCTTTGAGGATCTTGGGTGTTCTCAAATATTGATTTGAGGTCTGGTTATCATCAGTTTCACATTAGACCATCTGATATACCTCTTACAGCTCTCCGGAGCAGATATTTTCTATAAGAGTATATGTTTATTCCATTCAGCCTCATGAACACGCCTGCAGTTTTCATGGCACTGATGAACCGAGTGTTCCATCTATACTTAGACTATTTTGTGGTGGTCTTCGTGGATGATATATTGGTGTACTCTCACACTTGACACGACCATGCTACCCATTTTGAGATCGTTCTAAGTACACTAAAGGAGAATTAGTTATATTCTAAGCTCTCGAAGTACCACTTTTGGATGGATCGGATTCACTTAATGGGTCATGTTGTCTCAGAGAAAGGAGTATCAATAGACCCAGAGAATGTGAGATCAGTAGTTTCCTGGGAGCATCTGAAGAATGTCTTTGAGGTGCGGAGTTTTATGGGGCTGGCTGGATACTACAGATTCTTCATACAGAACATTTCACGCCTAGTAGCACTACTGACAGGTCTGACCAAGAAAGGGGTGAAGTTATTATGGTTAGAATCTTGTCAGTCAGCCTTTCAGGAGATAAAAGGGAGGTTGACGTTAGCACCAATACTAGTCTTCCCAGAGTCAGGCAAGAGCTATACTGTTTACTGCGATGGTTCAGGTATCGGGCTGGGAGCTGTGCTGATGCATGGAGATGGATTCATTGCGTACGGGTCTCAGCAGTTGAGGCCACAAAAGAGGAATTACCCGACACACGATCTTGAGTTGGCAGCTATTGTTCATGCCTTACATTTTTGGAGACATTATCTTTTGGGAGACCACTTTATGGTTTTCACTGACCATAAAAGTCTCAAGTATATCTTTACTCAGCATGATCTGCATCTAAGACAGCGCAGGTTGGTCGAGTATCATTAGTCTTTTGACTTTGAGCTTGCCTATACGCTTGGGAAAGGCAATGCAGTGGTTGATGAACTAAGCAGGAGGACTCAGTTGCAAGCAGTTCAAGAGGCTAGCAGTGAGTGGAAGCTTATGGATCTGTTCTCTAAGATTCATTTGGAGGTTCACGACAGACAAGGGAAGACTTTTCTATCATCTGTAGATGTTACCTCTATTCTTCTCGATCGAGTACGAATATGGCAGCTATCAGATTCAGAAGGCCTAGTCCTGTGGGAAAGTGTGTCAGGAGAGGACCCTCTTCCTGGATGGACAGTAGGTGAGGATGAGATATTGAGTTTCCAGTGACATATATGGGTGCCAACAGACATACGTGAGGAGAAATGTGGGATTTTCATTCCTCAGTTTGGGAATTTCATCCTGGCATCACCAAGATGTATCGTGATCTGCACCGCTAATATTGTTGTCTAGGTATGAAGAGAGATGTTGTTGGTTTTGTCTAGAGATGTTCCTCTTGTCATCAGGTGAAAGTGGAGCATCAACAACCAGCAAGACTTTTACAGCAGTTACCCATTCCTGAGTGGAAATGGAACGATGTCGTGATGGACTTCATGACTAGGTTTTCGAGGTCAACGCGAGGGAATGATGTTGTTTGGGTCGTCATCGAAAGACTCACGAAGGTCACTCACTTCTTGCTGATCAAGGAGACCTTCAATGTTGATCAGATGGGACAGTTGTACATCTGAGAGATCATACATTTACATGGGGTTCCGCACTCTATTGTTTTAGACAAGGAGGCTCGTTTTACTTCTCGGGTCTAGAAGGGGCTTCATAAGTCTTTGTGAACATAGGTACTTTTGAGTACAGCTTACCATCCCCAGACAGATGGCCAGTCCGAGCGTACGATTCAGGTGCTTGAGGATATGCTCGGACATTGAATCCTGGATTTTGGAGGTTCTTGAGAGAAGCATTTACCTCTTGTGGAGTTCACCTACAACAACAGTTTTCAGGTAACTATTTAGATGGCACCTTATGAGGTATTTTATGGTAGGCCATGCCGATCACCTTTATGCTGGCTGGAGGTAGGAGAGGCAGCTTTGTTAGGACCTCGTCTTCTTCAGGATACCTCAAAGCAGATAGATTTGATTCGGAAGAGGATGGATATGGCACAGTCTTCATATAAATCTTATGTTGACCAGCGGAGACGACCTCTGGAGTTTGAGGTTAGGGATTAGGGTTTCATGCGTGTCACACCGAGGTTGGGACACAAGAGGATTCGGAGATAGGGTAAGATTTCACCACGGTACGTCGGGCTGTTTGAAGTGTTGGAGAGAGTCGAGTTGGTTGCCTATTGGTTTCAGTTACCTAAAATGTATCGGGATATGCACAATGTCTTCCACATTTCTGAGCTCCGACATTACTTTTCAGACCTATCTTGTGTCTTTCAACCCGAAGAGGTTGAGCTTAAAGTGGATGCGTCATCTGAGGAGCATCCTATCCGTATTTTCGATCACAGCACAAAGGTTATCTGTGGCCAGTCTCTTCCTCTGGTATAGGTGTTATGGAAGGATGGGTGAATACAGGACGAGACTTGGGAGAGGGAGGCCGATGTATGAGCATAGTGGCCAGAGATGTTCGGGGTTTCTTCTTCTACGATGCTCTAGGGAAATTCGGGGACGAAGTTTTTTAAGTGGGGAAGTTTTTAATAACCCAGATCTTCTTTTTAGGTATGTTTTTCCTATTTATAGAGTTTTTAAGAAAACAAGAGTTTTTGTAAATTTTTTAAGTACACGTCGTGTACTTTATGAGTACATGTTGTGTACTTCGATGCTGCATGAGGTCGTGTGCTAGCCATGTCCGGGCTACACACATGGTCATGTGGGGTGATGTGGAGGCCACTTAAAGCGGAGTACGGAAAAGTCGAGTACACATCGTGTACTCCAAAAGTACATGCCATTTACTATCTTTTTTTATCATTAAACGGACCAGGGTCGCGTCTAATCCCCAGAACCGTCTTCTTTTAGGTTTTTTTTGTCTGAGAGTGTCGAGCATCTGTGGATCTTTGATGAGCCACTTTTTCTCTATCCGGCCTCCAATTCGAGCACCGTTGATTGTGTTGGAATCACATCAGTGAGTTCTCTCTTCTCCCCGTGCCCTATTTTCCAATTCCTCCCCTTTATCAAGTTATCGTGGGTTGAATGTTTTGTTTATTTTCATAGATATACAACATTCTAAGGATATGAAATCCTCATGGTTCAATTATATTGATCTTTTAGCTTTAAGGTAGTAGGTTTGTGCCTTTCCATTCAAATTCTTTGAGTTTTATGCACAATTTCTACCAATCCCCTTGAACGGGGTATTGTGTTTTTACTCCTTTTCCCCCATTGTTTTGCTGCCTTTCTTTCATGCTTGGGTAGAGGTAATTTTGGCTATGTATGAGGATAATTGCTATGCTTGGATGTTTTTCCATGCCTTGTTCTATTTACGACCTTTTGGTCTTGTTTATCCTTTGGTCATTTTACCTATTTCCCATTCCTTATGACCGTATGATGGAGTGTTGTTTCCTGACATGCTTGTTATGTTGTAGAATGGTTAGCCAAGTGTCATTGTAGGTTTACTTTGGACTTATAGAATTATTATGCACTGACTGACATAGGGCCGAGAGAACCTAGTGTAGTAGACTATAAGGGGATAGACCGAGTGGGCTTCCTCAGAGAGTCTTGGACATTTTAGACTATAGGGGAGACTGAGTGAGCTTCCCAGTGAGTCTTGGATATTATAGACTACGGGAGGGTAGACCGAGAAAGCTTTCTTAGAGAGTCGTGAGCTTTATAGACTATAGGAGGATAGACCTAGTGAGCTTCCTCAGAGAGTCTTTGTTTTGTTTGAATTTTCCTTAAACCATTCCAGGCTATAGAAGGAATTGATTGTGTGAGCTTCCTTAGATAGTTTGTGATAGACCTAAGGATATAGGAGGAATTTATCGAGTGAGATTCCTCAGAGAGTCTCTAGAACTTGGGGATATAAGAGGATTAGACCGCGTTATCTACCTCAGAGATTCTCTAACTACCATATACTATAAGGGTAATTGACTGAGCGTTCTTCCTTAGAGAGTCTTATAATTTCGTATGACCCAACCAGAGGGGTTAGGCTGAGTGTACTCCCTAGAGGGTTGTTGGTATTTTCTTGGATAGGACCAGAGGGGATGGCTGTGAGTACTTCCCAGAGGGTTACCTGTTTGTGGTTAGCTATTTATTCATTGTTGCTAGTTGTTTACTGCAGTGTGTTATCATGTTCATTGCTTACTATTTACAGTACTTTACCTGCCATATACTCACTGACTATTTGGTACAGATCTTTAGGTGGTTACCTACTGGGATTTAGTCTCACACCCTATTTGGGTCACGCTTTTGGACCCAAATAGATTATATTACAGTAGGTATAGACAATGGAAAGCGCCCTTCGACTTCAGGTACTTGATTGCATTAGAGCAGGAGAGCATGGGACCAAGCCGAGGCTTGCGTTGCTGAGGAGTTTATTTGTTACCTTTATTTTGTACTTTGGTTTGCACTATTGTATTGCCAGCATTCTGACTTGTTTGGATGATTTCCTAGACATATGTATCATGCATCATTTCATTTATGTATTTGTGCTCCATTTGTTCATGTTTTAGTCTTCCATTGTTTACTATTGTTGGATATTTACTACTTCCACTATTTTATGAGTTGTTCATTTCTTCTGATGTGTACTCTACCAATGAGGGCATAGTTTCCCCACTATCACACCCAAGTCCCTCGCTACTAGTCGGCAGCCTCTAGTGTTTGGGGGAATGCTCTTGAGTCCATGTGACCAACCGGGTACGGAACGCCTCTGGGTGTCTTCTGGAACCAGGATGTTACATGTTTAAAAATATATTTGTCTAAAAAGCAGTTTTATTTGCATGTTTTATTCTCATTTTAAAATTAATTTCATCCACACATAAAAATTTAATTTTATAAACATTATTCCATATTTTTAAATCTATTCAAAAAATTTAAATATTTCTCTTTTATTTTTGGTCAATATCAATCACAATCATGGTAAATATTATCACCACAGTAAAGGGTAAATCAGGTTAATCTAGGTTAAAACTAAGTGACAAGGCTATAGTTTTTCCATAATAATTATTATTGTATGAATGATATTCTAATATTATAAAATTATCTTCGAACATTATTTTTTTAATGGAAACATTTCCAATAATATGACATATATAATATTTAATGAATGAAAGTTATCAAATGTCAATCTCTAAGTTTTAAATATCTATTATATGTACACATATAAAAAAAGACATCTATGAATGAAGATAATTTTTTATTTTAAGATTAAATAAATTATTTTCTTGAAATAAATTTATTTATAATTTTCATAAATTATAAAATGACCTTAAATTCTTATACAATTTTATCATAGTATTTATCCAATGATTATAAAAATAAAATAAATTATTTTATGCATTCTAAAAGTGACATAATTTTAGTGAGTTATAGTGTTAAATTATTCTTTTATATGAATATTAAATATTAGTGTTATGTTAAATTATTATACTGTATTTAAAAAATTATGTATTTTAAATATAATCAAATGAATAGTGTCGGAATTAACATTAATGTTATTTTATCAAAATAATATTTCATAAAAATTTGAAAAAATTAAATAAATATTTAAATATGAAAAATATGATGATATATTGTCTAAAATATAATCCCTTAGCAATTTATTTTCCAATTTTTACCTTACATGTAAAATTATAATCCTTTTTATGTAAAAAATATGATATTGTGGTTAATGTTAAAATGAGTTAATTAAATGGTTAAACAAAATTATATGGTTTAAAACACCACTTCAACTTGTAAAACTCTAATTGGATGTTTTTATTTAAACATAATAATATATTAAATTATAATAACTTGGATTTTGGAGGCATTCTTTATTGATAATTATTTTATTTATATTATAATATTTTATGAAATTCCAAAAGTTCCCCCTTACCTTAATTATAAATGGGAACCTCCTCCCTTCACCTATTATGAATTTTTTCTCTAATATCTTGACCATAACCTCAAAAAATACCTTTTAAACTTACTTATACACATTAAATGTGTGATGATATTCCCAAAATACCAACCATAGGGTCTTTAAGGGGGTATTTAAAGGAGTTATTTCAAAAAAGAGTCAATTTCCTTAACAGATCACTTTATTTATAATTATTTTCTATCTCCCGCAAATATTTTAGATTTTTAATTAAATAATAAATTAATTATACCTAATATAATGAAATTTTATTAAAATTATGAAACCACATTTATTCAACATCTATCCATGAAATGGGAAGCAAATTTCTCACTCTTGCGTACGTACGACTTACCGTCTCCAAGTAGTGATACAATTCATTTTGCATCACCATATTTCATATATGGGTATTATGATGGGATTAATTTTTATATACTATAATTGTTAAATATTTAAAAATTATTATTTATAATATCATATATACCTTCTTACCTTCCAAACTAATGGACAATAATAACATCGCTTGTGAGTACGTGTGGACTACCACCAACACGGAGCAATGTGATTCATTTTAATTTTTTGTTTTATATGGATGGTAATAAAGATGGATTTATTAAATATATAATAATTATATTATATAATAATTATTCTTGAAGGAATGCTTATTATTTACCTTTCTCTTCTTTCATCAGCTAAAAAATGAAAACGTCATTCATATGTATGTATGACCCACCGTCTCCATGAACGGTGTAATTCATTTTTATATCTCAAATTTTATGAATGAATATAAATAATTATAAAATTAATATACATTATATTTATATAATGATTAATATTATATATTTTATAGAATGAAGATCAAATTAAATGGACCAGAACTACCATACCAAAATATACATGAAAAACGAAGCAGATATCACTCAGAATAATGATTTTAATAAAGATTTGTTAACAAATAGACCATAAAGGGTAATTAGTAAATAATATATGCGATTATATATATGATTATGGTTCTGTATTATATTTATAATAAATCTATATTTGATATATATAATTTCCAATGCCAATGAAGGAAGACATACTTAGGGTAAGGGATTTTCATCTCATTTTTATTTCTAGGGGACATATTCAATATCCACCAGTTGTTTATTTTTTGTGGTGTATATAGTACCCTTGAATGTATTTTATTATTGTTGTTGTAAAATTTATGGGGGTATAAATATAATTTTATAGTTCTTTATTTAATGGGGTTATTATTCAACTGTTACTAAAGTAGTAAGGCATTTATGTTATAATCACATTATTTGTCAGGATTGTTTATGATTAAGTTATGATGCTTAAATTGATTGATATAACTTTATATAATATCATGGATTTTATTATCCTCTGGTTATTTATATAAAATAACTATTTCATTAAATTTTCCTCTCCTCAAGTACTCAATATACTAAAATAATTATTTTAAATAAAATTTACTTTATTTATCTCTTTGATCCAAAAACATTTTTCTTCCATATCCATGTTTTAAAGATGGATTTAAATATTATAATTTGATTACTTAAATTCATTTTAATGAATGTATTAATTTTTTAAAAAAATATTTAAAAATTTATATAGTTTTCATTTTCCAAATGAGGTACTTTTTTCTTTTTAAAAGAATAAAATGAATATTTTTTATCTTATACAACTGAAACAAAATTTCACACCATCATGGCCACTCAATTCATTGAATATTTCTTTATGTGTTTATAAGTATATTTTACAATAAAATGTTTTCCATAATATTTTTAACAATTTTATATTTTAAATATTTCATTTTAAAATTGAAAGGATATTTTCATCAATAAATTTTTAATGGTATTTATAATCATCAATGAAAATAACCCTTTATTTCACTTATAATTTTTGTGGGATATGATACAATGATGTCAAACTTATTCTTTATCTGTAAGGTTTATGTTTATGATGAAAAAATATATATGAAACTTGTTTTTTTTCATGGGTTATGCTATTATTAAATTATCAAATGTTTATAAAACCCATTCCTTTTATTGGGTTGTGATATGATGAATTTTTTATGATCTTATGGAGAAAATATTGTTTACTTTCATTATTTAATGGTTGAGACCTATATTTTCCTCCAATGCATTAGGTAATGATTGATATCCCATGAGATAAACATGACTAGAATGATGGGTGAACCTAATTTAGCAAGGGAATCTGTAAACTATGATACTCTTAGGATTTAACCATGACTTCTATGAGGGTTTGGGGAGAAAATAAATTCCACTATGATACTCTTTGAAATGATCATTTACTACTAAGGAAATTATTTTCTAGGATTACATGTATTACATTCCACTATGTATTAGGCATACGTTATTCTCTCTTGGCTCATGTTCATTTATTATTTTATGATTCATGTCTTAGGAAATGGAAAATTTTATTCTATGACTTACTATTATGATCTATGATTTATAGGCTATGATTTTATAATTTTATGTTCATGTTCTCATAACCTTATGCTCATGTTGAGATCAATTGATCATTCAAATATCCATTTTTTTCTATGGATAAGAATTTGAGCTCACCCTTTCTTTAGTTTCCTTTTCTCCAGGTTCAGATGATAGTTTTATATATGATGTTTCTAAGAAGTATTATAGTTATGATGAATATAGTGGGAGATAATATCGATCTTTTATTAACAACTTGTTTGTGTTTCTATGTTTCCCAAGGAACTTGACCTATAAAATTCTATCATGGTTATTTTTGTTATATAACTGATATTAACATTTTAAGATGTTATATCTATGTATGAAATGTATAGGAAAATAGAGTGTGTATCATAGAATATTTTAGTTATCCTTTGGAAACTATGATGAGAAATATTTACTGAAAACCTTATGTATGAGTCTAATTATATGATAACATCGAAAAAATTTGTAACAATTATGGAAAAATTGGGTAAAATATAAGGTTTCATAGATTGAAAAGGATTTTTCATGATTTATACATCTTATAAATTGTATTCCATGGTTCCCCACTAGGAATATTGTTGCTCATAATATGCTATTTGGTTTTAGTTAATGGATAGAAGTTGGAGGTATTGTGTTAACAATGACATAAAATGGTATGATTATCCTCGTGATTAACCAAATGCAATAGGAGATATAATAGAAAACCTTGGGATTATTCTTAATCAGTTATCATGATATATGATTAATATCTTGCACCTTAACCAACTCTCAAACTCCCAAATGAATAAAAGGACATATTTCACTAAGAGATCAGGTGGTGGGGATTATAAATAAAAGGTGATTAAAATTACATTGTGTAGATAATGTTGGAAGAAACACTCAAGTTAATGTATAAAAGTAACAAAAAGATATTTTTTATGTGTAAATGAAGGGTATAGAGAATCTAAATACTGAGGAAAAATGAAATGTTCGATGGAGGGAAATGAATATCATCCTAAGGTAACATTTATAGTTCAATATATTATGTGTAGGGAATATGGGGATTATCTGAGCCAATTTCCTAATCCAAGGGTTAAATACTAGACCAAGGAAAGACTTATGAAGTGAAAAGGTTTCAATTATTTATGCATTATGATTTAGGAATTATGTTATGTATGTTTTATATCAATGGTGTTTTGGATACAATTATCATGAAACATATAAGGATTGTTCCACAGTATAATTTGAAAATATATTTTTATTTATAATAAATAGATGATTGAAATTGGTTTAACAGTATTGGTGAATTTGAAAATGGATAGTTGATTACATATTGATTTAGGTCATCTTTGATGATTTTGAATTTTAGGGTTTATGGAATATATTCTTTTTTTTAACTTATTTAAGGAATAAGGACTGTGTTACTTTTTGGAAGATAATATGTTTTCATTTAATGTTAACATAGAAGTTATGGATACCATCATGGGTGTATAATTTTATAGTTAATAATAACTTCAAAGGCATCAAAAACCCACTTTTATGTTTTAAGTGACGTGATTTTGAATTTATTCGAATCATTTATTGGGAAATATGAAGAAAAAATTATTGATATTTAAATAAAACTTTGTGGTTAGTATATTATTTGAAGTTATTTATTCTCTAATATATTGTGGAATATAAATAAACTTAATGGATGAAATTTTATTCATTTATATGTTGATATATTAAGATATAGATATGGTAAAGTTATGTATTACCTTTTTGGTTAATATATAATTTTGATTCATGATATTTTGGAAAATTTCACTATATTTAAAGAGTATATATTTATTTATCTCGGTGATTATTGATATTTAAGAGATGTTTCATATGGATGATGTATATGTAACACTTAGGTCTAATAATTGATTTACCATGAAAGATAATTTGGGAGGAATGCTACTAAAATTTTAAGTATATAATATGAAGGGTATGAAGGAGGTACTAGGACTTCCACTCGTATAAAGGAGGTACTAGGGATAATATATGAAGCTGATTGTATAAATGAGGTACTGGGACTACAAGCCATAGTCGTAGGAACACCTCGGCCTGCAAGGAACTCAAAATGCTCGGTCTGGTCCTGGTCCTCCATACACTCCATCAAAAGGCAGCTCATCTACATAAGACACAACATGTGCGGGAAAAGCCTATGCAGGGGTGATTATAACAATACTTATTAGAGGACCTCGAAAACCACAAATCAATACAAAAAGTAAAGGTGTAGTAAACTTCTACACAGTATATATCTACCAAAATTATAGCAAGATAAACATATCCAGATATACTTGAAACCCAGACCCGTAGTCTAAAACGATGGAATACCCATTCTTGGGATTTAGTTTGGAGATTCAACAAAGCACTCATCTGGGATAACTTACTCCATGAGTATGATATCTCTGATAACGTCCATCTGAGAAGACCTGTTTTTTGGGAAAATCCATGAGAGGTATAGATGCACCGATAGATTTGAAGAGAGAAAAGATACCCTCAATATAGGAGAATGCACTTCTTTGTGGGGAATGATCACAATACATAGATGTGAATTACTACTAGGACCTTGATGGATATCGTGACTCATCCTAATTCACATTCTAAGTAGAGGATTGGTGTCCTATAGGATTAGTCACGTCGATACATGACTCTACCTAGGGTCATGAATGGATATAGGATCTCGCTATGGGCCTCTCAGAGGGATACCTGACTCTATCTCAGAATATCTAGCTGAAGGGATCATGCTCCTATGGACAGGAACGATACTTGACCTTCAGGGGAATTAGTAAAGGGGCAGTAATCCAATGAACCCATTCCAAGTAATGGTGTAAAAGATGATCAAGCCATGTACTGTGAAGTACACATCATGTTGAAGGGCCACACATCGTGTCCTCTAACCCTAGGTACTACCCATTTACAATGGCATGTGTCATATGTCTTTTAATTTAGAAGAAGGTATACATGGTATGTAAGAGCGTGACACACCATGCTCTACTACCCGTGGAAGGCTCCGAGTACACTAGCCATGTGCTCGTACATGGCTTCAACCCGTGTGTCCCAGACCCTATACCAATACACAGGGTATCCCATGTATCCATCCATGTCTAGCAATGTGGTGGAGTACATTCCATGTACCCCACCCAGTGCTCGTGTATCTTCTGAGATACATTCCAAGTCTGCGTAAGGACCCCCACGTCGTGCGACGATGGTCACACGCCATGTCTATGCTTCCTGTCACCTGAAAATCTATATGTCCCTAGGTGGGGCCCACACACCATGTCTTCTCAACGACACATTTTGTTCTTCGTTATCTGTATCATGGAAACCCTAGTCTCCACTAGGAAGACCCTAAATTGCATGTTCCTTAGGATACATGTTGTGTTGATAAATTGTTTTTAGAATTTGTCATTCTTCATCACCATGCCTTCAGTGCTCCTTAGATCCTCGAACCGGTCATCTGATCATCACTATACTCCATGTTCAAGGTCATATCAAAACCTAAAAGATATTTCTATTGTTTTATAACCTCTTATTGTCCCTAAAAACAAGTTTCAATCCACCCGCACAATGAATGCTCGAAGGATGATCCTTCTTGATCCGAGCCGATTCATCACCCACTGTCGTCGTCGCACCTCCACTAGGTTGTTGTGATGATCAATCTTCAATTAAGGATTATTTCATTTTGAAACGGAAGTGAAGAGTTATGATGTTCATAACCCCATGAAGAACACGAAGAAAGTGGGGTTAAAATGAGAGATAAATTCAATTAACAAATGAGGAATTCACCTCTGCCATCATACATCACGACGTCAATCTACTCCAATTAATAGGTTTAATAGGAGAATCAAATGATAATCCATTAATTATCATAAAATAAATTCCTAAATAAAAACCCTAAAATAAATTAAAAATAAAAACAACACGCAAGAACACACGATCCTCATATCAGCCTCTTCGTGGGTTGATCTGTGTTCATCATTAAATTGAATAACAAGGAAAGAAAACCTCAAAAATAAAACCCCTAACTCAATTCAGTTGAAGAACGATCATCATGTTGTGTTCAATGGCATGGTTCATCGAATTTGAGATGCATCGATCGATCTATTTGTCGTCGTCTTCCAATGGGTTCTCCTCCAAATATCCAATAGGAATCCTCAATTTGAAAGGTTATGTGTCTAAACTGATAGACTTTCCAGAAGTAGGTATTAATAGGGGGGATTAGGTAACTAAATTTAAGGAATAATTTAAAATGAATAAGATATTTTATTTTATTTTATTTTATTTTATTTTATTTCCTTTTAAACATCCGAAAACTAACTCTTGCGGTTGACCCACAAAGGTCATTGTTAGGCCCTGGCTAAGGCAAAAGTCACTGCTCTGAATGCAACATTTTCATTAGATTTTTGATTTGGGAACCCATTTCAAAGTTATTTCACTTTTTTGGGAAAATAGTGTGCACACTCTATTTAGAGTTTAATTTATTTCAAACATTTATTCCAGGCAATCCGGGCCTCGAAATCGCACGTCGTTGCAAAGCCTGGTCCCTCAAAAATTCCATTTAATATTTTGAAATAATACATGGAAAATCTGATACATTATAATCCAAATTCTCTATATGGGAAAGGTTATTCTTTATAACCTAATTCAGTTTTCCCATTATAGTTATAAGTTGCTCACCACTAGTCGCATCTCTAGATCCAACATCATTGTCTTGCATCATAGGGCAATCCCTATATGGGATACGCATGTTCATGTGGTTTTCATTCCTTCCACTAGGATCCATTTATAAATAATTACCTATACTAGATTAGGTTATGAATCATAGTGTGTAATCTAAATGTAGAAAAATACTTAACATAAATTGAAATTTTATACATAGCTAGTCTCATAATCATAAACATGGTTTCTTTGAGGAAAACTTTTCATTTAAATCCTTCATAATGGACTGTAATAAAAATTTAAATTAACCTAAGAATATCCCCTGGGAGTTTCAAACCAGGTCTATAGTAAGCCTTGTGGTCATGTACCAGGATACCCTGGGTTAAGCCCGAAACTCCTTGTCATGGTTTTTACTCCTAGGTACATTTGTGCTAAAACCACACCCACTTGCAGTATCCAAACAAGGATTTATTTTCAATAAATATTCACATAATCTATTTCATACCAATATAACAGGATTTTATTGTATGTTAATCCTAAAAAACTATCTTAGGGTTTTGTTTTCTCATCTACGTTTTTTGAATCTAGTTTCCAAGTTATCTACTAAACTTCCTCTCATACTAATTGTATGGACCAGACCCCTATTTCCTGGAGTTGGTGCCCTATTTTATTACATTGGAATATAAAAAAAGGAATATGCATCTTGAAGGATTGATTAGTTTAGTAGCTTTGAAAATACAATACTAAAATATGTTTGACATTACAACATTAAATAAAAAACAACATATATGTTTTATTGGGAACATCCACAACTATAAGTTTATCCCTTCAGGTTATCCATAATAAACATCTTCATGCCCTAAGAAATTGAAACATAATAATGGGGTGATCTCAAATGCTCAGTAAGGGTAAGTAATATTGTGGATGATATCATAAATATAAACATTAGACTATTTTAATAACTAAAAACACATTCCTTTAACAATAAACTTTAACAAATTATGGATAGAATAAGAGATGAATAAATAATTTTATAATAAAACATAATCATGGGTATTGTACTCATCAAATAACCATATGAACCTTCAATTATATTTTCATAATGAGGGAATGAATAATTCAGTACATCCTAACCATATTCTCAAGGCCTTGTGCTAAGACAATAAATAACCATTTATTCAAGGCCTTGTGCCAAGATCGTAGTTTGTCTCATGAGACCTACAGTCGCACATAGGGGCTATAGTAAGACCCACCCGACACTTACTAATTCGAATGAATTCATAATATAAATGGGTATAAACATAAACAACATATACATTCCTATTGAAACTAACATATGAAACGTAAATATCTTTCCCCAAACATTAAGCATAAACACTAACCATTCAGAGTAAAGTGGTGAATAGTTTCAAGATAGAATATCCACAATAAAAAAATCATATATAATTCAATTAAATATGGTATATGATATCATAAAATATTAATCCTAATAATAAAATATAATCAACATGATTTTTGAAATAGATGAATATACTCTTATAAAATCATCAAATAATTCTTGAGATAAATACTCTTTTACTTTGAAAAGAAGAGTTATGTAATAAAAATAATTGTATAAATTCCGAAATTAAGTAAGATCATATTTTAAAAATGAAATGATACATTTTATATAGATAATGGATTCCATAAATAGATTATATAGGGCCTTTTAAAATAGGTAAAAAATTTAGAAATTCACTCGAATCGGGCTTGTATTTTAGAACGAATTTTAAACGTTCCTTTTAAAATAGTATATCCCAATAAAATAAAGGTGGATTATGGTTGGTAAAAATATATATAACACTCAAACAGAATTTATGATGAGTAAATAATAATACATAAGAATTTCATTGAGGTAATTAGGAAATAAAAGTTACCCAAATGAAAATGGAAGTTCGGGTGGAAAACCCTTACCTTAAGTCTGAATGTTCTAATCTTGACTTTATGGTACAAGAATATGAAATTAGACTCATTAATAACTTCATTAAGATCCTATAAGACATGTACTTAGTTTTTTATAATTTTTTTTTCTTTTTCTTCATTAATGATATGTTATAATATTGAATTTTTTCATTCCAGAGTGTTCATTCTCATGAATTTCATAATCATTTCACTTGTTTTTAAGTAATGGAGTTCCTGTGAAATGGATGTAAATATCCAAATTGAATTTACAAATTGTTTATTATCATAAATATTTGTTATTGGTAACTTAAATCATTTAGTTACGTGGAATAAGGATTAATAATTATATTAAATATTAATGACAAGCACTTATATTAAATTAGCGGTATTTTGATTATTAGGAACTAGTTTCGTCAAATGATTTAATATTATGTAAAAAGTACTGGTCCCAAAATATTAAATAAGTTATAATACATATATTATAGCCTTTTTCAACCAAAAAAATGGTTTTATGACCATTATTGATGGGTAATTGAAAAATGAAACTTCATCGTCCACGATTGTTGTAAATTGGCACCTCACGGAAGATGATTTCATTTATAAAATTAAAGAGAGAGACTAAAGATATTGATGATGGTTATTAAATTAGAATGATATAAGTTTACTATATAGATAATACTGGAGTTGTCATGGTAATTTGGAGAGAGGGTGTGAGGATAGGATAACAAAAGAAAGTAACTTGAAATGAAATTTAAAGAAATAGAATGTGAATTTTCCTCTTGAATCCACCTCCTTGAGAATCTCTTTAAGGGAAGGGGTTTTGGTATTTGGGAAAGACAAAGAGCAATTGGACGAGGATATTGACTAGTTAATAGTATTTGGGAAGAACTTTGAGGAGATTTAAGGCTTATAAGAGTGAAGAGAAGGGGGAGTGAGTGGGAGGGGGTTATAGTGGAGGAGAGGAGGGGTTTCCCATTATTTTATTATTTTTAAAACACAACCAATAGTATTGATTCTTGGTACCAAGAATAGTAATATGTGCATTTTATTTCAACCCAACTATGCTTATATCATCCATGATTCTAGGAATAGTGAGTTTAACTGACAATGTATATATATGGTTAATTACCATATTTTACTATTCATCAAAATTTTGAGTATTTTAGAAAAATATCAAAAATTTACCCTAACCATTTTTCGGCATGTATAATTCCAAAATGAACTCCATTTTTTTAAAATAATTTTCAAATTATTATTAATTTAATTTTTAAATAAAAACATAATTTATTAAAAAAAATAACAATTTAAAATCTATATTTCGTTTTATATCTCCTTGAAAAATTAATCAAGATATCATTATCTTATATCACTATGAAAATAAAATAATAATATGACTTACTTTTTATAAGGGCCATATTATTATTCATAAGGGTATGTTACTATTCACCAAAAAGTTAAGTTTGTCTTATCGGACTCAAAATATCGTACTAAACGCAATCGAGTATGTCAATTTTTGAAAATTCAAATCACAGAGGTGGAAAAATTATGTTTACTGTCTAGGTTATAATAATGTGGTGTTTTGTAAAGACTTAGTGTTTCATACATTAAATTTTAAATTTATTTTCAGAAACATGGGGGGTTACACCATTATCATGGGAGCTTATGATCTTTGGGGAAAAACTAGGGAACGATGATAAAACCAAAAATATATGACCGAATTGAGATAACAACCAACTATCCTAACACCCGATATTGTTGTACATGGACTAACTGAGTGGCATAATCTCACAAGAATAATATAGTCTATCTAAGTAATACTAGTCAGATCATGATTGGGACCATGTATAACTATTTACCTAGAGTTCCTTTCTAACATCCAACGGATTCCCATGAAATAAAAATGGAGGTGTGCATGTTAATCATAAAAAAAGAACATAAACAAGAAAAAAAATTACTGGAACCTATGAAAATCCTTCACAGAAAAACCCCTTCTCTTTAATTAATAATAACAACCAAAAATAAACATCCACTCTTAGGGGAACTCAATTCATAACTCGTATCATTTTTCAAAAAAAAGGATGCTTCAAGGGTGATCATTAAAACCATTTAAACATTTTCCAACCAGGCATTCAAATATCGAATGAGAAAACCAATTATTAATGCATACTATGAAAATCATACACACAACCAACATGAAATCTAAATATCCAAAAACCACTAAAACCCATTTTTTATAGTCTAAAAACATCCATAAAAACTATGATTTTCCATTGAAAATTATTTTATAGATCTAAAAAATCTTTTATAAATTGAAATCCCTTAATAAAATAAATTGGATAATTTTATTGAACATTTGATGTGCTTGAGAGTGGAAAAAGATATTTATAACATGTGTTTTAAAATAAGGGCCCATGGTGTTGTTTAGAAACCAAGAAAAAATTATTTTCTATTTTTAAAATATTCATAGACATGTATAGTATAACTCAGTAGGGATTCAAAACCTGGGTTAAAGAGAATAAATCATGGTTCAATAATTTTAAATAGTTATACAAAGGAGAAAATCAACGTTAATTAAGATAATATCACATCCCTTGAAAAATACCTCTAAAATGTTTCATGGAAGGAGTCTCAAGTTATAGATACCAAAAATCACTATTAATAAACACCCCATTCCAATTAGGTCTTAGAAAAAATTGTAATAAAATAATGGGATGAAGAGGAAACTTGTAGAAATGAGGAAGAATAATGAAATATATAAGAAATGAGGTTGTACCTTAATGATCCAAAATGAAACCATAAATAAATTCCATGGATTTACCATGAGAGGGAAGTTAATGAATTGGAATAGGTGCATTTAGGGATACCCTAGGTGGTGCATCCCATGAATAGGGGGGAGGGGAGGATTTAATTTAAGAAGGGAAAATATGGATTCCCAAAAATTAAATCATGGGTATATCGCATGGTTAAAAAACCATGTTCCGACTATGAATTTTTCACTATAGGACCTTGATCCTTGCTTATAGGCAAGACGCATGGTTAAAAATACCATTTGATAACTACGCAATTAGAACTTCTAAAATTTATAGATCTATCACCTAATTACAACATTGTTAATACTAACTATGACCCAAAACATGAAACATGCACTATAAACCAAAAAACATCAAAATTAAAGGTAATTGATTTTAGAGATAGATGGAAATAATAGAGACTCAAAAATAAATAAAACAAATAAATTAAATAAATAAAATAAAATAATTCAGGAAAACCAAGGTCAGGTTGTGACAATTCTCTCCACCGTAATGATTTTTTCCTCAGAGATACTTGAATAAAATTTTTGATTCAATAAATAATGGATTCAAACCCCCCATACTAATGGCATGATTCGAGAAACATGAATATTAAATGGAATGACCACTAATTATTGATGACTCTATCCTTAATTTTGAAATAGGACACAATAAAAGTGTCTAATTTGTAACACCCCGACCCCAATAAGCATGAGTAGGTACATTACTTGTGATATTTTAATGGTATGAAGGAATTAAAATCCCGAAGGAATGATCATTTTAGTTTTCTTGAAGAAACTAGATACATATTTGAAACTCACATTACATTGCAAAAGGTTACAAAATACAAAACATAACAAAACTACAAACTGCAACCACATGAACTCAATAAACAATCTCCTCCTCATCACCTGTTGAAGGTAAACAATGAAAGGGGTGAGATCAAATGATCATTAAGGGTTACAAAAAGTGAAAGCATGAATACAATAATTACTTAATTGTAAAAAATTTGCATAATCAATATGGCATGGTGAATAAATGAAAACTCATGCCATTAATAAATTGAGAAAGATACTCCATCCATAGATTTTTTCATAGTGAAAACCTCATGGATAGTAATAACTAATAATGAATAAAGAAAATTCTTATTAAATTTGACATCATGTATCTAGAACATGAACCATAATACCGTAAAAAAGGTTTAGTTCTATGTGTAGAAACCCGTCTGATTTTTGAAAACAAACTCAAATGGTTTGTCGCCAAACAGTTTTGTCTCATGGGACCTACCGATGCATAGAGGGGATATAGTGGTCCCCACACACCTCTACATCCAAATAATTATTTATACATAGATTCAATACAAGATCAATATTTATTTTCATTAACCATATAGAAGATATTATACGGATTCATCAATATTTCCAAAGTCAAAACAACATTCAAAATAAATATCGTATGTAAAATGGTACACGGATTAGAAAATAATAATATCCATGCTTTCAGAATATGGATATTTAAATGGAATATAATTTCAATTTAAAATCTATCTCAAATGGGCAGTAGGTACACCACATAAGAAAGGGTAGGTTCACAATACTAAACAAGTCACATTGAAGTGAAAATTTAGACAACACTCATTACGACGTTGTAATCAATTGATTCGTATGACCAAAATTTGATAACAAAAAAATGAATCACATAATACCATGAATCAAAATAGAATCATTATAATATATATCAAATATAAGTACACCTATACCACATATAAGAAATAATAGAGAAACAATGGAAATCCCACAAAATTGAAAGCGAGATGAGAAAACCTCTTTCAAACATTTTGTCATGGTATCAAGTGTTATTGCAAGGGATTAATGAGAGGTAAAAGGGTATAAAATTGTTTATATGTCACAAGGGAATCATTTGGGATGTGAAAAAACATACCCTATCATTAGGAATTAAAAATAAAAGGGCACAACATAGGGGAGATTCTTGAACAAAAGTGAGAGAGAGGATCCCTTACAAAGATTGTATCATTAGAGTGAGGATAAGTCAATGAAATATTTATGTGTGAAAAACATAAACCCACAAAATAAAAGTTTATTTATATAATAAAAAAATAATAGTTCATCCACACATATTATGGGAAATAGATAACAAATGAAAAACATGTTTAACTCATGAATGGAAATTGAGTTAAGATATCCCTTACAAAGATTGTATCATTAGAGTGAGGATACGTCAATGAAATATTTATGTGTGAAAAATTAAAATCAACAAAATATAAGTGGATATACAGTATATAACAATAAAATGACATTCACACATATTCGTGGAACAATGTAACCAATGAAATAGATGTTTAACTCAAATAATGAAAACTGAGTTAAGCAATCCCTTACAATCATGCTTGTATTTTGGAAACAGTTTTGAAATTTTCTTTTAAAATGGGTAACGGTCCATATAATAAGTAAGGATTCTGGTTGGTGTAAATATATGTAATACTCAGACATAATTTATGATTAGTATATAATAATACATAACAATTTCATTTTGGAAATTAGACAATAAAAGTAACCCGAATGAAAATGGAAGTTCGGGTGGAAAACCCTTACCTTAACTCCGAACGTGTTCTTCTCTTGAACTTAAGCTCCTGGAATATGAAATTATACTTATTAATAACTTATTTAAGAACCTATTATACATGTATTTATTTTATCATAAATCTTTTTAGTTCATTTATGTTCTTATTTATTGTATTGAATTATGTCGCTTCGGATTGTTCATTTTCTTTATTTTCATCTTCGGTTCACTTGTTTTAAAGTATGTGGAATGGATTTAAATCTCCAAAATTGAAATTATATATTATTTATGAAAATAAATATGTTTAATTGGTCATTTATATATCTTTTTTACATGGTAAGAGGATGAATTATTATATATAACTTTAATGATAATTGTTTCGGTTAATTTGTGGGTTTTGATTACAATGAACTCATTTTTCTTTATAAATTAATACCATTTGTAAAAAGGGATTACAGAATCTTAAATATTTTATATTATATGTAGTAATCTGTTTCAACCATAACATGAATGGTTTCATGACCATAATTGAGAATGATAATAGAAATTGAAAGTCCACCGTCCTTGAATGTGGAAAATTGGAACATCTCAGATGGTGTTCTTGCTACTAGTATAAAAGAAGGTAAAAAGGGGGAGATGATGATAACTTATTCCAATATCATGAAAAAATTACAGTATAGATAAGGTACTGGAGTCACCACAGAATTTGGATAAGGAGAGGTAATAGAAAAAGGAAACAAATGAACTTGAATGGAAAGACCAAGAATTGAAAAGAGGAATTTACCTCTTGAACCAAACTTTCTTGAGAACCTCCTTAAGGAGAGGTTTTGGCATTTTTATGAGAACAAGGCTTGCTGGAAGTGGGGGAAGAGTTTTGGAAGGTATTTGGACAGAATTTTGAGAAGGCACAAGGCTTGAGAGGTGTGAATGTAAGGGGGAGTGAGAGGGGGTTATTATAGTGGAGGAGATGGGATTTCTTAATATAAAATTCATTAATTTGTTATATCTCTTCATGAAAAGGAATAGTGAGTATTCCATGACCAATAATAGTAATTTGTTCATGTGAGTTCGAACCATGTGGGCTTACATCACTTGTGATGTCATGAATAGTGTTTTTAACTGATAATTTGCATATACGGTGTTTTACCGTATTTCACTATTCATAAAAAATTCAAGTATTTCAGAAAAATCCCAAAAATTAAACCTAACCATTTTTCAACATGTAGAATACAAAAATGAAGTCCATTTTTCAAAAATAATTTTCTAAACATGATTAATTAAATATTTAATTAAATTATTATTTAATCGAAATATTTAAACACTTAAAATATTCATCTTCATTTTTAGGGTGTCTAAATTCATTTATACACTCAAGGGTATAGATACCATTCATAAGAGTCATATTAATATTCATAAGGGTGAGTTACTATTAATAAAGGTAGGTTACTATTCATAAGGGTAGGTTACTATTCACCAAAAATTGAGTTTTTCTTATCGGAATCCAATGTCATATTTTTAAAATTCACATAATTGAAGTGACAAAATTATGTTTACATGGGTAGGTTATAACAAAGTGGTGTTTTTAGAGACTTAGTGATCTATTCATTCTATAATAAATATATTTCTAAATTCTTGGGGTGTTACATTATTCCCACCTTCGGAAATTTTATCCTCGAAATTTTATTTACTTATTAAAAAAAGAGTGGGTACGTTGATCATGGTGGCCATATGGTTTCATCATCATCATGCTCATGTAAATAAAAGGTCCATGAATTGCAACAAGGATTTAGAGATCCTTCAAAATCATTTGCTTCCTTCATCATGATACACCTTGTACAACTTGGGTTATATGGGTGTTCACAAAAAAATAGTTTCGTAAAATAATAATGCATGACATATAATTTCAAAACATCTGATAAAACATGATTTTTATAAAATAGTCGCACCAATTTGTGTTGAAACTTTCAATCAACAGTCCTTTTAAAATTCCACAAGTATGTACTGAAAGATTATATTTCAAAATAAATTATAAATAAGTTGTAAAAGGGTCTCCTTCTTCAGCACCTTTTTCAAAATCATAAAATGCTTCAAAATCTTGTGATAAGGTAAAATATTTAAAAATATCTTGATAATATTTACCTTTCTTGAAAATATGAGAATATTGAGAAAATAGGATTTGATTAAATACAACCCATGATCCACAATGGTATCGAGGTATAGTGGAGGTGTTTGATATCTCAAACAATTGTTTGCAAGTGAGTTGTATATTAGCAAATGTTTCAGAATTTATGGGGCATGACTTTGCAATAATTATTGCTAGAAAGTCATCATAAAGGGATAAAAAATGTCGTTTGGGATCCTCCCCATTCCATTTGTAACTGACTTTCCTTGATTTGAAAAGTTATTAAACAAGGATTTAACTTAAAGAATAGACATAGACACTAACCATATGTTTAATGAAAACTCATAATACATAAAGTATCTATTTCTAAATAATGGAATACACTATATTAGGGTATGAATCATAATGTATAATCTTAACTTAACAAAATACCGAGCATAGTTCAAGATCCTACACATGGCTAATCTCATAGTCAGAAAAATGGTTTCTTTGAGGAATAATTTACATTTCAATCCTTCATAATGGCTTGTAAAGAAAATTATGAATTATCCTAAGCATATAACCCAAGAGTGTCATAACCAAGAGTGCATCAAGTCCCATTTTCATTTACCAGTTCCCATTCGAATCTATCTCAAAATGGTGTTTTTGGGTTTTACCCCTAGATACATCTGTGCCAGAGCCGCATCTACCTGCTCGTATCCAGACAGGTATTTATTGCTTGAAATATCCACATAATATATTCCTTACCAAAATACCAAGAGTTTATTGTATGTTTATCCTCAAATACTACCTTATGGATTTGTTCCCTGCTATATATTTCCTACTCTAGTTTCCAAGTTTCCAACTAAACTTCCTCTGATACCAATTGTAACACCCCGACCCCACTAAGTTGGAGCTGGTGCATTACTTGTGATATTTGCATGGTTGTAATGAATTAAAATTCTGAGGGAATGATCAGTTTAGTAGTCTTGAAGAAACTAGATACATATGTGAAACTCACATTACATTGTAAAAGGTTACAAAATACAAAACATAAAAAAACTACAAACTGCAACCACATAAACTCAATAAACAATCTCCTCCTCCTCACCTGTTGAAGGTAAACAATGAAAGGGGTGATCTAAAATGCTCAGTAAGGGTTACAAATAGTGGAAGCATTAATACAATAATAACTAAATTTTAAACAATTTGACATAATCAATATGGCATGGTGAATAAATGAAAACTCACGCCATTAATAAACTGAGAATGAAACTGCATCCATAGTTTTTGTCATAGTAAAAAAATAATGGATAGTAATAAATAATAATGAATAAAGAGAATTATTATTAAATTGGATGTCATCTATCTGGAACATGGACCATAATACCGTAAAAACTGTTTAGTTCTTTGGGTAGAAACTCGTCTGATTTTTGGAATCAAACTCGAAGGGTTTGTCGCCAAACTGTTTTGTCTCATGAGACCTACCAATGCATATAGGGGCTATAGTGGGCCCCAAAAACCTATAAATCCAAATAATTATTTATACATAGATTCAATACAAGAGAAATATGTATTTTTATTGACCATATAGAATAGAGGATATGGATTCATCAATATTTCCACAGTCAAAACAACATTCAAAATAAATACCATATATAAAATGGTACACGGATTAGACAATAATAATATCCATGATATGAGAATATGGATATTTAAATGGAATATAATTTCAATTGAAAAGTTATCTCAAATGGGTAGTAGGTACACCACATAAGAAAGGGTAAGTGTACAATACTAAACAAGTCACAACGAAGTGAAAATTTAGACAACGCTCGTTACCACGTTGTAATCAATTGAGTCATATGACCAAAAGTTTATAACAACCAAATGAATCACAGAATACCATGAATAAAAAGATAATAATGATAATATATATCAAATGGTAGTACACCTATACCACATATATGAAATAAGAGGCAAACAATGTAAATCCCACAGAATTGAAAGTGAGAGGAGAAAACCTCTTACAAACATTTCTTCATGGTGTCAAGTGTTAATGTGAGGGATTAATGAGAGGTAAAAGGGTATAAAATTATTTCTATGTCACAAATTCAGTATGTGGGAGGTGAAAAAACATACCCTATCATTAGGAATTAAAAATAAAATGGCACAACATAGGGGAGATTCTTGAACAAGAGTGGGAGATGGGATCCCTTACAAAGATTGTATCATTAGGGTGAGGATAAGTCAATGAAATATTTATGCGTGACGAGCATAAACCCATAAAATAAAAGTGTATTTACATAATAAAACAATCATAGGTCATCCACACATATTCTAGGAATGATATAACAAATGAAAAAGATGTTTAACTCATGAATGGAAATTGAGTTAAGATATCCCTTACAAAGATTGTATCATTAGAGTGAGGATACATCAATGAACTATTTATGTGTGAAAAATGAAAATCCAAAAAATATAAGTGGATATACAGTATAGAACAATAAAATTACATTCAGACATATTCTTGGAACAATGTAACCAATTAAATAGATGTCTAACTCAAAGAATGAAAATTGAGTTAAGCAATCCCTTACAATCAGGCTTGTATTTTGGAAACAGTTTTGAAAGTTTCTTTTAAAATGGGTAACTATCCATATAATAAGGAATGATTCTGGTTGGTGTAAATATATATAATACTCACACATAATTTATGAGGAGTATATAACAATACATAATAATTTCATTGAGGAAATTAGACAATAAAAGTAACCCGAATGAAAATGGATGTTCAGGTGGAAAACACTTACCATAACTCCGAACGTGTTCTTCTCTTGAACGTAAGCTCCGAGAATATAAGATTATAATTATTAATAAATTATTAAATAACCTATTATACATGTATTTATTTTATCATAAATCTAGTTAGTTCAATTATGTTCTTATTGATTGTATTGAATTACGTCACTCTGGAGTGTTCATTTTCTTTATTTTCATCTTTGGTTCACTTGTTTTTAAGTATGTGGAATGGATGTAAATCTCCAAAATTGAAATTATATATTATTTATGAACATAAATATGTGTTATTGGTCATTTATATAACTTTTTTACATGGAAAGAAGATGAATTATTATATAGATCTTTAATGATAATTGTTTCAGTTAATTTGTGGGTTTTGATTACAATGATCTCATTTTTATTTATAACTTAATACCATTTATACAAAGGTATTACAGAATATTAAATAGGTTATATTATATGTAATAATATGGTTCAACTATAACAAGAATGTTTTCATGAACATAATTGAGAATAATAATAGAAATCGAAAGTCCATCGTCCTTGAATGTGGAAAATTGACACATCTCGGATGGTGTTCTTGCTACTAGTATAAAAAAGATAAAAAGGGGGAGATTATAATCACTTATTACACTATCAAGACAAAACTACATTACATATAAGGTACTGGAGTCACCAAAAAATTTGGAAAATTAGAGGTAATAGAAAAAGAAAACAAATGAACTTGGAAAGAGGAATTTACCTCTTGAACCAAACTTCCTTGAGAACCTCCTTAAGGAGAGGTTTTGGTCTTTTTATGAGACCAAGGCTTGCTGGACGTGGGGGAGGAGTTTGAGAAGGTATTTGGGCAGAATTTGGATAAGTAAAATCCTTGAGAGGAGTGAATTTAAGGGGGGCATAGAGGGGGTTTTATAGTGGAGGATAGAGGGAATTTCTTAATATAAAATCCATTAATTTATTATATCTCCTAAAGAAAAGTAATAGTGAGTATTCCATGACCAAGAATAGTAATTTATCATGTGTTTTCGAACCAAGTGGTCTTACATCACTTGTGATGTCATGAATAGTGTATTTAATTGATAATTTTCATATACGGTACTTTACCGTATTTCACTATTCATAAAAAATTCAAGTATTTCAGAAAAATCCCAAAAATTCACCCTAACCATTTTTCGATGTGTAGAATCCAAAAATGAAGTACATTTATCAAAAATAATTTTCTAAATATTATTAATGAAATATTTAATTAAATCATTATTTAATTGAAATATTTAAACACCTAAAAAAATCATCTTCATTTTTTTTTAGAAAAGCAAGCAAAGATTCAAATAAGTAAGGCAAATTAAAAGAGTCTAAAGGAGGAAATTTTACACTTGTATCTATTAAGAAAATCAGTAAAATCCTCATCAGGTGTGGTCAGGTGCACTCTAGAGGCTTCAGAGATACCCTTGGAAGAAAGCCTATCAGCAACAGAGTTGGCTTCACGATATACATGAGTAATGATAAATTTCATGGAGGCAAGAATTTCAAAGCATTTGATCCATTTCAGGGTGAGTTTCCAGGCAAGGTGGATCTGATTTTTCCGGACAGCTTTCACTATAGTAGAAGAATCACTTTCAAGCCAGATATCATTCCAATTTCTTTGATGAGCCATATCCACTGCATTAATAAGGGCCATCATCTCAGCTTCAAGGGCAGTGACATGACCACAAGAGCCATAGGAGCCTTCAAGAAAGTTTCTATTTTCATCTCGGAACACAATGCCATAACCAGCTGGTCCCGGATTTCCTTTTGAGGAACCATCAAGATTGCATTTGATCCAACCTGCAAAGGGAGGGATCCAGAAAATTTCTATAGTGCCTGAAGGTTTGGGGAAGTAACCTGACAAATGTAGCCTCCTCAGGACTACAAAATCTTTGATAGAATTATGACATTGTCTAGAATGAAGCTGATTGGCATTTCTGGTCATTGTGAGAATACTAGAGATGGCAGAATTTTGATTGAAAGCAGACTTACCATGCCTGATTTTGTTCTTGCCTCGCCATAGAGTGTGAAAAGTTTCAGAACAGGCAACAAAGAAGAGGACTTGGATATGCATTGAGAGATGTTCGGCTGCAATAAAGTGCAGAAAATTTGCAACATTGTCAACACGCGGTAACGAGATATCAAAAAGGCCAAAAATGATAATCCAGATTGAAGCAGCAGTTTTTCAAGAGAGAAAGAGATGATCCAGATAATCTCTATGTTGGTGGCACAGGTCACATCTTGAGCAAAGAGAGATGACAGCTCTTTGAAGGTTGCTGTCCATTGGGAGTTTTTTCCATTGAATTCTCCATAGAAGAGTATACCGAGAGGGTTGTATCCATTTTCTAAAGGCCTGAACAGCAGTAGAGTTATTAATATGTATGGAATGGTGGTAGAAGCTTTTAGAGTCAAGCATTCCATTCACAGATGGTTCCCAAACCATTATGTCATCAGCATTTATGAAATCGTAGGAGTTAACAATTTCCAGAATTTTCATAGGCAGGTTGTGTCTCATCTCAAGTTGGGCAGAAATGGAGGCATCAAGATCAACATCCAAAGAATCAGTATTGATATCCTCAGCCAAAGGTTCCCCTGTCCAGTTATCTCTCCAGAATTTCAAGTTGGAAGAGGCATTTACCAACCAATGGGAATGAGTCTCGATCCTTTGATAGATCTTTTTCAGACCAGGCCAAACAGAAGAGTGCATATAAGAGAGTTTACCAGCAATCAGTCTGGAGAGAATTCGTTTTCTGAGAAAGTCCAGAGAGGCTGAGTTTTCATTTATAAGTCTCCAGATAAAATGAGCTTGAAGGGAATTATTGATGCATTCAATGTTCTAAATGCCAAGTCCCCCCATAGTGAGGGGTAAACAGCATTTGTTCCAAGGGGAAGTAGCAATTTTCCTTTCAAGGATACTACCACTCCAAACAAAATTCCTCATGAGGGAGTTAAGGATCTTAATGGTAGATGCAGGCTAGGAGTAAACCATAAAGGAATATACAAGTTTTGAGATGATCACATGTTTGACAAGGCAGATTCTACTTGCCATAGAGAGAGATTTTCCCTTCCAATTAGAGAGAGTTCTTCTGACATTGCAAACCACATCAGTGAAATAGGTGGATCTCGGTTTACCAAAAAACATTGGGACTCCAAGATATGTGAAAGGGAAGGAGCCCTCTTTGATGCCAAGACTATTAATCATACAGTGCCTCCTGGAGTCTGTAATGCCATTCCCAAAGAAGATGAAGTATTTATTCCAACTCACCTCCTATCCAGAGACAAGCTCATAGTGATCGAGGATGGATTTGAGATTCTGAATATTTATTTTTCCTCCTTGAGTAAAAATGATAATGTCATCAGCAAAGAGAAGATGTGAAGGAGCAGGGTTACCCCTGTTAGCCCGAAGAACTTTCAGATTTCCTTTGTCAGCATGGTAGGTAATCAGTCTACTAAGGTAATCCTCTGCAATTGCAAAAATAATGGCAGAAAAGGGGTCCCCTTGCCTCACCCCTCTGGAACACTTGAAAAAACCTTCAGGTGAGCCATTGACAAGAATGGAGATATAGGCTGAGCTGAGCAAGGTGTAGGAACACTGAATGAATGTCGTATGAAAACCGAATCGGTGCATAACATTACTTATGATGTCACAATCAATGGTGTCAAAAGCTTTCCTAATTTCCAGCCTAAGGGCAATGCTCCCTCCTCTAATGGGCTTTTGCAGAAGGTTCACACATTCAGAAGCATTAAAAAGACAGTCCTGTATTCTTCTCCCTTTGACATAGCCAAATTGGTTCTAGGAAATGATTTTATCAGAGATACGGGCAAGCCTGTTAGCCAATAACTTTGTGAGGATTTTCTGGATAGTATTGATCAGGGCAACAGGTCTGAATTGATTAATGTCACTGGAATTATTAACCTTTGGAATTAAGGCAATGAATTGAGCATTGATTCCATGAATTTATGCTCCATTAGTAAATAAGTGTTTGACCAGCCGGCAAACATCAGCCTCTATAGTATCCCAGTAGCATTGGAATAAATGATTTGTAAAACCATCAGGTCCAGGAGAGCTGTCCTTTTTCAGACCAAAAACAGCATTCTTTATTTCAATATCAGAGGGTAATCTAGTTAGCATTGCATTATCTTAATCACTAACAAGGGTAGGTATAATTCCATCCAGGAGTTGTCCGT
The DNA here is from genome assembly GCA_963277665.1 of Viscum album. Lineage (NCBI taxonomy): Eukaryota > Viridiplantae > Streptophyta > Magnoliopsida > Santalales > Viscaceae > Viscum > Viscum album. The sequence goes on along the minus strand of OY728162.1, from coordinate 790,479,306 downwards.
TTCTTTTGCAACCATTGAAGAGGTTTTGATAGAACGAGACAATATGATTCGAGAGGCTCTGGTGATCTTCAAGAATAACATCTCCATCTTTGAGAAGAGATAGTGGCCTGCAAGATTTTTTAATCCTCTGTAAGGCATTAAAGAACTTAGTATTTCTGTCCCCATCCGTTAGCCACTTCACCTTATAAACCTCTTTTTTAATGTTATCTCTAAGAGTGAACCGATTTTTCAGATCCAAGGATAGCTTAGCTTCCTATCCAGTAAGTCAAGAGAAGTCAGAATTAGTCATTGATTGCTGAATGCCATGTAAGGTGTTTTCAAGATAATCGATTTCCTGATCCAAGTGGCTGAATCTATCTTTGATCCAAAGTTTCAGATTTTCCTTGAGGCAACACAGCTTAAAAACACAAGATAAGGGATGATTATTTTCCTCCAGAGTCCAAGTGTCTCTTACAAGCGTGGAACATTTAGAGAGTGTAGTCCAAGCATTGTTAAACCTGAAGGGGAGAGGACGTCGCTCACAATTTCCAATAAAATTGGACAGTATTGGATGATGATCTGAGTTATGTTTGGCAAGAGTCACGCAAGAAATAGTCCTCCAGTTAATCAGCACTTTATCATTAACAAAAGCACGATCAATCCGACTAGCTCTCATTCCATTTAAGTGCTTCCTATACCAAGTGTATTTGGCTCCAAGCAGGTTAACCTTAGTGATATTTGATCTTTCAACACATAAACGAAAATCATCCATAACAGGAATGATATTTGAGTGTCCCAACTTTTCATCAGCCTGGAGTATAGCATTGAAGTCCCCAATGAGCAGCCAAGAAGCACCAATGGTGTGTGACAGATTAGAAATATGACTCCACAAGTCCCTTCTAACCAAATAGTTATTGGAGGCATAAACAATTGAGCAGAAAAAAGATTGATCTTGGAAATTAAATTTGAAGGTTATCATCTATGTATGGGTAGAAACAAGGGTGGGATTATCAACATGGCTATACACCATAATCCAGAGCCGGTCCTGCTGATCCCCATGAACAGAATGGAATAAATTGTAACCCAGTTTGTCAAGCAGAGAGATAGCACTCATTTCTGTTGTCTTTGGTTCAGCTAAACCAATGAATTCAGGTTTATTCTTAGTCACAAGCAGCCGGAGAGAATATGAAGTGCCAGGGTTGGCTATTCCCTGGCAGTTCCAAAAAAGAATCTTCATTCAAGATTTTTATTGGGGTTAGGCCCCTTTTTTTGCAGGCTGTCACCAGCCATAGTCCTGGAGGATCTTCTTGGTTTACTGCATTCTGAAGTAATTGTTGCTGCAGCCCTTGCTGGAGTGACCTAATTAACAGGTGTGGGAACATCAAGCAGATCATCACTGGGTTTAGAAACCATGGGCACATCCGGTTGTGCCTGAAAATCATCCTGTCCGGAATTCATTTTGGGAGAAGTATCCTCAACCTGCCTTGCACCCTGCTCGGACAGAAGTGAGAGGCTTTCCTACTGCAGATTGGGATCAGACAGAGAAGTGTCTCTATTGATATAATCCATAGTTCCAATGGTGGAAGGATCAGGAATTGGATCAGAAGTTAGGAGAGGATGCTCCAGTTCGGCCTAACAAGAGTTCAGCACCTCAAGGAGTCCTGTGTTGATCAAATCAAGAGTCATATTTTCAATTTGCATATTGGCAACAAAATAAAACATTTCAGTCGAGAATTCAAGACTCTCTTCCTGTTTGATGCTATCCACAGCCTATTGCTGGGAATAATTTTCACCATTCCCATTGTCAGCTAGTAAGTTGGGATTGTCATCCTCCTCAGCTAAATCGGCCCATTTTGTACTGGGACCTGCAGTTTGTGGAATAGCCTGCTTGGCAATGCTGGTGTCTTTTTTAACATATTTTTTGCGGGAAGTAGGTTTCATGTTGGGAGCCTCCTTCCAGGCATTCCTGCTTGGAGCTGCTTTCATGGGTCTTTGAACATTACGGCATTGGTCCATAGAGTGCCCCACCTTTCTACAATTTTCACAAAACTTGGGCAGGTTCTCAAAATCCAAGAAGAGATCAATGAAATGATCATTGACTTCAAGGAGAACACATTCAGGGGGCAAAGACTCCATGTCAATCTCAATCAACACCCTAGAAAAAATACCAAGGTCACTATTGATCGTTCTGTGATCAATTTTCAAGGGCGTTCCAATTCCTGAAGCAATGTCATTCAGGATTTTTGGATGCCAGTATATCCAGGGCAGGCCATGGATTTTTGTCCAAACCTGGGCAATTGACTGTTTCTGTGTAAACAGATTAAAATGTAGATCTCATTCAGAGAGGTGAAAAAATCCTGGTTTCAAATTGAGGGACCCAATTCTCCAGGCTCGGTTCAGGTCATCCTGTTGCTGCAAAACAATATGGAAAAAACCTCTTCCAATTGGAATGAGTCACCAGTTAGTAATGCTCCAACAAGCCGAGATTCGTTGCTTGAGCTCATTGTAGGACCACGGCTTCGCACCCTTCTCATATGAAATGCGTCCAAGAATAGAGAATTTTCATACCTACATTCGCTGCTTAACAGCATCTGGATCCGCAGTGATCATTATGGCTCCTTCTCCAGTCCTCTTAACCATTGGCGGCCGTATTTGAGTGCTCTCAAGATGAGAAGATCCCGCAAGCGCCTCAGCAAAAGAAATTCCATTTTCTGCTCGAGATCTCCCACCCAAGACATCCGCACTCGGTTGTTGAAGAAGCGGCAGCTCCCATTCAGGATTAAACGAATCCATTTCACAGGATCAGAGAAAAATTCGAATCTGAGATCCATCATCGACAACAACATTCAAACCGAGCTTCTCGCGCGCTTCCATCCTCCCCCTCGACCCACTGATGTAGTATGGATCATCTTCATTTTTAAGGTGTCTAAATTCATTTATACACTCAAGGGTATAGATACCATTCATAAGGGTCATATTACTATTCATAAGGGTAAGTTACTATTCATAAGGGTAGGTTTCTATTCATAAGGGTAGGTTAATATTCACCAAAAATTGATTTCTTCTTATCGGACTCCAAATAACTTACTGATCGCAACCATGTATGTCATATTTTCAAAATTCACATCATTGAAGTAACAAAATTATGTTTACTTGGGTAGGTTATAACAAAGTGGTGTTTTTAGAGACTTAGTGATCTATGCATTCTATGATAAATATATTTTTAAATTCTTGGGGTGTTACATAATTCCCTCATCATAGGTAAACATGATGGACAATAATAGAATTCAACAAAGACTCAAAGAAATTGAAGGCACTCTAATGTGGGAAAAATGTATACTTTATAAACCACAACCTCAAAACCCATGGAACACCCCCAATCAAAGAGCATGATGGACCAACCAAAAAAATAAAAAAAAATCTACATGAAACAACCCAAGACATAAACAAAGACCAATGATCAACATCCTTCCTTTGGTGGGATTTGTTGGGAAATAATTAGAAAATAGGCCCCCACCCAATACCATAGCTTCATCACAATATAAAAGTAACATTCTTGGTAAAATACAATTAAAACACCACAAAAAGATCATCAATGGATGTCTCCCCACCATATTAAAATTCCAACAATACAAAAACACTCCAAACCAAATATTCATTCCCAAAAACGAAGAAGATTAAAATCACTAAAGTGATAAAATATTCCCATAAAAGAGGAAATACTTACCATGTACACCATTGAAATTCATAACTACAGCAATAGAAGTCCATATCTACTAGATTTCAAATATTACACTATGAAAAAGATCGCATGATAGATATCACCTTAAACATGGAAAACCAAGACAAGACATTTGAAATAATACAATATATGACTATAATTACCTCAAAAATAAATTCCCATGTGAGAATAAAAAATTAAAGCCTTATAATAGAGAATGAAGTGGATGTAACTTGGGGAATCTATCCCAAAACTCCAAAACCTAGTGAAACCATATGAATAATCAAGGAACCATATAGGATGTAACCTACATTAGGGATAAAACTCATCCATAATAAAGTAGAACAAACCTAAGGCTTCCAAATCACAACCCCTCTTAAATGAGAAAAATAACAAGTATAACATCCTTGTGGGAAAAAATGAACCTTGGATCACTAAAGAACAAATATCTCTAAAATGATCAACATTCCACCAAAGAATTCATGTATAAATATAAGGATCATAATTGACCAAATATCACTTTAGAAACTCCAAAAAATCAAAGGATTGACATGAAAAAATAACAAAATAGATAACCATCACCATACTAAAATAGTAATACCCCTTTTAAATGGAAGTAAGGCATTCTGGTGGTATGACACTCATCATATTAATCCAAAACCTTATGGTAAGGAAATGAAAAGTATCATATGGAATATGCCAAACTAAACTATATTTTTTCAACTAAAATCAATCAAATTAAAATTATATAAATATATGTACCTATAAATACACATTACAAATTTCAAAACACCATTTTAAAATATTTCTTCTTCCTTTTTAAAACCCATCAATTTCAAGTCAAATGTTTGAAATTTGTTTCCAAAAAACTTGAACAACATAAAATAAATTCCCCAATTTTAAAATTAAAAACCTACCCCAAGTTACTTTTTTCAATTATAAATCCAAAAAAAATTAATTTCATATAACCTCTAAGAATTAATCTCCCACTTTCCCACATAAAAACTAATATATTATTTTCCAATATCCTTTATTGAAATTGTTACTATAATTTCAAATAAAAATGATTGTTCTATAACATTTTAAAAGTTCTTATTACTAACTTTATATTTTATTTTATTTTCTTTTATAATGCATTTATAATGCAAAACTCAATATACATTTTACTAATAAAACAAACAAACATCATTAAAATTTCATGTAATAATTTTTAAAACCACCTTCTATCACTTAAAATCCAATCCCCATTTATTTAAAAACTGTAGTTATCAAAATGAAAATAAATTTTTTTTGGAAAGCCAACCCTTCATTACCTTTAAAAATTAATCATTACTTAATAAATTTTGACAATAATTAAAATATGAAAATCATTTCATCTCACCTAAAGGAACCCCAAATGTATATTTCCAAAACTCATATTTCTTTATTGAAACCACCCTTCCACTTAAAAAACTTTAACAACCATTAAACATACACACACAAATTATTGAAATAGGGGTCACCCCCCCCCCAAATTATTTATTAATGAACTGCCTTCTTTACAAAACCATTTTTTCAGAAATCTAAACACCAAATTTTTCATTAAATAAATTTAGGTAAACTCATTTAATAAATTGAAAAATATTAACCTGAACATTAATAAACACGTTTTGAAAATTAAAACTGAAGTTATATACAAAAAACAAGATAATAAAAGGATAAAAATTAATAAAAAAGAAAATAAGTCCAAAAAATAACTGAAAGTTGGACTAGTGTCTAAGTGATACATGGAAATATGGATTTTGGACCATGTGTCAACTACACAACTTGTAATATTATTCATAATGAATCATGTACTCTGGAACCATATTCCTTTCAAATCTTTGGGGTCTCACCATGTACCACCAATTCACTCCCCTTATAATCCCCCAAAACAAAAGATAACAAAAAAAATCCCATATCTGAAGTAAATGATAGAAAAAAAAATTAGGACTACAAACATTAATTTCCATCACAAATAATGGAATCAAATGTAAAAGTGATGGATATAGCCATTATTTACTTAAACATGGTATTCCAATAGTCTTATCTCTAATCTAAAAAATAAACATAAACAATAAAGGGTGCTCCAAGAACCTAATCCCATATAAGAACATATGGTCTAATACTATTTTGTTATGAACCAACCCAAATTTCTCATCTTTAGGATGCCCAAACCAGCCAATAGAAATTCCCAAGGGGTGTTCATGATCCACGTAGTTTAAAAATAAGCACTAGGGATTATGAAAAATATCATTTGGGATTAATTATTCAATAAAATAAATTAAATTAATAGAATAAAATTTACTCAAAATTATATATTTATTCATATATAAATTGTATGCTCATGTAGAATCAAATAAATGAGTATAAAGAGAAAATAAATCACAAAAAAAAACTCACTATTTTCTCCAACTCCCATGAAATCAATAACCCCGTTTATTGAACATCCATAACACCACATTCATAAAAACCACCCATTAGAGAAAGGAAGGAAAATAGGGATGGATTATTTAATGTAATAAATAGTAGAAACTAAATAAAAAAATAACAAACATATCTCCAAGTGACTCTATGAGAAACCATCCAACCACAACCCAAGCATATCCTTGAGAAATCAGGGGCTGAAATAGAACTTAAAATTCCAGTAGGTGTGACCATGGATGCCTAGTAGGTATCCCCCCAAACATATACGTAATAATTATAAAGGAAATACATTTCAATATAGTTTTAAAATGCATTTATAAAATTAGTTTTTTTCATTCAAGAAAAAGAAAAATAATAATCAAGTATATTCTAGTTTATAAGACATACACTTACATTTTATTAAATGAAACAATTTATTAGAAAATTTTTTCCTACCCTATTAATATTTCAATATAATCATTTATAATAAATTATTTTTAAAGGATCATGTTTTAAAGAAATAAATTTAGTTTAAAATATTGTTTAAAAAATATTCATCGAATTTTAGAAAAAAAAAAAGAAAATTTTGGGAATAAGAAATACTTACACACAAGCATAAAATGGAAAATAAAATTTATCATGGTAACCTAGGATCTTAGTGGATAAAATAGGACATGAAAATAAAAATAATGAATATGAATGATTCTAGATAACAACAACCTTCAATAAAATCCAACATTTAAATACACTTACTAATTGATGGATAAAAAAAGTAGAGCATAGTGTATCTCGGGGTTAGTAATTAGATCATGATCTTGAACTAGTGTAGCATGCTTACCTGGAGGTTTCACCTAACAACCCATATCTTATTTTGACATAAATGTATAGGTGGTTATTTCAATAATTACAAAATGAAACAAACATGAATAATAAAATCACACTCACCTCTAAACACAATTCACAAAAACAACACCTCTCTTTCAATTAGAATAAGAATCAATAATAAAATTCTCCTTTTAGGGAAATCAATATATAATCTATATAATCTTTGAAAACATAAAAGGGGCATGCTTCAAGGTGACCTCTAAAATTATTTAAGAATGTTTCAAATAGGACTTCTAATATAATTTTGGAAACCAGGTTATAAAAAATATTTAAAAACCAAACACACAAATAAAATGAAATATAAACATAAAAAACTCAAACCATATTCATTAAAGGCCAATAACACAATTAAAAACAAAGTGTTTATTTTAAATATTAGTTTAAAGAACAATAAAACATTTTATAATATGAAATCCATTATTAAAATCCATAGGGGAATTTTAAAAAAATTATGTGAGTGGTATTTGATAAAGAGATTTAAATCACATATTTTAAATGAATGGACCTATAAATTCCATTGAAACCAAGTTAAATGTGGTTTCCCTTTTCAAAATTTTCACAGACAAATATTTTACATAACATTAGGCATTTAAAATATGTGTTAAAACCAAGAAATCATGGTTAAATTTTTTTAAAGAGTTATATAATAGAGTGAACCTACCTTAATCAAGATAAAATCATCTTCCTTGGTGAATTTTGATAGAAAATGTTTCATAGATATCCTTATAATCCCTAGGTACTAATGTTAAGCAATTAGAAAAAAAACCTACTGATTAAAGCTGGTCCAATGGTGAACACGACAGGGAGGAGAAGATTAAACATGACGAAATAGGGAATTAGGATTAAATTAAAGGGAACGCAATTCATAATTAGAAGATACAGTCTCAAATCATGAATAAACCCCATGGAATTTCCATGGTAAAGATGGGAATGTTGGGAATGAGGAACGATCGAGGATCCATGGGTGGTTTACTGTGCGAATAAGTGAATGAGTTGTGAGGGTGATGATTTAATTTATGTGGGGGTATAAAATGGATTCAAAAAAATTAAAACATTGGTATATCACATGTTGTGGATGCAAGATTGACCAAACCATACATGCCTCACTAGAGTACCTAGAGCATGGTTCATAGTAGGACTAATTATGTTCCAACCATGTAATTAGATCTTCAAAAATATTTAATCAATTCACATGTTTGCTATAATATTAGTAATAAGTGTACAAAAAACAACTAAATATGATCTAGACACCCAAAAATATAATAATTCAATAGAATTTATCCTAGAGGGATGGAAAAACAAAAGAGACTCAAAAATAAATAATCAAAATAAAATAATAGAGGAAAACTGAGGTTGTTGTGTGATACGCATGTATTACTTCAACAGTTCTGTTTCAGCTATAAAAATGAAAATGATGGATCTCCAATCCTAAAATAATTAACATCTTACTTTTTCTCTCATATATAAAGAAATATGATATTAATACACCAATAAATACAATGATCAAAAAACATAATAATACAATCCAAATTACATTTTCATAATTTTCATAATTCCACTGTCTAAAAATGAGATACTTTCTTCACAAATTTTCTCAATTTATCAATAGAAAAGATAATAAATATTCCCAAATTAAATATTGAATTCATGGAATTTCACCTAGAAACATTTAATATATTCATGTCTAATAATTGTAGACAATATAATAGATCACAAAAAAACATAACAATAGAAAAAAATAGGTATTGTATTCCTTTTCATAACCTCTCCATCTGAAACACATGAACATATCTCCAGGTCAAAACAAATAAAATCATATAAAAATCAATATTATCATTGAGTAAAATAACTATTAATTGAAATTTATTAAGATCAACCAATAAATAAATGTCAAATCTATTTCATTAATTAATAACTTGAAACCCTAAATCTCACTTGTAGATCCCATTTTAAAGAAATATCTGTAAAAGGAATAGGAGACTCTATAAACCATAACTATAAAACCACTGATCAAATATTAATAGGAAAATAAAAAATTCACTTCATATTACCAACATTAATGTAATTTTATTTAAAAAATATCAATTTCATATAGATATGATTAATTAAAAAATACTTGTGTCATTTCAACTATTTTATCACTGATTCATTACATCATTGAAAAGAGTTACAAATTTCATGGATTATCTCTCCATATTATAGTTAAAATATATTTAACCCTCTCATATAAGTGAATACATCATAAAAATAAATGTATAACTCTATAACACTGAGGTTCTTATCTATTTGATAATTATAACCATCATCATCAGATAATAATCCTAGATCATAAGCATATTCTAATCATATTATCAATTTACTCTTCTATTAATATAATAGTAATTTATATACTAATCAAGATGTTATTATCAAAATCATATAAAATGCACAAAAGTTAATTACAAACTACATCATTTTATCCTATTCATCAAATAATATTTTACGTATTATGATTCCAAATCAATTTCATCCAACCTAAACTTCTATGAAATTAAATATTATTGTCTCTTGATTTCCAATATTTTATCACACCTAAAAAATGCATCAAAAAGACACTATCTATCGACTTCAAAAGCCATAATAAAGTATGTATTTACTTGTTAGGAATACTTCTACCACCGACTACTATCATTCATAATGGTTGATAGTATATTAGGAACCCATACCTTTATATAAAAATAATATTTCCTTGAATACATGTAAATGACCATGCTCAAATTAGTCCAGGAAAATGAATTAAAACTAATAAAACTATAGAGACATCAATATCCTATATCATAATCACTTTAAACTATTCATAATTACATCTTATAGATATTAAAAATATGCATAATAAACATGATATCACTAATTCAATTTCTTATCTATATACACTATAAAGTTTTGAAAATCGCGAGTCTTCACTGCACCATTAAAAAATTAGATAACCCCTTATCAAAAAATACCTCATTTGTAAACTAGAAGTATCACAACCAACCTCATGTAGTATCCCTACAATTGGAATATTAAGAATAATTATACTATATACATATCAATGATATAGCTTCACCTCTATGTTAACCATTGAGAAATCTCGTCAAAAATGAATTTATGATAATAAAAAATTTCGTTGTGAGAAAATAATCCACCTAAATATTATATGGGTGAACTCCACTACATGTCTATAAAATAAATTTATTTTATGTATTATATACACAAAATATCCAAGTTTTATAAAGTAATGTACTAATAGAATGGTTATAGGTGAGTTTATTCAAACTATGGACCCAAAATATTCATCATATCATAATTAACCACAGAAAAAACACTAATTGATTCAAATTTAGTGATAAGAACACTAAAATAAATATAAAATTCCTTGATGTTTGGAATAACATATAGGAATGATTTATAAAATATTACCTAATTCATAAAAATAATATGAGATAAACATAATGATATTAATATATCTCTCTACATGTATGTAAGAAATTAGTAATCAAACTAAAGTTTTGAGAAAAGGGAAGGGTTTTGTATCAATGCTTTAATTTTTTTGAACTAGATATATTTTGGAACATAAGATCGGGCATATCAATTCTCAAAATTATTAATGGATCATATATGAAAAATTTATGTATTATAATCATAAACTTAAGAATATCACATTCGTTTAGGTAATCCCAACATACTCTACTCAGTTTCAAATTATTCTAGACTGAAATAACCAATTGATGAACACTGTAAATCATCCAAACACACACACCAAAAAAATCCTATTTTATTATCTATCAACTAGTATTGTTTCATAAAAATATGTTTTTTATGATACATGTACTATAATTATAAGAATATAATCATTATCCAAGAGGATGAAGTAACCTAATGTCATTTTTATCTCTTGTTTCTCTCTCTATTGTTTGATAGAAGTCATGGGAGGACATAGATTCATGTAAATTGTCTAAATAAAAATCCATGGGTATTAAATAAATTTAAATAAAGGGGATTAAGTATTATTTTAGTGGTTTAAGGTCATTTTAATAAGAATAATATTTAATCATGACACAAAATTTCATTTATGAACTTATTAACTTATCGTAAATGTAAAAAATATTCACTAGTAACATGTAATTATTTAACATATCAAGTGAAGAAATAAGTACTACTAACTTTACTTGTTCCTCTAAAATATACATAATAAAACATGAATAATTAATATACATTCAAAAACTATATTTCTAGATCTTCTTATTTAATACCGAATAAATTATGACTAAATTGATAAATATATTCAATTATAATTATTCTAAAATTGAATAACATATCATTGTATTTATTTATTCATTAACTTATGATCATCCAAACTCGGCTATTAACCGATTGATTGAAACGAGGCCTACTTCATCATATACTCAAATTCACTAGAATTTCTAAAACATATCGATACACACTATCTCGGAAACTCATGTACATTAAATAGATAGTGTTTAGTGTTTCTCATAGACTAAGAGTTGTTTCTAAAAAACCATAGCCACTAAAGAGAAAAAAAATTCTTATCTATAAAAACCTCTTATTAACTCTTACATTATATTATAATGTCTTCATCTTACAATATATCATAAAGATGGATGGATACTTTGTTTCAATATCCTATATTTGTTTATATATCCTTACTTGACCATACATGATTCACTTTCCATAATCTATGATGGCAATGAAATTATTCCAGGCACTACGTTCCTAGTCGAAGTCCTAGAGATATCATATTACAATATAAAGATGTGATAAATCTCTTCTTGATCATTAAATCAATTTAATAATATTAATTACACACCAGATGATACATACCAACCCAAAGACAAAAAATGTTGTGGTTTTCTTGATGTATTAAAGTATATAATCAATGATATATATTTAAAATTATCTCACATTAAGAGATAAATATACATGATCAAATATAAGAATATCCAGCAACACCCAAAATATGTCGTGTTCCAATTTGATGGATTGTCCCTGTGATCTCTACTACTCGAGATCAAAAATTGTGAACTTCATGTTTAGAATACTCAATGATTACACTACAAGAAAAAACATCATTTTTAACGGTCTATTAGCAGAAGTTTCAAAAAACCACCACTAATTAAACACCCAAGGCTCTTACCAATTCTTCCAACATAATTAGTGGTAGTTTAATATAATCACCTTATAATGAAATATTAACGTCGATTATTTTTAAAACCCAAAACTAATATTTTTATATCAAAAGTTATTTAAAAATATTTTTTATTTAAACCCATTTATTGGAGTCACACCACCTCTCATTATCTTTGTTCTATCACATTATTCCCTATGGTCCTCTATCCCATGGAAAAACATCCCAACCATGTCATCCCCTATCCTCCTTCATCCATCCCATGAAACTCCCATCCCCTTTTCCTTCTTCCTATGAACCCCTATATTTTTCAATCTCCTACTACCATTATTTACCATAAAACCCTTTATTCGAAGTGAGTAATCCTTATATATAATATTTCACTCAAACCTATTACACTTCCATGTACATTTATTCTGGCTACAATGTATGTTTCCAGAAGTACTACACTTATCTTTTCTTTCTTATTATTTGATTTCAACAAACTCCATGGGATTTATATAGGAATTAAAAATTGTGGATTTGTCTTATTGGGATATAAAAGTTTTTATTTATAATTAATTGAGGATTTCATGATTTATCATGTTGGGATATATATTCTTTTTTAATTTTTTATAAATTTTATGGATTATATAAAATATATATAATTTTAAGTTGATTACTAGGGTAATTTATTTTTTTTAGTTTACTATTAAATTTTTTTATGCATTTATAAATTATGTTTGATTTTTTTTAGTTTATTTATTATTACGTTATAGATTGATAATTATTTTATTATTTCACATATATTTTTATACATATTATTAGATATATTTATATAATAGAATATGAAATTATAAAATAAATTTATTGTAATTATATTATATTTGATGAATTTTTCTTAATTAAATTTTATAAATAATTATATAGTATTCCCTTATATGTCTTATTTTTAACATGAATTTATTTAATTGGAGTGTGTTAAATTTTTTATAGAGAGATTTATTAGTACAGTACAAATGGATTAAATAAGGATTACTTTAACCAGAATACAACTCAGTATATGATGGGACTTGAGGTGTTTTTTGATTTTGGAATTGTAAATTTATTTTTGGATAGAAGAATAAGATATCAATATTCTGATTGTAATTTTAGATGATAGTTGAACATACATTAAGTTTTTTTGAACTTTATATTGTAAAAATTTCCTATTATATATGTTAGATATATTTTTCTTGGTTAATTGATGATTATATAAATCTTTAATTTATTCCATCAATAGAATATACAAACTATTGGCCTAATATTAGAGAATGAAACTAAAAACTTAATTAATGATGATTTTACACTAAGCATAACAAGATAAATATTGTATCATATTAATGGTTTATATTTTTATTTTTTTAGATACTAATTAAATAAATAAGTTGATTGATAAATAAAATTAATTTTATGAATTTTTGGATGATCGAAGTGGTGATTTTTATGAGACATAGAGAAAATATTAAAATTTATCCCTTCTTCTGATGTTTTACTATATCATGTTCTTATATAGAATTACAAATAAAGAAATGTTGAATATCTTGGTGTTTCTATATGATTAATTTATTGAAGATATTATTCATGATTAATTTTATAAGATGAATAAATTTATTAACAATATCTTCCTCAATTACACACAGATATATGAATGTTCCAATGACTGGTTTTTTTATCAGGGGGAAGATTCTGATTGAGAAGAGTTTAAAAGATTCCATACTTCTAGATGGAAGTTGATGAATATTTATAAAAGTTTTAATTAATAGAATTAAAATAATAATATAAAGAAATCTACTATAAAGGTTTTACATTACATTATATTAGAACCACGATTTAAAGGACAATTTTTGTCTTTTAAAACTTTAATGAAAATTAATTGTAATTCCATGTAAAACAATAAAGATAAGTTTACACGTCATCCAAGATATTTTAATGCATGGAAATAACTTTATTATTCATATAAAAATTTAACTTTATATCCGAATAATGTGTTTTTTTATACTAATAGAATTAATCAATTCAGGAATCTATGTACAACCTATAATAGATGGTTATTTATTTTTATCTCTTACAATCTTTTTAAGAGGATGTGTGTACAAAAACAATATTTTATTTTTTTATGATCATTCAAAGAAAAAAATTCCTATAAATGACATCAATGTATATCTTCAACCACTTATAAAATAATTTCAAGGGTTATGATAAAATTATGTAGATAAATATGATACATCAAAAACAAAAATGTTCAAAATATTTTTTCCTTAATGTGGAAGATTATTTATTTCCTATGATTATGAAAATTTATAATTTAAACACTCACACTAGCCAGGAATGTTCATTATGTAAATTTGAATTCAAACCTAGAATACTACCATATAGAAGAAATCATTGTTTCATGTGTCATCATAAATTATTAGATATATCTCATAGATATCAGTTTAATAAGTCATGAATAGATGAATGAAATTATTTGATTCATACACATATATTTTTGTTTGGTTCAAATTTAAAGTCACAATTATTAATTTTTTATGAAAAAATTTTTAATGTGTATAAGTTGAAAATTTCGATGAAAATATTCATTTCTCACTATAAGTAGTTTGTAAAAATGGAAGAAACATAGTGATTTTTTTTCAAACAACATTATTGGGAATTTCAATTGTTACATTATAATATTGATTTTATGAACATTGAAAAGAATATATGTAAAAATTTGGTTTTTATAATATTGAATGATTAGGTAAAATAAAAATACAATCATTATAATCATAAAGACTTAGAGGAAATGAATATAAAGAATGATCTATGTCAAAATGATAATACATATTCTTTTGAAGTAGTTTTTTCATTGAAATTTAAATAAAATTATTTTTTCCATTGAAGACTAAAAAATGTGAAAGTAACTCCTTGATATTAAAGTAACATATCAATATGCATTAGATAAAAAAATTATATATTAACTGGTATTAAAAGTAAATATTCTCATAAATTTTTAGAGGTATTTATTCCTTTCATATTGTATAAACTATTACCTAATAAAATAATGGGAGTTTTAATTGAGTTTTTCAGATTCTCCAAACAGATTTGTGTGAAAAAATTAAACCCCATCGAGCATTAAAAACATCATGAAATTTTTTAAATTATTTTTTTTAATTTTGATATTATATTCCCTCATTCATTTTTCATTATGATGGTTCATCTAATAATAAATTTTTTTGAGGATGTTAAATATAGATGGATCATTCTTTATCGATGGATGTATACCATATTATGGTATTTTCATCTAACTTGTTAATCATTGCAACATTAAAATTTTCATACTCATTACATATATGGTTTATTATGTTATCTTACTTTTTTTGTTAGGTATTTAGCTCGTTTGATGTATTTTATGAGAAATAAATATCAACCATATGGCTTCATTTTTTATAGTTATATGGTTTAGGGGAGTCTTGCCTTTTTTTCAAGGTGTTTGGATAATATTGAAACATGATTTAGTTGAGTTAGACATGCTTCTGATAGCACAAATCAATTGAAGTATTATAACATGTCAGAAAAAACCACTGTTATGTTATCTTGTTAGGATAATATCTTTAGTTTCATTGACCCAAATAGAGACCATATAAGCACATAGATATGTGCTACTCAATAGGGATATTTTAAATCCTTTCATTAACGAATTGAATATGAAAACAAATATATGAATTTGATTTTGAACACTAATGGATCAAGAGATAATAAAATCCACTAACAAATACATTATTGATTTTTTCACGTCTTCAAAGATAATAATAAATTTTATATTCATAAAATTTCAATAAAATTATCTTATTTATCTAAAAATATTTTATATTTATACATTTAGATCATGATTATTGGTAATCGATCTATAGTTCATGATGGTTGGAAAAATTTGGATTGAAGACATTTGAAGAAGTGTAGGATATTTTATGATTATAATATTAATGGCTCCATGTGTCATATAGTTTTTCATGATGCAGGTTTTAAAACAAAAAATAGTATAATTTTCATATATTTCTCAAGGTTGTTATACTCTAGAATGTTTATTTTCATTATTGAAATAATTTATCATGGACCATTTTCATTTGTGTTATTAAAATTAAAGAGAATTGATATTTATGATGGAATAAGGAATTATTCTATACAATATAATTATGTTAACCTCTCGATATTGATCAATATAGGTGGGAATATATAACAAGATCCATATATTTTGGATTAAAATTATAAAATTGTCTAAAATGTGGATAATAGAGTTGAGAAGGGGGGAGCGTTGTAGTGGATTTCAATCCAATAGAAATGTATGTTATGAGTGATAAAGATGAAATTTTTTTAAGTCAATGAACTCTATCAGCAACTGAAGATTTATCTATCTTTCCTTGATGACATTGAAGTTGTTGGTCTTTTAATGGAGGGTGATGATGATGAAATCCTATTAATGATAGTGGATAAAAATAATATGATTGTTGATGAATAAATTTATTGTATTCTTTGTACTCCTTCAACTTATATATTAAATTGTTATTTGGAATATGTCAATTAATTTTATAATTATACATCATTTTAAAAAATATTATCATTTTTCTATATCATATATCATGTTATAACATGTTTTATATTATTTTTGGATTCAGTAATGATACAAAATAGTCAATTTGATGATAACATGAGGTTTTAAAAAAATCTTATGTTATTAGACACATAATATATTCTCCCACCTTCATCAGGTATACTCCTTAGTTTCATTATATCAAGATTATATTTTAATTACTTGACTCCAATAAATTTAAAAATAACATCTAAACATACAAATCCTCGGCAAAATAACACTCATAACACCCTAATAACTAATTTTCCTAATTTACTCTACCTTATGGATCTCTACACTATAAGGTTTCAATTAACACATTATATAGCCCCACTACCATCAACTAAATACTAATTCCCACTCTAAACATCCTTTTAAGACTAAACACTAAAAATTATACCAAATATTTCAACTTAAATTACATAACATAGAATAATATTCCCATAGAATATCTCAATTCCAAATCAAACAATCAGTTTACGATATTTGTAACAAATTATAAAAAAATGAAAAAAATTAATATAGTTGGACACTATAGACATAGGTATTATAATTTTTCACAAAATGATTTTATATCTACCATTAGTGAATTTTAATTTGTGATTATAAATATGCACTCACTAAAATCCAATCCTAGGTTATTTTTTTCAAAATTGCACTTTATTTATGTATTTCGATTCAAGGATGTTATAGGGATTAGATGAAGTTTATTTGGGGTGGTCATAGATAGTGAATATGGTGTCACAATTACCGTCATGAGGGTATTAGATCATGAAAATGATTGGTATGAAAATTTTAATGTGAAATAAATTTTTTCATTTGACATATACGGGGATCTTGTAGATGATTCTAGAGGATTGTACTAGTAGATAGATGGGAAATTAGCTTGGTACATGATATCCATTTCCCCCATATATCATGATTCGAGTAACATTATAATAGCTTATATTAATTAGATTTTTTTATAAAAAAGTATATTTAATTCGAAATAAATATTTATAGTGTATTTTATTTAATATTTCTATCAATTGTATTTCTAATTATTTTTCATATCTATTTCAGGGTAAGAAAATGAGAACTCCTCCGAAAATTTCAACCTTAATATGGGTGGTAATAAATCAGGTACATTTATATTAATACATTTATATTATTATGATAATTTTATTAAATTTATTTTTTATACACAATATGTAATTAAAACTAATTCATATTTTAAATTTTAATTGACATAGGAATCAGATGTGTCGAAGGCTATTAGTCGATATGAAAATGATTAGCATGGAGTATCTGGGGGAAGCCAGCCTAAATTTTAGGGATAGAGTTGATATTGGATCCCTCTATTCTTGTGTTTTATAGTTTATTATAAAACTTATATATGTTTCCTTTGTAATATTCCACATATAAAAATATTTTTGTATATAATTTGTTTTCTTATATAATTTTTAAAATAATTAAATATGTTTTGTTTTATTAAAATTTTGAAAGTAAAAAATTCAATATGTAAAGATATATCCACACTGTGAATTGATGGTAGTAGTGTATATAGATCTCTTTTATTTCCTCTTAAATTTTTATGGTGTTTAAAAAGATATTAAACCACCATGAAATAAAAAAGTGTTGCAATTTATTCAGCATTGGTTTTAACTACCCCTACCTACTATTAAACTATCACCAATTTATGGTATGCACTACTAAACAATCATGAAATATTTTCATGGTGGTTATATGGGACATTAAAACATTAAAATATATATAATTGAGATAACCTCGATGAAATATTTTTAGAACAGTTATAACTACCACTAAATATTATAAAAATATAATAATTTAAATTTCCATATTCATTATATAAATGATTTATCCTCCAAATAAACATATTTATTTTCCAACACTTTTTAGGGAAAAGTGAGAACCCTCATAGATAAAGAAAATCAAGCATTAAAGGATAAAACTGACTTATTAAACACAAGTCTAAGGTGATTGGAATCTTCTTCCCTAAACAGAGTCTAGGGAAAGGAACTAACATGGCAGTCTAGATCAGCCTCTAGGATTTCTTCATAATGTTGTGATTTATAATCACAAGCTTTTATATACTCATATTTTCTAATATTATTCATGTTAAATCCTCTAACCAATTTTTAGTCATTCTTATCATTCAAATTGGCTTACTCTCTGGTAATTTCCACGTGGATTACTCTTCCCATCATTTGATCAATATCTCCCCTCATATAATTGATCATCAGGGATGCCTCCTTCATTTCATCATAAGAATGCATGAGTGGTTCCATCTACTTATCCAACTCCACATCCTTCAGGAACTGAAAGCTTCCAGGATTCCCTACCACACCCAGCTGCCCAGGGGGAATAGTATCCACCACCACCGGCATCACCTCTTTAGATTGCATGTTCATGTCCTCATGTTGGTCTTCTACCTTTGATGTTTCTTTCTCTTGCTCATGAGACTGTGTTACATCGAATTGTTGAGCCTCCTATCCTAAAACTGGATGGATCTTATACTCCTTGATTTTCCCCTCTTTTTTGGCCAACCGGGTCTCCATCATTATAGGGAGGTAGGAGTAATCTTTATTCCCCATTGGTTTCAGCTTCCTTGAGACAACGCAGCTCCTTGGGTCTCTGTTTTCTCTATTCCCTTTCTTCCTTCTTTGACTATGTAGGCCTTTTTTGGCCCTTCCCATTCAATTACCATCTTAGTATTGTACAACGTCATCAGACTCGGTCTCATCTGGAAAATTGGTATTTACTTAAAACTCTCCCTCATTACTCAAACTTTCAAATCGGTTGTTTAAGTTTAGATAGGACAAGGTCCTCCTATGATAGGTTTCCTTTTTGGAATTCAGTGACCTTCCTATACCATATGAAGTCTACTCCCGCTCATGTCACTCTTAAGCCTTACTCTCACCAGTATATTGGATACCCCTTTTAGAGTTTCTTCTTCCATAAACACACACTTCCATAGCATAGGTGCACAGAATTTGACTCGCCTAACCCTTAGAAATTGGATAAATAGCTCCAACAGAGTCCCCCAGAACCTGAGTCATGGCATTACGTGTATATATATATTCTTATACCTATACACTAGCCTGGATACCCCCTTATAATGAATTTTTACCATGAGGTCTCATCATATCACTCCATAGTATTTTAGAAATTTCAAATACACAAGGTTTTGGAGGGAGATCCTAAGATGGTTTCTACATCCTTGCTCTACCCGAGCACAGTATATCCACATCCTTGACATTCCCTTAACCAGAAACAACACACCCATCCATTGACCCTGCAATGAACATATCCAGAAGATTTCTAACCTCACCTAGAGCACCACCCTGGACACAGTCCACTTGGACCTCCAGAGCATCATCCTGTTGTCTCTCCCTTCACCTGCAAATCTTCATGTTATGCCCTAAAATCTTGAACGTAGAACACTAATCACACCATGATTCAAAAATGAAAGTGTCCTTATATCTAAATTATTCTCCCACAACAATCCATAAAGCCTCAATAGTTTCCTTTGATACATCAACTTTGACACATACCCTCGGAGAAATTGGGTGGCACATCACACGGGTTCTACAATCAATACCGAGGAAACTCCCCCACCAATTTTCTGAGAAATAAAAGAATAGAGGAATTTTGGAATGGAATAGGGATTTTCAAAAACCTTACCAAAATCATAATCTTTGTGGGATCACGATTCATATGAATATTATATGACCGCTTAAAGAGGAGGAATAGAGAATTATCCCAGGAGTTAGGGGCACTCGACCACACGAGAATCAAGTCATCTTCAGTGGTAAATAAAATCATAATGCTCCTCGAGTCAAGAAGACCAACCTTTGCACTCTCCTACAAACCCTAAGAGTCAAAAATAATCTGATTGAAAGAGTCCAAAGATGGTCGACGCTGCTTAACACATGCAATCAGGGTCATATTCAGTATGGTAGACACCTCAGTGAACTCTAGAGTTAAGAGTAGCAGAATTGGGAGGAATGTGAAGCATTTTGGAACTTTCATACTTATAGGAATCTATGGAAAGGAAGGTATTCAATTAGGGTTTGAAAAGGGAACAAAGGGGGAAGGACGATCACCATGGAGATTTATCAGAGGACCCTCCCCCTCCAAGGGGGGAGGGGTCGGAGTGAGGCTCATCGCCGCCTAGGGAATCCATTGCCATCGAGAGGAATGAACCCTAGACCTAACCCTAAAACTCTTAAGATAATGGATGTTGATATAGAAACTATTTATAGATTCATAAATGTCCTCCAAGATGATAATTAGTTAAAATGGATAATTTTAATTAATATTTGACTCAGTATACCATAGTGGTTTGAGAAAATTAAGAGAACAAATTATTGGTGTTTTAAACTACTTCTAGAATCCATTTCTCATGTAGTGTTATAATCCCCCAACAAGTGAAAGTGATACATTATATTTATACCATTATATTTTTTAATCTAAATAATAGGTCATATGTTCAATATTACTCTCATGTTTTCATGGTGTTCTCATTAAAGATTTTTTTTCTAAAAATATATTATACAACATGTAATATATGTGCATTGCTATATCTATTACATAAAAAAGTTTTCTTATTATCATGGTATATATAAATTATTCATATATCGTACTCCATGCATTACATAGTAAAAAAATTCATTTTTTTGTTGGGTAAAGGAAAAAAATCTTATAAAACCCCCACATTCACTATAGCCAACAATTAACAATTCACGGTGTATTAACTCTACCAAGAAAAATATTGTTTCTACTAAGATATATTAATATTCATTCGGTATACCATGTTTTCATATTTAAAGTTCACTAGATATAACTTCACCTTCTCATGTAAAATTCCTCAAGATATGATATCTCTAAAGAATATAACTCTTGACCTTTATCATAATTTGGAGTTCTTGTCAAGTATCAGTACTATAATATTATTATAATATACATCATGAAAAAATATTCTTTACCAGAATTAGGAAATATAATATTCTAATATTATATAAAATTGGTGACCACTATCTATAATGATCTTATGTTTCTCATTTACTTTTCTTAACTCTAACACTAGATCATATAGATCTATTTGGATGGTAGTTATTATACCCCCTTAATATCTTTCTCATATTATTCTATATATACCATAAACAAGTCCCTTGTACTTATTAAGTACTATTGAATAGTTATTCTTACCAATCAATGGAATTCACATGGATTTTTTTGATATTTTTTACCATGATTTAAAAATAGGAAATATAAAATCTAGTATATAATATGGTATATGTGATAATTTTATCACTAAATGATATATAATGTTATTTATTTTCATAATATCAACATATTTATTTTGAGACGTCACCATGGAATGATTTATGACATGTGAAATTTTCAAAAAATATCCCCCAATTGCATTAACATTTATTTGTCAATACCTTTTCAATTTATGAATGTTGAATAATTCCAAGAAACCTATAGTTCAATCTCAGTAAATATTGTTGCCTAAACATGGGTTGTTATTTTATGTCATTCATGAGGAACTATTTTCAACCAAGACTTAACACACTATATGACTACAATTTTATCCATATGTTATCAATATATATCACATGAAAAACAATAATGCTCCCACTAAACTATTATCGACACGTAGAAAAATAATCATTCCATGATTGAATATATTCTTTTATCCTTTAATGGATCCTTGTATCTTTTATAATGTATTGATGATTTTAAGGTCATAAACACTTATTGTTATATATTATAATATTTTTTTTAAGGAATCCATTTAAAAATATTATTTTTACATTCAACCATAAAATATATTAATGTAATGAAATAACCTAGGTAGACCTAACATGTCACCGAAGATTTCTCTTCACAAGGCCTAAAGCACGCTCCAGATCACCATTGGATGGAAACAAACACCTGGGTATCAACACATACAAAAATGGGACTTATTTCACCCTAAAAAACAAGATAAAATGTCTTAAATGTAAAACCCCAAGATTTCATATTAATTTATTTTCTTTAAAGTAATTCAATAGCTTGCGCTACATGCAACACCAAGTTCGAGCGCACCACGACTTACCAAACTAGCCGTTCAAAAAGCGGTTATGAATAGTATTAAATGAATTTTGAACTTTATATATTCCATATAATTTTAACATCTATATTATGTGTTTATTATACATAATATAAGAACAAATTATTTTTTTTCAGATAAAGGAAGTATTTTTCAGAAAATGCAATTTTACCGCCTTTTATTGGCGGACCCTTTTTAAATCCAATATTTGACCCTTTTACATATTTATTTTGACAAAATAATATTCTTCTTTAGAATAGGGACATCGAAATTTACTTTTGATGAAATTTTGGTATTTTTCTAATAATATTCATTTTTTATGAATAGTGAGAAATAATGTATTTTAATTCAAAACTACCTTTTAATCTAATTTATTTATATTGTTATATTATATTTTAAATTGGTTTTGAAATTTAATTAGATTATATTTTTACCCTTTAATCCAATTTTTGTCATTGGAATTAATTTCACTTTGAACTTATACAAAAACAAGTGTCAATCTTTTGACAGTTATTATTTCTTAAAAACACGCTTTTTGTTTTGACAACGAGAATTAATTTTAAATTAATTAATCCAACTTCTATGAATTGAATTTGGTAAAATAGACACATTTTTAAATTCAGAATACAAAATATATATTAGGCTAAATTTTTGGTAATTTTCTGAAAAACATCAATTTTTGATGAATAGTGAAACCACTAAGTGGTAGTTAAAAATGTGACTTTTTCAGTTAAATGAAATTTTACCACTTCTGTGAATTGAATTTAAAAAATCCTACATACATGGTTTTTATTATTAAGTAAAATTTGGTTCAATAAGATGAAAATAATTTTTGGTGAATAGTAACTTTTGACTTTTATTTACCGCGGTTAAAGGTAAATATGGTAATTCATGGTAAGAAAAATATTATAATAATAAAATATTATCTTAACACTTGTCATAACCTTATTGGATGAGTCATGGCTGGCCATGGAAATCCTTGGGTCTATTTTGGGACCCCATGGATCCGCTTATGAATGATAATGACACTTTATTTTAATTAACTTAAAGTAAAGGCAAAAATGGCATAAACAAATATCTTTTAGTAAATCAATTTTTACATGGGGTTATATACATCAGATTTTCAACTATAAATATTCATTATAAATATAAAAATATTTCCTATATTAAGGTAATTTTTTATAATTTTTAGACATCAAATAAATTAAATTATTTATGACACAATATCGATGTAGTATTTACCTCATTAATAAATGATTTAAATAAATGTGATTATTAATATTAAAATAATATAAAAACCTGTAAAATTATTATTAGATGATTTTATTTCGACCATGAGTCATCTTCTCTTCGACTTTAATTAGTTTTTGACCTTTATAAATTGAATATCACTATATAATAAAATAATATTTTCACACATTCCTAAAGATCCGCTCCTCCCCCTTATAAAAGGACACCACTTCTAACCCATTCCACACACCTCTCAAGACACTTGGCTTGTCCAACCCCTGCTGAAATAATCTCTCAAGATCCCCCTCTTCCTCTTAGAATTGTTACCTTAGGCAGAAGGAACTTCAAGAAGTCCTTTTGGTTCAAACCAAAGGATGTTTTCCAAATTAAAGGTAATGATTTCTCTAAAATTTATTTGTTTTATTTTGTTTTATTTTACTTCTCGATACCCCCCCTAAACTCTTTTTATTCCATTCTTTTATAAAAACACCAGTATCCTAAATATTCTAAAATTTTGTTATTGGAAGGATTCAAACTACACTTACACACACCTCCATCTAATGGGTGACGAACATATTGTTTTTTTGGTTGGCAAACTAACGCCTCACGAAATGATGTTTGTTTGATTATCTCCTACTGCCTCTCATGGTGGCTATTAAGATGGTACTTTATTTATATATGATATATATATATTGTTTATTTTATCTTTATACTTATTTATTTTCCATTTATATTATTATTTTATGGTTTCCATTATGGGTAAAACGCGATAATTTTATTTGAGGAAGTGCGGACTACCGCCCCCTCAAAATGATATGACTCGTTAATGCCTTAT
The DNA here is from genome assembly GCA_963277665.1 of Viscum album. NCBI lineage: Eukaryota > Viridiplantae > Streptophyta > Magnoliopsida > Santalales > Viscaceae > Viscum > Viscum album. Next base: position 790,454,338 of record OY728162.1, on the reverse strand, counting down.
GTGGGATGTATAAATGATGGAATTAATGATATTATATTTATATTATACTATAATTATAATACAACTATGTATCATTATGTTTTAATTCCATTAAAATACAAAATAGAAATAAAAGTAGTGTTCATGCGTACGTACGACTTATCGTCTCCATGAATGGTACATCACATTTCTTATCTCAAAATGTTATGTACTGATATAAATAGATATATATACTACATATATAATATATTTATATGATATCTAAATCATTTATATCATTCTAGAGATAATGGAATTTTGACCACACGGAAAAATTGTAATTATAACAAAGTTCATTTTTGACTCAAGTTCCGAATATCGATAAAATATCCAATATGAACTCAAATAATTAAATAATTGGTATAACAAGGTAATAATTGATATAAAATGAATAATAAACTTGAAAAACTATATCAATAAATTATAGATTTACTTAAGTTTATTATTCAACAAGAATAAGGAACATACAAGACAAGTCAGACTTGAGGTAAGGGGTTTCTTATCTCACTCTTAATTTCGTAAGATTTCCATTGTTCACCACTTATTTATTACATGTGGTGTATTATGTACTTCCAATGATTGTATTCTTGGTGTAATATACTTTAATTTATTGGTATTTACATCTTAATTGTATGATCCTTCTTTCATGGGTGTATGTTTCATAAGTTATCGAATCCGTAAGGGAATTTCAAATTTCAATTTCCACTCATTGGGCTTTACGCATACTTCATTGATTATTTTACTCCATGATTATGTGTGGAATTACTATTTGTTATGTGTGTATTAATTTCCACTCCCCTTTCTGTGGATATACTTTTGATACACATAATCCCTCCATTGTTAAATTCTCAAGTCATCGATATGAACCTGATAAGAGTAATTTTAACTCAATATCCATTCATTGAGTTAAACATCCAATTCATTGGTGTTTTTTTTACAAGAATATGTGTGAATTTCCTATGATTTATTTACACTGAATATCCCATCATATTGAGTGTATTTATATTTTTCACACATAATTATGTCATTGATTAATACTTTACCTAAAGATATGTTCTTTATAAGAGATTTCATCTCAATTTACATTCCTTTGAGACTTCTTTTTTGTTATGCACCAATTCACTTTTATATGGTGTATATGCTACATTTTGACATAGTATATCCTGAAATCCTTTATTTTCGTGATATTATAAAGTTTTTATTACCTCAATTATTTGTATTCAAGTGTCTCTCTTTGGGTTAGGAACTCTAACTAAAATATCATTTTAAATGATATAAATATTTATTCTTCTAAATATTTCTCATTAATGTCCATGTTTTAAAAATTGTTTTAAGGATTTATTTATATGGACATTAATATATTAAAATTAAAATTCATTTTAAAAGTTTCAAAGTGGTATGGGACAATTTTATTCAAAAATATATTTTAAACGGCTTCTTGATAAATAGTGAGGCTTTTAAATATCTTCAAGAAAAAGGAGGATATTTCTCTCAAATAGTTTGGATGATTATTTTCATATATGCCAATATCCTTCATTATTCTCAGTTGAGGTTAATACAATATTCTATATTTTTTTGAATGAGTTATGTTTGACTGTGGATGTGCTATTTTTATACAATTCATGGTTTGTGGTTAATGTATTGACATTTCGTATACTAGTATTAATACGAATGTTTATGATATATTTCAACCTTTTCATATGAGGAATGAATTGGACTTTTTAAGTGACGAGTGGATCCCGCTATAGCTCCTCGGTGCATCGGTAGGTCTCACGAAACAAACTAGTGTCTTGTCACAAGGCCTTCAAAAAATCTTATTTGTAGTCTTGGCACGAGGCCTTGACTATGTGGTTATGATGTCCGGCATTATGAATTCCATCATTATGAAATTAGATATTGATATTTCATGTGTTTATTAAACTAGTAGAATACCAATGACTATGTTTTATTATGTCATTATTTACTCATATCATATTCCTTCCATAATGTGTTCATGTTTATTATTTGTAAAGGCATGTGTTTTAAATTATTCACTATGCATAATGTTTATGTTATCTTCCACTTTATTTCATACTCTTACTGAGCATCTGATCTCACCCATTTCTTATGTTTTATTCTCCCATGATTCCAAGAAGTGTATTATAATTGATATGTAGGGTTAAGCTAGGGGATTAATAGAGTTCAAAGAGGAAAATTTTTGTTGTGTTTTATTTTCTATTGTGTAATGTAACGTTCATGTATGTAATATATTTTCAAAGACTTCTAAACTGGTCGGTCTTTTGGGAATTGATTCTTGTAATCATGCCAATGTATTAAAATAATGCACCGACTCTGGGCTTCTGGGGTCGAGGCGTTACAGTTGGTATCAGATGAAGTTTAGTACAAACCTTGGAACCTAGATTTAGATATACTCTGATTAGAGCACATTACCCTAAGATAGAATTTGAGGATTAGTATAGAACTACTTCCTAGAATATTGGTAATGTAGAGATTTTGTGTATTTTCTAAGCAATACATCCCTGTCTAGATATGAGAAGGTAGAGGAGGATCAGGCACAGATGTACCTAGGAGTGAAACCTATGACAAGGAGTTTTAGGCTTGACCTAAGGTATCCTGGTACATGACAATGGGATTTGTTGCACTCTTGGTTACGACACTCCCGAGGGATATGCTTAGGATAATTCACATTTTCATTACAAACCAATTTTAAGGATTTTAATATAAGATGAGAATAAATAACCTTGGTTAATCCTAAGGTGTTTTAGATTGAAAATAAGGTGTTATGATATTCTCTAAATGGTTTTATGACTCACAATATGCATTCTTGTGTTAGTCAACGGCTGGATTCCAAGGAAGTCATAGTAACTTTGAGCATGATGTACAAGGTTTGAATAGTGGTGGAAATGATCAGAAAAATGGAATGTTGATAGGCATAAAAGATATCGTGTTCATTCCGAATCATCTTTCAAAAAATATGATCAACAACATATATATTAACCAACTCCCGAACTCAATAAGGAAGGGAAAAGTGGTGAATGATAAGAGCTACAGTAATGAAGACCATGGAGAAAAAGAAAGCTAAATTTTCATCATGCTAGAAATGTGGAAGGAGACACCCAAGAATGTGTCTCAATGGAACAGAGAAATGCTTTATGTGTAGGAAAGAAGGGCATAAAGTAAAGAATTGCTGAGGAAAAATGAATAGTACTATAGAATAAAATAAAAATGGTCTTAAGAATCCATTTAGAGTCATTTTATGTACATGTAGGGGACCTAGCTATTACCTGAGTGAATTCCCTATTCTATAGGATATCCTCTTGGTCAAGGAAGAAGCTATGTGGGAATAAATGGATGGATAAATGTTTAAAAGTATGGGATTACTTTGGAATAATATTCTCTTGTATTTGTAACCATGCAGTTTATTTTGTGAAAATGGTATTTGAGGAAGAATTATCTCTTTTTTTTTTGGATGTAGTTGTAAAATCCATTTAGGATTATATGATCCTTGAATTTGAGGCAATTACAGGTTATTAATTTTTGGGATTAAAATGTGATGTATGAGATAACATTTGTGGTTAAATTATGTTATAGTTATTTTGAGGAACCTATCTCATTTTTGGTAATATTATAAAAATATATAGTTTTTGAAAAAGGACAACACGTAGACTGTGTGACAACCTGTCACGTCGGATAAAGCTGTGGGAATCGAACCCACAACAAAAGTGCGACTGCGATTTATCGCCTACCACTGGACTACGTGAAGTCCCTGGTTATACTAACTAATTATTTTTAGTTAAATGAGTTTATGGATCAAGAATATGTTTACTTTGGGAACTTACGATTTATCCTTAGTATAGGAAAATGAATTGGTGAGTAAGTGATAAATGTTATTTTGGAAGAAGTTCGTTATGTTGGGAACACTATATGCCTAAGGAAAATAGAATACTATAGGACTTCATTTGAAGAGTAATGGTGTATTTTTATCTATGTTTTTATTGTGGATTTATAGTGATTTTGTTATTTATTGAGATGATTAACCTATCATAGAGAATGTGTGATTAAGTTAATTACTTTTAAGTATGTGACTTTAAGATTAGTCGATGTTATTTAGAGATTCAATTTAACGTGGAAGACTAAGTAGTCAAATTCTACCATGTTTTAGTTTTCAATCTTAGTTTTAATTATATTGAAGGATTTTAATGACAATCATTTATTGAATTATCTTTATTAAACTTTGGGTATTGTTTGTTTAATTTTAGAAATTAAGATTAGTATTATTTCTATAAAATATTATCCATTTTGGGGATCATATGACATTGTATGAACCATTTTGTTTTGGTTAAATCTATAAAGATAAGATAAATATATAGTTCATCCTTTGTGGATTACATGATTCTCTAGAAGTTGATTCTAGCACTTCAGGTGTGACCAAGTCATCTTGAATCCTCATTGTTTGGAGAAAATATGAGTTAGTGGTATAAATTTATTAAAAGATGAATCTATACATAAAAAGTAAGTATATCTCTTTATGTTATTAGTCAGTATCATAAATAAATTCCTAAACATTATAAAGAGGAAATTAAAACAAAAATGTTGTTCATTTACTTTTCTTACTGAGGAATCAAATATCGTTTAACCCATCACAAATTTATAGTTTTCTGATCATTTACTTCCTCCTGATCAAGTTTTCAATCACTCTCCATCAGAACTTGACACTTAGTTTATCTTCCATATCCATGTTTTGCTACATGGAAATCCTAGTATGGGTTATCTCGAGTGACCTTTGTACTTCTCTTTCTTTCTTTAAAAGTGATAGTTTTATAGACTTCTTTTCCAATGTGGGACTTTCAATAAAGTTCCTTTGCCCAATTTTGAAATTGCGAGGACACAATTTCCAAAAGGGGGGAAGAATGTAACACCCCAAGATTTCATAGTAAGTTATTTTCTGTAAAGTAATTCAATAGCTTGCACTACACGCAAAACCAAGTTCAAGCGCATCATGACTTACCAAACTAGCCGTTTAAAAAGAGGTTATGAATAGTATTAACTGAATTTTTAACTTTATATATTCTATATAATTTTAACATCTCTATTATGTGTTTATTAGACATAATATAAGAACAAATTCATTTTTTTCAGACAAATTGTTTTTCAGAAAATATAATTTTACCACCTTTTAATGGCGAAACCTTTTTAAATCCAATATTTGACCCTTTTACATATTCATTTTGACAATATAAAATTTTTCTTTAGAATCAGGACATAAAAATTTACATTGGATGAAATTTTGGTATTTTTCTAATAATATTCATTTTTTTATGAATAGTGAGGAAAAATGTATTTTAATTCAAAACTGCCTTTTAATCTAATTTATTTATATAATTTTATTATATTTTAAATTGGTTTTGAAGTGTAATTAGATTATATTTTTATCCTTTAATCCAATTTTGGTCATTGGAATTAATTTCACTTTGAACTTATACAAAAACAAGTGTCAATCTTTTGATAATTATTATTTCATAAAAACACGCTTTTTGTTTTGACAACGGGAATTAATTTTAAATTAATTAATCAAACATCTATGTTTTGAATTTGGTAAAATAGACATCATTTTCTAATTTGGAATATCAAATATATCTTTGGTGTGATTTTTTGTATTTTTCTGAAAAACTTCAATTTTTGATGAATAGTGAAACCACTAAGTGGTAGTTAAAAATATGACTTTTTCAGTTCAATGAAATTTTACCACTTCTGTGAATTGAATTTCAAAAATACAAAATACATGGCTATTAGTAGTAATTAAAATGTGGTCAAATAATATGAAAATAATTTTTGGTGAATAGTAACTTTTGACTTTTATTTACCGCGGTTAAAGGTAAATAGGGTAATTCAAGGTACGAAGAATATTATAATAATGAAACATTACCTTAACACTTGTCCTAACCTTATTGGATGAGTCATGGACGACCATGGTCATCCTTGGGTCTATTTTGGGACCCCATGGAGCCACTTATGAATGATACTGACACTTTATTTTAATTAACTTAAAGTAAAGGCAAAATGACATAAACAAATATCTTTTAGTAAATAAATTTTTAAATGGGGTTATATAAGTCATATTTTTGACTATAAATATTCATTATAAAGATAAAAATATTTCCTACATTATGGTAATTGTTTTATAATTTTTAGACATCAAATAAATTAAATTATTTATGACACAATAATGATGTAGTATTTACCTCATTAATAAATGATTTAAATAAATATGATTATTAATATTAAAATAATATCCAAACTAGTCTAATTCTTATTGTATGATTTTATTTATACCATGAGTCATCTTATATTCAACTTTAATTAGTTTTGGACCTTTATAAACCGAATATCACTATAAAATAAAATAATATTTTCACACATTCCTAAAGAGCCCCTCCTCCCCCTTATAAAAGGACACCACTTATAACCCATTCCACACACCTCTAAAGCCCCTTGGCTCATCCAAACCCTACCAAAATAATATCTAAAGATCCTCATATTCCTCCTAGAAGCCTTACCATATGCATAAGGCACTTCAATAAGTCCTTTTGGTTCAAACCAAAGGAAGTTACCCAAATTAAAGGTAACGGTTTCTCTTAAATTCCTTTGTTTTATTTTGTTTTATTTTACTTCTCCAACCCCCCAAAACTATTTTTATTCCTTTATTTTATAACAACAAAAGTATCCTCAATATACTAGTATGTTTTTATTGGAAGGATTATAACTACACTTACACACACCTCCATCTAATGGGTGAAGAACATACTGTTTCAGTGGATGGCAAACTAACGCCTCACGAAACGATGATTGTTCGATTATCTCCTACCGCCTCTCATGGTGGCTATTAATATGGTACTGTATTTATATATGATATATATATTTTTTATGTTTTATTTATGATTATTTATTTTCCATTTATATTATTATTTTATGGTTTCCATTATGGGTAAAACGCGATAATTTCATTTGAGGAAGTGCGGACTACCGCTCCCTCAAAATGATATCACTCGTTAATGCCTTATGTGGGATGTATAAAGGATGGAATTAATGATATTATATATGATATAATACTATAATTATAATATAACTATGTATCATTATGTTTTAATTCCATTAAAATATAAAATAGAAATGAAAGTAACGTTCATGTGTACGTACGGCTTACCATCTCCATGAACGGTACATCTCATTTATTATCTCCAAATGTTATGTACTATTATAAATAGATATATATACTAGATATAATATATATATATATATATGATATCTAAATCATTTATATCATTCTAGAGATAATTGAATTTTGACCACATGGAAAAATTGTAATTATAACAAAGTTCTTTTTTGACTCAAGTTCCGAACATCGATAAAATATATAATATGAACTCAAATAATTAAATAATTGTTATATAAAGGTAATAAGTGATATAAAAGTAATAATAAACTTTAAAAATGTTCTTAATAAATTATAAATTAAATTAATTTTATTATTCAGGAAGAAATAGGGACATACAAGACAAGTCAGACTTGAGGTAAGGGGTTTCTTATCTCACTCTTAATTTCATGAGATTTCCATTGTTCGCCACTTATTTATTGCATCTTGTGTATTATGTACTTCACATTATTGTATTCTTGGTGTAATATCCTTTAATTTATGGGTATTTACATCTTCATTGTATGATCCTTCTTTCATGGGTGTATGTTTCTTAAGTTACCAAATCGGTAAGGGAATTTCAAATTTCAATTTACACTCATTGGGCTTTACGCATAATTCAGTGATTATTTTACTCCATGATTATGTGTGGAATCACTATTTATTTTTTTTGTAGTAATTTCCACTCGCCTTTCTGTGGATATACTTTTGATACAAATAATCCCTCCATTGATAAATTCCCAAGTCATCAATATGAACTTGATAAGAGTAATTTTAACTCAATCTCTATTCATTGAGTTAAACATCCAATTCATTGGTGTTGTTTTTAAAAGAATATGTGTGAATGTCCTATGATTTAATTACACTAAATATCCAATCATATTGAGTGTATTTATATTTGTAACACATAATTATGTCATTGATTTATCCTTTACATAAGGATACGATCTTTAAAAGTAATTTCATCTCAATTTACATTCCTTTGAGACTTCTTTTTTGTTATGCACCAATTCACTTTTATATGGTGTATATAATATCCTTTGATATAGTATATCTTTAAATCCTTTATTCACATGATATTATAATGTTTTTATTACCTCAATTATTTGTATTCAAGTGTCTCTCTTTTGGTTTGGAACTCTAACTAAAATATCATTTTAAATGTTTTAAAGATTTATTCTTCTAAATATTTCTCATTAATGTCCATGTTTTAAAAATGGTTTTAAGGATTTATTTATATGGACATTAATATATTAAAATTAAAATTCCTTTTAAAATTTTCAATGTGTTATGGGACACTTTTATTCAAAAATCTATTTTAAACGTCTTCTTGATAAATAGTGTGACTTTTAAATGTTTTCAAGAAAAAGGGGGATATTTCTCTCAAATAGTTTGATGATTATTTTCATCTTTGTCCATATCCATCATTATTCTCAGTTGAGGTTAATACAATCTTCTATATTGTTTTTGAATTAGTTATGTTTGATTGTGGATGTGTTGTTTTTATACCATTCATGGTTTGTGGTTAAAGTATTGACATTTATTATGCTAGTATTAATATTAATGTTTATACTATGTTTCAACCTTTTCATATGAGGAATGCATTGGACTTAGTAAGTGATGGGTGGAGCCCGCTATAGCTCCACGATGCATCGGTATGTCTAATGAGACAAACTAGTTTCTTGGCACAAGGTCTTGACAAAATCTTATTTGTAGTCTTGTCACGAGGTCATGACTATGTGGTTATGATGTCCGGCATTATGCATTCGATCATTATGAAATTAGATATTGATATTTCATGTGGTTATTTGACTAGTAGAATACCCATGACTATGTTTTATTATGTCATTATTTACTCATCTCATATTCCTTCCATAAAGTGTTCATGTTTATTATTTGTAAAGGCATGTGTCTTAAATTATTCACCATGCCTAATGTTTATGTTATCTTCTGTTGTATTACTTACTCTTACTGAGCATCTGAGCTCACCCATTTCTTATGTTTTATTCTCCCAGGATTTTAATAAGTGTATTATGATTGATATGAAGGGTTAATCAGGGGATTAATGGAGTTCTCAAAGGAAAATTTATTTTGTGTTTTATTTTCTATTGTGTAATGTAACGTTCATGTATGTAATCTATTTTCCAAAACTGCTAAACTGATCAGTCTTTCGGGACTTGATTCCTTGTAATCATGCCAATGTATTAAAATAATGCACTAACTGGATAAAGGTAAAAATACAGAGTGTCTTGTAAGAATAGGTATGAATCCATGAGACATAATATAAAAATCCAAATGGCTAATCCCGAAAAAAAAAAATCATTGACAAAAACTAAGTCTCTATATGACCATCCTCCACAAATATTTGAAACCACCATGAAGTGAAATTTTATATGATATGTTATAAGAATACATGATAACCATCCCTTTATCTGGATCCTACAAAATTGTATACATACACCCAAAGTAATATATAGGGTGTGAGGGAAACACCTTGTAGGATACCACCATGAATCTATAAAAAGACTATCAAAATGAAACCATTAGTTCTAGATTCATCACAAAATAGGATTTATAAATCATTTTATTTGAAAACATTTATTATAAAACAACATTTTAATTTCCTTTAAAACAATCCATATTTAATTTCATAAGAATATGGAATTAAATATGAATGATGACGTAGAGTGAATTAATAAAGATCCTGTATATCTCAAAAGAGATACATGTAGGAATTTAAAGCATGAAACATCACTATCATGAATAAAAACAATAATAATTGTTCTCTAACCTATGATAATACATAACTAGGAAACAAAAGTAACAATAAGATGACAAAATTTGAATCTTAGTGATACTGATTCCTTTGAAAATATATCAGTACAAAAACCATAACCCATAGTTGTTACACACTAACTAAAGTTTTCTTATATCCATAACCTAATGCACATGAGGTACCCATGTTCCATGTTTTCTCACAAAGTTTAGGTAAATCATGCCCATAATGTTTTAAAAAACTTTTACAAGTAATAAATTACCACTCCCATTCTTGAATAACTATTTAAGATTCAATACCATATTTGAGGTATTTTATCAAACACATGAAGTGTGTAAAAATATTTTTAAATAAAACCCATTTTAAACCATTTTCCATGCCATTAAAGATGAAATTATATAAATTAAACATGAGTGATATCAAACCAAACATTTCCATAATCTAAACCAAATGAAAACAAAAATAATTATAATTTTTTCAATGAGAAATAACTATTATCTAGAGACACATATCACCCTAATGGATGAAACATAGTTTCCTTCAAAATAATTTATTGTAAATGAAGAGATCAAATCCTCACAATCCTATGACTATAAGAAAAATAATTAATTCCTCACCGATCACCGTAGATCTTATTATCATTCCACATTAGGGTTTTAATGGGTTATGGGGAATAGAGAATTAGGGTAGATCTTGAGAAAAGACAAGGAATCAAGTGGATATTCTCACATTCCTGGAATATATCCACCCAAATAGATAGATAACCACCAATATAAATAGGGTATAACTTTATAGAGTGTCAAGGAAAGTATGGGTCAAACTAATTGGATAATTGGGAAACATTTGGGTTAAAAAAACTAATGGTGTTTATGTAATTTTATAATTTTATAAAACCCATACAAGTCACATGGTTTGGAGTCACAGTTAGTCAATACATGAACTAACAATGTGTTCACAACTATCCCTTAAAAACTAAAGTTTATGGTTACCTAGGAATAGTCACATAGTTAGAAAATTTGTGTGAAATCTGTGAAGTTTCCACCATATCCAAACAAATCCTCTCACATGGTTTTCCTATAATTCTTTATCAGTTTGAAAAACCATTATAAAAATATTCCAAATTTATTTGGAACCAACCAATACATATTTCATGATTATATCATAGTTACTTATAACTATTCACAAGCCATGTGCCCATACTTTTCTCCCAAAAATAAAAAATATTGATCTCTAACTTCTAAAAACCATTAGAACCATGATAGTGACAAGAGAGGCCCAAAACATAACTTACATGTGACCCAAAGGGTGTCAAAATAATCCCAACCATGTCAATTACTTTCCCACGAATGATCTTATGATTCTGAACTTGCAAAGAAAAAAGGCCACTATTGCATCATCAACACTTCATGTCCCCACACCATCTATCTATAGTATCCACACTGCCATATTACATGGATAAAGGGAAAACTTTTACCACACAAAACCTTATTCAGATGATCCATAATATAAATTTTGATATCATCCACTAAGTTGTTAGGATTCAGATCAACATCTTCCCTTTCTAACAATTAAGAAGGGTCTGGTTGATACCTCTTTAGTTGGAAAAGACGAAATACATAACATATTGATGTCAAGTGAGATAGTGTAACATCCCAAGTAAGTAATGAATAATATATATTTTTATTTATGTCTATTAATGAATTATATAGTGTTTTAGAGGCTTAAAATGAAAATAAATCCAATCTTAAGCATGGAATACACTAATATTTTTTTAAAAGATTGTTTTACTGCCTTTTGATGGCAAACCATTTTTAAATATCTCTCTTGACAATTTTATAAGCTATGTTTGTCAAAATAAACTTATTATTTATTATTGGGACATCAAAATTTACTTTGTGTGATTTTTTGGTATTTTTCTGACAATGTTCATTTTTTAATGAATAGTGAAAAATACTGCATTTTACATCAAAACTGATTTTTAATCTAATTTATTTATATGATTAGATTATCTTTTTAATTGGTTTTAAAGTTAAATTAGAATATATTTTTACCATTTAATCCAACGGTGGTTATTAGGATTAATTTCACTTTGGAAGTGGGCATAAACTAATGCCAAACTTTTCATAGATATTGTTTCAAAAAAACCCGCTATTTGTTTTGACAACGGGAATTATTTTTAAATCAATTATTGAAATTTCTATGTTTGTAATTTGGTAAAATGGATTACATATTTGGAATCATAAGGTCAAAATTATGTAATCAAGACACTTTTGTTTTTGGACATTATGAATAGTAACGACGGTAATTATCTTTAATTATCTTGATTAATGAGTAATCGGGTAGTTAAGGATAATAAAATAATATCATAATAATAATAAAAATGACACCAACATGTGTCCTAATTCTACTGGTTGTCTCATGGCCTACCATGGGATGTCTTGTGACAAACTTGGGGACCCCATGGAATCACTTTTGTGGAAAGTGACTTGTTATTTTTTTATTGTTTTTAAAGAAAGTAAATATAACAAGAATGTATCACCTGATTAAAACATTTTTAATTTTGTCTAAATAGATGATATTTTGACTGTAAATATTCATTGGAAATCTAAAAGTATTTCCTACATCATATTATTTTTTTCATAATTTTTAGACTTTAAATAAATTAAATTATTTATGACATCATGATGATGCAGCGATTACCTCATTAATAAAGGATTTAAATAAAATGAAATGATAATATAAACTTTATGACCTAAACATGTCCAAAAACTATTGTATGGGTGGATTTCTAACCCTTATCACCTTACCCTCGAATTATATAAATGTGGGACCTTTTTAATCTGAAAATCATTTTCAAATAAAGTAACATTTCTTTACTTTCCAAGAGTGCCCCTCCTCTCCTCTTATAAAAGGCCCCCACCTCTACCTCCTTACCCACACTCCCAAAGCCTTTTTCTAGGCCAACCCCTGCCCATTTTGTCTCTCCACATCCCTCTCTTACTCCTTGAAGTTTCACTTTGGGCAGAAGTCTTCCCAAAGAAGCCTTTGAGCTCAAACCAAAGGGAGTTACCCGATTTTAAGGTAATGTCTTCACTTGAGTCCTCTTGTTTTATTTTTCTTCTCCAACCCCCTAAACTCTTTTTATTCATTTCTTTTGTAACAACTCCAGTATCTTCAATATACTAAGATGTTGTTATAAGAAGGATTTGAGCTAAACATACACACACCTACATCTAATGGTTAAAGGACATACTGTTTCCGTGGATGGTGAATTTATGCCTCCCGAAACGATGATTGTTCAACATTCTCTTAACACCTTCAAAGGTGGAAATTAAGATGTCACTATATTTATATATGATATATAATATTTTTATGTTTTCCTTAAGCTTCTGTATTTTTCATTTTGGGCATACCTTTATGGTTTCCATTATGGGTAAACGCGATATCTTCATTTAAGGAAGTGTGGACTACCGCCCCCTCAAAGTGATTTGATTCGTTAAATACCATATGTGGGATGTATAAAGGATGGAACTATGATATTATATAGGATATTATACTAGAATTATAATATACCTTTATATCATTATGATTCCATTCTATAAAATACGAAATAGAAATGAAAGTAGAGTTCATGCGTACGTACGGCTTACCATCTCCATGAACGGTGCATTTCATTTCATACCTCTAAATGATTATGTAATATTATAAATGCATGTATATACTGGATATATATGATATATACATCATGATTATAATTATGGATATAATGTATACATGAACAACTTGTAATTATAAAGGGTTTATTTTTGACTCAAGTACCAATGATTGTTAAAACGACCGTTATTAACTTAAATAATTACATAGTGTTCATGATATGGAAATAAGTGATATAAAAGGAATATTGAACTTGAAAAATGTTCTTAAGAAAGTAGAAATTAACTCAAGTTTATTATTAAGGACATTAAAGAACGATCAAGTAAAGTCAGACCCGAGGTATGGGACTTCGTCTCAATCTCCTTTCATTGAGGCTTATTTTGTTTTATACACAACCTTATTTAATATGGTGTATAAACCCCTTTGACTTTTATGTTTATTCAAAAGGAATCTTTTTTATACGAAGCGTTTACTAAAAGACAAAAGGGAATGTTTTTGTCGTACGTATGCGGCGACAACAACTTCTCTGCCGCCATGACCATTATTTGAGTTTCGGCTTCCTCTACAAGCCATACCTTTTTTTTAAAGAAAAATAAATACCATGTTTTACTTTTATTTTATTTTGGTATTTAAAATGGTTTTCATAATGTTTTTATATCAATGTGTTGTATTGATATCTTGTGATTGAAAGGAGGAAATGTTATGTTTCCTTTATGCATGTTTTATGTGATACGATTATGTTGAGGTTCATGGTAATTATTATGAAGACGGGTGGTTCCGTGATAAACTAAGGGTGGGTGAGCCCGATATAGCTCTCCAATTCATTGGGTAATGCGAAGGAGTGAAACATTAAGTTTTCTCCGAAGAGATTTAGGGAATATACTGTGATGGGTATTCCAAACGTAACCAAGAGGGTTACTCCCTACGTAAGAATGTTATGAATGCCTCAAGTTACCTTTATGTCTTATGATTTCTTTGATTTATTCATGATTTGATGAGGTATGTTAAAGTGCCTATGTTTTATGGGTAAAGTATGATTTCATTCTTATGTATATATGTACTCATGTTTCCTTTCCAAATTTTTATATCCCTTACTGAGCTTTTTGTGCTCATCCTAAGTTTTTTTGAAATGTTTTTCATAGGTCAAGGGAAAGGTACATGATATGATGATAGTGTCAAGGAAGTGTCAAGAAAGAATCCATGTTTTATTTTAAATATGTTTACATTGATGGGAAAGAAGAATACTATCTTTATGTAACCACTTTGTTTATATGTGGAATGTAATTCAAGTTTTATGATCTAATTCTCTAAAACTATAAACCCGAAAAGATCCTCAATGTGTAATCTTGTAATAACTCAAGATTAAGTAAGGTTTAAGGCTAGGGCCTTATAGTTGGTATCAAAGGTCGGTTTAGATAACTTTAGGAGTTAGAGTTCTATTAAATGATTATCCAAAAATATATTTTTTTTTATGGTCAAATTGAAATGATATAGCATTTGAAGATTACCATGTTGCTTCATCTAAGACATGTTTGTTCAGAATGGTTTTCCGCAGAGGAAACAGGGAAGAAGTGCTAGGAAGGCATGCAGAAGGAAATAACCTTCTGAATCAGCATCCTGAGATGGTCAGAATTGGAACTGAACAGTTTTTTATAGTAATGGCGCTGTTGACTCAAGTGATAAATGGCGGTGGTATCCATACACGAGATCAGCCAGATCAACCGTAGAGGAACATGTCAGTGGTGGAACATTTCATGAGGCAACATCCCCCATCATTCAGAGGATCATCTGACCCTGTGCTAGCTGAAGGGTGGATTAAAGCACTGGAGAAGATTTTCAATGTCATGGGGTGTTCAGACAATCAAAAGGTTAGTCTTTCTATTTACCGTTTGGAGGGTGAAGCAGATCAGTGGTGGTCGATGGTTGAAAATATTAGGGACGCTGATGAGATTGATGCTCTCGACTGGGATGAATTCAAAGGTATGTTTCTTGAAAAGTATTTTCCTAAGGATGTTCTACTTAGGATGGAAAAACAATTCTTGGAATTGAGGCAAGAGGAAGACTCAGTGGCTACCTATGAAGAAAGGTTCACTCGATTGGCAAGGTATGCTCCAAATTTTATCTGAGACCTTGATAGTAAAATCAACCGTTTTTACTCAGGATTAAAGCCAAAATATCGAAGGGCATTAGCTTCTCATGAGTTTAAAAGTTGTGAAAAGCTTGTTCGATGTGATGAGAAGGTGGAAATGGAGTTTTTCGATGATTTGTTTGATCAGCTCCAGGGAGCTCAGTATTTTTCAAAGATTGACTTGAGATCGGGGTACCATCAGCTGAAGGTAAAGAAAGCAGATGTTCTGAAGACCGAGTTCCGTACAAGATATGGCCATTATGAATTTTTAGTAATGCCTTTTGGGCTAACCAATGCACCTACTATATTCATGGACTTAATGAATAGAATTTTCCATGAGTTCTTGGATAATTTTGTGGTGGTTTTCATTGATGATATTTTGGTGTTTTCTAAAAGTAAATAGGAGAATGAAAGACATTTAAGGGTTATCTTTCAAACCTTAAAAGAAAAGAAATTGTATGGAAAATTCAGCAAGTGTGAGTTTTGGTTGCAACAAATTTCGTTCCTTGGTCACATTGTTTCTAAAGATGGGATAACTGTTGATCCTGCAAAAACAAAAGTTGTGGAAGACTGTCCAAGAACCACAAATGTAACTGAGATTCGTAGCTTCCTTGGTTTGGCAGGCTATTACCAAAGGTTTGTTAGAAATTTTTCATGGTTATCTAGTCCAATGACTAAGCTAACTCGGAAGGGTGTTAAGTTTATCTGGACAAAAGAATGTGATGATTGCTTTGAGGAATAAAAAAGAAGATTGGTGAATGCTCCAGTTTTGGCACTACCTTCCAGGAATGGTGAGTTTGTTATATACAGTGTTGCTTCATTGAAAGGACTTGGTTGCGTTCTAATTCAGAATGATCAGGTAATTGCTTATGCTTCACGATAGTTGAAAACTCATGAGGTAAATTACCCTACACATGATTTGGAATTAGCTCCTGTTGTTTTCGCTTTAAAAATTTGGAGGCATCATTTGTATGGAGTAAAGTGTGAAATATATACCAATCACAAAAGTTTAAAGTATATATTCACTCAGAAAGAGTTAAACATGAGATAGAGGAGATGGCTAGAATTAATCAAGGATTATGATTGTACAATTCATTACCATCCGGGAAAATCAAATAAAGTGGCTGATACTTTAAGTCGAAAAAATAATGCTTCATTAGCAATGTTGCGTTTGGAACGTGATCCTTTGGTTAAGGATTTGATGAACTTTGGCATAGAAGTTGTTGGTGTAGGATTTTCTTCTGTTTTGTTTCAGGTATCAGTGAGATCATCTCTATCAGATAGAATCAAGCAAGCACAGAAGCAAGACAGTGAGTTGCATAAAAAGGTAGAGCTGGTTCAGAAAGGTAAGTTTCCTGAATTCAACATTGATAATGATTGCATTTTGAGATTTGGGAAGATATTGTGTGTGACTTGTGATTCACAGTTGAAGAGAGAGTTGTTATGTGAAGCTCATAGTTCTCTGTTTTCAGTTCATCCTGGCAGTACTAAGATGTACAGAGATCTGCGGGAGTATTACTGGTGGGATGGATTGAAAAGAGATATTGTTGATTTTACTGTGAAGTGTTTGACATGTCAATAGGTTAAAGCAGAGCGGGAGTTACCGAAAGGGATGCTTCAGCCTTTACCAGTGCCAGAGTGGAAATGGGAGAATATATCCATGGACTTTGTTGTGGGATTACCGAAGACATCTCGAGGTAATAATGCAATCTGGGTTACTGTTGATCGCTTGACTAAATCTGCTCATTTCATTTCTATACGAGATATGTTTTCCTTACATCAACTTTCCTGTTTGTATCTTAAAGAGATAGTCAGGTTACATGGAGTTCCCCTCTCCATTGTATCTGATCGTGATCCCAGGTTCACTTCTAACTTTTGGAAAGGCCTTCAGAAGTCATTGGGTACTAAATTAAATTTTAGTACAGCATTTCATCCTCAATCAGATGGGCAGTCAGAACGAACAATTCAGGCCTTGGAGGATATTCTACGAGCTTGTTCGATGGATTATCAGGGAAGTTGGGACCAACATCTTTCTTTGGTTGAATTTTCGTATAATAACAGTTTTCATTCCAGTATACAGATGGCACCATTTGAGGCGTTATATGGGAAGCGGTGTCGAACTCCAGCTTTCTAGGATGAAGTAGGTGAAAGGAAGTTGATGGGACCAGAATTGGTTAAAGAGATGGCAGAAAAAGTTCAGCTAAATCAGAAACACATGAGAACAGCTCAGAGTAGGCAGAAGAGTTATGCAGACAATAGGAGGAAGGATCTAACTTTTGAGGTAGGTGATCATGTTTTTCTCAAAGTCTCACCATGGAAAAGTGTGATGCGATTTGTTAAGAAAGGAAAGCTGAGTCCAAGGTTCATTGGACCATATGAAATTTTGGAGAGAGTTGGATCAGTTGCATACCGGGTGGCTTTACCTCCATGTTTATCTCAGGTACACATTGTTTTTCACGTTTCGATGGTGAGAAAGTATATGCCAGATCCATCTCATGTTTTGAGTCCAGATGTAGTTCAGCTGGAAGAGAACCTATCTTATGAGGAACAACCGGTCCATATACTTGACCACAGGGAGAAAGTGTTACGAAATAAGGTGATTAATCAGGTAAAGGTTTTTTGGAAAAACCACATGATGGAAGAGGCAACATGGGAATCTAAAAATGCAATGAGGGATGAGTACCCCCATTTATTCGATAAGTAAATAAATTGCGGGGATACAATTTTCTAAAGGGGGGAAGGATGTAACATCCCAAGTAAGTAATGAATAATAGATATTTTTATCTATGTCTATTAATGAATTAGATAGTGTTTTAGAGGCTTAAAATGAAAATAAATCCAATCTTAAGCATGGAATACACTAATATTTTTTTTAAAGATTGTTTTACTGCCTTTTGATGGAAAACCATTTTTAAATATATATCTTGACAATTTTATAAGCTATGTTTGTCAAAATAAAATTATTCTTTATTATTGGGAAATCAAAATTTACTTTGTGTGAATTTTTGGTATTTTTCTGACAATGTTCATTTTTTAATAAATAGTGAAAAATACTGCATTTTACATCAAAACTGCTTTTTAATCTAATTTATTTATATTATTATATTGTCTTTTGAATTGGTTTTAAAGTTAAATTAGAATATATTTTTATCATTTAATCCAATGGTGGTAATTAGGATTAATTTCACTTTGGAATTGGGCATAAACTAATGCCAAACTTTTCATAGATATTGTTTAAAAAAACCCGCTATTTGTTTTGACAACGGGAATTATTTTTAAATAAATTATTACAATTTATGTGTTTGGAATTTGGTAAAATGGATTAAATATTTGGAATCATAAGGTCCAAATTATGTAATCAAGACTCTTTTGTTTTTGGACATTATGAATAGTAACGACGGTAATTATCTTTAATTATCTTGATTAATGAGTAATCAGGTAGTTAAGGATAATAAAATAATATCATAATAATAATAAAATGACACCAAAATGTGTCCTAATTCTACTGGTTGTCTCATGGCCGACCATGGGATGTCTTGTTCCAAACTTGGGGACCCCATGGAATCACTTTTGTGGAAAGTGACTTGTTATCTTTTTATTTTTTTTAAAGAAAGTAAATATAACAAGAATGTATCACCTGATTAAAACATTTTTAATTCTGTCTACATAGATGATATTTTAGACTATAAATATTCATTGGAAATCTAAAACTATTTCCTACATAATATTATTTTTTTCATAATTTTTAGACTTTAAATAAATTAAATTATTTATGACATCATGAAGATGCAGCGATTACCTCATTAATAAAGGATATAAATAAAATGAAATGATAATGTACAATATATGACCTACACATGTCCAAAACCTATTGGATGGGTGGATTTTGAACACTTATCACCTTACCCTCTAATTATATCAATGTGGGACCTTTTTAATCCGAAAATCATTTTCAAATAAAGTAACATTTCTTTACTTTCCAAGAGTGCCCCTCCTCTCCTCTTATAAAAGGCCCCCACCTCTACCTTCTTACCCACACTCCCAAAGCCTTTGGATCGTCCAACCCCTGCCCATTTTGTCTCTCCACATCCCTCTCTTACTCCTTGAAGCATCACTTTTGGCAGAAGTCTTTCCAATGAAGCCTTTGAGCTCAAACCAAAGGGAGTTACCCGATTTTAAGGTAATGTCTTCACTTGAGTCCTTTTGTTTTATTTTGCTTCTTCAACCCCCTAAACTCTTTTTATTCATTTCTTTTGTAACAACTCCAGTATCTTCAATATAATAGGATGTTGTTATAGGAAGGATTCAATCTACACTTACACACACCTACATCTAATGGTTAAAGGACATACTGTTTCCGGGGATGGTGAATTTATGCCTCCCGAAACGATGATTGTTCAACATTCTTTTAACACCTTCAAAGGTGGACATTAAGATGTCACTATATTTATATATGATATATAATATGTTTATGTTTTCCTTAAGCTTCTGTATTTTTCATTTTGGGCATACCTTTATGGTTTCCATTATGGGTAAACGCGATATCTTCATTTAAGGAAGTGCGGACTACCGCCCCCTCAAAGTGATTTGATTCGTTAAATACCATATGTGGGACGTATAAAGGATGGAAATATGATATTATATATGATATTATACTAGAATTATAATATACCTTTATATAATTATGATTCCATTCTATAAAATACGAAATAGAAATGAAAGTAGCGTTCATGCGTACGTACGGCTTACCGTCTCCATGAACGGTGCATTTCATTTCTTACCTCTAAATGATTATGTAATATTATAAATGCATGTATATATTGGATATATATGATATATACATCATGATTATAATTCTTTATATAATGGATACATGAACAACTTTTAATTATAAAGGGTTTATTTTTTACTCAAGTACCAATGATCGTTAAAACGATCGTTATTAACTTAAATAATTACATAGTGTTCATGACATGGAAATAAGTGATATAAAAGGAATAATGAACTTGAAAAAGGTTCTTAAGCAAGTAGAAAATAACTCAAGTTTATTATTCAGGACATTAAAGAACGATCGAGTCAAGTCGGACCTGAGGTATGGGACTTCGTCTCAATCTCCTTTCATTGAGGCATATTTTTTTTTCTACACAACCTTCTTTTATATGGTGTATAAACCCCTTTGACTTTTACGTTTATTCAAAAGGAATATTTTTTATAAGAAGCGTTTACTAAATGACAAAAGGGAATGTTTTTGTCGTACGTATGCGGCGACAACGACTTCTCCGCCGCCGTGACCATTATTTGAGTTTCGGCTTCCTCTACAAGCCATACCTTTTTTTAAAAGAAAAATAAATACCATGTTTTACTTTTCTTTTATTTTGGTATTGAAAATGGTTTTCATAATGTTTTTATATCAATGTGTTGTATTTATATCTTGTGATTGAAAGGTGGAAATGTTATGTTTCCTTTATGCATGTTTTATGTGATACGATTATGTTGAGGTTCTTGGGAATTATTATGAAGACGGGTGGTTCCGTGATAAACTAAGGGCGGGTGAGCCCGATATAGCTCTCCAATGTATTGGGTAACGCGAAGGAGTGAAACTTTAAGGTTTCTCTGAAGAGATTTAGGGAATATACTATGATGGGTATTCCAAACGTAACCAAGAGGGTTACTCCCTACGTAAGAATGTTATGAATGCCTCAAGTTACCTTTATGTCTTATGATTTCTATGATTTATTCATGAGTTGATGAGGTATGTTAAAGTGCCTATGTTTTATGGGTAAAGTATGATCTCATTCTTATGTATATATGTACCCATGTTTCCTTTCCATATTTTTATATCCCTTACTGAGCTTTTTATGCTCATCCCAAGTTTTTTTGAAATGTTTTTCACAGGTCAAGGGAAAGGTACATGATATGATGATAGTGTCAAGGAAGTGTCAAGAAAGAATCCATGTTTTATTTTAAATATGTTTCCATTGATGGGAAAGAAGAGTACTATCTTTATGTAACCACTTTGTTTATATGTGGAATGTAATGCAAGTTTTATGATCTAATTCTCTAAAACTCTAAACCCGAAAAGATCCTCAATGTGTAATATTGTAATAACTCAAGATTAAGTAAGGTTTAAGGCTGGGGACTTATAGATAGCAAGTCCAACTAATATCACAACTTTTCAATATGTTTATAGATTTTGAAAATTCAAATAAACCTTGTTACCAACATTTCATATCTTTCCAAATGATATCAATCCTTGAGAAAAACCCGATCATATACACTAATCTCTATTGGGAAATAACGACAGTACACATAGGATTTCTCTTGAATCTAATCTATCTCTAACATATTTCATATAAACTCCAAAATATTATTAATCTATTGAAAAATATTTTGTACAACCAAGGACTATTTTCCTATATCTTTTCAAAATAAAGTATATTTTCAAAGATATCCATAAAATTATTCAATTGGTTATAATTTAATCAAATGATGATAACTGTTTTATATGAAAACTCAACTAAGGATTGATTATTTTCCCATGAACCATCAAAATAAATAATTCATACCTAGAGCATATCCTAAAGCATCAAAATTTACCACTTAGTCTTTCCATCAGTTTTAGCATGATATACTATGGTTAACTTCAATTGGGTACCTATCAAAACTTATAAACCTTTCAAAATCAAAGATTTAAATGAAATATCTCTATTATTATTAGTAAGAGAAGATATTTCATAGAGCTTCATGATCCTTCAAATATATATTTTCCCAAGTACTTTTAATTTTTTTTGTCTCCTAAATGTGAAGGAAATGAGATGATTTTTGAAAAAAATAATCAATGATCACCCAAATAATATTTTCCCCAATAGGATTCCACGGTAAACCAACAATGAAGTCTTTGGATATCTCATCCCACTAATATACTAGAATTGGTAAAGGAAACAATGAACTATCTGGTCATTGGGATCTAACATAATCATTATTAGATAATTCATCCTGATACAATATCCCCAATCAACTTCCTTTTCCCCAAAAACTAATACCAACATCTCAAATCATGATTCATCTTGGTAGTCACAGGGTGTGTGGAAAAATTGGACTAGTTTTTACTATCCATAAATTTCCACTGTAAAGTTATTAGAATAAACAATCTACCTAAGAAATGAAAAAAACATAAAAATATTGAGTCTAATAACCCAAGGTCACTTTACCAAAGACTGTTTAACTAAAATGATAAAAATAAGTGTCTATTTCTTGTCTAGGAGGAATCAAATCATCAAATAAAGAATCATCTTTCACACATGATAAGAACTCCTTCCCATCAACTTCTTCCGCGTACAAGAACATCTCGGTTAATAAAATCATACAAGATCATTCTTCTATAGATTCCTTCTTGGTATGTTTCGTTAAATTATTACTCAATGAATTAGTGACCACATTCTAATTTCTAGGTGTGTATGAAATATTGAAATTAAAATTGTGAAGATACCCAACCAAACTTCCTTGTTATAGGTTCAGATTCCACTAGGTAGAAATATACTTTAGGCAATTACAAACCAAATATATATTAAATCTCTATATAAAGATATAGTTTCTCTAAAATAATGAGATTCACTGGTATTAAACAAATCTAGGACTATATAGGAAGTAATAAACATTGTACATCGCATAGTATTCATACCCACTTCAGATTCTTCTTGTGCATACTCTTCTATATGAAGGAATCCAAACTGGACCCATATTTGAGATTTATTCATTTCCAAATTATCCCCCATAACATTAGAATGATATACACCACCTTTTAATAGCATCTAACTTATCATATTAACTTTTGGTAAGGTGTATCCAACTCTACTTCCATATTAAACTCTTCTAAAAAAACATTTATGGTGACTAGATTGTCCACAATGATGGAATATATTGGGTGTTACTATACAATTAGGATTAATAATGGATATGTCTTCCACAATGGAAGAAAACAACCTAGTATTTTCTTGAATAACCCTCTTTAATATATCCTAATGAAAAAAAAGAACCATTACTGTTCTTCCTTTTCAGGATATGTGAAACACCTTGACTACCCCCTATAATAACATATTCTCTACTAATACCTATTTTCTTTACTAAGTCTACATCATCTACAACCACATTATCAACTACATCGATAAAGGTCATCAAGAACATGATAATAAGAATCAATAAAATCTCTAGAATTAGACCCATATAAAACTATATAGCCTTGAGATAGTTATTAGTGCCATGTTTTGGAGATATATTGGAGAAACGAGTATCATAATCCATCACTATATGGTCTCATTGATCAAAGTTGACAAACACCCAAGACGTTTCCACATGTAAGGTCATAGGATAAAACTGCTTATTGAAGGACTTATTGACACTTTTTATATGTGAGTTACTTGTGTAATTTAGCTAGTATGATAGAATCCAACCATTTCATTCTAGGAACATCAAGAATATAAGTGGAAATTCCCAACATATAGTCCTCTAGATCCCCCATAAATTAGAAAATATGTTCTACTCTCTCAATCTATTCCTTAGGTTCTTTGGTTCCTTTGTCACCAAGGAATATTGGTGTATTTTTCTTGGTAAACTCTAAAGGATAATTCACCATCCATTCTCAGTTTCCACAACCATATTGAACTTGTGATTTAATAAGAGGGTTTGCTATTTTCACTAACGAAGGGTTTAATGAAGGAGTTTATTATGTGATTTTTCTAATAGTTCCTTCCCTTAGAATCAAAGAGAACCTTATGGAGGCATTATCTATTAAACACAAGAGGTAACACCTTATTAGAATTGGAATTCATCTCCAAATTAAAATATAAACTTCAATAATCCATATTAAATCCCTTAAACAATAAGTATTGATGAAAATAATGGAAAAGAATAGAGAGAATTGATAAGGTTAATTTAAATAAACCCAAAATCAAGCATAGAATCTTGATGAAAAAATCCTTGACCAATCATGGTGACTCAAGGTCAGATATGAAATTGATTTGACTAGGTACCCTTCTATAATTACCATCTGAGTCTAGATGGTCATAACTCTAGTATACAATAAAACACAAAAGAAACCTCTAATTTATAAAAAAATTTAACAAACCAACCTGGGTCGACTGCCATGTCACCTAAGCGAGCCTACCACCTCCGAAGAGTGTTTTTGATCACCATGGACTAGTGACAAGCCCCTAGGTATCAACACATTCAACAATTGGAATCGTTTAAACATTAAATAACAATTTAACATGTATCTTATAGAACCATTGTGTATAATTCATGAATAGGTAAAAATCCATGAGACAGAACAAAAAAAAGAATAAGGATAATCCCAGAAATAACTTAAGTCCAAGACCAAAACCAAGAATCCATGTGACCATCCCTCATGACATTACAAAATCACCATAAAGAGACATCAACTAAGATAATTCATCTTGATACATGGAAACCTTACCTTTAATTGGATCTTATAAATCCAAGTATGTATATTACTAATGGAATATAAAAGGTGTGAGTTAAATTCCTAATAGTATACCACCATGAATCCATACAATTTCCATTGAAATGTAACCATTAGTTCTTGATTTTAAAAAATTTATAAATAATTTCATTGGAAAACATTTCTCATAAAAAAAATTTATTTTACTTTAAAATAATCCATATTCAAATCCATAATAATATAGAAATAAATATGAATTATTATATAAATGTATTTAATGAAGAGTTTATATACCTCAAAATGTAAACATTTTGAGGAATAAAAACATGAAACATCACTATCATGAATAAAACCATTCACAATTGGGCTCTATCCTATGGGAATACATATCCAGGACACATAGGAAACTCTAATCAGATATAATTTGAATCTTAATGATATCAAAACCTTCCATAGTCTATCAGTATCACACCCGTAACCCTTAGCGGTTCTTCACTCACTAAGGTTTGCATATGTCAATAACCTGATTTAACTAATGTTCACATGTGGTATTTTTTCATAATAAATTCAAGTAAATAATTCCCACAATTTAATAAAATATTTTTATAAGAAAATCATTACCACTCACATGATGGCAAACCCATTTTATACTCCAATCCTTCAATGAGATGTCTCATTAAAAACATAAATTGTATAAAAACAATTTTATTAAAAAACCAATTTTATATCATTTTCCATGAAAATATTAAATTTCATAAATATACCTTAATATAAATCAAATAACTCTTTTACACTAGCAGAACTTCTGGAAAAAAAGATTGATAAATTGTTCCATGAAAAATAACTATTATATAGAGACACCTACAATGCCAACAGAGGAAACATAGTTTCGATTGAAAATATTGATTGTTAATGAAGACATGTAGTCCTCACAATTATAGATCAACAATAAAAATAATCAATTCCACACATTAAGCCCTATATTTTTTCATCACAACCCATTTAGTTTCCAAGGAATCAAGGGGATCAGAGATCGAGAGTAAATCTAGAGAATAGAGGAGGAATGAAGAATATATTTACACATACCTAAAATATATACACCAAACTCAATAGAAAATCACTAAGGTACCCAAGGGAGAACCTCCTATAGTTTTAAGGAAAGGTTGGGTCAGGATAATGAGATATTAGGGTGAAATTTGGGTCAAAACAAAAAAAAAGGTGTTGTGGTAATTTTCCAATTTTAAGAAATTCATATAGATCAAATGGTTTGAATACATGGTTAGAAATATTTTGTGTTAACCTTGTGGTCTCTACTGTTCCTTTAAAACTAAATTTCATCATTACCTAAAAATAACCACATGGTTAGAAAAGTCATGAGAATGTTTTGCAACCACCTCTAGATCCAAACCTAACCTATCACATGGTTTTATAAGATATATTTCACAATTAGACAAACCATTCTCAAACTGTGAAAAAATCCAATAGAACTAAATAGTCCATATCACACAGTTACCACCTAGTTACCACTAATCATGTTTAAATCATGCACCTCTATTTTTTCTCCAATAATCCAAAATATCAACCCCTAACTCTTGAAAAGATATAGAATAAAAATAGAGATAAAATTGTCCCAAAGTATATCATACCTATGACTTTATGGGTGTCACAAATTATCATGGTACACTTATATAATAATTATAATTTAAATAAATTATAATATATCTATTGAGGAATATGTTTCATTAGATACAAAATCTTGACTTATATTAAGACCGTTTTCAAGAAATATTTATTTATAGGTATTTTATTTACCATCCTTGTTGAGAACATTCTTGAAAACCCATTTGGTCCCAGTGGGCTTCACGGTAGTAATATGTTCTTCTAAAATACTAACTTTATTTTCGTAAAAGGAATCCATTTAGGAATTAATATCTACATTCTATTTACATTATTATTTTCTATTTATTACTTCCTTGATGTATAAGGATTCATTATCAACAGTAAATAAAGTATCACCTAACATGGTTATTATAAACAATTCATATTTGGTTCTAACTTTCCTATAAACAATGTTTCTCAGAGAAGGTGAAGCGACCTCGATCCTTCTTCTTCGACGGCCTCGTTTTGGGGTGATCAAGGTTGGCTTTGGGAATTTTTGTGGCATCGGTATGTTTCAACAATTTTGTGTGGTTTGATCACAGGAAATGATGGGTGATGCTTTGTTGGTTGTGGTTCGTGACAATTGGTTGAATATTAATGAGGTTATGTGGTTAAGGGTGAAGGAGGAATGGCCAAGTTGTATGCGGAGCAGGGCGCGACATCAGGACAGCCTAATCTTCGTTCTGGTTTCTTCAACATCCTTTTTTGGATGGATTCTTCCTATAGGTTCATCTCATGTTGCTGGTAGGTTGGGCAAACTCCGTCTGGAGTTTGCTGATGGGAGGATTTGGGCTGGTGTCGATGGTCGAACCAGTGGACATTTTGAGGAGGCTGGCTCTGAGGATTGGTCTTCTTGTCTGATGTTTGTGCCTTGGTTCATGGTTTATTGGCCTTGATTTTGTTGTTTGTAAGTGGTGAAGTGATGAAATGGTGAAGTGGTGGTCTGATGTAGTGGTGTGGCAATGAAGTCCTGTTTGGTTTCTCACTTTTTCCTCAAAAGTGTTTGCATAATAAAAAATTTAATTTTCAGTCTATCTATTATGGAAATTATTAATATTTCAAAATCATATACATCTTAAAAAATGACTTTATTATATTCTTTATTTATACCACTATAAAAATTATAGATTTTCCTTTTATCATATAAAAATATTCTCTCATTTGAATTTTTAGTTTCAACCTTAGGGATTTATAGAATACCCTCAGTCACATTTTAATAATTCAGAATAACACACTTTGTATTCATGATGCATGTTTTTTTTATAGAATTATCCTTGAAAAATGATTCACATCGCAACACAAAAACTTGTGACATGATGTCTTTATTTCATATTATAACTCATATGAGATCTAATCTATCATTGTTTTTGATATATGGTCAGGTTTTAATTCTATTATTTGTAAATAATATCATAAAAGGATAATAAAATTATTTCAAGACTCATAATAAATCTCTTCGTGAAAATAAAGGTGAAATTTATCCTTTAAATAACACTATAAATATTATATGTGCAAGGAAATGTGATTTTAAGAAAACTATATACTATATACATAATTATTGATG
Organism: Viscum album; assembly: GCA_963277665.1. NCBI lineage: Eukaryota > Viridiplantae > Streptophyta > Magnoliopsida > Santalales > Viscaceae > Viscum > Viscum album. The sequence goes on along the minus strand of OY728162.1, from coordinate 790,425,890 downwards.
AATTCTTGCTTACAATATTCTCAAACTCACCTTTATTGAAGCCTATTTTATCTTCTTACCAGGATCAATCTTTTTTTAACAATGATAATACATAAATATTTTAATGGGATATCAAGAATTAGTTATCAATTTTATACTTCCATTTATACAATTTATATCATAAAAATATCATGAACAATGAAAATTTACCCCTATATTCTACTTAAAATAGTATAGTTCCATCTTTGTGATCTATTTCTAGAAGCTTTTTGGCATTATAGCATTTTATAATTAAATAAGGATCAAACATTTTATCTAATAATAAATCATGTAAAAACCTAATAGTTTTATGTTATAAAGGTAAAAACCATTATTGGTATATAATTGATGATAACATAATCATGTAAACATTGAATGCATCATCCAAGTGTATACAATTGGAATCATGTTCACACTCACTATCTTTCAGAGGTGGATCATTATGTACTGGGTAATCTGACACATAAAATTTACTCTCATATCGTAGTAATGTGTTCATGTGTTTCTACCACTCATGGAAATTTTTATAGTGAGAATATGTTCATTTTCATGTATTGATATTAGTGATTTCCTAATATCACTATCTATTTTATACAAAATAAAACATAGATTATAAGTATATTTATTGAAATGAACAAACTTATGTTAACCATCCTGATATAGCTGATATATTCAGGATCTATCATTTGCATTTAAATTATTTAATACACACACTTTTTAAGTAAGATCACATAATTTTTTGTTTCCAAGTATAGTTTTTGAATTATTATGAAAATAGATTAATTCAATGTTTTTATGTGTTTTATTCATTTATGAAATTATTTGAAAAATCCATAATTTTATTATCACAGTAGTAAATTCCTTGTTATGTCTTATTGTTGAACTCAAGATGAGTAAATTTTGCTTATGTTTGGCCCATAATATAATCTATCTCATAAGAAAATTTATCATGTAGAATAATTTTTTCTAATACATAAGATAATATTTCATTTGATGTTTTAAATTTAGATATCCAACCTTGAAGGATATTTCAGTCTTTAATATAGGTAAATTTATCCCCCATTGGATTATTTACCCCATGTATGATAATTTAATTTTCAAAAATCTGGTTTTGGGAGATGATTCTAATCTCGTATGACTTTTGAGACCCACATAAGAGAATTTTTTATCACTAATGTGATAATTTCTTTTGCTAAATTTTAACACCCTAGGATATTTTTCACTAACAGTATGACACTTGGTGGCCTCATGGGAGAATTATGGTCTTATATGATATTTTAGAGATCATTTAGGATATTATCATTTACAAAAAAAATATGATCCCCTATGATATTTTTAGATCCTATAAGATATTTATGAGTCCTATATGATCTTTTTCCTAATATTATGAGGTTTTCATTTATATGAATTATAAATTTATATGAAATTAAAATAATATAATGCATATTAAGTCTTTTAATTCAATAAATTGTGAATATTTAGGGGAAGTTGATCTCAAAATGGAAAGTGTGTTAAGGTCATGGGAGATAAGGGTAGACTTGTGGATCATTCACTGCATAAGGGTATGAATAAAAGATGATGTCACCATTTATTATCCACACTTCACAATTTATTCATGTCAATATGGATTCATTCAATGAAAAGATGATGATTTATGATCATGGGATGATTTATAGGGGAAATAAAACATTGGTGTTCATGGAATTAATTTTTCACCCATGTGATTAAAGACATTTATACTACTACCACCTATAAGAAATCATGATTCTTTTTTTGTACTCTATCGGGGGTTCAATATGATTTATTGACTATTTAAATCATTTAAAATCAATTTGAAATTATTTTTTCAGAAACATGAAGGGGAAATTGAATTAGAAAAAATGATATCATAATTTTAGAGGTTATGATGTGGTTCATGATCAATTGGTACTGAAAGGAGGATTCTCATAGAGTTACTATAGAAAATGGAGGAGGAATAATATGTGAGTTGATTTAGAAATGATCAAATAAACTCCTAGGAGCCTATGGTAGTGGATATCAATGGGAAACCCCTAATGTGTCTATTCATTTCACTGAATATTCATTTATTTTTCTAGAAATTGTATTTTTTTAATAAAGAATATGTTTTTCCTTCTTGAATGATTTTCCTTATAATATATTAAATATTACAGTTAAAATCTTAACAGTAAAGTTATTGTTCTAATTATGTAAACTTCATTGGAAAGGTAATTCAATTGAGCATAGTGAGTTTAGTCAGTTTTAATTTTTTGAAGTGTAACATCGCAGACCCCAATGCCACTGAACGGTGCTCCGAGACTAGTTATCCACATGGTCTCAAGCACATCTCCCAAAATACCAGAGGATGCTAACTAGAAACATGGGATGATGGTTTTTCAATGGGGAGATAATCCCCCCTTGATATAGTACAACATAGTGGTTACAATCATACAGGTCAATAGTTGTGACGTCCCGGACCCGGCTGCCCCTCAACCCGAGCCCCGAGCCCGGTTGGCCACATGACCCCTGGCTCGTCTCCCCATAGGCCAGGGGCTACTGACTAGTAGTGGGGGTGTAATGGTAAGTTAGTGGGGAGACTGTACCCCCATGTCAGAGTACACAGCGGGATAGCAGCGAGTGATCAAATAGCGGAAACACAACCAAAGGATAAATAAGAGGAAAAGGAAAAAATACAAACCAAACAGCAGATGTAAAGAAAACCCTGATAAATATAAAAAATACACATAATCATTGTGTGATACAAAATGGATTCATGGCATTCTAATATAAAGGAAATAGATGGAAAACATGCTATACAGTAATACAAAAAGAGTACAAAGTACAAAATTAGTCCACGAGCATATCTATCCAAGCTCGATCCTCTGCTCTGGAACTCCAGCTAGAATATATATGTATCAACAACCTGAAGCTGGGCCTTTTCCCCTACTAGTACATGCGGCAGTAAAGTCTACACGGGTGCCATGGAGGCCTCCCAGGTAGGGTGTGAGACAAGTCTCAGTAGGCCACCACCAATGGTGCCTACATGTAATCCAAATAGTTATTCGCAAGGTAAACAGTGTGCAGTAAACTGCAAGTAAGTAAAGAAAAGTAATAAACAATCCTCTTGCCCAGGTTCCAGAAGGACAACTGGTGGGTCTACTTGTGTCATCTCATGGCTGGTAAACTGAAAAATCACCAGAGGTGTAAGTACATAGATATAGGTTATCACTGGCACGAGGTAAGCATGCCTCTCGTCCATGCCTCTCACATACGTATAATCATTACTGGCACGAGGTAAGAATGTCTCTCATCCACAAACACTATAGCTGGTGTGGGGAAGAAATGCCTCCCAACCATAAAGGTTATATAGGCACGAGGTAAACATGCCTCTCGTCCTATTACACTGAGGTTCATCTAGAACGGGGTAAGAATGCCTCCCGCCCACACACGGAGATTCATCTGGCATGGGGTAAGAATGCCTCCCGCCCACACATGGAAATTCATCTGGAACGGGGTAAGAATACCTCCCACCCACACACCGAAATTCATCTGGCATGGGGTAAGAATGACTCCCGACCACACATGGATTATCACAAGCATGTCAATACAGTACGCCATAACCATTCACATCAAAAAATATAATTCAAACCATCTTATATCATATCACATTAACAAAGCATGGCATTTCCATCTTATAATATCACATAATCACATCTCAAGGCAACATACATTTCAATTCATTAAAAGGTTCAGGCTATCTCATCCTAGACAACCTCTAACCAAGACATCTCATTTTCTAAACATGGAAAATCTCATTCAAGACATAGAATTAAGGTCCAAAGGTGAAAAAGGACCAAAACTCAAGGCATATCACCTATGGTTGACCACTCCTGTTCCATGCCTCATCTAAACACCCTAACAAGGTTAGATTCATCAATCTCATACCACACGGGTCATTTAGACATAAGGCGATCAATATAAATAAATGGTTTGGTGAAAGAAAAACCACGACACGACGATATAAACTCAAAATGATGAAATCCCAAAATGGAAACCACGTGACCACCTACCTTAGAGTTGTAGGCGTAGGCTCTCTTGATATCGACCTCAGATTCGCAGTAAGTTGGAAGAGATCTGAGTTCCAGTCCAATGCCCTAAAAATAGGGCATATGAGCCTGCATCAAAATAATAAGACATAAGGCAAGATTCACCGAGGAAAGAAGGGTGCGTGAGGTAAGCCTTACCGAGGGTGATTCAATGCTTCCACTGGATCAAGAATCGGATGTCGGATGAATAATCCACAAGAAATTATAGGGGGGATGGTTTTGGATCTCAAAATAGGGCTTCCCTATGTTCTGTCAACTGGAAGGAGGAAGAAGAAAGAGTTTAGGCTTAAATAGAATTTAAGGGAAATGGTAATTTTACCCAAAATAGGGTTGCATGGTTTAGGCGCACGGTTTACCCAAACCGTGCACAAACCGTACGCACCTCACTGCCTCCAGAACAAGGAAGCACAGTTTAGGCACACGGTTTACCCAAACCATGCGCAAACCGTGCGTACCTCCCTGCCTCCCAAACTAAAGCTGCATGGCCATGCGGCCTGGTCTGCATGACTGTGCACCCCTGCAGTTGCCCCTGTCTGCAGCCGCACGGTTTAGTCCAAACCGTGCACAGACCGTGCGCAGGCCATGCACCACTATCTGCAGGTCCATTTCTCAAACTCCTGGGCTTCGAACCAACCCCAGACACTCCCTGGACCTTCCATAGGATGTTACACACATTAAACAAGCTTAAATGAGAGATTTAAAAGAAAAACTAATGATATGTACCTTTCCAAAGAGTCGGGTCATTACAACCTCCCCTCCTTAAAGAAACTCGACCCCGAGTTGGCCTTCCGAGGGTACAGAGGAGTCATCAATAAAAAGATCCAGCCATTGAGAACGTATATCAGCCTCCCACTCCAAGGTCTCGTCCTATACCCAGTCGTGCTACCATAGCACCCGTACAAGAGGAATAGACCAACCACAGAGTTTCTTCATGCTCCAGTCAACATTTCGCATAGGATACTCCTCGAAGGAAGCATCCATATCTAGTTCAACCTCATCAAGCTGAAAAACATGAGTTGTATCTGAGAAGTACCGGCGTAGCTGAGATACATGAAAAAAATCGTGCATGGCCTGATATCTCTGCAGAAGTGCAAGATGGTAAGCTACTGGTCCGATTTGTTTCATCACCTCAAAGGGTCCTTCGAATCTCAGTTAAATCTTACCCTACTTTTGTATACGTCTTTGCCCCAACCTGGGTGAGACCTTCAAGAAAACCCAGCTCCCAACCTCGAGCTCAAGAGGTCATCAGTGCTTGTTAGCATAGGACTGATGTCTAGACTGAAGTGTCCGCATACACTTCCTAATAAGCTGCATCTGCTCTATAGTCTCCTTCACAAGACATGGTCCTAGAACAGCTACTTCCCCTACTTCAAGCCAACACAAAGGCGAGCAACAAGCCCTACCATATAAGGCTTCATAGGGAGCCATCTCAATGGTATCCTGGAAGCTATTGTTATAACTGAACTTGACAAGAGGAATGTGTTTCTCCCATGAACCTCCAAAATTGAGAACACAGGCACGTAACATATCCTCTAGTACCTGTATAGTCCACTCGGTTTGTCCATCAGTCTGTGGGTGATAGGTCGTGCTCAAAAGTACCTGCGTACCCAAGGACTTTTGTAAACCCTGCCAGAACCGAGATGTAAAATGAGAATCTTTATCTGAGAAAACAAAATGAGGTGCTCCATGAAGGTGCACTATTTCCTTGACATACAGTCTTCCCAAGTCATCAATTGTGAAGGTCTCCCGCACTGATAAGAAATGTGTGACCTTCGTCAGATGGTCGACGATAACCCATACTTCATCATTACCACGAGGTGATGTGGGTAAACCAGTTACAAAATCTATAGAAACATCATCCCATTTCCACTCCAAAATGGAAAACAGCTGCAAAAGCCCTACCGGACGCTGATGTTCTGCCTTCACCTGCTGACAGGTGGAACAACCCGTGATAAAACCGGCTATCTTCTACTTCATGTTAGGCCACCAGTACTATTGTCGAAAATCACGATACATTTTGGTGATTCCTGGGTGAACTACCCATGTTGAGGCATGGAAATCCCTCATCAGCTCCTCTATGATGTCTGTCGTGGCCCATACATGCCCACTAAACAATAAAGTATCACCCTCATCCACTGTCCAATCTGTAGAGGCATCATCAGCAACACATTCTCGTAGAACAAGGCCTTCCGGATCTGATAACTGTCTTGCCCTGACCCATTCCAAAATAGTAGATGTCACCACAAAGGCTGAGAGAAGAATCTAACCCTGACCCTCCTGAACCTCAACATACATATCTGAAAATAGGGCCATCATCTTCCACTCCTCGTTAGATTCCCGAACCACTTGCGACTGAGTTTTCCGACTCAGCACATTAGCTACTGAATTTCCTTTCCTAGGAGTGTAGGCCAGTTCGAAATCAAAGGATTACAGGTACTCGACCAAACTGTGTTGCCAGAGATTTAGATATTGTTGAGTGAAGATATATTTGAGGCTTTTGTGGTCAGTGAACACCACAAAACGCACTCCCAAAAAATAGTGTCTTCAACGGCGTAAGGCATGTACAACCGCTGCGAGCTTGAGGTCATGGGTTGGATAGTTCCATTCATGAGGCTTTAACTGACGAGAACCATACGCAACGACTCGCTCGTCCTGCATCAAGACAGCTCCAAGACCGATACCCGACACTTCACAATAGACCGTATAAGCTCTGCCTGGCTCCAGAAAGATCAGTATCGGTGCTGAAGTTAGTCTTCCCTTTAGTTCCTGAAAATCTACTTCACAAGGTTCTGACCAATCGAATCTCACCCCCTTTTGGTCAAATCTGTAAGCAGTGCTCCTAGGCGTGAAAAGTCCTGAATGAACCGCCTATAATATCCAGTAATCCCCAAAAAACTCCTAATGTCAAAGATGTTCTTGGGATGCTCCCATGAAATCATAGCACTCACCTTCTCAGGGTCAACTAAAACTCCAGACTCGGAAATATTGTGACCTAGGAAGTGGAACTTATCTATCCAAAAGTGGAATTTACTGAGCTTAGCATAAATTTGATGCTCTCTTAGTGTATTTAGAACGATCTCAAGATGGGTTGCATGGTCGTGTCTCAAACGTGAATAGACTAAGATATAATCCACAAATACAACCACAAAATAATCAAGGTAAGGGTGAAAATCCAATTCATAAGAGCCATAAACACTACAAGTGCATTCGTAATCCCAAACGGCATGACTAGGTACTCATAGAGACCATACCTACTCCTGAACGTCGTACGAGGTATGTCTGAAGTCCTAACATGCACCTAGTAATAGCTTGACCTCAAATCTATCTTTGAAAACACCTTCTCTCCTTAGTGCTGATCGAAAAGGTCATTGATTCTAGGCAAAGGGTATCAATTCTTAATAGTCAGCTGATTTAACTTACGATAATCCACGCAAAGATGAAGGGTATCATTTGCCTTATTGGAAAAGAGAACCGATGATCCCCAAGGAGAAGTACTGGGATGTATAAAACCTTTTGCTTCCAGGTCCTCCAACTGACTCTTGAGCTCCAGAAGCTCCTTAGGTTCCATCCTATAAGGAGGAATGGTCACTGGTGCTACTCCTAGTATAAGCTCAATAGTAAATTCCACCTCTTGCACTGGAGGTAGACCAGAGAAATCATCAGGAAAGACATCACTGAAAAGCTCCACCACAGGAGGATAAATAGAGGGTTTTAACCCTTGGTCATTGAGATAAATACTGACAACCTGGGTCGTGACACCACCTAAACTCTGGTGTTCCGGTCCTACTCATGTCGCACTAAGATCCCATTCTCCCTTATGCATATGTGTGTCGCCCTCTGGTGACGTAAACATCACCCTCTGACGATAGCAGTCAATCCAGTCTCTATAGGGAACTAACCAGTCCATCCCGATTATTACATCAAAACCTATCATATCCAAAACATACAGGTTCCACATGAAAAGGTAACCACCCACCTCAAGGAGACAATTCTGAAAACGACGAATTCTCTCTGAACAGATACCTAATGGGGTATCTAACGTGATCATACCATGATATGACTCAACTTCGAGGCCCAAACTTCCAATAATCACCTTTGATATAAAAGAGTGAGAAGCGCTTGTGTCAAACAAAGCAGATACTAATGTAGAGGCAACTAGAATCATACCTCGTATAGTAGATGGTCCAGCGTACTGCTCCTATGGAACAGGCTCGACTGCATACAACTGGCCGGTACCACATCCCTAAGTCACAGCCTGGATATCCTAAGCAGACCCGCCCTACTGGTGTTGAGAGTCGTACACCTGATTACCTCTGCCTCGACTGCCACCACGGCCTGATCGGCCGACGGTATTCCAGCTTCCTAACTGAAATGATCATGTCGATCCAACACCAGATCATGGAGTAGGTACAGATCCCTGCTCACTAGGCCCTGGGGGAAAAGTCCTGCAGAAACGGTGGAGATGACCCATCCTACCACAACCTCTTCACTCCACTGGATTTTGCGTAAATTGCCTCTTCACATGTCCTGGCACCCCACATTGGTGACAGATAGGAGTACCACCTAAGAAAAGGGTATGACCACTACTAACACCATGAGAGTCCTCAAAATGCCACTTCTTCCTAGAAGTAGATCCACTAGAACCTTTAGGTGCTGAACCGCCATGGTTCACACTGTCTGATTCACTCAAATTCCTCTCTATGATCAAATCCTGATTGACAATCTCTGAAATGGTCATCAACCTAAACACGTTAACCTACGACCGGATGGTGTAACACAACCCATCCTCAAAAATCCTAATGGTCGTGAGATCATCAGTAGCTAGTGTAGGAGAAAAACACTGTAACTCAGTGAAATAGGATGAATATTCCATGACTGTCATGGCCCCTTGCTACAGATTCATAAACTCCCTAGCTCTGTCAGCCCTCAAAGTCTGGGTAAAGAAATAATCATAGAAGACGATCTGGAAATTAGTCCAGATCATATCTCTCTGCTGTCCCGACTGGGTGATGTCATCCCACCACCTTTGGACTGAACCACGTAGCATATAAGTTGCGAGCTTGACCCTCCACTCTGGAGGCATCTCAAGGTGATCAAATATGGTCATAATAGCCTCCAACCATAACTCCGCAGCAAGTGGTCCGCCATCTCCCGTAAAATTAGGAGGATGCTGCGATTGAAACTCGTGGGTCAACTCTTCCATACTCGAGGAAGGTATCACTCCACCTTTCATACTCTGAATCATACGCAAGAAGCCCTCATGGAACTGAGCATCGGTGCCCATCTCAGGAATAGAAAAAGGATCCAAGGGTGGCTCGACTGGAAGATCAACTGGCGGTTCAGAGCTCGGCACCTCAAGAACATGATCGCCACTGCCTTCAACATGCGTGACTCGAGGATATATCAAAGGAATAGTTCTAAAATTCCAAACGAACATCTCAAAAGAAGAAACCAACAAATTAAAGGTTGAACTCTAGAAGCTAGGACAGGTACTAAGCCTTCCTACCTCTAAGATCACCTATCCACACCCATAGGAATTCTTAATAAAACCTAAAATGGTTCAAATTTAACTTAATCCAGTGATATGGAATTTCCCAGCCCATAAGGGCCCATACTCCTCATGAACTGAAAGATGACACACACTTGGATGTCATTCCTCATTTACTTGTGCTAAATAAGTATTTGAATTTCCATTAAAGAAACCGATTGGTTTAGTTGGGATGTCATTTCCAGATCCATAATGGCCCATACACCTTATAAACCAAGGAGTAATACCCACTAAAACCAGATCATTCCTCAATTCACAACCTGCAAGAAGGGTCAGCACAAAGTCACACATATAAACAAGGCATGGCAATAAACAATAGGCAATGCTCGTTAAAAATTTAAATGTGACATGGCAATATGCATGGCCTAATAATATTGTGCCTATCGTGATGCATGTTCTAATGCAAAACCCTCATTTCATCGGGTCAAACCATGAAATCCAAATTCCAACATTACAAATCTCAATAACATCACAAAAAATGTGAAGCACCCAATGGTGAAACGGTATCAACAGTAAAAAGCAGAATCAATAACAACATAAAATAGGAAACTTGGCCCATACCCCGTACATGGGTTCGCGACGCCCAAGCACAGCTCATGGACAAGTCCCTAAGCCTTCCCATTCTCCAAGTCTATCATCGCCAAATAGTAAACCAAGAATGAAAGAAACCTCTGATACCACTTTGGGAGGTCCCAGACCCGGTTTCCCCTCAACCCGATCCCCGAGCCCGGTTGGCCACATGACCCCTAGCTCATCTCCCCATATGCCAGGGGTTGCCGACTAGCAGTGGGGGTCTAATGGTAAGTTAGTGGGGAGACTGTACCCCCATGTTAGAGTACACAGCGGGATAGCAGCGAGTGATCAAATAGCGGATACAAAACTAAAGGATAAACAGGAAAAAAAGGGAAACATACAAACCAAACAACAGAAGTAAAGAAAACCCTGATAAATATACAAAAGCCACATAGGCAGTGTCTAATACAAAATAGAGGCATGGCATGCTGATACAATGGAAATAGATGGAAAAAATGCTATGCAGTAATACAAAAAGAGGAAAAAGTACAAAAGTAGTCCATGAGAATCTCTAGCCAAGATCTATCCTCTACTCTGGAACTCCATCTAGAACATATATGTATCAATAACCTGAAGCTTGGCCTTTTCCCCTACTAGTACCTGCAGTAGTAAAGTCTACACGGGTGCCAAGGAGGCCGCCCGGGTAGGGTCTGAGACAAGTCTCAGTAATCCACCACCAACGGGGTCTACGTGTAATCCAAATAGGTGTTCACAAGGTAAAAAGTGTGTAGTAAATTGCAAGTAAGTAAAGAAAAGTAACAAACAATACTCCCACTCAGGTTCCGGAAGGAGACCTGGCGGGTCTACCTGCTTCAGCTCATGGCTGGTAAACTGAACAATCACCAGAGGTGTAAGTACATAGATATAGGTTATCACTGGCATGAGGTAAGAATTTCTCTCATCAATTCCTCTCACATACGTATAATTATTACTGGCACGAGGTAAGAATGCATCTCGTCCACAAACACTGTAGCTGGTGTGGGGAAGAAATGCCTCCCACCTATAAAGGTTATATAGGCACGAGGTAAACATGCCTCTCGTCCTATTACACTGAGGTTCATATGGCACGGGGTAAGAATGCCTCCCAGCCACACAGAGAGATTCATCTGGCACGAGGTAAGAATGCCTCCCTCCCACACATGGAAATTCATCTGGCACGGGGTAAGAATGCCTCCCACCCACACACGGAAATTCTTCTGGCATGGGGTAAGAATTCCTCTCGCCCACACACGGATTATCACAAGCATGTCAACACAGTATGGCATAACCATTCACATCACAAAATATAAGGCAAACCATCTTATATCATATCACATTAATAAAGCATGGCATTTCCATCTTATCATATCACATAATCACATCTCAAGGAAACATACATTTCAATTCATTAAAAGGTTCAAGATATCTCATCCTAGTCAACCTCTAACCAGGCCATCTCATTTTCCAAACATGGAAAATCCCGTTCAAGACATAGCATTAAGTTCCAAAGGTGAAAAAGGGGCAAAACTCAAGGCATATCACCTATGGTTGACCACTCCCAGTCTACACCTCATCTAAACACCCTAACAAGGTTAGATTCATCAATCTCATACTACACGGTTCATTTAGACATAAGGCGGTCAATATAAATAATGGTTTTGGCGAAAGACAAACCACGACACGACGATATAAACTCAAAACAAAGAAACCCCAAAATGGAAACCACGTACCCACCTACCTTAGAGATGTAGGCGTAGGCTCGCTTGATATCTACCTCAGATTCATAGTAAGTTGGAAGATATTTGAGTTCCAGTCTAATGCCCTGAAAATAGGGCATATGATCCTGTATCAAAATAACAAGACAAAAGGAAAGATTCACTGAGGAAAGAAGGTTGTGTGAGGTAAGCCTTACTGACGGTGGTCCAATGCTTCTGTCAGATCAAGAATCGAATGTCGGACAAAGAATCCATAAGAAATTAGAGGGAGGAGGGTTTCGGAGCTCAAAAGAGGGATCCCTCTATTCTATCCGCTAGAAGGAGGAAGAATAAAGAGTTTAGGCTTAAATATAATTTAAGGGGAAAATTGTAATTTTACCCAGAATAGGGTCGCACGGTTTAGGCGCACGGTTTACCCAAATCGTGCGCAAACCGTGCGCACCTCACTGCCTTCAGAATAAGGCCGCACAGTTTAGGCGCACGGTTTACCCAAACCATGTGCAAACTGTGCGCACCTCCCTACCTCCCAGACCAAAGTTGCATGGTCGTGCAACCTGGTCTACATGATTGTGTACCCCTGCAGGTTCCCCTGTCTGCATCCATATGGTTTAGCCCAAACTGTGCGCAGACCATGCGCAGGCTGTGCGCCACTGTCTGCAAGTCCTTTTCTCAAACTCCCGGGCTCCGAACCAACCCCGGACACTCCCCGGACCTTCCTTAGGATGTTACACACATTAAAAAAAGATTAAAGGAGATATTTAAAAGAAAAACTAATGATTTGTACCTTTCCAAAGAGTCGGGTCGTTACAATAGTGGAAGCAATATAACAATGAATAAGTAGTATGAATAGCCACCAAGGCCACTAGACTAGAAGGAAGCCTTAGAGAAAGTACATTAATAACTAAATAAGAGATAAAATTCAAATATAGATATATACAACAATTAAAAAATAAATATCATATACCAATATGATATATCATGTCATGTGCCTACAAAAAATCTAAAACATGTATATTGGAATTGATATAATACATGTATCAAAATAGAAAAAAAAAGCATTATCTCATGATAACATCATAAGCCAAAGTTTGGTCCTCTACTCTCCTACTCATAGACATGGAACAAATTAAAGAATAAAATTTTAGGTTTTTTTTCCAATCCCAACCTGCATTCATAATGACTATATGGGTACCAAATGGTGGCCGGAGACAGGGTATGATATAAAATACCAGTATGCCACCACCGACAGTGTCTATAAAAATCTAGGATGTATAATAAAATCTAAGAAATGTGCAAGGTATATAATAGATATGAAAGAAATACAAGTAAAATTTCAATAGAAAAAGTAATAACTGTATGGTGACACTGTCAATCCTAGCAAGGATTCCTACAAAACAAGGGTCAGGATCCTCAAACCAGGAATCTATAAGGCACGACATAAATAAACACCATAACCAAGTCATGTATCCAGTATCTCATACCAACCACAACCATGACATATAACCTTTATATTATATCGAACATGACCATCCAATATAATCAAGAATACTAAAATTACCACAGCTCAGCTGAATAACATAAATGTCAGACCCCATGGGGCTGGATCCAAGGTAAAGTGGACCAAGGCTTCCTCATCGGGTCCCAGGAGAATCTCGATGGAAACTCTATTAGGATTGGATTTGGGTCCAAGTATCATTTCATCATTCTATTTCCACTATGATCCCAAGAAATCCATATCTAAGGGGTAGTAATGCCCAAGGCATCCCAAAAAATGAATACCAAGGGAGTAATCTCATCCAAGGAATCTACTTCCACTATCAAGACCGATGGTGTATCAGACCCATGGAATCCTATAGAAACATCCATCATTCAATTCAATTATCATTTCATAACATAAAATTATTTTAGTCCTTATAACTCATATAAAAATTCCCATTCAAATACATTCAATGAGATTACCCACTCATATAACAATTCACATTTAAATAGTTAAATAATTCACATCATGTATAACATGGTGAAGGAGGAAGAAAATTTCCTAAATAATCAATTTAATTTAGTTCAAATATAATAGGTCTTCCTTTGACTAAGAATTCTCAACCACTCAACCCTTGGGTTGTTCAATAATAGGTAAAGACAAAGGCAATCACAAGGCACGCCCCATTTGTGGCCTAGGTTGGGGAGAAAACCTCCAACTAAGCTCAAGTAACTAAAGGGAATCCCTAACATGTTCCAACATATTAATTTTAATAAATCAATTAATTATCAGGGTGTAACCAGAATGTCTACTGTGCAGAATAAAAATATAGGCATATAAAGCACCAAATCCCAAGGGTTGTGTATAGAACACCTACCGTAGGTCCGTAATTGAGTGCCCATATTGTATCATCTTTTTATTCGTCTCATGTTAGAAGAAAAATGAAGAACAAATGAAAATCATAAAAATAGGGGAAATTAGATTTGACCTAAACAGCATAGATGATACCAAGACAAATGAAGAAAGGAACAAATGTAAATGAGTACTGATTGGTGTGAATCGAACATGACTAACAACACTAGATCCCAAGTTTAGATGTAACAACAAGATAAAAAGCTACAAAATTTGATCAAGGGGGAGATCTCAAATGAGTTTTCTCCATTGTAATGAGAAATAGAAATTATGTTTTAGGTTTTGATAGTTTTTAATGACAAAAATATAATTTTATCTCAAAACTCTGGGTCGCACAGTTTGGTTGCATGATTTTTCAAACTATTCACCAGTTGTTCTCCCTTAACTGTATGGAGGGGAACCTCGTATGGTTAGTGAACACAGTTTGTCAAATCATGTCCATGTTGTACCTCTCGAACCCCTCTTGGTTTAATTTTCATGATCACAATCACTCTCTTTTTTATCTAATCTTGTTTTAAGTGTTTTTGGTTGATAGGCATAATTTCAGATTGCCAAGGATTTGGGGCAAGAAGGCTGAAAGAAAAAGTGGACTGAATTTCAGTCCACCGGCCAACCGGTGGCTTCACCACCAGCCAGCCGATGGACCCTGGGCAGAAGGGACACCCACTGACTTCCCACCGGCCAACCGGTGCCTCACCAGTGGCCAGCCGGTGGCACCCAGCAGAACAGTGTTTGCTACTGCCTCAGCACCGGCCAACCGGTGGCTTCACCACCGGCCAGCCGGTGGAGCCTGAGCCCGAAGGCCTCTCCATTTTGCACACACCGGCCAACCGGTGGCTCTGTACCGGTCAGCCGGTGGAGCCAGTCAAACTAGCCGTTGGGCCTTTGACCAGGCTGGTCCACTTGCCTCCCAACGGCTCCGAAGCCTTTTCCAACGGCTCCGAAGACCTCCAAATGCCATATGAGGGTTCCCCCTCTATAAATAAAGGACTAGGAACCCCCGGAAGTCGAAGGAACATAGTCGGAACTATTGTGAAGCCAACGAACACATTTTTGATCATTTGGCGAACCTCTGGCGGATTCCTCCAAGGGAACCCCACTTTCTCCAACACACTTCCACATCCAAGGAGCACCGTCAAAGAAGCTTGGGAGATCCCTTCATCAGCTCCATCAATCCATTGGCGCCCAAGACTTCCTCATTACGGGTTTTATTGTATTATTTATTTTGAGCATCATTTTGGGTTTGTGCCTACAAACCCCATATCTTTCTCTCATCCTTTCTTTTGGGTTTTCACATCACCTTTAAGGTGTGAAGAGGTTGGTCAAGCCTTTCCTTTAAAAGGCTTGTGACATAGGTGAGCTAGCCTTCACCTGTAAGAAGGCTAGTGGGTTCTTGCTCAACCATTGAAAGCAAGTGGGTTCTTGCATAACCATTAAAAGCAAGCTGTAATAGGTTCTAGACTAACCTTAAAGTCTACTGGGTTTCTTGCTAAAACCATTAAAAAGCAAGCGGTAGTAAATCTCTCAACGGTTGAGTTGGGAGCGGAGACGTAGGCCGGGTTTTAGGCCGAACTCCGTTATCAATTTTGTGTCTTGCCTCTTTTATTTCCGCTGCTCTTTCAACTTTGATTTTAAATTGTTAATCATTTTTTAAAAGGCAATTCACCCCCCTCTTGCCATCACTCCTTTCTTTCTCCGCCCAACAATTGGTATCAGAGGAAAATTTGAGTAATACCTTCACCGGTTTCAAATTTAAGATCCATTGTGATGGCATCAACCTCTTTCGCCCCCGAAGGCTATTCTTTGGGTTGTGCTCCATTCTTTGATGGAACCGACTATAATTATTGGAAAACCCGCATGACCACTTTTCTTAGAAGTATAGGTTATCCCATTTATAAAATTTTCATGCAAGGTTACACTCTCTCTTCCCCCGATGAATCCAAATGGACTCAAGCCGATATTAAAAATTTCGAGCTTGATGGCAAAGCCATGAACTCTCTTCATTGCGGCCTTGATCGTAATGAGTTCAATCGAGTTTCCACATGCACCTCATCACATGAAATCTGGAAACTATTGGAGGTTACCCATGAGGGGACCAACAAGGTCAAGGATACTCGATTGGATATGTTCCGTCAAGATTT
Organism: Viscum album; assembly: GCA_963277665.1. Taxonomy (NCBI): domain Eukaryota; kingdom Viridiplantae; phylum Streptophyta; class Magnoliopsida; order Santalales; family Viscaceae; genus Viscum; species Viscum album. The sequence goes on along the minus strand of OY728162.1, from coordinate 790,409,424 downwards.
CGAGTCTTTTACCATGCATCCATCTGAAAATATTACTGATATGTTTACTCATTTTACTGATGTTTGCAATGGGAGAAAGTCCCTTGGTGATGATGTTTCTGCAGAGACAATGGTCAAGAAGATCCTATGGATCCTACCAAGCTCATGGGCTCCAAAGGTAACGGAAATCGAAGAAGCAAAGGACATAAAGAACATGCCGGTCGAAGAGCTCATCGGATCACTCATGACTTATGAGATCACCATGAGGAGGCAAGCTGAAAAGGAAGGAAAACCGATCAAAACTCCAAAGAACATCGCCTTCAAAGCTCAAAAAGAAGAAAGCTCCTCCTCATCGTCATCCTCTTCAAGCGGCGATTCTGAAATGGAGAATCTTGCCCGCAAGATGCACAAGTTCATGAAGAAGAACAAAAAGAAGAAATCCCGCAAGGCTCGAAAGGAAAAACACGACGAAAAATCCGAGCCCGAGGTAACATGCTACGGGTGTGGCAAGAAAGGCCATTACAAGCCCGATTTTCCACTCAAAAAGAAAAAGGCCAAGAAAAAGGAAAAGAAGAAGGCATTCAAGGCCACATGGAGTGATAGCTCCACATCCTCCTCCTCCTCCTCGAGCGACAACGGTAACAAATTCCTAATGGCATTTCATGAGGTAACATCTTCCGACTCCTCATCCTCTTGTTCTTCAAATTCTTTAAATCATCTATCATATGAGGATCTCCAACATGCTAGAGATCAATTGGAGGAAGGTTTTCACGAACTTTCTTCCAAATTTGTTGCTTTAAAAAAGAATTTCAAAAAACTTTCTTCCGAAAAGGAACAACTTCTCAAAGAAAAGGAGGAGTTGTCCCTCAAGATTCAAAACCTTCCCGATATTGATTCCATGGAATCAACTATCAAAGATTTAAGGGAATCTCTAGCCAAGTTCACCCAAGGGGAACAAAATCTGACCAAACTACTCGGTTCCCAACGCATATCTAGAACCACCCAAGGGCTTGGCTATTCCAAGCAAGATTCCTCTTCCCATGCACCCACTATTTTTGTAAGGGGGAGCTCCCAATTTAAATTTTTCAATTATTGTAAAAAACTCGGGCACTAAATCTATGAGTGCAATTGCAAAAATGCCCGGTATGGTAGGCCCAAAACCATTTTCTTCAATGATGAATTTTATAGTAGAAGACCCGCTACTAGACAAGTGTGGATTGAAAAATCCCTTCTAGCGAGTCTCTCCGGGCCAAAATTTGTCTCGGTTCCAAAAACCTCTCCCCGGTGATTTGTTGTTTTTATTTAGGGGGAGTTAGGATCGTTTAAGCCCTTTTGATTTCAATTTCAAAATTTTCGATTCAAACTTTCCATTTCAACACTTGGTATCATATTTTTTAATTCTAAATTGTTATTCAATTTTTCATTCAAAACTTTCAATTCAAACTGTTATTCAATTTTCAATTCAAATTCTCAATTCAATTTTTCATTCAAAACTTTCATTTCAAATTTTTGATTCAAAACTTTCAATTCAAATTTCAAAAATTTCAATTGGTTTAAATTCTCTATCTCGTTTTTCAACGTTTCCCTCAATCAAGTTTTATGCCCCGTGCTATTTTGATAATCACAAAGGGGGAGAAATTCTTGGTTGATTGGGGGAAAAATCTTTTAAAGCATGCTTTTCATTTAATTTTCTACATTGTTTGTTTTGGTGATTTTGATCATCAAAATAGGGGGAGATTGTTGTACCTCTCGAACCCCTCGTGGTTTAATTTTCATGATCACAATCACTCTCTTTTTTATCTAATCTTGTTTTAAGTGTTTTTGGTTGATAGGCATAATTTCAGATTGCCAAGGATTTGGGGCAAGAAGGCTGAAAGCAAAATTGGACTGAATTTCAGTCCACCGGCCAACCGGTGGCTTCACCACCGGCCAGCCGATGGACCCTGGGCAGAAGGGACACCCACTGCCTTCCCACCGGCCAACCGGTGCCTCACCAGCGGCCAGCCGGTGGTACCCAGCAGAACAGTGTTTGCTACTGCCTCAGCACCGGCCAACCGGTGGCTTCACCACCGGCCAGCCGGTGGAGCCTGAGCCCGAAGGCCTCTCTATTTTGCACACACCGGCCAACCGGTGGCTCTGTACCGGTCAGCCGGTGGAGCCAGTCAAACTAGCCGTTGGGCCTTTGACCGGGCTGGTCCACTTGCCTCCCAACGGCTCCGAAGCCTTTTCCAACGGCTCTGAAGACCTCCAAAGGCCATATGAGGGTTCCCCCTCTATAAATAAAGGACTAGGAACCCCCGGAAGTCGAAGGAACATAGTCGGAACTATTGTGAAGCCAACGAACACATTTTTGATCATTTGGCGAACCTCCGGCGGATTCCTCCAAGGGAACCCCACTTGCTCCAACACACTTCCACATCCAAGGAGCACCGTCAAAGAATCTTGGGAGCGCCCTTCATCAGCTCCATCAATCCATTGGCGCCCAAGAATTCCTCATTACGGGTTTTATTGTTTTATTTATTTTGAGCATCATTTTGGGTTTGTGCCTACAAACCCCATCTCTTTCTCTCATCCTTTCTTTTGGGTTTTCACATCACCTTTAAGGTGTGAAGAGGTTGGTCAAGCCTTTCCATTAAAAGGCTTGTGACATAGGTGAGCTAGCCTTCACCTGTAAGAAGGCTAGTGGGTTCTTGCTCAACCATTGAAAGCAAGTGGGTTCTTGCATAACCATTAAAAGCAAGCTGTAATAGGTTCTAGACTAACCTTAAAGTCTAGTGGGTTTCTTGCTAAAACCATTAAAAAGCAAGCGGTAGTAAATCTCTCAACGGTTGAGTTGGGAGCGGAGACGTAGGCCGGGTTTTAGGCCGAACTCCGTTATCAATTTTGTGTCTTGCCTCTTTTATTTCCGCTGCTCTTTCAACTTTGATTTTAAATTGTTAATAATTTTTTAAAAGGCAATTCACCCCCGGATTTGGGGCAAGAAGGCTGAAAGCAAAAGTGGACTGAATTTCAGTCCACCGGCCAACCGGTGGCTTCACCACCGGCCAGCCGATGGACCCTGGGCAGAAGGGACACCCACTGCCTTCCCACCGGCCAACCGGTGCCTCACCAGCGGCCAGCCGGTGGCACCCAGCAGAACAGTGTTTGCTACTACCTCAGCACCGACCAACCGGTGGCTTCACCACCGGCCAGCCGGTGGAGCCTGAGCCTGAAGGCCTCTCCATTTTGCACACACCGGCCAACCGGTGGCTCTGTACCAGTCAGCCGGTGGAGCCAGTCAAACTAGTCGTTGGGCCTTTGACCAGGCTGGTCCACTTGCCTCCCAATGGCTCCGAAGCCTTTTCCAACGGCTCCAAAGACCTCCAAAGGCCATATGAGGGTCCCCCCTCTATAAATAAAGGACTAGGAACCCCCGGAAGTCGAAGGAACATAGTCGGAACTATTGTGAAGCCAACGAACACATTTTTGATCATTTGGCGAACCTCCGGCGGATTCCTCCAAGGGAACCCCACTTGCTCCAACACACTTCCACATCCAAGGAGCACCGTCAAAGAAGCTTGGGAGCGCCCTTCATCAGCTCCATCAATCCATTGGCGCCCAAGACTTCCTAATTACGGGTTTTATTGTTTTATTTATTTTGAGCATCATTTTGGGTTTGTGCCTACAAACCCCATCTCTTTCTCTCATCCTTTATTTTGGGTTTTCACATCACCTTTAAGGTGTGAAGAGGTTGGTCAAGCCTTTCCTTTAAAAGGCTTGTGACATAGGTGAGCTAGCCTTCACCTGTAAGAAGGCTAGTGGGTTCTTGCTCAACCATTGAAAGCAAGTGGGTTCTTGCATAACCATTAAAAGAAAGCTGTAATAGGTTCTAGACTAACCTTAAAGTCTAGTGGGTTTCTTGCTAAAACCATTAAAAAGCAAGCGGTAGTAAATCTCTCAACGGTTGAGTTGGGAGCGGAGACGTAGGCCGGGTTTTAGGCCGAACTCCGTTATCAATTTTGTGTCTTGCCTCTTTTATTTTCGCTGCTCTTTCAACTTTGATTTTAAATTGTTAATCATTTTTTAAAAGGCAATTCACCCCCCCTCTTGCCATCACTCCTTTCTTTCTCCGCCCAACAGTCCATACTGTGTCTCAACCCTATGTCAGAATTTGTAGTGGCTATAATAATGGTGTTATTCTCCATCTGCATGGATCACTCAAACCGTACGGGATCCTGTAGTCCTTTTTCCATCACATCATGGACTCACTAAACCTTATGGATTGGGTCACACTATTACTCATAACCGTATAACCCATCTATTTTTTCCAAGAGTTGGGTTTCGAGCTCAGAACAATCCCTGGAAACCCCTGATAACCCCATGAGACCAAAGTGTCTTCACATGAGGATGTAATTAAGGATTTAAATAGAAAAAAATATTTATACCTCATAGGAAACAAAAAGATCTTATAATCACCCCTTAAATAAATTTGTCCTCAGATTTCCTTTTCAAGGGTGGTCAAGAATTTCTCGAGAATAACTCATGCCACTAAGCACATAAGTTAGCCTCAAGCTCCAAAGTCTCGTCTTATAAACAATCATACTTCCATAACACCCATACTAGAGGATCTAACTAGTCTCATAGAACCTTGATGCTCCTATCAATGATATGAATCATATGATTCTCAAAGGATTATTACACCTATAACTCCACCTCCATAGGCTGCAGAACATGAGATGATTCTGAGTGATAATGGCATAACTAAGATACAAGGAAGACGTTGTGCATGTTTTGGTAACACTGAGTTAACTGAAACCAACATGCTACCATCTCAAATCTCTACAGAATCTTGAAGGGCCCAATATATCATGGTAAAATATTACCCAATCTATTAATAAATCTTTTTCCTAGCCTTGGTGAGATATATAAAAACACCCAATATCTGACATCAAAATCTATAGGTCATCAATGCTGATCAATATAAGATATACTTCTAGAATTTGTAGTATCCATCCATTAACTGATCAACTAGACATACTTAGAAGTCTCTTTAATGAGATGTGGTCCTAGTAAAGCTACATCAACTGCCTCTAACCAATACAGGTGTGATCAACATGGCTGACCTTACAAATCCTCATAAGTTTCCATCTGTATAGTCACCTGATAGCTTTTATTATAGTATAACTCAACTATGGTAATATAATTCTCCCAATGTCCCCCAAACACATATATTCATTCAAGAAGCATTTCCTCAAGAACCAGTATTGTACGTTCTAAATAGTCATCAGTTTATGGGTGGTATGTTGTGCTCTGAAGCACCTGTGTACCCAAAGCCCTCTGCTAACTCTACCAAAAGTGATACATAAACTAGGAATCCCTACCTAAAATGATAGTATAATGGACCCCATGATGTTTTACTATCACACATATATACAACCAACCAATATCATCTTCACTGAGGGTATCCTTGATTGGAAAGAAATGCAAAACGTTTGTGAGGCTATCAACAAAAAACCATTCAACATCGCTACCTCAAGGAGACCTTGTCAAACTAGTCATAAAATCCATCATGACATCATTCCATCTCTAGCTAGGATTAGGTAACTACTGTAAAAGTATGGATGGTCATTGATGTTCTTCACTCACCTAATGATAGGAGTAACAGCACCTCACAAAACTAGATACCTCATGTTTCATCCCTGGCCACCAATACTAATGACATAAGTCCCAATACATCTTGGTAACACCATGATGAACTTCCCAAACTGAGGCATGAAACTCCTAAATCAGATCTTCATGTATATATACTAGAACTCATACGCATTCTTGTATACGTAGGATATCATCTCCAACTACAGTCCAAATAGGAGCTGGGTCTTCACCCGCCACACTCTCCGATAGAACTAGTCCCTATGAATCTAATAGTTTCTCATTCTTACTCTTTTTTATGGGTAGAGGTCACATCTAAGGATGAATGAAAATTCTTCCCTGAATATCCTTCACATCCAAGTGCATGTTAGAGATCAAATCCATAATATTTCACTCGCTACTAGCCTTCTATACCACCTATATATGAGTCCTCATTTTCAATGCATCGACCACCACATTACCTTTTTATGTGTGTAGTCTAGATCAATGTTAAAGCCTATAGGTATTCACCAAAACCTCACTTTCTAAAATTCATATCACTCTATGAGAATATGTACTTGATTCTTTTATGGTCTGTTTACACCAAAAAATTATCTCCTAGTAAATATTGTCTCTAATAGTGAAATCCATGTACAAATGCAACTAACTCTAGATCATGAGTCAGTTAATTCCTCTCATGTTTCCTCAACTACTGAGACTAGTAAATCATGGCTCTATCACCCTAAATCATAACTACTTCTATCATGATACCTGATGAATCACAATACATAGTTTAGCTTCCACCATGCTCTAGAAGAATCAGGACCAGTGATGACTTTAGTCTCCCATTCAGTTCCTGAAGGGCTATCTTGTAGGTATTTATCCATTAAAACTTCACACCCTTCTTGTTAATGGATATAAGCAGTGATTCTAGGCATGGGAAGCCTTATATGAAATGATTATAATATCCCATTATCCCCAAGAAACTATGTACATCAAAGAAATTCTAGGGATTCTCCCCTTAAACTACAACTCTGACCTTGTTTGGGTCAACTAATACTACTGTATCTGAGATAATATGACCTAGGTTGTGAATATTATCCTTCTAGAAGTGGCACTTTGAGAGCTTATCATATAACGTATTATCTCCAAGTGCATCCAAAATGATATTAATATGTTTTTCATGGTCATGTAAATTGTCAGAATACATCAAGATATCATCCATGAAAACCACCATAAAATAATCAAGATAAATATGAAAAACTAGTTTCATTAGCTCCTTGAAAACCACTGGAATTTTCATGAGCCTGAATGACATAACCAGTTACTCATAAATAGCATACCTACTACAAAAATCTATATGAGGTATGTCTTCAAGTCAAACACATACCAGGTGATATCATGATCTAAAATCAATTTTTTAGAACACCTGATCTCCTCAAATACTATCAAAAAGGTAATATATCCGTGGAAGGGGATAGTGGTTCTTGACCGTCAGTTGGTTCGATTTACAGTAATCCATGTATAGCCTATGTGTATTATCCACCTTTCTCTCAAAATGTACCAGTGAAACCCACAAATAAGTACTAGGCGGAATAAACCCATTTTCCTCTATATCCTCTAGCGACCTCTTGAGATCTTGTAAGTCCATAGTATTCGTCCTATAAGGGGGGATGTATATTGGTGTTTATCCTAGAACTAGTTCGATGGGGAACTCAACCACTATCTTAGGAGGTAAAACAAAAAATTATTCCAATAAAGAATCCATGAAATGATAATCCATTGGAGTAAATTCCACATAACATTATCCCTAACATCCATATAAATTCTAGCAATATAGATTGTCCTCCCACCCAGTCCATGATGCTTTGGTCCAACTTGGATTTCCTATACATCCCATTCAACGTTGTGAATAAACACTTCACCCTCTTGTGATGTGAATTTTACCCTCTGATTATAAAAATCAATGGTGTCTTGATAAGAAACCAGCCAGTCCATACCAAGTATGAATTCAAACTCAATAATCTCGAGGAAAAAAAGATCCCAAACGAAGTGAAACCCACCAATATCAAGGTGGAACTCCCTGAACTGACATATATCCTATGACTTAATCTCAAATGGAGTATTATGCATTATAATTCCCTTGGAAAACTAAATGACCTGCCTATGTAATTCCACCACATCTAAAAATATGAAACTATGCGATTAACCTATGTAAATAAGTACAAATACCATAGTAGATCCTACTAAGATCATACCACTCACTCTAGATAGTCCAAAACCCTTCTCCCCAGGGGTAGGCCATGAAAAATATATTTATCCTAAACCAAAACCCTATAACATAACCTCACTACCTAGAGAAAGACCACTCTTTTTTCTAGGTATAAATGGTGCCTAAATTTCTCAACCAAAACCACCACCACCTCACTAAAATAACTGTACTACTCTAGATCCCGACATGATGCGGAGATGTGAACCCTTCTCTTGAACCCAGAGTTTTGGATGACCCAATTCTGCTAACTACTGGAGGGATGACCCTAAGAAATGTTGCACATGGTCCATCCTACCACAAGATCAACACTGCACTCGGTCACGATCACACTGATTCATCATGTGTCCATGTCTGCCAAACTTATGAAAGAAAACTGCACTACCAATAATAGTGGTCTAGTTTGTGCTCATCTCATGGAAATCCTTAAATCGTCACTTCCTATCACTGGAAGCTGAACCACTAGGTTGAGAGACAATAATACTCAACTATACGCCCCCAAATTCTCCCAGGTTGTGCTATGTAATCAGTTCCTTATTCACTATCTCAGTAATAGTGGTCAAAATTAACACATTAACATGATATTGAACAACATGTATGAGACCTTCCTCGATGAATTTGTCCCTCAACACCTCATCAACTGGTTACATCGGTGAAAATCACTGCATCTTTGTAAATTCTATTTAATATTCCATAATTATCATCGTTCCATGCTCCATACACATTAACACACTATCTCACTCATCCCTTAGTGACTCGGGAAAAAAGTAGTCATATAATCTATAGTTCCCTAGTACAGATTGAAAATATAGAGGTGGAGGGTGAATTAGTGGTTTACTTTTTCAATTTTTTATTTTTAATTAAACCTTCCAAACTTGTTAAGGTTCTCAATCCACTTGGTGATATCTCACAATCTCACTTCACATGTATAAATTACTATCAAGATCATAACACACAGTATTTACAATGTTCAATATAAATATCTACACCCTGTTATATTGGTTAATCCCCCAACATGGATTCTCCACTATATAATAAGTCTATTACAAAGAATAAGGAAAAAACTATTTATACGCCCCAGTAGTCGATTCTCCAATTGATCCCGATTATACACCCCGTCAACCAAATATTCTACCTTGGTTGGTTAGATACCAGAACCATCTTCTCGTATCCTTGTTCTATAATAGTTAGACACCCCCACCCTAATCTACTTCAGTAACTAGTTAGACACCCATGTCCCAAGCTCATTTTTATCAATGTTCTTGATCCACAAATAGAAATATCATTGTTTACTTCTGGTTGCTCCTGCAAAACATGAAATAGATCTTCCTCGATCAGTGTACTAGATCTGTTATTCTCATGTAGTACTTTAAGATATTCAACAACTTATTGAAATAAGATTTTTGGTCTCAATATCCATTCACACTAGATCTTGAATTAGCCGAATCTACTTAGATTATTTAATTCTTAGACCTTACTACCTTCTCCTGCAATTATATTCTGGATTCAGTCTCTTCAACTTCAAATCATTATTGATGACTAGATAATTCTCATATTTCTTCTTGGTAAATGATTATTACTTCTTATGATGAAGTCCCAACCTTAAATAATGTGTGCAGGTGGTGCCAAAAAATTCTTCAATATAATTTTATGCAAGATATTGACTTGAAAAACACATAATAATCTATTTTTCAAAATCTCAACTCAAATACATCATAAAACCATGTGTTTTTCTTGGACATCCAATTTTCCAATCCACTTTTTAAACATCAAACAATATTTTTAAATTGATCCTACACACATGAAATGATCATAACGTATCATGTATGGTATTCCCCATATTGTTGGTCCACTTCTTTGATGGTTAGATTATTGATGCTTGGATCATATTGCAGATTAGTTTTATATTCACTATATTTTGATAAAATAGTATGCTAAATTGTTCCTATGATCATGAAATGATCATTGCATAGTATGTATGATATGTAGCATATTGTTGGTCCAATTATTTGATGCTTTGTGTAATGATGCTCGATTCATATTGTAGATATTTTTTATATTCACATTAAATTTTTTTAAAAATATGCTAAATTTTTTCAATGATCATATAGTATCATGTATGATATGTATCATACTACTGGTCCACTTCTTTTATTCTTATAGAACAAATTCATTCATCGCATAGCAATTCACTTTTCTATTCACTGTATATTCTTCAAACAGATTGTTAACTTGTTCTTATGATCATTAACTGATAACAACATAGAATATATGATATGTTGCATAATTTTGGTTGAAATTATTGATTTATAGTGAAATGAAGTTTGCATCAAATAGAACATCACTTTTCTATTAACATTATACTCTTCAAATAGTTTTTAAAATTTTTCCCATGATCATGAAATGATCATAGCATAGCATATATGAAAAGTTTCATACTGTTGGTTGACTTTCATGATTCTTAGAGAAGTGATTCTGTAATATAATCTGAATTATTTTTTATGTTTTCATATAACATCACCTGCATAGAAAATAGCATATCACATCACCAGTTAGAAAAGAATTACTCTTGGAGTAGTGCCTCTATTAGAACAAAACCTCACATAACATTTTATCCTTCGCTAAAAGAACAAATTTCTTTACATAACCCAAATGGGGAAGAATAAGAACTTCCACTCAAAAAAACACTTCCCCCAAATTATCGATCGCCTATAGCGAGATATTTAGACTTGTATTTATAGGAAATAAATACTCATTATCAAGCCATTTAGTGTATGAAGATTTTTTAATCATGTTATGATGTTTAAATAGGTTCATCTCTGCATATCTACTATGAGAATGGATGCCTGAAAAGGACATCACCCACAAAGCATCTCATCATTCATGATGAAATCTTCATCATTGATCTACATGGAAACCTACAAAGGACCATCACCACATACTACATGGTAGTTCACAAAGCATTATTATCCATGAAGCATTTCATTTTTGGGGAATTATTCATTCACATACCAACTATAAGAACCCGGTTTTTACTATAAAATAATTTGGAATATTCTTGATGTTATTCCAGAGCAGCGCCTTCAGACGGCGTGCGATTCTGAGCCCCGATGTGGCCGAAATTAAATATTCAGTGTGTTCACACTGGACACGCAAAATAAATGGGATAACTCCTAAACTGTGTTCCGAATCAGAAATATGAGTGTACGGATGGGTCCTAAATAGGGTGTTTACCCTAGGAATGACATAGAACATGTCAGCGCGGGGCGTTTGGACCCCTCGCTCGCTATCAGAACGTGAAATGGATAAATTAAATAATTAATTTATCTGTTTAATGGCTTAACTCAAGTATCTATTAAACGGTTGATATGATGGGAAAACCGAGGGAACTATTGAGTTCGGTGCATACCGTTTACCCTATGAGGGGTATAAGCTTCGCGGGTGCGGCCCTTCTGTGGAAAATGGCCCCAGGGGCGTTTTTGTAATTTAGTGGCTTCGGACGCTAAATTTTATAACTTTCGAACGGAGGCTCGGATTAAAATTCTGAGACTGACGTTGTGCTCGAGAGGAGGTGTTTACCCTAGGATAGGCTTAACCTTGACCCCGCTGAGGGTTCGGATACGGGGCCTACGGGCGGGGAGTTTAAGTGCTTTCTATTTAAACACTTCCCCCCCCCCCTCTTTATTTGTTTTCCCCTGGAGAAAACTCTCCCAACAGTGCAGGAGGAGCTCCTCTCCTCTTCCATCCCCCTCCCTCCTCCGATCAAGGTGGCATTGAGTGGCGGCATGTGTGGCTAAGCTCCGGGCAACGCCCAACAAGGTAGGATTGTGCGTTTCATTTTATTTTTCCCGCACCTACTTTGAGCTTGATTAATCATGTCGAATTGATGTTTGATTTTCAAGAAAAGCACATGAATGCGTATTATTTTCTCTGATGTTTCCAACGATTGTTACGGATTTGAATTTCGAGTCCCGAGCTGCCCGCAGGGGTTCCAGGTTTACCTCTAGCGGGGCTGGGAAGTGGTCCCCGATGCCGGGTTTACCTCCAGCTGGGCTGGGAAGTGGTCGTCGATGACGATTCTGAGCCTCCCTCTAGTGGAGTACACTTTTACGGGACTGGGAATTGGTACTCGCCAGTGACTTTTTTTGGGTCTATCTCCAGTGGATTACGCTTTTACGGGACTGGGCAGTGTGGCACCCGTCGACTTTTGTCGGGTCTCCCTCCAGTGGGAACCCGTCGACTTCCAGGGATTACCCTCCAGCGGAGCTGGGTAGGGGGTCACCTATCGACTTTGAGGAGACCTCTCGACTACGGGGCAGTGACGAGGTGTGGTTTGACGTTCCCCCAGAACTCTCAAGTACGAGGGGTGCTTTCCCCACTGAGATGCATCCTTGTGACGCGACCTAAAACCGTGCGGGCGAGTCAGTGCCACCCAAAGCGGATAGTGTTAAGGTGCGGTGATTTGATCCCCTTGACTTGCAGTTCGGGGCAGACGTGCAGGATGCTGGGCATCGATGGTGTTTACTTATAGGACTGTTGGTGACTCACTTTTTTGGGCTGAGCTACGAGATGAATATCCCCTTACGATCTTGTTCGAGCTTCTTGATTGAGCATATGAATATGTATATACCTTGTTCCAGTACCCACTTCTTGGGCTTGGTTACTCTCCCTCCAGGGGAGCCGAAGACGTGAGGGGTTTGCCACGTGATTTCCATGTCTAGCTTCTCATGGTTGGACGAGTCTACTCTCCAGCTATAGGTAGTGAAGACTCGACAAGAAGTTCATCTTCTCACCGTTTCCAGCTCCTTGTGTTTGGACGAGTCAACCTCTTTTCTCTTGTTGGGTTGAGCTGGACTCTCTACTGTTACCCTACTACACTCCTTGTTGTACTCTTTATTGCACTCTCTGTTGTACTCCTTTACCATTCCCTGTTTGATCTACTGCTCACCCTTCGGTACCGCCTTTGTTTCTCCCTCAAGCCTTCGGGGTATCCTACTAAGTATTTTTATACTCGCACATGCTTGGGCTTTTCCCACACTTGGTGTTCCCTTGCAGATGACGAACAGTTTGGTCGTGACTTTAGTAGAGCTTAGGAGTTTGGGATCTTGGACCACGTGCGGTGGTCGTAGTCAGTTTCCAGGTGTGGGACTCTCCCAGTTGTTTACTTTTTTTTACCTGTTGCTAGGTTGTGGCACTTTTCTGGTTGGGCGCGTGTTTTTTCCTCTTTCTTTTCAGTTTACCTTCAGCTTTTACTTTGTACTTTGTAGAGGTCAATGCACTTTGTGGTTTATTTATAGCAGTTGGTAATTTACTTTTTCTTTTACTCTGCACTTTTGCATTGAGTGTGTTGTGTGTGTGTACAGGTACTCAGGAAAAGGCCTCTCCGGGTTGTTTAGCCTTCAACGCTTGTCGCCAGCCCCTGGCCTATGGAGGCGGGCTTGGGTAGTTGCGGCTCGAGCCCAGGTAGGGTCGGGTCATGACAAAGTGGTATCATAGGTGGTTCGTTCCTTGGGACATTGTTCGGACGTCCCTAAAAAGGAATTGGTTGGGATCTAGGGCAAAAGTATTAACGTGTCTCGAGAGCGGATCTCAGTCCAGGGAGTCCAGTGATGGTGCGGCGGCCGATGTATCCATTAATCAGGACCCTGATAACCCGCTTGTCGACTCGATATGCTGAGACACTTGTTGTAGGGAAAATTGGTTTGTGCATCACATAGGATTGAGTCTTGACTATCCTTCTTGAGTCATCTCCCCATTGTTGTCACTGTTATATACATATATGCTCATCAAACTGCAAGACTCCTTGATAACATTCAGGATGTCTCCGCGAAGACATCCATCCAGGATACCAGTTTTGGTTCATGACGACAACCCTGTGAGCTATAAGGCCTTAGTCCAGGACCCATCATGCGAGTCCCTTTCTCTGGGTGGGCCGGTAGCAGCACCCCCACCTAGTGAGCAGCAGATAGCTTCAGCAGAGCAGACTGATCTTGAGCACAGGTTGAGCGCGCTCTGCGAGTTCCAGCGGCAGAGACCACTGAGGTTCAGTGGTGAACCAGACCCTCAGACAGCAGAGGTTTGGCTTGGGGCAGTGGTTCGCCTTTTCAGGATTGTGCAGATGCCGGAAGATCTTATGGTGGCTTTGGATGCCAACATTTTCTGCGGAGCAGCTTGGCGTTGGTGGAGTCTGGTGACTCAATTTCTTGACGAGTCATCGCTTTCGTGGGGTGACTTTCAGTTGTTCTTTCATGAGGAGTTTTTTCCCTCCTTCTTACGCTCCGTTCAGATTCAGGAGCTCCTTCAGCTTCAACAGGGAGGGATGACGGTGGCCGAGTACGTGGCTAGTTTTTCAGACCGTGCACGCTTTTACTCGGACTTGGTCCATGACGATAACTTCCGAGCGCGGAAGTTCGAGCAGGGTCTCCGTAGAGATATTTGTGTTTTCATAGTACCCTTGTGCATTTCCAAATATGTCAGAGTGCTAGAGTAGGTGTTGGTGACAGAGAGATTCCTTTCACGCTCTAAAGTTGGTGGTGGCAGGAGGCTCAACAGAGCCGAGACGTCTGCCGCAGCTAGTGGGCGTCGGGTGACAGAACCTCGATGTAGGTGGTTTTCCGATAACCGGAATCAGGGGAATGGTCATACACCACAGTGGCGCTGGAGGGCACTAGTGAAGCCCAAAGAGAGTCAGTGTTATGCTTGCGATGGTCGAGGTCACTTGGCACGGGACTGCCCGACTAGGCACGCTGAGAATATCGGGCAGGCAGCAGAGGCAACGCCGTGATAAGAGTGGTACCCAGAGAGGTGGTGCTTGTAGAGGATCGGGAGGAGCTGGAAGTGGAGGATGACCTTACGAGGTCTTCCAATCACCATTAGGTCGTCCGCGTCAGGCTCCGGGAGCTGATAGTTGGGACCACGAACAGCTGCAAGCTTTGGATGTTTATGATCCTGCAGAGCATGAGGTGATAAGAGGTATGTTTTTTGTCCCTTCTACTTCATGCAGTAGAATTGTTAGACTCTGCGTGTGAAATGATTTTTTCTCCATGCTCCTTGTTTGAGTTGTTACTGGGGTGACGTGGGGCGTCGGTGTAACCCTATGTGGTTAAGGTAAAAGGCGTGAGACCTTTTTCTTTAGTCGATGGTGTTGACTCCTTCACCTTTCGAGCGTGTAAGAGGGTCTTGGTCATGGGAAATCGACAATGGAACCTTGCATGACCAGATATCCTTGGGTGTTCCACAATATGGATATTCTGAATGAGGGAATCACCGGACCTTGTTCCAGGTGTGGGCGGTGATTCCAGTCGCGGCATGTAATGTATATGTTCGATCGAGGAGGTGAGCTACCCCCTGAGAACCTTCGGGCCATTTGAGATCGTGTGAAGGGATGGTGAGGTTCCCTACCGCATTGCCCTAACCCCAAAGGCTGGTTTGGGTGCATGACATCTCCCACGTGACTCACCTGAGAAAAGGTGTGCATGCTCCTATGCACGTCATCGGTAAGGGCAGACCTCACGTGAACAGATCAAATCCTTTGGTCTGTGTGTGGTGACGTGAGACTGTGCATGAGTTCTTCTGGGTACGGAAGAGCCAGGTGCGGGCTTAGTACCCTGAGTTGTTCCCTGGTTTTGCTTTTCGGGGATGAAAATCTTGAAGGAGGGAATGATGTAAGAACCCGGTTTTTTCTATAAAAGACTTTGGAATATTCTTGATGTTATTCCAGAGCAGCTTCTTCAGATGACGTGCGATTCCGAGCCCCGGTATGGTCGGAATTAAATATTCAGTGCGTTCACACTGGACACGCCAAATAAATGGGATAACTCCTAAACGGTGCTACAGATCAGAAATCTGAGTGTACGGATGGGTCTGAAATGGTGTTTTTACCCTAGGAAAGACATAGAACATGTCGGCGCGGGGCGTTTTGACCCCTCGCTCGCTATCGGAACGTGAAATGGATAAATTAAATAATTAATTTATCTTTTTAATGGATTAACTCAAGTATCTATTAGACGGTTGCTCGGATGGGAAAACCAAGTGCACCATTGAGTTCGGGGCATACCATTTACCCTAGGAGGGGTATAAGATTCGCAGGCGCGGCCCTTCTGTGGAAAATGGCCCTAGGGGTGTTTTCGTAATTTAGCGGCTTCAGACGCTAAATTTTATAACTTTCAAACTCAGGATTGGATTAGAATTCTGAGACCTCCATTGTGCTCAGGAGGAGGTGTTTACCTAGGGAAGGCATAACCTCAACCCCGCTGAGGGTTAGGATACGGGGCCTACGGGCGGGGAGTTTAAGTGTTTTCTATTTAAACACTCCCCCCTCTTTGTTTGTTTTCCCACTGGCGCAAACTCTCCCAACGGTGAAGGAGGATCTCCTCTCCTCTTCCATCCCCCTCCCTCCTCTGATCAAGGCGGCATCGAGTGGTGGCACGTGCGGCGAAGCTCCGGGCAACGCCCAACAAGGTAGGATCGTGCGTTTCATTTTATTTTTCCCGCACCTACTTTGAGCTCAATTAATCACGTCGAATTACTATTTGATTTTCGAGAAAAGCACATGAATGCGTAGTATTTTCTCTAATTTTTCCAACGCTTGTTACGGATTTGAATTCCGAGTCCCGAGCCACTAGTAGCGGTTTCGGGTTTACCTCCAGTGGGGCTGGGATGTGGTCCCTGATGCCGGGTTTACCTCCAGCTAGGCTGGGAAGTGGTCCCCGATGACGGTTTCGAGCCTCCCTCCAGTGGAGTACCCTTTTATAGGATTGGGCATTGGGACTCGTCGACAAATTTTTTCGGGTCTCCCTTCAGTGGATTACCCTTTTACGAGACTGGGTAGTGTGGCACACGTCGACTTTTGCTGGGTCGTCCTCCAGTGGGAACTCGTCGACTTCCAGGGATTACCCTCCAGCGGGGCTGGGCAGGGGGTCGTCTGTCGACTTTGAGGAGACCTCTTGACTGTGGGGAAGTGACGAGGTGTGGTTTGACGTTCCCCCAGAACTCTCAAGTACGAGGGGCGCTTTCCCCACCAAGACAGGTCCTTGTGACACGACTTAAAACCGTGTGGGCGAGTCAGTGCCGCCCAAAGCGGATAGTGTCAAGGTGCGGTGATTTGAGCCCCTTGACTTGCAGTTCGGGGCAGACGTGCGGGATGCTGGGCATCGATGGTGTTTACTTCTAGGACTGTTGGCGACTCACTTTCTTGGGCTGAGCTACGGGATGGAGATCCCCTTAACATCTTGTTTGGGCTTCTTGATTGAGCATATGAATATGTATATACCTTCTTCCAGTACCCACTTCTTGGGATTGGTTACTCTCCCTCCAGGGGAGGCGAAGACGCGCGGGGTATGCCACATGCTTTCCATGTCTAGCTTCTCATGGTTGGACAAGTCTACTCTCCTACTATAGGTAGCGAAGACTCAACGAGAAGTTCATCTTCTCACCGTTTCCAGCTCCTTGTGTCTGGACGAGTCTACCTCTTTTTTCTTGTTGGGTTGAGCTAGACTCTCTACTGTTACTCTACTAAACTCCTTGTTGTACTCTTTACTACACTCTCTGTTGTACTCCTTTACTATTCTCTGTTCGATCTACTGCTCACCCTTCGATACCTCCTTTGTTGCTCCCTCGAGCTTTCGGGGTATCCTATTGAGTATTTTTATACTCACCCCTGCTTGGGCTTTGCCCGCACTTCGTGTGCCCTTGTAGATGACAGACAGTTTGGTCGTGACTTCAGCGGAGCTTAGGAGTTTGGGAGCTTGGACCGCGTGCGGTGGTCGTAGTCGGGTTCCAGGTGTGGGACTCTCCCAGTTGTTTTATTTTGTTTACCTGTTGCCGGGTTGTGGCACATTTTCTGGTTGGGCGCGTGTTTTGCCCTCTTTCTTTTCAGTTTACCTTCACCTTTTACTTTGTACTGTTTAAAGGTCGATGCACTTTGTGGTTTATTTATAGCAGTTGGTACTTTACTTTTTCTTTTACTCTGCACTTTTGCATTGAGTGTGCTGTGTGTGTGTGTGTACAGGAACTCAGGCAAATGCCTCCCTGAGTTGTTTAGCTTTTGGCGCTTGTCGCCAGCCCCTGGCCTATAGAGGCGGGCTTGTGGTAGTTGCGGCTCGAGCCCGGGTAGGGTTGTGTCATGACACCACCATAGAATTTTAGTGAATAAATTCCTTTATAGTACACTTATCAACTATATATTGCACATATAGTATGCTAAATATTTCCAATCCACATCTCATGAATATATCATAGCATATGTGTCAAATAGAATTTTTTGGAATCAAATTATTAATGTTTATCATATTGTGCTTGGACATATCAATTGTGTTCTATCAACCTGATTTTATTTTCCAATCTATGTACCTCAAATAGTATGTTAAATTTTTTATATTCACATCAAATGAATATAGAATAGAATATATGTAAAATACCATACTATAACTTTACATTATTAATGATTATCATACTATGTAGGGGAATCTCAATTGTGTTCTATCAACCTGCTTTGATTTTCAACTCAATGTACCTCAAATAGTATGATAAACTGTCTTTAATAACTCACATGTATATAACATGGAATCTATTTCAAATAGCATACTATGGTATCACTTTATTGATGTTTAGTGAACTGTTGTATTTTTATATGAAAACCATGAAACCTCATTTACATGGAAGACTCATTTGCAAACTCAACATCACAGAATTTTCTTACAATTTCAAAAAATCCATAATTATCTGATTTCCATAATTCTAATGAGCTTTGGATGATCCATCCTGGAACCTAACATTGTAAAAAATCATTCAACATTAAAACCCATCATCAATACCTCATTCCAAATATAGGGATAGTACATGGCCATCAAATCAAATCTGCATGAAAATGAATATTTCCATGAACATAAAAAATCTTCCATGTTAAAAACAACATCTCACTATTAACACATGTTCTTGATCTTTAATACCAGTTAAAAAAATTAAAATTTTATTCTTATTCATAACATATATATACATTCATTTTTCATGTCCATATTCTTTAATTCTTCTTCTTAACTTCATGAAAATAAAAAATTTCACGGTCTTTCACTTTTCATAGATAATGTTCCTTCACCATCAACCCTTGTCATTAATTCATTTTAATACCATGACAACAATAATCATAATTAATATTCATAATCTCTCAAGCATGACATCCAATTCAATCAAGTGAGTCTATAACAATTCTACAGGAATAACCACATTAAGCATCCCCAACTCCTCGTATATGTCTTTAATATATATTGAATTTATGATATACTAACAAAAAAATCATTCATCAATCATGAACTTGTGTTCTTCAATCCCACTTTTTAATTTTTTGTCGACACTTCTACACTTTACAATGTCATTATTTTTCTACCCCTTATCAAAAATAAATGAAAAAGGTAAGTGGTGGATCATCCCATCTCACCTTTTTCTCAAAATCATGATCATCTCCCTCATATGAAAATTTCATTATCATATCAAATAGATGAATTATATCATATTATTCTCTTAGAATTGATTCTTTAGTTAATAAAATCTACGTCTACATCGGTTAACCTGGTGTAGAAAATTAGAGAGATGCAAATCAAGGTTTTATAATCAGTCTATAAATATCATTCATGTGAAATCATGCTCAGAAATCCTCAAATCTTATTATAGGGTTTAGAAGTAATCAAATTCATCAATGAAATACTATATCCTACACATACATCAATAGACACATTAGAAAATCCAAGTGAAAATGATATAGACCCCCCTTATTCATAACTTAACATCAATCAAGAATTCCCCATTAATTTATATGTTTAACATAATTAGGAATGAGGGATCAAAGTGTGATTGGCATACCACAATATAAAATTTTATAATGATGTTTAGATGTACCACGTTCACTATGAAATGAATATTTAATAGTTTTATCTTATCAATGCTCCCCCTCGAGGGATACACACATTTCTTCCATTTCATGGAATTTAGTAAACTCCATGAAGTAAAATATCAACATGATGTCCAGAAGTCATAGCCTTAAACTTCTCCTTCAATTAAATAGAATTTTAGTTCAAAAACAAACAAATATATAAGAGAATAAGAAGGGGTCACTTGTTCCTCAATGTGAAATTCAAAGTTGAGATATTTTTCTCAACCATGTTGCTTCACTTTCTACAGAATTCATGCTTCCACATCTAATTTTCAAATCAGATTTATCCTTTGGGGACATGGATCATATCACACCTATCATTTCATTGTGTCAGATGGTTTTTCCTTATTTGTCCTTAATTTCTTATACATCTTCTAATGAAAGCTTAATTCTCTTCAAGAATTCTTATTGTGCTGGAAATGTGGTGAAGAATCCTCTTGCATTATGTCCAGATTTATTGCATCTCTCACAAAAAAACTTTATCAACACGTGAGTTTTCTATTTATGACAACCTCTCATAAATTATCCTTCTTCAAGTGGAATCTTCATTTTAACTTTATCATGTGATTTTTTTTATGATTCTTATAACATTCTATCTTTCCCCAAATTAGATGAAAAATCTCACGAATGTCTTTAGGAATATTTAAAGCTTGTTTGGAGTTTCCACATGGATTCACATGTGTGACATTATTAATATCTCTATTATGATATGTAGAACTCATGTTAATCTTCATAGACCTAGTTTTTTGTGATCATTCTTATGTATTGAGTCCATGGATTTCATATCATGAAACTTCTTAGGAAAAATATGATTTTCATCATTTTCCATATTTCTACCAAAGGATTTAATTTATTTCTCATGTGGTCCATAGTTTCTTACTACATTTTGAGATGTACATTTATCACTTTTCTGACCACTTTTATTGAATACATAATAAACATAACCAAGAAGTTCAAATCAGTTTGAACTTGAAATTTTCTCTTAGTCTATAATTGTTGTTACATCATCTCTAGAATTATTCCCCTTTGTATCGGATTATTTTGTGATTTAGAATTTTATCTATTGAACCAATAATCCCCAAAAAATGATCAAATCTTTTGCATCACCAACATTGAACCAAAAACCTTGATCGTATTTTATTTTATGATTGTAGTCTAATATTTCCATCATAATGTTTTTGGGTCATCTTCACCACCTGCTAGGATTCTTGTGGGAAACCATCACTTATACATATTCTTATATCCACCATTGACATGGTGATAAGTTCACCTACATTTCTCATCATTCATGTTTTTAAAGAGATTTTATTTGAACCTATACTTTTTATAGAAACATACTAAAAAATTATTACATTGGGATATGAATGGTACTTATTTCATTAATTATTCTTTGGAAAGATCATTAGATGATGTAATGATATTCTTCCCATGTGAAGAACATTATTTAATAGTATAATCCTTGAAAGAGAATTGTGTTAAAGTAGATACATACATATTTGATTATGAGGTCTCAACATAAGTCTTTCAAAATTGGTGAATTTAATTTTCAATTCAAGATATCTCATGTTGAGGGCATTCTTATGATCTTCAGAAAAATTACACTTTAACTTCACAGTTATTCCTCATATTCTCAACACCCACTTGATGCAATGCAATATTCTCTTGCAACAATGAGTCAATATCCTTGATCCTCTTGGATTTTATATCCAGCTCAGAATTATTGACATCCATAGAAACATTGTTCAATTTTTCAAGTCCATAAAAGGCTTCTTTTAAAATAATCTTGAATACAACATTATTACAATTATACCTTTGAAATTATTCTTCAATATGAAAATTGGATTGTTCCCTTACTTCCACCAGTTCTGTGAGAGTGATGCACTTTCTAAACATCTTACTTAGTGCATCCTCTAATTATTCAACTTACACTTCTAGCTGGGCTTTATCAATATGGAGTCCCTTGATAGTGACAAAAATAAACAAACAATTCTTTAGAATCATTCTTCATATGTTAGTTTAATTCAAAATGAAGATCACATTTTGATTCATTATCCCCACAAAAGATCATTAGAAGAATCATAATATTAATAATAAATACTACTTGTAAAAATATTATTACCATTAGTCAATGGTATTTCTCCATTAACTTTTGGATTATTCTTTAACATCATTTCCACTCTTCTCTTACTATTGTTTTGAGTTTTGTAAAAACTGCAAATATTTTATTCCTTTTGAGTAAATTATTATCTCTACGTTTGATGTAACTCAATCACTTCCTAAAATTTGCACTTCATAATGTATTTTAAAAACAATACAAAAAAACATTGGGATATTTAGAGGGAACTGAGATCTAATACCAATTGTAGTGCCCCAGGATGGATTGAACACTGAGAGGGGGGTGAATCAATGGTTTACTTTTTGATTTTCTTTCCTTGAGAATTTAACCTTTGAACATGTAAAGGTTCTCGATCTACTCAATTATATCTAACAACCTCACTTAATATGTATAAATAATCAATTGGATAATAAAACACAATATTTACAAGGTTTGGTAAAATCCATACTTCTTTCTATGTTGGTTAATCCCCCTAACATGGATTCTACACTATATAATAAGGTTATTACAATTAATAAGGTAACAACTTGTTAAACACCCCAATAGCCTATCCTCTAATTGATCACAGTTATACACCCCAACAATCTTTTCTTCTCTTTATTCTCGACTGTTTAGACACCCCAACCTCAATCCTCTTCAATAACTAGGTAGACACCGTAGTCTGATGACCCTTCTTCTAAATGTTATTCATCCACAATTAGAAATATATCTGTTTTCTTCTAGTTTCTCCTGAAACACTTGAAATCGATCTTACTCCATTAGTGTACTGGATCTGTTATACTCATGTAGAAATTATATATCTTCAAAAGGTTTTTGATATAATATTTTTGGTCTTGAAACTCATTCACACCAGATCATGAATTATCTGGATCTTCTCAGATTACTGAATGCTCATACCAGGCTTCCTTCTCCTGCAGGTGTATTCTGGATTCAATCTCTTCATCTTCTGATCTCCAGTGATGATAAAATATTTCTAATAATTCTACTTGATCAATAATTTTTCTCTCTTATGATGAATTCTCTAACTCATATAATGGGTGTGTGTGATGTACACAATTTCTTCAATATTACATTATGAATGATAGAGACATGCACAACTCAGAATAATCCTTCCTCTAAATCTCCACTAAAATACATCCTACAATCGTGTGTATATCATGGACTTCCCATTTTCATATCCACTTTGTAAAATTCAAATAGTATACTAAATTGACCCCGCACACAAGAAGTGATAATAACATAGAATGTACGATATGTGGCGTATTTTTGGTCCACTTATTTTATTCTTAACATAATGATGCTCAGACCATATTTCACATAAGTTTTCTATTCCTTGTATATTGATCAAATAATATTCCAAATTGTTCCAATGATCATGAAATTATCATAGCTTAGCATGTATGATATGTAGCATACTATTTGTCCACTTCTTCAATGCATAGCGTACTGATGCTTGATCATATTTCACATAAATTTTTTATTCTATATATATTGATCAAATAGTATGCTATATTGTTCAAATGATCATGAAATGATCATAGCATAATAGGTATGACATGTAGCCTACTATTGGTCCACTTCTTTGATTTTAACTAAAATGATGATTGCATTGAATAACACATCACTTTTCTATTCACTATACATTCTTCAAATAGTTTTCCAATTTGTCTATATGATAATGAAATGATCATAGCATAGCATGTATGATAAGTCATGTACCATTGGATTTTTTGAGAAAGGTCAGGTCAAGGCTCTTGAATAAAAGAAAAGGAAGCTGCAAGAGTCTGAAAGTAGGAACCTGTCATTTTTATTTATGAATGAGATGCAGAGAATCACTCGAAAGAGTGTTGGAGGAGATGTTGGCCTCCTCATGAACTCCCTTGTCTGCCAGCGCATCCTCAAGTGAATTGGAAACACAGAATACATGTGTAATAAGGTAGTCAATTTAGGAAAGGTGATTCAGACAGTAATCCCATTTCGCTGTCAACCTCCCAGAGAGATGAACCCCTTTGTTGCGCAATGCATACCAGCTGTCCCGATTCCCTTTGGACGCCCCATTGGTGTTGCACATTATCCAGCCTTAAAGGGGTGGAGTCCAGTGGAATTCAAACATGTTATGAGGAGGGGCAAAAGGCCAGGGCACCTTCAACCATTGCAGTGCTGAGAAATCATTCACTGAGTTGCTGCAGAATTTTGAGGGCCTAGGGTAGGAACACTAGACTGCAAGGATGATTCTAGTGAGTGCAATATTAATGTTGAAGTGGGTTCCTTCATGTAGGGCCTTGATTCGGCAATTCTAGATTGCGTGAACGAGTTCAGCACAAGCCGCCCTCATGAGGATGGAAACCTGCATAGACTTCAAGATACTAAGTATTGCAATAAGTAGTTCAGTGATGGACCTGTTTGTGGAGGCAGAACCTCAAAGATTTCAAGGATAGCCTGGAAGAGGTAGGATTCAGTTTGACAGCAAATAAAGAGGTGATCTAAGTCCTCTCAGTGGCAATGCGAAATAAAGGAATTTCACATTTATCTCTTAGGAGGATAGAGGCCATGTCGTCAGGTAAGGTGGTTGAGTGTTGGCATCCTTCCACATTCAATCCTTTATTTTCCAACCCATCAGCAATTTAGTTCTCCTCCCTGTATGAATGAGTGATAATGTAATTCAAATAGGATAGCATGTCAAGACAATTCACCCATTTAGCATTCATCTTCCATGAGAGATGCCTTTGGCCCACTCTAACTGCTTGAACAAGGGTTGTGGAGTTGCATTCTAACCATATATTATTCCATTTTCTTTTGAGAGAAGTATCAACCGCCATTATGAGGCCCATCATCTCCTATTCAAGCGCTGTAAAGATTTATCAAGGGTCCTATAGGAATTCAATTACATCCCCATTCTCATCTCTGAAAATGGCTCCATACCACGACGAGCCTGGGTTTGCACGTGAATCTCCGTCCATGTTGCATTTAATCCATCCTGCAAAAGGTGAGATCTAGAAGACTTCCAAGGTCTGACAAGGGTCAGGATAATTAGAAGCAATGTTTAGCCTCTGAAATATGAGCCAGTCCTCAATCGAGTTCCTGTATTTCTCCGAATGCAGGTTATTAGTAGCATGCACTGCAGCAAGAATGCAGTCCATCCCACGGCCAGCATTGAAGTAGGGCATGTAGTGCATCGCTGCATTTCTGCTGTTCCAGATACAGTGAATAGTTTCAGCACATGCCACATGAAAGATCACTTTGACCTTCTAGGAAAAATGAAGATTGAACAAGGTTTTAATATTGAATTGAACCGAGCCAGATAAAGGAATTTGAATGCCAAAAATCTGCTGCACTGCTACCCAAAGAGAAGAGGCATCATTGAAACTCAGAAATAGGTGATCGACCCCTTGTTTGTCTTTCATGCAAAGAGTACATCGACATCAAAGGGAAAATACCAACTCTTTGAATATTGTCCTCAACAGGTATTTGGTTAAAAGGCAGCCTCCAACGAAGAGTGAACCAAGAGGGTGTCTACCATTTTTTGTTCAACCTGAAAAATCCAATGTTTCTCATCCTCAATTGAATACTGGTAGAATGTTTTTGAGTCAAGAAATCCATTTGCTGACCGTTCCCAGAGCAACATGTCATCCTGCTTGACAAAATCATTCCTATTCACAATATTGACAACATCCTCTGGAATCATATCCAAATTTTACAGTTTCTCCTTGATTGTTATGGTATGATCGATTTGGTTGTCCTCTAGATTGATATGAGAGATGAGTGGATAACCAGTCCAATTATCATACCAAAAACGTAGGAAAGAGTTCTTACTCACCATCCATTTAGAGTGGCTGAGAATTTTCTGAAATGATGCTTTGAACCCTGGCCAAATGGAGGACTCAAGATAACTGGTTTTTCCGTCTATGAGTCTTTCCATAAATAGGTTTCTTAAAAAATCTAGAGTAGAGGATTTTTGATTGATAAGTTTCCATACAAACTTGGCTAGATGAGACTGGTTGAAGGCATTCAGATTTTTAATACCTAGTCCTCCCATAGAATAAGGTATGCAGCATTTCTTCCATTGAGAAGTAACAATCTTTCTTTCCATGATGTTCCCACTCCAGACAAAGTTCTTCAACGTCATGCTGAGATTTTTATGTATGGAAGCAGGCCAAATATAGGCCATGAAAGAGTAAACCAGCTTCCATATAACCACATGTCTAATCAGTAAAATGTGCATATCCATTGAGAGGGATTTCCCCTTCCAAGAGGCGAGGGTTTTTTGGATTTGATCCATTGCATTTGAGAAATAAAACTATCTGGGTTTTCCCCAAAACATTGGGACACCCAGGTAATTGAATGGCAAGTCTCCATCCTTTATTCCCAAGTCAGATGTGAGTCGTGTCTTCCTAGTGGCTGAGAAGCCCTTAACAAAATAAATAGACGACTTTCTCCAGCTGATAGACTGGCCACAAACACTCTCATAATGTTGTAATGACTTTTTAATATTGTTGATGTTTCTTTTGTCCCCTATCTAAATATGAAAATGTCATCAGCAAAGAATAAGTGAGAGAGAGCAGGGTTACCTCATCCTGCTCTTATGTTGGAAATTTCGTCGCTGTTCACCATGTCAAGGAGGAGTCTACTCAAGGAATCATTAGCTAATGCAAAGATAATGGCCGAGAGGGGGTCTCCTTGACTCACCCCCCTTGATAAAGTAATGTATCACTATGAGGATCCATTAATAAGAATAGAAACGTGGGCTGATTTGAAAAGAACCATGATCCATTGAATGAATTTTCCATTGAACCCAAAATTATACAGCACTGTGCTGATAAAGCCCCATTCCATGGTGTCAAATGCTTTGGTTACATCTAATTTGAGAGCAATGTTCCCCCCTATAGTTGTTTTCCTTAGAAAATTGACACATTCAGAGGTAGTGAGAAAACATTCCTGAATGTTCTGACCTATCAGAAAGACAAATTGATTCAAAGATATAATTTTCTCATAAACGAAAGCGAGCATGTTTGAAATCATTCTAGTAATTGCCTTGTAGATGTTGTTGACAAGGGAAACAGGCCTGAATTGGCTAATCTCACTGGCGTTCTCAACCTTTGGGATGAGTGTTATGAATTGTCCACTGAATCCCAGAGGGAAGGCTCCATCCTTGAAGAAATGTTTGACAAGCTGACAAATGTCATTCTGAATGATTTCCCAATATGTCCGAAAGAATTCATTAGTGAACCCGTCCGGCCCTGGGGAACTTTTTTTTAGGCCAAAGACCGCCTCTTTGATTTCAAAGTCCAGTGGTATTGAATTGAGGAAGCTATTATCCTCCATCGTGACCAGGTTAGGGATTTTGTTTTCCCTTATCGATTCATTTTTGGGGGGACCGTTAAAATGATTTTTATAGAATGAGGCAATGTGGTCTGAGAGTTCCTTCCTTCCATCCAAAATCCATTCCCCCTCCTTGAGAAGAGAAACAGTCGTGTTTTCCCTTCGAACTCTCTGAAGATCATGAAAGAATTTAGTGTTTCATTCCCCGTCTGAAAGCCATCTTGCTTTAAAATTGTCTTTTTTAATGTTGTCACGAAGCTTCGTTAGACTACCATTCCTGGAGGAAATATCCTCTTCCTTCCCCATGTCTCCACTAAAGTGGTATTTGGTAGAATTATCCTGTAATTCGTGTAAGAGGCATTTAAGACCATCTATTTCAGCGTCCAGTGAGATAAACTTGTCTTTGCTCCACTATTTTAGTTTCATTTTCACCAATTTAAGCTTTGTAAGACACAAAACAGAATTGGATCTATCAACCCCTTTGTTCCAGGAATTTTGAACAATTTCTAAGCATTCTGGGAGGGAGATACAAGCACTGTTAAATCTGAAGGGAATTGGAATAGATCTTTCAAGAATCATTTGACTCACTTGGACAGTGTGTTGGTCTGAATTGTGTTTGGATAAGGTGACACGGGAGAGATATTTCCAAAGTGTGAGTGAAGCATCATTTACAAACGCCCTATAAATCTTGCTGGCTCTCATGCCATTCAGATGCCTCCTATACCATGTGAACATGGCTCCAACAAGGATGATTTCCGCTAGACAGGCTCCCTCAATACAATCTCGAAATTCATCCATGGATGTGCTGTTGATCAGAGGACCAATCTTCTCTTCCGCGTGCAATATAGAGTTAAAATCCCCAGCAATAATCCATGGGTCAGAAATCACACATTCTAGGTAATGGATTTGATTCCACAACAGTCTCCTATCAATGTAGTTGGTATGGGCATAAACAATTGAGAAATATATTTTCCTACTTAAATCCCAAAAATTGCATTTGATAATCTGGTCATTTTCAAGAACAATAGCTGGGCAGACAACTGATTTGTGGACAAACACCCAGATTCTGTCTGGAGCGGTCTTAGAACTTGCACAGCTTGGAAGGGAATAACCCACTTTGTAAAAGGTTTTATCAATCCTTATAAAGGTATTCTTGGGCTCATAAATGCCTAAGATATCCGGTTTATAGTTACCTGTAATTAGCCAGATGGAACCCAAGGTGTCAGGGTTGGCCATCCCGTGACAGTTCCAAAATAGTATCCTCATTGATGAGATGATTTGGGGGTTATCCCCCACCCCACCCTTTCCTTTAGCATCCGAGATTTGAAGTTTTCGAGCAGATCATGTTGAAGAGGCTGGGCCTCCAGGTTTGGGTTCTTGAGTAACATCCAGAGTATAATGTCGTGTGTCTGGAGTACCCTTCATTCCTTTAATGTGCTGAGTTGAGTTGTCCAAAACTCTCTTCTCTGAGGTGTTATGTAATTGATCAGAGCATCAATCACTATTTTAATGTTACCTTCCTTAGTATCAGTCTTCATAATCAAATATCCCATGTGATCTGGATATCCTGGGGCCTGGATTTCCAGATCCATTGTTAAGCCCGAATCCCTAGGCACGCTATTGGAAATAGACTCTATGGAGTCCTGAATCAGCACCAAGTTATCCTGAATATCCTTGGTAACAAGGTCCAAGATAAATTCTTCAATTTGGAATGAAATTGCGGCCGAGAGAAACTCCGTTGAAAAATCTATATCCTCCTGCTTCTCTTATTGGTGCATAGGCTTTTCCAAATTGTACTCATTTCCAAGGCGCTCAGGGAGATGATCCTCTTCCTCAGCTATGTCAGCCCATGAAGCGGTGTCCCCTTGCATTCTTGAAGAATTCCCCTTCTGTAGATTAGGACCCTGGTCCCTCTTCTTTTCCAAATTAATGCTTCCCTTTCCTCTTGGGACATCCCTCCATGCCACAGAATTAGTGGCAGGATTAACCAATTTTTGTAAGACTCCATAGTTGTTAACTAGATGACCAACCATTTTACAATGTTCACAAAATTTGGGAAGTTTCTCAAACTCATAATTGAATTCCAACAGATGATCCTCCGAGGATTGAAAAATTCGACCAGGAGGCAGGGCTTCCATATCAATTTCAATAAGAACCCTGGCATACATACCCAGATCACCATTGACGGACTGCTGATCTATTTTCAAAGGTGTTCCCACGCCTGAAGCAATATCACTGAGGATTTTAGGATGCCGGTAGACCCACCGCAAACCATGGATCCTTGTCCACACTTGTGCCATGGACAGCCTCTGCATGAATGGGTTGAAATTATCATCCCATTCTGAGAGATTAAGAAAACCTGGTTTGATATTTATATTCCCGATTCGCCAGGCCATGTTGAGATCAGCCTTCCTTTCAAATATAATCTGAAAAAAACCCTTCCTGATTGGTATTAGTATCCATCCCGAGAAACCCCAGCAATGAGAAATTATATTTTTCAGATCTGCATAGGACCATGACTTCATTCCCTTATCATATGATTTTCGTCCCAGTAGAGAGTATTTGCATAGATCCAATCTCTGATTAACAGCCTCTGGATCCGCCTTCACCGAGATGGATCCATCGCCCATTCGCGTTAGGGCAGTCAATTTTTCGGAGCTCGGTACTGAGGGTGTGGCGAGCTCTTCTGCAATAGAAATTGTCTTTTTATTGATAGAAGAGATAGACCCCACCTCGTCCCCCTTTTCAGGGGTATAATCCATTTCCCATTCTGGATCGAACGAAGCCATCAGACTTCCATCCCGCGAGAGGGGGTCACACACCATTGGATGAATCTATTGATTCTTAGAAAATTGGTTCATTCATTATATAACACTTAAATTTTATATTCCTAATATATTCATCCAATAGTTTTCTAAATTGTTCCTACCATCATGAAATGATCATAGAATTTCATTTAGGAAATGTCACGTACTATTGATTGACATTATTTATTATTAGAAAATTGATGCTTGAAAATGGCTTTAAATTATTTTTGATGTTTGCATTGCACTTCACCTACAAATAAAATATCATAGTAGTTGACCACATAGAAAATAAATACCCTTAGAATAGAGGAACTCTATCATTGAACCTCAAATACCATTTTATCCTTCGCTAAAATAACAAATTGCTTTGTGGAATCAAAATGGAGAATTATTAGATATTATGAAAAAAAATGAACACTTCTCTCAAATTATTGATCACCTTTAGAGAGATATTTGGCCTTGTATTTATAGCCAACAAATATAGGTTATCAAACCACTGAGTGAATGAAGATTATGCAATCATGAAAAGTATTTTACAGTGGTTTATCTCCTTATATTCATTATTGACATGGCTCTCCGCAAAGGACATCACCCTGAAAGATACTCATAATCCATGAAAAAATCCTCCTTCATGAACTACATGGAAACCTGCAATGGACTATCACTGCATACTGCATGGAAGTTCTCAAAGCATTACAATCCACAAAGCATGTCATTTGAAAAGAATTCTTCATTCATGTAACACCATAGCATTTTAGCCAAAACAAATCCCATATAGTACGCATCTCAACTATATATCAAACATATAATATGTTAAATTTTTCCAATCCACATCTCAGGAATATATCACAGAATCTATGTCAAATAGCATACTGTGGAATCACTTTATTGATGTTTAGAATACTGTGCACGGGTATCTCAATTGTATTCTATCAACCTTCATTTCTTTTCCACTGAATGTACCTAATTAAATATGCTAAAATTTTTATATTCACATCACATGAATATAGCATAGCATATTTTTCAAATAGCATACTATAGCTTCTGTTTATTATTGTTTAGTGTATTGTGTATGGGAATCTCAATTGTTTTCTATCAACCTTCTTTTTTCCCCATGAATGTACCTTAAAAAGTATGATAAATTATTTATATTCACATCACATTAATATAAATTTGGATCTATTTCAAAAAGTGTGATGTGGCATCACATTATTGATGCTTAGCAAAAAATTTCATTTTTATATGCAATCCATGAACCCTCATTTACATGAAAATCTCATTCGAAAACTCAACTTCACAATCATTTCATACAATTTGCAAAAATCCTTACTTAGCTGATTTCAATAATTTCAATGAGCTTTGGATGATCCCACATGGAACCTAACATTGTACAAACTCGTTCTACATGAAAACCAATCATCAATACCTCATGCCAAATATGGGGATATTACTTGGAATTCAAATGAAATCCACATGAATATGATTATTTTCATGAAAAAAAATAATCTTCCATGTTAGAAACAGTGTGTCACTATTGACACAAGTCCATGAGCTTTATGATTAGTTCAATAATAATCATATTTTCTTCTTCTTCATGATATATATATAGATATACATAAATTTTTTATGGTCAAATTCTTTAATTCTTCGTCTTCACTTAATGAAAATAAAAACGTTCATGGTATTCCACTTTTTGTAGACAATGTTCTCTCACCATCAACACCTGTCTTGAATTCCTTTTATGATCATCATAATGATCATCACAATTAATATGTAGAATTTCTCAAGAGTGACATCTAATTCCATCAATTGATTCCATAACAATTCTCCAGGAATCATCACTTCAAGAATCCCCATCTCCTCATATATGTATTCCATATATATTGACTTAATAATATACTAGAAACAAAGAAAACATCCATTCATCAATTATGAATATGTTCTCTTGAGAATAATGTTTGTAAATCTCACCAAACCATGTCATGTAGAGCATGTCCTGGTTCAAAACATCCCATCAGCACTTTTCTCCTCCCTAAAGCATGTATGTTGCGAGCTCCACTCTCCTCTCAAAAAGTGTCTCCAGATATTCAAATATTTATAAAGTAGTCTCAAGACAAAAATCTAAATCCTATTGACCACCATCCCCCAAAAACCTGGTAGGATACTGCTTCTATAACACACACTCCATCTCATCCATAGATGAGGAATGCTACAGTGTTTTCAGAAAAACTTTTTACAAAGTGCATAAATCTCTCATAGAAGTGTTCCTCAGATTCTGTGTCTGGAACTACTCTTGGTACATCAACTAGAACTATAAAATGATCCACTGACAAACCATGGCCTACCACCTCTAGATCATGTTCGTTGCAACCCTCCTAGTGTATGACTGGAGGTCTTCATGGTGGAATGTCTTTATAATGTTAATCACACAACTTAAAAAGGATCAAAAGCATGAAATTCATAGATAAAAGCATAACACTGGTCAAAAAATTCTTATAAATGATCATACCATAGATTTTTCTCCTAAATATAGGAATGTTATAATAAATAGTCACAAAAATCACTAGAGAGATTGCCTACTACCCACTCAATAGTCGAGGCTATTTAAAGATCTCAATTTCATCATTTCAAATATCTATTTTATTTCACATTTATTACACATTTCATTTTAATCTATTGAACTAAATGTTTCAAAAATTATTATCCACAAGGTCCCATACTCCTCATGAACTAAAATATGGTATCCTCTTAATTCACACCATAACACATTTTAGTCCTTGCGATCGATCGTCCATGAATCAACATGCCACAATTGGCTATTCAGGGTATCTAATGTAGCCTAATAAGGAAAACATTGTTTATGTTATGATAGGAAATCTATGTACCAACCATGTTTCCTAATCCCCTGCACAAAATATCTATAAAAACATAAGGTATATCACACAAGGCACATATCAAAAATTCATGTAGTCAAGCAATGCAGCCTATATGGAATGACATGATGCATGGAATTTGAATTATATTAGGTGCCTAAAATAATGCATGAGATGCAATGATCATCTCATCGGACAATAGAAAAAATCAAAAATCATAATGAACATCAAACCACATGTTCATTACACAATGGTTGAATCAATTCAACTATAATAGTCAAATCTAAAAAACAACAATTTCCATTTGAGGCAACTTGGATTTTTCCTGTACATGGGTTAGCTACTCCCTGGAACAATTCACTAAGAAATTAATATTCCTTCTTAACCCCCATATATTTTCTCAAAATAGTAAATCCAAGAAATGAAGTCTCTGATACAACTTTGTAATGTCCCAAACCCAAATTCCACAGAATGGTGCTCTGAGCCTGGTTTGCCACATGGCCTCAAGCGCATCTCCCAAAACTCCACATGCTTCCAAATAGTAGTGAGAGCCTAGGGTGTGTCTATGGGAAGACAATTCCATCTTACCAGAGAATAAAAAAATGGTAACGATCATATATATTAATAACGAATGAAAAAATAAATATAAGTAGCAGGAATAGACATTATGATCACTTAACTAGTAACCCACCTTAGCGGAAGAACAATAATAACCGAATAGTATATAACACCAAAAGACAGATATATACCAAATGAAAAAATAAATCTCATATACCATAATGATATTTCATTCCATGTGTCTATAAATCATCCAAAATAGGTATACATGCACCAGTACAATACATGTATCAAAATACCAAAAATGCCAAAAAGCACTATCTTATGATAGCATCATGAGCCTCAACTCTATCATATGCTCCCATGCTTCTAAGCATGAAAAAACTCTAGAATAAAACTATGGTAACCTTCCTTGATCACTAAATATATCCATAACATCTGTCTAGGTACCCAAAGACATCCTGAGATAGGATGTGAGATAAAATCCTAGTAGGCCACCACCAATGATGTCTATAACAATCCAAGATGAGCAACACAAGATAATTACTGTGAAAGGTATATAATAGATATGAAAGTAACACAAGTAAATTTCCCATGGAAAAATTAATAATTCTAAGGTGATACTATCAATCCTAGCATGGATTCCTGCAAAAAAAAAGTGTCATCCTTTTCAAACAAGGCAACTTTAAAGAACCACTGAAACAAACACCACTGCCAAGATGTATATCTAGTATCTCATACCAACCATGGATATTCCATATAACTTGTATATAATATCGAACATGTCCATGTTATATAATCAATAATGTTACAATTTCAAAGACTGAGCTATATAACAGAAGGGTCAAACCCCATGAGGCCGGATCCAAGGTATATTGGACAAAGGTATCATCATCGACTCTGAGGAGCATCTCAATGGAAACATGTCTAGACTTGGATCCAGGTCCAAGGAGCATGTCAAAAGACCATGTATACTTCCAACATAATATAGATGAATCCAAGGGGTATCAAGGCCCAACGTATCTCACGAAATCAATACCCCATGACCTATCTCATCCAAGACATCCACTATCGCTATCAGGACCTATGATTTAGCATATCCATGGAATCCTATGTAAACATACATCATTAAATTAAATTATCATTTCAGACCATCACATTCCATGAGTCCATCCCATTCATATTTCAATTCCCGTTCAAATACATTCAATGAGTTTACCCACTCATATAAAAATTCAAATTTAAGAGGTTAAATAAATCACATAATGTATAAATTGGAAAAAGAGGAAGACCATTTCCTAAACAATCAATTAAATCCAAATATTGTATAGTAGTGCTTCCTGTAACTAGGTAAGCTCATCCAATCACCCCTTTGGTGGTCCAACAATAGTAAAAGGAAAATGAAATCACAAGGAACGCCCCATGGGTGGCCTTTGATTGGGAAACAATATATAAATAAGCTAAAAAAAGTAAAGTTAATCCCTAAAATTTTCCAACACATTCAATTAAAATATTCAATTAATTATCTGGGCACCTCCAAAAAGATAGAAATGGGGAATAATGACTACTTGGCTATAAATCACCAAACACCAATGGAAATGTATAGAAAACCTAACATAGGTCTGTAGTAGAGTGATCATCCAGTATAAACTTTTGATTCAGCTCAGATCAAAAGAAAAATGAATAAAGGATGAAACCCCTAGAAATAAGTCATATTATATTGCACCAGAATAGAATAGTAGATACTAAGAAAAAAGAATAATGACACAAAAGGAAATGAGTGGTCACCTATGTGAGTCCAACAAGACTGATGACACTCGATTCTGAGTTCGGATGGTAAAACGAGACCAAGAGATACCAAATTGGCTCAAGGGGAGATATGAAATGAGTTATATTTGTAGGAATGAGAAATAGAAATTTTTCTTTAAGTTTTAATAGTTTTTAGTGGAGAAAATGTAATTTTTTCTCAGAAGACATAGCCTCACAGTTTGACTGCCCTGTTGGCCAAAGAATGCTCTAATTGTGAACCCTTCAGTGTATGGAGGGGTACCTCACATGGTTAGTGTGTACAGTTTTCCAATCCATGAAAAAACCATGTCTCAATCCTCTATAAAAAATTATAGGGTCCATCGTAAAGGAGTGGGCCTCTATCCACATAGTTTACTCAATCTATGTGGGCCCCTGAAGCCCTCTATCCAGCCCTGCATGATCTCACCAAACCATGTGGCTTGGGTGTACAGTAACTCTTATCCTTGTGGTCCAATTATTTTTCTCTAAAATTTTGGTTCTAGGCTCTGAAAAATACATGTACATTGTTGTTACACACTGACCTTGAAGAGTATTCATATTAGTCCATAATTAATCATTTAAAAAAACATCCTTACATCATAGGAAACCCTGATATATTACATGGAGTTTATGGGTATTTGAATCACATTTATAATAGTATAAACCTCAATATTGATTAATTGGTATGGTATTAACGAATATTTAGGTGTTAAGATAGATATATCTATGTGGGAATTGATAAATATAGTTAGATAATTAACGTAATCATGGAATAAGTGAGTGTCCAAAGGATCAACAATTTTCTAATGTTGCTATTTTTTCTAAAATATTTTCACACGCATTTTTAATCAAATTTTTTCATATTTTCAGAAAATTATATCTTTTTATTTATTTATTTTAGTTTCCTTTTATTTTTCTTGAAAATTTTAAAATCCCTAATTCAGTTAAACTTTATACATATAAACAAAAAAACAACGTGACAGGTAGAAACATAATTATAACAACCTCCTTAAGAGACAACCAAAGGAAATTCTCTTCTGTATTCTTATTGGGGATAACATTATTAATAATGGATATCATGTAATATCTCTCTCATCACTACTACATACCCTGACTCAACCCATAATATAATACAAATAATATTATTGATATCCATAGGATGACAACAAGTGATAAGTGTTTTGAACACATTCCTTTGTGAAATATTTCACCATCAAAATACAATAAACCAAACAAAAAATCATTAAATAATGTTTCAACACATCGAATTATAATGATAAAAACATAAATACTTTACAAAAAAATTCATCCAACCAAGGAAATATAATAAAAAACCAAAATGCACTTCCAAATATGCCTCTATAAGAAACATATATAAGTTAATACATGAAATATATAATACAAGAGAGATCAAAATGAGGATATAATTGTGATACCAAAACATATACATCCAAATATTAACCAATATTTTAAAAATGTTGAAACAAACTATCTCCACATGACCCATGGTCACTACCTAATCATCTTTCCATTACAACATTAAGAAAGTGTCTAGGGTACACAACCAAAGGATGTAACTCCCTTCACTCTAATTTTATCATTCATAACAAATTCTATATCCACACAAACATGTTTATGTAGGGTTTGAGATAATACCAAGTCGGATACTTCCAAGAATTAGTGTAACACTTTTCCTAAGATATACTCCAAATTCTAATTTGAACTATAATTAGACTGTATACATTTATGTTTATTTTTTAAAATAAATCTGAATACATCATTTATGTTGTTTTAAAAAATATTTAAAAAAAAAATCATTTGACTTAATAAGAAAATAATATCCTATAACAAACATATATCACAAGGTACAATGAAAATCAATACATAAAGAATGTTAAAAAAATAAATATAACATGGAATGGAAATATAATATCTATTTGAGATAACCTAGAACTCTCTTATGGATCAACTGGTAACACAAAATATAATCCTAAAAGTCTAAAACCCTAGATTACCCACATTTACTCAATTAGATGAAACCCCTATCTAGAGATAATTGATAACTAAGGACCTATGGCTAGAGAAACATACAAACGAAGGTGACACCCACCCTTGATTTCATACTTAGCCCCCAAGTCTCTCTTGTAAACCATTATATCTGAATCAAATAAGTCGTGATATAATATAAAATAGAATAACTAATACATAAAACAAATAACTATCAACACCATATTCCCTCTTTATCAATTACTTAACAAAGAAACTGATATAAACAATTTTATATTTCAAACAAAACTCAACCAGGGGCATATCTGACATAGGAAATCAATAATAAAATACAATATTCATATAAAAATCAAAACCTTTAATTTTATAAAATAGTAAATAATCATAAAACTACCTTTATATAAAATTAATCACTTTTTTTTATAAATTCATTTAAACTAAAAAATTTCTTAGAAACACTTTATTAAACCCCTTATGGGAATTAGTATTAATATTGAATGAATACCCATTTAAACCCATGGGACAAAAATTATTACATGGATTAAAATATAAAACTCTTTAGATATATCTTAAATATAACAAAAGTATAATTTTAGTGATTCGAATTACCCATGGAAACACTTAAAGAAAAAACACTATTTTTTTTAAAATAAAATGAAGCTAAACTAAAAAACATTTGTAAATCCATTGGAAGATAAATTAATTTTCTTAAATAAAGATATATTAGGATTGAATATGGTCCTCACAATCCCCTGAAATAACACATTTCATGATTTAGATAGAGCACAAAAATATGGTTAGAAACCATAGACAGTGAGAAAAAGAACATGGAAGATCATGGAAGGGGGAGGGAAAACGTGAAAAGGAGAAGAAAGAATGGAAGATAAATACCAAATTTACCATGTATATTCACATGATATGGAGAGTGAAATAACTAATGGTAATGGGTAAGAAGATGACATTTGTTGGAGAAGCTCATTTGAAGTGGAGGAGGAAAATGGAGAAAACCCAAATAAGGATAAAATCAAAATGATTAAAGGTTTTTTTTTGTAAATCATATGGTATGGATACACATTTTGGGAAATATTTTTCCAACTGGGAGACAAATTCTACCATATATCCATACCCCCTAATTATTATGGAATTATATTCAATGAATCTATACATCAACCATGAAAATAAATCTATAATCAAACCACCCCTTTGAATGGTTGAGATGTATGATTAGGATTGACATTGTACTAGTCATGGATCCATAAATATCACATAATTTCATTAATTTAGAATTTTAAACTCCTAAATCATCAAAAATAATCTAAATAATAGAATTAATAACAACTGTTGAATACATGGGTGGCACCATTCTCCTCACCATTCAAATTTATACCCTAAGAAAGTCATTGAAGTTCATTATTGGACAACACGTGAGGCTATTTCCCCGTATCAATACCTTATGATTTCGAGTCACATGGAAATATTTTCCATGATATCACAGAACAAATATATGAGGGATAAATTTTCATAATAAAACCTTATTTTGATGATCAATGATACACACTATTTCCTTCACTATAGTGGAATTGAGTTCCAAATATAGATCTTATCATTCAATCACAAGATGAATATTCAAAAAAAATATTTCGTTAAATGAGATACATGAATTACATCATGTATAGATATCAAAATTTATTGTAATAATGGAATGTATAACATTTTACTGAGATATTCTTCTATTTCAAATGGTCTCACATACCAACAATGAAGTTTAACTTTCTTTACCAATCATTGATTTCCCATTTGAAAATAGACTTTAAGAATCACCCTCTCCCACTAAAAAGGTAATGTACTATCTCAAGTCACCCAATACATACTCGAGTGGGATTCACTATATGGCCTCAAGTGCATATCCCCATACACCAGAAGCTACATAATAATATCAAGGGTTTGATATAGTAATGGGGAGTATATTACCACAAAATAAAACCCCACATATCATTCCTGATTCTACCAATAATTTTACATGATCCAGTTGTATAACATATATACCCAAAACCTATAGACAATAAACATGGATCCAATTATCCTATGAATCCAAGAATATAGTACTAGTAACATAACCAAAAGATGTGTTAACATATAAATGAGCATAAATAATAGAATATGAATAAATTAAAGTAATTAATAATATAATAAAAGGGCACAAAGTATATTATAGTAAAAAATAATATAAGTATGTAGGATGATATCAATACAATTAAATTAAAATTGAAATATAGTGGCCTATATCCTAATTCATATAAACCACTTTCTATGTTTTTGACCTCCAATAACCTATTAGTCTAAACCACACATTAAGATTTAATCAAATACCAATAAATGAAATAAAATACGATGGTTTACCCATGTACATCAAAACTCATGTTGTGTATATAGGTTGGGGTGAGTATAATGACCCCATAGGATTTCATACTCACATTTATACACTAATTTATTTTGTGTTCAAGTGTGTTTGCATGAAATTGTTGGGAGAGTGTGAAATTGGATACCCAATGTAACTCACCCACCTGGAAACATAACACCAAATGCACAAAATATAAAAACCTACACCTTTGTATCTATAAGACACACGAACTCTGATAAAACAAACTAATACTTCCCAACATAGACCATGTACCACCTTTATGCATCTAATGATTTTTATACCTTCATGACTTAATAATTTATACTACATTGAACTCTTGCCAATAGTTATAACTATTATGAGGTCTCTCCAA
The DNA here is from genome assembly GCA_963277665.1 of Viscum album. Taxonomy (NCBI): domain Eukaryota; kingdom Viridiplantae; phylum Streptophyta; class Magnoliopsida; order Santalales; family Viscaceae; genus Viscum; species Viscum album. The sequence continues at coordinate 790,369,401 of OY728162.1, read as the reverse complement.
ATCCACCAGGCTCTCTCTTCAATGGCCCACCTAACCCATCAGTCATCCCACTATCCTTAAGTAAAGAAAAACCCAAAATATCATAAGATTAAATGATCAAAAAATGAATATAAAACATATGAAATAGTATATTCAAAAATAATCAATCACATGTGAATTAATAAAAAAATTGATCAGGAAAAGAGGGAGAAAAGAACCAAATAACACTAAAACCATAATAAAAAAATCATAAGAAAATTAATGGGTCCCATCCACATGAAATAACATAACCCATATTTTAGACCCTTCTCAACTCATCATGCCAATCATTTCTGTAACTTTTACCAGACTATCCATAAATATTCACTCGATTGATCACAAATATCAAAAGTCATAACTGATAATGAATCATACTCCAGAATGATACTACTCTTCATATATATCTCAATCACGTATCTGATACAAAAATACCACCTTCAATGTTAAATAGTATGTTTTATTGCCATGGGTTGACCTCACATGGGTAATTAGGATGATCTGTTTTTTATCTATCCCATATAGCCTTCTATCACCTCACTAAGTTTGATCACCATCTCTCCTAGTGATAATTTTTCCATTTCTATGAATCTCAATTCATATGGGGGAGATCATATCAAGAACAAGTTGTATCCCAATTTGGAAAATCAATATAATACACAACAATGAAACAAAAATACTTAAGTTCCTCAAACTTAAAATTTCTCTTTACGGTCATCCTAGTTATTACCACCCATGGGTATTGACATGTTATGAATAGATCTACCTGAAAACTCTCAATGCCTATTAGGATATGTGCCCAAGCACATTATCTCATACATGGAATAAGGTATTATTATCCAAGACGACCACATAGATAAGGTACATTTAATTCCATCAATTATCCATTAGATATATACCAAGGATCATTATAACACATGGATCAAATCCCGTGGAACTATTTTAATCAAGAAAACATTGAACTTTGGGAGTAACTCAAACATTAACGTTTGAGGTCAAATCACAAGGCACCCTTATCACGAACTTAGTAGGACAACTCATTATCATAAAAATGTCAAGGTTTTCCCAAAATACAATGATGAAAAAATCACCCATCAATCATTAATAATTATAGAATCAAACACATAAATATGTGTTCCTAGGTTTTATGGAATTATTCCCATGTAATCCCAATGAAAATATCAACATAGTCCAGTAAACCCTTTATATGAGTAATGGGTTCTCCAATTTTTCCTATTGTATCACACAACATGGGATAACATAAGTTTAACCATAAAAAATATATAGAAGCATAAAAACATTAAAAAATAGGGTTTCACCCACATGTGGTAAAATATAGAAATTTTTTTTATAAAAAACCTCGTAGATTTTCTTTTTAAAACCATGTAAAAATATTCATTTATCTAAATTAAAATATAAAACCAAAAAAGTCTGTAATATCTGGAAAAAGAACCTCGTTCCATTTTTCCTAAACAAGGACCCTTAACAAAAATCCCGCCCCAAAGTTCTATAAAAGGAAAATTAATTTCTTTTAAAAACAATTCCAAACCGCTCATATCAATAAAAAATTATAAAATATAAAAACATAACTCATTAAACCAAGTAATCACCAAAGATCCATTTAGAAAGATCTATGATACATGAAGACTATTAGTCGATCCATGCCCATCCCTACATATAATCTGAGAGAAAATGAAATCATAAAGTTTTCCAAATGGAGTAATAATGATCAAAAGACCCATATAATAATACAAAAAAATAAATAGACTTTATAATCTAAAGGCCACCCACCTAAACTTGATATCTATTATAATAATCCTAGCTTGTACCAACCTCCATTGATCTCACTAGCACCTATCACATCTATAAGCCTCGTCAAATATAAAAAAATTAGAAAAAACATAAGTGAAGTATTTTTGGGTTATGTTTTCTGTTATGGATATTGGAATACATCAAAATTATCCTATAAATTCATGGAGAAATGATAGAAGAGTTTTGGAAGAATATTGAATAAGTTTTTTTATAAAGTTCAATGGTCATAGCATGACAACAATGGTCACATCATGATGAATTTTTTAAGAAAATGAAAAGGGGTCAGATTATTTTAATATGTAAGGGTTTTAAAATACTATGAATGTTCCATTGAAAACATGCATGGAGTTTTATAATTTCTCACAAGGATAAGAAAATGAGACATTCCATGACACATTTGGTAACTTTTTTACCCATCCTTTATAGATGATCTAACACTGAACAATGGCATCATGGGGAAGAATAAGATTGTGATGGGACATGAGGTGAATTAGGATTAGACTTATATTAATCCAATTAATTAGGTTACACCATGGGAGCATATTTCATGTTGTGAGGGGGAATACATATAAAAATATGGAAAATTACCTTAATATAAAGGAGTCTTTTGATGATGATTGAATCATATGAACAATTATTTACTTTTTTTGAAAATGGGAAATAAATGAGTCAATATGTGGGAGTTATGGCCAAGAAATGACTTGATTTAGGTGGATTTTTGTTGTTCTATCATTTTAAGGTGTCTACTATGTGGAGTTGTATCATGCCATAGAGACTCTATTTATACGAGAAAATATTTTTGGTGTTCAGGTGGCCATTTTGTGGTAGGGAGGTGGTTTTACATGGTAGTTTATGTGAAGTAAATGGTTCACATTCATTGTTTCAAAATGGATTTAGAATCGCACTATGGAGAATGAGTCACAATAAGAACGAGTTATTTCTAGAAGTGGGAAAAATTTTAAAATAAGAATAAACGTGTTAAAATCAATGAAGTGTACAAAAACCTTTAAGGGTTTTTAAAAAATGATGTCAACAGTTTTAAATAGATAAATGGATAGGGTAGAAGGATTCCAAAAAAGAGAAGATATTTTTATTTAAAATAAGGAGAAGATAGTGGATCATATAATAGAAAAACATCAGTGAATAAGTGATGGATTTGTATTATATGTCATGGAAGTAAAAATGGAGAATAAGAAGTATTCTAGGATGAGTGTTAGAATACTATAAGAGAAAAGAAAATGGATATACATGAGAATATCTAACTATAAGATCATGGAGTTCATCACATTGATGAAACTAGAGAAGATTTATATACGATCCTTAGTGTAATTTATATATACTATTCATATAATGAAAAACATAGCATAAGAGGAGTAGTTCGATCATTCTTGTATGGAGATTAGTGAGTTATCCATTTTCTTGTGATTGTTATAAAAAAAGGGTTAGTGTGGAATTTTAAAATTGTAAACAATGGTTTATTATTAATGTTATAGGTGCATCATCGCATCACCATTTCATGCTTCTTAGATTATCCAAGTTTAGATGAATGAGGTAAAGTCCTTTATGTCCCTATTTTATTTTCATTATCACTCCATATAAATTCTGGGGGATATATTCTTCTTAATAAATGTTAAACTAGCTCATTGGAGATGGTTATTAAAATAAATAGATAAACCTTGATTGACCCCCTCTCAGGGTATTAAAATTTATTGGGAAAAAGGTTTTATCAAAGATATATGTAAGAACCCAGATCTTCTTTTCAGGTATGTTTTCCCTTTTCTGGTGTTTTTAAGGAAAAGATGACTTTTTGGAAATTTCTTAAGTACACGTCATGTAATTTATAAGTACACACCATGTACTCATTTACCGCGGGTAGCCATGTGATGTCCGTGTAACGACCATGCACACGACCGTGTGAGGTGACCTGGAGACTGCCTAATGCGGGGGCCAGTAAGGGCAAGTACACATCGTGTACTTATAAAGTACACGCTGTGTACTTTATTTTTTTTCATTAAATATACTGAGGTCATGTCTAATTGACAGAAAGACATCCTTCTTCATATGTCTCATCCATGAGTGCCTTACGGCCATGAATCTTTTCTAAACCCCCAAACGAGCATCCTTCCTTTGAATCAAACACAGTCGATTGCGTTGGAATCACATTAGTGAGTTCTTCCTTCTCCAAGAACACCATCCCTTTATTTCTCCTCTCTCGTGAGATATCATTGGTTGAACATTTTAGACATTTTTGTATATCTACGGCGTTCTAAGGTGATTCAAGGCTTGAGATTCAAGTATATCGAGCTCACAACGCCATGGTAGGTTTTTTGTGCCTTTCTGTTGAAAGTCTTTGAGTTATATTTGGAAATTTGTCCAATACCCTTGAACGGGGTATTGCGTGTTTACTGTTTTAGCCCTATTAATTAAATTTTATTATTGTATGACTGAGTAGAGTTTAATTTAATGTGAATTGGATTAATTGATATGATTTGGAAGAGTTTTCCCATGCATGTTTGTTTATTACCGTTTGGTCCTGTTTAGCATGTTAGGCTGCCTTGTTTGTTTTCCCATGCCTATTATTGTAGGATGGGTTGTTTTGTATTTTGAAATGTTGTTATTCTATAGACTGTTTATCCAAGTAGTTATTTAGGTTTACTTTGACTGCTATACATTTAATTTCTCTAATTATTTACACAGGGGTGTGGGAAACTGGTGTAGTAGACCATAGGGAGAATAGATGTAAGGGACTCTCTAGAGGGTCTGTGTTTTACTATTATGATGCAAGAACATAGGGGTAATTGATGGAAGTGGTTCCTTAGAGTGTATGTAGTTCCTCGAAGTGGGCCACAGGGGAAATGTTCTACAAGTGCTTCTTGAGAGCGCCTTTTAGTTACTGATATGAGACTATAGAGGGAATTGACGGAGAGTGCTTCTTTAGAGAGTCTATGCTTAAGATGAAACAAAGGAGTTAGAATGTGTGGACTTCCTAGAGGGTTGCTTGTGCTTGTTTGGTTGAACCAGAGGGGTTAGGCTATGAGTACTCCCATAGGGTTACCTGCTTTGATTAGCTGCTTCCTTGATATGTGGAATTGGAATGCTTTGAACTGTGGAGTTTTTTGCTGCTGAGTACTTCCATGTTTACTTATTATTTTTCTTATTTCCTTCCATATATATTCACTGACTGTTAGGAACATATCTTTTTGTGGTTGCCTACTGGGATTAGTCTCAAACCCAATTTGGTTCATTCTTTTGTTCCCAAACAGATTATATTGCTGTAGGTATAGATAAGGGCAAGAGCCCTTCTACTTTAGGTACTTGACTGCAGTAGAGCTGCAGAGCATGGGACCAAAATAAGGCTTGCGATGCTAATGATTTTATCTGTTTTTATTTTGTACATTGGTTTATTATTAGGTCCACTAGGATATATACCCTAAGAGGGGGGTGGGGGTGAATCAGGGTATGACAGATTAAAACAACTGCCCCTTTTGATCTTGTTTTGTTGTTAGACAAAAACCTCTTCTCTCTCCTTCCCATTGTAGAGTATGAATAAACCTTAAGGCATGCACATGACACAACAATTTTTACTTGGTTCACCCTCACTGGGATACGTCCAAGGAGCATACATCGGCAGTGTGCCGATGTACCAATTCCACTATAAGCGCACTGCTGTTTACAAGTTCGAAGCGGACTCACTGTCCCTCTTGGTTTACAACCACTCACAATTTGAGAACTCACTTCTCTCTCAAATGAAGTGAGCTCACTACTTCTTCAGAAGATTCACTCACAGTTTATAGATCTATAGGTCTCTTCATTATCACTAATGAATGCATCCTCCACTGTATGTAGATTATCTAATGAAGTCCAAATTTCATCTACTGATGAATACCCCTTTGCCAATGACCACTGGGAAACACACTTTGGAAATACCTTCTCAAATCACCTTAATTTGTGAGGCTCCCAATTTCACGAAGCTCAAACAAGCCTTCACGAAGCTCCTTCCTTTTCGCGAAACTCAAGACTTCGCAAAGCTTAGGCCATCGTGAATCTCCTACCTCTTCGCGAAGCACACTCCTTAGAGTACGCGGCCTCGCGAAGCACATTTCTTTCACGGATCTAGATTAGTCGCCGCAAAGCACCTCTCTTTCGTGAAGAACACTACCTTCGTGAACCACCTTTGCGAACTTAGAGAAAAATATTTTCTCCAAAAACTCTCTGCTTCTCTCGAGGGGGTCGACCTATATTTATAGGCGATTTCACCGACCCTCAACCCTTCTGCACGAAGTCAGCACCACGTCATCGCAAATCGAGAATCTCCAAAATTTCCTCCAGAATTCTCTCAAAATTGAAAAACACCACAACAATTCTCGGATCACAGAGTTCATCGTAATCATGGAGAATTCCATCAATTACTTCGCACCACCACTGTGAAGATCCCTCACTTTTCATTTCAACCCTGCCATTCGCAAAGCTCATCGTAACCATGAAGCATCACCATAAACATTTTTCTTGTCTTCGCGAAATCCAATCCATGAAGCCTATCTTCGCAAAATTCATGCTTTTTCCATATTTAAATTATATCTCCAAGGAAATCCAATTTTCGCGATGCTTACCAAACTCCAAATTTTGGACCCCAAAAATTTCTCAAACACCAGAAAATGGCGTCACCTTGTATCTGTTATTTTACACTACCTCCAAATCGTTCATTCCTTTCTCATGGTTCTTTTTCAAAATTTAATGTCAACAAAATATCTGGAACTCAACAATTCGCCATGGAAACCAACATTGTAAACAAACACAAGCAACCCAAAAATGTTACAAAGTTACCTTTATGGATTTTTTCCGAACAATATTCCCCTTTGAGTTTGTTGACAACTCCTCTCACGATTATTATCTGCACTTTGATACCTCACTGAGTCTCCTTCCATCATTTACCATCCTTCACCTCTTTAGATTATGATAGTGTTCAAGGATTCACATAACACATAATCTAAGCCCACATGAGCAATGATCGGTGTGAGAAACAAGAGTAAGTGAAAAGTTCATCAATGAATCACTTCATTTCTGACACCAACCGTCAACCCCCAAACTGATACCAATTTCCAAATTGATATCAATTTTTGAACCTCACTGATACCAACTGGTGAATGCTAAAAACCTTATCTCACCAGACCAACACCACTATTATACTTTTATCACGATCCTCAGTTGTCATGATATCTATGCTTTGATCGATCACATCTAGCATCGTCAGATTTAATACTCTCCCCCTATCTCATTTCTCTCCCCCTATCTCGCTGCTCCACCTTTCAGTTTCTCCCCATGTCTTTGACTAAGACATTTTCTCCCTTCCTTATCCACAGTTTCTCCCCTTTGAGGAGTCACTATTTCTCCCCCTTTGTCAATGAACCCAAAGGTCACTCCTTTGTGGCCAAGACATTTGGAAAGAACGCATATGGGCATAATAGGGAAAAACACATCATACCTCAAGGAGAGAGGGGGGTTCCCAAATCCACACTTTTTCAAGTACGGGGAGTCGACTAGACTCCCAGAGCCAGCTAGTGTCTTTCAAAAGCTTCCTTGGGTAAGGCCTTTGTCAGAATGTCTGCAGCCTATAGTTCTGTAGGCACATACTCCAACTTCACGATTCTCTGCTCAACCTTCTCCTTGATAAAATGATATTTTATCTCAATGTGATTTGTACTATAATGATGGATGATATTTTTTCTGAGATTTATAGCACTTGAGTTATCACAATGGATTCTGATTGGAGACATCACTTCAACTCCCATATCATCAAGCTGCTGCTTCATCCACAATAACTGTGTGCATGCTTGAGTTGCAGCAATATATTCAGCTTTTGCAGTGCTCAATGAAATGAAATCTTGCTTCTTGCTTAGCCAAGAAATACACAATACACCAAGATAAAATGCACCTCCTGACATTGATTTCCTTTCATCCACTGAACCGTCCCAATCTACATCTGTGTATCCCAATAACTCTTGCTGAGATTTGTCAGTATACTTCAAACTGAAATCCATAGTTCCTTTAATATACTGAAGTATTCGTTTCACTGCGAGCATGTGGATTTCCTTGGGATTACTTTGATATCATGCTGCTTGGAATGTGGAAAAACCAATTTCAGGCCTTGTTGTTGTTAGGTATAATAGACTTCCAATGATTTTCCTGTATTCTGTGATATTAACTACCTTGCCATTTTCATCCTTTGATAGTTTCATCCAGGGAGCAAATAGAGTCTTCATCTCCTTGGAATTTTCCATTCCAAATCTTCTCAGAACCTCCTTGGCATATTTGGATTGACAAATGAATGTTCCATTCCTTCCTTGTGTCACCTATAAACCAAGGAAAAATGTCAGCTCACCAATCATAGACATTTCGAACTCATGTTTCATGAATTCAGAAAACTCTATGCACTGTGCTTCATCTGATCCGCAAAATATTATGTCATCGACATAAACTAGAACCATCATTATAAGGCCCCAGCCTTAAACCTTACTTAATATTGAGTTATTACAAGATTACACATTGAGGATATTTTCGGGTTTAGAGTTTTAGAGAATTAGATCATAAAACTTGCATTACATTCCACATATAAACAAAGTGGTTACATAAAGATAGTATTCTTCTTTCCCATCAAGGGAAACATATTTAAAATAAAACATGGATTCTTTCTTGACACTCCCTTGACACTATCATCATATCATGTACCTTTCCCTTGATCTGTGAAAAACATTTCAAAAAAACTTGGGATGAGCATAAAAAGCTCAGTAAGGGATATACAAATATATGGAAAGGAAACATGGGTACATATATACATAAGAATGAAATCATAAATTACCCATAAAACATAATCACTTCAACATACCTCATCAAATCATGAATAAATCATATAAATCATAAGACAAAAAGGTAACTTGAGGCATTCATAACATTCTTACGTAGGGAGTAACCCTATTGGTTACGTTTGGAATACCCATCACAGTATATTCCCTAAATCTCTTCGGAGAAACCTTAACGTTACACTCCTTCGCGTTACCCAATGCATTGGAGATCTATATCGGGCTCACCCGCCCTTAGTTTATCACGGAACCACCCGTCTTCATAATAATGCCCAAGAACCTCAACATAATCTTATCACATAAAATATGCATAAAGGAAACATAACATTTCCACCTTTCAATCACAAGATATCAATACAACACATTGATATAAAAAAATTATGAAAACCATTTTCAATACCAAAATAAAAGAAAAGTAAAACATGGTATTTATTTTTCTTTTAAAAAAAGGTATGGATTGTAGAGGAAGCCGAAACTCAAATAATGGTCACGTCGGCAGAGAAGTCGTTGTCGCCGCATACGTACGACAAAAACATTCCCTTTTGTCATTTAGTAAAACGCTTCATATAAAAAATATTCCTTTTGGATAAATGTAAAAGTCAAAGGGGTTTATACACCGTATAAAATAAGGTTGTGTATAAAACAAAATATGCCTCAATGAAAGGAGATTGAGACAAAGTCCCATACCTCAGGTCCGACTTGACTCGGTCGTTCTTTAATCTCCTGAATAATAAACTTTAGTTAATTTCTACTTGCTCAAGAACCTTTTTCAAGTTCATTATTCCTTTTATATCACTTATTTCCATGTCATGAACACTATGTAATTATTTAAGTTAATAACGGCCATTTTAACGATCATTGGTACTTGAGTAAAAAATAAACCCTTTATAATTACAAGTTGTTCATGTATCCATTATATCCAGAATGGTATTCATGATGTAGATATCATATATATCATATATATCCAGTACATGCATGAATTTATAATATTATATAACATTTAGAGGTTAGAAATGAAATGCACCGTTCATGGAGACGGTAAGCCGTACGTACGCATGAACGCTACTTTCATTTCTATTTTGTATTTTTATAGAATGGAATCATAATGATATAAAGGTATATTATAATTCCAGTGTAATATCATATATAATATCATAGTTCCATCCTTTATACGTCCCACATATGGTATTTAACGAATCAAATCACTTTGAGGGGGCGGTAGTCTGCACTTCCTTAAATGAAGATATCACGTTTACCCATAATGGAAACCATAAAGGTATGACCAAAATGAAAAATACATAAGCTTAAGGAAAACATAAACATATTATATATCATATATAAATATAGTGACATCTTAATGGCCACCTTTGAAGGCGTTAAAAGAATGTTGAACAATCATCGTTTCGGGAGGCATAAATTCACCATCCACGGAAACAGTATGTCCTTTAACCATTAGATGTAGGTGTGTGTAAGTGTAGCTTGAATCATTATTATAACAAAATCCTAGTATATTGAGTATACTGGAGTTTTTAAAAAAGAAAAGAATAAAAATATTTTAGGGGGTTGGAGAAGCAAAATAAAACAAAAGGACTCAAGTGAAGACATTACCTTAAAATCGGGTAACTCTCTTAGATGTGAGCTCAAAGGCTTCGTTGGGAAGACTTCTGCCAAAAGTGAGGCTTCAAGGAGTAATATAGGTATGTGGAGAGCCAAAATGGGCAGGGGTTGGCCGATCCACAGGCTTTGGGAGTGTGGGTAAGGAGGTAGAGGTGGGGGCCTTTTATAAGAGGAGAGGAGGGGCACTCTTGGAAGGTAAAGAAAAGTCACTTTAATTTAAAATGGTATTCGGATTTAAGAGGTCCCACGTTGATTTTTTTTGAGTATAAGGTGATAAGGGTTATAAATACACCCATACAATAGGTTTTGGCCATGTGTAGGTCTTATATTTTACATTATCATTCCATTTTATTTAAATCGTTAAATAATGAGGTCATCACTGCATCATCATGATGTCATAAATAATTTAATTTATTTAAAGTCTAAAAATTATAAAAAAAATACTATGATGTAGGAAATCCTTTTATATTTCCAATGACTATTTATAATCAAAAATCTGATCTTTATAACCCCATGTAAAAATTGTTTTAGTAAAACATCTCATGTTTGTGTCATTTTTACTTTTACATTAAATAAAAAGTTATTTATGTCATTTCCCAACCAAAGTGGCTCCATGGGGTCCCCAAGTTGACCCATGGATTTTATTTGTCGGACATGACACATCCGATAAGGGTAGGACATGTGTCAAGCTCATCTCATTTTATTAAAGCATTTTTTTTACCTTAAACTACACTAATTACCTCTAATCGCGATTAAGAACTTAAGAGTTACTATTCACCAAAAAATTATTTTAATCTCATTGAACCACATTTTAATTCTTAATTACAACCATGTATGTCGGATTTTTGAAATTCAAAACATATAAGTGGTAAAATTTCATTTAAACGAAAAATCAGTTTTTATAAGTACCACTTAGTGGTTTCACTATTCATAAAAAATTGAAGTTTTTCAGAAAAATACCAAAAATTCACCCTAAGCTATATTTGATATTCCAAATTCAAAAATGAAGTCTATTTTACAAAATTCAAATCATATAAGTCACATTAATTAATTTAATAATTAATTCCCGCTTTCATGACAAATAGCGTGTTTTTATGAAACAATAAGTATCAAAAGATTGACACCAGTTTAAGTCCAATTTCAAAGTGAAATTGATTCCAATGACCAAAATTGGATTAAATGGTAAAAATATATTCTAATTTCACTTCAAAACCAATTCAATAGATAATCTAATCATATAAATAAATTAGATTAAAAAGCAGTTTTGATGTAAAATGCAGTATTTTTCACTATTCATTAAAAAATGAACATTGTCTGAAGAATACCAAAAATTCACACAAAGTAAATTTTGATGTCCCAATCATAAAGAATAAGTTTATTTTGACAAACATAGCTTATAAAATTGTCAAAAGATAGATTTAAAAATGGTTTTCCATCAAAAAGTAGTAAAACAATCTTTTAAAAATATTAGTGTATTCCATGCTTAAGATTGGATTTATTTTCATTTTAAGCCTCTAAAACACTATCTAATTCATTAATAGACATAGATAAAAATATCTATTACTCATTTCTTACTTGGGATGTTACATCCTTCCCCCCTTTTGAAAATTGCGTCCCCACAATTTATTTACTTATCAAATAAATGTGGGTACTTATCCCTCACTGCGTTTTCAGATTCCCATGTTGCCTCTTCCATCATGTGGTTTTTCCACAAAACCTTTACCTGATTAATCACCTTATTTCGTAACACTTGATCCCTGTGGTCAAGAATCTGGACTGGTTGTTCCTCATAAGATAGGTTCTCTTCCAGCTGAACTACCTCTGGACTCAAAACATGAGATGGATCTGGAATATACTTTCTCAGCATCGAAACATGAAAAAAAATTTGTACCTGAGATAAACTCGGAGGTAAAGCCACCCGGTATGCAACTGATCCAACTCTCTCCAGAATTTCATATGGTTCAATAAACCTTGGACTCAGCTTTCCTTTCTTACCAAATCTCATCACACTTTTCCAAGGATAAACCTTGAGAAAAACATGATCACCTACCTCGAAAGATAGATCCTTCCCCCGGTTATCCGCATAACTCTTCTGCCTGCTCTGAGCTATTTTCATGTGCTTATGAATCAGCTGAACTTTTTCTGTTATCTCTTCTACCAATTCTAGTCCCATCAACTTACTTTCACCCACTTCATCCCAGAAAGATAGAGTTTGACACCGCTTCCCATATAATGCCTAAAATGGTTCCATCTGTATACTGGAATGAAAAATGTTATTATATGAAAATTCAACCAAATAAAGATGTTGGTCCCAACTTCCCTGATAATCCATAGAGAAAGAACGTAACATATCCTCCAATGTTTGAATTTTTCGTTCTGACTGCCCATCTGATTGAGGATGAAAAGTTGTACTAAAATTTAATTCAGTACCCATCGACTTCTGAAGGACTTTCCAAAAATTAGAAGTGAACCTGGGATCACGATCAGATACAATGGAGAGGGGAACTCCATGTAACCTGACTATCTCTTTAATATACAAACGGGAAAGTTTATCTAGGGAAAATGTATCTCGTATAGCAAGGAAATGAGTAGATTTAGTCAAGAAATCAACAATAACCCAGATTGCATTATTACCTCGAGATGTCTTTGGTAATCTCAAAATAAAGTCCATGGATATATTCTCCCATTTCCACTCTGGCACTGGTAAAGGCTGAAGCATCCCTTTTGGTAACTGCCGCTCTGCTTTAACCTGTTGACATGTCAAACACTTCATAGTAAAATCAACAATATCTCTTTTCATTCCATCCCACCAGTAATACTCTCGCAGATCTCTGTACATCTTAGTACTGCCAGGATGAAGTGAAAACGGAGAACTATGAGCTTCACATAACAACTCTCTCTTCAACTGTGAATCACAAGGCACACACAATCTCTTCCCAAATATCAAAACACAATCATTATCAATGTTGAATTCAGGCAACTTACCTTTCTGAACCATCTCTACCTTTTTCTGCAACTCACTGTATTGCTTCTGTGCTTGCTTGATTCTATCTGATAGAGATGATCTCACTGATACCTGAAACAAAACAGAAGAACTTCCTGCACCAACAACTTCTATTCCAAATTTCATCAAATCCTTAACCAAAGGATCACGTTACAAACGCAACATTGCTAATGAAGCATTACTTTTTCAACTCAAAGCATCAGCCACTTTATTTGCTTTTCCCGGATGGTAATGAATTGTACAATCATAATCCTTGATTAATTCTAGCCATCTCCTCTGTCTCATGTTTAACTCTTTCTGAGTGAATATATACTTTAAAATTTTGTGATCAGTATATATTTCACACTTTACTCCATAAAAATGATGCCACCAAATTTTTAAAGCGAAAACAATAGCAGCTAATTCCAAATCATGTGTAGGGTAATTTACCTCATGAGTTTTCAACTGTCGTGAAGCATAAGTAATTACCTGATCATTCTGCATTAGGATGCAACCAAGTCCTTTCAATGAAGCATCACTGTATATAACAAACTCACCACTCCTGGAAGGTAGTACCAAAACTGGAGCATTCACCAATCTTCTTTTCAATTCCTGAAAACAATCATCACATTCTTTTGTCCAGATAAACTTAACACCCTTCCGAGTTAGCTTAGTCATTGGACTAGATAACCGTGAAAAATTTCTAACAAACCTTCAGTAATAGCCTGCCAAACCAAGGAATCTACGAATCTCAGTTACATTTGTGGGTCTTGGCCATTCTTCAACAACCTTTGTTTTTGCAGGATCAACAGTTATCCCATCTTTAGAAACAATATGACCAAGGAAAGAAATTTGTTGCAACCAAAACTCACACTTGATGAATTTTCCATACAGTTTCTTTTATTTTAAGGTTTGCAAGATAACCCTTAAATGTCTTTCATGCTCCTCTTTACTTTTAGAAAACACCAAAATATCATCAATGAAAACGACCACAAACTTATCCAAGAACTCATGGAAAATTCTATTCATTAAGTCCATGAATACAGTAGGTGAATTTGTTAGCCCAAAGAGCATTACTACAAATTCATAATGGCCATATCTTGTACGGAACGCGGTCTTCGGAACATCTTCTTCCTTTACCTTCAGCTGATGGTACCCCGATCTCAAGTCAATCTTTGAAAAATATTGAGCTCCCTGGAGCTGATCAAACAAATCATCGATATGAGGCAAAGGATATTTGTTCTTAATAGTGATGTTATTCAAGGCTCTATAATCAATGAAAAGTCTCATTGAACCATCTTTATTTTTAACAAATAAAATAGGAGCACCCCATGGTGATGTGCTAGGTCTAATGAATCCTTTCTCTAATAAATCTTGCAATTGCTCCTTCAACTCTAAAAGTTCAATTTGAGCCATTTGATAAGGGGGTTTTGAAATTGGCTTAGCATCAGGAACTAAGTCAACAGTAAACTCAACTTCCTGATCTGGTATTATTCTAGGAAACTCATCAGGAAAAACATCAGGATACTCATTTACCACTGGCACATCATTAATCTGAACAGTTCCTTTATTTTCAATGATGTGTGCAAGGTAACATTCATTTCCATCTTTTACAAGTTTCTTGGCCTCTTGATAAGTTATCAACAGTAAGGGTTCATTCTTGTACACAAACTGAAAGTATTTCTGAAAAGAAACTTCTTTAGCTCTACAGTCAATCTTAGCATGGTAAATAGAGAGCCAATCCATACCCAGGATAACATCAAACTCTACTAGAGGTAGAACAATAAGGTTTTCAAGTAGGTTCTTTCCACAGATAAGGATAAGAAGATTCTTATAAATTCTTTTTGCCTCAAAATTTCCCCCAGGTGTTTTTACCAAAAGTTCAGGAGTCATTTATTGAGATGGTATTCCCATTTTACTAGAAAAGGTTTCAGAGATGAAAGAATGTGTAGACCCCGAATCAAACAACACACTGGCATAATCTGAAAAAACAAACAAAGTACCTGATACAACTTCATTTGATGGCCTGACATCTGCTGAAGTAGTTGCAAAGGATTTCACCACCCCTTTCTGCTTGTAGTTTAACTGCTTCCCATCACCCAAGCTCTTTGTCGGACACTCGTTTGCATAGTGATCCATCTCATTGCACTTATAGCATTTCACTAACTGTAAATCAAATTTGGTCTTACCATCACCCTAATCTTTTCCAGTGAAATCACGAGCCTTATGTCCCATCTTACCACATCGGTAGCACTTTCCAGAATTCGGAAGACATTCCCCAGCATACCTTTTTCCACATTTATCACGAACTGGAAACATAGTTTTCTTACCGTCAGACTTTTTTGAAAAATTCTTACCTTTCTCCTAACACCTCGGTCTCTTCTTCTATTGGTTGTTATAGAACACTTGATCATCAGAAAACTCCATTTCCACCTTCTCAGCACATCGAACAAGATTTTCATAACTTTTAAACTCATGAGAAGCTAATGCCCTTCGATATTTTGGCTTTAATCCTGAGTAAAAATGAATGATTTTACTATCAAGGTCTCAGATAAAATTTGGAGCATACCTTGCCAATCGAGTGGACCTTTATACATAGGCAGCCACTGAGTCTTCCTCTTTCCTCAATTCCAAGAATTGCTTTTCCATCCTAAGTCGAACAACCTTAGGAAAATACCTCTCAAGAAACATACCTTTGAATTCATCCCAGTCGAGAGCATCAATCTCATCAGTGTCCCTGATATTTTTAACCATCGACCACCACTGATCTGCTTCACCCTCCAAACGATAAATAGCAAGACTAAACTTTTGACTGTTTGAACACCCCATGACATCATAAATCTTCTCCAGTTCTTTAATCCACCCTTCATCTATCACAGGGTCAGATGATCCTCTGAATGATGGGGGATGTTGCCTCATGAAATGTTCCACTACTGACATGTTCCTCTGTAGTTGATCTGGCTGATCTCGTGTATGGATACCACCGCCATTTATCGCTTGAGTCAACTGCGCCATTACTGCAACAAATAGTTCAGTTCCAATTCCGACCATCCCAGGATGCTGATTCGGAAGGTTATTTCCTTCTGTATGCCTTCCTAGCACTGCTTCCCTGTTTCCTCTACGGAAAACCATTCTGAACAAACATGTCTTAGATGAAGCAACATGGTAATCTTCAAATACTATATCACTTCAATTTGACCATAAAAAAATATTTTTGGATAATCATTTAATAGAATTCTAACTCCTAAAGTTATCTAAACCGACCTCTAATACCAACTATAAGGCCCCAGCCTTAAACCTTACTTAATCTTGAGTTATTACAAGATTACACATTGAGGATCTTTTCAGGTTTAGAGTTTTAGAGAATTAGATCATAAAACTTGCATTACATTCCACATATAAACAAAGTTGTTACATAAAGATATTATTCTTATTTCCCATCAATGGAAACATATTTAAAATAAATCATGGATTCTTTCTTGACACTCCCTTGACACTATCATCATATCATGTACCTTTCCCTTGACCTGTGAAAAACATTTCAAAAAAACTTGGGATGAGCATAAAAAGCTCAGTAAGGGATATAAAAATATATGGAAAGGAAACATGGGTACATATATACATAAGAATGAAATCATACTTTACCCATAAAACATAAGCACTTCAACATACCTCATCAAATCATGAATAAATCATAGAAATCATAAGACAGAAAGGTAACTTGAGGCATTCATAACATTCTTACGTAGGGAGTAACCCTCTTGCTTACGTTTGGAATACCCATCATAGTATATTCCCTAAATCTCTTCGGAGAAACCTTAATGTTACACTCCTTCACGTTACCCAATGCATTGGAGAGAAATATCAGGCTCACCCACCCTTAGTTTATCACGTAACCACCCGTCTTCATAATAATGCCCAAGAACCTCAACATAATCGTATCACATAAAACATGCATAAAAGAAACATAACATTTCCACCTTTCAATAACAAGATATCAATACAACACATTGATATAAAAACATTATGAAAACCATTTTCAATACCAAAATAAAATAAAAGTAAAACATGGTATTTATTTTTCTTTTAAAAAAAGGTATGGCTTGTAGAGGAATCCGAAACTCCAATAATGGTCACGGCGGTGGAGAAGTCGTTGTCGCCGCATACGTACGACAAAAACATTCTCTTTTGTCGTTTAGTAAAACGCTTCGTATAAAAAAGATTCCTTTTGGATAAACATAAAAGTCAAAGGGATTTATACACCGTATAAAAGAAGGTTGTGTATAAAACAAAATATGACTCAATGAAAGGAGATTGAGACGAAGTCCCATACCTCGGGTCCGACTTGACTCGGTCGTTCTTTAATCTCCTGAATAATAAACTTGAGTTAATTTCTACTTTCTCAAGAACCTTTTTCAAGTTCATTATTCATTTTATATAACTTATTTCCATGTCATGAACACTATGTAATTATTTAAGTTAATAACGGTCATTTTAACGATCATTGGTACTTGAGTCAAAAATAAACCCTTTATAATTACAAGTTGTTCATGTATCCATTATATCCAGAATGGTATTAATGATGTAGATATCATATATATCATATATATCCAGTACATGCATGCATTTATAATATTATATAACATTTATAGGTAAGAAATGAAATGCACCGTTCATGGAGACGGTAAGCCGTACGTACGCATGAACGCTACTTTCATTTCTATTTCGTATTTTTATAGAATGGAATAATAATGATATAAAGGTATATTATAATTCCAGTATAATATCATATATAATATCATAGTTCCATCCTTTATACGTCCCACATATGGTATTTAACGAATCAAATCACTTTGAGGAGGCGGTAGTCTGCACTTCCTTAAATGAAGATATCACGTTTACCCATAATGGAAACCATAAAGGTATGCCCAAAATGAAAAATATAGAAGCTTAAGGAAAACATAAACATATTATATATCATATATAAATATATTGACATCTTAATGTCCACCTTTGAAGGTGTTAAAAGAATGTTGAACAATCATCATTTCGGGAGGCATAAATTCACCATCCACGGAAACAGTATGTCCTTTAACCATTAGATGTAGGTGTGTGTAAGTGTAGCTCGAATCCTTATTATAACAACATCCTAGTATATTTAGGATACTGTAGTTGTTACAAAAGAAAAGAATAAAAAGAGTTTAGGGGGTTGGAGAATCAAAATAAAACAAAAGGACTCAAGTGAAGACATTACCTTAAAATCGGGTAACTCTCTTAGATTTGAGCTCAAAGGCTTCGTTGGGAAGACTTCTGCCCAAAGTGAGGCTTCAAGGAGTAAGAGAGGGATGTGGAGAGACAAAATGGGAAGGGTTTGGCCGATCCAAAGGCTTTGGGAGTGTGGGTAAGGAGGTATATGTGGGGGCCTTTTATAAGAGGAGAGGAGGAGCACTCTTGGAAGGTAAAGAAAAGTCACTTTATTTTAAAATGGTGTTCGGATTTAAGAGGTCCCAAATTGATGTGTTTCTAGGATAAGGTGATAAGGGTTCTAAATCCACCCATCCAATAGGTTTTTTTACATATGTAGGTCTTATATTTTACATTATCATTCCATTTTATTTAAATCATTAAATAATGAGGCCATCGATGCATCATCATGATGTCATAAATAATTTAATTTAATTAAAGTATAAAAATTATAAAAAAAATAATATGATGTAGGAAATCTTTTTATATTTCCAATGACTATTTATAATAAAAAATATGATCTTTATAACCCCATGTAAAAATTGTTTTAGTAAAACATCTCATGTTTGTGTCATTTTTACTTTTACATTAAATAAAACGTTATTTATGTCATTTCCCAACCAAAGTGGCTCCATGGGGTCCCCAAGTTGACCCATAGATTTTCTTGGTCGGCCATGACACATCAAATGAGGGTAGGACATGTGTCAAGCTCATCTCATTTTATTAAAGCATTATTTTTACCTTAAACTACACTAATTACCTCTAATTGCGATTAAGAACTTAAGAGTTACTATTCACCAAAAATTTATTTTAATCTCATTGAACCACATTTTACTTCTTAATGACAACCATGTATGTCGGATTTTTGAAATTCAAAACACAGAAGTGGTAAAATTTCATTTAAACGAAAAATCAGTTTTTATAAGTACCACTTAGTGGTTTCACTATTCATCAAAAATTGAAGTTTTTCAGAAAAATACCAAAATTTCACCCTAAGATATATTTGATATTCCGAATTAAAAAATGAAGTCTATTTTACAAAATTAAAAACATATAAGTCACATTAATTAATTTAATATTTAATTCCCGCTGTCATGACAAATAGCGTGTTTTTATGAAACAATAAGTATCAAAAGATTGACACCAGTTTAAGTCCAATTTCAAAGTGAAATTGATTCCAATGACCACCATTAGATTAAATGGTAAAAATATATTCTAATTTCACTTCAAAACCAATTCAAGAGATAATATAATCATATAAATAAATAAGATTAAAAAGTAGTTTTGATGTAAAATGCAGTATTTTTCACTATTCATTAAAAAATGAACATTGTCTGAAAAATACCAAAAATTCACACAAAGTAAATTTTGATGTCCCAATCATAAAGAATAAGTTTATTTTTACAAAAATGGATTATAAAATTGTCAAAAGATAGATTTAAAAATGGTTTTCCATCAAAAGGCAGTAAAACAATCTTTTAAAAATATTAGTGTATTCCATGCTTAAGATTGGATTTATTTTCATTTTAAGCCTCTAAAACACTATCTAATTCATTAATAGACATAGATAAAAATATCTATTACTCATTACTTACTTGGGATGTTACAATCATACTTTGATTATTTTTTATGTTGAAATAGAGATTGTAATCAACTCCACCACGCTAGAAACCAAGCTTCTTCAAATACTGATCAAGCCTTGAGTACCATGATCTCGGTGCTTGTTTTTTCCCATATAATGCTTTCTTCAACCGAAAAACTTTGGTCTCATCCTCCTGAATTAGAAAACCATCTGGATGCTCGATATACACTTCTTTCTCCAGAATCCCATTCAAGAATGCAGATTTGACATCCATATAGAACACTTTGAACTTCCGTTGCACTACAATGGCTAGGAATAACCTGATTGTCTCTAACCACGCAACTGGTGAAAATGTATCATCAACATATATTCCCTTTATCTGGGAGTATACTTTTAACACTAATCATTCTTTGTTTCGAATCACTGTGCCATCTTTATTAATCTTGTTGTGATAGACCCATTTAGTCCCAATGACATTCTTATCTGCTGGTCTCGAAACAATCTCCAATGTCTGATTCTTCTCAATCTAATCAATCTCTTCATTCATTGTCTAAAATGAGTTTTTATCTTCAGATGCATCCGCAAAACATTTAGGCTCAACCCGAGATAAGAAAGATGTCTGCTGAAGTGATTTCCTTCTTCTTGTCTGAACTGGAACTTCCTGATCCCCAATGATATTCTACCTATCAATTTCAGCTTGACTCCTTGGATTTTGTGCAGATATGGATTTTATTTCATCATGCCCATCATCAGTATCTTCTTCTGAATCAACATCGTCCACTACTACTCCCTCTGCGTTGCTTTCTTCCTCATCACTCTCATCATGAAATTGTTCATTGCACTGTTGAATTATCTCCTCAATCTCCACTATAGTGACATTATTTATCTTAACAACTTTTCCCAGCCTTTTGTTAAAGAATTTATATGCCTTGATTTTTCCTGAGTAGCCAAGGAATATCCCCTCATCTCCTCTGGACTCATATTTCCTATGTTTTTCCTTGTTAAGGATAAAGAACTTACTTCCAAATATGCAGAAGTATTTCACCATTGGCTTATTTCCATACCACATCTTGTATGGAGTCTTTCCTTCCTTCGGACACAACAAAGCCCTGTTAGAAATGTAGACCGATGTCAAAACTGCTTCTTCCAAAAATTTTCTGGTAGGTCCTTTTCTATGAGCATTGTTCTGGCCATGTTGTTGATGATTTGATTTCTCCTTTAAACCACTCCATTATATATGGGAGTTCTCACTGAAGAAACTTGATTCCATATCCCATGTTTCTCGAGGTAGTCTTCCACCTGACTGTTTGTGAATTCCATACCATTATAAGTATGGAACTTCAGAATTTTCTGTCCAAGCATCCTTTCACACTCCCTCCGGTACTATTTTAAGCAGCTAAACACATCGAACTTATGGGTAATGACAAATACCCATGCCATTATGCTATATTAATCAATGAAAAAAATGTAGTACCTCTTTTCGTCAATTTCTCAAGGTGTGATAGGCCCACAGACGTCAGCATGCACCAATTCAAGCACTCTTGTTTACTTCTTTTCTTTTTACTTATACGTATTTCTGATGATATTCCCTTGTTGACATGGATCTCACTTGTGAGTATGATCACATGATAGATTGGGTAGGTATCTTGCTGCATCACACTTTACCAGAGCTTCCAGGGATGGCTGACATAGATAACCAAGTCATTTATGCCACAACTTGTTTTCTTCCTCTCTGGATAGAAAGAACATATCTTCTTCTCCACTTACCAGGTAGAGATTTACCTTTGTTCTCTTTCCCTATAGAACCACTGCCCTATCTCTTCCTTTAACAATACACATCTTCTTAGTATACCTAATAGAATGTCCTGAGTCACATAGTTTACTGACACTGAGAAAATTGTGACTGAGGCCTTCTACTACTAAGACATCAGCACGTCTCATATTTTTACCCCCAAACTTTTCCTTTCCTGAGCCAATTATATTTAGGCCTTCATCATTTCCAAACTTGAAAACTCCTTCTTTGTCATATTTTACACCTGTAATGATATCCTTATTACTTGTCATGTGAGATGTGCAACTGCTGTTAAGGATCCACACACCAGAGCGATCTGATGCTTTAAGGGCAATTTCTGCCACCACTGCCTTCTCATCCTTTTTCTTCTTGGTCCATGTTTTCGACTTCATACTTGAGATGGATTGAGACTTTTGATCTTTCTTAGAGTATGATGGTACAGCTTCATCATGAAAGGTGAAAATCTATTTTGCGTTTTCAACTCACCTGTTGGTTCATTAATCTACTGCTTGCGAACATTTTGGTTATGATTTGGCACATTCCTTTGTATGGTTGAAGTGCAGTACCTAGACATGTGCCCAAATCCTCCACACCAAAAATAGTGCCCTTCGAGATATGTTCTAGAGAACCTTTATCTGTTTGTCTTCCACCTTTGTTCTTGTGCCCTTCAATATCTATTGGCTATGGAACACACATACTGTGAATGTCCCATTTTTTCACAACAATAACACCTGATATAAGGTGCATTCCATCGTGTCACTTCTTCACTGCTAGTTTCCCTTTGGGATCTATGAATATTCTGATTCTGCCTTGTGCCCAA
Organism: Viscum album; assembly: GCA_963277665.1. Lineage (NCBI taxonomy): Eukaryota > Viridiplantae > Streptophyta > Magnoliopsida > Santalales > Viscaceae > Viscum > Viscum album. The sequence continues at coordinate 790,346,679 of OY728162.1, read as the reverse complement.
ATCCACCTTCAGTCTTGGAGTGGGTGCTTTCGATCTGATCTCAACTTTCACATCTTTTTTATTTTCAATAAAGCCCCCCATCAGTCTTAGCATCTGAACAAAGTTGATGCGCCTTTTCTGCTGAACCAATATTCTCCACTTTTAGCTTCTCGGTTTTCTGAGTGATCTTCTTTCCTGATGACCTAGTAGGATTCAATAGTTTTTCTTGATTTTGACCTTTTTCTGCAAACAAACAACTTCTACTTAAAGTTCTTCAATACGCTTGATTTGATCTTTCCTTGTGTTATTCAAGATATCAATCTCCCTTTTCTGTTCTTAATTTTTTATTTTCTACTCACTAACTAATTCTGAGTCCTCTGGTGTTGATGAATTGAGTTTCTCTATTTCTTCCATCAACTCAGACTTCTCTTCTTCCCACTGCTGCATATAGAGTTTGGCGTCACAAAGAACATTGTTGGATTTCTTTGTTTTGGCTCTCCAAACATCTATCTCCTCAAGAGCATCCTTTAACTCTGCTTACATATCAACTCTTCCCACAAATTCTTCTTGTTATTCATTAGCTTCAGTTTCATTCTTATTCTGAGAACTACCGACAACTACCACCATAGCATTTTATCCTCGGTCTCTACTATTATTTATCTCTTCAACCTCCTCAACCTCAGACTCATCTGAACTATCATATTCTTTTGAAAGAAGGTTATTTTTCTTAAAGAAATTTCTCTTGAACTGTTTCATGCCTTTTCTATAGGCTGGACACTTCTTCTTGGGAATTTTGATTTCATCGACGTCATCATTCTCTTGTAACTTTATGGGGCACCTTGCCGCAAGATGTCCAACCTTTCCACATCGAAAACAATCAAGTGGAATCTTCCCTTTAATCTTTCCTTTTCTTCTTTAAAGGTTTGAGGAGAGGAATGACATCACCTCATCTGTCTCTTCTTATTCCTGAGAGTCTTCAATGGTGATCTTATTCATGGACTTGAATGCCACCTCTTTGGATTTCCCCTTTTCCACAGCATCTTTATCATCATTTCTCATTTCATATGCAACAAGGGTGTTGTGCAGGTTATCCAGTGTCAACTCTTTCGGGTCTTTATCTTCCAAAACTAAAACTTTCGAATTGAACTGAGGAGGAAGTTTCCTCAAGATGCGCTTCACAATATTTATGTCTTAAATAACTTCTCCATGACCTTGCATGTATTCCACTACAACATTTACCCTATTGAAGAATGCATCAATAGACTCATTTGGGTTCATTCTCAGATCTTCTTACTTATTCCACAACACTTGCAGCTTTGCCTCTCTGACCTTTTTATCCCCTTCATATATATTCAATAGCTTTTCCCACATGGCATGTGATGTTTTTAATGACATCACCTTTGTATAGATAGGATTGTATAGAGCTCCCCCTAAGGCATTAATCCCTTTGGCATAAACATCCAACTCTCTATGCTCATCTTCTGATAAAGCACCACTATTAATATCAGCTTTTATGCCATGCATTGCTGCTGTGAACACATCCATTCCTAATGATCGGAAGTAGTGCTGCATCTAATTCTTCCATAGCTGGAAATTGTTCATGTCGAAGATCGGAATCCCATTATAATTAGTGACCTCCATTTGAGAGAGAATCACTGATATTAACCTTTCGCTCTGATACCAATTTTTAGGTCCACTAGGCTATATACCCTGAGAGGGGGGGGGGGGGGGTGAATCAGGGTATGACAGATTAAAACAACTGCCCCTTTTGATCTTGTTTTGCTGTTAGACAAAACCCTCTTCTCTCTCCTTCCCATTGCAGAGTATGAATAAACCTTAAGGCATGCACATGAAATAATAATTTTTACTTGGTTTACCCTCACTGGGCTACGTCCAAGGAGCATACACTGACAGTGTGCTGATGTACCAATTCCACTATAAGTACACTGCTGTTTACAAGTTCGAAGCGGACTCACTGTCCCTCCTAGTTTACAACCACTCACAATTTGAGAACTCACTGCTCTCTCAACTGAAGTGAGCTCACTGCTTCTTCAGAAGATCCAATCACAGTTTATAGACCTATAGGTCTCTTCATTATCACTAATGAATGCATCCTCCACTGTATGTAGATGCTCTAATGAAGTCCAAATTTCAACCACTGATGAATACCCTTTTTCCACTGACCACTGGGCAACACACTTTGGAAATACCTTCACAAAGAACCTTACTTCGTGAGGCTCCCAATTTCTCAAAGCTCAAACAAGCCTTCGTGAAGCTCCTTCCTTTTCGCGAAGTTCAAGCCTTTACAAAGCTTAGGCCGTCACGAAGCTCCTGCCTCTTCGCGAAGCACACTCCTTAGAGAATGTGGCCTCGCAAAGCACACTTCTTTCACGGAACGAGATTAGCCACCGTGAAGAACCTCTCTTTTGTGAATAACACTACCTTCACGAACCACATTCACGAACTGAGAGCAAAATATTTTCTCCAAAAAATCTCTGCTTCTCTCGAGGGGGTCGACCTGTATTTATAGGCAATTTTACCAACCCTCAACCCTTCTGCGTAAATTCAACACCACATCATCAAAAATCGTAAAGCTCCAAAATTTCCTCTGGAATTCTATCAAAATTGCAAAGCAACACAAAAATTTTTGGATCACGGAGCACGTTGTAATCGCAGAGCATTCCGTCAATTACTTCGCACCGCCACTGAGAAGCTCCCTCTCTTTACCTTTCAAACCTGCCGTTTGCAAAGCTCATCATAACTGCAAAGCATCACCATCAATGTTTTTCTTGTCTTCGCAAAATCCAATCCATGAAGCCTATCTTCTCAAAATTCATTCCTTTGCCATATTTAAATTAGATCTCCAAGGAAATCTAATTTTCATGATGCTTACCAAAATCCAAATTTTGGACCCCAAAATTTTTCAAACACTAGAAAACGATGTCACCTTGTATCTGTTCTTTTACACTACTTCCAAATCATTCATTCCTTTCTCATGATTCTTTGTCAATATTGAATGTCAACAACATATCTGGAACTCGACAATTCACCAAGGAAACCTGCATTGTCAACACACACAAGCAACCCAAAAATGCTGCAAAGTTACCTTCAGGGATTTTTTCCCAACATTTATCATTGTATTCCAGCATTGTGACTTGTTTGGATTCTTTCCTAGACATATGTATCATGAATAATTTTATATAAATGTGATCTAGTTGTTTATTATTTCAGTATTCCGCTATTTACTATTGTATGTATGTTTACTGCTTCCACTATTGCTATTTGTTTTACTTCCGTTGTGTCACTCTACCAATGAGGGCATGGTTTCCCCACTATCACACCCATGTCCCTCACTGCTAGTTGGAAACCTCTATCATTTGGGGAAATGTGCTTGAGGCCATGTGACCAACCTGGTATGGGGCACCTCTGGGTGGATTCTGGAACCGAGATGTTACAAAGTGGTATTACAAGAACTCTTTTCTTCTTGAATTACTGTTTGGAGCCTATATCCGGGGATAAGTAGTAATAGGTAATTATTAATAAGCTGTTACTAGGAGTATCTAACCCATGTATAGTGTTGGGAAAAAATCCCTCAAGGTAACATTGCAGTATTTTTTGGGTTGATTGGAAAATTTCCGTGGTGCTTCACTATTTTGATAGAATTCCAACGGAAACTTCAGAGCTTTGCGATTGGAGATGACGTGGCACTAACTTTGCGCAGAAGGGTCGAGGGTCGGTGGAATTTCCTATAAATAGAGGTTGAATCCCTAGAGAGAAGTAGAGAGAATTTTCAGAGAAAATACATTGCTCTCGGTTTGCGAAGGAAGTTCGCGAAGGCAGTGTGCTTTGCGAAAGAAGAGATTAGAGGCGGCTACTCTAGCTCTGCAAAAGTCGTGTGCTCCGCATTGGCTTAGTGAGCTTCGCGAGGGAAGTCACTTTGTGATGAATTGAGCTCCGCGACGGCCTAAGCATTGCGAAGGCTTGAGCTTTGCGATGGTCTGAGATCTGTGAAATTGTGAGCTTCGCGAAAAGGAAGGAGTTTCGTGAAATTGGGAGCCTTGTGAAGTTGGGTGCTTTGAGAAGGTGTTTCCAAAGTGAATTTCCTAGTGGTTAAGAGGAAAAGGGGTATTCATCAGTGGATGAAAGTTGGACTTTAATAGAGCATCTATCAACAGTTGAGGATGCATTCCTTCATTCAAATGAAGAGACCTATAGGTCTATAAACTGTGAGTGGATTCCTTATAGAGCAGTGAGCTAAGGAAGAGAAAGAAGGTGATCCTCTCCACCGACAGTGAGCTAGAGAGAGATAAATAGGGAGTGAACCTTGGGAAAGTAGTGAGATGACCCTAAACATTATAAAGACAGTGAGCCTAGGCATAAAAGTGATCTAGCCCGAACCTTGTAATCCATAACTAGTGAAGTTTAATGGAATTTGGTACGACAGAAAACCTGTCGGCATATGCTCCTTGGACGCAACCCTTAGTAGTGAACCAATTAAAATTGCTATGTCTTTTTCATGCTTTACTTTCTGTTTATATTGTACAATAGGAAAGAGAGAGAAGTGTGTTTTTCTTAACAACGAAACAAGATCATAACGAGATTTAATTTTAAATCAGTCATACCCTGATTCACCCCCCCTCTCAGGGTATTCAGCCTTGTGGACCTAACATACAAGGAAAAGCTAATTTACCTTGATTATTTCAATTTTTTGGGTTTTTCAATTTTACAGTTGATTTGATTTCACCGTTGGGTGATTCACATGATTTGTGCTATTATTGTTGATATTATTGAGGTTTTATTTATGTTGAAACCTGATGCCATGAGGGTATGTCATCTCATGCATCATATAGGCACTTTTTAGAAATCACATGTCATGTATTGTTGCCATTCCATTTAAGGTGCATTAGTGATTTCATGTTTTTGTGATAGATGATGTGCTAGATATGCATGATATTATGATAGATGCCTTGATAGAATACCTGATTTTGATATTGTATATCTTTTCTTAAGGCTTTGTTTTAATGAACACCAAACTTTGGTTCTTGAGGCATTATGGGACCTCATGGACTGAAATTTTGTGGATCATTGCAATGTTATCCTTGCTAATGGAATGTATGAGATGCCAAACTTTGATTCACGAGGAGTACTGTCCCCCATGGATCAGAATTTGGCACTGTAATGTCCGTTTTAGTGTTTTTCTGGGTTCCAGAGTAGTTTCTGAGGCTTACTATACGGGAAAACCCAGAATACATGGCGTGTAAGGATGAATACATGCCATGTGTTCTTCTGTTCGAGAAGAAACAGTTTTTCTTAAGTACACGCCGTGTATTGAATGTACACGCCGTGTAGTCTCTAACTGTGTCACTTGTTGTGTGGGCAAGGACACAGGGATTGGAAATCGTTGGTGGAACACATCATGTATTGGATGTACACACTGTATTGTAAGACCGTATAACCAGATGTTTGACTAACAACACAGGTCGGTTGAGAATTTTCATAGACACTTCGTGTCAATGTGGAACATGCCGTGTAGTTTAACCCATGTATCCAACCGTGTAACGAACAACACTGGTCGTTGAAGCTTGTTTAGTACACGCTGTGTCTAGCACGAACACGTCGGGTAGATTCAGCCGTGTAACCAGCTGTGTGACTAACAACACGGGTCAGTGAAGGTCTTCTAGTACACGTCGCGTATGGAAAAAACATTCCATGTAGTCTTTTTCTAGGAGAACCGTGTGGTTAGCCATGTAAGGGAACCTGGGTAGGGAAATAAGATTCAAGTACATGTCGTGTCTTAGGACCACATGCCATGTGTTTGGGGTGTTACACAACCTGGGTTTGCAGGAGTATATGCCCATGTGAAGGATTAAGGGAACACGTCATGTAGTCATTATACACACTGTGTATCCATGTTTAGAAAAACATGAATGATTTATTTCTCTTGTTTCCTTCTTGTATTTCTAGTTTTCAGTCCTTGATGATCTTGATCTATGGTGTGAGATTGACCTTGCAGGGTCATTCCACTGAGACGTCCTCTGGTTTTAGGCGAGATTCAGGGTGGTGATCATACACCGGACTTGGCTGATCAGGGACTACCAGTAGATCCTCCAGTTTTTCTAGTCTTGGAACTAGCCGTTATTCCAAACATTGGTGCTGATGCAGAGTTATGAGAGGGATTTATGAGGTTCATGCAGACCTTCCACGGAGTACTTTAACCTGCCCCATCTATGGAAGAGTTGACGTGGGTTTTCCAGCAGCAACATCCTCCCACCTTCACAGGGGAAAGAGGACCTCAGGCTGCAGAGTCATGGTTAGAAGCCATGCTTTCTATCTTCGAGCATCTAGAGACGCCTCTGAAGAGGAGGGTGAAGCTCTCTTCATACATGCTACATGATTTTTCCAAGAGATGGTGGGATATGATCTCATAGGCAGGATGCCAGCAGGTCATGTCTTGGGATGAGTTTCAACGTGCCTTCTATGATTAATTCTACCCGAAGACTTTGAGGGCCGATCGATCCCAAGATTTCAAGAGTCTGGAGCAGGGTACTCTTCCTGTTATGGAATATTCCTATCACTTTACAGAGCTGTAGCAATTCACGCCTATCCCAAGAGGTGATGAGGTATTCGTGAAAAGGAAGTTTGAGAATGGTCTCAGGCTCAACATCTGATTTCGGGTTAACAATGTCACGACCCGTCCTCAGGGTCCGTGTCGTGACTACCCCAAGTCTGCCTTCCATAGGCCAGCTGGCGACTAGCACCAAAGGCATAAATCCCGATAAAAGGGAAAGTATTTCCTTTATATAAGAAAAAACACCATAGAGTATGCAAGATGAAGTAAACACTAAGTAAACTGAGTACAAAAGTAAGTGCTGAAAAGTAAATGGGCCAGAATACAAACCCAACTGAAAGTACAGTACAACTGAAAATAAAGAACAACAGCTATAAATTAAATCATCAACCACCAAGTCGTCCTCCGGAATTCCCAAATGAAGGGTGGGTACAGATAGTCTCATTGGCTCCTCGGGTCCGTCCGTCCGCTCTGTGTACGTCCCGCCTGATATTCCACCTCTGGGTACCATTCCGCTCCACAAGCTTCAACCACGATCATCGTTGTCCATCGTCTGCAACCAACACAACGTAGTGCGGGAATAGCCCATGCAGGGGTGAGTATACAATACTCAGTAGGGACCCATAGACTCCCGAAGGTCTCCTAGAATCCATGAAGGATAAACCACAAAGGAAAAATACAATCAAGAAGTATCAACCAACTCTACTTAGGTATATGCCCATACATATACCTAAGTCATCAATTCCAGTTCTGCTCCAACTCACGAGCCCAAGTTCAACCCAGTCCACACAGGAAAGTACATCCCAATCCACAAAGGAAAGAACAACCCAATCCACACAAGAAAGCAAGTCAATCATATCGAAGATAATGATTGAAAGTCAAGACTCAGCTCACACAGGTATACTACTCACGAAGAGGCTTGGAGATGATAGATGTAGCCTCTGAATCATATCCCCTGCCGAACCCACGTAGGATCCAAGTACAGAAGTCATCACTGCCAGACCCACGTAGGATCCAAGTACACTAACCATTACTGCAAAACCCACATAGGATCCAAGTACAGTCATCATCGCTGCCGAACCCAAGGAGGATCCAAGTAAAGTTGTCCTCCCTGCCGAACCCACATAGGATCCAAGTACATTCGTCATCGTTGTCACAGTCGCAGCCAGCTCTAGGGTTCCCGTACACAACACGCTCAATTCTAGGAACGTCTGCTCCATGAGCCAAAGGGGTCGATACATCAACCATCACAAAGTCTAGAGTTGATGTATCCCAAAGTTCCGTCTCGTCAATAGGAACTCAATGCAATAGACGACGCATCAATCGGACGCCCAGTCTGAGAGATATTGGATTTTCCGTCCCAGGGGCCCGGTTGGTTTTTAAGTTAAAACCAACTTGACCATGATCCATATGTGCCCAAACCTCTAGGGGATTAAGCCGAAAGAACCATCTCTCTAAGAGGAATTCAACGTGATCGACGATACGTCATTCAGACGTCCGGTCGTTAAGTTATAGGTGTTTCCGCTCCAAGGGCCCGGTTGGTTTCGGGTTCGAACCAACTCGACCATACCCATAATTTACTGAAATCTTGATTGAAATATATTGAAACAACTATATTGATCCAAGGATCCCAACGCAACTGACGGTGCGTCGATCGGATGTCCGTAGCCCAAGATATGGGCGTTTGAACGAATCTGTCCGAAAATAGGGGGTTCGGGCCCAGTCCGACCCGGCCCAATACCCCTTGGGTTGGTCAGAACCGGGTCGACCCAACCCAGGTATGGCCCATTTGGGAACATCCCGGCTAGCGTGGCCCGGCCCCCAGCTGGGCGCGGCCTGCGTCTCATCTCAGAGGCCGGCTGAGGCTCGGCTCGCGGCCGAGTGGGGTGCGAAGGGGGGGGGGGGGGGTGCCGCCCCCTGTTTTCATAATGGAAGACCCTACGGGGTCTTTCCTTTTCACTGGCTGGGGGTTTCGACCCCCAGTTTATCTGGAAAAACGGCCGGCCATTAAGGCTGACCGGTTGGGTTGCCACGGGACCCTTTGGGGTCTCGCTTTCCGGAGCTCCGGTGGCCAGTTTTCTGGCCGCCCCTGCTTGACTGTCGCGGCCTAAGGTCGTGACTCTTCTTCTACCGGCGTGGCGTGATGGCGCTGCGCCCCTCCGCCGTGGCCCGCTCCGGCGGTGGTCTCTCTCAGTTTTTCCGACGCGACGCGACGGCGTCGCGCACCACCACCGCGGCCCGCTCCGGCCGCGGGTCTCCTCATTCCCGCGCAGTGCAGTGGTACCATGCCATCTTCACCACAACTCTCCAACAATGTTCAACAAGAAAACGGGGAGGAGAATTCAGCCATGTTTGTGCGGTCCGATCTCCTCCCGTTACATTGGTAACAATCGGCCAAATTTAACCAATGAAGAATGATGAATTAAACATGGATGAATATAACCCCTACCTCAATCAAAAGATGACGAAATTCAGTGTTGTGGTTGACAGCATCACGTGGTTAGGTTTCATAGATGTCGACGAAGAGCGTCCGAGGAGGAAGCGACGTCTCCTCTTTTTATCACGATGTGAACGAAGCGTGACGTTGTTGGCGAATTCCCGCATCGTTGCTTCCTTCCTTGCCGCAGAGGAGGAAAAGGAGGAAGAATCCGGGGTCTCCGTGTTGATGTTCTTTGTCAGAGGGTGTCGTTATTCATGGGAGGATGAGTTCTTCAAAGGGTTAGAGGTCTTCTCCCCAATGTCTAAACACAACAATCCCAACCCGAAAATAATATAAGACTTACTCTTATTTTATTATAACATGACATGCATTCAAAACTTAAAATTCAAACTCTTAGTTAAATTAATTGAATAGGTTCAATCAATTAATTTAATGTGAGTTGGCATGAAATAAAGAGGTGGAGAGGGTGAGTTACTTAATTAAAGGGATACAAAAATTAAATGGGGAGTTGCCAACTTTAAGAGGGGGTTTAGAGGAGTTAAAGAAATGTGAAGGGGTGGGGATCGTGTGGGCCCCACCTCACAAATATCCTAACATGGGTAGTTAGGGGATTGTGGGTCCTACCCAAACTACCCCATGTAGGATATAACCATTAGATAAAGAAAGTAAAATTGTACCACAATTTTATTTACTTCACATTTAATCCCCAATTTTTAATAACTCCTCCATAGAAAACACACCTTTAGGAAAGTTCATATTAAGAAAATACCACCGCTGTGGTTTCATTGGTTCCCTCAGACTTCGATTCTGAGCACTGGTTCAAAAGATATAAAAACTCGCTAGTTTGTTCACTGAATGTACCCGAGCTAAACTTCATAAATTGATTCTGGGCACACCGGGCCTTGGAATCAAGTGCCGTCAGAAACTGCGTACTCGTAAAATCCCAAATAATTTAAGAAAAAAATTTCCTTGAAATTTATGGGTCTTTACATTACTCCAACCTCATGGATTTATGTCCCCGTAAAGATATGTCACAAACTAGGGGATCAAATGAGGGTACTGAGCACGCATCTGAGCCTCCTGCTCCCATGTTCTCTCTTGGAGGTTCCCGTGCTGCCACCTGATACACACTAGAGAAATCGACCATCCACGTAGGACCCTCTCTTGTCGATCCTCGATCTCCACCGAACCTCCACAAAATTCTCCCCACCATCGATGTCCAACTCCCCATGATCGATGATATGAGTCGGGTCGTGCACGTATCTCCTCAGCTGAGATAGGTGGAAGACGTCGTTCACCCAGTGGAACTGAGGTAGAAGAGCCAGGAGATAAGCCACCTCGCCTATCCTGTTGAGAACCTGGAATGGTCCGATGAAGTGCGGAGATAACTTGCCACCCCGGCCAAATCTCCGTAATCCACGTCGAGGTGAGACCCGTAAGAAAACGTGGTCACCATCCTCGAAATCTAGTGGTCTCTTCCTCCTATTAGAATAGGAATTTTGTCGGCTCTGAGAAGTCCTCATCCGCTCCTGGATGATCTGTACCTTCTCCATCATGGCCTGGACCATCTCTGGGCCTACAAGTGCTGACTCCCCAGGGTCTGTCCAGCACAGAGGTGATCTGCAAGGTCGGTCGTACAATGCCTCATATAGTTCCATCCTGATGGTGGAGTGGTAGCTGTTGTTGTATGCAAACTCCACCAAGGGTAGGTGATACTCCCAACTATGACCAAAGTCTAGGACACATGCATGGAGCATGTCCTTGAGAGTCTGAATGGTCCTCTCCGTCTGACCATCCGTCTGTGGGTGAAAGGTGGTGCTTAGGCGTAGCTGCATCCCAAATGCCTCCTGTAACCCCTTCCAAAGCTGGGATGTAAAGCGAGCATCTCGATTGGAGACGATAGTCGATGGCACACCATGAAGCCGCACGATCTCCTGAATATATAGGTGTCCCAAGATCTCCACTGAGCGCTGCTCTCTGATGGGTAAGAAGTGGACCGACTTGGTGAGTCAGCCGACAATCACCCAAATGGAGTCGTGACCTCTAGAAGTACGTGGAATCCATGTCACGAAATCCATAGATATCCCGTCCCACTTCCACTTTGGGACCTCCAAGGGATGTACCAAGCCTGCTGGTACTTGGTGCTCTGCCTTCACCTGCTGGCAGGTGAGGCATCGTGAAACGAACTCTTCCAGAGCCTTCTTCATACCCGGCCACCAGTGCTGTCATCTGAGATCCTAGTATATCTTCATCACTCCTGGATGTACCGCTAAAGGGGAAGTGTGAAACTCTCTCAGTAACTCCTCCTGTAATGCAACTGGTACCATGGTACGTCCTCTGAAAAGGATGACGTGCTCTCCTCCTATAGAGAATCCATCAGGTGCCTGTCCTGAGGATATCTATGCACGTCGCATCTCACAGTAAACGTCCCCACGCTGTGCCTCTCTGACCCACTGAAGTAGTGGAGGAGTGACTTTGAGCGACTGTAGAAAGGCTGCCCCATCTCTTTCCATGAAGGATATCTGCAAAGTGTCTAATTACTCTGTCGCCTATCCAAGTATCTGAATGCCCGTTATCCTACTGAGAGCAACAACTACTACGTTCCCCTTCCCAGAAGTATAGATTATCTCAAAGTCATAGTCATGGAGTAACTCAATCCATCACCATTGTCTCAGGTTCAAGTCCTTATATGAGAAGATGTAACTGAGACTCTGGTGGTCAGAGTAGACTGTAAAGCGCTCACCCATCAGATAGTGCCGCCACATCTTCAGGGCGAAGACCACTGCTGTTAACTCCAGGTCATGGGTAGCATAGTTCTGCCCGTGTTGCCTCAACTGTCGTGATCCATAGGCGATCACTGCCAGCTCCTGTATCAGGACACACTCGAGTCCGGTCCCTGATGCGTCGCAGTAAACTACGTACCCTACACCCTCCTCTGGTAGCCTCAAGATGGGTGCACTGGTCAATCTCTGCCTCAACTCCTAGAAGCTCTGTTGACATCTATCTGACCATACGAAGGGTTTCCCCTTCTTCTTCAAAGCCAAAAATGGTGCTGCAACTCTGGAGAAGTATAGCACAAATCTCTGATAGTACCCAGCCAGACCTAGGAAACTCCACACCTCCATCACACTCCTGGGTGGCTCCCAAGCTAGAACTGCCTCGATCTTCGTAGGATCCACCACAACTCCCACCTCAGAGATGACGTGTCCCAAGAAGAAGACTTCTAAAATCCAGAACTAACACTTTGAAATCTTACTATAAAGCTGGTGCTCTCGGAGTGTATCTAGTACAACACTCAAATGGTAGGTGTGCTCCTCCTCAGTGGTCAAGTAAATCAATATTTCATCGATGAAGACTACGACAAATCGATCGAGGTAAGGCTAGAAGATCCTATTCATGAGACTCATGAACACTGCTAGAGCATTGGTTACGCTGAAAGGCATAACCAAGAACTCATAGTGGCCATACCGACACCTGAAGGCTGTCTTCTGCACATCCTCATCTTGAACTCTCAGATGATGATAACCCGACCTGAGGTCTATCTTCGAGAACCAGCGTGCTCCCTTGAGCAGATCAAAGAGGTCATCTATCCTTGGAAGTGGATACTTGTTCTTCACGGTCACCTGGTTCAGGCGACGGTAGTCGACACACAGTCGCAAGCTCCCATCCGCCTTCTTGGCAAACAAAATCAGGGAAGACCAGGGTGAAACACTGGGTCAAATGAATCCCTTGCCCTACAAGTCCTCCAGCTGTACCTATATCTCTCAAATCTCAGCGGGAGCCATCTGATATACTGGAGTAGATATCGATGCAATCCTGGGGTATAGGTAAATATAAAAGTCTACCTCTCTGTGAGGAGGTAGTCTTGGAACATCGTCAGGAAAAACATCCAGATACTGATCCACCACTACAGGAAAACTCGAACTCTGCACATCAACTGCTCCTAGGATGAGACTAGCCAACTGATGAATAATCGGCTGTCCTCTCCTCTGTGCGAGTCCATACTGCACTGCAAAGGCTCCCTTCTCGCCGGTGAAGGTGAACCTGCTGCCATCGATGTGAACACATTTCACCTTGTGCCTAATACAATCGATCTGAGCATGGACCGTAGATAACCAATCCATGCCCAAGATGACGTCATAAGGCCTCGACGCTACTACAAGAAGATCCCAACTGAAGCTCTCACCTCCTAGAGTAATCTCACACTAATGTAACCAGTGTGTAATCATTGAGTCTGCTCCCGTAAGAGTCTCTAGCCGTAAGGATCGAGCCAACAGGTCCGTCAGAATCTCCGAGATCCGAACAAGGGCAGCGGCAATGAAAGAATGAATCGCTCGTGTGTCTATAAGAACTGCAGCAAGGGTGGAGTAGAAACATATAGTACCTCAAATCATCTCAGGTGCACCGTGGTCATAGACCTCCACTGCCTGAAGCTGAGCCTGTCTCTGTCCGCCAGCTCCCTGTGGTTGGGGTGGACCTCCTGGTGGTGGTGGTGGTAGAGCCTCAAAGCATAGCACACCACCCGCTGCTCGGCCAGCTCCCCTGCCTCGTCCGCCAACTCCCTGCGGACCACCACGGTCGAACCTCTACCTCTGCCTGGGTGGTCCCTCAACCATCTGCTTCTCCTCTGCATAGCGGGTCGGGCAGTCATGAGTCATGTGGCCCTGCCCGCCGCATGCATTGCACTGTCTGCTTCTGGAATGACTGGCTCTGCTACGTGTGCCCCAAACCTCCGAACCAGTATCATGAGGTCGGCCACCTGATGGTCTGGTCTGCTTGGACCTCTATGACATCTGTCTACTACCGGCTGTAGAAGACTCTGCTACGTGCTGCCTTGTGGTAGGTCTCGCTGCTGGTGAAGGCTCAGCTAGAAAGCTCTCCACAAGAAGGGATCGCTCCAGTACTCCTGCCTACGTCAGAATGTTGAGGGAGATCATAGATGCCCGGATCTCATGCCTCAGTCCCTGCTTAAATGTCCGGGCTAGGAAGAATGGGTCCCGTACCATGTCACTGGAATAACGCGAGAGGTCAGTAAATCCCACCGAGTACTGGGCTACTGTCATTCTGCCCTAACACAGCTGTAGTAACTCCTGGATACACACTGCACGGAGGGTGGCTGGGACGAACTCCGAGTGGAAAAGGCTCTTGAAATATGTCCAAAGAAGTGATACCTCATCGTGCACCTAGAGGATCAGGCTCCACCATCTACCTACTACCGCGTGCAGGAGACTCGCCGCAAGGATCACCATAAGATCTGATGGTGTCCCAACTAATCTGAAAACTTGAACAACATCCTCCAGCCAATCCTCGGCTGCCTGAGGGTCTGTCTCCCCGCGGAACCTGGGTAGTCTCTGATGCTGAAACTCATGCAGTGCACTCAGGCAACGTGCACTCTCAGCTGCTGGGGATGGTGGAATCAGTGGCTTGGCAGGTAGAGGTCCCACCGGTGCCTCCGCTGTAATGGGGCCCTGCACCGAGGCCTCGTCGCTCGGTGGGCTGCCATCACGCACAAAGCTCAAAACCCTAGTTGGCTACCATCGTGGGGCCATCCTGAAAAGAAACAGGTGCACCACGGTCAATACAATATACCTGGTGAGCTGACACAAAGTAATCACAAAGAAAACTTTTGAAACACACATGCAATCAATGTTTTTGTGCATTGAGTTGGAAATCAGAAGTCAGGGTCCTAGTGTATGGATACGTCAGCCGCCGCACCAACACTGGACTCCCTGGACTGATAGCCACACTCAATACCCTTAACACTATTGCTTCACATAGAAGAAATTATCAGAGTCCTAAGTTCTACAGTAGAACCGACTCCTCTGATACCAATTTGTCACAACCCGTCCTCAGGGCCCGTGCCGTGACTACCCCAAGCCCGCCTTCCATAGGCCAGGGGCTGGCGACTAGCACCAAAGGCGTAAATCCCGATAAAAGGGAAGACATTGCCTTTATATAAGAAAACAAACACCAAAGAGTATGAAAGATGAAGTAAACACTAAGTAAACCGAGTACAAAAGTAAGTGCTGAAAAGTAAATGGGCCAGAATACCAACCCAACTGAAAGTATAGTACAACTGAAAAGAAAGAACAACAACAATAAAGTAAATCAGCAACCACCAAGTCATCCTCTGGAATTCCCACCTAAAGGGTGGGTACAGATAGTCTCATCGGATCCTCGGGTCCGTCCGTCCGCTCCATGTATGTCCCGCCTGATAGTCCACCTCTGGGTACCGTTCCGCTCCACAAGCCTCAACCACGATCAACGCTATCTGTCATCTGCAACCAACACAACGTAGTACGGTCATAGCCCATGCAGGGGTGAGTATACGATACTTAGTAGGGACCCTGAGACTCCCGAAGGTCTCCTAGAATCCACGAAGGATAAACCAAAAAGGAAAAATACAATCACGAAGTATCAACCAAATCTACTTAGGTATATGCCCATACATATACCTAAGTCATAAATTCTAGTTCTGCTCTAACTCACGAGCCCAAGTTCAACCCAGTCCACACAGGAAAGTAATCCCAATCCACAAAGGAAAGAACAACCCAATCCACACCGAAAAGTAAGTAAATCACATCGAAGATAATGATTGAAAGTCAAGACTCAACTCACACAAGTATACTACTCACGAAGAGGGGTGGAGATGATAGATGTAGCCTCTGAATCATCTCCCCTGCCGAACCCACGTAGGATCCAAGTACATAAGTCATCGCTGCCGGACCCACGTAGGATCCAAGTACAGTAACCATCACTGCCAAAACCACGTAGGATCCAAGTACAGTCGTCATCACTGCCGAACCCATGGAGGATCCAAGTACAATCGTCCTCACTGCCGAACCCACATAGGATCCAAGTACAGTCGTCATCGTCATCGCAGTCGTAGCCAGCTCTAGGGTTCCCACACACAGCACACTCGATTCTGGGAGGGTCCGTTCCACAAGCCAAGGGGGTCGATAAATCAACCATCACTAAGTCCAGATTTGATGTATCCCAAAGTTCCATCTCATCAATAGGAACTCAACGCAACCGACGACATGTCAATCGGACGCCCAGTATGAGAGATATTGGCTTTTCCGTCCCAGGGGCCCGGTTGGTTTTTAAGTTAAAACCAACCTAACCGTACTCCAGCTGTGTCCAAACCTTGATCAGAGTAAGAAGAAAGAACCGTCTCTCTAAGAGGAATTCAACATGATTGATGGTACGTCATTCGGACGTCCGGTCGTTAAGTTATAGGTATTTCCGCTCCAAGGGCCCGGTTGGTTTCAGATTCGATCCAACCCAGTCATACCCGAACTTTACCAAAAGCTTGAGTGTAATATACCAAAATGACCGTCTCAATCCAAGGATCCCAACACAACTGACAGTGCATCGATCAGAGGTCCGTAGCCCAAGATATGAGAGTTTGAACGAATCTGTCCGAAAATAGGGGGTTCGGGCCCGGTCCGACCCGACTCGATACCCCCTGGGTTGGCCCAAACCGGGTCGACCCAAACCGGGTTTGGGTCTGGCCCATTTGGGTGCGGCCCGGCCCACCTGGGCACGGCCCGGCTCAGAGGCCGGCCGCGGCTCAGCTCGCGGCCGAGCGGGGTGCAAAGGGGGGGGCACCCCCCTGTTTCCATAACGGCGGACCCTACGGGGTCCGCCCTTTTCACTAGCCGAGGGTTTCAACCCCCGGTTATCCAGAAAAACGACCGGCCATTAAGACCGGCCGGTTGGGCTACCGCGGGACCCTTTGGGGTCCCGCCTCCCGGAGCTCCGACGACCGGTTGTCCGGCCGCCCCTGCTGGACCACCACGGCCTAAGGCCACGACTCTTCTTCGGCCGGCGCAGCGCGACGGTGCGGCGCCCATCCATCGCGGCCCGCTCCAGCCGTGGTCTCTCTCGGTTTTTCCAGTGCGACGCCACAACGTCGCGCACCACCACCGCAGCCCGCTCTGGCCGCGGTTCTCCTCGTTCCCATGCGGTGCAACGGTACCATGCTGTCTTCACCACAACTCGCCAACAATGTTCCACAAGAAAACGGGGAGGAGAAATTGGCCGTGTTTGTGCGGTCCGATCTCCTCCCGTTATGTCGGTAACAATCAGCCAAATTTAACCAACGAAGAACGATGAATTAAACATGGATGAAGATAACCCCTACCTCAGTGAAACGATGATAAAAGATGGTGTTGCAGTTGATGGCGTCACGTGGTGAGGTTTCGTAGATGTCGACGAAGAGCGTCTAAGGAGGAAGCAACGTCTCCTCTTTTTATCACGGTGTGAACGAAGCATGACGTCGTTGGCGAATTCCCGCGTCGTTGCTTCCTTCCTTGCTGTAGAGGAGGGAAAAGAGGAAGAATCCGGGGTTGTCGTGTTGATGTTCTTTGTCAGAGGGTATCGTTCTTCACGGGAGGATGAGTTCTTCAAAGGGTTAGAGCTCTTCTCCCCAAAGTCTAAACATAACAATCCCAACCCCCAAATAAAATTAGACTTACTCTTATTTTATTATAACATTCCATGCATTCAAAACTTAAAATTCAAACTCTTAGTTAAATTAATTGAATAGGTTCAATAAATTAATTTAATGTGAATTGGCATGAAATAAAGAGGGAGAGAGGGTGAGTTACTTAATTAAAGGGATACAAAAATTAAATGGGGAGTTTCCAACTTTTAGAGGGGGTTTAGAGGAGTTAAAGAAATGTGAAGGGGTGGGGCTCGTGTGGGCCCCACCTCACAAATATCCTAACATGGGTAGTTAGGGGATTGTGGGTCCCACCCCAACTACCCCATGAAGGATATAAATATTAGATAAAGAAAATAAAATTATACCACAATTTTATTTACTTCACATTTAATCCCCAATTTTTAACAACTCCTCCCGAGAAAATGCACCTTCGGGAAAGGTCATCTTAAGAAAATACCGCCGCTGCGGTTTAATCGGTGCCCTCAGATTTCGATTCCGAGAACCGGTTCAAAAGATAGAAAAACCCGCTCATTCGTTCACTGAACGTACCCGAGCTAATCTTTGTAAATTGATTCCGGGAACACCGGGCCTCAGAATCAAGTGTCATTAGAAATTGCATACTCGTAAAATCCCAAAGAATTTAAGAAAAAAAAATCCCTTGAAATTTACAGGTCTTTACAAACAACTTCATGTTAACTTCCATCACTTCTACAGTCAACCAGACACTGATCACAGAGTGCAATCTGAGGGATTCTGGTGTTGTGAGCCAGGGTGGCTCGACAGTAGGAGTCAGTATTCCTCCTACTGACAAAAGGAAGCACTACAAGGAGCCTTCATGTAGAGATCTGAGGAGGCGAGAGACATATTCTAGTAGCCAGGTGGTGTGCTATCAGTGTGGAAGGGTCGAGCATATGAGGCCACATTTCCCAAGAGACCCAATGGAGTTCCAATATTGCGGAAATATGTGCCATATTCAGAACTTCTGTCAGTTTTTCTCACTAGCAGCTGGTGACAGGGGTTCTTCTATGAATCCTCATTCAGGAACAGTACCGCTAGTTTATACTCAGTCTGTGAACATGAGTTCTTCTAGACATTCAGGTAGAGGTGGAGGTTGCGGCCGTCTATTCATTTACCAAGCTTTCAGTGACAGTAGGGTGGATCTGCTCAGAGTGTTCAGGCATGGTCATAGTGTCGCGGTGCAGGTCAGACTTTTGCAGTGGATCAGACCCAGTATGAGTAGGATTCCGGACCCTCTACAGTTCGAGGTATGATCCTAGTTGCCTCAGTTTTAGCTTCTTCTCTTTTCAATATAGGGCCTTCACATAACTTTATATCTATTTTTTGTTGTGTAGAGACTTGGGCTCTGTATCTTTTCCTCTGCTGATATATTAAAACTAGATACTCCGTTGAGGACTAGAACGATTAGTGTACGTTAGTGCAAGGAGTGCCCTCTTGAGGTTCGTGGGTGTCACTTCTTATGGGACCTCTAGGTATTAGATATGATAAGATATGATGTCATTCTTGGAATGGGCTGGCTAGTTCCCTTCCATGCTGTTGTCGAGTGTTATCGTCGTAGGGTGAGTTTCACATCACTAGAGGGTGGATCGTTTCTTCATAAGGGTGAACAGGATGTCCAGGCAAGCAGAGAAGGACCCAAGCATCATGGGTTAGGAGGAGTTACAGCCCAGATTGGTTGTCTATATACGGATGACCAGGGGACTTCACAGATGGACTTTTCTCCAGTGGTGGATCATTTCAGGGATGTCTATACAGAGTACTTTTCATGTTTGCCACCAGACCAAGAGGTTGAATTTTCTATTGAGATTATGCCAGGAGCGGCACCAGTGTCTATTCCTCCTTCTAGGATGGATACACTAGAGTTATAGGATCTCAAGAAGCAGTTACAGGAGTTATAGGCAAAGGGTTTCATCTAACCCAATACTTCTCCTTAGGGTTCGCCTATTCTGTTTGTGAAGAAGGCAGACAGTACCCTTAGACATTGTGTGGATTATCAAAAGTTGAACCAGTTGACGGTCAAGAACTGATATCCCTTACCGAGGATTGATGATCTCTTTGATCAGCTTCTAGGAGCCTAGTTGTTCTCGAAGATTTACTTGAGGTCCAGTTACCATCAATTGTGTATTAGACCATCAGATATACCTCTAACTTCCTTTCAAAGAAGGTATGATCTATACGAGTACTTGGTTATGCCATTCGATCTCACGAACGCGCCTGCGGTTTTCATGGTGCTGATGAACTGAGTGTTCCATCCATACTTGGATTCTTTTGTGGTGTTCTTCATGGATGATATCTTGGTTTACTCTCACAATTGACATGACCATTACACACATCTTGATATCATTTTGAGTACACTGAGAGAGCATCCGTTATATGCTATGCTCTCAAAATGCCACTTTTGGATGGACCAAATTCACTTTTTGGGTCATGTTATATCAGAGATAGAAGTATTAATAGACCTAGATAAAGTGATAATAGTATTTTTATGGGAGTATCCGAAGAATTTATTTGAGGAAAAATGTTTTCTAGGGCTGACTGGACACTACAGACGTTTGAGAAAGGAATTTTCATGCCGAGCAGCAACACCGACAGGTCTGGCTAAGAAGGGTGTGAAGTACTTATGGTCAGATTCATGTGAGTCAACATTTATGGAGCTGAAAGGGAGGTTTACTTTAGTGCTGATACTAGTTTTTCCAGAGATGAGAAAGAGCTATACTGTGTACTGTGATGCATCAAGTATCGGGCTGGGAGTTGTACTTATTCAGGGAGAAGGGGTCGTTGCATACAGGTCTTGGTAGTTGAGGCCACATGAGAGGAATTACCAGACACACGATCTCAAGTTGTCTGTAGTTATTCAGGCTTTACACTATTAGAGACATTATCTTTTGGGAGAGCATTTTATGTTCTTAACTGACCACAAAAGTCTCAAGTACATATTCACTCAGCATGATCTGAATCTGAGACAGTGAAGGTGGGTTGAGTACCTTCTGTCCTTTGACTTTGAACTTTCCTACACACCTGGGAAAGGCAACGTTGTGGCTGATGCATTGAGAAGGAGAAATCAGATAAATGAAGTTCATGAGGCCAAAAGTGAGTGGAAACTTATGGCTCTGTTCTCTGAGATGCATTTGGAGGTGCACGATAGACAAGGACATATGTTTTTGTCTTCTGTAGTTGTTACTTCTACTCTTCTCGATCAAGTGTGAATGAGGAAGCTATCAGATTCTAAAGGCCTAGTCCTACGGGAGAGTGTGTCATGAGAGGACCCTATTCCTAGATGAACCATAATATAGTATAAGATCTTGTGTTTTCATGGGCGTATATGGGTATCAGCATACATACACGAGAAACTGATTCAGGACTTTCACTCCTCAGTTTGGGCAGTTCATCCTGGTGTCACCAAGATGTATCATGATCTACACCGTCAGTATTGGTGGCCAAGTATGAAGAGAGATGTTTCAGGTTTCATCATGAGGTGTTCCACCTGTTAGTAGATGAAGACGGAGCATCAGCGACCAGCAAGGCTTTTGCAGCAGTTACCCATTACCGAGTGTAAGTGGAATGATGTGGCGATGGATTTTGTGACAGGTTTGTCGAGGTATCCTTGAGGAAATAATCCATTTTGGGTTTTCATTGACAGACTCACAAAGGTTGCTCACTTCTTTCCGATCAAGGAGACCTTCAGTGTTGATGAGCTGGGAAGAATGTACATCCAAGAGAATGTACGTTTACATGGCGTTCCACACTCCATTGTTTCAGACAGGGATGCACATTTAACTTCTCGGGTCTAGCAGGGACTTTAGAAGGCTTTGGGTACACATGTACTTTTGAGTATAGCATACCACCCCCAGATAGATGGCTACTCCTAGCATACGATTCAGGTGCCTGCAGACACGCTTCGAGCATGCATCCTATATTTTGGATGCTCTTGGGAGAAGCATTTACCTCTTGTGGAGTTTTCATACAATAATAGTTTTCAAGAAACTATTCATATGGAACCTTATGAGGATTTTTATGGTCGGCCATGCCGATCACCCTTATGTTGGATAGAGGCAGGAGAGGCAGCTATTCTGGGACCTCGTCTTGTCTAGGAGACCACAGAGTAGATATAGTTGATTCGGAAGAGGATGGATACTGCATAGTCTCTACAGAATCCTTATGCTGATCATCAGTGACGACCTCTGGAGTTCTACGTCGAAGATCAGGTTTTCCTACATGTCACACTAAGGTTGGGACATAGAAGGATTAGGATATAGGGTAAGATTTCACCGAGGTATGTCGGGCCATTTGAGATGTTGGAGAGAGTTGGGCCAGTTGCGTATTGGTTGTAGTTTCCTCAGAAGTACCGGGATATGCACGATGTTTTCCACGTTTCTCAGCTTTAACATTACATCTCAGACTCGTATCATGTTTTCCAACCTGAGAGAGGTTGAGTTAAAGGTGGATGCCTCGTTCGAGGAGCATCCTATCTAGATTTTTGATCACAGTGCAAAGGTTCTCTATGGTCGGTATATTCCACTGGTACGGGTGCTATGACAGCACGAGTGAGTATAAGACAAGAATTGGGAGAGGGAGGCCGATGTCCGATCACAGTGGCCAGAGATGTTTGAGGTTTCTTATTCTACGCCACTTTTCTAGGGAAATTTAGGGGAGAATTTATTTAAGGGGAGAAGTTTGTAAGAACCCGAATCTTCTTTTTTGGTATGTTTTACTTTTTATGGTGTTTTTAAGGAAAAGAGGACTTTTTGGAAATTCCTTAAGTACATGCCGTGTACTTGATTACCGTTGGTAGCCATGTGTTGGCTGTGTAATGGCTATGTGTGGTGACCTGGAGACCACCTAATACGAGGGCCGATAAGGGCAAGTACATGCCGTGTACTTATAAATTACATGTCGTGTACTTTCTTTTTTTCATTAAATATACCGAGGTCACATATAATCAACAGAAATCCCTCCTTATTCATCTATCTCATCCAAGAGCACCTTATGACCTTGAATCATTGCTAAACCCCTAACCGAGCATCCTTCATTCGAATTGAACATTATCGGTTGCGCTGGAATCGCATCGGTGAGTTGTCTCTTCTCCTATAACACCATATCTTGATTTCTCCCCTCTCATGAGATATCATTGGTTGAAAATTTTAGATTTTTTTTATATATATGTCTTTCTAAGGCGATTCAAGGCCTGATATTCAAGTACATCAATCTCAAAATGCTGAGGTAGGTGGTTTTTACCTTTCCTTAAAAATTTGTTGAGTTATATGTGCAAATTTGTCCAATACCCTTGAATGGGGTATTGCATGTTTACTATTTTATCCCTATTAATTACCTGCTATGCTTGTATGCCTGAGTAGAGGTTAATAGAATGTGAATAGGGATAATTTCTATGATTTAGAAGAGTTTTACCATGCATGTTTGTTTATGACCGTTTGGTCCTATTTATCCCCTTAGGCTGCTTTGTTTGTTTTCCCATTCCTAGTATTGTAGGATGGAGTGTTTTGTATTCTGAAATGTTGTTATGTTGTAGACTATTTAGCCAAGTAGTTTTTGAGGTTTACATTGGCCGATATGCATTTCCTTTCTCGAATTACTTGCACAAGGATGTGGGAACTTGGTTTAGTAGACTATAGGGAGAATAGATGTAAGGGATTCTCCAGAGGGTCTTTGTTTTACTGTTACGATGTGAGACCATAGGGGGAATTGACAGAAGTTCTTCCTCATAGTTTCTATATTTCCTCGATGCGGGACACGGGGATAATATGACGTAAGTGCTTCCCCATAGAGCCTTTTAGTTACCAATACGAGAACAAAGTGGGAATTAACGGTGTGTGCTTCCTCAGAGAGTCTATGCTTAAGCTGAACCAGTGGAGTTATACTATGTGTACTTCCCAGAGGGTTTATTATACTTTTTTGGTTGAACCAGAGGGGTTAGGATGTGAGTACTACCATAGGGTTACCTACTTTGATTAGATGATTCCTTGATATGTGTAATTTCAATGCTTTGAACTGTGGAATTGTTTTCTGCTGAGTACTTTCTTTTTTACTGCTTGTTTTGCTTATTGACTGCCATATATATTCACTAACTATTAGTCACATATATTTTGGTGGTTTCCTACAAGGGTTAGTCTCACACCTTGTTTGGGTCATGATTTCGGGCCCAAATAGATTATATTGCTACTAGTATATATAAGGGAAAGCACCCTTCTACTTCAGGTACTTGACTGTTGTGGAGCTGGAGAGCATGGGACCAAGTTGAGGCTTACGATGCTGAGGAGTTTATCTGTTTTTCTTTTGTACGTTGGTTTATCATTGTATTCCAGCATTTTGACTTGTTTGGATACTTTCCTAGACATATGTATCATGCATCATTTTATATACATGTGCTCTAGTTGTTTAGTATTTCAGTCTTCCGATGTTTACTATTGTATGTATATTTACTACTTGTGCTAGTGCTATTTGTTTTACTTCCGCTGTGTCAATCTTCCAATGAGGGCATAGTTTCCCCACTATCATGCCCAAGGACCTCACTTCTAATTGGCGGCCTCTAGAGTTTGGGTAAATGCTCTTGAGGCCATGTGACCAAGCAGGTATGGGGCACCTTTGGGTGGCTTCTAGAATCGGGACGTTACATATATTTTGTGACATTTTTTCTCTTTGAAGTGACATCAAATTCCAAAAACCATAAGGCAATTCTAATCATTGAGAATAGTAATTTAAAAACATGTAAGAATAAAATCAAAATATATTTTTTATCTTTGGAAATGTAAATTGACATGGATAACTTTTATGGGATTTTATCAAGATTCATGAGTAGAGAATTATTAGAAAAATATTGAAGAAAGATTGATACCAATGAAAAAAGAGACAATGTAATGGTAGGTGCATTATCCAATGAAATATAGATGAATATGAATCCATTTAAATACTCACATTACATGTGGAATTAACTAATCAGCATTTATGATGGTGATTCCATTGTATGTGAAGATAAATTTCTATTTCTATGGATCAAGTATAAGGATTTAAAAATGAATCAAAATGAGTTCTTTGATGAATTCACTAATCAGATGAGTATTTTTGTTGATGGAATGAGAAAACTCAATGAATTACTTGATTATTTAAAATTCATAAAGTTTATGAAAAGAATATTACCATCATGTTTCAATGAGAAGTTCATGGTTCGTGAAGACAAGGACCCCAAATGGGTGGTTAGGGATATTATTTACAACACCATCATCTCATATAAGATGAGAAAAAACAATAATGTTTCATTGATAAAGGATAATTAATTGGACGTGTAATTCAAGGAAATTAAGAATCTAACCATATCAGATTATCTCAAATATAGTTATTTTGAAGAGGCAATGTCTATCTTTTCCTCATACATTAAAAGGAAAAAAGAAATATTAAAGGGCAATATTTCACTTGCCTATTTTCATTGTGGAAAAGTGGGGCCTTGTGCTTCTATGTTTAAAAATAAATTTGGAGATGAAAATAAAGATAAATAACCCATAAAGAAACTATTTATGGGTGTTTTATAAAAGATCTATTCATATCATAAATTATCTAAAAAAGAGAAATTTATGTAATAACAAAACTATATATCAGAGGGTAATAAAGTGTAGTAAATTGAGGATTGTTTTGACCTGAATGAAGAGGTCCTCATGGATTAAATAGATAATAAATTGGTGGAAAATTATGATGAAATCACTAACGTTATGAAATGATTATACATCAAGGATGGTCTAGACTCTACACATGAATAGATTATTATTTTGTGGGATAAGTGATGAAATTCAATGTAGTGGTATATGATTCCAAATTATATATGTTTAGAGAAAGAAGAATAAAAATATAATTTAAAGGGTGATATTGAAACATTCATGAATTAAAATACTATAAACTATTAGATAGAAATTGATTTCAATATAAAAACCCAAGATCAATCCTATATAATTGATTTAATGACTGATTTGGTTAAATATCATGTAAAAATAATTGAAATGATCAAAGTCATATTAATAAATATTTGATGAAATATTGATGATCATGAAATAAATATATCACCCAACATGACATCATGGAGTTTTATTGTGTGGGATACTAAAGAAGATAAGGAGGAACACATGGAGATAATGGGAAAATTATACCCTTATACACATGTACATTGTTTCAAAGGTAAAGAAAATATATTTAGGGTATTGATTATAAGGAATTAATAGTGGTGGCTAATGTGAAATCAAAATATCCCACATCCCAGAAGAAATTTTATATGGGTGATTCTCAATGAGATCAAAGAAATATAAGCGGATTATAAAAGACAAAAAATAGTATACCATGAATATGGTTTTATTAATATAGTAATATGGGAAAAAATATGTGTTTTTTATTGATAAAATACATTTAAAGGTTCTATAGTAACAAAAATAGATTATTATTATAATTTCCTAAAATTGGTATATTTTAAAAGGCTATTGTTTTTTTGTATGAAGGGTATGGACACAAAGACATAGATTTCTCATAAATTTAGTAAATAAATGTGCTAAAATAGATCTAGAAGAAGTGATCATAGTAGCTGAAAACATCATTACTCTGCCAAGGAATTCCTAATGAATTCACATACCTAAAATATGAGTATGATTCAACAGATAATGAGGTGGAAATTTATTGAACACCAAATTAAGGAAAAAATATAACACGGATCAAGAAAGTAATTTCTATGAAGGTTAATGTTGTAGAAATTTCATTGAGAGAAACATATCCAGTTAGAGTATGGATTCAACATAGTGGATATACATCCTAGATGATGGAAAATAAATACCATTTCATGATCATAATTTATGCACTAATGACATTTTTCTCCTTTTTAATAGTGAAGGTTTGAAAATTAATATCTTTATAAAATACAAATTCATATATGAATAACTAAGGTGCATGGATTACATGGTTTTTTAAGACTTTAGTCACAATATTCTATGTATGAGACAACTATGTGACTCATGTCATGCGGTGAATTTCAGAAAGAAGGCTTAAATCCTGGAAGGAAGAGATGGAAAAATACTGATTCAAGGTAATCACATAAAACATAATGTTTAACTCATTAGTGGGGAATATGACAGGCAATTTCTATGCAAGTAATAATAGAAAAGGATATGGAAAAAAAATCTTGGAAACTTAATCCAAAGTCCCATATAAGATATGGTGGAGAATGAAAGAGCTAATATTATCCTAAAACTTCCTCATGATGACACTCATACTAATATTATTTTTAAAAATGTAAAATCATTTGAAAGACATACAAGACTCAGGAAAAAATGTCAATGATATTGCTTGAGTTAGTGAAGGTGGATGTGTGGGGGATAATTTCACCCAAGTCGATGGATGAATAATGTTATTACACTCTATTTATTGATTATTATTGTATGATGACATGGTTTATGAATATATTATTAAAATATAGTGTTTAAGAGTATTAAATATTACTTTATATTAGTAGAGAAGATACTATGGAAACAATATTGAAGTTATAGATTGAAAATGGTATTTAATTAACTAAAAATAGGTGGAGGAATATCCCAAGAAATAAATGATAATAAACCAAGATTCATAAAAAAATTAAAAGGAAATAGCCCTTAATTTAGTTTATATCTACAAAAGGGGATTGTTAAGTCCTTATGATGAGAACACAACATACGAAATATGGTATGGAAAGAATCCCACATTGGAATACTTTTTGAGTTTCGGGGGGTAAATTGTTTATTCTAAACAAGGAGAAGAATGTAAGGATTGAAACTCATAGGGATGATGTAATTTTACTTGGACATTCATCTAAAATCATGGAATACAAATTCTAAAAAAATTATTGAATGGTCCTTAAAATTCAAGATCCATTATTGTGAAAATGAGAAGAAATCTCACAAAAATGAGGAGTTGTCATATAAAAACAGTGATCCAAATTTAGTAGAATTCAATACTGAATATATGTTTAAGTGATAAGCCTAGGGGGAGAACATGGGGATTGAGTATACTCATAGGAAGAAAAAAATGATGATGTATTTAATGTAGGATCAATATCTATATGAAAGGAATGAAGTAGGGATGAAGTCAATGAAGAAAATATCATTGGTGATTGGATAAATCCTGTAAAAACTAGAAGGATAAAGACTCTACAACAGACATCTATATTTTCTCAAGTAGATAGTAATTTTTTTAAATATTATTCCAAATATGAAAATCATCACACCCCAATATTTTTAATGAACACTATGTTCAATTATGTACATTGTATAAAACAAAAAGCTTAAACAAATCAGGAAATATTATTATTTAAATATGATCATTATAAACTTGTAATAAATTATAATTTATCTAAAATATTAAATAATTTATGAAATATATATATATATATATCATAATAAATATAAATTTATGGATAAATATTTTTTAAATAATCACTAAATAATTAGTAAATTCTTTTTATTCTTCAAAGAAAAACTTTCTTAAAAAATATCTTTTATTTCTTTTTTTGATAAAATATTAAAAATAGTTTATAGAGAATTTATAAATTATATTTGATTAAAATGATATCATTTTTTAATTCCTCATGTAAAAATAATCTAAGGATGTATTTTTTATAATTTTCATAAATGTATGATTTTTCAATGAATAGTAAAAAGTATAGATTTTTATTGGAAACTATATCATCATTTCAATCAGGTATAGAGTTACATTTTTGTTATAAAATTTTTTCAATGTAAAATTAGTTCCCCTATGTTTTAAATAATTAAATTACATTCACCAGATTCAATTTTATGAATGAATTTGAAAAAAACATTTTTATACGTAAAAGATATTTTTTTGAAAAACTATTTTTATGCGTGTAATGAATTTTTTTCTTAATAAATTAAACTATTCACTATTGGTGAATGGTTATAAGGATATATATATATATATTATATTATTAATAATGTTTCTAATATTTATTTAATATTTTTTTAGGCATGAGATAAAAAACTCAGTGTTATGTTTAAAAATGTATTTGTCTAAAAAGAAGTTTTCATGGAATGTTTCATACTTATTTTAAAATTAATTTCATCAACATATAGAAATTGAATTTGATAAACTTGATTCCATATTTTTTTATCTATCTATTAATTTTTTTTTAAATATTTCCCTTTTATTTTTGGTGAATATCAATCTTAATCGTGGTAAAAATTATCAAAACTGTAAAGGGTAAATCTGGTTAATCTAGGTTAAAACTAAGTGATAAGGATCTATTTTTCATAATAATAATTATTGAATGAATGATATTCTACTATTATCATATTTTCTTTGAACATTATTTTTTAATGGACACATTTCAAAGAATATTATATATATAATATTTAGGCAATGAAAGTTATAAAATGTCAATCTCTAAGTTTTGAATATCTCTTATATATACACATTGGGAAAAAATAAATCTATGAATGAAGATAATTGGTTGTTTTGAATTTAATTAATTTTTATTTTAGAAATAAAATTATTTATAATTTTCATAAATTATAAAATTACCTTAAATTCTTATATATTGTTATCGCAGTCTATATTCAATGATTAGAAAAATAAAATAAATGATTTTATGAATTCTAAATTAATATAATTTTATTGGTTATAGCGTTCCATGATTCTTTTAGATGAATATGAAATATTAGTTTTGTGTTAAATGATTATTTTATATTGAAAAAAAATTATTTATGTATTTTAAATCTAATCAAATGAATAGTGTCATAATTGACCTTAATGATATTTTTTCAAAATAATATTTCATAAAATTATTTATTTTTTTAAAAAAATATGTAAATATCAAAAAAAGGATAATATATTGTCTAATATATAATCCCTTGGCCCTTTATTTTTCAATTTTCACCTTACATGTAAAATTATTGTTCTTTTTATGTGAAAAATATGATACAATGATTAATGTTAAAATGAGTTAATTAATGGGTTAAACAAAATGATAAGGTTTAAAACACCACTAAAACATGTAATTTTTTTTATTTAAACACCATAATATATTAAATTATAATCCCTAGAATTTTGGAGGATTTTGGGATAGATAATGATTTTTTTATATTTTAATCTTTTAAAAAATTCCAAAAGTTCCCCCTAACCTCAATTATAAAAGGGAACATCCTACCTTCACTTATTCAGAATTTTTTCCCTTATAACTAGACCATAACCTCAAATAATACCTTATAAACTTATGTATACACATTAAATATTTTATAATCTTCCCAAAAGACCAACCCCAGGGTTTTTAAAGGGAGATTTAAAGGACTTGTTTCAAAAAAGAGTCAATCGCCTTAACAGATCACTTTCTTTTTAATTATTTTTTATCTCCCATAAATATTTAAGATTTTTAATAAAATAATAAATTAATTATCTCAATATAATTAAATTTTATTAAAATTATGAAATCACATTTATTCATCACATATCCATGAAATGGAAAGTTAATGTTTCGCTCTTGCGTTCATACGACTTACCGTCTCCACGTAGCGATACAATTCATTTCTCGTTGCCATATTTTATGGATTGGTATTTTTATGGGTTTAATGTTTATATTCTATAATTAATAAATATTTAAAAATTATTATTTTTAATATCATATATACCTTTTTACCTTCCAAACTGTTGAAAAATAATAACATCGCTTGTGAGTACGTGTGGACTGCCACCTTCACGAAGTAATGTGATTCATTTTACATTACTGGTTTACTTGGTAGGTAATAAGTATGAATTTATTGAATATATAATAAATATATTATTTAATAATTATTATCTACAGATTATTTATTATTTACCTTTATCTTATTTCATCGGTCAAAAATGAAATCAATATTCATATGTACGTACGACCCACCATCTCCATGAATGGTGTAATTAATTTTTCTATATCTACTTATATGGATGAATATATATTATATTTATATCATGATTAATATTATAGATGTTATAAAACTAGGATCAAATTAAATGGACTATAACTACCATACCAAAACATACCTGAAAAATGAAGTAGATGTAACAAAGAACAACGATTTTAATAAAGATTTGTTAAAAAATGGATGAAAAATGTAATAAGTAAATAATATATGAGATTATAAATATAATTATGGTTATATATTATATTTATAATAAATATATATTTATTAAATAGATGTTTCCAATTCCAATGAAGGAATACATACCTAGGGTAATATATTTTCATATCATTTTTATTTCTGGGGGAGACATTCCATATTCACCAATTGTTTCTTTTTTTGTGGTGTATATAGTACACATGAATGTATTTTATGATAATTATTATGAAATTTATGGGGGTATAAATATATTATATTGGATATTTATTTCATGGGTCTTACAATTCTATTTTTACTAAAGCAGTAAGGATTTAATGTCTATATCTCATTATTTATTGGGATTGTTTATGATTAAGTTATGATGCTGAAATTGTATTATATAACATAATTTAATATCTTGTATTTTATTCTCTTTTGGTTATTTCAAGATAATACATTTTTCATTAAATTTTCCTCTCTTTATGTACTCAATATAATAAAATCATGATTTTGAATAAAGTTGACATTATTTATCTCTTCGATCTAGAAAACAATTTCTTTTATATACATGATTTAAAGAAGGTTTTTAATATTATAATTTGATTATATAAATTCATTATTATTCATGTATTAATTTTTTAAAAAATTATTTCAAAATTAATATTGTTTTTATTTTCGAAATGAGGTACTTTTTTGGCTTTTTACAAGGAAAGAATGTTTTTAACTTATACTATAAAACAAAATTTCACACCATCATGACCACTCAATGAATTGAAGTTTCCTTTATAAGTATCTATGGATATTTTACAATAAAATATTTTCCATAATATTTTTAACATTTTTATATTTCAAATATGTCATTTTAAAATAGAAATGAGATTTTCCTCATGAAATTCTTAATTATATTTAAAGGTATTTATAATAATCAATGAAAATAACCCTTGATTTCACTTATACTTTATGGGGGATATGATCCAATGATACCAACCTTATTATATATCTCTAAGTTTTATTTTTTCGATGAAGATATGTTTATGAATATTTTTTCTTTTCCATAGGTTATGCTATGATTAAATGATTAAATTTTTATGAAACTTATTCTTTTTATTGGGTTATGATATGATGAGTGTTTTTTGATCTTATGGAGAACATATGTATAATTTTCATTATGTAATGGTCGAGACCAATATATCTATCCAATGCATTTGGTAACGATTGATATATCATGAGAATGAGGGGTGAACCTAATTTATAAAGGTATTTTGTCAACTATGATAGTATTGGGATTAAACCATGACTTATATGAGGTTTGGGGAGAAAATACGTTAGACTATGATACTCTTTGCAATGATCATTCACTACTAAGGAAATTATTTTCTATGATTATGTGTTTTCCATGCAACTATATCTTATGAATATTTCTTTCTCTATGGGATCATTTCATTTATTCATTTATGATTAAGGTCTTATGAAATGCCAAAATTTATTCCATGACTTACTATTATGATATATGATTTGTAGGATATGATTTTATAATGATATGATCATGTTCTCATAAGATTATGCTCATGTTGAGATCATGTGATCATTGAAATACCCATTGTTTTCCATGGATGAGCCTCGAAGCTCACATTTCTTTTGTTTCCTTTTCTCCAGGTTCATAATATAGTTTTATGTGTGATGTTTCTAAGAAGTATTATAGGTATGATGAATGTAGTGGGAGATGATGTTGATATTTTATTGACAACTTGTTTATGTCTCTGAGTTTCCCAAGGCACTAGACCTATACAATTATGGAATGGATCATTATGTTATGTAATGGATATTAAACTATTAAGATGTGATATATATGTATTAAATGTATGGGTAAATGTAGTTGGTATCAGAGAAAGTTTTAGTTATCATTTGGAAATGAGGATGAGAAAAATTTACGACAAACCTTAGGTAAGATTCTAATTAGATGACAACATCCAAAAAATTTATTAATGATTATTGATAACTTGTGTTAAATATAAGGTTTCATAGATTGAAAAGTATTTTTCATGATTTATACATCCTATAAATTATTTTTCATGGTTCCTCACTATGAATATTGTTTCTCATAATATGATTTTTGGTTTTTTTTAATGGATGTAACTTTGTGGTCTTGTGTTACGGCTGATAGAAAATGGAATGATTATCCTCCTGATTATAAAAATGAAATGGGACATATAATGCGAACCATTGGGATTATTCCTAATTAGTTATCATGATATATGATTAATATCTTGCACCTTAACCAAATCTCAGACTCCTAAATGAAGATAAGTATAGAGTTCACTAGGAGATCAGGTGGTGGGGATTATGAAGGAAAGAATATTCATCTTCCTTTATGTAGAGAATGTTGTAAGAAACACTCAAGTTAATATATAAAAGTAAAAAAAGTTGTTTTTTGGTTTAAATTTAGTGTATAGAGAATCTAAATATTGAGTAAAAATGAAAAGTCCAATAAATGGAAATTAAGATCATCCTAAGGTAACATTTATAGTTAAATTTATTATATGTAGGGAATATGGGTATTATCTAAGACAATTGCCTAATCCAAGGGTTAACTTCTAGACCAAAAAAATACCTATGAAGTGAAAGGTTTAAATTATTTATACATTATGATTCAGTAATTATGTTATGGATGTTTTATATCAATGAGGTTTTGTATACAAGGATCATGAAACATCTTAGGATTATTCCAAAGTAGAATTTTAAAATATATATTTAGTTGAAATAAAGAGAATATTTACATTGTTATAATATTATTTGTGAATTTGAAAATGGTATGTTGATGGTATATTGATTTAGGTCATCTTTGATGTTATTGGATTTTTGGGTTTATTGAATATATTCAATAGTTTGTGAACTTATTTAAGGAATAAGTAGTGTGTTAATTATTGGAAGCATATATGTTTTCATTTGATGTTAACATAAAAGTTATGGATGCCATCAAGGGTGTATAAGTTTATATTTAATCATAAGTTTAAAGGCATCAACAAACCCTTTTTATGTTCTAAGTGATGTGATTTTGAATTGATTTGAATCATTCATTTGTATTAGGAAGAAAAATATATTAAGGTTTAAATAAACATTTGGGGTTAGTATAGTATTTGATGTTAATTATGTTTTAATATGTTTTGGGTTATAAATAATCTTGATGGATGAAATGTGATTCATTGATATGTTGATATCTTCAGAGATAGTTACCTTAATGTTATTTATTAAAATTTAGGTTAATATATAAATTTGATTCATGATATTTTGGAAACTTTCACTATATTAAAATATTATATATTTATTTATCATGGTTATTATTGATATTTGGGCAATGTTTCATTGGGATGAGGTATATGTAACAATTAGGTTTAATAATTGATTTACCATGAAAGATAATTTGTGAATAATGAAATTAAAATTTTAAATACGTAAGATGCATGGTATGATATATCCCTTGAGATTTAATCATTTTTTTAATGTTGTGGTTATTGAGGTAATTAAGGTATTGATAATTATGTTTTATTTCCTCATTTAACGGTTTATTCATTTTGAGAATTATCTTGTGCTATACTTTTTTGGTTTTGGTTAATGACTAATTATGGGAGGAATATCTTGATATACTTTTTTGATCTATTATATGTTTATTTTAGTGCTTTAGGATTAAAAAAATCCATCTTTAATACTCATCATTTAGACTAACAAAATGGATTATTATGGATATTTGTTAGAGACATTCGATATTCCAAATTTTTATATTTCCTTCTTTACTTTTTCTAGATGGTAAAAGAATGCATGAAATTTATAAAAAGTGTCTTAAGACAAAAAAGATTCAATAACCTTAAATTATGATAAATGGATGGTCTTTTAAACCGCTCATTGATTCATGGTTTCTTTGTTGTTTACCTTTTCTATACTATGTTCTATATCACCCTCCAATTAGTCCTTGAGAATTAATTTTCTCTTCCATGTCCATATTTTCAGTTCTCACTAGTGTTCTCTTATTTGGGAACGAAGTTATGTATTATTCTGGATAACCTTCATATTTTCCCTTACCTCTTTTAAAGAGGATGTTTTATTAACCCTTATTATGAAGGGGGTTTTCCACAAAGTAATTTCCAAATAAGAAAACCTTGATTACTGAGAACTGGTTAAAATTGTGAGGATTCATGTAATACACTATGATTTTAAATAAACACTATGTTTGATATCGTATAAGATATGCAGGAAAAAGACATAATGAACCATTATTTTTTTTATTTTAATATTATAATTATAACCTATCTATTTAATTTGAGGGTATGAATAGGATTAACTACTTTATGAAATATATATACTGTTCATACGCAATATAAATGTATTGATAAATGTAAATTAAATAATTTTTCAGTTTTTAATAAAGTCATTTTATTGTTTAAATAAAAAATTTAATAAAAAAATATATAATATTGATTTTTGAAAGAACATATTACCATTAATTTCTAGAACATTTTTGAAATTATTTTTGATTAATAGTGTATTGCCCTACCTAGGTAGCCCACATCGGTGCCCTAAGTTGGTTGGTTACATGACATCAAGAATGCCTCCCTGCATTCCAGAGGCTCTTGACTAGTAGCGAGGGTCTAATATTGTCCTAACCCACCTTCACCAAGATGAGGTAAGGGGCAAAAAATTTCTAGGACCTTCCTTCTTCAAGTTTAAGAAGAGATAATGACCCCCGAGACTCGCCTTCAATAGGTCTTGAAGTGGAGACAAGCACCAAGGGTATAGAATCACACAAAAAATTGAAGGCATTACCCTTTTTATTTAGTAGGATCGGGAGATAAGATAGTAAATCCAAAAAACACCAAAACTATAGGTAAAATTAAATCCAAAAGTAAACCATTCCCATATGCATGTCAAAATAAAAATGCTACAAAAGTACAAGAAAACCCCAAAGGAAAGTACCAATGAAAAGAAAAAGAGGAACCACAATTATCCCATGGTCTGAACTAGTACGGTCCTACACGATCCTTGAAGTCCTCATGGAAACCTAAAAGTAGTTTATATACGTAGGGTGAGTATACAAGTATACTCAGTAGGAAAAACCAAAAGCTCTCGTGCACAAGTGGAGAGGCATTCTAATTCCCCGTGAGAAAAGGAGACAGCCAGAGCCCCTAGCAAGGAAACTATCCACCCAAACCTCACCAAGGAACACTCCCCAAATAATGCAAGTCACGTAATGTAATATTAATAACACATTGATGTTTGGGTACCCCATGCCACTTTCCCACTGGTTATTGAATACATCCTACGCAATAGACCTCTCCCGCCATTCTCATCGTAGTCCCACTTCCATACCCCGCCTGCACACACCTGGGATATAACCAAAAATACCACCCACAAACACCTGGGCCACAACC
Source organism: Viscum album (assembly GCA_963277665.1). Taxonomy (NCBI): domain Eukaryota; kingdom Viridiplantae; phylum Streptophyta; class Magnoliopsida; order Santalales; family Viscaceae; genus Viscum; species Viscum album. The sequence continues at coordinate 790,310,699 of OY728162.1, read as the reverse complement.
ACACATCCCACCCACAAACACCTGGGCCACAACAACCACATGTAACCACACCCAGAAATACTTGATCCCTAAAAACTAATGCCATGCTCGAAGACACCTGAGCCTCTTCCTGAAGACACTTGGGAAACAACCTACCCGCACACACCTAGGCCAACCACCACAACTACCCTTCCTGAATAATATTGGGATATAATGGACCTCATGCCATCAAAAACTACCTGAAGGATCTTGGGATACTCAGGAAAGGGAGAAGAAAACGAGCTAATAGCCATCCACTCATAGGAGTGTTTGGAAAACACCCTCCCCCATGAAATGGGGGTGTTCATCATGAAGTACTCAAATTTTTTGGGGTGAAAATAAGAAACATAAAAACTAAATTATACATATAGGTAAAAAATCAATCATCCCAACCTAGGGGTTTTAAAACCAGCCCAACCAAAAACACCCTTGTTACTATTCATTCATAAGAGGCACCACACCCACAACCATGTCAAAACTCATTCCTGGAACCAATTACCAATTGAACCCATTATTTTTATCATAATCAAGTGATTCCATTTAAATTAATTCTTCACTACTGGGAAAATAACAGGAATAACCATAAGGAAAGGAAGGAGAGAACAACCAAACAGTAATTTAAGCATTCATACCCGGTTCTCTTGTAAATCCACAACAACAAAAGGGATCTATGAGATACCTTGAAGTAATGGAACCAAACTGAGCCCCAACATACGGCCCCACACGACCTTATATCCACAAACCAATGATTTCACCATAGAGGGGATCCAATCCCCATCCATATCACCCCACACGAATCAGGAAGAATGACCACACATGTCACCAAAACAAAGCAAGGGGGTTTTCTAGATTCAATCACATCATTCATTTAGTTCCTTCCTTCCGTTTGATTAATAGGGGTGATCAAACAAGGATTGTTGTTCATTGGGAACTTATTAAATCAATCAAGTTTATGTGATTAGACAATTTTCATGTTAAATCCATTCAAACATCACAGAAGATAGGGGTTCATTAGTGAGCAAGGAAATACCACCAATGTCCATGATTTTTAGTGAACATATACCCATACAATTCAAATCACATATCCAAGGATAAAGAGTACAAAATAAACATCGAACACACTCCCTTCATTCTTTAAAATTCTATTTATTATCTTCATTAAGGATTGGTTTCGTCCATCCCCATAGGAACAATAGCATTCCCACCCCGCATGATACACAGATGGAGAGACAAAGGGAAAATAACCTTACCTAGATGATCAACGATCGAAGTTTCTCTCCATGCGCCAAGAACTACGGATGCGTAACTGTAGGGGAGGAGCTTTGAGGACTCTAAGGGTGGGAAGAAAATCTCCAGTACAGGTGCACCACTTGCCTCAGGAATGGGGACTCCAAACACACAAGGAAAGAAAAAGAGACCAACCAAGAAGAAGAAGGAGGAGGAATTCCCATGCGATAAAAAGGTGAGATCCTAGAGTTATGGGATATGGAATTTTTAATGGATTTAAAGGAAGATCGTGGTTTCACCATGTAGTAGGGTGGTTACACACGATGGAATAAATTGTCATTTAATAATTCCAATCAGAGAGGTGGCCATAATGGTTGTGCGTTAAACGATATCCTTTAATCATAAGAAAAAGTGCAACAGGGGAGGAACTAGAAAGTATGGGGAAAGGATGTGACATAGAGGAAAATCCCCATGTTTTAGAAATTCAAGGGTTTTCCAGCTCTTGGGTGATTTTAGATATCATATATGGTCCTAAAAAAGCTTCAAAAAGCGTTATTAAATCATTTTTATGTCAAAAGATACGTTGCAGAAGCGTAAGGAGTTGGAAACTAGAAAAACGAACGAGGGTGGGACACCGTTCAGTGAGACACTGTAACAGTTCCATGGTCACAGTGACACCATGATAGGTGCCACTATTTTGGTGTGCTACCATCACGGTGCCACCGGTTTGGTGGAACACCGTAACCGGTTCCACTGGTTCAGTGGAACATTGTACGTGGTGCCACCGATTTTGTGGAACACTGTAAGCGGTGCCATCGATTTTGTGGAACACTGTAAGCAGTCCCACCATTATGGTGCCACCGTTTCAGTGTGCGACGGTGACCGGTGCAACCATTTCAGTGGACTTGTTTGATGGAATCAAGTTTTTGGAAAACTCCTCAACGAGCCACTACCCAAAGTATTCTCGCCCTAGAGAGTTAAAACTAGACCCCATGAAAAGAGAGGGGTCTGAACAACCACCTTGAAAGATAACTCTCAGGATTAAACCTCATCGACATCTAGGAACACCTATTTTTCAAGTAACCACAAAAACATTCAAAGGTCATACCATCTAGTCATATGTGTTAGGGATTCCCTTCTTCTATATCAAGATATTATCTGCTTTGGGCGGCACTTACTCGCCCACATAGGTTTAACCGCATCCACTCTAATGCGTCTTGATTAGGGATTGGGTCCTCCCCATCCCATAGTCAGGACGCTTCACACACATTCAAAGAACAAGAAAAACAACACATCCCCTAGTTAACATGGTAAAGCGCTTCATCTCAACAAGTATAAAACAAAACAGAACAAAAACTAAAAATAGCTCTGGGTACTGGGCACGTATCGGTGCCTCTCATTCCCAAGTACTCTCCTCGATCCCACCATGCCTCCATAACGCTCGAACCAATGGAATGGTTCATCCACAGAGCACCTTCTCCTCAAGATCCTTAATCCTCATAGGTCTTTCTATAATCTTCACGTCTTCGTCGATATCCATCTTTCCCTAGTCAAGGACGTGTGAATCGTCATGTAGATTCTGACGGAGTTGAGACACATGGAACATGTCATACACTCTCAATAGTGGCGGTGGTAGTGCTAGCTGATAAGCCACTTCGTCGACCCGCCACAACACATCGAAGGGTCCTATGAACCTGGGAGAAAGATTATTCCCCTACTAAACCTCTGTTCTCCACGGTGAGGGGAGACCTTCAAGAACACGTGCTCCCTAACCTCGAATTCCAAGGGTCTCCTCCTGTTATCGGCATATGACTTCTACCGGTCTTGAGATGCCTTTATTCTCTCCCGTATAAGCTGAACCTTCTTTGTTGTGCTCTGCACCACCTCCGAGCCAAGAACTCCTGCTTCCCCAACCTCTGTCCAGGATATGGGTGAGCGACACAACCTCCCATAAAATGCTTCGAACAATTCCATGCCAATGGTAGAGTGATATCTATTTTTTTAGGCAAAATCTATCAGAGGAAAGTGTCATACCCACAATCCCACAAAGTACAAAACACATTTTTGTAGCATAGCCTCTATCATCTAGATGGTGCACTATGTTTCCCATCTGTCTGAGGGTGGAAAGTAGTGCTGAGTCATAGCTGGGTGCCAAAAGCATGTTGCAATCCTTTCCAAACCCGTGAGGTAAACCAACTATCCCGATTAGAGAATATGGACCTTGGAACCCCATGAAACTTCACCACCTCATCTACGTACCTCTTTGCTAGGGAATCCACTGCAATTGACTCTTTAATCACAAGGAAGTGAGCTGATTTCGTTAGTCGGTCTACCACTACCCAGATAGCATCACAGACTCCCTAAACCCTGGGTAGTTCTGTGAAGAAATCCATAGAGATGTCCTCCCACTTCCATTCGAGGACAACTAAAGGCTATAACAAACCTTCTGGAATGCGGTGTTCATCCTTCACCTTCTGACACACCATGCACCTTTCCACAAACTTTTCCACTGCCAATTTTACCATGGGACACCAAAAATACTCCCTCAGTCCCCGATACATCTTGGAAGATCCTGGGTAAACCTCTAGGGGTGAATTGTGATACTCAACAAGAACTCTCCCGCGTATTGACTCTAGAACAAACAATTCCCTCAGAACAGAATCTGATTCTAACCATACTCTTACCACCCTTTTGTAGAATTTTCTTGGTTATCCCAATCGTGCATCACATCACTCTATGAGTATCCCCACTAAGTCTCCTCTACTTGCCGCAATAGAGAGGACTGCACTGTCATCTGAAACATGCAACCTCTACCACCATCCACCCTTGCATCCAGGTGCAGGGCAGCCAACTCCTCCATTGCCTTCCAAGTATCTGCTGACTCTCGAACCGTATCCTTCTGCGACATCCTGGTTAAGGCATCATCCACCACGTTTCCCTTTCTTGAGGTGTAGGAAATATTGAAGTCGTAGTCCTAAAGAAACTACATCCACATCCATTGCTGCAAGTTTAGGTCCCACTGGGAGATGATATACGTCAACCTCTTGTGATCTATGAATCCCACAAAGCATTCCACGATGAGGTAATGGAACCATAAGTTATGTGAAAACACAACCGTTGTGAGCTCCAAGTCATGGGTGGCATAGTTACTCTCATGGAAACGTAACTATCTAGACCAATAAGATATCACCCCCTACTGTTGCATCAACACACACCCCAGGATAAGTCCATGAGCATCACAAAACACCTCAAACACCAATCCTTCTTCTGGAAACCTCAACACTAGGGAACTAACCAACATCCCCTTCAGATAACTAAAGGATACCTCACAGTGTCCACTCCACATGAAATCCTATTCTTTCTTGGTCAAGTATAACAAAGGTGACGCAAATCGGGAGATGTTGGTCATGAACCTTTGGTAGTAACCTTCCAGACCTAGGAAACTATGAACTTCCACCACGTTCTTGGGTGATTCCCATGAAACAACCACTTAGTCCTTTTATGGGTCCACCGCTATTCCCTGCTCAGACACCACATGTCCAAGGAAGTGCACGTTTCGTGTCTAGAATATGCACTTGGACAATTTATTGTAGAGATGGTGGTGTTGGAGGACCTCTACAACCATTCTTGGATGCTTAGTGTGATCCTACTCTGATCTTGAGTAGATCAGGATTTCTTCCATAAACACAACTATGAATTGGTCTAGATATTCCTAGAAGGAGTTCATGAGCCCCATGAACATAGCTGTTGCATTCGTAACGCCAAACGACATGACTACAAACTAAAAGTTCCCATATCTGCACTTGATGGCAGTATTCTAGATGTACCCCTCTTTCACCCTCAACTGGTGATATCCTAACGACAGGTCGATCTTGGAGAACCATCCTTCCCCCTTTAACTGGTCAAAAAGATCGTCTATCCTTAGGAGGGGGTAACAGTTCTTGACGGTTACCTGATTCACTCTCCAGTAGTCTTTGCACAGCCGGAGACCACCGTCTGCCTTCATCGTGAACAAAACTGGGGAACCCCATGGCGACGTGCTTAGTCAAACAAAACGCTTCTTCATCAGATGATCAATATGAATTCGTAACTTCTGCAGTTCAGAAGGAATCATCTGATAGGGATCCATCAAAATTAGATGGGCACCAGGTTGCAAGTTTATCCTGAACTCAACATCACATCAAGGGGGTAGAGTCACCCCTTCTTCATGGAAGAAGTCCATGAACTCACTGACAATCCCCAGGACTTCCACCATCTCTGTATCTACCGACTCCACTGATAGCTCAGCTAACAAGGAAAAAAGTGGATCCACTCACCGCATGCCTTCCTGGAAACCCTACTTGCCGGCGAACATCAAACGCTGGCCATCCTCATCGGAGAACATGACTCTTCTTTGGAAATAGTTGATAACAGGGTGTACAGAAAACAGCCTGTCGATTCCTAGGATGACATCATATTGTTGTATCTTCAACAATAAAAGATCTCTGCTTGACTGATGTGGCCCTATCATCAGTATACACCCTCGACAAACATAAAACAAGTCAGTCTGACCTCCTATTGCGTACTCAACACGAGGGGAACTGTAATTCTCTCAGTGTATAAACCCAGAGCATGGCCCATACCAGGGAAACAAAGGAGTGCGAAGCTCCTGTATCAGAAAAGTAATAGGCAAGAGTACTAAACAAGTGGATCGTACCTCGAACGACTTCCGGCCCTAAAGGAACTGCTGCCTCTATGGCGTGTAACTGCCCCTGCCCATCTCTTTTTCCACTCGGCTGACAGACACCTCCCCAACCACACCCTAGTCGTGGTCCCTAAGGAGCGACCTAAGGCCGACCTATTCTCGCAACGTCTTCTCTTAGAGGAGTGGGAGATCGATGTCCCTACCACTGCTGCTGAATGTGCCTGGCTAGAAACTACTGATACTGAGGTAGGTGCCGAACCGACCTACCCCCACTGTACTACACTTGGTTTGGGAACTTATTCCGAAGGTACCCATGGAATCCACAGATGAAGCATCTTGGTCCTGGTACTAAAAGGAAAGGGAGAGGACCGAGATATCAAAACTGAAACTGTTGGTGCCTGCTCCCCACTAGTCGAAACCTAGAAGGCCCTGACGCTGGAGGCCTGCTTCTGACAACCTTTCCCTTTGATGAGCCCAACTGGCTCCCCTCTTGTGGCACACCTCCAAGTGTGTGTATTCTCTCCACCACTCCAGCCTTCTTTTGGACTTCCATATACATCGATAGGGTGAAGGGGGGTAGTGGCGTATTGAAAAGAAGGCCAGAGTGCCTCTTCAAAACATATCACCTGAGACTCCTCATCCAGAAAAAGGTCCAGAGAAAAAATAAGGAGTTCCTTGAACTTGATCCCCAACTCCCTCACTGACATTATCCCCTGTTGAAGGGAGAGTATCTCCGGGCACTTCTCTACCTTCATCGTGGATGAGAGGAATTCTGCCCAGAATTATCTCTCAAAGTCAGTCCACATAACCTCAGCCTCCCTCTTATCCCCAAGGTAGAGTGTCCACCACTAACACGCTACTCCCAACATCTGGCTTATAGCCAGAGAAACCCAGTACTATTTCGGATCCCATATCAAGCTGAAAGCTATCACCAGCTCCTCGAGCTAGTTCTCTGTCTCCATGTCTGTGGTGATGCCCTCGTATTTCCTGAGGGTCTTCCGCTGAAAGACATGAAGCATACTCTGCCACTGATCGTCCTCATCCTCTTGGTCAGTCCTCTACCGATTATCCAAGACAACCTCCTGGGCCTCAATCAACCGCACTACTCGTGGTTGTCAGCCAGGTGCATTAGCTTCATGGTAAACAATGAATTCCAAAGACGGAGTAGTGTAGAAGATTTATTTTAAATTTTCTTAGACTTCTTATTCATTTCAAATCCCCAAAATACCCAAGAAACACAAGAACACAAGTCATTATGATGCATATACCTTTTCTGGGGTCTCTACCCTACAATCTGTGTAGCCTCACTTGGTCGTTTGGTAGGCCCAGAGTCTTTGCATCCGATCACGGGGGGCCCTAAAATCCTGTGTCCTAGCTAGTCTTCCTTGGTCTATTTCACACGCCAAGATTGCCTAAAATTGTTTCCCTACCATCCCATGCAATCCCCACTCGGCCTAACCCCGAGCTCCATCATATCTCTCAACGATCAACCTCTAATACCATTCTGTCATGACCCACCTTCACAAAGATGAGGGAAGGGACAAAAGATTTCTAGACCCTTCCTTCTTCAAGTTGAAGAAGAGATAATGACCCCTGAGACCCGCCTTCAATAGGAACCAAAGTGGACACTGGCACCAAGGGTATAAAATCACACACAAGATGGAAGGCATTAACCTTTTTATTTAGTAGGATCATGAGATAATATAGTAAATCCAAATAACACCAGAACTATAGGTAAATGTAAATCCAAAAGAAAACCATTCCCATATGCATGTCCAAAATCAAATGCTACAAATGTACAAGAAGACCCCAAAGTAAAGTACCAAAGAAAAGAAAAACAGAAACAAAAATTGTTCCAAGTTCCAAACTAGTACGGTCTTGCACGATCCTTAATGTCCTCCTGGAAACCTAAAAACAATTTATATATGTAGGGTGAGTATACAGGTATAATCAGTAGGGAAACAAAAATCTCTCGTGCACAATGGGTAGGCATTCTAATGCCTCATGAGAAAAGGAGATAACCAGAGCACATAGCAAGGAAACTATCCACCCTAGACACACCAAGGAACACTCTCCAAATAACTAAAGTCAAGTAATGTAATAGTAATAACACATCGTTGTTTGGGTACCCTGTGCCACTTTCCCACTGGTTATTGAAGAAATCCTACACATCAGACCTCTCCCGCCATTCTCTCCTTAGTCCCACTTCCATACCCATCCCGCACACACCTAGGATATAACCACACATCCCTCCTACAAACACATAGGACACAACCACACATCCTACCCACAAACACATGGTCCACAAAAACCACATGTAACCATGCCAAAAAATACCTGGGCGAGAACAACTACCGCCACGCCCAAAGACACCTGGGCCTCATCCCGAAGACACTTGGGAAACAACCTTCCCGCACACACCTAGGCCAACCACCAAAACCTCCTTGCTAAAAGAATCATGGGATATAATAGACTGCAGGCCTTCATAGCCTACCCAAAGGATCTTGGGCTACTCAGGAAAGGGAGAAGAAAATGAGCTAATAGTCAGCCACTCATAGGAGTGTTGGGGGAAAACACCCTCCCTCGTGAAATGGGGGCATTCAACATGAAATGCACAACTTGGGTGGGGTGAGAAAAAGAAACATACGAACTAAATTATACATATAGGTAAACAAGCACTCATCCCAACCTAGGGGTTCCAAAACAGCCCAACCACAAACACCCTCATTACTATTCATTCATAAGAAGCACCACACCCACAACCATGTCAAAATTCATTCCTGAAACCAATTCCCCATTGAATCCATTTTTTTCTCATAATAAAGTGATTCCATTTAAATTAATTCTTCAATACTATGAAAATAATAGGAATAGACACAAGGCAAGTAAGGAGAAAACAACCAAAAAAATAATTTAAGCATTCACACTCAGCTCTCTTGTAATATCGCAATAACAAAAGCGATCAATGAGATACCTCAAAGTACTGGAACCAAACCGAGCCCCAACATACGACCCCACATAGCCTTAGATCCACAAACCAACTATTTCACCACAGCGGGGATCCCATCCCCATCCATATCACCCCACAAGAATCAAGAGAAACGAACACACATGTCACCAAAACAAAGCAAGGGTGTTTTCCAGATTCAAGAACATCATTTATTTATTTCCTTCCTTCTGTTTGGTTAAACAGGGTGACCACACAAGGATTATTGTTCACTTGGCACTTATTCAATCAACCAAGTTTACGTAATTACCCAATTTCCATGTTACATCCATTCAAACATCATAGAATATATGGGTTCATTAGTGTGCAAGGAAAGACCACCAATGTCCATGATTTTTAATGGACATAATCCCATATAATTAAAATCACCTAAACAAGGATAAAGAGTACAACAGAAACATCGAACACGCCCCATTAATTATTTAAAAGTCTGTTTATTATCATTATTAAGGTTTGTTTTCATCCGTCCCCATAGAAACAATAGCATACCCACCCCACATGATACACAGAATGAGAGAAAAAGGAAAAAAAAAATCTACCTGGATGATCAATGATCAAAGTTTCTCTCCACGCGCCAAGAACTGGGCATGCGTGACTTGTAGGGGAGGAGGTTCAGGGACTCCAAGGGTGGGCAGAAAAGCTCCAGCATAGGTGCACCACTTTCCTCAGGAAGGGGGACTCCAAACACACAAGCAAAAAAAATGATACCAGCCAAGAAGAAGAAGAATAAGAAGAATGAATTCCCATGTGATAAAAAGGTGAGATCCTGGAGTTACAGGATATTGAATTTTTAATGGCGGATCATGGTTTTACCATGTGGTTGGGTGGTTGGACATGATGGAATAAACTTTCATTTAATAATTCTCATCAGAGAGGTGGCAATAATGGTTGTGAATTAAATGGTTTCCATTAATCAGAAGAAAATGCGCAATAGGGGTGGAACTAGAATTTATGGGAAAAGGGTGTGACACTGAGGAAAAGATACATGTTTTGGAAAGTCAAGGTTCATCCAGCTCTTGGGAGATTTTAGATATCATTTATGGGCCTTAAAATGCTTCTAACAGGGGTATTAAATCATTTTTATATCAAAAGATATGTTGTAGGAGGGGAAGGAGTCAGAAACTAGAAAAAAGAACAAGGGTGGGAAACCGTTCGTTGAGACATCGTAACAGTGCCACAGTCACGGTGCCACCGTGAGCGGTGCCACCATTTTGGTGTGCTACCGTCATGGTGCCACCATCATGGTGTTACCGTAACGGTGCCACCGGTTCATTGGAACACTATAAGTGGTGCCACCATCATGGTGTGACCAACACAATGTCACCGTAAGCAGTGCCACCATCACGGTGCCACCGTCATTGTGTCACCGTAACAGTTACACTGGTTCGGTGGAACACCATATGCGGTGCCACTATCACGGTGCCACCATCATGGTGCCACCGTCACGTTGCCACCATCATGGTGCCACCGTCACGGTGCCACTGGTTTGGTGGAACACTATAAACGGTGCCACCATCACGGTGCTACCATTTCGGCATGCAACCGTGACTGGTGCCACCATTTCAGTGGAACTGTTTGATGGAACTGATTTTTTGGAAAACTCCTCAACAAGCCACTACCCTGGCCGTTACAAATATAAACCATGGGGAGACTATAACCTCTCTATTATATTATAAAAAATAGAAATAAATAAAAAAAGGAAAACGGTAATAAAAAATTATTATAATAATTTCATTACCAATATAGAACAACATCACATGATAATCTAAAAATATGGATAATTGGCCACAACTAAAATAGTAGGTATGTAATTTCAATATTTTTCAAGTGTCAATGTAAAAATAAAATAATAAAGACACTGAAAACTCCCAAGTGGGTCCTGAAATCATGTCTTGTTCCCTCATCCATACGCCATCCCAACACATCCATATAACAGTGTGCTCTTGCACTTATCCATTCCTATAAAAATGAAATCAATCATAATACCGATCAGGTATCCTGAGTAAGGTTTGAATACAAATCATTATACCACCACCAATAGTGTCTAAACATTATCCAGTCAATAACACTATAGGAAATTTTATAATGAATAAAGTAAAAAAAAATCATTATTCATTATTCTTTAATTAACCACATAATTACCCATGATCAAGATGACTGCCAAACAATAAATACCTACTTTGTCATGTGATGGAATCTAAGCCATATATCATAGGGAATCACAATTCATTATATCATGGGCTTTCAATAATCATTTATTTCCAATTTTTATACCATGTCTAATAGGAAATCCATTCCAATGCTAATGTGTGGGACTAGAACATCATTTCTTGCACCCTATGGATATTTGGAGCATTGGTCCCCATACCACACCTCATTGTTATCACATATGGTTGTTTGAAGCATCAGTCCTTGTCACACACTTGTTATCACATATGGGTATTTGGAGCATCAGTATGTATCCCACACTCATTATCACATATATCAAAATATATCACATATCTCATAAATATCACATTTATCAAGGTTATTCATCATTAACCATCTTATCAAACATTCTCATCATGGTACAGTATTTAAAATTATCCAAAAATCATGGTTCTTTATTTAAATTACATGGAATAATATGGAAAATTTACCGTTAAGGTATTTATCAAAATTTAATCATAATATTCTTTAACCCTTCAAGGTTTATCCAACCAACCCTTTAAATCGAATTACCAATCAATACCATAACCACCAATTCCATAATCACTAATTTCAGAAATTCAATAATCACATTATTCTACCAACTCCATACATGTATTAATTAATTAATTAATTAATTCAATTACCAAATGTGGCAATTTAAATTAAAAAATTACATACACACAATTATAATTCAAGACTGTGCGATTTGATTTTAAAACCACATACCTCATGATTTTTTATGGATGTACGCAAAACTGAAAATCCCCCAATTAGAGAGGAACATTCAAGATCACAATGACATGGAATATCTAGAACCAAAACCTAATATCAATATCAAATACATTAAGATCCAGGAAAAGGTAAATATAAACCATTTCCAACGGAGTACAAATCATTCATCTTGATCTAGAATGACTGATGGAAGGAAGAGGAATCCAAATGGGGAAGAAATCACATATCGAAAGAGAGATGGTCCTTTGATTGGATCTTTTATTCATTAAGAATGAGGTTTGGGGAGCCTTAGAACCCTCTCATAAGTTTCAACATTTATAGGAATTGGTTTAGGGTCATTCTAGGATGATTTGAGGTTAATACCGGTAGGTAGGATTTTTTTTTAAATTTTTTGGTAATTAAAATCCACAAGGATTGTTTCCTAGGTAGGGTTGCATGATTTTCCAAATGTTGTTCTCTAACCATGAAACTCATCTTAGAGGTGCATGATCTCTACTAAGTGGACATGCAGTTTGAAAAACCATGTTCTAACCAGGAAATTACTCTCTCTTTGTGATGACATGGTTTTATTGGGGTAGGTGGACCATTGGGGTGAACCATGCGCTAACCATGAAATAAGCCTTTTTATTCCAAAATTCTAAATTCCCACTTGAAACAACCAGAAAAAAAACCACCAAAGATATACCAAAATAAGGTTAAAAGAGTACCTAAAAATGAGAATGAGGCATATTCAAAAATCTCTAGATCTTAAATTCTCCCCACCTTATAACAACATATCCTTAACCCATACTCCCAAGAATCTATAATATTCTTAGGGGAAAGGATTAGGAAAATGATCCAATATAACTACTTATATCTCCCAAATTTCAACACGAACACTTCAATTTTTCCACAATACATGAATTATCGGCATGATCCTTCTTTCCACAGTTTCTCACTGTGATCAATAACACGTATCAAATGATTCTCAAATGATGTGTCAGTTTAAAGATCAAAATAATAAACATAGATCACATTAGAAGGCTCAAGGTGATACTTCCAATGTTTTTACACTAGAAAAACATCATGCATTGAATTATACCTCTATGGATAGTAAAATTAGTATGTCATTGGATCAATTCTCTCCACAAACACAAAAGGTCCAACAAAGCTGGGCACTAACTTCCCCTACCTCAGAATCCTACAGTGACCCTATGATGACCCAAACCCTATAACATTTTTATATATATTATAAATCATTTATTATTTAACAACCTGATATCCCAAAGGTTTATAGTTTTAGAGAGTCTGGATACATTGATTAATTCTAATTACCACTCTCAAAAAAAGAAAGAACATGAAAACTATTTTGATGTTTACATGGGTTAAACACTATAAAGGGGACTTGACCACTCACCCTCTTCTATGTACCCTTATTCCCTATGAAAATTGGTTTTAAAAAAGGGTGAACAACAAAAATCTCAATAAGAGTTTTGAAAACACGTGGAAACCAATCATTTTTTCAATTCAATTGAAAATGTAAAACATGACATACAACTTGATAATTTTGAATTTATAAAATCATGAGTACTTTTGAAAATAATTATTTTTCTTTCTATATAGGATTCAACATATGTAACCATTTAAAAAATCCATTTCATTCATTTGTGAAATAAAAAAATTTCTCTTGATAACTCATAAACATTCATAAATAGTTTTGAAAGGCACCTTGGATCCTAACATGAAGTCACAGTTCACTCTTGAGACAATATAAAAAAATGGACAGAGTCACATGATGGGTTAGGTTAACTCTATAATTCCATAGTGTTCATGGGATACACCTCTCGTGCACTGTGCATGACATCACATGAGATATCAACATTACCCAATGCATTGGAGTGCTCTATAATTCTGGTCGTACCCATCACATGGTTGGAAAAAAGTACCATAAGGGTTTGGGTTCACTCCCCATTGTATTCCTTCATTCACTTAATAACCAAATGCGATTATTTGGAATTAAAAACATAACAACTTGTATTTTATATCATAAGGACAACAAAGATTCTTTAGTGATCATAAGCTTTGATATCCATTTTGTGAAAAGGTAAATTATTTGGTTATACATGTTTCATGATAATTTTTTTCTCATGAAATGACATGTGTAAATATAAATTCATATACATATATACATATATAACAATTTTACATAAAAAGATACATATATATAAACATAATTTTACATATATATTGGAATAAAAAATGATTCCATCTTCGCACACATATGTATAGGTATGAATAATGAAAAATATATATACATGCATTTATTTACATACATATAAGAAATAAATAGTTTTACAAAAATTGATATGTATATAAATAAATTTATATATATATATATACATATCTATGGATGTTAGATTAAAATTATATTTCACCATAAAATAATACATATGTAGATACATATATATAATTGTTTTAAAAAATTTATTCATATTAAATGATGTATTTATAAATATATATATACACATAATTTTTCAAATATAAAACAATTTTAACTTAATCATAAATTTTGAAAAATTCGATAACTTCACTTTCACTTAAAGTGCTCTAATCAAGAAAATATTTTTATGAAGAGAAAACCATGGGAGAACATGATTTGTAACATGAAAATAGGTAATATATATACATAAATATCAATCATTATTATTAAAATAATAAATTTGAAAATTGAATAACATAACATGTATATACATAGGGGGACAAATTATGGTTTTTTTGAAAAAAAAATCACGAAAAATAAATATCAGGAATTGTTTTGGTAGAATAGTATTATAAACTCAAAATGACCCCCCTTACCATTATAAAAAACAATTAAAATACCCTTAGAAAATACCGATGGATGGAAACGAATTTATCATATATAAATATTAAATTCAAAAATAGTTTTAAATATTTAATCAAATTTCCGCTTACTATCATACTAATATAAATAAAAAAATTAGACAGATAAGAAATAAATATTTTTTAAACCACTAAAACAAATTGACATAAAATCTGAAATAGAGATCCCACATGAATCATTTGAGTATATATTATTTTCATAATGAAAAGAAAAATTCTCTTACACATCGATAGTTTTAAATAAATCACATTTATATGAAAAATCATGAAAATAAATAAATGCATAAAAAATAAGTAGTTCCCTTACATAAATATAAACTTGAAAATAAAAAATTTAAAACTAAATAAATGTTTTATTTTGAAATAAAAAAACAAAAAATGGTTTAAGATATTATAAATATAAATTCCCTTAATTGATTTAAAAAAATAATAAAACCTTCTTATACTACTTTATAGCTTGCAATAACTCCCCCTATCTAACTTGAGTCTCTTACATAGGGTGTAGTACATAGGGATGATTCTCAAAAAAGTGCATAGGTACTTTTATATCCAGTTCAAACATAATTTAAATTTATAAAATTTACATTTCTATACTAATATTTTAGTGGATTCTTATGTAAACGATGGGGATGTGGAAAATCAATAGTAAGAAAACAGACTGTAGTATTTTATATATCTATATGAATTTTTTTCAAAAGAAACAGTCCAAACCGATGGAAAAAAATGAAATTGAAGGGTCATTGAAACTTAGATTACAACTAAAAAAATCAGAGTTAACAACCAAATAAAATTTGAAATTAATCTGAATCCATTATTAAATCTGGATTATTTATCAAAGATACCAAAAAATAATAATAAAAGATCAAAATGTCATAGCCTAATACGATTGAAGAAGAAAGGAAACATAGGTCATCCTATACCAAAATGATTAATGAAAAATAGTCTACATAAAGATTTGGCATCTAGAAAATAAAAAAAAACCTTCCATGGTTTGGTTGAAGTAGATAGAAACTTCATCCAATCAAATCTCACATGGAAACGAAACCCTAACTCGTGGTTGAACCCCTTTTGACAAAGCTCAACCTTTGGGATCCCTTACTGGTGGTCAAATATTGCTCAGACTCCTCGCCTTCATTTGGTCTTCCTAGGTCCAAACCCCCTTCGGTGACTCGACCTCCAACATGTTTAGATCAATCCCTCTCTCTTAGATTCACTCGATGAATGAACACGTTTCCCCTTACCCAATTTCTTTTCTCGATCAACGCCTACCCCACCACTATTATCACGTTATCTCTCTTTTTAATGATTTTGATTTATTGTATTTTAACAAATCATAGTATGTTTTTTTCAAAAAAAAATTATCACTTTATTATTATTATTGGTTTTAACATTTTTTATATATTATTTTAATCATTTTAATAATTTTTTTTATTTATCATATTAAATTTAATTCATAATTTCATATAAATATATCTATACCAACAGTTCATGAAAAACATATAAATTTATAATAGTTAAAAAATATATTGCTACAATTTATTTAGAAAATTAATCAATGAATTTATGTACCATCATATGTTTTTGTAAAATTGTAATTATAATAATTTATTTATTAAAACCACATATCATTTCATGAATAAAAATAAAAAATAAATTTTTTATAAAATTATATGTTAACCAATATTGATTATTTAAAAAATATTAGTTTTGAAAGTGTTTTACTAAAATATATTTTAGTTTTCAAATTAACATGTAATTCGACATGATTATTGATAATAATTTCATAATTATTTTACCTTTTAAATAAACTATTCATTTTATCATACAAAACATATATTTTTATAAAAATAATCAATTAAAAATATTTAGGTTAAAATATTAATTTAAAATTCAAAACATCATTCTTTATAATTTATAATCAAATCTTATAATAATTTATTTAAAAAATTATAAAATATTTTAAATAAAAGTATAATTGATAAAAAAATTAATAAATTATCACTTTTCATAAATGTATTATTATTATTATTATTATTATTGATTAATAATACAATTATTCTAAAGTATTATTATTTAATTTGACATATTTAATCATGGCATATTAATAAAATTTATTTTTCTTTATTTAAAACTAATAACTTTTTAATATCTGTGATGTTACAATATTCCCCCTTAAAATAATTTCATCCTCAAAATTCAACTACCATATCTATAGAAATTATTAATTTCAATATTCAGAATTCAGAAAACTAGGAGTGCCATATTTTTCCTTAAAATAAATTCCTATAAAATTTATAAAAGGACTCTAAATATTCAAATGGTTTATCTGTATCTTCACCTCTAAAGATTTATAAACCTCATCTCTAAAACGAACAATGTTGACCCAAGATCTGTTCCATTCTTTTATAATACATTTATTATTTAACAACCTGAGATCGCAAAGGTTTAGAGTTTTAGACAGTCTGGATACATCAAAGAATTATAATTAGAACTATAACAAAAAATAAAGGACAATAAAACTATTCTTATTCATTACAATGGTTGAACACCATAAAGGGGCCTTGTCCAGTCACTCGATTCTATGTGTCCTTATTCCTTATGAAAAAAGGATTTTAGAAACATAGAGTGAGAAAAATAAGCTCAATAAGGGTTTTCAAAACAAGTGGCAACATATCTGGATTTTTTTAACTTCATCATAAAAAAGTAAAACATGTGATACATCATGAGAATTATAAATTTATAAAATCATTAGTTGAAATGAAAATAATAAAATTTATTTCTACATAGGTTTTGAAATATGTTACCTTTAGAAAAACACATTTCACTCATTTATGAAATAATAAAAATTTATCTTGATAGCTCATAAACATTAATACATAGTTATCAAAAAAACCTTGGATCACAACATGAAGTCACGATTCACTCTAGAGGAAACATAACATGATGGGAATAGTCCCATGAGGGTTTGGGTTCACTTTATAATCCCATAGTGTTCTTGGGATACACATCTTGTGCACCATACATGACATCTCATGAGATTTCAACATTACCCAATGAATTAGAGCATTATAAAATTCAGAGAACACCCATCACATGATTGGAAAAAGTCCCAAAATTGTTTGGGTTCACTCCCCATTCCATTCCATCATTGAAATAATATCCAAGTGCAGTTATTTAAAATTAAAAACATTACAACTTTTATTTTATTTCATAAGGACCACGAAGTTTCCTAAAAATTCACGAGCTTCGATATCCATTTCCTAAAAAAGGAAATTACTAGGTTATAATTGTTCCATGATAAAAGCATATTTTCATGAAATAAAATTTGTTATTGTACATTCATATGCACATATACGTATATAACAGTTTTACATAAAAATATACAAATATATATACATTTGTTTACAAATATATTAGAATAAAATAATATTTCATCTCCACATGGATATATATAGGTAAGATTAATGATGCATAATATATATATATATACTTTCATTTGTTTACAAACTAAAAGGAAATAAATAGTTTTACATAAATCGATACACATACCAATACATTTATATATAAATTTATCAATTGATGTTAGATTAAAATTATGTTTCACCCTAAAATAATATATATGTAAATACATATTTATACATGTTTTTAAAAAAAATTTCATATGAAATGATATATTTATGTATATATATATACACATATACTTGTTTGAAAATAAAATAATTTTAAATTAAATAGAAATTTTAATAAATTTGATAACTTCCCCTGTACATAAAGTGCCTTAATTAAGAAAATAATTTTATAAAGATAAAACCATTGGAGGAAATTATTTTTAACATTCCAATCTGTATATATATATATATACATACATTTTCAATATTATTATTAAGAAAATAATTTTGGAAACTGAATAACAATCCATGTATATGTATTGGAGACCAATTAATGTTCTTATTTTAAGAAGAAATAATTTAAATAAAATAAATATCATGAATTATTTTGGAAGAAAAGTTTTATAAACACAAAATTAACCCCCTTAAAATTATGAAAAGTCAATTGAAATACCATTATAAAATATTGATGGACTAAAACAAATTTTTCATTTGAAAATCTTAAATCTAGACAAAGTTTTAAATGTTTAACCATATTCCCCCTTTCTATCATAAATATATAATTAAAAATTATTTATATAGATACAAACTAAATATTAATAAACCACTAAAAAATTGACATATAATCTAAAATGAATAACCATATTGACTCATTTGATAAGATTTTATTTTCACACAAAAAATTAAATTTATCTTGCACATCAATAGTTCTGAAACAAATAACCTTCTTATGTAGAAGCTTGAAAAGATATAAATGAATGAAAAATAATTAGTTCCCTTACATAAATATATACTTGAGTAGATAAATTTTAAAGCTGAAAACATGTTTGATTTTTAAATAAAAAAATAGAAAAATCATTGAAGATAATTCCAAAATAAGTTCCCTAACTTCATTTATAAACTTCTCCCACTAATTCATAGCCTACCGCAACACCCCCTATCTAACTCACTTCTCTACAGATGGTGAAATATTTAAAGAATATTATTAATAAAGGGAATATGTGCTTATATAGCCACATTCATCAGCATTGATTTACTATTTTCACTCACTTTAAAAGATAATCATGTATAATGTGGTTCAACTTCCCTCAACTATGTGTTCAAATTCACTTAAGAGGTAAGGGGTCAATATTATAATATGGGTGTTTAAATTATATATCAATTTTATTCATGAATATTCATTTCAATTAGTAATCAATTTGAGTAACAAATTATAATCTTATTTATTAGTTGGTATTTTGAAAAAGGAGTTATTATATAAGGAAATAAAAACTAGTTGATAAAATTATGATATTAATAAAATATTGGATTTATCATCTAATTTAAGGATTTACCTTAAAGAAATTATTCTAGAATTATTATTTGAAAAATATATTTATATTGTCTCTGTTAAAATCAATAAATTTTACCATAAGAAATTTTTAAACATAAAAAATATTGAAATTGGTTTATTAAACCTAATTAATGAATGAAAGAAGTTGGTATCACATTCAAAAAATAGAATATGAAATTGATCTGTTGATTTTATATTTAATTGATTATTTTAAATCCATTATACTTTTGTTTAAGTTTTCTTGATCCCTCTAAATTCATATATTTCTACATAATAATAACACTTATGCCTTATCTTTTTTGATATATGTATCACTCATGGGACAGACCTTGGACCTTCATTATTAGATGACATAGTAGAATAATAAAAATCATGGAAACTTAATTTTTAATCCTAATTACCCACTAGGATTGATAATTCCAATGGGATGGATAATGTTTTTAGAACTATTAGTAGTGATCAAGGGTGAACATTGGAGTATAATAAATATTTTTATAAATCAATTTTATTCTTAAATTATTAATTCTTTTTTATTTTAATTATTTTTATGTAAATGTGTTTTTTATTTTATTTTTTCATTTATGGAAACATAATGCATGACAAGGATGCCAAAAACATGATCAATGAGACTTGATTCATGATAAATGATTAATTATAACCCTAATAACAAGAGGTTACTATGTCCATAAAAATTATTTACCATCCAAGATAATATGCTCTCAAATACACCCAATGTACCTCAAGTAAAATTCTATAATGAGATCCAGTGTAATGGAGCACCACAAATTCCCCACGATAGAGACATAATGGACTATGATTTATCATATATTGATAGTTTTCCTCTAGTTTTGTTCATATTTTGATTTAGGTGAACAATTTTAAGGTCAAACTAAGCCTAAGACTAATAAAAATACTCTTGCAATGATTTAGTGGCATGAAAAATAAAGATCTACATAAATATTTTACTATCCTTAGTGAAATTTGTTATATGTTCAACAAAAATTGAGTAACATAAGATCCTATATGATTTAAGGTATTATAATTCTCTCTCTATTTTTGAGAAATTTGTTAGTTAAATAGTTTACTCTATGGTTACATGAAAACCTATGATAACATATAAAAATGATTATTATACAAATAATTTCCACTATGTGGGATGTATAAGTTCAAAAATGAAATCCCAATAATTTCACAAGTCAATGGATAATATATATTTGAAACAAGGGATAAAATAAAATAGTTCATGAGGAAGTTTTTACATAAGATAATCAAGGTTTTCCTATAAATGAATCATTTAATTATATTTTACATCTTATTAATTGAGTCATGATCAATGAACTATCCATTAAAGGATTAATTATGAAAACATTTGAAGTTGTAAAAGATATTATCTAAGAGATTCCTCATAATTTGAAATTGTGAATAAGTGATTAGATTCCACCGAGGAGAGAAATATTTTAATTAGATGGAATCACCTTCTTGGATACCCAATTAGAATCCTTGATAAATAAATTAAAGAACTTATAATTTATAGTGGCACTAACTCAATCACTATATTCATAACCACTAACACTCAAACCCATTTTATAATATCATGATATGTGAATAGGACCCCACATATACCAAGGATTTAGTAGGGTTTAGATGATAATAAACCTTTTGATTGCATCTAAGTTAGTTATAATCAATCCCCCAAAAAATCCCAAAATACCTACAGCTTATGGAGCTGTATTCAACCCAATCCAAAACTAAATCCATTTTATAGATAATAGAAATGTGTCTTAATTTTAAAATAAAACAATGGTATACCCAAATATTCACTTCAACCATAATCCTTGAGGGTATCATAACTATTACCACCCCAACCATAATCCAACCAGCCTCCAAATAAATTCTATCAAAAAGCACATTCTTATCCCCTAAATATAACTTAAATGAATGTTCCACAAACTCATAAAAATGTATTCTTAGTGGATTATTAGAGAATATAACTCTATAATAAATCAACAATAAACTACCTAAAAAACTAAAACCAAGTGGGAAAATATATCAAACATTATTAGAGATACTACTCAGTACCCTACCAAGTAACGTGGAGGAAATCCAAGATAGAAGGTGAAGGCTATGAATATTTATTCATGTGAGAGATTGAAGAATATAAGAAATATAAAAAGAAAATTTTGTGTTCATGGAATAGGAAAAGTTAAGGGTGAAAGAGAAAAATTGAGAAGAGAAATAGGATAAAAGAGAATAAGAAACAAAAATTATAAGATGGGAAAATCTAGAAAATATGTCTATAAGGGGAAGAATGAAATAAAAAGACAGAATCATATAGAACCCCTCTTTCCATCCTAGAGAGGATAAGGAAATGTAGTTTTGAAATGCAATAAAATATGTTTTATATGGTTTCATTCAACTTTATATAGACATCTCTTTCAATGTATCAAATTCTTAAATATTGGATTATGATAAACCTTTAAAGTAATTACTACAAAAAAGTTAATTATAGATGTTTGTAATGTTATTTATTTATTCATATAGTGTTTAATAGAATTTAAAAAGAATATAAATCCAAATATGATAGATCCGGGAATATTTTTCATCTTGTTCACCATTAGTTCATACACATTCAAGAATACATATTGTGACATAGGAGTGAGGTGAAAATATTATTCTTCTATGTGTGCTTTTAAATATGGGATTTAATAATCTAAATATGATATTATTTTCACTCTAACTTATTGGTATATCAACAAAGTTCCCTAGAATATTTTTCAATATGTCATGTCATGGTTGAAAATTTTAGATTCCACATATATTTTTTAATCCTCATGATAGAATAAGACTGAGATATTCTCATAATCCTTGGAATATCATTCATTGAAAATGAAAAATAATATATAAATGTCAAACAATAATGAATAATTTTCAAAGTTAGTGATGAATAAGTCATAGTTGATCTTATAAAAACTATTAATCATGAAATTAAATCATATATTTTATATATAATATTTTCTACTAAATACCACCCATCCATAATGAGTCTATAAATAGAAAATATGGTAATATAATGAAACTAATTGATTATATGGTGGAAACTAAGTAAGATAATTTAAAACTAGAGGGTGAGGAAGAAGATGAAGTCATGCAATGGAGAAAATACTTTTAATAGATTCTTATCTAGAATTAATTAATTAAATCATCAAAATAAAAATTCTTTAGTTAAATCCATTGACACATATACTATGTCACTTATTCTTGGGTGAAAAGGACTCTTTAACAATGATTATTAATTCATAAATAAAATATTAATATGAATAAAAATTGTTATATGTTTTAATGAAAAGGAAAAAATCACTTACATTGTGTTTATAAACCATAAAATGAATTAAACATATCATTTACACATAAAACTTATATCTAGAAGAAGGGTTAAAATAGAAAAAATACCTACACATGAGACATACATAACTGAGAAAAACATGGGAGAACTCACATAGTTTATTTCCATTATCAAGGGAATTAATCCTACTATTTTGACATAAATATCACAGTTAGACGACGTAAGAAAACTAAGATTTTTAATACAGGTGAGACTAACAGAAACTATAAAATATTTTTCCAAGAAAAAGGTTCTTAAACTACTTGATGCGGGGATCAAAATTTCAATATAATTAAGTAAATAGGTGACCCCAATAAAAGTAATTCCAAATAAGGGTTAAAGACTATGATAATGTATGCTGATAATGAGATGATACCTACAATGATAGTTACATGATATTGGGTATGCATAGATTATAAAATATTGGAAACATCCATAAGAAGGTGCCAGTTTCCATTATTAATCGTCGATCAATTCTTAATAGGTTATATCAATATGGGTTCTTTTTAATTTTATATTTATATTCTAGTTACAACCAAATACTAGTTTATTTAAATAACAAAGATATTACAATGTTTACTTACCTATATCAAACATTCTCCTATAATATCATGTATTTTGTCTTGATTAATGCACAAGTGACTTTTCAAAGGTGTGTTCCACTTATTTTTTAAAACACAGTGGAATGATTTCTTGAGATTTTCATGGATTATTTCTTAGTATATAGGATATCCATTTAATTATTCCTATACAAAAATTATTTGGTACTTAATATATTTGAAGAAATATTATTATTTCTCAATTTCGAAGATTTCAGCTTTATAGTTCAAGGGGGTGTCATTCTTGTGAATAGAATATCTAAACAAGGAATCAAGGTTGATCTAATGAAGAAAATATTCATAAAAGATCCTCACCATCATAATACAATGAAGGGAATTTAAATATTTCTTAGACATGATAGATTTTCCCCCCACATTTTTTGACGACAAATTCTCAGTTCTCAATTGGGAAAAGTTCCACTTTATAGTTCAAGGTGGTGTCATTATAGTGAATAGAATATATAAACAATGAATTAAGGTTGATCTACTAAAGAATATATTCATAAAAGATCTCTATCATCATAATACAATGAAGGGAATTTAAATATTTCTTAGACATGATAGATTTTTTTTCCACATTATAAATGAATTTTTCAAGATATTTAGGCCACTCACCCATATTTTGTCTAAGTATGTTTTTTTTTATATTTGAATCATCATAAAAGAAAGACATTAATACTTTGAAAAAGAATTTTTTGGCCACACCAGTCATGATATTTATAAATTGGGAGAGAAATGTCAACATAATGTTAGATCCATGTGATTTCATTATAGGAGATAGTCTATGATAGTGCATCGATCATATTTTTTAACCTATCTGTTATGAAATATATTCCCATAATATGTCCCAAATAAATTAAACTCTCACTAGGAAGAAACTTATAACAATGTTTTTCTCTTTTGATAAGTTCATACATATTTAGTAATCTTTAAGGGTATTGTCTACATAGATAATTAATTTTAAGTTATTTTCTAAAAAAGGATTTTAATCCATGCTTGATATGGTGTATCTTCTTACTATAATATTTTTATATGATTAATAAAGAAAAAATGGATTAGATATTGTAGTGTCTGACCATTTTTTTAGATTACTCCAAAAGATTATAGAAGAGGAGGAGGAGAGGGAAATTGATGAGGAGTTTCTGGATGAGAATCTTTTCTATACTGATTTAAAATCTATTCCATGGCTTTTCAACATTATAGATTATTCAGAAAACAAGAAAAGATATCATTTTTTATTATATTAGTAATGGATAATGTTTTTTTGATAATTCACGATATTTTTTTATGATCACTTATTATTCATGCAATGTAGTGAATGATTAATTTAGTGATGTGTGCCCAAATCCAAGGTGAATATCATTTTATAATTTTTATATTCATCACCAAAATATAGTAAAAAATTGACATGGTATAATAATGGACATCATAATACAATGTGAATTTTTTTTGACATCTAAAAAGATACAAGGGTGTTAATATGGGGTTATGATTTCTACTAATAAATAGATAACATTGGGAAAAGAATTAAGATTCCAAAAAATTTTCTTAAAGTTGAGGTGTTCGATGTATGGAGATTTCATTTTATTGGGACCTTACCAAGCTCCTTGAGAAACATATATATAATTTTTTATGGTATTTACATAACGAAATGTGTAGAATATGAGGCCACATGGAATAATATATCCAATGTAGTGGTAAAATTGTTATGAAAGAACTTATTTTATCTTGTTGGTATATCTAGGTTACTCATATCTTCTTGAGGAGTACATACAATTATATATTGTTTTGTGTACTAAAAAATTAAATATTTTGATAAAATACCATCTCCCCTCACCACCCATAAAGATATAAAAAATTATAAATATTCAACTGAGTGATTATGATTATTTTGGAGAAAAATTCAAGTTCAATATAGAAAGAATATAGAAAAAATATTGATAATAATTTATAGTATTAAATGATATATTTTAAAATAATGACTAGTATAACCCCATTTAAGCTTATTGAAGAGAAACTAGGCCATTTAATTGTGGATATCAAGAATCAATAATATAGGGATATGAATAAAGTGGCTATGGAATCCCACCAAGATAGAAAGAGACTAATATATTTGGATGAAATATAAGAGACTGAAATAGATGCATACAGGAATTAAAATATCTAAAAATAGAAAATCAATAAGTGGAATTACTGATGAATTAACCATTTAATATTCATTCAAGTAGATACAATGATTTTGTTTAAATATTATTAAGATTGTTTCCAAGATAACTACAGTCACTTTTGTTATGACCCATTATGGCATAAATGCCTTTGCACATGGGGCTATTTATATCTAAAGAGGGAATGAATATTCATTCAAGTTTAATAAAAATGATAAATATAAACATGGATAATTTCCATAATTAATTTATTTTATTTCTAAAATTTTATTGAAAAGAGAATGTTATATCTAGATATTGACTTTAATTAAAGATCTAGGTGTGGAGAAACCTAGGTATGTTTTATTTTTTTTAATCATAATTAAACTATATAATGGTTATAAATTGTTAGTGTAAATTAGTTTAGATACACTAGGGAACTACATCCTACTCCCCTACTGAACATCCATTTGAGACAACATAAAATTTGAGAAGAGTAATAACTAACAGATAAAATAAATCATTTTTAAGGTGAAGCGAGATATATCATGTCATAACACACTACACCCCAAAGTAATCATTCTATACCCACGACACACACTAATTGAGCATGTTATAATAATATAAAGTTCATGGATAGAAAATATCCTTAACCTAATATGGTGGGTTTACACTATAACACAACCCCAAAATATCATAATATGGAGTTAAAAATCAGGTTTCGATGGGAAGTAATTTCTTATTCTATAATGCTTCAAGAAAGAAAAAAAAGAAATATTAATATTTCTAGGGAATGCTTGATGTCATGATTTCAACATGAAATAAATCACAAAGGGATAAACTGATATGGTTGTTGTATGGTGTCCCCCCATGGCGTTGCAACTCTAGAGGACTAAGTGTTAATAATACCATGGTTTTAGATCTAATGACATCATGTTGTAATGACTTGGATCACGCCACAACGTATTAAAACTCATTTAATACTAAACACCAAAACCTAAATTTTGGTATTAGTATCCCTTTCCCCATCTCTCTATGATCCCTACATTTATTTTCGTAGCCTTTTGATCTGGTTCAGATCACATTCACGTAGTAAAGTTACACATCCAGATCCTCTCTTGCTTGACTTTCACACCTCCTCATACCCATTTCATCCTACTCGCTACACTGTTTCCCAAAACACACTATGAAAATTAACCATACCCATCTAAAGATAAAAAAATTCCAAACCATGTCAAAACACCATTTAAAACCCCCTATGAATCCATCTCGAGACATTACCCCTCCATATCTCTATCCCTACCATAATGGATCAAACTAAGACTGTTAAAAACAAATAAAAATCTAAATACTCATTAATACAAATGAAACATAATATAACTTTGAGACCCACATTATTGAAAATGGATAAACTACCCACAAAACAACCTCATCCCCCACTAATACTTTCACCTAACCAATTCACATCTTCATCAACTAACCTAATCCAAACCAATAAAACAACCCAGAACTCACCTCTGTATGGGAATTTATCCCAAAATCACCTTAACTATTTTCTATGGTTCATTGAATCCAAACACTAGAAGAGGATGTGGAGACCTTAAATGTCAGGAATTCATAAAAAATGAAATTTTACATGAATATTATGGAATATGTGGATATAGATAATGATGTTATATATTCATTTAGATCTACGAATTTATAACATATTACTCATAACATGGAAAATGATTCTATTCAGTGGAACATAGGGTTCCTATTATTATTGGATATGGAACTAAAGTGTATTAGGTTAAAAATTGTTCAACATAATTGGATCCTTTTGTTTGTAGTGTTTGGACTGGGAACATGTATTAAAAAACATGAGTTTATGGAGAGAGCGGATTATAATGATTTTATACTAGATAGATGCAAGAGCACAATCCATCAGTAGTAGATGAAAACAACCATTTACCCACTGAGAGGGAAAAAACCTAAAAAACTAAGAGAACATAGTTTAAAAATTATCTCTTAAGGATTATACATTGTGAAATCTCTCATAAATGGTTTGCTAAGGGATTATCATAAGGCTCTTTGATCAGATTATATGTTCTTCTTATTTCCCACATTTATATATGGTAGTTAGGAATCAACAAAAAGAAATCATTTTCATTATATTAAGGGGGAATTTTGAACAATCTCAATGGTATTACTATGGGTGGTAATTTCACTACTTAACAAGAAAATCACTAGGGAGTTTTTGACTAATCATTGAACCTATCCTCATTGGGGTAGATTATATTTTCTAACCTCCCATTATTAGAAAAAACTGTCCCAGTTATGATAGAGGTAAATGTTATGAATGGGATGAAAATTATACTTATTTAATGGTGGATTATGATTCCATTGAGGTGCGCTTACATACTTCTTTCACTTCCCAATCAACCCCAACACTGATAGGATGAATAGAAGTTTCACATCCTTAGGAACAACCACCACTCTTTCCTCAAAGGGAGGGAATCAATATTTTCCAATTTCATTCCGTATATGATACGGATAAAGCACCATTTATATGAGAATATGGAGGTACAATTTGATCCAACTACCATTGTACCACATGACCTAACACAACACCCATTTCTTCTACTGTATCCACCCTAGTGGGAACATGTTAGGTTTATCCAAACTCAATATTTTGATCCCATTCATCCATCAACATATTTAGTTTTTATTAGACCAACCATGATTGAGCATTTATACCATCCCCAACCCACCCCTATTTAGCATTTGACCCATGGGATACTAGTTATATTTTGGATACTGATGAATGATGATAGTTTGAGTTGGATTCCCAAACTAATGTAAAGGGTTTGATAAATGACCCTACAATAGAGGTTCCCTTTATTGAACTAATTGATCAAAACATAACCTCCCAAAGGTTCAAGGAGATACCAACTCAATATAATGATCATCCACTAACTCCCATTGATATCATAGTCAGAATAATATCCCTTCCTAGTGATACAAAAATTAAAACTACCAATTAATATATCTATATTCTAGTTAATCCTCTTATATACACTGAATATTCCTAGGGTCATAGATCTACAGCTACTCTACCTAGTTGGGATCCATATACCGTAATTAATACATACGTACAATTACCAAAATCAAAAATATCTAATTCATCAATATCCTTGATTGATCATTCATCTCAGTAATTTTTAACATAAGCATTAAATGTCATTCCTCATTTATAGGGTGTAATAGAGGCGGTTTCTAAAACAACAAAGATTTAGACTACTCTACCTTCCCTTAAAAAACATTTGTTATAGAGGAAATTATTTTGGATAATTATTATGTGATTCAATGATGGTAGGTGTATTCCTTATGTGATTTATTTATTTAATTGACTAAAACCATAGTAGAGGTGTATCCTAATGGGGAGATGGGGGATGGAACCAAGGAGACATAGGATTTCCTTCCCATTCCACATTTTGTTATACCTTCTATTTTTGTATTACTTACTCAAATATTTTTGAATTTACTATATTTACATTGATCTTTTGTTCATTATCTATTATTTATATAACATGTTGAATGAAAACACATGAAATATTATTTTTGGATCAATTTATTCTTAACTATAATAAATATTACCTTTTTACACTATTGTGTTACCTAGTTCAATATTTTAATTTTAGGAAGTCAAATCTAACACAATGCTTAAATGAATAAGATTTTCATACAATAAATTCCATCCAGTTAACAAGGAATAGAATATTACATTAATGATGGAGGTCCTCAATTCTTTATTGACTTTTGATCATTTATAATGATGTATTTAAAAGAATATTCATTTTCATCTATCTCACCATGATTTTAAATAGTGGATATTGTATTTTAAATTAAGTGTGGTGGAGATATTCTTGGAAACACATGAATTTTTTCTTGAAATCAATGGAAAAAGAGACATTTTTTTCATAAAACTCTTGGCTTGTGAAAATTATGAACACCCATGTAAATAAAAGAAAATTTTTTAATTGGAAATTATTGAAAATAAATTACATTTTAATTCTGATTATGATATCCAATATAATTGTAGAATTATATTGGCCTCTAATTTAAAATTTAATTTTTTTTGTTTATTTTATTATAACATAATTCTCATGTTTTTAGTGATTATTTAATATTTTAAAATTATATTCTTGAGAGGTGTTTTAAACTACTTTGTTATATTATTTCTAATAACTTATTTCATAAGAGATTTCCAAAAAAACATTACTATTGAAACATTCTCTTTGAACTTCTTCAAAATAATTGAGTTTTTTTTCAAACCACACTAATATGATTGAGTATAGTTTTTAACACTTTTTACCTTTAGACTAAAACTATATCTAACCCAATTTTAATCATGTAATATCCATGAAATTTCTAGATAGGGAATCCACATTATAAGATGATTTATCCTTCATACAAGACATTATTTAGTAAAAATACTTTATTTATTTCCTTTACATTTAATGAGGGATATTGGTGATGCATGAAACTATAAAGTGATAATACCATGTAATATAAGGTGGTAGAATTGTAATTAGTTATTTGGAAGTTTATTCCAATATATTTTATATTTTTATTAATTGAATCCAATATTATTTTGGAAAACAAATCAAAATAATAGATCATATCATGTACATTTTAATGATCACTCATACATGATATATGATGTTATTATAACTATTAGAATTAGTTCCATGAGGTGATCAAACAACGGTTGTTTACTGGGTGTGATACTTGATCCTGGAGCAATTTCCTTTGTAACAATGGAAAAGGAATGAAAAATATGATGAAAAATTGTGTCATTATTGTTGAATTTTCATGATGGGAATCATTAAGAGAAGTAGATATTGATAGGATATGATGAATTTGAAGTGGTTATATAGGTCCAATTTTCATTGAGATTAAATATGAAATCATTACTTGTACTTAAATAATTTATCCCTCTTTTTTAATCCTTAATTTTTAATAATTATGTCATGAACTCCTCACCTATAACCTCAAAGACATTAGAACCTTTTTGGGATTTATTCTTGATTTATCTCATGTGATTTTCATAAAGTTATGATTGAGATGTTATACAAGACTATAAATAGAATACATGAACTTTATAATGACCATAAATCTAGTTTTATATAATTCGTGAGTGTTGAATGTTAAATTTTCTGAAGAGGTATATAATTTTATGGGTATGGATGTATAAGTAATGGTTGGAAAATAATTATGGATGAGAATAAGAATTGAAATATAATATTAATAAGGATGTATTATTACTTAGGGAGGATGAGTATATTTGAATTTGAAAATTGTCAACTAATATGTTGTTTTATTGACAAGTTCTATAATTATTTTCTTTAGTTCAAGTATTGAACTTATTTGTAATCATTTTAAATATATTTTTATTAATGATAATAAAATTTTCAATTGTGAGGGAATTTGATAACTATTATTTGTGAATATTTTTTTATCATTATTTTTATTGATTATGGGACATAATAATACATAATTTTGGTATTTTAATTGATTTACAGAATGATGCAGCTTAAAGAATCATTTGGCTCCTCCCTTGATGTTTTTAGAGTAAATGTATAGATATTACTCCATAAAACGTTTTTTTAATTATGTAGTTTGTTGTAAAAGAGTTGAAATAGTAAACCTATAAGGAAATAATTCCATATAAATGGTGTCACAGTGTGGATGAATGTGATTTTGAATATATTGCACCAAAATAAGGGACCTCACTCCATAACTTGACTCCAAATAGGATACATATGATTATGCAAGAAGGACTTATGATATAAGGATTTTATGATATTCTATAATAAATTTTAGGTAAAAAGTAAAATTAAAACAAAAATTCCATCAAATCCACCTATGAATGGATACACACTGAGGTTATAACTAGTCATTAAAGTATTAAAACTATCTCTAGGACATGAACTAGTGTGATGATGAAGGATGATGTTATTGTTGAGGGGACAAAATTATAGGATGAGTAGATGAGAACGAGCTATGGTGTCATTCAACACTAGGAGAGAACCATATAATATGGTAAGAAAGCTCATACTTATGAAAGAGGATACCAATAATGTAATGTTTTAATGTGGGATTAGTCTCATTGAATCTAATAGAGAAATAATGTATTGCTATTACAAATGTATCAATGTCATACTTAATTTAAATATTGATACCTCTTTAAGGAGCTGTAGAAGATAATTTTATAACATATGAACATTATTCAATAAATTTATGAAGTAATATTGATATATAATTCCTTTTAAAATTAAACAATAATATTTTCCACTTCAGGATATAATGATACTGAGAAATATAAGGTAATATAAATTTACATTTAAAGTACTTGGAATATTATAATAAGACCCTTGAGGGATTTTGATTTGGAAAGAGAAATATATATCCATGACACCACAACATAATCACTTCAACCACGATGATGTAACCTAGGAGGAATAAATAATGGATTATATCTAAGGCATACAAATTCATTCCATAATGAAAATACTTATGTCATGATGAAGATTAAGTCTATAAATAGGATATTCCAACCAAATTTTTGGAATTATTATAAATTACATTATATTTTATTACACCCTTGGACCCTATTATAATATTTTTTATCATAGAAGTTAACATTTAATAATCCAATAATTAATTAAAGTAAGTGATATTATTTTTATATATCTTTTAAATATTCTAATATTTTTTAAAATTTTCACTAACTTATTAAGATGGTCAAATATAACATGATTGAGCTTCCCTCAACCATTATAACCTCATCACTAAAGAGATGAGGGATCAAGGGTAAAAGGAAAAGTGTTTATATTATCTATAAATTTCATTCATGAATTGAAATTATTTTAGGAATCACATTAAAAATCTAATCCGAAGCTTATTTATTAGAATGTATTTAAAAAAAAAGTCATGTGAGTGGATATACTCAACATTGGTTGACAAAATTAATCCATACAAAATAGCAGGGAATATTATTTTGTTTTAAAGATTAAAATTAGTGAATTTAGGTAGATATTCTTCTTTTACCAAGAGATTTAGATATGGTTGGGTAGAATTTTTGGAATTATTTATAATAAATAGGTATCCTTAGGACAATCATACAACCAATTAATTCAACTAAATTTAGGAATTAGAGAGATAATTATCTCTTATGAACCCATCCTTTGAAATTAATCCATATATTTTTTTAATTGAATTTCTTTTCAAACAATTATATTTCAGTTTAAATTTTGTTTTATCAATTTAAATTAAAATATTTCTTATTAACAATAAGGACCAAGTATTTATATTAAGGATCCTACATATTAATCAAGGGATTGAACTCAATCATTCACTTTTCTACAGCCTAATATTTAGATACAAAGTAATTAGAGTAAATTTTCATACTTGATTACCCATTTGAATTAATGTTGTTTGAGGAATGTCAGATCATTATTGTTACAAAGTTTTCAAAATAAATATAATATATTGATCATAAAATCATAACCTTTAGGATCTAGAACCATAATTTTAAATAAATAGGATATTATATGAATCTCATGACACCTGGAGGGGTGTGAATAATGGTAATGAAAAATTTAATGTTCTTAAAACTTTAACCCTATTCGATCAATAGATTAATTTCCCATGTTATAAAGAACAAATTTCAAATTATGATTTTACCAAATTCATTCGTACCAAAAAAAATGAAAATAAAAAATTTAATACACCTAGAGATACATAGATTTTACGTTGTTTAATCATACTGGGATATATCAATGGATCATACACATGGATCACTACTAGTATACCTAAATAACCTATCATATAGTATTAAATGGATAAAATGTTTAGCCAATGCTCACTACACACAAAGGGACACTACCCTTACATGATTTTTATAGATTAAGAATTACTCATCCATGGGATACTCCTAATTTTCCCCACTCCATGAATTGATTCAAGGAAGGACTAATTAGTATATAGATGTGAGGTACTCTTGAAAATTAGAATATGTGTTAATAAAATCTATTAGAAAATTCAAGATATGATGTGAAAATGTCATTCATATTATTTTTTCTTTTTTTTAATTTTATAAGTTAGAAAAATATTGTTGGGGGTTGAAAATTTTATCTTGAAAAAAAAATCACAAAAACAACAAAAAAATTTTCCAATGAGAATTACATATTTCAATAAAACTCTATAAAGCACAATATTTCATTAATATAACCTAATATATGTAGTAATATCTCTTTCTTGTCTCTATCACAATCAAATAGATCTATAAATAATGATCAATATATTTTATTCCTTACTTTCCTACATATTTTTAATGTTTCTCATATCCATTTTTTTATTGAATAATTTCAATGTTCTTGTAATATATAAGATCCAAATCAAAGATAATGATAGATTTATGTTATCATGATCCTATAAATTAATTTAATTTGTATTACATTTAAATATTCCTTCAAAATATCTTATGTTTGTTATGTTAAGTTTTCTAAAGTTGATCCATGACCTTCCATAACATGGGGTCATTGAGATTATCAAATTATATAAATTTCACCAATATTATAGTGTAATTAAGGTCAATATAATGAAATTAATATTATTTCCATATCCTCCCAAAAACCATGACTTTATATGTCCCCCCAAATCATAAAATTAAGACCTAATGGTTCTATAAAAACCTTCTAATTAATTCATTATAGTGTAATAAATATAATTGTAGTTCTATACATTATTCTATACCAAATTTCAGCATATTTATGGATAATGTAACATGATTCATAATAAAAATTTCCCCTAAATTATTCCTGAAACTTTTTTCACACACCCAACATGGGGTTACATTGTGAATTTATTTATCATTCACCAAATTAGGGTCTATTTTAGTATAATTTCTTTATCATTAATAACAAACCAAACACCATCATTAGATTCCAATCACAATTCCCTAGTATCATAGTGTAGTATAATGTAATTTCAGCATGATTCCTTTTCATATTAAAGACACTTTATCCTAGGTATTAACATTACTAGACGCAAATAATATCTGTACAAAATGTATTTAGTATCCAAACCAATTATGATGTATTTTACAATCATCATGGTGTAATTTTCCTTTTATTAGGGAACTTTATTTTAATATTTTTCAATCATATGCTACAAGAGTCATGATATAATATTAACTCTTCACTGTATAATATTTTCACTTTATCTAGAGAAATAACTATATAAAAATAAATGTGTAATGAAATAATTATTGCATGATGTTTTAGTCTTTAAAAAAAATTACTCCACACTTGTCCACACACTACAAAATATTCTAAAAATTCCCCCAATTCAAAAATATAAATGACTAAACATTTCTAAATATTATATCAGTTATCAAAAAATATTATACATCATTAATTTAAAAACAATATTTAACTCATTTATATGCCTCCATTTTGGATTCAATCATATCTTAAATTATCTACTATGTATCAAAATACTAAATTCATTCATAACTATATTCTTATTTAACCATTCTTGATCCATGAATCTCCTTAATAAGCTCTTAGATACTATCTTTCCAAGTTTATCTACCACCACCTTGAATAATAATATATTTTTCCTTCTCTTTTACAAAATCCTTATAATAAAAATATTCTTCTAGATTAGTAATAATAATTACACACAAAAATTAAATAATATAACAGCATATTGAAATATTCTCCTTTAAATCACTTATCATCATCTTTTCACAATGTTTTTATGATATAAAACCATTAGTTAACTGGAACCAAATAAAACAATTAATTGAAAAAAAAATAAAACGTATAAAATATGTTTAGTGTAAATTTATATATAATAAATCATAATAATCATTTTATCAATATTGAGTGATTTAATTTGTTGTATCGTTATTTTATATTAAATTGTTTTGATTCAATATTTTTTGAGTAATTAAATTTTATTGAAAATAAAAACCAAAAAAATACACAATGGTTTATTTAATACTAATGAAACGTGTTTTTTTTAATAATATTTACAAAATTTAGGCATGTAATACACAATATATAAATTTAAAAGTATTAGAATAGGTTCTTTATGAATAATATATAATAGAATTATGTTTATTTTTATTTAAATGAATACAAAGAAAGTATAATGTAAACATTAAGTGAATAATGTTTTTTTAATATTACATAGCTTTCATTCATTTTATTTAGTGAGTTAAAAAAAATTAAAAAAGAAAATAAATATTCTATGATTGAATCACTACTTATCATTTTTTGTGGGTTCAGCCTCCAATTCTAATTATAAAATGATAGATGAGATAATATAGTTCTAAATTAGAATTATTTACCAATTATATCTCCCTACACCAAAGGGAAAGAATTAGGTAGTAGAGTTTATTTTTTTTTGTTTTTCAGGTATCCCTCATATGTGGTTGTATTGAAGATATGCAGAATAAGTGTTGAGGACTCTAGTTATCGTGTAAGTATCTATGGAGATTGACCTATGAATCATGAGATGAATCATAGTGCAGGTTAAAAAGTGACAATCCTGGAGTATGGGGTTCCCCCAATTCCTATTACATGTGCCTCTTAAAACATAAAGAGAAAGATTATGGGTACTTCGAAACCAATCTCTTGAAAAATAGATAAATTTTAAATCCATGTGCTGGAGCTCAAGAAGAAATTTGAAAACCTAAATGAGGAACATCAAAACATAGATAACATGGGGTGGAAACTAGTGGGATCTAGTATAGAAAAGATACATGTTTGGGCTATAGGCATAGAGACATGTCTGGAATTGGAGAAATTCGAGGTAGTGGATATTGATGTCTTAACTGAGGATGAGACATGAGTAGATATATATTTTTAGTTTTCACTATAATATGAAGATAAACTTCATGTTAAAGAATATCTATTTTAATGATTGAAAATACGAAAAAATGTTTTATTGACTTGAGAGAATTTTTAGTGACTATAGAGAAGAGAACTAGAAGGACTATTCAAACTTTCCCAACAACGTAAAGATGAGATTAAAAAAATATCTATTTCCCCAATGAACCAGTATGTAAAACTAGAAAAATTTCAACGGAGTCAGTGGAGGATCCATCACTAGAGTGGTGTTTATAACTAGATGCAAGGGTGATAATGTTAAATGGAAAGGGCTTGCAAGAATAGGCACTACTGGAAATCAGATCTTTCCCAACACTTATATACACCCTTTCCCAACGGTTCTCCCAAACCGTTGGGAAAGGGGGGTCTTTCCCAACGGTTTGGGAGAACCGTTGGGAAAGGGGCCTCAAAACACCCCTTTCCCAATGGTTTGGGAGAACCGTTGGGAAAGACCCCCCCTTTCCCAATGGTTTGGGAGAACCGTTGGGAAAGACCCCCTTTCCAACCCCTTTCCCAACGGTTCTCCCAAACCGTTGGGAAAGACCCCCCCTTTCCCAACGGTTTGGGAGAACCGTTGGGAACGACCCCCTTTCCAACCCCTTTCCCAACGGTTCTCCCAAACCGTTGGGAAAGACCCCCCTTTCCCACCCCTTTCCCAACGGTTTGGGAGAACCGTTGGGAAAAAGCATCAAAAAAATTCAACCTTCGGCCAATGACATTACACCCAACCAGAACCTATCCCAACGGTTTTCAAAACCGTTGGGATAGGTTCTTTACTTTTTCCAGATCCACTAACCGAGAACATTATATAAATCAAAATTTAATATAATTATGATAATACATATATATATTTATGAAATTATGTTTACAAAAGTGATGTTAGCTTAGTGGTTAAGTCGTTCAATTATAAACGAGGGGTCCTGGGATCAAATCCCAGCGGATGTTTTATTTTTGGAATTTATATACCAACGGTTCCATTACCGTTGGTATAGATTTCATATTACCTATACCAACGGTTCCCAAAACCGTTGGTATAGGTCTATACCAACGGTTTTTGGAAAACCGTTGGTATAGACCTATCCCAACGGCTTACTTGGCTACGGTTCTCCAAACCGTTGGTATAGGCTATACCAACGGTTTGGAGGCCTATACCAACGGTTCCAAACCGTTGGTAAAGGTTAGTTTTCCAGTAGTGAGGATCATAAGGATTTTTTACCCCGCTAAATTCTCTTAAACTACAAAGGGTATCTATGAAAAGTTTGGAAATGCTTCCATATATAAATTTAAAAAATCCAAGAATACTAATATTGATCGTTCATAAGTGGAGGATATTAAATTTTAGATATAATGTTTCCCTCAGAGACTCAATGGTGTTTAAGGAAATAGTTTGAATCACATCTTGATGTTACTATTCTGGAATTAGATTATGACATTTTCTCCCTTGATAAATACCTCACTGTTTTTTATTTCACATCATTTATGATTAAATACAATCTACATATTCACTTAGTAGAAAAAATATTTACCGCATCGAACTTTTCATGTCAGTTATTTATAAATCTAATGAAAAATCCAAGTATTTTACTTTATCATGTTAGTTATTATATAACAGATGTGAAAATGCCATGTATGTTTCTTTTTCACATCAGTTATTATATAACAGACATGATAATGGTTGGAATTTTTAATTATAATGTAGGTTATATAATAACCAAAATGAAAAAGAAAAAATCCCAACTTTTTCACATCAGTTATTTAATAACCCACGTGATAAAGAGGATTTCTCACATCATCTAAATAATAACCAATGTAAAAATTAAATTTTCAATACTTTATCACGTTAGTATTTATATAAAAGAAGTTACATACCATTAAAAGTTTTATGAATTATCAGTTTGAATCATTTTAGTGCTATTCAATCTCATGAAAGAAGAAATATTTCTCTCGCATGTAATTCCTAACCCTTGATTCTTCGATCTAGTTGACTCCAATATTAGATTTATATCTTTGAACATCCTTATGTTTCATCAAAACTCATTATTGTGCATCCAATTTGATTTTCTCCATAATTAATCATAACAAATCAATACTCACTTTCAGTGGTTCAATGTCATAGATTATTTGACTCTATTTTTTGATCTTGTGGACTCAAATCTTGCATTAGCATTATCATAAACCCCAATATCTCATAATCCACATAATTATGGTTTTGAATATAGATCTATTCACTGAAAATCATGGATTATCACCTTCATATACCATAGTTATCAATTGAATTCAGTGTAGAGGTTTGTGGATTTCATTATATCTTGATGTTCTATCTTATATTATAAATTTACTAATTATATCTTAATGTTTAGGTGATTCTACTATATAGAAATTTGTTTTCACAATATTGATTCATAGATGTTTATACCACATTACATCTTAAATTTCTACATTGAATCTCTAAATTCTTCTTATTTGGATGATGGTTTTTGAAACATTTATTATTTATGGATACAATACCATGTATATAGATAAATATCAATCAATTTTATGAATTTATTAGTGACATAGTAATATTAAAATGTGATATATATATATATACACACACACATTGGTATTTTCATACAGTTCAATATATAGTATCATATAAGTGTTGTATATGTATATGAACAATATTTTTATGATGTGATCATATTCATATCATCAAAAATCTTATGTTAAATATCCAGTCTATATATTATGAGTTCTTTTCAATATAATGTTGACATTATTAGTGAATACACAATAGGAATTTTCAATTGGTTCCATTACATATATGTTTTATATTCTGATATATATATGTTTGATTTTGAATCTGTTTGGACTAATTAACCTAGTTGGTACAAATGATAATAGATATTGATACAATTTTTATCGCCAGTCATACTTTAGTTTACATTGATTTAAAATATTATAGTATTATTAAATCATATAGGTATAGTTTCTCTATGTTATATTTTCTTGGAACTACACATGCATCCCATGGTATTCATGCTGAAAGCATTTTTCTCCCCATAAATATAGATTCTTATTGTATCTATTGAAGTAGACTGAAATATTTAAAGTGTCTCTCGTTAGTGTGTTACATTAAAATACAACATGATCTCATATAATACATTGTACGTAATATACTTACCAAAATTTACATGGTACACTAAACATAAATAATAAATAATATTATTTTATACATATATGTGTGTGTGTGTGTGTGTGTTTAATGCATTATAAATTCAACATTGTGTTATATGAACTCTACTATACGATTATATTATAGTATGAGTCACTATTTCTTCTAATAATGACTGGTTTTTTCATAAAAAATCATGTTAAAAAATCGATAATAAACATTCAAATAAAAATGGAAAATGAACACTTGATTCCAATTATATTCAATAATATTCAATTTCATGTTTCATCGAATTTCATTCAGAAGAAAATGAAAAATGAGAGAATGTTATAACTTTATTTTCTTTTATAAATTTATTCCATGCATTTATTTTTATTATTAACCCACAATATTTAAACTTATATTTCATT
Source organism: Viscum album (assembly GCA_963277665.1). Taxonomy (NCBI): domain Eukaryota; kingdom Viridiplantae; phylum Streptophyta; class Magnoliopsida; order Santalales; family Viscaceae; genus Viscum; species Viscum album. Next base: position 790,270,385 of record OY728162.1, on the reverse strand, counting down.
ATTTCCTTGAATTTATAATTATACTTTTCAATGCATACATTTTTTTTAAAAAATAATTTTTTTGTTACATTCAAATTATGAAATATTTTATATAAAGTTATTTTATTTTCTATTTGGTTATTGTATAATCATTCCTATTAACATTAAATTTAATTTCCAATGTGCTTATATTTTTAAACATTATTTTCACTATTGGTGAAAATCATAGAAACATTTTACTAATGAATTATACCACAAGTTTTTCTTCTTGATTATCATTGTAATAATCTATTATTCCCCCTCTTAATAACTTGTATCACTACTATATTATTTTTAAAAGATATTTATTTTTTATATTTATTATAGAAAATAATGAGTTAGGGTTCGATTATGGAACTTTGAATAAGTGATAAATATGTGGATGGTGTTGATTCTTCTTTTGGAATTTTCTTGATGAAATGTTCCAAAAATTTACATATTTTTCTGTACATGCCTAAAATTATTAGATATAAAGAAGTCAAAAATCATATAGTTTAAATAGAATTTAATTTGTTATGGTTTTAATCCAAGTAACAACCCTTTGATATGGAATGGTAAAACTGGACATAATTTCAGATCTATTAATGATGGTACTTTTAAAGATGATAACTATGATCAAATTGAAGAAATTATTCGTAATATTGAATAGGAGATAATTGAGAGAGAATAGAAAATTGAGCATCTATAAATGATTCTAAAAAACCATTATATTATGGTTGTATGGAATTTACATTTTTTATTGACGTTTATAAGATTTATTAACATGAAGATGAAACATGGATAGAGTGACAAGAGTGTTATAGAGTTTCCATAATTTTTGAATGATATGTTTACTGAAGACAATGATCTTCTATATTCACAATTTAATTTGATGAAAATTCTATGCCTGATGGGATTAGGTTACAAAAAAACATACCCACCCAAATGATTGTGTTCTATATGGGAAGAAATATGAATTTATATTAGGGTGTCCTAAATGTGGGATGTCATAATAAAAGTTGAAAGAAACATCATCGGCATATGTTGTAGTTATAGAGACCCCTTCCAAGGAATCTTTGTATCTTTCTATAATTCCTCATTTGAATAATTTATTTTCTAATTCACATGATGAAAAAATGTTAATATGGAATGAATATGAGTGGATATGTGATGGAAAATAATAACATCTAATTGATTTTCCACAATGGATGAAAATTGATCTGTAGTTTACTACACTCAGAAGTGATGTTAGAAATCTCATATTGGATAGTGTAGGGATAGTATGAATCCATATTGAAGACTTAACATCACACACAGTTTGTGGCCTCTTTAATTGGTAATTTACATCTCATATCATTAATTTTGTATGAGGTGAAAATATTTCGTGTAGATATTTATGATCTCTGTACCAAAACATCCCAAAAATGATATTGATGTTTTCTTATCATCATTAATTGATGATTTGAAACTTTTATGGGAGTAAGGTATTAGTGTGAATAATTCTTATAAAATAAAACATTTTTAACTGCATGAAATGATTATGTTCACTATAAATAACTTCCCAGAATATGGAAATTTGTCTGGATACAGTGTTAAGGGCCATAAATATTGTCCAATTTGTTAACAATAGACTTCATATTATCAACTAAATCATAGGTGAAAAATAGTATACATGGATAATAATTTGTTTTTTTATATTTATCATGATTATACAAGATTAAGAAAGGAATTAAATATCTCACAAGAATTTGATATTTATCTAATACCTTTATCCACTGATCAGTATTTTGATAGGGTGAAAAACATTGGCATGACATTTGGAAAGACACATAAATCAGGCAATGATAGAAATATTTGGATGAACAGTCAACAGTTTCTAAGATAGCATATTAGATATATCATGAGGTCAAATATAATATTTATTTCATGCATGCATATAATAATTTCTATGACATATTTATTAGAAAATTTTTAGATATTAAAGAAAGACTAAAGATGAGTTGAATGAAATATTTAACTTACTCTCAATGAGACTACATTTGGATTTATCCCCCACTCATGAAGGATGGAGAACATTCCTACTCCTCATATTATCATACATTATTTGAGGTAGAAAATTGGATTTTTCTAGTATCTTCATCATATCAATGTTCCACAAAATTATTCTTCAAATGTAATTTTTTTTCCATCTTTAAAGGATTTAGAGTTGATAGGTATAAAATCTCAAGATTTAACATAATTATACAATAGATCCTACCAGTTTCATTGCATGTAATATTTCTCATCTATTTCAGAATGAATATCATAAAGGTGTGCTAATTTTTTAATTCAATTATCAATAATTTCATTGATCTGAATTCTTTGAAAAATTTGGAGAATTAAGTTGTTGCTATTATTTTTTTATTGGAAATGTATTTTCCTCCATCTTTTTCTGATACCATGGCACATTTAATGGTTAGTTTTGGGTGAGGAATAATGCTTTGAGGTCTTATATATCTACATTGAATTTATCCTTTTGAATATATATATAAAGATATTAAATGGGCATGTTAATAATCCATATTGACCGAAAGCCTCCATTATTGAGAATTATATTTCTGATGAGGATGTATAGTTTTTTAAAAGAAACTATTTTGTAGTGGAGAACATTGGTTTGCCTACATCTCATTATGAACAAGTTAATTATGGGATAACAGGGTTATGTGGCTTGAAAGTTAAATATTTAACAAGTGAATAGATAAAGAAGGTACATTTATAATTATTGAATGACATAGTTCATGCTCAAGTCATATATAAAATTTCATATTAATGTGTTGAGACAATGTTATGCAAAGAATAAAGATATCTGGATCTTCAATGAGAATAACAAAACATTTTTTCAATGGATTAAAGAGACCATTATTGGTAGATCATATGCATCATAAAAATTAATGTGGTTAGTGGATGTTCCATGTTTAAATTTGATAACATTGTTCAGGTATGACATTAATGGATATAAATTTCATATGAAATATTAGTAAAATATATGTTTTGATTAGAATAATAGTGTATTGGTTCATTTTTCAAGTGCCAAAGACAAAAAACCAATTTCCACATAAATTTCATATTATGGAGTCATTGAATAAATTTGGAAGTTTGATGACATTAAAGTTCATGTTCTATTGTTTAACTAAAAATGGTTAATCACTAACAACAATGTCAGGCATGATTAATTTGGAATAACAGTAGTTAATATAAATATATTTGAATAAACATCTTATCCTTTTATAATGGAAACACATGAAAAAAATTCTACGTTCTTGATCAATCTGATATGTTGTGGTTTATTTTGTCTTAATGGAAAAATAGTATGTTAGTTATGGTAAAATTTATGAACATGATGATTTATGTGAGATCCATACATACATGTAAATATTAATAGATAATATTTATGAATATTATATAGACATGATTTTTTCCATATATAATGATCTTGATGAATTAATTTAGGAAAAAAATCCATTAGTACATTCCAAATATTATAGGAAACATTTGACTATTTCTTGTTTATTTTTTAAATTTCAAAAAAATTTAGATATTTTAATTTTATTTTCTTTATTGAAACATGTATTATAACTAATAAGTTAATTTTTTTAATAGTTTAGTTTTGTTTATTTTTTCATGTTTACTCATACATAACTTATCTGATAATTGATTTTGTCGAAAAATATTATTTTAAATATAATATGATAAGTAGAAACTAAAATTTGTATAATAGTATAATAAAAAATTATTTTTTTGTGAAAAAATTTAATTATTAAGTTGGATCATTTGTACTATTTAAACACCATTTTTTAATTTGTTTTCATTCATTTATATGTCATTTCTTAACTAATTAATGTTGTTTGCATTTTATTTAACTATAAAAAATACTAATAAAAAAGAGTTAATTTTTCCTTAGTTTACATTTTTGTTCGATAATTTTTCATTATTTATTTACATTAGTATGTAACAGTTCATTTTTTAGATTTGTGTACCAGGTTTTGTTGCTTGGATTTTTTTGATAATGAAAGATCAATAATCTGATCCAGCACATACTTATAGAGATGATTGTACTCATACCTTTGGGGAGGAATGTACACATGATTTTATTGATGGTCCTCACCCTTCTTTACAAGAGACATCTACTTCTATGGGGCCAGAGAAGAGTTTGAGAGTTGATAAACGTGAAAATGCACATTTACCAAAATTATTAGTTTCCCACAGCCAGAAAAAGAGGATATCGATAGAATATGATGATAATGATATTTCAATAGGTCCAAATTCAAAATAATTCAATAATTTTATAGCAGTTCACGCTAAAAAAAGTTATTATTTTGATTGATGATTGGATAAGTTTTGACAAATTGACAATATATCACTTGTAGGAGATCGTTTTGTTAAGTTCATTTTTTATTATTTTAATTATCTTGAATTTATTATGGTAATACATGTTTTCCCCCTTTCCTATCAGATGACATAGGATATACTAAATACTAGAGGAGTTAAGTGGAAATATTTATCATTGGATACTAGAATATGGATGAATTTTAAATTAACCCACATATAACATTTAATTTTTGGCATAGACAACATTATAATCTATGTGATATATATCCATTTATATATGAAGATACATGGAAGAAATTTGTTGAAAGTAGAAGATTGAAATCATTTTTTGGTTAGTATAATGTTACATTAGGAAGTTTTTTATATATTAATGATCTTATTAAGGACTAATTTATTCTTAATATGTAGTAATCGAGAAGATATCATCTAGAGATACAATCTAAAAATTTATACCCTCATAATTTATCTCAGGGAGGGTATACATTATTGGAAGAAAAAATGATGGATGGAAATTTTGAACTTCTGAGAGTTGACTCATCATGTTCTACAGAGGTTTTCCCTCCTTCCCCCACTCTAGACATGAAAAAATGGAAGAGTTATCAGATGAATAAAAAAGGAAAAAATCTTATGGAAGATTTGAGGGTTTTACTTGAGAGGATTGTAAGATGTTTAGTTTTTTTATTTATTTATGTTAAATAAATTCTTTATATATTGTGATTCATTATGGATTTTTTCAAAAATTTCATACAGGATTATCTTGAGGAGCAGAGAACACTGGGTTCTTTTATAGCTGAGGGTACAAGGGATATTTTATCTATAGGATTGGTAAATCCCAAACACTTAGGTCATGTATGAGAATACTTGAAAAGTATATCAGTGAAAAAAGGGTTTCTATGTTCTAAAGCTTCTTCAATATTTTTTTTTAAATTATAATATTTGGAAGACGAAGTTCAAGATATTCATGTGATGATGGAGGACAAGATCAGATCTTCAATACAATCGATGTTTGCAGACATGCAATGATAGTTTCACATAGATAATCCAACTCCTCATCATCCTCCAGCAGCTCCGACTCCTCCACCTCTGCATGTAGACCATAATTCTTCTTATCCTACTCTTACACCCATCCTTTACACCTTCTTATTTGTTGTGAGTTATATTTTGATGATCCCCAAAATCACATTGTTTAATATGGGATGATATTTTATATTGGTGATACCATTCATTATCAACAAATAGATATGGAGAATCATGAGGTCAATATATAGGATATTATAGATAGATCAAGAAGAATACCTTTACATACAGATGAGGTGTAACATCCCGGTTCCAGAAGCCACCCAGAGGCTCCCCGTACATGGTTGTTCACATGGCCTCAAGCGCATTTCCCCAAATGCCAGAGGATACCAACTAGCAGCAAGGTCCTTGGGTGTGACAGTGGGGAAACTATGCCCTCATTGGCAGAGTACACAGTGGAATAAAAAGAAATAGACAATAGCAGAAACCGTAACCATCCATACAAGAGTAAACGATAAACAGCGGAATACTAACAGTAAACAACTGGATCACACACACACATATATAAAATGATGCATTATACATATGTTTAAGAAAGCATCCAAATAAGTCACAATTATGAATACAATACTAAACCAAAGTGTAAAAGAAAAGTGGTAAAATCCACAGCATCACAAGCCATAGCTTGGTCCCATGCTCTCCATCTCCACAGCGAGTCAAGTACTTGAAGTAGATGATTGTTTTCCCTTATCTATACCTACAACAACATAGTCTGTTTGGGCCCAAAAGCATGGCCCAAACAGGGTGTGAGATAAGGACCCAGTAGGCAACCACCCAAAGATCTGTTCCTAATAGTCAGTGAATACATGGCAAGTAAAAGTACAAGAAGCAGTAAACAGGAAAGCACACAGCAACTACAATACGCAGTGTCTAGCATATAAAGTACACAAGTAACAGCCAATCAACAAGTAGAAAAATAGGTAACCCCCTGGGTAGTCCTCACAGTCTAACCCTTATGGTTCAACCTAAAAGTACTAGCAACCCTCTGAGAGGCACACACAGTCTCACCCCTCTGGTTCAGCTATAGAATAGACTCTCTGAGGAAGCACTCACCGTCAATTCCCCCTATAGCCTCGTATCATACTAAAGGCTCTCTGGGGAAGCACTCAATATATAATTCCCCCTGTGGCCCACGTTGAGGAACTATAGACTTTGTAAGGAAGCACTCATTGTCAATTCCCCCTTTGGTCTCACATCTAATTAATAAGACTCTCTGGAGAAGCCCTTACATCCATTCTCTCTATGGTCCACTACACTAGGTTCTCACAGCCCTGTGTAAAATAAACATGCATAGCATGCATATCTCCCCAAGTAAACCTCAAGAACTACTTGGATATCATTATAAGGTACAACAACATAACAGTACAATAGTTCCACTATATTACAACTAGGCATGGCAATTGGAAAAATGCATAACAGGAAAAACATGCATGAAAAAACATCCAGAGCACAATAAAAATTACCCTATTCACAAGCATCGACCTCTACTCAAGAAATCAAGCAAAGAAGGCAAACAACAAGGAAAAAATAGGAAACACACAAGAACTCGTTCAAGGGAATTGGTGGAATTGCACAAAATATTCAAAGACATCCTACATAAAGGCACAAACCACCTACCTCGATGCTAGGAGATAAATATACTTGAACCAAGATGACTTATTCTCCTTAGAACATCAAGGATCTGAGAAAACGTCCAAAACACTCAACCCACAATATCTTGAGAAAGAGGAGGAATTGGAAAATAAAGCTCTAGGAGAAGGAAGGGCTTACCACTGCAGTTCCAATGCAATTAACGATGTTATATTTGGAGAACAGATAGAGGATCGAGGGCTCAGAGAAGTTCTGTGGCCGTATGGGTTCTCTCGGATGAAGAACCTAAAGAAGAAGATAGTTTTGTCCACCAGGCGTGACCCCGATCCATTTAATGGAAAAAGAAAGTACACGGTGTGTACTTCTGTGGTACACAGTGTGTACTAGGCATTTCCATACTCCACTTTAAGTGGCCTCCACATCACTCCTACACACCATGTGTGTATCCCAGACACGGCCAGCACACGACCTGTGCGGCTTCAAAGTACACGGTGTGTACTCATAAAGTACATGGTGTGTATTTTGAAAAATTCCAAATTTACCCATTTTCTAAAAAACGACCAAAAAAGGAAAGACATACCTGAAATTAAGATCCGTGTTCTTAAAAACTTCCTCCCTTAAAGAAATTCACCCCCAAATTTCCCTAACGAGGCGTAGAAGAAGAAACCCCGAATAGATCCTACCACTACAATTGTACATCGGCCTCCCTCTCCCAGATCTCATCGTGTACTTGCCCGTGCTGCCATAGAACCTGTACTAGATGAACATACCACCCACGGAGAACCTTTGCACTATGATTGACAATCTGGATATGATGCTCCTCAAATGTAACGTCAGAGCTGAGAGATGTGTAAGATGTCGTGCAAGGCCTGGTACCTCTGTGGTAACTACAACCGATAGGAAACTGGCCCAAATCTCTCCAATACCTCAAACGTCCCAACATACCGCTATGAAAGTTTACCAAGTATCTGAAACCTCTTGTGCCCCAACCTTGGTGCAACACACAATAAAACCTAATCCCCGAACTCGAACTCCCGAGGTCATCTTTGCTGATCAGCATAAGACTTCTGTCAAGACTTTACTGTATCCATCCTCTTCTGAATCAACTCTATCTACTCTGAGGTCTCCCAAAAAAGATGAGGTCCCAGTAAAACTGCCTCTCCTACCTCCAGTTAGCATAAAGGTGATCAGCATGGCCTACCGTACAAAGCCTCGTAAGGTGCCATCTGAATAGTATCCTGAAAACTATTGTTTTAGGCCAACTCCACAAGAGGGATATGCTTATCCCAAGAACCTCCAAAGTCTAGAATGAAAGCTTAGAGCATTTCCTTAAGCACCTGGATTGTCCACTCGGACTGGCCATCTGTTTGGGGATGGTATACTATACTCAGAAATACCTATGCACCCAATTTCCTCTGAATCCCCTATCAGAACCGAGAAGTAAAGCGTGCATCCCTATCTAAAACAATGGAGTGTGGAACTCCATGCAGACGTACAATCTCTTGGATGTATATTCTTCCCATATCATTAACACTTAAGTTCTCCTTGATTGGTAAGAAGTGAGCAACCTTTGTAAGACCGTCGACGACAACCCAAACAACATCGTTCCCTCGAGCCGACCTTGGAAATCCGATCATGAAGTCCATCATTACATCGTCTACTTCCACTCCGGAATGTGTAACTGCTGAAAAAGGCATTCTCGTTGCTGATGCTCCACCTTCACCTGCTGACAAGTAAAACAACTCAAGAAGAAACCAGAAACATCTATCTTTATTACTAGCCACCGGTACTGGTGATGAAGATCCCGATATATCTTGGTGATGCCAGGATGAACTTCCCAAACTGAGGAATGAAAATCCCACATCAGCTCCTTGCGTATGTCTGCTGGCACACATATGCATCCATGGAAATGAAAGATCTCATCCTCGCCCACTGTCCATCCAGGAAGAGGGTCATATCCTGACACACTCTCCCGTAGGACTAAGACCTCTGAGTCTGACAGCTGCCTCATCTGTACTCGATCAAGAAGTGCAGAGGTAACAACTACAGAAGATAGGTAAGTCTGTACCTGTCTGTCGTGCACCTACAGATGCATCTCAGAGAACATAGCCATAAGCTGCCACTCACTGCTGGCCTCCTAAACTGCTTGAATCTGAGTTCTTTTTCTCAATGCATCTGCCACTGCATTTCCCTTTCCCGGCGTATTAGTAAGCTCGAAATCAAAAGACTGAAGAAACTCAACCCACCTACACTGTCTCAGATTCAGATCACGCTGAGTGAAGATGTACTTGAGACTCTTGTGGTCGGTGAGAACAACAAAGTGCTCTCCTAGAAGGTAATGTATCCAAAAACATAAGGCATGGACAAAAGCTGCCAACTCCAGATCGTGCGTAAGGTAGTTCCTCTCATGTGTCCTCAATTGCTGAGACCCGTACGCAACGACTCCATTTCCCTGCATAAGCACAGTGCCTAGCCCGATACTTGAAGCATCATAATAAACATTATAGCTCTTTCCTGGCTCTGGAAAGACTAGTATCGGTGCTGAAGTCAACCTTCCCTTCAGCTCTTAAAAGGCTGACTCACAAGAATATGACCATAAGAACTTTTCCCCCTTCTTGGTTAGACCTGTCAATGGTGCTGTTAGGCATGAAAAGTCCTGAATGAAGCATCTGTAGTAGCCAGCCACCCCTAGAAAACTCTGTACCTCAAAAACGTTCTTCGGATGCTCCCAGGAAACTATATATCTCACTTTATCTGGGTCCATAGATACTCTAGCCTCTGAGATGAGATGACCCAAGAAGTAAATCGGATCCATCCAAAAGTGGCACTTCGAGAGTTTAGCATAAAGTTGATGCTCTCTCAGTGTACTCAGAACGATCTCAAGATGGGTATCATGGTCGTGTCGAGTGTGAGAGTACACCAAGATATCATCCATGAAGACCACGATGAAGGAATCCAAGTAAGGATGGAACACTCAGTTCATCAGTGCCATGAAAACTGATGGCGCATTCGTGAGACCGAACGACATAACCGTATACTCATAAAGATCATACCTACTCCTGAAGGCCGTAAGAGGTATATCTGATGGTCTAACACACAAATGATGATAACTGAACCTCAAATAGATCTTTGAGAACACACGGTCTCCTCAAAGCTGATCGAAAAGATCATCAATCCTCAGCAAGGGATATCGGTTCTTGACCGTCAACTGGTTCAACTTCCGATAATCCACACAGAGCCTAAGGGTACTGTCTGCCTTCTTCGCAAACAGGACAGGAAAACCCCAAGGAGAAGTACTGGGTCGGATGAAACCCTTTGCCTAGAACTCCTCCAAATGCTTCTTGAGCTCCTGCAACTCAGGTGTAGCTATCCTATAGAGAGGAATGGACACCGGTGCCGCTCCTAGCACGAGCTCAATAGAGAAGTCTACCTCACGCTCCGGAGGTAAACCTGAAAAATTCTCTGTAAAGACATATCTGAAACGATACACCACTAGAGGAAAGTCTAACTGTGAAGTCCCCTGATCATCTAGATAAATACTATAAATCTTGGCTATAACCCTTCCTAGCCCATGATGCTCGAGTCCTGCTTGACTCGCCTGAACATCCCATTCACCTCTATAAAAAAAACGTTCACCCTCTGGTGAAATGAAACTCACCCTGCGATGATAATAGTCGAAGAATACCTGGAAGGGAACCAACCAGTCCATCCCAAGAATAACATCATAGCTTTTCATATATTGGACAAAGAGATCCCCTAAGAAACGATACCCTTCAACCTCGAGAGGGCACTCTCTGCACTAACGTACACTAGATTTACTCATCCCCAAAGGTGTGTCTAGTGTCAAAAAGGCGGATGAAGAAAAGATACAGAGCCCAAGGCTCTCCACAACAGTAACAGATATAAATCTATGCATAGCACCAGTATCAAAAAGAGTTGAAGATAAAAATGAGGTTACTAAGATCGTACCTTGAACTGTAGAAAGTCTGGGATCCTACTCTTGATAGGTCTGCTCCACCACAAAAGTTTGGTATGCCCTGCGGCCCTGTGACCCTGCCTGACCACTCTGAGGTGATCCTCCCTACCAATACTGAAATACTGGTGACTAACCGTCATGTCCTCGACCTCCACCTCAGCTCGAATAGTCAGAAGAACTACAGTTCCCCGACCGGTGAGAAACTAGTGGTTCAGCTCCTGAATGAGGAGTCATGGAAGAACCCCCGTCACCAGCTACTGGTGAGAAAACCTGGAAGAAACACTGAAGGTGACCTATCTTTCCATAATATCGGCACTCCACTGGGGCCTTATGGCACTGCATCCTCGTGTGCCCTGTCTTTCCACACTGGTAGCATACTACCTGGCTACCTGAAGATGTATCTCGCCTCCTCAGATCACCACGCGAAGACTCCCTACGGCACTTCCTGTTGTCAACTGGAGGTAAACTAGCTCTAGAAGTAGAACCGCCTTAGATCACAGCTTCAGTCAGATTATGCTCTGCAATCAGTGCCTGGTTGACGATGGAAGTGATTGAAGTCAACTAGAAGATATTCACCTACGAGCGGATCTCCCGCCAGATACCGTCATCAAACTTCCTTGCTAAGAACATACCATCTCCACCATGGAGGGGTGTGAAATGCTGCAGCTCAGTGAAATGAGAGGAATACTCTATAACGGAAAGAGTACCCTACTCTAGAATCATGAACTCCCAGGATCGATCGGCCCTCAGGGTCTCTGGGTAGAATTAGTCGTAAAATGTGCGCTGGAACTCCTCCCAAACCATAACCTTCTGAGGACCCGCCTGTGAGATCACATCTCACCACCTCTTGGTGGAGTCTCGTAGCATATAGGTAGCGATCTTGACCCACCTCTCTTGAGGCATTTCCAGATGCTCAAATATAGTCAGCATGGCTTCTAGCCATGACTCTGTAGCCTGTGGTCCTCCTTCCCCTGAGAAAGTAAGAGGATGCTGTTGCTGGAAAACCTGTGTCAAGTCTGCCATAGTCATGGCAGGAGGCGGTGCTACCTGAATGTTCTACATCATCCTCATAAATCCTTCCCTAAATTGCGCATCAGTGACTACAACTAGTATGATAGTTAGAGCCAACACTGGCATGACTGGAGGATCGACAGGATGTCCCTGATCAACCATATCTGGCGTCTGATCACTATCCTGCAACTGACGTACAACTGGAGGATGTCTCGAAGGTATAGCTATGAAAGATCAAAAGCACACCTTAGATCAGTAATATCAAGTACAGATAAAAAAGGAGTACAAAATGGAAACAAGATAAGGAAACACTCAAGTTTTATAAAACATGACTACACGACATGTATAAAATCTACACAGGTACTTAACTCTATTCCCCTGATCGAGTCTCCTTGAAAGACTAACCCACATGGTCTTCTGAAACTGAGAGTACACGGCGTGTTGCCTGTGGAAACGATGTGTAGTAGACAAGGTTTCAATGATCTGTTTTTTAGTTAGACCACCGGTTACATGGCTGAGACTAAACGGCTTGTTCTGAGAAAACACGGTGTGTACGTGAAGATTTTTCCCAACCCGCGTTGTTAGTGACACGGTCGGGTACCTAGAACAAGGCTACATGGAGTGTTTATACAAAACACGGCATGCATTACACGAGCTTCCCCGACCCATGTTGTTAGTGACACGACTGGGTACATGGATCACTACTACACGGTGTGTACATACTGTACACGGCGTGTTCCTGGAGATTTTTCACAACCCGTGTTTCTTCTCATACAGTTAGTGACACGGTTTAAAATCTACACAGCGTGTATTCTGCCGTGTATTCTGGGTTTTTCTGGGAAGTAGCTCTGAAACTGCACCGAAGCCCAGAAAACATGGAAAAATTAAGCATGAGATGCCAAATTCTGATCCATGAGGGCCCATACTCCCCGTGAATCAAAGCTTGTAATCTCCTACATATCATATATAAGGGAAACAAGTCAATGATCCACCAAGTTCTAATTCATGAGGGCTCATAACACGTCAAGAACCAAAATTTGGCGTTCATTTAAGCAAGGTACCATAAAAACAACCTCTCTATCAAACTACAGGGATTCTATCAAATCATCTATCACAACAACATGCATAATCTGCACAACGTCTATCACAACAACATGCAATTGCTAATGCACCCTAGATAACATGGCAAGAATGCATGACATGTAATTTCTAACAAGTTCTTATATGATGCATGATATAGAATACCCTCATCTCATCGGGTTGCGACAGAAATAGAACCACAATATCAACAACAATAACAAAACAAAGCATATGAATCACTCTAGGTGAAATCGAATAAACTATAACATAAAAAAACCAGAAACTGTAATAAGAGAGGTAGATTGTCTTTTCCCTGTACACGGGTTAGCTACTCCCAAAAACATCTTAAGACCAAGTACTGAATCTTTCATATCCCTGCCTAAGGCTCCAAACAGTAAATCAAGAGAAAAGAAACCCCTATGATACAACTTTGTAACGTCCCTATTCCGGAAGCCACCCAGAGGTGCCCCGTACCCGGTTGGTCACATGGCCTCAAGCGCAATTCCCTAAATACCAGAGGCTGCCGACTAGTAGTGAGGGCCTTGGGTGTGATAGTGGGGAAACTATGCCCTTATTGGCAGAGTACACAGCGGAAGAAAAACAAATAGACAATAATAGAAACCGTAACCATCCATACAAGAGTAAATGATAAACATTGGAAGACTAACAGTAAAAAATTGGAGTACACACACATATATATAAAATGATTCATGATACATATGTCTAGGAAAGCATCCAAACAATTCATAATGCTGAATACAATACTAAACCAATGTGAAAAATAAAATAGGTAAACTCCTCAGCATCGCAAGCCATAGCTTGGTCCCATGCTCTCTAGCTCCACATCGATTCAAGTACCTGAAGTAGAAGGGCTCTTGCCCTTATCTATACCTGCAACAACATAGTCTGTTTGGGCCCAAAATCATGGCCCAAACAGGGTGTGAGAAAAGGTCCCAGTAGGAAGCCACCCAAAGATCTGTGCCTAATAGTCAGTCAATACATGGCATGTAAAAGTACAAGTAGTAAATAGGAAAGCACATAACAACTAAAATCTACAATGTGTAGCATATGAAGTACACAAGTAACAACCAATCAACAAGTAAAACAATAGGTAACCCCTAGGTAGTCCTCACAGTCAAAACCTTATGGTTCAACCTACAACTACTAGAAATCCTCTGGGAGACACACACAGTCTCACCCCTCTGGTTCAGCTAAAGAATAGACTCTCTGAGGAAGCATTCACCGTCAATTCCCCCTATAGTCTCATATCAGACTAAAGGCTCTCTAGGGAAGCACTCAACATCTCATTCCCCTTGTGGCCCACGTCGAGGAACTAAAGACTCTCTGAGTAAGCACTCATTGTCAATTCCCCCTTTGGTCTTGCATCGAATTAATAAAAATCTCTAGAGAAGCCCTTACGTCCATTCTCTCAATGGTCCACTACACTAGGTTTTCACAGCCCTGTGTAAAATAAACATGCATAGCGTGCATATCGCCCCAAGTAAACCTCAAGAACTACTTGGCTATCATTATAAGGCACAACATCATAATAGTACAATAGTTCCACTATCCTACAACTAGTAATGAAAAATGGAAAAACACATAACAGGAAAAACATGCATGGAAAAACATCCAGAGCACAGTAAAAAATACCCTATTCACAAGAATTAACCTCTACTCAAACAATCAAGCAAAGCAGGAAAACAACAATGGAAAAATAGGAAACACACAATACCCCATTCAAGGGAATTGGTGGAATTGCACAAAATATTCAAATACTTCCTATATAAAGGCACAAAACACCTACCTCGATGCTAGGAGATAGATATACTTGAACCACAATGACTGATTCTCCTTAGAACGTCAAAGATATAAGAAAACGTCCAAAATTCTCAACCCAAGATATCTTGAGAAATAGGAGGAATTTTAAAACAAAGCTCTAGGAGAAGGAAGGGCTTACCGCTACGGTTCCAACGCAATCGACGATAGTCGATTCGGAGAAAGGATGAAGGCTCAGGGGCTTTGAGAAGTTCCGCGGCTATACGGGTTCTCTCGGATGAAGAACCTGAAGAAGAAGCGAGTTCTATCCTTCAGGCGTGACCCCGGTCCATTTAATGAAAAAAAATAAAGTACATGGAGGGTACTTCTGGGGTACACGGCGTGTACTGGGCATTTCTGTACTCCATTTTAAGTGGCCTCCACATCGCCCCTACACACCGTGTGTGTAGCCCGGACACGGCCAACACATGACATGTGCGGCTTCAAAGTACATGGTGTGTACTCAGAAAGTGAACGAATTGTATTTTGAAAACTTCTAAATTTTCACCTTTTTCTCATAAATGACCTGAGAAGGAAAGACATACTTGAAACGAAGATCCAGGTTTTTACATGAGGTGAGTCCAGTT
Organism: Viscum album; assembly: GCA_963277665.1. NCBI lineage: Eukaryota > Viridiplantae > Streptophyta > Magnoliopsida > Santalales > Viscaceae > Viscum > Viscum album. Next base: position 790,254,881 of record OY728162.1, on the reverse strand, counting down.
GTACAATGTATCAATAACTTTTTAGTTTATCCATATATACTTGTTCGACATATTACTACATAGGTATGTGTATATTTTATATTTTATTTAATATTTAAATTAAATGTTTTCTAACATTTTAATGTTTCTATATTTATCTAATTTTTTTAAAAAATACATTAAAGGTAATTAAATATTATATTGATAATAACAAATAAAATGTTTTATGACTTCAAATAAAATTCTACAAGTCTTGATAGATTTTCTACATATTCAAATTTGTTATTGAATGTTTATGAGATTCCAATTGAAGCTATAATTTCTAGGCATGTAATGATTATGGAACATTTGGAAAATGATATCATAAAGCTTATAACTATAGATCAGATTTTCCTGAACATGAGGTATGTTTTTTCCAAGTAATTCTTATCATAAATATTTTTGTACATTTAATTTATTGAAAATTTATACTTATGTTTGTCTTTTATTTGGGGTATTCATACAATTTGTAAAGATCATGAAAAGACAGAAGTATATGTATTTATTGACCCATAGTATATTTCACCTCTAGTGAGGACAATTACTAATGTAGATAGAACAGTTTATATGGCTAAATGATTTAAAAAGAAAACAATTATTCAGTACCATATGTTTCTTTATCTTCAAGAGTATAAAACATATATCTCAAAAGGTGTTATATATACCTTAAGATAATAAAAAATAGCATTAAATTTTCTTTTTATATGAATGGACATTGGATGTTGGGAGTTTTTTCCAAGAGAGAAGGGACTTTACTAGCTCTGTTCAATCCAAGGTGAAGTGAGAGAAAATTTTATGAATGTATTGGAAACTAAATTTTTAATTCTTTAATACTTGTTTATATTATAATTACTATTAAATTTATTTAATTTATGTTATTTTAAAATAGGGAATAGAATTTATTTAGAGAGACGATAAAAAAGAAGAGCACCAATATAATATTTTTAAAAGAAAAGGTGAATTTTCATTTACAATTAATAAATTTGGGATATATTGCTTAAAAATGTTATTTCGAATTGAAAAAATATTTTAAATAACTTTTTAATAAAGAATAAGGCATGAAGTAAGGTGGATGAAATGTTTTAATGTTTATGTAAAAAATAATTTCAAGAGGTACAATTACGATGTTCCAGAAGGTTAGATTTCTTTATAAAATTTTCCATAATATTTCATTCATTTAATTTAGAATTCATGTTAAATGATTTCCGTTTAATTTGTTGCTTTTTGATGATCCCTTGCATTACATTGCATAGGAGTTGAAAGAGTTACAAATTAAATGGGAGAATCATTTCACTATTTTTATTGGATTTTAATTTATTTCTGTATATATTGTATACATGAAAATTCTAATTGTATGTGTTTTTTGTCGGTTGTTTTTCTGTTTCTTCTTCATATTTTATACTTGTTTTTTTTTTCATATTTTCATCATATTTTCTATTCATGACTATTGTGGAGAGGAGGAATCAAAATAAAATTATTAAAAACATGTATTTTTCACATAGGTTATCAAATAACCGATGTGAAAAAAAATTCTATATTTGTTTTTCATGTCGGTTATTTGAAATTAGTGATGTTTGTTGATGAATTTGAGCCTTTGATATTTTAATTTTATAGTTTATTGTTATATTTGGTTTTTTGGGTGTCTACTAGGATTGATTTTTTTGTGTGATTATTCTCACTTAACCCAAAAAAGTTCTTTTATTAGGAAATCCAAAAAATATATAGTCTATGGGTAAAACCATCTATAGGTGTTTCTTCATAATGGTTTTTTTGAACTACTTTTCATTTATTGAAATGACGAGGGAATAATTGTTTTATGAATTAAGTGTGGTGTAATTTATTTTTCTAAAACATATATTTCTGTATATTTTTAAATTATGATCAAAATATTTTATAGTTGTTTATACGACTTTGAAGACAACCTGTTTTATAAAAATAAAATACACAAAATTATTTTTTTGAATGTAAATATTCTAATTATTTTTCTTAGGAGTCTAGTTTTTTAACTCTCAATTAATGGTTTTATATATGTCTCATATTATATGTTATGTGTTTCATAAAAAATAAAAATGGTATATATTAATCAATTCAATATATAAAATAAATTTCATAATGCTTTTATTAAAAATAATCAAAGGATATGTGTTTTAAATGAACATAAAACACTTGTTCAGTGATACCATCCAAAATAAATAAAACACATCTGCTTATAAATAAAATTAGCTCAATATATATAGTTATATTGATATATATTGATATATATTTATTCATATATTAATATATATATATATATATTATTATATATATAGTTATATTTATATATTTATTCCTCTATTAATACATATTTATATCTATTTATTTAGTTATATTTAGTTATATTTTTATATCGGTATATGATTTGTATATTAATATATATTTATAAGAGAGGTATTAAATACATTTATAATATATGTTTTTTGGGTTTATAAATAAATAAATATATATATACAACACACACACACACACAGATATATATATGTGTGTATTTTTAAGTATAATTATACATATTTATATATATTTGCATATATTTTATATTAATATGTACATACATATGTTAGAATATATAGATAATATATTTTAGTTTGTTAATACAGACACACACACATAGACACACACATGCATTATATAGGTATATAAATATTCATATATTTTTATTTTAAATAAAATGAATATTAGTTTTATTTATATAAGGCTTATATATTGTGAAATATATTTTATAAGTAAATATGATAAATTATTTATTTATAAAATTAAATTTGTATGTGTGAATATATAAAAAATATGTATATATTGTTATATATTTGATAATAAATAACAGTAGATTGTGGAATATGATAATATTTTAAATCTATAATATCAACATGAATGTAATCTCTAGTAATAAATTTAGTCCCCACTAAAAAATGCATATAAAGGGGTACTGTTAACAATGCTTTTTTTAGCACTGTTAAAAGTTCCCTTTATCAGTTATTTTTTTAGCGCTGTTAAAGGTGGAATTCCAGATACCTGTTTTTGTGGTAGTGCAAGAACCATTTAATAAATAAAGACATCATTAAATATAATAAGTTAAAAATAAATGTAGTAAAACCTTATCTATAGTATTTTTCATCCTCAATGAATTGTTGTATTATTATAGTGGCACAACCTTTAAATTTTTTTATCCTGAAAAACAAAATATTCCACAACAAGTATGATATTTAAAGAAATATATTCTTTACTAATATTTTCATTTTAATAAGAAAATAAATATCATTTTTCAATAAAAAAATAAATCAAAATTAGTAACAAGGAAAAGTAGATTCTTAATTTTTGTATAAAACATTCCACAATCTCAAGAAAAAAATATCAAATAATGTTACCAATCATAATTGTAGAACACAAGGATTCCAAGACATTCAAAACCAATTTTCATGGTGTACTGGAATTAAAAAATTAGGTAACCCTAAATAGGTAGATAGTGGAACACATGATTGTTACATGATTGATCCACATCTATACTCCCAATAAATTTTTTCCAAAAAAACACACACATTAAATTATCCACCAATCAAACAACATCCCATGAAATATAACCATTTACACATATATATGAAAAATAATGTCTTATTAAGAAAGATAGAAAGTGTAAAAATATGAAATAGTCATATATTCACATGATTCAAGTGGTTATTAATAATCCCATTTAAAATCATCAACATCCTTATTCAATCTCAAAACTATCCTCATATATGAATACTAATTTATAAAATTACATGAAGTTTTAGTTAGAAAATTTATAAAAATGAGTTGAATTATCATTCACTTATACCAAAGAATATTCATAAATATAACAAGTTTTGGAGGCATATTCCCATGAACCAACCTGATTTTTCCATCCTCCGAACACCCCAACAAGATTATTAAAATTCCCATAGGTCATCCTAAGCCCCATGGGCTCGTGAAAAGAACAAGGGAATCATAAAAAACTTACTGGAAAATATTCTTTCGATAAAATAAATTAAAATTATAGTGGGAATTTTATCGAAAATTCTTCCATGATGCATACATACATTTGATTCCTGTGAAAAAAAATGTATAAAGAGATAATAATACATGAATAAAAACTCACTCTAAAATTTATCTTCCTTGCATGAAAAAACCACAATTATTCCACATCCATAACACCACATGCATAAACACTACCCATAATGGAATGGAATGAAAACAAGGGTGGATGATGCAATAAGGGAAACTAAATAAAACAAAATAACCCCCATACCTCCATGTGAATCTATGAGTCAGTATAAAACCTCAAAAAAAAATCATGATTTATGAGCAATCAATAGTTGAACAATAACATATAATGATAATATGTACGAACGTAAGGTCCGAGTATATATCCTCCCCATTTCCCATATATAATCATTAAAAAAGAACTACCATTTAATTCTAGTTCAAAAATAAATATTTAAAATAATTCATTGGTAGGTGAGAACATGAAATATATATATCATGTATAATCAATTTTTTAAAACATCCGCTTCATTCTTATTAAATGAAACAATCACTTTTAACAAATTTTATTGAGCTAAACCTATTTTAACAAAATCAATAATTTTTAAATTCATATGAAATAAGTTTGATATAAATTAAAACAAGGAAATTAAAAATATGTTTTCCAAAAAGTCTCATTGAATTTTATAATATATGGAATTCCAGGTGCATGAGAAAATGTCATGCATCATCATAAAAAGGATAGTCACAATTTGCAAGGACTAGACCCCAGTTTCCTAAATAGTGTTCAATATTTTATTAAAATGGAGTAAAATAAAGGAATATGCATGAAAAAGGACCGAGTAATTTAGTATATTTGGAAACAATATACTTACATAAGTTCAACACTACAACTTTAAATGAAAAATGACATATATGTTTTATTGGGAACATCCACAAATATAAGTTTATCCATGTAGGGAATCCATAATAAAAATCTCCATGTCCTAATAAAATGAAACATAATAAAGGGGTGATCTCAAACACTCATTAAAGGTATATAATATAGAAGAATATATCATGAACATAAACATTAGGCATGGTGAATAACTAATAACACATGCCTCTATCAATAAACTTGAACTTATTATGGTAGGAATAAGAGGTGAATAAATAATTCCATAATAAAACATATTCATGGGTATTATACTCATAGAATAACCACATGAACCATCATTAATATTTTCATAATGAGGTAATTCATAATTCGGGACATCATAACCATACCATCAAGGCCTCGTGCCAAGACCATATATAACCATTTTGTCAAGTCCTTGTGCCAAGACTGTAGTTTTTCTCATAAGACCTTTCGATGCACCAAGAGGATATATCAGGCCCCAAATGACACTTACTAGGTTCAATGAATTCCTAATATGAATGGGGATAAACATAGAAAACATATACATTCATATTTAAACTAACATATAAAATGTAAATAACTTTCCCAAAACATTAAGCATAAATACTTACCATTCAGAGTATATTGGTGAATGGATTAAAGATAGCATATCCAAAATAGAAATAATCATAAACCATTAAATTAAATATAGTATATGATATCATAAAATATTAATCCCAATAATACCTAATAATCAACATGATTTTTGAAATAGATGAAGATACTCTTATAAAATCATCGAGTAATTCTTGAGATAAATACTCTTTTACTTTGAAATGAAATTCTGTTTGGAAAACTATTTGTATAAAATCATAAATTAATAAGATAGTATTTTCATAATAAAATGATAAATTTTATAAATATAATGTTTTCCAAAAATATATTATATAGTTCCTTTGAAAATAGGTAAGAATTTGAGGAATTCCCTTGAATCGGGCTTGTATTTTGGAAATAATTATGATACTTCCTTTTCAGACGTGTATCTACCCATAAAATAAAGAAGGATTCTGGTTGGTAGAAATATATAGAAAACTCACAATGAATTTATGAGGAGTAATTAATAATACATAATAATTTCATTTAGGTAAGTATACAATACAAGTAACCTGAATTTAAATGGTGGTTCGGGTGGAAAACCCTTACCTTAAGTCTGAATGTTGCACACTTGACCTTATGGTTATGTAATATGAAATTAGAATCATTAATAACTTCATTTATAAACTCTTATACATGTATTTATTTTATCATAATTTTTTAGTTAATTTATATTCTTATTGATAAGTTATAATATTTAATTTCTTTGTTCCCGAGTGTTCGTTTTCTTGATTTTCATAATCGGTTCTTTTGTGCTTAATTAATGAAGTTCATGTGGAATGGATGTAAATATCCTGAATTTAATTTAAAAATTATTTATTAACATACATAGGTGATAAAGGTTATTTATATCATTTGGTTACTTCAAATGAGGATGAATAATTATATGAAATATTAATGAAAACCACTTAAGTTATTTTCAAGGTATTTTGATTATTAGGAACTAGTTTGGTCATATGATTTAATATTATGTACATATACTTTTTATTTATTATTAAATAGGTCATTATACATATATTATATCATGGTTCAACCATAAAAATGGTTTCATGAATATTATTGAAGGGTAAATTGAAGAACGAAACTTTTTCATCCATAGAGGTTGTAAATCGGCACCTCACAGATGATGATTTGGTTTATAAAATAAAAGAGAGAGAGTAAGGATATTCATGATGTTTCTTCAATTAACATGATATAATTATAGTATATATATGATAATAGAGTTATCATGGTAATTTTGAAAGATATGGCAAGGATAGGATAACAATAGAATGGAACTTGAAATAAAAATGAAAGAAATAGAATGTGAATTTACCTCTTCAATCCACCTCCTTGAGAATCTCTTTAAGGGAATGTTTTTGGCCTTTTGGGAACACCAAGAGTTCTTGGACGTGGGAAGTGACTATGGAAGGCTATTTGGGCAGAATTTTAGGAGCTTAAAGGCTTAGAGTAGTTAAGAGAAGATGTAGTGAGGGGGGGGGGGTTATAGTGTAGGAGAGGAGGGTTTTCACATTATTTTACTCATTATTTTATTATTTATCCAAAGACATCCAATAGTATTGATTCTGGTCACCAAGAATAGTAAAATGTGTATGTTATCTCGAACCTTGTGTGCTTACATCATCCATTATTCTAGGAATTGTTAATTTTTCTGATAGTGTATATATACAATAAATTACCGTATTTTACTATTTATCTAAAATTCGAGTATTTCATAAAAATCCAAAAAATTCACCCTAACCATTTTTTGACGTGTAGAATTAAAAAATGTACTCCATTTTTTAAAAATAATTTTCTAAATATTATTTATTTTATTTTAAATAAATTTAGAATTTATTTAAAAAATCACTATTTCAAGTCTATATTTCGTTTAATTTCACCTTGAAAAATAAATCAGGATCTCATTATCTTATATCCTTAAGAAAATAAAATAATAATATGATTTAATATTAATAAGATTCATATTACTTTTCATAAGGGTATGTTACTATTCACCAAAAATTATGTTTTCCTTATCAGACTTTAAATATCTTACAAAACACACCCATGTATGTTAGTTTTTCCAAATTCAAATCACAAAAGTGAAAAAATTATGTTTACCAGCTAGGTTATATCAAATTGGGGTTTTGTAGAGACTTAGTGTTTCATGTATTCAATATTGAATTTATTTTCAAAAACGTTGGGTGTTACATTATCCCCTCCTTACAAAAATTACATCCTTAAAATTACCAGAATGCTACCTCACAAAAAGATTTGGGTAGTTATTCATCATAAGCTCCTCAGGCTCCCATGTTTCCTCTTTGACTTTATTATTTTTCCAAATTATAATTACTAGTTGAGTCAAATGACTCCTCAACACTTATTCTTTACTGTCCAGAATTCTGATAGGATCTTCAAAATAAGATAGGTCAGGTTCCAATTCTATACCTTCTGAAGTGACGACATGCGTTGGGTATGGCATGTACTTTCTTAGCAATGAGACATGGAAAAAATTGTGTACTTTAGACAAACCAGGTGTCATAGAAAAATGATATGTAGTATCTCAAATTCTATTCATAATTTCAAAAGGGCCATGTACCTAGGGCTCAGTTTCCCTTTCTTCCCAAATCATATTACACCGTTACATGGAGATATTTTTAAGAAACTTGATCTCCCACTTGAAACTTAAAACCCTTTCTTTGATTAACGGTATATATTTTTTGTTTGATTTGAGATTCTTTGATATAGCCAGGAATATTCTTTACCTTCACTGTTGTTTCCTCCACAAGATCTGGGACCAGAAGCTTACTTTCTCCAACTTCATCCCAACTAGTTGGCGTATGAAACCTCTTTCCGTACAATACATCATATGGGGCCATTTGAATACATGAATGGAAACTATTATTTTAGGAAAACTCTAATAAAGGTAATATTGATCCTACATACCTTGAAATTCAAGTGAACATCATATCATCATGTACTCAAAGGTTTTGATCTTCTTTTCTAACTTCCCTTCTGTTTTTTGGTGGTAAGTTGTTATCAAACAAAGCTCGGTATCCAAATATATTTGAATACTTTTCTAGATTTTCGATGTAAATTGTGGATCACAATCAGACATTATTGAAATGGGTTCTCCATGAAGTCTTACAACATCATTTATATAGAGTTTTTCAATATTCTACACTGGAAAATCCTCCATTATAGTGAGGAAATGTGTAGATTTTGTAAGTTTGTCCAAAATTACCCATATTTCATCATTCATTCTTGGAGTTTTGGGTAATCTAGTGACAAAATCCATAGTGATGTCATCCCATTTCCATGTAGGAATAGGTATAGGTTGCATGACTCCTCTAAGATATTGTCTTTAGGCCTTCCCTTGCTGAAAAACTAGACATATTGATACATAATCATTATTTTTCCACTTTATTTTGTCCCACCAGAAATTTTCCTTCAAATATCTATTCATCTTTCTGATACCAAGATGAATAGATAAAGCTATGAGAATCATCCAGTAACTCCTTTTTCATCTTGGGTATAAAAGGAACACATAGCCTCTTCCCAAATTTCAGAATTCCATCTTCACATATGAAGTCATCCAACATCCCATCTTTCACATCATTAACTTTATTTTGAGGGTTCTCATCATTAGGATAAGGTATTTTAGTATTTTATAATAAATATTTTTGGGAAACAAATTGAAAAAGTAATTATGTTTCACATTCTTTGATAATTCCCATGTCCATCTCTATTAGATCCATGAACACAAGATCTATTTTAATCATAATTTTTTTAAAACTCCATGATCCTTTCGGGTCAGTGCATCAGCTACATTATTTTCCTTTACTAGGTGGTAGTGTATGAAACAATCATAATCCTTGAGTATTTTGAACTATCTTCATTTCCTTATGTTGAGTTCATTATGTAATAAAATATACTTCAGACTCTTGTGATCTGTATATATATCACATATTTCACCATAGAGATAGTGTTCCATATTTTTAGATAAAATATGACATCAGCTAAATCAAGATCATGATTAGGATATTTTTGTTCATTAATTTTAAACATCCTTTATGGAAATTAAATAACTTTATCATTCTGCATAAGGAAACAACCAAGTCCTTCCATTGATGCATCACTATATATAACAAACCCATCATTCCCTGATGGTAGAGTTAGGATCGGAGCATTCACTAATCTCCTCTTCAATTCTTCAAAACGGTCCTCACATTCTTTTTTTTCATACGAAGTTAATCCCTTTACATGTAAGTTTGGTCATTAGGTTGGATAAGTGGGAAAAGTTATGAATGAAATGCGGAAAATAACTTGCAAAACCAATAGAACTATGTACCTCAATTATGTTCATTGGATTAGGCCATTCTTGAACATCATTTATCTTCATAGTATAAACATGTATTCCATCCTTAGAGACAATGTGGCCAAGAAAGTAAACCTATTGAATCCAAAATTCACACTACCTAAACTTACCATATAATTCACTTCTTCAAAGAGTCTTTAGAATAGTGCAGAAGTGATTTTCATGATCTTCATATTTTTTGGAGTATACCAACAAATCATCAATAAATACCACCAAAAAGTCATCCAGATATTCCTTGAAAACTCTAGTCATTAGATCCATGAAAATATAGGGTGCATTAGTCAGTCCAAAACGCATTATTGTCAACACGTAATGCCCATACCTGGTTTGAAATACTATTTATAGAATGTCTTCCTTCCTCATAAGAAACTGGTGATATCCAGATCAAAGGTCAATCTTCAAAAAATATTGATCTCCATGAAGTTGATCAAATAAATCATAAATTTGGGGTAGGGGAAACTTGTTCTCTATTATTATATAATTTATCTCTCTATAGTAAATGCACAAACTCATATATTTATAATTCTTCTTAACAAAAATAATAGGGGCTCCACATAGAGAAACACTAGGGATAATAAATCCCTTATCACTCAATTCCTCTAGTTGTTTCTTCAGATAGACTAATTCCAAAGTGTCCATTCTATAATGGGTCTTTGATATGCGCCTTGAATCAGGAATTAAGTCAATGGAAAACTCAATTTTCCACTATAGAGGATGTCCAGGTAAATCCTCTGGAAATACGTCAATATATTCTTACACAACAGGTATGTACTCTATTCAAACATTATTTTCCTCACCCATAGTTATTTCATTAAATTCCTCCCCAATAAGTGAATTCATTAGAGATACTGGGGGTGGATCTAGATGAGAATCATATGGTGATATTTCTGCCAAAAAGATAAGTGATTACACATCATCTTAAAAAATCGTAACCACATTCTTCTTGCAATAAATTTTCGTGTCATGGTTCAAAATCCAATCCATATCGAGGATTATGTCAATTTTAATCATTTGTATGATAATAAAATCAACAGATAATGAACGTTTATATTCCCTAATAGGGACTTCCTGACACAACATTGTTGCAATCATACATCCCTAAATATTTTTGACTAATAACTCCTTTGTTAAATCAAATTTTAAATATCTAATTTTCTTGAAAAAATAGGAAGATATAAAAGAATGTGATGATCCAGAATCAAATAAATAATTGGCTAAGTTATAGTAAATGATTAAATTACCTGCCACCACATCATTAGGAACTTCAACCTCTATAGTTGTGACTACATAAGCTTGGACTTTCTCCCTTTGCCTTCTTTGGGGAATGCTTCCCTAATGCTTAGGAAATTCATGTGCATAATTTACCATCTCCATGAAATTTTCGCATTGATTATTGGTAATGTTTTTCTTCCCCTTACAATCTCGAGATAGGTGGCCCTTTTCTCTTCACTTATAACAAACTCACATTCCCTTTAGGCATGTGACAAGATTTTTCTTCCCATAATTACTATAGGATAGAAGGTCAACTCTTCCCATCTTATCCATTTCCTTATTTCCTTTTCTAGAGTTTTTGGTATCCCTCTTCTTCGCTTGTTTTCCTTTAAGTCATAATACATTGAAAATTAATTTTCCATCTTGATAGAACTTGAGACTATATCTTCATATGATGAGAAACTTTGGGAAAATAGTGCCCTTCAGAGGAATGATTTTAAATCATCAAATAATCGATCAATATTTCTCCTTGGAATACATATATAGTCTGCATCATATTTTTCTATCCTTGTTAAGTTAGCTTCATACTTTGAAACATTTTCATCCTCCTTTTGCCTCATATTCAGGAATTTCCTTTATATATCAGCTCTTTGTTCTTGGGGAGAGTACTTTTCAAGGAATATTTCCATAAAATCCCTCCATTCGATATCTTCTATTTCTTCCCCCTCCTTTGTGTTTTGGATTAACGACCACTACTAATCTGTATCTCCTGATAGATGATAAAAAACCATAATAAATGTCTCTCTTTTGTTACATCCAAAATTGGGAAATATATTCTCTAGGGAATGTTTCCACTACACAACTACAAATGGGGTTGTAGTCCCATTGAATGATTGAGGTTGTTGTCACATCAAGTGATCCAACATAGCACATCCATGTTGTGGATCAGTGTCACAACCCATCATAGTAGAGCTCGTGTTGTGACCCCCCAAACCTGCCTCTATTAGGCCAGGGGATGGTGACTAGCACTGAGTAGGAATATCACTAAATGGGAGGCATTTCCTAAGTATCTATACACACAAACACATATCTAGGACCACAAATGTTAAAATGTAAAAACTAATAAGGAATAAAATGCATGATCACAACTAAACCAACCCAACAGAGTACAATGGATGTAAAGTGAAGAAAGTAAACTAGGCCAGAATACAATCCCACCAAATGAAAAAGAGTCTGAAAATACAAATTCCAACTTGTAAATAAAAGGTTGTACTAGTACTACCACTCATAACCATAGAAACTCCTCATCATTTAAGGAACTTAGAAAGCTCAGTCTGGTTCTGTTCCTCCCTAGACTATGTCAAAAGGTTGCTCATCCACATAAGACATGACACATGAGAGAAAAGATTTTTCTAGGGTGAGTATATAAATACTTAGTAGAGGAACCCAAAAACCAAAAAGAAATACACTAAGTAAAGGTACAATCATCTTCTACACATTATAATTCTACCAAACATATCTCAAGAGAAACACATCTAGATAAACTCGATACTGAGACCCGTAGTCTACAACAACCGCATAACCACGCTTGGGATTTAGTTTGAAGATTCAAAAAAGGACTCATCTGGGAGAACTCACTCCACAAGTCAGATAGATCTGATGACGTCTGTCCGAGATGTACTATTCATCAATAAAATCCATGAGAGAGATAGATGCACCGATAGATCTAAAGAGAGAATAGATACACTCATTCCGAGAGAACACACTCCTGATTGGGGAAATATCATGTTACATAGATGAGGATCACTGCCAAGGCCTTGAAGAATACCACAACTCATCTAAATTCACCTACAAAGTAGATTATTGGCGTCCTATAGGATTGTTCATGCCGAAACCTGACTCTACCTAGGGTCAATAATGGATAGAGGATCTCTCTTTGGGACTATTGGAGGGATAACTGACTCTATCTTAGAAATTCCTACTGAAGGGATGGTACTCTTGTGGATGGAAATGATACCAGACCATCAGGGGAATTAGAAAAGAGGAACTAAGCCAATGAAACTTATCCAATGAACAGTGGACAAGAGGATCAATCCATTTACTAATAAGTAAACGGATTGTAAAAGGGTCACACACCATGTCCTATGAGCCTGAGTACTGCCTATGTACAACGACACGTGTCGTAAGGCTTGTCATGTAGAAGAAGTTATACATGGTGTGTAATAGCATGACACGCCATGTTTTGCTACCTAGGGAAGGTTCCATGTCTGTTGGCCATGTGCCTATACCCGACTTCAACCCATGTGTCCCAGACTGTGTTGTGGTACAAAGGGTATCCCGTGTATTTATCCGTGACTACCCCTGTGGTGGAGTACATGTCGTGTACTCCACCTCATATCCATGTGTCTTCAGAGATACTTTCTGAGTCCGTGTAAGGACCCACATGTCGTGTGACGATGGTCACACATCATGTCTACACTTCATGTTGCTCGAAACTCCAACCACCACTGGGTGGGGTCCACACACCATGTCTTCCCAGAGTCATGGTGTGTTCTTCACCATGTGCAGTGGGGAAATACTAGCTACCTCCAGGCTAACTCTATATGGCGTTTTCTTGTATATACAAGTAGTTTTGATTGGAATTTTCCAGAACATTTCATTCCTCATCGCGGTGCCTAGGTTGCTCCTATGATCCTCAATCCGGTCGTCTGATTGTTGTGATACTCCATGTTTGAGGTCATCCCGACACTAAAAATATATTTCTGTTGTTTTCAGACCTTTGATCAGTGCCAATTGTTTTTTTCAATCTACCTGCATGAAGAACGCTCGAAGAACGATCCTCCTCAATCTGAGTCGATTCATCACCCGCTATCACTGTCACACCTCCACTAGGTTTTCAAGATTCTCAATCTCCAATTTTGGATTGTTGTATTGAGAAATGCATGTGCAGTGATCCGTTATACATAACCCCAAAAATAATGCAAAGAACACGGGGTTAAAAAGGAGGAAAATATTCAATAAACAAAGGAGGAATACACCTCCTCCATCATTCTTCACGGAATTGATCTGATCTCATTAAAAGGTTTAAGAATCGAATCAAACGATAATCCAACAATTATCATAAAATAAATTCCTAAATCAAAACACCAAAAGAAATGGAAAATAACACCCTCTCCAAAGAACACCTTATCTTCAGATAAAACTATCCATGGATTGATCTACTTTCATAATTAAATAAAATAAAGAGGAAAGAAAAAAATTGAAACAAAACACCTAACTCAATTCAGTAGAAGAAAAATCATCGTGTTGCGTTCGTTAGTGAGGTTCATCGAATCCAAGATGCATCGATCAATCACGTTGTCTTCATTCGCCTAATGGGTTCTCCTCTAAAGCTCTAATGGAAATCCTCAATTCACAGGGTTATGTGGATAACCCTGTAGACCTACAAAATATGGTTTTAATACGTAAGGATTAGGTCGTTGTGATTAAAGAAACATTTTAACTAAATAAAATATTTTATTTTATTTTGTTCCCTTTTAAACGTCCAAAAACTATCTCCTACAACTGACCCGTGCCGGTCTCTTTTAGGCCCTACCTAAGGAAAATTCATTGCTTAGAATGCAACGGTTCCCTCATATTTCTGATCTGAGAACCTCTTTAAAAGTTATTTCACTTTTTTGTTAAAACGGATCGTGCTCTCTATTTAGAGTTTACTTTATTTCAAAAATTTATTTAGGGAAATCCATGCCTCAAAATCAAACGCCTTTAAAAATACTGGTCTTGAAATAATTCCATATAATATTTAAAAATAATAAATGTAAAATATGAGATATTACATTCTCCCCAACTTAGGGATTTACATCCCAGAAAAGATAAAACAAAAAGCTACTCAAAAGGATGTGGGTACTATGCATGAAACTAAGCCTCCTGCTCCCATGTTCTCTCATGAAGATTCTTGTTCTATCATCAGACACACACTAGGGGAATTTATCACCCACAAAGGATTCTCTATTATCGATTCTCGATCTCCACTGGATACTCTGTGAAGGTATCTCTATCCTCGATGTCCATCTGTTTCGAGTCGATGATGTGTGATGGGTCATGCACGTATTGTGAGGACCCCGACTCTAGAATAACTGGAGTCGGTGCCTTAGGATGTGATGTGCAACTTATTATAAGAAAAAATGTGTTGATACATTACAAATCATGCCCCATACAGAGGATCATTTCAATTCAGGGTCTGGAAAATCATCCACTTCTGTCAAGCTTCCTCAGTTAAAACTGATACCTGAAAACTTTTAATCAAAAACGAAGGGTGAGCATACGAATGCCCAGTAAGGGGTTTTGAAATAACATAATAAACCAACTACAACTTTTTAAATCATAATTTTAAAATTTTATATAAAACATTTTCTTATGAAATGTTGAAACACATGTACATAACATAACCTTTGTCTATGAATTTAAAAGAGCACGATTCAAAGAATACTAACAGAGTTACAAGAAAACATGATTCAATTATAGGAATGATCATATGGGGTAAAAAGTAAAAGACATTCCATGTGAAAATTCAAGTACAAATTTAATAAATGAGAGTATTACCTGATCTGAGTTGGGATTAAATAAAAACTTCAATTTCATCCTTTATTACTATGAAACATTCATTGGATAATGACTCTGAGTTCTGCATAAATACTATGCCACAACGTTTACTTATTATTCTCATGTACATAAGTTCTTTAACCAAGAATATTCTACTAGTCGAATATTCTTCTGGTTAATTAAATTTTATAGCCATAATGAGGAAAGTGCATATTACCGACATCATAACCATATTGTTCAGGCCTCGAGCTAGGACCATAAATAAACATTTTGTCAAGGCCTTGCACCAATATCGTAGCTTGTCTCATGAGACCTATTGATGCATCAAGGGGCAATAGAAGGCCCCACCTGTCACATAAAAAGTCCAATGTATTCCTAATATTTCTAAATCGATGTGAACATACAACTTTGATTTAGTAAGTTACTTATTACTTATCATTTAAAATGTCACATATTACTTGTTTCTTTATTTCACATTATTCAAGGTGTCCCATATCACCTTGAATAACTTAATTTAACATTTCATTTTATTCAAAGTGTCCCATACCACTTTGAAAAATTTAGGTTTTAATCCATATTTTTTTATAGTAATTAAATTTCATCCTTTAACATTTACATATATATAAAGTGAATCATGTGCTTAGATGTTAAAACAAGTCTATCAACTACATGGCTATGTCATTAAATGGTAAAAATGATAAACAGATTATGGAATATGTGACGACAACCAAAGTACTAAAAGAAAAACATGTTTTTCCACATGAAATTATAACCTTAAAATTCTAAAACCTTATTAATAAAATACATATTGGCATTTCATCTAGATGAATAATAAATTAAAAGGTAAACCAAACATTTCATGTGCGGTATTAAACTCACAGATTCTCAAACATTTACTACAAATAAGATTTGGTATAACACATCGAAATAGAAAACATGAAATTCAACCATAACCAATATCATTTAATATATAAAGAAATAAGTGACTCATACATGTGAATATAAAAGTTGCAAACCTCAAATATTATACTCATAAACTAAACACATCAAAAGTATAGTATTTGGAATATCCACATTTAGGGATTTGTGTTGTGTAAATTGTTCATACAATAGGGTGTATATAAAGAGTAGTGTTTAAACAAAACTAAATATATTTTGAAAACACATGTTTCATATTATCTTTTCAAACCATGGAAAATTCTAAATAAAATTAAGGGACAAAGTTTATGTATACACCTATATTTTCACATATCCGAATATACACCATGTATAAAAGGGGTAAATCCAAAGATCCATTGACACCCATATGACATTAAATTAATAGGGGTTCGTGAATTTAAAACCATAGAGTGAAATTTAAAAGGTTTACTTATTAAAAATAGTTATGAATGTACATATATGCTTATGTAAATATGAACACCTCACATGTATAATCGAGTACACTAATAGGTCTTAAACCAGAGTTAGTTTCCACTGACTTATTTATCAAAACCATCCATTAATTATAGAAGTTCAATGTTGAAGGATTTATAACTAGTTCATAATGTGAGATACACAAACTATACCATTATATAAGACCGTGTATACTGTATATAAATATATATATGAAAACATAACAAAATTATGCCTCATCATTGAAACTCAAAGTATATAGGACTTGAAACTAAACATCAAGGAGGTTCTTTTAAAACTCTATGTATATATATATATATATATCAGAACATACATAATTTGGTATGTAAAGTATATAAATTTTTTATAAAAAATATAATTCTTTCCATTTTGAAGTTCCTTATTAACTTTGAAGCTCAAAGTATAGAAATCTTAAATCTGGACATAAGGGGTTTATGTAAAACTGTAAGGTTATATATATATAATTATATATAAATATAAATTACTAGGGATAAAAAAATGTTTTTCATGAGAAATAGAATTATCCTTTAGGTTTAAGTATAACACATATACATGAAATCCAGAAATCCAGAATCTGGTATAAGAGGGTTTAGGTCAAGCCTCAAGAGTGTATATACTTATAAGGATATACATGTATTTATAAGTATGTAAAATTTCAATGAAAAAAGTAAAACAATGTAAATTCTCGTACTTTGTTTTGAGGAGGAGGTAGAAGAACTCGGAAAAGGATGGAGATCTCGAAAGAGACTTGCTGAGGTTTACTAGAAGCTTGAGTGGGAATAACCGAGGGGTCCTTAGGGTGAGAGAGGGTTTCTTATAAACTATATTATGTATAAAAAAAGAAGAATAATTTAATTCTACTACTGGAAAAAAATGAGACATATATGGTTTATAAAAATTCAAGGGGGTAGGATTATCGTGGAAGGTGAGGGAAAGGAGGATCTACCAGTCACAAGTGTGGATAATCAGTGAAAGTGGGAGTAGGATAGGTCACTGGTTCTGTGTACGTAGGGAAGAAGATGACCCCGTGGAAGTGAATAACTAGAAAATGAAAGGTTAGCTAAGATTAAAAGCAGAGAAGATCGTACGGTGGAGGAGTAACCATGAGTTTTTTTTTAAAAAAGATAGAAGGCTTTGATTTGATTGAGGTTCATTCGGGCGGCGTATAAAAACATAGAGATAAGTCATGGCTGCTGAGGGTCGAGCACCGGATAGGAATCGACTGTGTAGATCGCACGCAGAGAGATCTGATGGCCTGGATTCAATCCCAGTTGAATTTTTCCATCCCACATCGAAACAAAGATGTGCACAAGGATTCCATATAAGCCTGAGGCTCCGATGCTCTACTCAGAAATCACAGCACACACACGAGGGGGCCTTATACATGGGCTCCCGCTCCCTGTAGGCCTTGTCCTACCTTTTCCTCGTCGTGGCCTCATGCACATAGTGGCACACTATAATTCCTCAAGTGCTCATGTGTGCCCTTCAGGGAAACAATGCCCCCCACTCGGGCCGACCTGCACTGAGGCTAAGGGCTAGGCACAGCGGCCTAGCGTGAGATGCCTCCCTTGGCCCGGCTAAAGGGATGGCCCTATAGGGTTTTTTTTGTTAAACATCAATACTATGTTTACAAAAATAGGTGATTTTAAAAACAAACATTCTTTTAGTTTTATAAAAACTAAGGTTTTTAAGCACAATTTATAACTTCAATATATCCATATGAAAACTTTTATACATGTATTATAGAAATCAAAACATAGTTTAAATAAAAAATAAATCAAACAAAGTTTAATTAAAACATTTTTTTAAGAATTAATAATTATAATAATTAAAACATATTTGAAATATTTGAAAGGCATTTGAAATCCTCATTTCATTTCAAAATAACTTATGTGTATTTAGAAAAATTATACCATGTCCTTTTAAAGTTTATAATTAGAGGTTATATTATAATTTTCAATTCATAACATAAATATTTAGAAAACTAAATTATACTTAATTTTTTTTAATTAATTCAACAAAAGTCCAATGGCTATAATTATAGCTGTTAGAATTCAATAGTCACCCAAGGCATCAGTCATGTTGATTCCCTATAAAACCATGCCTTAGGGTGTCCTAAATTCAAGGAAATTTAAGAAAAGGGATCTCTTCATTCCATTGGTGCTTAGTGTGGATGTAGTGGATTTGGCCATAGTAATTTCATTATGATGGATCCTAAGGACCCATATTACCTTCATGGGTTTTTTTTGTTTTGGGTGGTCTCCCTGTAATTTTGATAGCACTTTTAAAAGGTATTTTTGGGTAGAATGGTTTCTTGTGATCTTGGTGCATTGTAAACACTTCAGCGATTTATTTAAATAGAAAGCCTTGTTCTTATCTCATATGTTTTTTTGGTTAAAAAATAATTTCACACAAAACAAAATAATAATATGATCATTAGATGAGACACAAGTTTTGGGGTGTTACACGTACCTCCTCAGCTGTAACACATGGGAGATGTAACGATCCGAATCTGGAGCCCCTCCCCTGGTGCCCCATACCCGGTTTTCCACATGACCTCAAGCGTGTTTCCCCAAATGCCAGAGGCTGCCGACTTGCAGTGAGGGCCTTAGTGAGTCAGTGAGGAAACTATGCCCTCATTCAGTAAGTATACATCGGAAAAAAATAGTCAACAATGGAAGAAGTAACAACATGCATAACAACAGGAACCCAACAACAGAAGCAATGAATATATATAGTAATGATGAAAATTAGGCAGTAGGTACAAGTATCTATGGAAAGTATCAAACACAACAAAATGCTGGAATACAACTGAAAATGAGTGCAAGGAAAACCAAATATTTGTGCCTAACAGTCAATGAATACAAGGCAAGAAATAAAACAAGAAGCAGTAAATAGGAAAGTACAAGCAGCTACAATCCATAGTTCTAACAAATAAAGTACACAAGTAAGCAGCCAAAAACAAGAAGAAAACAGGTAACCCTCTCGGTAGCTCTCACAGCCTAACCCATATAGTCCAACCTATAAGTACTAGCAACCCTCTAGGAGGCACCCACGGTCTCACCCCTCTAGTTCAGCTATGAAATAAATAGACTCTCTGGGGAAACACTCCCTGTCAATTCCCCCTATAGTCTCGTATCGTGCTAAAGGATCTCTAGGGAAGAAATCAACATCTATTCCCCCTGTGTCCCGCGTCAAGGAACTACAGACTCTCTGAGGAAGCACTCAAAGTCAATTCCCCCTGTGGTCTCGCATCGTAATTAAAAGACACTCTGGAGAATCCCTTCCATCAATTCTCCCTTTGGTCTAATAATCTAGGTTCTCACAGTCCTGAGTGAAAGGTAATACATGCTCAGCGCGCATGTA
The DNA here is from genome assembly GCA_963277665.1 of Viscum album. NCBI lineage: Eukaryota > Viridiplantae > Streptophyta > Magnoliopsida > Santalales > Viscaceae > Viscum > Viscum album. Next base: position 790,234,350 of record OY728162.1, on the reverse strand, counting down.
CATCATCCAAGTAAACCTCAAGAACTAATTGGCTATCAACTAAGGCTCAACAGCATAACAAGGTAGCAGTTCCACTGTCCTACGACTAAGCATGGCAACTGGAAAAATGCCAAACATGGATAACAAGAATAGTAAACATCCAATGTATATTAAAGCTACCATAAACACATGAAAAATATCTACTCTAGCAATCAAGCAAATATGGCAATGCCACAAAGGCAAAACAGGAACACGCAATACCTCGTTCAAGGGTATTGGTGGAATTTGCACAAAATATTCATCAAAATTATACAGAAAGGCACAAACCACCTACCTCTGTCCTAGGAGATCGATATACGTGAATGACGATGACGTATACCCCTTAGAATGACATAAATCCGAGAAAACATACAAAATTATCAACCTACGATAACTTGAAAACCAGGAGGAATCAAGAAACAAGACTCAATCATAAGGGAGAGATCACTGCTACGATTCCAACGCAATCGACCGCGCTTGAATTGGAGAACAGACGAAGAGGAAGAATCTCGTTGAAGATCTAGTCGTACGGTCACTCTCAGGCGGACAGAATCTGGAGAATAAGATGAAATCGGGGGTTAGGCACGACCCCGATGCATTTAGTGAAAAAAAAGAAAAGTACATGGCATGTACTTTTAGAGTACATGGCGTGTACTGGGTCATTTACGTACTCCACCAAAATCGGCCTCTACGTCACCCCTACACACCGTGTGTCTGGCCCGGGCATGGCCAGCACACGGCTTCAAGCCGGGGAAGAGTACACAGCATATACTTAGAAAGTACACGACGAGTACTTCAAAAATTTCCAGAAAGTTCATTTTTCTTAAAAACTCCAGAAAAAGAAAAAGCGTACCTGAAAAGAAGATCCGAGTTCTTACAAACATCCCCCCTTAAAGAAATTCATCCCCAAATTTCCCTAACGAGGTGGATAAGAAGAAACCCCGAACAGATCCGACCATTGTGATCGTACATCGGCCTCCCTCTCCCAGGTCTCGTCCTATACTCGCCCGTGCTGCCATAGCACTCGTACCAGAGGAACAGACCGCCCGCAGAGAACCTTCATAATGCGATCGAAAATCCGGATAGGATGCTCCTAGAATGATACATCCACTTCAAGTTCGAATTCCTCAGGCTGAAAGACATGAGACGGGTCTGAAAAGTAACGTCGGAGTTGAGAGACGTGGAAGACGTCGTGCATGGCCCGATACCTCTGAGGTAGCTGCAACCGATAGGCGACCAGACCTACTCTCTCCAAGACCTCAAACGGCCTGATGTACCACGGTGAAAGCTTACCCTGTCTCTGAATCCTCTTGTGTCCCAACCTCGGTGCGACATACAGGAAAACCTGATCTCTGACCTCAAACTCCAGAGGTCGTTTCCGCTGATCATCATAAGACTTCTGTCGAGACTGTGCTATAGCCATCCGCTTCCGAATCAGCTCTATCTGCTCTAAGGTCTCCTAAACGAGACGAGGTCCTAGCAAAGCTGCCTCTCCTACCTCCAGCCAGCATAAGGGTGATTGGCATGGCCTATCTTACAAAGCCTCATATGGTGCCATCTGAATGGTCGCCTAGTAATTGTTGTTGTAGGCGAACTCCACCAGATTAATATGATTCTCCCAAGAACCGCCAAAGTCTAGAATGCAGGCTTGGAGCATATCCTCAAGCACCTGGATCGTGCGCTCAGACTGGCCAACAGTCTGGGGATGGTATGCTGTACTCAAAAGTACCTGTGTGCCCAAGGCCTTCTGGAGTCTCTGCCAGAATCGAGAGGTAAATCACACATCCCTCTCTGAAACAATGGAGTGTGGAACTCCATGAATACGAACGATATCTCAGATGTAAATTCATCCCAGATCATCAACACTGAAGGTCTCCTTGATCGGAAAGAATTGAGAAACCTTCATGATCCTGTCGATGACAACCCAAACAACATCGTTTCCTCGAGGAGACCTCAGTAACCCATTCACGAAGTCCACTGCGACATCATTCCACTTCCACTCTGGAATGGGTAGCTTCTATAAAAGGCCTGTTGGTCGCTGATTCTCTGATTTCACCTGCTGACAGGTGGAACATCTCATGACAAAACCAGCAACATCCTTCTTCATACATGGCCACTAGTATTGGCGATGAGGATCCCGATACATCTTAGTGACTCCAGGATGAACTGCCTAAACTGAGGAATGAAAATCCCGCATCAGCTCCTCGTGTATGTATACAATCACCCATATGCATCCCTAGAAACGCAAGATCTCATCCTCACCCACTGTCCATCGGGGAAGAGGGTCCTCTCCTGACACACTCTCCCACAGGACTAAGCCTTAAGAGTCTGATATCTGCCTCATCCATACTCGATCAAGAAGTGTAGAGGTAAGAGCTATAGAAGATAGGATGGTTTGTCCCTGTCTGTCGTGCACCTCTAGATGCATCTCAGAGAATAGAGACATCAACTACCACTCACTGCTAGCCTCCTGAACAGCCTGAATCTGAGTTCTCCTGCTCAACGCATCAGCCACGACATTGCCTTTACCCGGCATATAGGCAAGCTCGAAGTCAAAAGAATGTAGATACTAAACCCACCTACGCTGCCTCAGATTTAGAACACGCTGAGTGAAGATATACTTGAGACCCTTGTGGTCAGTGAAGACCACAAAGTGCTCCCCCAGCAGATAGTGTCTTCAACAGCGTAAGGCATGAACAATAGCTGCCAACTCCAGATCGTGCGTCGGGTAGTTCCTCTCATGTGGCCTCAACTTCCGAGACTCGTACGCAACAACTTCATCTCCCTGCATAAGCACAGCTCCTAGCACGATACCTGAAGCTTCACAGTAAACCGTGTAGCTCTTTCCTGGATCTGGAAAGACTAGTATCGGCGCTGACGTCAACCCCCCTTTCATCTCCTAAAAGGATGACTCACAAGAATCTAACCATAAGAACTTCACCCCCTTCTTGTTCAGACCTTTCAAGGGTGCTGCTAGATGAGAAAAGTCCTGAATTAAGTGTCTGTAGTATCCATCCAACCCTAGAAAACTCCGTACCTCAAAGACGTTTTTTGGATGCTCTCAGGAAACTACAACTCTCACTATCTCTGAGTCCACTGATACTCTTGCCTCTGAGATGACGTGACCCAAGAAGTGAATCTGATCCATCCAAAAGTGGCACTTCGAGAGTTTATCATATAGCCGATGCTCTCTCAGTGTACTCAGAATGATCTCAATATGGGTAGCATGGTCGTGTCGAGTGTGAGAGTACACCAAGATATCATCCACAAAGACCATGACGAAGGAGTCCAAGTAAGGATGGAACACTCGGTTCATCAGTGCCATGAAAACTACAGGCACATTCGTGAGGCCGAACGGCATGACTGTATACTCGTATAGACCATACCTACTCCTGAAGGCTGTCAGAGGTATATATGATGGTGTAACACGCAACCGATGATAACCGGACCTCAAATCGATCTTCGAGAACACCCGGGCTCCTCGAATCTGATCAAAGAGTCCATCGATCCTCGGAAAGGGATATTGGTTCTTGACCATCAACTGGTTCAACTTCCGATAATCCACACAAATATGAAGGGTACCATCTACCTTCTTTGCCAACAGGACAGCCGAACCCCAAGGAGAAGTACTAGGTCGGATGAAACCCTTAGCCTGTAGCTCCTCCATCAGCTTCTTGAGCTCCTGCAACTCAGGTGTGGCCATCCTATAGGGAGGAATGGACACCAGTGCCACTCCTGGAACGAGTTCAATAGAGAAGTCTACCTCACACTCCGGAGGCAAACCTGAAAAGTCCTCTAGAAAGACATCCATGAAGTGATCCACCATTGGAGGAAAGTCCAACTGTGGAGTCCCCTGATCATCTAGATAAAGACTAACAATCTGGGTTGTCACCCTTCATAGCCCATGATACTCGAGTCCAGCTCGACTCACCTGAACATCCCATTCGCCTCTATGAAGAAAAGATTCACCCTCTGGTGAAACAAAACTCACTCTACGACGATAACAGTCGATGACTTCCTGGAAGGGAACCAACTAGTCCATACTGAGGATGACATTATATCCTTTCATCTCTAGGACATAGAGATCCCATAAGAAATGATACCCTGCAACCTTGAGAGGGCACTCTCTACACTGGTGTACACTAGATTTCCTCATCCCCAAAGGTGTTTCTAGTGTCAATGAGTCATCAAAAGAAAGGATGCAGATCCCAACGCTCTCCATAGCAACAACATAGATAAAACTATGCGTAACACCAGTATCGAAAAGGGAAGAAGATAAAACTGAGGCTACTAAAATCGTACCTCGAACTGTAGAAGGGTCGGAATCCTGCTCCTGATAGGTCTGCTCCACGGTGAAAGACTGGCCTGCACCGCAGCCCTGTGCCCATGACTGACTACTCTGAGATGAACCTCCCTATTGGTGCTGAGGGATTGGTGGATGACCACCATGACCTTGACCTCCACCTCAGCCTGAATGGCCGGAAGAACTCCAGTTCCCAGACTGGTGAGAAACTGGCAGTGCTTCTCCTGAACGAGGAGTCATGGAAGAACCCCGATCACCAACTGCTAGTGAGAAAACCTGATAGAAACGCTAAAGGTGACCCATCTTGCCGCAATATCGGCACTCCATGGGGTCCCTTTGGCACTACGGCCTCGTGTGCCCTGACCGGCCACACTGGTAGCAAGTCACCTGGTTGCCTGACAATGCATTACGCTTCCTCAGGTCACCGTGCATAGGCTCACTATGGTGATTCTTGCTATCATCTGGATGAAAACTAGCTCTAGAAGTAGAACCACCCTGGCTCGCAGCTCCAGAGTCTCTCAGATTGCACTCCACAATCAGTTCCTAGTTGACGATGAAAGTAATGGAAGTTAGCTGGAATATTTTCACCTATGAGAGGATATCCCTCCTGAGACCATCTTCAAACTTCCTTGTTAAAATACTCCACTCCCATCCCGGAGGGGTGTGAAGCGCTACAGCTCTGTGAAACGAGCAGAATACTCCATGAAAGAAAGAGTACCCTGCTCTAAGCTCATGAACTCCCAGGCTCGATCGGCCCTCAAGGTCTCCAGGTAGAAGTAGTCATAGAACACGCGTTGGAACTCCTCCCAAGCCATAGCCTGCTACTGACCCACCTATGAGATCATGTCCCACCAACTCTTGGTGGAGTCTCGAAGCATGTAGGTGGTGAGCTTGACCCGCCTCCTTGGAGGCATCTTCAGATGCTTGAAGATAGTCAGCATGGCTTCCAGCCATGACTCTGCAGCCTGAGGTCCTCTTTACCCCGAGAAAGTAGGAGGATGCTACTGCTGGAAAACCTGCGTCAAGTCTGCCATATACGTGGCAGGAGGTGGTGCTCCCTGGAAGGCCTGCATCATCCTCATGGAACCTTCCCTGAACTGCACATCAGCACCTACAACTGGTATAACAGCCTGTGCCAAGGATGGCCCGACTGGAGGATCGGAAGAAAGTCCCTCATCAGCCCTATCTGGCATCTGATCACTGCTTGACGACAGACGTACGACTGGAGGACGTCTCAAAGGCATAGCTCTGAAAGATCAAAAGTACACCTTAGATCAGAAAAACAAGGATAGAGAACAGAAGAGTACAAAACGGAAACAGGGGAAGAAAACACATAAGGTTATAAAAAACGACTACACGGTGTGTATAAAAACTACACATCATGTCTTCTTAAGCCACTGACATGGCCATGTGCTCCTGACCTACAAGTCATGTATACTTCAAACTATATGGCATGTTTCACCCACACATGGCGTGTAATTGAAAACTGTTCCCCTACCCGAGTCTCCTTACACGGCCAACCCACATGGTCCGACTTAACCTAAGACTACACGACATGTTCTTAACACACATGGTGTGAACTAGACACGACTTCGGCTACCCGTGTTTGTTAAACACACGGCCGTCTATATGGATGAACCTTACATGGCGTATTCCGAACATACACGGTGTGTATAGGTGTAGGTGACACCATCCCATGTTGTTCGCGACACGGCCGGGTACCTGTGCAAGACTACACGACGTGCTCCAAGAGAAACACGGCATGTTTGAGAGAAGGTCACACCAACCCATGTTGTTCATGACACGGCCGGGTGCCTAGAAGGGACTACACAACATGTTCCTTTACAAAACAGTGTGTGCTAGTTGAGCTTCCCCGACCCGTGCTCTTACTGACACGACTGGGTACACGGATCATTACTACACGGCGTGTACCTACCATACATAGCGTGTTCCTAAAGTTACTTTTAGGACACCGTGTTCTACTCACACGGTCAGTAACACGGCCTAAAAACTACACATCGTGTATCCAAAAAGTACACGCCGTGTATTCTGGGTTTTTCTGGGTAGTAGCTCAGAAACTGCACAGAACCCCAGAAACACTAAAAACAAGGCAAAGAGTTTCCAAATTCCGATTCATGAGGGTCCATACTCCCCGAGAATCAAAGCTTGGAATCTCTTATAATCACATACAAGGGAAAAAACAGCTCTATAACATAACAGCAGAGATTCTATCAAGCATCTATCACAACAACATGCATAATCTACACGAAGTCTATCACAACAGCATGCAATCGCTAATGCACCCTAGATGTCATGGCAAGAATGCATGGAATGTGATTTCTAGAAGTGTCTATATGGTGCATGAGATGGAATACCCTCATCTCATCGGGTTGCGGCAGAAATTTAACCAAAATATCAAAACAATAACCGCAAAAGTCATGCGAATAACTCTAGGTGAAAACATATCAACCATAAAAACTCAAAACCAGCAAGCTTCAATTAACGTGGTAGTATGGATTTTACCTTTACACGAGTTAGCTACTCCCGAGCACAGATTAATACCAAGTACCGAGTTCATCCTATCCCTAGAGAAAGTCTCCAAACAGTAAAGCAAGAGAAAAGAACTCCTTTGATACCACTTTATAACGACCGGAATCCAGAGCCCCTCCACTGGTGCCCCGTACCTGGTTCGCCACATGACCTCAAGTGCATTTCCCCAAATGCCAGAGGCTTCCGACTAGCAGCGAGGGCCTTGGTGAGTCAGTGGGGAAACTATGCCTTCATTCAGTAAGTATACAACGGAAAAACAATAGTCAACAATGGAAGTAGTAACAACATGCATAACAATAGGAGCCCAACATCGAAAACAATGAATATATATAGCAATGATGAAAATGTTGCAGCTGGTACAAGTATCTATGGAAAGTAGCAAACACAACAACGTGCTGGAATACAACTGAAAACAAGTGCAAGTAAAACAAAATAAACTCCTCAACATCGAGAGCCCCGGATCGGTCCCATGCTCTCCAGCTCCAGTGCAATCAGGAACCTGAAGTAGAAGGGCGCTTGCCCCTATCTATACATACAGTAGCATAGTCTGCTTGGGCCCAAAAGTATGGCCCAAACAGGGTGTGAGATACAATCCCAGTAGGCAATCACCCAAAGATTTGTGCCTAACTGTCAATGAATAGAAGGCAAAAAATAAAACAAGAAGCAGTAAACAAGAAAGTACAAGCAGCTACAATCCATATTTCTAACAAATAAAGTACACAAGTAAGCAGCCACCAACAAGAAAAAAACAGGTAACCCTATGGGTAGCTCTTACAGCCTAACCCCTATGGTTCAACCTATAAGTACTAGCAACCCTCTAGGAGGCACCCACAGTCTCACCCCTATGGTTCAACTATGAAATTAATAGACTCTCTAGGGAACCACTCACCATCAATTAACCCTATAGTCTCGTATCATGTTAAAGGCTCTCTGGGGAAGCACTTAGCATCTATTACCCCTATGGACTGCGTCGAGGAACTATAAACTCTCTGAGGAAGCACTCAACGTCAATTCCCCCTATGGTCTCACATCGTAATTAAAAGACATTTTGGAGAAGCCCTTCCATCAATTCTCCCTTTGGTCTACTACTCTAGGTTCTCATAGTCCTGAGTGAAAGGTAATACATGCTCAGCGTGTAACACCCCAAGATTTCATAGTGTGTTATTTCTTCAAAATAATTCAATAACTTGCACTACATGCAACACTGAGTTCAAGCACACCATGTCTTACCAAACAAGCTGTTCAAAAGAGGTTATGAATAGTATTAACTAAATTTTAAACTTTATATAATCCTTATAATTTTATAATCTATATTATGAGTTTCTTATACATAATGTAAGAACAAATTCATTTTCAGTATTGCACTTTTACCATCTTTTAATAGTGAACCCTTTTTAAATCCAATATTTTAAACTTTTATATATTCAATTTGACTAAATGGGAACATCAAAAATTTACAATGAAATATCCCAAGCTTCCACGATACACTTTCCTTTGTATAATACAGTAGCGTGTGTTGTACGCAACATCGAGTTCTAACACACACCACAACCGATCAAACTAGCCGTTATGAATAGTAATACCTAATTTTTGAAATTTTATAAATTTTTTCTCTCAAAATGGACTTCATTTTTGGATTCGGGGTATCGAATTTAGCCTAATGTGAAATTTTGGTACTTTTCGGATAACTTTTATATTTTGATGAATAGTGAAAATTACTAAATTTTAATTAAAAACAACTTTTTTAATCAAAATAATTAATAGTGATAAATTATGAATTTGAGTGGTTTAAAGTATATTTAGAATATATTTTTACGATTTCATACAATGTTGGTCATTGGACATAATTTCACAATTAAACCGAACAGAAACAAGTATCAATCTTTTGATAGTTATTATATCTTAAAAACACGCTTTTTGTTTTGACAGCGGGAATTAATTTTAAATTAATTTCTGCCACTTTTGTGTTTTGAATTTAGAAAAATGGATTCCATATTTGGAATCAGGATGTTCAAATTTTGTAAATAGGTAACTTTTATTTTTATACATTTTGAATAATTACTTCGGTAAAAATTTTATTTACCATGGTTAAAGGGTAAATCGGTAAATGAGGGTTAAAAAAAATATATTATAATAATAAAAAATTACCCTAAAACGTGTCCTAACCTTATTTGTTGATACATGTTCTACCATGGGAATCTTTGGGTCTATTCGGGGACCCCATGGTGCCACTTGTAAGTGATAGGGACACTATTTTAATTAAGTTAAAATGAATATAAAAATGACAGAAGCATATATCTTTTAGAAAAACAATTTTTAAATAGGGTTATATATGTTGTATTTTCGACTATAAATATTCATTAGAAAGATAAAAATATTTCCTACATAATGGTATTTTATTTATAATTTTTAGACATTAAATAATTTAATTTATATATGAAACAATGGTGATGCAGTAATTACCATAATTGTGAAAAATTAAACTAATTGATATTATAAATACCCAAATAAATATAATTGGAGACTTTTATTGAATTAAAATAATTCTCTAGGTTAATATGACATCTTAGTATTTATTTAATGGATTTTTTTCGAAGTAATCATTCTGTTATGAGTTTCAAAAAAATCAATTATTGAATAGTGTCAAAATTGACATAAAAGGGTTTTTAAAACAATTATTATATTATTAATTGATATTAAATTCCTAAAAATCTAAGGTTCGGCCAAGAGACTTATATAATTATAGTTTGTATCATTAATGGACCACTTGGGGGTCTCTTGGATGTATATAGTAAGTTTATTAACCATATAATATAAAAATACAAAGAGACATTGTAAAAGTGAAACTAATTAACTAAGAGTTAATACTTAAAGATAAGGTTAGTATAATGACCCAAACCTGTCTAAATTCTGTTAGTTGAGTGTTTTTAGACCTATACCCACCTTAACATTTAAATAATACACTTTTAAGCCATTATAAACCGAATATGAATTTATTATAAAATAATATTTCTAGCTTTTCCAAAGGTGCCCCTCACCCCTCTTATAAAAGGGAACTCTCCCATCTCATTAACTCACACCTTCAAAGCATTTTGGTTCGGCCAAAATCTACCCAAATACACTATAAACTCCCCTCACTTCATCATAGATACATTACTTTAGTCATAAAGCCAACCTAAGATCCCTTTTGATCAAATCAAAAGGAAGAACCCGAAGAAGAGGTAATGATTTCACCACCCTTTTCCAAGTTCCTTTCTTCTTCCACTTCTTCTTTCTTTGTTATTACCATTCTAAAACAATAACACCAGTATCTTATATATACTGTGATGTTATTATAAATATGGTACAACCATATTCAGCATTCTATCCATCCTTTGAATAACATGTCACCATACGTGCGTACGAACGGCTTACCGTCTCCACGTCGTGGTGTAATAGTTATTCAATAAATTATTATTTTGATGGGTATAATAATGATGTGTAACTCATTTAAATAATAAATATAACATGATAATGATTCTTTATATATTATATTCCATCCAATTATATATTATTTTAATATTAATATAATGATATTGTCGCTCGTGCGTACGTACGAACAACCGTCTCCACGAACGCGATGAGATTCATTCTCCATCGTATCCATTCAAGTATAATTCTCATTTAATGATTAATAATAGTATCTAAGGACTTTATATAATTCTGTATATGATTAAGATACAACCTATCCATGAAAAACACATCTTACGTAACAAAACATATAAAAGAAAATGAGCATGTTAACACCCGAAACAACGATAATACTAATATATTATTAACAAATCAATGTTAAAAGATCATATATGATATCATATTAATGTATATGATTCTTGTAAAATTTAATAACAATTATTTAACCATTATACAGGAGGTTAACCTACCCCCAACTAAGTAAAAGTACAAGGTAAGGGTTATTTCACAATCTCTTCATTATCCGAGGTTATTTATACGTAATAATCTACTGGGATTTCTTTATCATCCACATCCATGTTTCTTAAAAATGTATTTCAAAACATTTTTACTATTTACAAGAATATGGGTTAAAGTCACTTATACCCTTGTTTTTCTTTTAATAAGAGGTTTATAAAGGAATCTTCCCGTCGTTTTCAAAACATGGTGCTTTTTATCCTTTTCGACAGAATTAAGGTAAGAATGTTTTTTAACTTATATGGCGGGTGTGGCTACTTTCCGCCGTTATAAAATTGTTGAAGCTTCCCTTACAAGCTTATAAGAATATTTTCAAAGAAAATATTATATTTTATAAATATATGACTCTTAAATGATTTCAAAATAAAAAGTGATATTACTCTAAAAAGAGTTTTGATTTCATCTATGTCAACATCCTTTGATGGATTTTACGCTTATTTGAAGTTGATTTATTATGATACAAAACTTCCATATATTATTGAAGGTTTTGTGATATTTTTGACTATGGATGTGTTATTTTTATACCATTCATGGTTTATGGATGAAGTATTTACATTTTGTATGCTAGTTTTAATACGAATGTTTATGTTATGTTTAAACCTTTTCATATGGGAATGCGTTGGACTTAATATGTGACGGGTGGAGCCTGCTATATATCCTCGATGCATCAATAGGTCTCATGAGAAAAACTAGTGTCTTGGCACAAGGCCTTGGCAATATATTATTTTTAGTCTTGGCACGAGGCCTTGGCTATGTGGTTATGATAGTCTGGCATTATGCATTCCATCATTATGAAAGTGGTTATTGATATTGCATGTGATTATTCGATTAGTAGAATATCCATGTGAATAAGTAAATGGAATTATTTAATTTTATTTTTTCCATACTATGTTGAAGTTCAAGTTTAAAAGGATTTTGTTTTAGTTAAACATTGCCTTAAATGTTTATTCTTATTTATAAAAGTTTCATCTATATTGTTATCCTTACTGGGCATTTGAGCTCACCCCTTTTCTATGTTTTATTTTTCCCAGGATGTGAAGAAGTAAATTATGAATGACCTACAGGGATATTATGAGGGGATAATAGTGTGGACTATGGAGACAATATGTTTTTGTAGTAGTTTTTCACTTTATGATGTAATGTAAAACATTATGAATATATCTAGTGTTTCCAAGGATACTAAACCAATCGTTATTTAAAGATTTGATCTTTCTTGTGATCATGACAATATTATTTAATAATGCACCGACTCTAGGTAACTGGGGTCAGGGCATTACAGTTGGTATCAGAGGAAGTTTAGTACAAACCTTGAAAGCTAGATTTAAATAAACTCTGATTAGAGCACGTAGAACTAAGATAAACTTTGAGGATTAGTATAGAAGAACTTCCTAGAATTTTGGTATTGTAGAGATTTTGTGAGTTTTCCGAGCAATACATCCCTGTCTGGATATGAGCAGGTAGAGGCGGCTCTGGCACAGATGTACCTAGGGGTAAAACCCGAAAACACCGCTTTGAGCTAGACTCGAACGGGAACTGGTGCACGACAACAGGCCTTGCTACACTCTTGGTTACGACACTCCTGGGGGATATGCTTAGGATAACTCTCATTTTCTTTACAAATAATTATGAAGGGTTTATGAGTATATAATTCCTCAAAGAAAACATTTTTATGATTATGGATTATATCCATAAATAGTTCAATTTATGTTAAGTGTTTTATAAGTTTGGGATTATGTTTTTTGATTCATAAACTGATCTAGTTTATGCCATTGTTTAGAAATGGCACCCAGTAGAAGGAATGAGAACTCCAGCAATGCACATGATCCAAAGAGAAAGTGGGATCATATCTTTCATGGTCTTAAGCCAGAATTTATAAGAGAAATAGTCTCCCATGTATTATTATCATATGAAGAAATAATATCATGTGTTGATAATATAAGTAAAGAGTTTACTAAGTCCTATGGCTTTGAATGGAAGAAAGAGAAGAAAAGGATGGAAGAGAGAAAGATGGATAAAGGGAAGAGGGAAAAGAAGAATTTTCCCATATGTGATAACTGTGGGAAGAAACACCCTGGAACTTGCCTGAATGGAATGAGAGTTTGTTATAAGTGTGGAGGAAAATGGCACAAAGTATGTGACTGAAAGGGTAAGAAAATGGTTTCAAATGTACAATGCTTCATTTGCAAGGAGTTTGGACACTACACGAACCTATGTCCCAGTCATCAGACTATGCCGCAAATGATGCTATTGGATAATAATCAAGTTATGATACTACCACAGATGAAGAGGACTGATTAGAGTTCTTATGTTGATTATGTCATTTGAGTGTTGTATCAACAATGTACTTCTTATAATAATTATGGAGTATAGAGGGATTGTACTATAGTACTATTTCATTAAGGACTTGAGATTGTGTGGAACAAAGAAAAGTGACTCAATAACAGGTTAAATTTTTAGAAAATATATGGTTGAGAGAAAGATAATCCATAATATGGTTCTGATACCGTGGTAGTGATTTTAGAATAATACATAATTGATTTGGATAAATTATATTGGATATTCTTGAATACCTTGAAACTGATTAATGATTTGTATATTCTATCATTATTTGGGTTTACAATATTTTTTGATTGAAGGAGTATATCTATTATTCTTTAAGGAATAAGGGATCATGAATGTAATCAATAAGGTTATATGGTAATTCAGGATGTTGCAGTGTTTTAAAAGAATACATGATGAAGGTGTTCACATGTTATTATGTGGAAAAAGGATCTTCATTGTGTTTACCTTCCTTATAAATTTTGGACTGAAGTATTTTGGATAGATCTAGTTTGGATTATTTTGGATTGCCATAAAAGGACAACCCGGAGGTCGGGCGACAACCCGTCGCGTCCGGAAAGGTCGCGAGACTTGAACCCACAACCGAAGGGCGACAAGGGTGTATCACCTACCACTGACCCACGTGATGTCCTGGATTGAATAATGTTGTTTTTTTAAATGGTTCTGCTAGATGAATTATAAATTCATTTTTTTAACCCTATACGAATGGGATAAATAGAATATTATTTTTAAGTTCTATTATCTTTTAGAGTGAAAGATGAGTTTGTGGTAGAACTTAGTTAAAAGATGAGACTATACATGTCAAGTATATATTTTTCTTATTCTCTTATTCAATGAAGAAATTAATTCTTATACTGTAGTGAAGGGATCTTAAAACAAAAAATGTGTTATCCTAATACCATATGTTTTGCTGAACCGATGGTATTTTAAATCATCATAGATTGATGAGTTTAAGGCCCTAAATTTTATACTTGTTTGTGATTGATGAACTCAATCACTACCTATAAATATTTACATTTTTCCTCCAATTATATGTCTCTAATTTCCGCCAATGTTCTCCGAATAGAGATCAAAATTTGGTGGTGACCCTTTCATTTCAATTTTTCTCTTATTAAGACTAAATTTTATTAACCAAATTTTCGATGTGGGTTTTCCCAAAAAGATATTTTCTATATTCAACCTTTTATTTTCAAAGAACAATTTTAAATTGCAAGGATGCAATTTATTGAAGGAGGGGAGAATGTAACACCCCAAGATTTCATAGTGTGTTATTTCTTCAAAATAATTCAATAACTTGCACTACATGCAACACCGAGTTCAAGCACACCATGTCTTACCAAACAAGACGTTCAAAAGAGGTTATGAATAGTATTAACTAAATTTTAAACTTTATATAATCCTTATAATTTTATAATCCATATTATGAGTTTCTTAGACATAATGTAAGAACAAATTCATTTTCAGTATTGTACTTTTACCAACTTTTAATAGTGAACACTTTTTACATCCAATATTTTAAACTTTTAAATATTCAATTTGAATAAATGGGGACATGAAAAATTTACAATGAAATATCACAAGCTTCCACGGTACGCTTTCCTTTGAATAATACAGTAGCGTGTGTTGTATGCAACATCGAGTTCTAACACACACCACAACCGATCAAACTAGCCGTTATGAATAGTAATACCTAATTTTTGAAATTTTATAAATTTTATCTCTCAAAATGGACTTCATTTTTTGATTCGTAGTATCTAATTTAGCCTAAGGTGAAATTTTGGTACTTTTTGGATAACTTTAATATTTTGATGAATAGTGAAAATTACTAAATTTTAATTAAAAACAACTTTTTTAATAAAAATAATTAATAGTGATAAATTATAAATTTGAGTGGTTTTAAAGTATATTTAAAATATATTTTTACCATTTAATACAATTTTGGTCCTTGGACATAATTTCACAATTAAACCAAACATAAACAAGTATCAATCTTTTGATAGTTATTATATCTTAAAAACACGCTTTTTGTTTTGACAGCGGGAATTAATTTTAAATTAATTTCTGCCACTTATATGTTTTGAATTTGGAAAAACGGATTCCATATTTGGAATCAGGGTGTTCAAATTGTGAAAGTAGGTAACTTTTATTTTTAGACATTTTGAATAATTACTTCGGTAAATATTTTATTTACCATGGTTGAAGGGTAAATCTGGTAAATAAGGGTTAAAAAAATAATATTATAATAATACAAAATTACCCTAAAACATGTACTAACCTTATTGGTTGATACAATTTGGACCATGGGAATCTTTGGGTCGATTTTGGGTCCTCATGGTGCCACTTGTAAGTGATAGGGACACTTTATTTTAATCAAGTTAAAATGAATACAAAAATGACACAAGCATATATCTTTTAGAAAAACAATTTTAACATAGGGTTATATATGTTTGATTTTCGACTATAAATATTCATTAGAAAGATACAAAGATTTACTAAATAATAGTATTTTATTTATAATTTTTATACATTAAATAATTTAATTTATATATGACACAATGGTGATGCGGTAATTACCATAATAGTGAAAAATTAAACTAATTGATATTATAAATACCCAAATAAATATAATTGGAGACTTTTATTGAATAAAAATAATTTAATAGGTTAATATGACATCTTAGTATTGATTTAATTGACTTTATTAGAAGTAATCATTCTGTTATGAGTTTCACAAAAATCAATTATTGAATAGTGTCAAAATTGACATAAAAGAGTTTTTAAAAAAAATATTATATTATTAATTGATATTAAATTCTTAAAAATATAAGGTTCGGCCAATAGACTTATATCATGATAGTTGTATTATTAATATACCACTTGGGGGGTCTCTTTGATGAATATAGTAAGTTTATTAACCATATAATATAAAAATACAAAGATACATTGTAAAAGTGAAACTAATTAACTAAGAGTTAATACTTAAAGATAAGGTTAGTATAATGACCCAAACCTATCTAAATTATATTTTTTTAGTGGTTTTCGACCTATAACCACCTTAAAATTTAAATAATCAACTTTGGAGCCATTATAAACAGAATATGAATTTATTATAAAATAATATTTCTAGCTTTTCCAAAGGTGCCCCTCACCCCTCTTATAAAAGGGCACTCTCCCTTCTCATTAACTCACATCTTCGATGCCTTTTGGTTCGGCCAAACTCTGAAAAAATACAGTCTCAACTTCCCTCACTTCATCCTAGAGGCCTTACTTTAGTCAGAAATCCAACCTAAGAGCCCTTTTGATCAAATCAAAAGGAAGAACCCGAAGAAGAGGTAATGATTTCACCACCCTTTTCCAAGTTCCTTTCTTCTTCCACTTCTTCTTTATTTGTTATTACCATTATAAAATCATAACTTAAGTATATTATATATACTGTTATGTTATTATAAATATTGTACAACCATATTCAGTATTCTATCCATCCTTTGAATAACATGTCACCATACGTGCGTACGTACGGCTTACCGTCTCCAAGTCGTGGTGTAATAGTTATTCAATAAATTATTATTTGGATGGGTATAATAATGATGTTTAAATCATGTAAATAATAAATATAACATGATAATTATTCTTTATATATGATATACCATCCAATTATATACTATTTTAATATTAAAAGAATGATATTGTCGCTCGTGCGTACGTACGGACTACCGTCTCCCCGAACGCGATGAGATTCATTCTCCACCATATCCATTCAAATATAATTCTCATTTGATGATTAATAATAGTATCTAAGGACTTGATATCATTATGGATATGATTAATATACAACCTATCCATGACAAACATAGCTTACGTAACAAAACATATAAAAGAAAATGAGTAAGTTAACACCCGAAACAACGATAATACTAAGATATTATTAACAAATCAATGTTAAAAGATCATATATGATATCATATTAATGTATATGATTCTTGTATAATTTAGTAACAATTATTTCACCATTATTCAGAAGTTTACCCTACCCCCAACCAAGGAAAAGTACAAGTTAAGGGTTATTTCACAATCTCTTCATTATCCGAGGCTGTTTATACGTAATAATCTACTGAGATTTCTTTATCATCCACATCCATGTTTCTTAAAAATGTATTTCAATTTTTTTTACTATTTACAAGAATATGGGTTAAATTAATTTATACCCTTTTTTGTCTTTTAATAAGACGTTTATAAAGGAATCTTTCTGCCATTTTCAAAACAAGGTGCTTTTTAACCTTTTCGACAGAATTAAGGTAAAAATGTTTTTTTAGCTTATACGGAGGGTGCGGCTATTTTCCGCCGTTATAAAATCTTTGAAGCTTCCCTTACAAGATTATAAGAATATTTTCAAAGAAAATATTATATTTTATAAATATATGGCTCTTAAATGATTTCAAAATAAAAAGAGATATTACTCTAAAAAGAGTTTTGATTTCATCTATGTCAACATACTTTGATGGATTTTACGCTTATTTGAAGTTGATTTATTATGATACAAAACTTCCATATATTATTGAAGGTTTTGTGATATGTTTGACTGTGGATGTGTTATTTTTATACTATTCATGGTTTATGGATGAATAATTTACATTTCGTATGCTAGTTTTAATACGAATGTTTATGTTATGTTTAAACCTTTTCATATGGGAATGCATTGGAGTTAATATGTGACGGGTTGAGCCCGCTATAACTCCTTGATGCATTGGTAGGTCTCATGAGACAAACTAGTGTCTTGGCATAAGGCCTTGGAAAAATCTTATTTGTAGTCTTGGCACGAGGCCTTGGCTCTGTGGTTATGATAGTCTGGCATTATGCATTCCATCATTATGAAAGTGGTTATTGATATTGCATGTGATTATTCGATTAGTAGAATATCCATGTGAATAAGTAAATGGAATTATTTCATTTTATTTTTTCCATACTATGTTGAAGTTCAAGTTTAAAAGGCTTTTGTTTTAGTTAAACATTTCCTTAAATGTTTATTCTTATTTATGAAAGTTTCTGCTATATTGTTATCCTTACTAGGAATTTGATCTCACCCCTTTTCTATGTTTTATTTTTCCCAGGATGTGAATAAGTAAATTATGAATGACCTGCATGGGATATTATGAGGGGATAATAGTGTGGACTATGGAGAAAATATGTTGTTGTAGTAGTTTTTCACATTATGATGTAATGTAAAACTTTATGAATATATCTAGTGTTTCCAAGGCTACTAAACCAATCGGTCTTTCGAGATTTGATCTTTCTTGTGATCATGCCAATGTTATGTAATAATGCACCGACTCTAGGTAACTGGGGTCAGGGTGTTACACAGCGCACATTTACATCATCCAAGTAAACCTGAAGAACTACTTGGCTATCAACTAAGGCTCAGCAGCATAACAAGGTAGTAGTTCCACTGTCCTACGACTAAGCATGGAAACTGGAAAAATGCCAAACAGGAAGAACAAGCATAGAAAACATCCAAAGTATAGTAAATCTACCATAATCATAGGAAAAATATCTACTCTAGCAATCAAGCAAAGTAGGCAATACAACAAAGTCAAACCAGGAATACGCAATACCCCATTCAAGGGTATTGGTGGAATTTGCACAAAATATTCATCAACTTTCTACGGAAAGGCACAAACCACCTACCTCGATCCTGGGAGATCGATATACGTGAACGACGATGACATATTCCCCTGAGAACGATGTTGTTCTGAGAAAATGCACAAAACACTCAATCTACGATAACTTGAAAACCAGGAGGAATCAAGAAAGAAGACTCAAGAAGAAGGGAGAGCTCACCGCTGTGATTCCAATGCAATCGACCACGCTAGAATCGGAGAACAGACGAAGAGGAGGAAGCTCGTCGAAGATCTGGTCGTACGGTCGCTCTCGGGCAGATGCAATCTTGAGAAGAAGATGAAATCGAGGGTTAGGCGCGACCCCGGTGCGTTTAGTGAAAAAAAAGAAAAGTACACGGAGTGTACTTTTAGAGTATACGGCGTGTACTGGTTCTTTTCCGTACTCCACCAAAATCGGCCTCCATGTCACCCCTACACACCATGTGTGTCGCCCGGGCACGTCCAACACATGGATTTGAGCCGGGGAAGAGTACCCGGCGTGTACTTAGAAAGTACACGGCGTGTACTTCAAAAATTTCCAGAAAGTTCATTTTTCTTAAAAACTCCAAAAAAAGGAAAAGCGTACCTGAAAAGAAGATAAGGGTTCTTACAAAAGACATCATGAACCTAGTGCAACTGCAGTGGTAGAGCTAAGAGGTATGCCACCTCATAAACTCTACACATTATCTAAAAAGGGCTGATTAACCTCATATAAAACATGATACCTTATTCAAATATCAGTAACCCTCATCAAGGTGAGACCTGAAGGAAGAAATGATCTCCCTCCTCGAACTTTATAGGTCTCCTTCATCTACCAGCATAAGACTTATTCTGACTTTGTGTAGTCTTCATCCACTCATGTATGATCTGCACCTTCTCGGTGGTGGCTCACCACAACTCTAGACCCATGACTAATGACACTCTAGGGTCAGTCCAAAAAAGTGGTGACCAAAAGGGTCTCTTGTATAAGGCCTCCAACAGTGCCATTCCAATGGTGGAGTTTTAGCTGTTATTGTACGCAAACTCTACTAGTTGTAGGTTGTACTCTCAACTATGACTAAAGTCTAAGATACAAGCCTGCAACATATCCTCCAGAACCAGAATGTTCCTCTCCATCTAACCATCTGTCTAGGGATGGGATGATATGGTCAAGTGTAACAGAGTCCCAAAAGCCTCCTGCAATCCCTTCCACAACTGGGATGTGAAGTGCACATCTCGATTCGAGACTATCGTCAAAGGGACACAGTGAAGCCGAACTATCTCCTACATGTAGAGTCTTCCCTATCTCTCTATGGAACTCTGATCCCTAATTGCTAGGAAGTGGTTCGACTTGGTGAGTTGGTCGATGATCACACATATGTAATTGTTCCCCTTTGACATATATGGTAATCCCATCATGAATTCCATCTATATTTCATCACACTTCCACTCTAGAAGTTATAGGGGTGAGCTAACCCTACTATAACTTGGTGCTCAAACTTTACCTGCTAGCACGTAAGGCATTGAGAAAAAAACTAAGCTACTGCCTTCTTCATACCTGTCCACCAGAACTAAAACTATAGGTCCTGGTACATTTTCCCCACTTCAAGATGTACCACTAAGAGGGATGTATGAAACTCCCTTAGAATCTCCTCCCACAACGCCACTGTTACAACTATGCGTCCTCTGAATAGGACTAAGTGCTCCCAACCTTGTGAATATCCATCAGGAGCATGTCCTGTGGATAACTGAGCACGTAAAAACTTGTAGTTTAAATCCCCTAGATGTTCCTCCCTGACTCACTATAAGAGTAGAGGGGTGAAAACCATTAACTAGAGATAAGCCACATCATCTCCATCCACGAAGGATAACTGTAGTGAGTCTAACTTCTCTGTATCCTCACTCATCATCTACAAACTCGATCTATTTCTGAGAGCATCTACAATAACATTCCCCTTCTCTAGAGTATATATGATCTCAATGTCGTAATCTTGGAGGAACTCTATCCATCGGCTCTACATCATATTGAGATCCTTTTATGAGAATATGTACTTAAGGATATTGTGGTTAGAGTAGAAAATAAACTATTTTCCCATCAGGTAGTGCCACCACATATTCAATGCGAAGACTACCGCTTCCAACTCAATATCATGGGTCGCAATGTTTTTCTCGTGCGGCCTTAGCTAGAGTGAACCATAAGAAATCACTGCTTGTCTCTTCATTAGGACACATCCATGCACGATCCATGATGCATCATAGAAAACTGTATACCTAACACCCTCCACTAGTAACCTCAAGATCGGTGCGCTCGTCAAACTCTACCTCAACTACTTGAGTGCCAAATAACACTTCCGCTTCTATACAAAAGGTTTCCCCTTCTAGGTCAAGGATGTCATTGGTGCTGATATCCGAGATAAACCAGGGATAAATATCTGGTAGTATCCTGGCAGTTCTAAGAAGCTCCACACCTCTGTCATGCTCCGGGGTGGCCTCCATGCTACCACCACCTCAAACATGGCCGGGTTCACTGCTAATCCATCTTCTAAGATAACATATCCCAGAAATTAGACCTCATGTATCCAGAATTGGAATTTTGATAGAATCCCATAATGTTGGTTCTCTCAGAGTTTTTTAAAACTCTCCACAGGTGACTCGCATGCTCCTGTTATGACTCCAAGTACAGAAGGATGTCATCGATGAACACCACTACAAACTAGTCTAATTATGGTCGGAATATCTGATTCATCAGATCCATGAACACTATGGGGGAATTTTTCATTCTGAAAGGCATAACCTAGTACTCATATTGACCATAGCGGCATCTGAAATCCATCTTTGGCACATTCTCATTCCATACTTGAAGATAATGATAATCTAACCTGAGATCAACCTTCGAGACCCAACATGCCCCTATCATTTGATTTAAGAGGTCGTTGATCCCCAGTAATGGATAATTGTTCTTCACCATCACCTGGTTTAGGCATCGGTAATCCACGCATAGCCCCAAACTCCTGTCTGCCTTCTTGGAAAACAACATTGGGGCCGCCCAAGGTGAAACAATGTGTCTTACAAATACCTTACTATGTCAATACTCCAAATGCATCCTTATCTCATGATGCACTGTGGGAGACATCTGACATGCTGGTGAGAATATCGGTGCTTTCCCAGGGTGTAAGTCGATGCAAAAGTTGATCTCTCAGTGTGGGGTAATCCCAGAACATCTTTTTGGAAGATGTCCTCATACTCCACCACTACTGTTGGGAACTGAAAGCTCAAGAAATCTACTACACTGAGGGTAAGGCTATCCAGATTATAAGTGATCGGTTTCACCCTCTTATGAATGATCACATTCTATGCTTCATGGGTTTCCTTTTCACAAAAAAATTAAAACCTTGTCCCATTTCTAGGGGCACACTAAACTCTTTTCCTAAAGCAGTCAATCTGGAAATGGACCAAAGATAGCCAATCCATACCAAGAATGATGTCGTAAAGCCTCGACGCTATAACCAAGAGGTACCAACCGAAACTCTCACCTCCAAGGGAAATATCACACTATCTGCAATGATGCGTGATCATCGAGTCTCCTCCCCTAGGTGTCTCCAAACGTAAGGTTCGATTCAACAACTTTACCAGAATCTCAAGGTTTTACATAAGAAATGTGGTGAGGAAGTAACTACTAGAACCTATGTATTTATGTATAAAATCTATGGTAGAAAAGACAAATATCATACCTCGGATCATCCCTGGAGTCCCTGGGTTGAACTCCCTGACCGCATGTAGCTATCTCCACCCCTATCCCCTAGCTCCCTAAGCCTAGTGAAGACCTCTTGGGGTGGTGGTGGAAGTAGATCAAAGTTTCTACAACAAAATGAATCTATCTATGCTACTCTACCACATTCACTTCCTATCAGGTCTGCTTGCTCTTGTCTCTGCATCTACCTCGGTGGTCCAGCCACTACATCCCAGTCAGCAGCTCAATGGGTTGTATAGTCTCTAGTGAGATGTCATTTACCATCACACGAGTAGCATCACCTCTCCCTAGGCTAATTGGATCTAGCCTATGAGCCATGGACTGTCGATACCCTTTCTCGGGTCGTCCTATGATGTCTCCCTCATCCCGAACCCTATGCCTGAAACTGGCTCCTTGCTGCCAATATCTCCTCACTTGTCTACCTACTACTGACTCCCACTGGTGATCTATTCACCTCTAAGAATCTCTCTATCACCAAGGCCCGCTCGAGCAATATAGCATAAGTCAAAAGTCATAGAGTCATGACACAATATTAGATGTCCCACTGTAGACCTCGCTCAAAGGTTAACTCTTTGAGGTACTAATCCCTGACCATATCCATCGAGTACCTGGCGAGGTTGGTGAACCTTGTTGAATTTTCAACCATCGTAAAACTACCCTTCTGGAGCTAAAGAAGCTCTTGAATATGCACTTCTCTCAGCATATCTAGAGAGAAATCCTCCCTAAGAACCTGATTGAACTCTGTCCACAAAATATTATCCCCATAGTGAGTCTGTATAATCAAACTCCACCATCGTCCTGCCAAACCTTGAAGAAGGATCGCTCCTAGGATAACCATCTGGTCGGCTGGTGTCCTCACAAGATAGAAAACTATGGTAAACACCTCAAGCCAGTACTCAACCACCTAAGGGTTAGCCTCACCTCAAAACCTGAGGGGTCTATGTGTTTGAAACTCATAGAGCATGATCAGCCTATGCTCCTCATCTTTTGGTACTACAGTTACCACTTGCTGCTCCACTGGTAGTGGTATAGTAGGTTCACCACCCAGAGGTAATTCATGGGGAACTGGTCCTTGAATCAATGCCTCGTCACTGAGGGGGTCATCCTCATGATCGGGCTACTGAATCATAGAGGGTATGAATTGCAGAAGCACCCTATAAGGAAACAAGATGTACCTTGTTCAATGAGTATATCTGTATAGCTGACACAATGGACATGGAAAACACCGCTCATTCCTATATGATGCATGTACCATTATTTTATTCCCCCAAAACTAGTTTTTTCATGGACCGGGTCTAAAAGTAGGTAATCGGAGTCCTAGTGTATGGATACATCAGATACCTGCACCAACACTAGAGTCCCTAGCCTGAAAGTCGAACTCGAAACACTTAACATTGTTTGCCCAAACCAATCTAATAGACTCTAGGTACTATGGTAGAACCAAACACCTCTAATACCACTATTTTAGGACTCATCCCAGTGGGGCCTATGTCGCGACTCTCCAAGATCGCCTACAGTAAGCCAGTGGCTAGTGACTATCACTGAGTAGTCATATCACTAACATAGGAGGCATTGCCTATGTGCCTATACAGACGCACACATCTCTAATCCCACAAATACTGAAAATTAAAAAACCACTAAGGAACAACATGCATTCACATAAATAAACCTAACCAACAGAGTACAACAGAAGTAATTTTCAGAATGTAAACCGGGTCAGAATACAATCCCACCAAAAGAAAATGAGTATGCAACTACAAAGTCCAATATCTAAAAAAGGATATACTGGGACTCCCACTCATAGTTGTAGGAGCATCTTGGCCTGCAAGGAACTCAGAAATATCATTTTATTCCTGTCCCACCTTGGAATCCATCAAATGGTCGCTCATATGCACAAGACATGACACGTGTGGGCAAAGCCCATGTAGGGGTGAGTATAACGATACTCAGTTGAGGACCCCAAAAACCACAAAGCAATACAAAAATTAAATTTACAATCATCTTATAAACATTATATGTCTACCAAAAATATTAGAATAGAAACACATCAAGATATACTCAAAATCTAGACCCATAGTTTACAACGACCACATACCCACGCTAGGGATTCAGTTTGAACATTACACAATGTACTCATCTGGGAGAACTCACTCCACGAGTCTAATAGATCTGATGATGTCCATCTAAGAATTACTATTCATTGGGAAAATCCATGTGAGAGATAGATGCAACGATAGATCTGAAGAGAGAACAGATACACTCATTCTGGGAGAACACACTCTTGAGTGGGGAAAGATCACGACACATAGATGAGGATCACTGCCAGGGCCTTGAAGGATACTATGTCTCATATGGATTCACTACTAAGTAAAGGATTATAATACTATAGGACTATTCATGTTGATACCTGACTCTACCTAGGGTTAAAAATGGATAAGGGATCTCGCTCTAGGCCTCTCGGAGGGATACCTAATTCTATCTCAGAAATTCCTACTGAAGGGATCATACTCCTGTGGATGGATACGATACCATACCATTAAGAAAATGAGAAAAGGGGAACTAACCCAACAAAAATAGTCCAAAGAATGAGGGAAAATAGGATCAATCCACATATTGAGAAGTACACGGTGTGTAGAAGGGTCACACGACGTGTCCTCTAACTCGAGGTACTTCTCGTGCACAACAGCTCGTGTCGTAAAGATTGTCCTGTAGAATAAGGTATACAACGCATGTAAGAGAGTGAAACACCATGTTCTATTACCTGGGGAATGCTCCGTGTACGCTGTCCATGTTCCCGTAAACGACTTCAATCCGTGCGTCCAAGACTATGTACCGGTACACGAGATATCCCGCGTATGTAGCCGTATTTGGCTGTGTGGTGGAGCACATGCCATGCACTCCATCCCGTGTCTGTGTATCTTCCAATATACCTAATGAGTCCGTGTAATGAACCACACTCATTGTGAAGATGGTCACACACTATGTCTACGCTTCCCGTCACCCCAAACTCTTGACGTTACTGGGTGGGTCCCACATGCTAGGTCTTCCTAGAGGCATGTTGTGTTATTCGCTATGTGAAGAGAGGAAACTCTATATACCTTTAGGATAACCCTACACTGTGTGTTCTTTGTGATACATGTCGTGTTGATCATAATTTTCTAGAATGCGTTGTTCTTCAACGTCTCACCTTGGGTTCTCCTCCTATCTTCGATTCCGTCGTCTGATCATCACGATACTCCATGTTTGAGGTCATACTGAAACCACAATGTTGTTCATGTTGTTTTAGGACATCTGATTGGCCCCAAAAACACATTTCAATCCACCCACATGAAGAACTCTTGAAGAACAATACTCCTCGATATGGCATGATTCGTCGCTTGTTGTCATCGTCACACCTCCACTCGGTTGTCGTGATGCTCGATTTCCGATTTGGGATCATTGTATTGTGAAACAGATGTGCAGAGATCTGTTTTTCATAACCTTGTGAAGAATGTGAATAATTTCAGGTTAAAAAGGAGGAATAAATTCAATAAAAAAGTAGGAACACACCTCTTCCATCATTCGTTGGTGAGGTTTGTTGAATTTGAGATGCGTAGATGGATCGCGTAGTCGTCATCCACCACCAGGTTCTCCTCTAATGTTCCAATTGAAGTCCTCAATTCCTAGGGTTATATAGATAACCCTATGGACTTTCCATAAGTAGGTATTAATAGGGGGATTGGGTTTTTTCTTTTAAGGAAACATTTAAAATAAATAAACTATTTTATTTTATTTTATTTCCTTTTAAATGTCCAAAAACAAACTCCTACAGCTGACCCGCACCGGTCACTGTGAGGCCCCTCTTAAGGAAAATTTGATGCTAAGAATGCAACAATGCCCTCAAATTTATGATTTGGGAACCCTTTTAAATGTTATTTCACTTCTTAGGGAAAATTCTCGCATTCTACTTATATTTTAATTTATTTCAAACATTTATTTCGGGCACTCTGAGCCTCAGAATCACACATCATCACAACACCTTATCTCACAATAATTCCATATACTATATATGAGTAATACATGGAAAATCAGAGACATGAAAATCAGGATTCTCCATATGGGTAAGGTTATTTTTCATAACCCGAGTCAGATATCCCAGTATAGTTTTAAGTTTCTCAGCACTAGTTGTATCTCCCTATCCAACATCATTATCTTTCTTCGTAAGGAAATCCCTACACGGGATACACATGTTCAAGTGGTCTCCATTCCTTACACTAGGTTCCATTTCTAAATAATTACATAGACTATATTAGGTTATAAATCATAACATATAATCTTAATGTAAAAAAATACTTAGCATAAATTGAAAATCTATACATAGCTAATCTAATAATCATAAACATGGTTTCATTGAGGAAAAAATTGCATTTTAATCATTTATAATGTCTTATAAATAAAATTTAAATTAAACTAAGCATATCCCCTGAGAGATTCAAACCAGGTGCATAGTAAGGACCATTTTCGTGTACCAGGATACCCCAGGTTAAGCCTGAAACTCCATGTCAGAGTTTTTACTCCTAGGTACATCTGTGCTAGAACCACATCCACTTGTAGTATCCATATAGGAACATATTTTCTAGAATGATTAACATAATCTATTCCTTACCAAAATACTAGGATTTTATTGTATGTTTTTCCTCAAAAACTACCTTATGGATTTGTTCCCTAATCTACGCTTTCTAATTCTAGTTTCCATGTTTTCTACTAAAAATCCTTTGATACCAACTGTAAGGACTGGATCCTAGTTGCCCAGAGCGAGTGCCTTATTTTATTACTTTGGAATATAAACAAGGAATATGTATGCAAAAGGACTGAGTAGTTTTGTATCTTTGGAAACAAGATACTTACATAAGTTTAACATTATAACTTGAAATGGAAAACATCATATATGTTTTATTGGAAACATCCAAAACTATAATTTTATCCCTTCAGGTCATCCCTAATAAACTTCTTCATGTCTTGAGAAAATGAAACATAAAAAATGGGTGAGGTAAAAAACTCTTTAAGGGTAATTAATATAGTGGAAGATATCATAAATATAAACATTAGGCAAGGTGAGTAACTAAAAACTCAGGCCTATAACAATAAACTTAAACACATTATGGTATGAATAAGAGATGAATAAATAATTCCATAATAAAACATAATCATGGGTATTCTACTCCTCGAATAACCACATGAATCATAAATACTATTTTCATAATGAGGGAATGCATAATGTGGGACATCATAACCATATCGTCAAGGCCTCATGCCAAGACCATAAATAACCATTTTTGTAAACGCATTGTGCCCTGCTCGTAGTTTGTCTTATGAAACCTACTGATGCACCAAGGGGATATAGAGTGCCCCAACTGACACTTACTAAGTCCAATGAATTCCTTATATGAACAAGGATAATCATAAACAACATATACATTCATATTGAAACTAACATACAGAATGTAAATAACTATCCCCGAACATTAAGCATAAACACTAACCATTCAGAGAAAATTGGTGAATGGTTTTAAGATAGAATATACACAATAAAAAAATCATAAAACATTGAATTAAATATTTTAGATGATATCATAAAATATTAATACCAATAATACAAAATAATTAACATGAGTGTTGAAATAGATGAAGATACTCTTATAAAATCATCGAGTAATTATTGAGATAAATACTCTTTTACTTTGAAAAGAAGAGTTCATTTGGAAAAATATTTGTATAAAATAAGAAATGGAGTAACACGGTATTTTCATAATAAAATGTGATATGTTATTAATATAATGTTTTCTAAAAAGTGATTATATAGTTCCCTTGAAAATAGGTAAAATTTTGGAAAAATCCCTCGAATTGGGCTTGAATTTTTGAAAGAATTTTAAAAGTTATTTTTAATATGTGTATTAACCAATAAAATAAAGAAGGATTATGGTTGGTAAACATATATAGAACCCTCACATATAATTTATCAGGATTACTTAATAATAAATAATAATTTATTTGAGGTATGTAGGAAATAAAAGTAACCCGAATGAAAATGGAGGTTCTCGTGGAAAACCCTTACCTTAAGTCTGAATGTTCCACTCTTGACCTTATGTTCATATAATATGAAATTAGACTCATTAATAACATATTTAAGAATCTATTAGACAATTATTTAGTTTATCATAATTTATTTTTTTCTTTTATATCCTTAATGATATGTTATAATATTGAATTTTGTCATTCCAGAGTGTTCATTTTCTTGATTTTCATAATCAATTCACATGTTTTTAAGTAATGGAGTTCCTGTGGAATGGATGTATATATTAATAATTGAATTTAAACATTATTTATTAAAATAAATATGTGTTAAGGGTCATTTATATAATTTGGGTACATGGAATTAGGATGAATCATTAGATGAAATATTAACGACCATCACTTAGATTATTTTAGCAGTATTTTGGTTATTAGGAACTAGTTTGGTCATATGATTTATTATTATGTGCATATACTAGTTACTTAATATTAAATAGTTAATAATACATATAATATAGCCTATTTAAACCATAAAAATGGTTTAATGACCAGTATTGGTGGTTAAATTGAAGAACGAAACTTCATCATCCACGAAGGTTCTAAATTGGAACCTCACAGACGATGATCGCATTTATAAAATAAAAGAGAGAAAGTAAGGATATTGATGATGGTTATTCCATTAAAATGATATAATTTTAGTATATATATGACACTGGATTTATCATGGTCATTTGGATAGAGTAGCTGAGGAGATGATAATAATAGAAAGGAACTTGAAATGAAAGTGAATGAAAAAGAATGTGATTTTACCTCTTGAATCCACCTCTTTGAGAACCTCTTTAAGGGAAAGGGTGTTGGTATTTTGGAAATACCAAGAGATATTGGACGAGGGGAGTGACTAGGGAAGGGTATGTGGTCAGTACATTGAGGAGATTCAAGGCTTATAGTAGTGAAGAGAAGTAGGAGTGAGGGGGGGGGGGGGGTTATAATGGAGTAGAGGAGGGTTTTCCCATTATTTTACTCATTATTTTATTATTTTTACAAAGACAAGCAATAGTATTGATTCTTATGGACAAGAATTGAAATATGTGCATGTGAGTTCAAAAAAAGTGTTCTTAAATCATCCAAAGTTCTAGGAATAGTGAATTTAACTGATAATGTATATATATGGTAAATTACCATATTTTACCATTCATCAAAAAATCGAGTATTTCATAAAAATCCCAAAACTTCACCCTATCCATTTTTGTACAATTAGAATTCCAAAATGAAATCCATTTTTTGAAAATAATTTTCAATATATAATTAATTTATTTTTTTAAATAAAATCTAATTTATTCAAAATATAACAATTTTAAATCTATATTTTGTTTTATATCACCTTGAAAAATTAATCAAGATCTCATTATCTTATATCCTTAAGACAATAAAATAATAATATGATTTACTATTCATAAGGGTCATGTTACTATTGATATTACTATTCATTATGGGATGTTACTATTCACCAAAAAATTTATTTGTCTTATCAGACTCTAAATATCTTATTAAACTCAATCTTGTAGGTCAGTTTTTCAAAATTCAAATCAGAGTTGTGGAAAAATTCTATTTAATGGATAGCTTATAACAAAGTGGTGTTTTGTAGAGACTCTTTGTTTTATGTATTTAATATTAAATTTATTTTCATAAACTTGGGGTCTTTCAAAATTATCATGGGAACTTATGATCTTTAGGGAAAAAAGGGTGCGATGATAAAACCAAAAAATATTACCAAATTCAAATAATAACCACATGTTCTAACATCTGATATTATCGTACATGGCCTAACTGACTGGAAAAATCTCACAAGAAGAATGTAGTCTATCTAATGTAAACTATTTATAGCATTATTGGGAAATAGTACAACCTATTTACCTAGAGTTCCTTCCTAAAAACCAATGTATTCCCATGAAATAAAAATGGGGGTGTGCATGTTAATCATAAAAAAGATCATAAACAAGAAAAAAAATTAGAATCTCTAAACACCCTTCCCAGAAACAACCCCTTCTCCATTATTGTCAATAAAAAACAAAAATAAACTTCCACTATTATGGGAAATCAATTCATATCTCATATCATTTATCATAAAAAAGGAATGCTTTAAGGGTGACCATCAAAACCATTTAAACAAGTTCCAACCAGTAATTCTAATATCTCATGAGAAACCAAATTATTAATACACACTTTGAAAGTCATACACACAACCAACATGAAATATCAACATAAAAAAACCACTAACACCAATTATTTATATTCTAATAACACCCATAAAAACTAAAATTTACTATTGAAAATTATTTTATAGATCTAACAAATCTTTTATAAATTGAAATCCCTTAATAAAATACATTGTATAATTTTATTGAACATATGTTGTGCCTGAAAGTGGACAAAGATATTTATGAAATTTGTTTTAAAATAAAGACCCATGTTATTGTTTGGAAACCAAGTAAAAATTGGTTTACATTTTTAATATATTTGTAGAAATATATAGTATAACAAAGTAGGGATTTAAAACATGGGTTAAAGAGAAGAAATCACAGTCCAATAATTTTAAATATTTTTTCAAAGGAGAAAAAAACTTGAATCATGATAAATTAAAATCCCTTGAAAAATACCTCTAAAAAGGTTTCAAGGAAGGTCTCTCAAGTTCTTGGTAAAAATATTACTATTAAGAAACACTCCTTCTAGTTAGGTCTTAGTTAAAGTGTAAAAAACAATGGGATAAAGATGAAACTAACAGAAATGAGGAAGAAGAATGAAATAGATGAAAAAGGATTTTGTACCTTAATCATCCAAAATCAAATCATAAATTAATCCCATTGAATCACCATAATAAGGAAATGAATGAATGGGAAGAGGGGAATTTGGGGCTACCCAAGTTGGTACATCACATGAATAGGGGTGGAGGGTGAGGATTAAATTTAAGAGGGGAAAATAGGAATTCTCAAAAACTAAAACCTGGGTATATCACACGGTTAGAAAAACCATATTCCGACTAATAAAGTTTCATTGGAGGACCTTGATCCTAGATTATAAGCAAGCTTCATGGTTCAATGTACCTTTTGATAACTATGTAATTAGATCTTTTAAAAGTTATAGATTTATCCCCTAATTTCTACATTATTAATAATAACTATTTGCCAAACCATGAAACATGAACTATACACCAAAAAGAATCAAAATTCAAGGTACTTGATCCTTCAGAGAGAGGGAAATAATAGAGACTGAAAAATAAATAAAACAAATAAATTAATTAAAAAAAATAAAATAATAAAGGAAAGCCAAGGTCAAGGTGTAACACCCCAGGTAAATAAAGAGTATGACATTTTCACATTTACCAATATTTGTGAATAAAATATTAATATGACTTTAAAGGGGACGCTATGCTCGATGGCGTACCCAACACGCAACAATGAGTTTCTTGGGAATCTTACGTTGCACTCTAATAATAAAATAATATTATTTTAAATGGTAGTTAATGCCTAGCCGTTGTAATGGTGATAATGAATAGAACTAACTACAAAATGTTTATATATTCTTGTAAAATATTTTTACTCTTTACAATAAATGTTAGAGGATTAAAAATGCGTATGAATCCAATTTTAAGCGTAGACATTCTAATATTCTTTAAAAGGTCGATTAACTGCTTTTTGAAGGCGAACCTATTTTAAATCTACTTTTTGACAATATTATGTGTTATATTTGAAAAAGTAAAATTCTTATTTAGAATCAGGACATCAAAATTTACTTTGTGTAAATTTTTGGTATCTTTCCGATAAAGTTCATTTTTTAATGAATAGTGAAAAATGTTGTATTTTAATTCAAAACCTCTTTTTAATCTAATTTATTTATATGAATAGATTATATTTTTAATTGGTTTTAAAGTGAAATTAGAATATATTTTTACCATTTAATCCAATAGTGGTGGTTGTAATTAATTTCACTTTGAAATCGGACTTAAACTAGTGTCAATCTTTTGATACATTTTGTTTCATAAAAACACGCTATTTGTTTTGACAGCGGGAATTAATTATTAAATTAATTAATGAAACTTATATGTTTTGAATTTTTTAAAATATACATCATTTTTTAATTCAGAATATCAAATATACCTTAGGGTAAATTTTTGTTAATTTTCTGAAAAACTTCAATTTTTGATGAATAGTGAAACCACTAAGTGGTACTTATAAAAACTGATTTTCCGTTTAAATGAAAATTTGCCATATTTTTGTTTTGAATTTCAAAAATCCGACATACATGGTTGTAATTAAGAAGTAAAATATGGTTCAATGGTATTAAAATAATTTTTTGGTGAATAGTAACTTATTAAGTTTTTAATCGCGATTAGAGGTAATTAGTGTAGTTTAAGGTAAGAATAATGTTTTAATAAAATGAAATGACCTAGACACATGTCCTACCCTCATTGGATGTTTCATGGCCGACCAATAAAATCCATGTAACATCCCAAGTAAGTAATGAATAATATATATTTTTATCTATGTCTATTAATGAATTAGATAGTGTTTTAGAGACTTAAAATGAAAATAAATCCAATCATAAGCATGGAATACACTAATATTTTTAAAAGATTGTTTTACTGCCTTTTGATGGAAAACCATTTTTAAATCTATCTTTTGACAATTTTATAAGCTATGTTTGTCAAAATAAACTTATTATTTATGATTGGGACATCAAAATTTACTTTGTGTGAATTTTTGGTATTTTTCCGATAAAGTTCATTTTTTAATGAATAGTGGAAATGTTGTATTTTAATTCAAAACCTCTTTTTAATATAATTTATTTATATGATTAGATTATATTTTGAATTGTTTTTGAAGTGGAATTAGAATATATTTTTACCATTTAATCCAATGGTGGTCATTGGAATCAATTTCACTTTGAAATTGGACTTAAACTGGTGTCAATCTATTGATACTTATTGTTTCATAAAAACACGCTATTTGTCATGACAGCGGGAATTAATTATTAAATTAATTAATGTAACTTATATGATTTGAATTTGGTAAAATATACATCATTTTTGAATTCATAATATCAAATATAGCTTAGGGTGAAGTTTTGGTATTTTTCTGAAAAACTTCAATTTTTGATGAATAGTGAAACCACTAAGCGGTAGTTAAAGAAACTGATTTTTCGTTTAAATGAAAATTTGTCACTTCTATGATTTGATTTGCAAAAATCTGACATACAAGGTTTTCATTAAGAAGTAAAATGTGGTTCAATGAGATTGAAATAATTTTTTGATGAATAGTAACTTTTATGTTTTTAATCGCGATTAGAGGTAATTAGTATAGTTTAAGGTAAGAATAATGTTTTAATAATATTAGATGAGCTTGACACATGTCCTACCCTCATTGGATGTGTCATGGACGACCAAGAAAATCCATGGGTCAACTTGGGGACCCCATGGAGACACTTTGGTTGGGAAATAACACAAATAACATTTTATTTGATGTAAAAGTAAAAATGACACAAACATGAGATGTTTTACTAAAACAAATTTTACATGGGGTTATACAAGTCAGATTTTTGACTATAAATATTCATTATAAATATAAAAAGATTTACTACATCATGATTTTTTTTATAATTTTTAGACATTAAATATATTAAATTATTTATGACACCATGATGATGCAGCGATTACCTCATTAATAAAGGATTTAAATAAAATGAAACGATAATGTAAAATCTATGACCTAAACATGTTCAAAACCTATTGGATGGGTATATTTCGAACCCTTATAACCTTAGCCTCGAATTATATCAATGTGGGACCTTTTGAATGCTAAACTCATTTAAAAAAAAAGTAACATTTCTTTACTTTCCAAGAGTGCCCCTCCTCTCCTCTTATAAAAGGCCCCCACCTCTACCTCCTTACCCACACTTCCAAAGCCTTTGGCTCGGCCAACCCATGACCATTTTGTCTCTCCACTTCCCTCTATTACTAATTGAAGCCTCACTTTTGGAAGAAATCTTCCCAAGGAAGCCTTTGAGCTCAAACCAAAGGGAGTTGCCCGATTTTAAGGTAATGTCTTCACTTGAGTCCTTTTGTTTTATTTTGCCTCTCCAACCCCCTGAACTCTATTTATTCATTACTTTTGTAACAACTAAAGTATCTTCAATATACTAGGAGGTTTTTATAATAAGTATTTGAGCTACAATTACACACACCTACATCTAATGGTTAAAGAACATACTGTTTCCGTGGATGGTGAATTTATGCCTCCCGAAACGATGATTGTTCAACATTCTTTTAACACCTTCAAAGGTGGCCATTAAGATGACACTATATTTATATATGATATATAATATGTTTATGTTTTCCTTAAGCTTCTGTATTTTTCATTATGGGCATACCTTTATGGTTTCCATTATGGGTAAACGCGATATCTTAATTTTACGGAAGTGCGGACTACCGCCCCCTCAAAGTGATTTGATTCGTTAATACCATATTTGGGACGTATAAAGGATGGAGTTATGATATTATATATGATATTACACTGAAATTATAATATACTTTTATATAATTATGATTCCATTTCATAAAATATGAAATAGAAATGGAAGCAGCGTTCATGCGTACGTACGGCTTACCGTCTCCATGAACGGTTCATTTCATTTCTTACCTCTAAATGTTATATAATATTATAAATGCATGCATGTACTGGATATATATGATATATATGATATCTACATCATGAATACCATTCTGGATATAATGGATACATGAACAACTTGTAATTATAAAGGGTTTATTTTTTACTCAAGTACCAATGATCGTTAAAACGACCGTTATTAACTTAAATAATTACATAGTGTTCATGACATAGAAATAAGTGATATAAAAGGAATAATGAACTTGAAAAAGGTTCTTAAACAAGTAGAAATTAACTCAAGTTCATTATTCAGGAGATTAAAGAACGACTGAGTCAAGTTGGACCCGAGGTATGGGACTTCGTCTCAATCTCCTTTCATTGATGCATATTTTGTTTTATACACAACCTTCTTTTATACGGTGTATAAATCCCTTTGACTTTTACTTTTATTCAAAAGGAATCTTTTTTATATGAAGCATTTACTAAACGACAAAAAGGAATGTTTTTGTTGTACGTATGCGGCGACAATGACTTCTCCGCCGCCGTGACCATTATTTGAGTTTCGGCTTCCTCTACAAGCCACACCTTTTTTTAAAAGAAAAATAAATACCATGTTTTACTTTTCTTTTATTTTGGTAATGAAAATGGTTTTCATAATGTTTTTATATCAATGTGTTGTATTGATATCTTGTGATTGAAAGGTGGAAATGTTATGTTTCCTTTATGCATGTTTTATGTGATACGATTATGTTGAGGTTCTTGGGCATTATTATGAAGACGGGTGGTTCCATGATAAACTAAGGGAAGGTGAGCCTGATATAGCTCTCAAATGCATTGGGTAACGCGAAGGAGTGAAACGTTAAGGTTTCTCCGAAGAGATTTAGGGAATATACTGTGATGGGTATTCCAAACGTAACCAAGAGGGTTACTCCCTACATAAGAATGTTATGAATTCCTCAAGTTACATTTATGTCTTATGATTTCTATGATTTATTCATGATTTGATGAGGTATGTCAAAGTGCTTTTGTTTTATGGGTAAAGTATGATTTCATTCTTATGTATATATGTACCCATGTTTCCTTTCCATATTTTTATATCCCTTACTGAGCTTTTAATGCTCATCCCAAGTTTTTTTGAAATGTTTTTTAGAGGTCAAGGGAAAGGTACATGATATGATGATAGTGTCAAGGAAGTGTCAAGAAAGAATCCATTTTTTATTTTAAATATGTTTCCATTGATGGGAAAGAAGAATACTATATTTATGTAACCACTTTGTTTATATGTGGAATGTAATTCAAGTTTTATGATCTAATTCTCTAAAACTCTAAACTCGAAAAGATCCTCAATGTGTAATCTTGTAATAACTCAAGATTAAGTAAGGTTTAAGGATGGGGACTTATAGTTGGTATCATAGGTCGGTTTAGATAACTTTAAGAGTTATAATTATATTAAATGATTATCCAATTTTTTTTAAATGATATAGAATTTGAAGATTACCATGTTGCTTCATCTAAGACATGTTTGTTCAGAATGGGTTTTCACAGAGGAAACAGGGAAGCAGTGCTAGGAAGGCATACAGAAGGAAATAACATTCCGAATCAGCATCCTGAGATGGTCGGAATTGGAACTAAACAGTTTTTTGTAGTAATGGTGTAGTTTACTCAAGCGATAAATGGTGGTGGTATCCATGCACGAGATCAGCCAGATCAACCACAGAGGAACATGTCAGTGGTGGAACATTTCATGAGGCAACATCCCCCATCATTCAGAGGATCATCTGACCCTGTGTTAGCTGAAGGGTGGATTAAATCACTGGAGAATATTTTCTATGTCATGGGGTGTTTAGACAATCAAAAGTTTAGTCTTGCTATTTACCGTTTGGAGGGTGAAGCAGATCAGTGGTGGTCGATGGTTAAAAATATCATGGACGCTGATGAGATTGATGCTCTCGACTGGGATGAATTCAAAGGTATGTTTCTTGAAAAGTATTTTCCTAATGCTGTTCGACTTAGTATGGAAAAACAATTCTTGGAATTGAGGCAAGAGGAAGACTCAGTGGCTGCCTATGAAGAGAGGTTCACTCGATTGGCAAGGTATGCTCCAAATTTTATTCGAGACCTTGATAGTAAAATCAACCGTTTTTACTTAGGATTAAAGACAAAATATCGAAGGGCATTAGCTTCTCGTGAGTTTAAAAGTTATGAAAATCTTGTTCTATGTGCTGAGAAGGTGGAAATAGAGTTTTCCGATGATCAAGTGTTCTATAACAACCAACAGAAGATGAGAGCAAGGTGGCAGGAGAAAGGGAAGAATTCTTCAAAAAAGTATGATGGTAAGAAATCTAAGTTTCCAGTTTGTGATAAATGTGGAAAAAGGCTTGCTGGGGAATGTCTTTTGAATTCTGGAAAGTGATACCGATGTGGTAAGATGGGACATAAGGCTCGTGATTACACTAAAAAAGATCATGGTGATGGTAAGTTCAAATTTGATTTACAGTTAGTGAAATGTTTTAAGTGCAATGAGATGGGTCACTATGAAAACGAGTGTCCGACAAAGAGCTCGAGTGATGGGAAGCAGTTATACTACAAGCAGAAAGGGGTGGTGAAATCCTTTGCAACTACTTCAACAGATGTCGGGCCATCAAATGAAGTTGTATCAGGTACTTTGTTTGTTTTTTCAGATTATGCCAGTGTGTTGTTTGATTCGGGGTCTACACATTCTTTCATCTCTGAAAACTTTTCTAATAAAATGGGAATACCATCTCAAGAAATGACTCCTTAACTTTTGGTAAAAACACCTGGGGGAAATGTTGAGGCAAAAAAAATTTATAAGAATATTCCTATCCTTATCTGTGGAAAGAACCTACTTGCAAACCTTATTATTCTACCTCTAGTAGAGTTTGATGTTATCCTGGGTATGGATTGGCTCTCTATTTACCATGCTAAGATTGACTGTAGATCTAAAGAAGTTTATTTTCAGAAAGACTTTCAGTTTGTGTACAAGAATGAACCCTTACTATTGATAACATATCAAGAGGCCGAGAAACTTTTAAAATATGGAAATGAATGTTACCTTGCACACATTGTTGAAAATAAAGGAACTGTTTAGATAAATGATGTGCCAATGTTAAATGAGTATCCCAATGTTTTTCCTGATGATTTGCCTGGAATAATACCAGATCGGGAAGTTGAGTTTACTGTTGACTTAGTTCCTGATCCTAAGCCAATTTCAAAACCCCCTTATCGAATGGATCAAATTGAACTTTTACAGTTGAAGGAGAAATTGCAAGATTTATTAGAGAAAGGTTTCATTCGACCTAGCACGTCACCATGGGGTGCTCCTATTTTATTTGTTAAAAAGAAAGATGGTTCTATGAGACTTTTCATTGATTATAGAGCCTTGAATAACATCACTATTAAGAACAAATATCCTTTTCCTCATATCGATGATTTGTTTGATCATCTCCAGGGAGCTTAGTTTTTTTCAAAGATTGACCTGAGATCGGGGTACCATCAGCTGAAGGTACAGGAGGCAGATGTTCTGAAGACTGCGTTTCATACAAGATATGACCATTATGAATTTGTAGTAATGCCTTTTGGGCTTACCAATGCACCTGTTGTATTCATGGACTTAATGAATAGAATTTTCCATGAGTTCTTGGATAAGTTTGTGGTGGTTTTCATTGATGATATTTTGGTGTTTTCTAAAAGTAAAGAGGAGCATGAAAGACATTTAAGGGTAATTTTGAAAACCTTACAAGAAAATAAATTTTATGATAAATTCAGCAAGTGTGAGTTTTGGTTGCAACAAATTTCTTTCCTTGGTCACATTGTTTCTAAAGATGGGATAACTGTTGATCCTGCAAAAACAAAGGCTGTTGAAGAATGGCCAAGACCCACAAATGTAACTGAGATTCGTAGCTTCCTTGGTTTGGCAGGCTATTACCGAAGATTTGTTAGAAATTTTTCATAGTTATCTATTCCAATGACTAAGCTAACTCGGAAGGGTGTTAAGTTTATCTGGATAAAAGAATGTGATGATTGTTTTCAGGAGTTGAAAAGAAGATTGGTGAATGCTCCAATTTTTGCACTACCTTCTAGGAATGGTGAGTTTGTTATATACAGTGATGCTTAATTGAAAGGACTTGGTTGCGTCCTAATGCAGAATGATCAGGTAATTGCTTCTGCTTCACGACAGTTGAAAAATCATGAGGTAAATTACCCTACACATGATTTGGAATTAGCTGTTG
Source organism: Viscum album (assembly GCA_963277665.1). Lineage (NCBI taxonomy): Eukaryota > Viridiplantae > Streptophyta > Magnoliopsida > Santalales > Viscaceae > Viscum > Viscum album. The sequence continues at coordinate 790,194,826 of OY728162.1, read as the reverse complement.
TTGTTTTCACTTTAAAAATTTGGAGGCATCATTTGTATGGAGTAAAGTATGAAATATATACTGATCACAAAAGTTTAAAGTATATACTCACTCAGAAAGAGTTAAACATGAGATAAAGGAGATGACTGGAATTAATCAAGGATTATGATTGTACAATTCATTACCATCCGGGAAAAGCAAATAAAGTGGCTGATGCTTTATGTCGAAAAAGTAATGCTTCATTAACAATGTTGCATTTGGAACCTGATCCTTTGGTTAAGGATTTGATGAACTTTGGCATAGAAGTTGTTGGTGCAGGAAGTTCTTCTGTTTTGTTTCAGGTATTAGTGAGATCATCTCTATCAGATAGAATCAAGAAAGCACAGAAGCAAGACAGTGAGTTGCAGAAAAAGGTAGAGCTAGTTCAGAAAGGTAATTTTCCTGAATTCAACATTGATAATGATTGCATTTTGAGATTTGGGAAGAGATTGTGTGTGCCTTGTGATTCACAGTTGAAGAGAGAGTTGTTATGTGAAGCTCATAGTTCTCTGTTTTCAGTTCATCCTGGAAGTACTAAGATGTACAGAGATCTGCGGGAGTATTACTGGTGGGATGGAATGAAAAGAGATATTGCTGATTTTACTGTGAAGTGTTTGACATTTCAATAGGTTAAAGCAGAGCGGCAGTTACCGAAAGGGATGCTTCATCCTTTACCAGTGCCAGAGTGGAAATGGGAGAATATATCCATGGACTTTGTTGTGGGATTACCGAAGATATCTCGAGGTAATAATGCAATCTGGGTTATTGTTGATTGGTTGACTAAATCTGCTAATTTCCTTACTATACGAGATACTTTTTCCCTAGATCAACTTTCCCGTTTGTATCTTAAAGAGATAGTCAGGTTACATGGAGTTCCCCTATCCATTGTATCTGATCGTGATCACAGGTTCACTTCTAAATTTTGGAAAGGCCTTTAGAAGTCGTTGGGTACTGAATTAAATTTTAGTACAACATTTCATCCTCAATCAGATGGGCAGTCAGAACAAACAATTCAGACCTTGGAGGATATGCTACGAGCTTGTTCGATGGATTATCAGGGAAGTTGGGACCAACACCTTTCTTTGGTTGAATTTTCATATAATAACAGTTTTCATTCCAGTATACAGATGGCACCATTTGAGGCGTTATATGGGAAGCAGTGTCGAACTCCATCATTCTGGGATGAAGTGGGTAAAAGGAAGTTGATGGGACCAGAATTGGTAGAAGAGATGGCAGAAAAAGTTCAGCTGATTCAGAAACACATGAGAACAGCTCAGAGTAGGCAGAAGAGTTATGCAGACAATAGGAGGAAGGATCTAACTTTTGAGGTAGGTGATCATGTTTTTCTCAAAGTCTCACCATGGAAAAGTGTGATGTGATTTGGTAAGAAAGGAAAGATGAGTCCAAGGTTCATTAGACTATATGAAATTCTGGAGAGAGTTGGATCAGTTTCATACCGGGTGGATTTACCTCCGAGTTTATCTCAGGTACACAATGTTTTTCACGTTTCGATGTTGAGAAAGTATATGCCAGATCCATCTCATGTTTTGAGTCCAGAGGTAGTTCAGCTGGAAGAGAACCTATCATATGAGGAACAACCGGTCCAGATTCTTGACCACAGAAAGCAAGTGTTACAGAATAAGGTGATTAATCCGGTAAAGGTTTTGTGAAAAAACCACATGATGGAAGAGGCAACATGGGAATCTAAAAATGCAATGAGGGATAAGTACCCCCATTTATTCGATAAGTAAATAAATTGCGGGGACACAATTTTATAAAGAGGGGAAGGATGTAACATCCCAAGTAAGTAATGAATAATAGATATTTTTATCTATGTCTATTAATTAATTAGATAGTGTTTTAGAGCCATAAAATGAAAATAAATCCAATCTTAAGCATGAAATACACTAATATTTTTAAAAGATTGTTTTACTGCCTTTTGATGGAAAACCATTTTTAAATATGTCTTTTGACAATTTTATAAGCTATGTTTGTCAAAATAAACTTATTATTTATGATTGGGACATCAAAATTCACTTTGTGTTAATTTTTGGTATTTTTCTGATAAAGTTCATTTTTAATGAATAGTGAAAATGTTGTATTTTAATTCAAAACCTCTTTTTAATCTAATTTATTTATATGATTAGATTATCTTTTGAATTGGGTTTTAAGTGGAATTAGAATATATTTTTACCATTTAATCCAATGGTGGTCATTGGAATCAACTTCACTTTGAAATTGGAGTTAAACTGGTGTCAAACTTTTGATACTTATTGTTTCATAAAAACACGCTATTTGTCATGACAGCGGGAATTAATTATTAAATTAATTAATGTAACTTATATGATTTGAATTTTGTAAAATATACATCATTTCTAAATTCATAATATCAAATATAGCTTAGGGTGAAGTTTTGGTATTTTTCTGAAAAACTTCAATTTTTGATGAATAGTGAAACCACTAAGTGGTAGTTAAAGAAATTGATTTTTCGTTTAAATAAAAATTTTCCATTCTGTGATTTGATTTTCAAAAATCCGACATACATAGTTGTCATTAAGAAGTAAAATGTGGTTCAATGAGATTAAAATAATTTTTTGGTGAATAGTAACTTTTATGTTTTTTAATCGCGATTAGAGGTAATTAGTGTAGTTTAAGGTAAAAATAATGTTTTAATAATATGAGATGAGCTTGACACATGTCCTACCCTCATTGGATGTGTCATGGCCGACCAAGAAATTCCATGGGTCAACTTAGGGACCCCATGTAGACACTTTGGTTGGGAAATGACATAAATAACTTTTTATTTAATGTAAAAGTAAAAATGACACAAACATGAGATGTTTTACTAAACCAATTTTTACATGGGGTTATAAAAGTCATATTTTTGACTATAAATATTCATTATAAATATAAAACGATTTCCTACATCATGATATTTTTTTTATTATTTTTAGACATTAAATATATTAAATTATTTATGACATCATGATGATGCAACGATTACCTCATTAATAAAGGATTTAAATAAAATGAAAAGATAATGTAAAATCTATGACCTAAACATGTCCAAAACCTATTGTATGGGTATATTTAGAACCCTTATCACCTTATCCTCGAATTATATCAATGTGGGACCTTTTTAATCCTAAACTCATTTTAAAATAAAGTAACATTTCTTTACTTTCCAAGAGTGCCCCTCCTCTCCTCTTATAAAAGGCCCCCACCTCTACCTCCTTACCCACACTTCCAAAAACTTTGGCTCGGCCAACCCCTGCCCATTTTGTCTCTCCACTTCCCTCTATTACTCCTTGAAGCCTCACTTTGGGCAGAATTCTTCCCAAGGAAGCCTTTGAGCTCAATCCAAAGGGAGTTACCCGATTTTAAGGTAATGTATTCACTTGAGTCCTTTTGTTTTATTTTTCTTCTCCAACCCCCTAAACTCTTTTTATTCATTAATTTTGTAACAACTCTAGTATCTTCAATATACTAGGATTTTGTTATAATAAGGATTCGAGCTACACTTACACACACCTACATCTAATGGTTAAAGAACATACTGTTTCCGTGGATTGAGAATTTATGCCTCCTGAAACGATGATTGTTCAACATTCTTTTAACACCTTCAAAGGTGGCCATTAAGATGACACTATATTTATATATTATATATAATATGTTTATGTTTTCCTTAAGATTCTGTATTTTTCAATTTGGGCATACCTTTATGGTTTCCATTATGGGTAAACGCGATATCTTCATTTAAGGAAGTGCGGACTACCGCCCCCTCAAAGTGATTTGATTCGTTAATACCATATTTGGGACGTATAAAGGATGGAGTTATGATATTATATATGATATTACACTGGAATTATAATATACCTTTATATAATTATGATTCCATTTCATCAAATACGAAATAGAAATGGAAGCAGCGTTCATACGTACGTACGGCTTACCGTCTCCATGAACGGTGCATTTCATTTCTTACCTCTAAATGTTATATAATATTATAAATGCATGCATGTACTGTATATATATGATATATATGATATCTACATCATGAATACCATTCTGGATATAACGGATACATGAAAAACTTGTAATTATAAAGGGTTTATTTTTTACTCAAGTACCAATGATCGTTAAAATGACCGTTATTAACTTAAATAATTACATAGTGTTCATGAAATGGAAATAAGTGATATAAAAGGAATAATGAACTTGAAAAAGGTTCTTAAACAAGTAGAAATTAACTCAAGTTTATTATTCAGAAGATTAAAGAATGACCGAGTCAAGTCGGACCCGAGGTATGGGACTTCGTCTCAATGTCCTTTCATTGAGGCATATTTTGTTTTATACACAACCTTATTTTATACGGTGTATAAACCCCTTTGACTTTTACATTTATTAAAAAGGAATATTTTTTATACGAAGCGTTTACTAAACAACAAAAGGGAATGTTTTTGTCGTACGTATGCGGCGACAACGACTTCTCCGCCGCCGTGACCATTATTTGAGTATCGGCTTCCTCTACAAGCCATACCTTTTTTTTAAAAGAAAAATAAATACCATGTTTTAATTTTCTTTTATTTTGGTATTGAAAATGGTTTTCATAATGTTTTTATATCAATGTGTTGTATTGATATATTGTGATTGAAAGGTGGAAATGTTATGTTTCCTTTATTCATGTTTTATGTGATATGATTATGTTGAGGTTCTTGGGAATTATTATGAAGACTGGTGGTTCCGTGATAAACTAAGGGCGGGTGAGCCCGATATAGCTCTCCAATGCATTGGGTAACGCGAAGGAGTGAAACATTAAGGTTTCTCCGAAGAGATTTCGGGAATATTCTATGATGGGTATTCTAAACGTAACCAAGAAGGTTACTCCCTACGTAAGAATGTTATGAATGCCTCAAGTTACCTTTATTTCTTATGATTTCTATGATTTATTCATGATTTGATGAGGTATGTTAAAGTGCTTATGTTTTATGGGTAATGTATGATTTCATTCTTATGTATATATGTACCCATGTTTCCTTTCCAAATTTTTATATCCCTTACTAAGCTTTTAATGCTCATCCCAAGTTTTTTTGAAATGTTTTTCAAAGGTTAAGGGAAAGGTACATGATATGATGATAGTGTCAAGGAAGTTTCAAGAAAGAATCCAAGTTTTATTTTAAATATGTTTCCATTGATGGGAAAGAATAATACTATCTTTATGTAACCACTTTGTTTATATGTGGAATGTAATGCAAGTTTTATGATCTAATTCTCTAAAACTCTAAACCCGAAAAGATCCTAAATGTGTAATATTCTTATAACTCAAGATTAAGTAAGGTTTAATGATGGGGCCTTATAATCCATGGGTCAACTTGGGGACCCCATGGAGCCACTTTGGTTGGAAAATGACATAAATACCTTTTTATTTAATGTTAAAGTAAAAATGACACAAACATGAGATGTTTTACTAAAATAATTTTTTACATGGGGTTATAGAAGTCAGATTTTGATCTATAAATAGTAATTTGAAATTTAAAAAAATTTACTACATCATAGTATTTTTTTATAATTTTTAGACATTAAATAAATTAAATTATTTACGACATCATGATGATGTAGCGATGACCTCATTATTTAACGATTTAAATAAAATGGAAAGATAATGTAATATTTAAGACCTACACATGTCCAAAACCTATTGGATGGGTGGATTTAGAACCCTTATCACCTTAACCTTGAAACACATCAATGTGGGACCATTAAAATCCGAAACGCATTCTAAAATAAAGTAACATTTCCTTACTTTCCAAGACTGTCCCTCCTCTCCTCTTATAAAAGACCCCCCACCTCTACCTCCTTACCCACACTTCCAAAGCCTTTGGCTCGGCCAAACCCTCCCACTTTTGTCTCTCCACATCCCTCTATAACTCCTTGAAGCCTCACTTTTGGCAGAAGTCTTCCCAAGGAAGCCTTTGAACTCAAACCAAAGGGAGTTACCTGATTTTAAGGTAATGTCTTCACTTGAGTCCTTTTGTTTTGTTTTTCTTCTCCAACCCCCTAAAATCTTTTTATTCATTTATTTTTTAAAAACTCCAGTATCTTCAATATACTATGATGTTTTTATAATAAGGATTCGAGCTACACTTACACACACCTTCGTCTAATGGTTAAAGAACATACTATTTCTGTGGTTGGCGATTTTCTGCCTCACGAAACGATGATTGTTCAATATTCTTTTAACACATTTAAAGGTGGCCATTATGATGTAACTGTATTTTATATATGATATATATGGTATTTATGTTTACTATATGCTTCTGTATTTTATATTTAAAATATACCTTTATTCTTTTCATGTTGTGTAAATTCGATAATTTCATATGAGGAAGTGTGGACTACCGCCCCTCAAGTGATGTGACTCGTACATGCAATACATGGAATGCATAAAGAATGAAATTAATGAACATATGTGACCTATATAACATATATATTATACTGTAATTATAATATATATGTATATATATATATCATTTATTTTTAATTCCATTAATATGACAAAGAAAAAATGAAAGTAGCGTTCATGCGTACATACGGCCTACCGTCTCCATGAACGGTGCTTTTCGTTTTTATCTCAAAATGATATGGAATAGTATAAAATGAATATGTACTGAATATATATGATATTTTAATCATTAATAGTATTCTGGAAATTATTTACTTATAACTACATGGGCAATCATTTTTCAAACAAGTTCATTTTTGACTCATGTACCAAGCATCAGCAAAAACGTCTGATATGAACTAACATTATTAAACAATTATTATAACATTATAATATGTAATATTAACTGAATAATAATCTTTAAATGAGGTCCTTAGGAAATTATAAATTGACCAAAGTTTATTATTCAGGAAGATAAATAAACGAACAAGACAAGTCGGACTTAAGGTAAGGGATCCTACTCCTCTCTTTCTTTTTAAGTACACTCTTTTATGTCATTCCTTTTAAGATAATCTTTCTTGTGATTGGGATGTTATTTTATATTACTCATACTGTAATTTTTATGTTCATATGATGAGAGACCCTATTCTCTCTCATCAATCTATTTTGGAAGTTTTGAGTGGCGCCGTTAGGCTGCCCAACTTTCGTAAGAGATCTAACCTCTCTCTTTCTTTTTAAGTACTCTCCTTTATGTCACTTATTTTAAGATCATATTTGTTATGTTGGGGGATGTTCTTTTATATTCCTCTTTCTGTAAACTTTATGTTAATATGATCAGATACCCTATTTTATCTCATCAATCCATTTTTGTAAGTTTTAAGTGGCGCCGTTAGGCTGCCGAGTTTTCGTAAGGGATTTATCATCTCACTTTTATTCCTGTGAGATTTATGCTACATTTGCCACAATTTCCTTTGAGTGGTGTATGTACTGCCCATTATTTTACTCATATACTTTCATTTATGAGTATTTACATCAATTTTGTATTGTCCTTCTTTCACGGGGTGTATGTTTCGAAAGATACCCATGTCGGTAAGGGAACCTTTCACCCTCCTCTTTTTAAAAGACTTATTTTGTTATGTATTTTAATTCACATACTATTATGTTGGGATATGTTCTTCTATATAATTATTGATTTAAATTTTATTTCCATGTGATGATATACCCTTTTTATCTCTCTTCAACTCATTTTGATGTGACGCCGTTAGGCTGTCAAGGGAACTTCTTAACCCAATTTCGATTTTTTGGGTTCAACATGTAGTTATTGAATATGTCATCCTTTGAATATGTATGAATGACCTTTGATTATTTTACACTTAATATCCAATTATATTGGGTGTATTTATATTTTTCGCACATAATTATGAGATTTATTTATCCTTAATTTAAGGATACCATCTTTATAATGGATTTCATCTCAATTTACATTTCCATTGAGACTTCATTGTTGTTATGCACCAATTCACTCTTATATCGTGTATATACTATCATTTGGAATATTATATCATGAATCCCTTTATTATCATGATATTATAAAGTTTTTATTCCTCAATTATTGTATTCAAGTGTCTCTCATTTTGTTAAAAACCCTTTAAGTAAAATATCATTTTAAATTTTTTAATGATTTAATCTTATAAATATTTCTCATTAATATCCATGTTTTCAAAATGGTTTTAAGGTTTTATTTATATGGATATTAATGTTTTAGAATGTTAAAAGTTTCAAAGTGGTATGGGACACTTTGATTCAAAAATCTCTTTATTAAATGTTTTAAATGGTTTTGAAAATGGTTTTTAGAATGGATTCATTATTTCAGTATCTTAAAATGTTATATTGTTATTGCAATGTGGGAGTGCTATTTTTCCTTTATGCTTAAGTTATGTGCTATGATTATGTTATGGTTATTGGGCATTTTTATGAAGATGGGTGGTTCCGTGATAAACTAAGGGCGGGTGAGCCCAATATAGCTCTCCAATGCATTGGGTAATGCGAAGGAGTGAAACGTTAAGGTTTCTCCGAAGAGATTTAGGGAATATACTGTGGTGGGTATTCCAAACGTAACCAAGAGGGTTACTCCCTATGTAAGAATGTTATGAATGCCTCAAGTTACCTTTATGTCTTATGATTTCTATGATTTATTCATGACTTGATGAGGTATGTTAAAGTGATTATGTTTTATGGGTAAAGTATGATTTCATTCTTATGTATATATGAACTCATGTTTCTTTTCCATATTTTTATAACCCTTACTGAGCTTTTTATGCTCATCCAAAGTTTTTTGAAATGTTTTTCACAGGTCAATGTAAAGGTACATGATATGATGATAGTTTCAAGGATGTGTCAAGATAGAATCCATGTTTTATTTTAAATATGTTTCCGTTGATGGGAAAAATGAATACTATCTTTATGTAACCACTTTGTTTAAATGTGGAATATAATGCAAGTTTTATGATCTAATTCTCTAAAACTATAAACCTGAAAAGATCCTCAATACTTAATCGTGTAATAACTCAATATTAAGTAAGGTTTAAGGCTGGGGCCTTATAGTTGGTATCAGAGGTCAGTTTAGATAACTTTAGAGGTTAGGGTATTCTTTAACTATAAGTGACATTACCGTATTGGCTAGGATTTTAGAAAGAGTCATAGTTTTTAGATAAAGTGAATGAGTAAGTATATATTAGTGTTTATCTTCCTCATTAGTACATGATGGTTATGTTGATATACTCACACTGACCTTTTTGGTTTTAGTAAATTGATGGATCTAGCAGGCACCAAAGTGACAATGGGTTTGAAGGAAACTGTGGTGGTTCTCTGATTAAGAGACTAGATGAAATGGGGGATTCAATGAGGAATCTCATGGTTTTTCTAAACCAACTATCAAGGAGTCATGATAAACCACTTCAACATTGGTGAGTTCTCTAATGCATCATGTATGAGATGACCAACTTGATGTGGAAGTTCAGGTAATAATTATTAAGGTAACCATTAGGGTTTATATGATCCTTACTTTTTAGGTAATTATGGGTTACTCTTTGATATGATGGAAAATGAAAGGAATGAGATAAACTTGAGGTTAAAATATGTTATGATCATTTTTGAAGATTTTATCTCATTTTGGGAAATGTTTTAAGAATTATGTAGTTTTTGAAAAAGGACAACACGCAGACCGTGTGACAACCCGTCGCGTTGGACAAAGCTGTGGGAATCGAACCCACAACCAAAGTGAGACTGGTATTTATCACCTACCACTGGACTACGTGAAGTCCCTGGTTAGTTTGACTGATTATTTTTAGTTAGATGATTTTATGAATTAAGAGTAAGTTGATTTTGGGTTATCTATGGAAATTAATTAACCTATCATGGAGGATAAGTGATTAGGTTAATTACATTTCAATACGGGACTTTAAGAGCAACTGATGTTGTTTGGAGATAAATGTTACGATTTAACTTGGAAGACTATGTGACTAAATCCTTCAAATATTTGGGTTTCAATCTTAGTTTGGTTTACTTTGAAGAATTTTATGGACAAATTTTTTATTGAATGGTCCTCGTTGAACTTTGGGTTTTGTTGGACAAATTTTGGAGATTAAGAATAGATTTCCTTTTTATAAAGGGTTATCCTTTTTTGGATTATCTAATCTTGTACTAACCTTTTTGGTTTTGGGTTTTGGTTAAAGTCTAAATACATGGGAAGTATATAGTTCTCTTTTGTGGATTAGGCGATTCTCTAGAAGTTTATTATAGTACTCTTAATGTGAACAAGTCTTCCTAAATACTCGTCATTTAGAGAAAATATGATTTTGTGTAAGGAATCTAATAAAAGTTGAAAGTCAACATGATAAGTGATTATGTTTCCTTATGAATAAATTACTCAATAAAAAGTAACTTAAAACAAAAATTTTGTCTATTAACTTTTCCTACTGGGGAATCGAATACCGTTTAACCCATCACAAGTTTGTGATTTTCTTGTGGTTAACTTTCTCCTAAACATGTTTTCTATCACTCTCCATCAGAACATGACCCTATGTTTTCTCCTCCAAGTCCATGTTTTCCTACATGGAATCCTAGTATGGGTTAACTCGGGTGACCTCTATACTTATATTCCTTTATTTTAAAGTGATTGTTTTACCGACTCTTGTTCCGATGTGAGACTTTCCAGGATGTTTCCAAGCTCAATTTTAAAATTGCGAGGATGCAATTCCCAAAAGGGGGGAAGGATGTAACACCCCAGGTAAATAAAGAGTATGACATTTTCACATTTATCCATATTTGTTAATAAAATATTAATATGACTTTAAAGGGGACGCTATGCTCGATTGCGTACCTAACATGCAACAACGAGTTTCTTGGGAATCTTACGTTGCACTCTAATAATAAAATAATATTATTTTAAATGGTAGTTAACGCCTAGCCGTTGTAATGGAGGGAATGAACAGAACTAACTACAAAATGATTATATATGTTTGTCAACTATTTTTACTCTTTACAATAAATGTTAGAGGATTAAAAATGCGAATGAATCCAATTTTAAGCGTAGACATTCTAATATTCTTTAAAAGGTCGATTAACCGCCTTTTGAAGGCGAACCTATTTTAAATCAACTTTTTGAAAATTTTAGGTGTTATATTTGACAAAATAAAATTCTTATTTAGAATTGGGACATCAAAATTTACTTTGTGTAAATTTTTGGTATCTTTCCGATAAAGTTCATTTTTTAATGAATAGTGAAAAATGTTGTATTTTAATTCAAAACATCTTTTTAATCTAATTTATTTATATGATTAGATTATATTTTGAATTTTTTTTAAAGTTAAATTAAAATATATTTTTACCATTTAATCCAATAGTGGTCGTTGTAATTAATTTCACTTTGAAATCGGACTTAAACTAGTGTCAATCTTTTGATACATTTTGTTTCATAAAAACACGCTATTTGTTTTGACAGCGAGAATTAATTATTAAATTAATTAATGCAACTTATATGTTTTTAATTCTGTAAAATAGACATCATTTTTTAATTCTGAATATCAAATATATCTTAGGGTGAATTTTTGGTAATTTTCTGAAAAACTTCTATTTTTGATGAATAGTGAAACCACTAAGTGGTACTTATAAAAACTGATTTTCCGTTTAAATGAAATTTTGCCATAATTGTGTTTTTAATTTCAAAAATTTGGAATACATGGTTGTCATTAATAAGTAAAATGTGGTTCAATGACATTAAAATAATTTTTTGGTGAATAGTAACTTATTAAGTTTTTAATCGCGATTAGTGGTAATTAGTGTAGTTTAAGGTAAGAATAATGTTTTAATAAAATGAAATGACCTAGACACATGTCCTACCCTCATTGGATGTTTCATGGCCGACAAAGACAATCCATGGGTCAACTTTGGGACCCCATGGAGCCACTTTGGTTGGAAAATGACATAAATATCTTTTTATTTAATGTTAAAGTAAAAATGACAAAAACATGAGATGTTTTACTAAAATAATTTTTATATGGGGTTATAAAAATTAGATTTTTTACTATAAATATTCATTGGAAAGATAAAAATATTTCCTACATCATAGTATTTTTTTTTATAATTTTTAGACGTTAAATAAATTAAATTATATATGACATCATGATGATGCAGCGATGACCTCATTATTTAACGATTTAAATAAAATTGAAAGATAATGTAATATCTAAGACCTAAACATTTATAAAACCTATTGGATATGTGTATTTCGAACCCTTATCACCTTATCCTCGAAACATATCAATTTGGGACCATTAAAATCCGAAACGCATTCTAAAATAAAGTAACATTTCCTTACTTTCGAAGAGTGCCCCTCCTCTCCTCTTATAAAAGGCCCCCCAACTCTACCTCCTTAACCACACTTACAAAGCCTTTGGCTCGGCCAAACACTTCCCATTATGTCTCTAAACATCCCTCTATAACTCCTTGAAGCCTCAATATTGGCATAATGCTTCCCAAGGAAGCCTTTGAGCTCAAACCAAAGGGAGTTACCCGATTTTAAGGTAATGTCTTCACTTGAGTCCTTTTGTTTTATTTTTCTTCTCCAACCCCCTAAACTCTTTTTAATCATTTATTTTGTAAAAAATACAGTATATTAAATATACTAGGATTTTTTTATAATAATTATTCAAGCTACACTTACACACACCTTCGTCTAATGGTTAAAGAACATACTGTTTCTGTGGTTGGCGATTTTCTGCCTCACGAAACGATGATTGTTCAATATTCTTTTAACACCTTTAAAGGTGGCCATTATGATGTCACTGTATTTTATATATGATATATATGGTATTTATGTTTACTATATGCTTCTGTATTTTATATTTAAAATATACCTTTATTCTTTTCATGTTGTGTAAATGCGATAATTTAATATGAGGAAGTGTGGACTACCGCCCCCTCAAGTGATGTGGCTCGTACATGCAATACATGGAATGCATAAAGAATGAAATTAATGAACATATGTGACATATATATCATATATATTATACTGGAATTATAATATATATATATCATTTATTTTTAATTCCATTAATATGACAAAGAAAAAATAAAAGTAGCGTTCATGCGTACGTACGGCCTACCGTCTCCATGAACGGTGCTTTTCGTTTTTATCTCCAAATGATATTGAATAGTATAAAATGAATATGTAATGGATATATATGTTATTTTAATCATTAATAATATTCTGGAAATTATTTACTTATAACTACATGGGCAATCATTTTTCAAACAAGTTCATTTTTGACTCATGTACCAAGCATCGACAAAAACGTCAGATATGAACTAACATTATTAAACAATTATTATAACATTATAATATGTGATATTAACTGAATAATAATATTTAAAGGAGTTCCTTAGGCAATTATAAATTGAACAAAGTTTATTATTCAGGAATATAAAGAAATGAACAAGACAAGTCGGACTTGAGGTAAGGGATCCTACTCCTCTCTTTCTTTTTAAGTGCACTCTTTTATGTCATTCCTTTTAAGCTCATCTTTCTTGTGATTGGGATGTTATTTTATATTACTCATACAATAATTTTTATGTTCATATGATGAGATACCCTATTCACTCTCATCAATCCATTTTGGAAGTTTTGAGTGGCGCCGTTAGGTTGCCGAACTTTCGTAAGAGATCTAACCTCTCTCTTTCTTTTTAAGTACTCTCCTTTATGTCACTTATTTTAAGCTCCTATTTGTTATGTTGGGGGATGTTATTTTATATTCCTATTTCTGTAAACTTTATGTTAATATTATGAGAGACCCTATTTGATCTCATCAATCCATTTTTGTATGTTTTAAGTGGCGCCGTTAGGCTGCCGAGTTTTCGTAAGGGATTTATCATCTCACTTTTATTCCTGTGAGATTTATGCTACATTTGCCACAATTACCTTTGAGTGGTGTATGTACTGCCCATTATTTTACTCATATACTTTCATTTATGAGTATTTACATCAATGTTGTATTGTCCTTCTTTCACGGGGTGTATGTTTCAAAAGATACCCATGTCGGTAAGGGAACCTTTCACCCTCCTCTTTTTAAAAGACTTTTTTTTATGTCTTTTAATTTACATACTATTATGTTGGGATATTTTCTTCTATATCCTTATTGATTTAAATTTTATGTCCATGTGATGAGATACCCTTTTTATGTCTCTTCAACTCATTTTTATGTGACACCGTTAGGCTGTCAAGGGAACTTCTTAACCCAATTTCGATTTCTTTGGGTTCAACATGTAGTTATTGAATATGTCATACTTTGAATATGTATGAATGACCTTTGATTATTTTACACTTAATATCCACTTATATTGGGTGTATTTATATTTTTCGCACATAATTATGAGATTTATTTATCCTTAATTTAAGGATACCATCTTTATAATGGATTTCATCTCAATTTACATTTCCATTGAGACTTCATTGTTGTTATGAACCAATTCACTCTTATATGGTGTATATACTATCATTGGGAATATTATATCATGAATCCCTTTTTTCTCATGATATTATAAAGTTTTTATTCCTCAATTATTGTATTCTAGTGTCTCTCATTTTGATAAAAACCCTTTAACTAAATTATCATTTTAAATTTTTTAATGATTTAATCTTATAAATATTTCTCATTAATATCCATGTTTTCAAAATGGTTTTAAGGTTTTATTTATATGGATATAAATGGTTTAAAATGTTAAAAGTTTCAAAGTGGTATGGGACACTTTTCAAAAATCTATTTATTAAATGTTTTAAATGGTTTTGAAAATGGTTTTTAGAAAATATTCATTATTTCAGTATCTTAAAATGTTATATTGTTATTGCAATGTGGGAATGATATATTTACTTTATGATTAAGTTATGTGCTATGATTATGTTATGGTTCTTGGGCATTTTTATGAAGACGGGTGGTTCCGTGATAAACTAAGGGCGGGAGAGCCCGATATATCTCTCCAATGCATTGGGTAATGCAAAGGAGTGAAACGTTAAGGTTTCTCTGAAGAGATTTAGGGAATATACTGTGGTGGGTATTCCAAACGTAACCAAGAGGGTTACTCTCTATGTAAGAATGTTATGAATGCCTCAAGTTACCTTTATGTCTTATGATTTCTATGATTTATTCATGACTTGATGAGGTATGTTAAAGTGATTATGTTTTATGGGTAAAGTATGATTTCATTCTTATGTATATATGAACTCATGTTTCTTTTCCATAATTTTATAACCCTTACTGAGCTTTTTATGCTCATCCCAAGTTTTTTTGAAATGTTTTTCACAGGTCAAGGGAAAGGTACATGATATGATGATAGTGTCAAGGAAGTGTCAAAAAAGAATCCATGTTTTATTTTAAATATGTTTCCATTGATGGGAAAAATGAATACTATCTTTATGTAACCACTTTGTTTAAATGTGGAATATAATGCAAGTTTTATGATCTAATTCTCTAACACTCTAAACCTGAAAATATCCTCAAATCTTAATCTTGTAATAACTCAAGATTAAGTAAGGTTTAAGGCTGGGGCCTTATACAAGGTGTGAAAATTCTCCCCACCATAACGCTTTTTTCCTTAGAGATACTTGAATGAAATGTGTGATTCAAAAATAAATGGAGTCAAACCCCCATACTAAGGTCATGATTCAAGAAACATGAATATTAAATGAAATTACCACAAATTATTGCTGACTCTCACCTTAATATTGAAATTGGACACAACAAAATTGTCCTTTTTTCTTCATCATAGGTAACTATAATGGGAATTAATAGAATTCAACAAAGACTCAAAGAAAATAGAAGGAACTCCAAAGTGGGTAAAATGATTACTTTATAAACCACAACCTCAAAACTAAAGGAACACCCCAACACAAAGGGCATGATGTACAAACTAAAAAAAAACTAAAAAAAATCAGATGATACAACCCAAGACACAAATATAGACCAGTTATCAACACCCTTCCTTTAGTGGGAGTTGTTGGGAAATAATCAAAACACATCCCCTACTCAATACCATAGCTTCATGACAATATGAATGGAACATTCTTGGTAAATAACAGTTAAAACCCCAAAAAAGGATCATCAATGGACATCTCCCCACCATATTAGAATTCCAATAATACACCAAATCTATAAAACAACAATACATTCCTATAAGTGAGAAATATTAAAATCAATATAAGGGATGAAATATTACCAAAAAAGAGGAAAGACTTGCCAAGGACACCATTGAAATTTAGAAGTACCGCAATAGAAGTCCATATGTACTAGATCCCAAATATTCCACTATGAACAAGATCTCATGATAGATATCACCTTAACCATATAAAACCAATACAATACATTTGGGAGAATAAATGACATGACTATAATTACCTTAACAAATAAATTCCCAGATGAGAATAAATAATTATAGCCTTATAATAGAGGTTCAAGTGGAAGTAACTTGTGGAATCTATCCCAAGACACCAAAACCTAGTGAACCCATCTGAATAACCAAGTCACAACCTAGGATGTAACCTACTCTAGGGGTAACAATCATCCCTACTACCATAGAATACACCTAAGGCTTCCAAATCACAACCCCTCACAAATGAGAAAAATAAAAAGTCCAACACCCTTGTGGGAAAAAATTCACCTTGGATCACTAAAGGAAAATATTTCAAAAGTGATCAACATTCCACCAATAGAATTCATGTAAAAAATACAAGGAGCATAATGAACCAAATAACACATTATAATCTCTAAAAAATCCAAGGATTGACATGAAAAAAGAACAAAAGAGATAACCAACAACATTCTAAAATAGGAATACACCTAGAAAATAGAATAAAGAAATTCTTCTGGTATGAAACTCTTCCGATTAATATAAAACCTTTTGGGAGGTAAATTAAAAGTAACATATTAAATATGCCCAGCTAAACTATATTTATCGACTAAAATTAAAAAAATTCAAATTTCATTTATATATTTTCCTGGAAATACACATACCAAATTTCAGAACACCTTTTTCAAAAGTTTCCTCTTCTCTTTTTAAAACCCATCAATTTCATGTAAAAGATTTGAAACATGTTTCAAAAAAACACGCACATACTAAAATATATTCCCCCCTTTTAAAATAAAAAACCTACCCAAAGTTACTTTTTTTAATTATAAATCCAAAAACAATTCATATAACCTCTATGAATAAATCTCCCACATTACCACATAAAATCCAACATATTATTTTCCTAAACCATTTATTGAAACTTTTAGTATAATTTCAATTCAAAATGATTTATCTATAAAATTTTAAAAGTTCAAATTACGAACTTTAAATTTTTTTCTTTTAAAATTCATTTATAATTCAAAATTCAGTAAAAAATTTACTAAAAACAATGAAACATCATTAAAATTTCACCTAATTATTTTTAAAACCACCTTCCAACACTAAAAATCCAATCCCCATTTATTTAAAAATTTTAGTTATCAAAATGAATATTAATTTTTTTGGAAAAATAATCCTTCACTACCTTTAAACATAAACCATTACATACAAATTCTTATAATATTTAAAATTTGAAAATCAATTCATCTCACCTAATATAACCCTTACAAAATAAAAATTTCTTCATTCCACCCACCCTTACACTTAAAAAAATTTAACAACATTTTATAATACACATGCCAATTATTAAAATAGGGGTGACCCCACCAAATTATTTATGAAGGAACCCTCATCTTATCAAAACCATTTTTTAGGAATCCAAACACCAATTTTTTCATTAAATAAATTTAGGTAAACTCATTTAATACATTGAAAAATAATAACCTGAACATTTAGAACCATGATTTGAAAATTAAACTGATTTTATATACAAAAAACAAGGGAATGACATGATAAAAAATGAATTAAAAAAATAAGTCCAACACATAATTGAAAGGCGGAATAGTGTCTATGTGCTACTTGGAAACACAGATTGGTGGACCAAGTTACAACCACACAACTAATACTAGGATTCATAATGAATCATGTACTAAGGATCCAAATGCCTTTTCGTGCCCTGAGATCTCACCATGTACCCCTAGTTCATTCCCCTTACCATCCCCCCCCCAAAAAAAAATAACCAAACAAATCACATAAAAGAAGTAAATGATTTAAACATAAAAATCAATACTAAAAACATGAATTTATATCACAAATCATGGAATCAAATATAAAAGAGATGGATAGACACATTATTTACTTACATACGGTGTTCCAATAGTCTTATATCTAATCTAACAGATACACCCAAACAATAAAGGGTTCTCAATGAACCTATTCCCATATAAGAACCAAGGCTCTAATACTATTTTGTTATGAAACAACTTGAATTTATCATCTTTAAGATGCCCAAACTAGCCCATGGAAAGGCCCAAGGGGTGTTCCTGATCCATGTAGGTTAAAAATAAGCACTAGGGATTCTGAAACAATTCATTATTATTGAATTATTCCATAAAATAACTTAAATTAATAGCATAAAATTTACTCAAAATTTTATAATGATTCATATATACATTGGATGCTCATGCAGAATAAAATAAACATGCATAAAGAGAAAATAAATCACAAGAAAAAACCCACCATTTCCTCCAACTCCCTTGAAATAAACAACCCCATTTATTGAGAATCCATAACACCACATGCATAAAAACCACCCATAAGAGAAAGGAAGGAAAATTTGGATGGATGATTTCACGGATGAAATAATTAAAACTAGATAATTAAAATAAAAAAACATACCTCCAAGTGACTCCATGAGTAACCATCCAACCACAACCCAAGAATACTCCTTGAGAAATCAAGGGATGAAATAGAACTTAAAATTTCAATAAGTGTGATCATGAAGGCCAAGTAAGTATCCTCCACACACTCTATGAATAATCATTAAAAAGGAAAAACATTTCAACTTATTTTGAAAATGCAGTTATAAAATCTATTTTTGGCAGTCAAGTATAAGAAAAATAAATATCAATTATATGCCATTTTATAAAACATACACTTCCATTTCTTTAAATGAAACATTTTCTTATAAAATTTTTACCTGTATTATGAATATTTTAATATAATCATTGATATTCGATTCACTTTAAAGGTGTGTGTTTTAATGAAATAAATTTTTTTCAATTTTTTTAAACAATCCTTATGGTATTTTAGAAAAAAATGAATATTTTGGGAATAAGAAAAACACACACACGAGAATCAAAAGGAAATAAAAATTATCATGTCAATATAGGATATTAGGGGATAAAATAGGACATTACAATAAAAATACTAAATATTAATGATTCTGTATAACAACAACCTTTGATAAAACCTAACATTTCATTACCCATCCTAATTGAGGGATAAAAAAAGTAGAGCATAGTATATCTTTGGGTTAGTACATAGATCATGATCTTGAACTAGTAAATAATTCTTACCTAGAGCTATCACCTAATAACCCATTGCTTCTTTTGACATAAAAAAGAGTTCATAATGTCAAACATTACAAAATGAAAGAAATAATAATAATAAACTCACCCTCACCTCTGAACACCATTCAAAAAAAACCTCTCATTAGTTTAGAATAATACTTAATAATAAAATATCCCATTTAGGGGAATCAATATATAATCCATAAAACATTTGAAAACATAAAATGGGAATACTTTATTGTTACCTGTAAAATTATTTAAGAATGTTTCAAATGGGATTTCTAATATAATTTCAGAAACTATGTTTTAAAAAATCATTACAACCCAAACACACAAATAACATGGAATATAAACATAAAAAAAACTGAACCCACATTTCTTAAAGGCCAATAACACTATTAAAAAACAAGTATTTCTTTTAAAAATTAGTTTAAAGAACAATAAAACTTCTTATAATATGAAATCCATTAATAAAATCCATAGGGGAATTTAAAAAAAAAATAGTATGAGCGGTAGTTAATAAAGAGATTTAAATCAAATATTTTTAATAAAATCCCCTTGACATTCCATTGAAACCATGTGAAATATGGTTTAACATTTCAAAATTTTTATAGACATATATTTTACTTATCATTCGGCATTTAAAATATGGTTTAAAACCAAGAAATCGTGGTTCAATATTTTTAAAGAGTTATTTAATAAAGAAAAACTACCTTAAGAAAGAAAAACTCATCTTCCTTGATGAATTTAGATATAAAATTTTTCATAGACAACCTCACAAGCCCTAGGGACTAATGTTTACCATTTAGAAACAAACCCTTCTAATTAAGGCTGATCCAAAGAGGAACCCAACAAGGGGGAGAAGATGAAACATGAAGAAATAGGGAATGAAGAGGAAATTAAAGGGAAATTAGTTCCTAATTTTAAGATACATTACCAAATAATGAAAAAACCCCATGGAAATTTCATGGTAAATAGAAGAAAGAATGGAGAGATGAATGACTAAGGATACTTGGGTGATTCATCAAGTGAATAAGTGAATGAGGTGTGAGGGTGAGGATTTAATTTAAGTGGGGGTAGAATAGGGATTACCAAAAATTAAAACATGGGAATATCACATGTTGTGGATGCACGACTGACCAAACCTTGCATGCCTCATTGTAGTACCTAGAGTATGGTGCATAGTTATACTAATTATGTTCCAACCGTGTAATAGGATCTTCAAAAATATGTAGTCATGTCACAAGGTTGCACCAATATTAGTAATAATTGTCCGTAGAACTATGAAATATGAACTAGGCACCCAAAAATATAAAAATTAAATGGAATTTGGATTAGAGGGAGAGAGAAATAATAGATAATCAAAAATAACTAATGTAAAGAAAATAATAGAGGAAAACCGAGGTTGTAGTGTGACACACATGTATTACTACAATAGTTCTGTTTCTGCTATAGAAATGAAAATGATGGATCACCAATCCCAAAATAATTCACAACTTACTCTTTCTCTCATAGACAAGGAAACATGTTATTAATACATCAATACATACCATTCTCATACAACATAATAATTTAATACAAATTACATTTTCAAATTTTTCTTAATTCCACTATTTGAAAGTGTGAGACTTTATTCATACTTTTTCTCTATTTATCTGTAGAAAAGATAACCAAGATCCACAAATTAAATAATTAATTCAAGTAATTTCACCTAAAAACATTTAATCTATTCACATATAATCATTTGAGACATTATAATAGATCACAACACAACATAAAAATAAAAACAGCCATGTATTTTCTTACTTATCATATCCTCTCTATCTAGCACACACGAACACATATCCAGGTCAAACCCAAAAAAATAATATAAAAAATCAATATTATCTTTGAGAAAACTAACCACTAATTGAAATTTATTAATATCACCCAGTAGATCAATATCAAATCTATTTTATTAATTAATCAATTGAAACCCTAAATCTCATTTGTAGTTCCCATTTGAAAGGAATGTTAACTGAATGAACAAGAGAATCTATATACCATAACTATAAAACCACTGATCAAAGATTAATAGGTAAATAAATAATTCAATTCAGATTACATAAATTAATGTAATTTTTTTAAATACTCAATTCCATATGGAGATGATTAATAAAACAATCATGGTGTCATTTTAACTATTTTATCACTGCTTCATTACATCATTCCAAAGAAATAAACATCTTATGGATTATCTCTCCATATTATATTTGAAATACATTAAACCTTATCATACACATGAATACATAATAAAACTAAACGTATAACTCTATAAAACCTAGGTTTTTATCTATTTGATAATTAACATCATAGTTATATGATAATAATCCTAGATTATAAGCATATACTAGTCATATTATCGACTTACTCTTCCTGTAGTATAAATAGAATTTATTTACTAATCAAGATGTTCTTATCAAAATCATATAAAATTCACTAAAGTGAATTACCAGCCACATAATTTCATCCTATTAATCACATAATAATTTACGAATTATGATTCTAAATCCATTTAACCCCACATAAAACTCTACGAAATTAAACATCATTGTCTCAAGATTGCCAATATTTTATCACACCTAAAAAAATGCATCAATAAAGTCACTATATCTCAACTTCAGAATCCATAATAAAGTAAGTCTTTAGGTGTTAGGAATACCTCTATGACCCACTATTGTCATTCATAATGGTTGATAGTATATTAGGAATCCATAACTTCATATCAAAAGTATATGGTCTTGAATACATGTAACTAACCATAATCAGATTATTCCTAACCCATGAATTAAACATAATAAAATGAGAGATACATCAATATAATATATCATAATCACTTGAAACTATTTATCATAACATACTAATGATCTTAAAAAATATACATAATAAACATGATAATTATAATTCAATTTCTTACCTATATACTCTATAATGTTTTGAATATCACAAGTCTTCACTGTACCTTTATAATTAACATAATCCATTATCAAAAAATACCTCATGCCTAAACAAGAAGTATCACAACCAACATTATGTGGTATCCCTATAATTGGAATATTAAGAATAATTATACTACACACATATCCATTAGATAGTTTCACCTCTCTGTTAGCCACTGAGAAATCTCATCAAAAACGAATTTATGATTAAAAAATTATCATTATGAGAAAATTGTCCACCTAAATATTATATTGGTGAATTCCACTACATATCTCAAAAATAAATTTATTTTATATCTTATCATCACTACATATTCGATTCGTATAAATTAATATATTTATGGAATGGTTATAGGTAAGGTTACTCAAACTATAGACCCAAAATATTCATTATATCATAACCAACCATAGCTAAAACTCTAATTGATTAAAATTTAGTGATACAAACACTAAACTACATATATAAGTCCTTGATGTTTGGGAAAACATATAGGCATGATTTATAAAATATTACTTAACTCATAATAAGAAGATGAGAGAAACATAATGATATAAGGATATCTCTCTACATGTATGAAAGAAATTAGTAATCAAACTAAATATTGGAGAAAAAGGGAAGGTTTCTATATCAATGTTTTATTTTTTTTAAACTAAATGTATTTTGAACATAATATGGGGAAAAATAATTTTTAAATTCATCAATGGATCACATATTATAAATTTAAGTATAATAATCCCAAATTGAAGAATACTGCATTCATTCATTTAATCCCAACATACTCTACTCAGTTTCAAATTATTCTAAATTGAAGGAACCAAATGATTATCCTTATAAATATTCCACACATGCACCATAAAAACCAATCTTATTATCCTTAAACTAGTTTTTTTCATAAAAAATATGTTTTTTATGATACCTTTACCGTAATCATAAGAATAGAAACTTTATCCAATAAGAGGAAGTAACCTAATATCATTTTTATCTACTTTTTCTGTCTCTAATGTTTGATAGAAGTCATGGGAGGACTCAGATTCATGAAAATAATCTAAATAAAAATTCAAGGGTCTTAAATAAATTTATAGAAAGTGGATGAAGTTTTATTTTACTATATTAAGAACTTTTGAAAAGAATAATCCTTAAGCCGGACCCAGAATGTCATTTATAACCTTATTAACTTATTGTAAATGTAAAATTTATTTCACTAGTCACATGTAATAATTTATCAAATTTAATAAATAAATAAGTACCACTAAATTAGAATGTTCCTATCAAATATACATTTAAAACTTGAATCATTAATATTCATTCAAAAAACTATATTCCTAGATCAACTTATTTAATACTGAATAAATTATGACTAAATTGATAAATATATTAAATTCTATTTATTCTAAACATTAACAATATATAATTTAATTTATTTATTCATTTAATTATGATCATTCAAGCTTGGATACTAACTGACTGATAGACATGATACCCACTTAATCCTAAACTAAAATTCACCAGAATTGTTGAAACTTATCGATACACTTTATCTATCAAACTTGTGTACCTTATATAGATAGTGTTTAGTGTTTCTCTTAGACTTAGAGGTGTTTCTAAAAAAACCATGGCCCCTAAAGAGATAGATATTTTTTTCATATCTATAAAAACCTCATTTTAATTCTTACTTTGTATTATAATGTCTTCATCTTACAATATATCATAAATATGGATGGGTATTTTGTTTCATTGTCCTATATTTGTTTATATATCATTATTTTACCATACATAATTTAATTTTTTTCATCTATGATGGCCATGAATTTATTCAATGCACTCCCTTACTAGTCTAAGTCCTAGAGATATCATATTTCTATATAAAGATGTTATAAATCCCATCTCAATCATTCAATAAATTTCATAATATTAATGACACACTAGATGATACATACCTACCCAAAGAGATAAAAAAATTTGTTTTCATGATGTATCGATGTATATAATAAATTACATATATTTAAAATTTTCTCACATTAAGAGATAAATACACATGCTTATATGTAGGAATATCTAGAAACACCCAAAATATGTGGTGCTCCAATTGGATGGATTGTGCTCATGCTCTCTAATACTCAAGATCCAAAAGTGTGAACTTCAGGAGTAGAATACGCAATGATTACACTACAATAAAAGACATCCTTTTTGATGGTTTATTAGTAGAAGTTTAAAAAAAACTACAATTAATTAAACACAAAAGGCTCTTACCAATTCATCCATCTTTATTAGTGGTAGTTTACTACAATCACCATGCAATGAAATATTAGTGTCTATTATTTTAAAACCCAAAACTTATATTTTTTTATCAGTATTTATTTAAAAAAATTTGTTATTTAAAACCAGTTGTCGCAGTGAAACAACCTCTCCTTCTTTTTGTTCTATCACATGAATCCCTATGGTCCTACATCCCTTGAAAAAACAACCCCACCACTTCATCTCATATCCTACTCCTTTCATCCCATGAACCCCCATCCCCTTTTACTTCTTCATATAAACCCCAATTATATTTCTTAATCTCCTCCTACCATTATTTTACAAATCAAATACTTATTCAAAGTAGGCTATACTTTTATATCATATGTCTAATGAACCTATTACCCTTTTCTGTACATTTATTCTGAGTACAAGTTTTTTTTATGGAAGAACTACTCTTAATTTTTATTTATTATTATTTGATTTCAACAAACTCCATGGGATTTATAGAAGTAATTAAAATTGTGGATTTATCCTGTTGGGATATAAATGTTTTGATTTGTAATGAATTGGGGATTTCATGATTTATCATGTTGGGATATATATACCTTTTTAATTTATTATTAATTTCATTGATTATATAAAATATAGACAATAATTAGTTGATTAAGAGGGTATTTTTTCCTTTTTAAATTGATTTTTTGATGCATTTATAAATTATATTTGATTTTTTGTAGTTTATTTGTTAATATGTTATAGATTAGTAATTATTTTATTTTTTCATATATATTTTCGTACATTTTTTTCATAATATTTATATCATAAAATATGAAATTATAAAAATCAATTGATTTTAATTATATGTTATTTGATTATTTTTTCATAATTAAATTTTATGAACTATTATATATTATTCCTTGATATGTTTTATTTTTAACATGAGTTTAATTAATTAGGGTGTGTTATATTTTTTATACAGATATTTATTAGTAGGGTAAAAATGGATTAAATCATTATTAATTTACCCAGAATACAACTCAGTGTATTATGGTATTGGAGGGTTTTTTTTATTTTGGAATTGTAAATTGATTTGTAGATGGAATAATTAGATGTCTACATTCTGATTGTACTTTCAGAAGATAGTTGAAAATACATGAAGTTTTTGAGAAATTTATATTGTAAAAATTTTCTATTGGATAAGTTTGATATATTATTCATGGGGAAATGACGGTTATATAAATCTTGAATTTATTTCATCAATATAATAAACAAACTATTAGACTAAAAGTAGAGAATGAAATTAAAAACGTGATTAATGATGCTTTGACACTATGTATAACAAGAGAAATATTGTATCATAGTAATGGTGTATATTTTTATTTTTTAGATATTTAGACAATAGAGAAGTGGATTGATCAATCAAACATTTTTAATGAATTTTTGGATGATCATATTGTGGATTTTTGTGAAAGATATAGAAAATATAAACAATTGTCCCTTCTACTGATGTTTTACCATGTCAAGTGCTCATGCATAATTAAAAATAAAGAAATATTGATGATATTGGTGTTCCTATATGATTCATTTATCAAAGATATGATTCATGATTTATTTTATAAGATGAAGAAAGTTATTAACAATATCTTTCTCAGTTACACAAGGATTCATGCATGTCCCAATGACTAGTTGTTTTATCATGGGGAATATTCTGATAGAGAATATTGTAAAAGATTCCATAAATCTAGATGGAATTCGATGAATAATGATAAAATTTTGAATTAATATAATTGATATAATAATATAAATAAAACTAATATAACATATTTATATTACATTCAATTAGAACCATGATTTAAAAGATTGTTTTTTTCTTTTAAAACAGTAATGAAAATTAATTTTCCTCCCATGTAAATCAATAATGATAAGTCTACACATCATCCAAGCGATTTTAAATCCATGAAATCATTTTATTATTCAAATAAAAATTTATATTTATATCCTAGAAATGTGTGTTTGGTATTTTATACTAATTTATTTAATCAATTCAGGACTCTATGTAAAACCTATAATAGATGGTTAGTTATTTTTATCTCTTACAATCTTCTTAAGAGGATGTGTATGAAAAAACATTATTTCATTTTTTTATGATCATTATAAGAAATAACATCATATAAATGAAGTAAATGTATATCTTAAACCTCTTATAAAATAATTTTAAGAGTTACGGGACAATGGTGTAGATACGTATGATACATCGAAAACAAAAAAGATCAAAATATTCATTGCTCTAATATGGAAGATTACTGATTTATTGGGATTAGTAAAATGTCTAGTTCGAACACTCACACTGGACAAGCATGTCCAGCATGTAAATTTGAATTAAACCCTAGAATACTATCATATAGAAGAAATTTTTGTTTCATGTGCCATCATAAATTTTTAGATGTATCTCATATATATCAGTTTAATAAGTCACGAATCAATGAATGAAATTATTTGAGGCCTCCACAAAAATTATTATCATGTTCAAATTTCTAGTCACAATTATTAATTTTGGATGAAAAATTTAGTAAAGTGTATAAGTTTAATATTTCTAGGAAAATATTCAAATATCATTAGATATAGTTGGTAAAAAAATTGATGAAATATAGTATCTTTTTCAAACCACCTTGTTGTGAATTTAAATTGTTACCTTACAATCATGATTTTATGCACATTAAAACGAATATATGTAAAAAATTTGATAATTATAATTTTGAATGTTTAGGTAAAATAAAAATATAATAATAATTATCATAAGGACTTAGAAGAAATGAATATAAAGCAAGATATATGTCAAAATGATAATATAAAGTCTTTTGAAGTAGTTTTTTCATTGAATTTTTTTTAAAAGTATGTTTTCCATTGAAGAATGAAAAAAGTGATAGAAACTCATTGATATTAAAGTGACATATTAATATGAATTTATTAAAAAACATTATATATTACCTAGTATTAAAAGTGAAGACTCACATAATTTTATAGAGATATTTATACCTTTGGTATTGTATAAAGCTCTACCTGAAAAAATAATACCATTTGTAATTGAGTTTTTCAAATTATCTAAATATATTTGTGTGAAAAAATTAAACCCCATTGATCATGAAAAACATCAAAAAAAATTTAAGGTTTTTTTTAATTTGGATATTGTATTCCCTCTATCATTTTTCACTATGATGGTTCTTCTAACATTGAATTTTTTTTGAGGAAGTTAATGATATATGGATCATTCTTTATTGATGGATGTATACCATATGGCGGTATTTTTATCTTACTTATTAATCCTTAAAACATTAAAATTTTCATACTCATTACATATGTGGTTTATTATACTATATTACATTTTTATTATGTATTTAGGTAATTCGATGTCTTTTTTGAGAAATAAAGCTCATCTATATGGCTCTATTTCTAAAGATTACATGTTTTAAGAGAGTCTTACCTTTTGTTCAAGATGTTTGGATAATATTGAAACGTGATTTAGTTGATTTAGACATGTTTTCGATAACACAAATAAATTGTAGTCCCATAACATTTCAACAATAAATCCAATGTTATGTCATATTGTAAGGATATTATCCTCAATTTCATTGGCACAAATAGAGACCATATAATCACATAGATATGTGATACTCAACAGGGATATTGTAAATCCTTTTATTAAAGAATTTAATATGAAAACAAAGATATGAATTTGAAGTTGGAAAATAATAGATAAAGAGATAATAAAGTCCATTGAAAATAGATTTTTGTTTTTTTTCACATCTTTAAAGATCATAATCAATTTTATATTCATAATATTTCAATAATATCATCTTATGTATCTAAAAATATTTTATATTTATACATATAGATCATGATTATTAGTAATCGATCTATAGTTCTTGATGGTTTGAAATATTTGGATTGAGTACCTTTGAGGAAGTGTAGGATATTTTATGATTGTAATATTAATGTATCCAAGTGTTATATAATTTTTCATGATTAAGGTTTTAAAACAAAAAATAGAATAATTTTCATATAATTATCAAGGTTGGTATACTCTAAAATGTTGATTGTAATTATTTAATTAAATTATCATAGATAATTTTTATTTGTGTTATTAAATTTCAAAAGAGTGGATATTTATTAAGGCATAATGAATTATTCAATACAATTTTATTATGTTAATTTATATCTTTTGATCAATATAGGTGAGCATATATAAAATGATACATATAGTTTTGGATTCACATTCGAAAATTGTCTAAAATGTTGATAATAGAGTCAAGAATTGGGGAGTACTGTAGTGCATGTCATGCAAAGAGATATGTATGATATGAGTGATAAAGATGAAGAATTTTTTATGACAATGAACTCTATCAGCAATATAAGATTGATCTATCTATCTTTGATGATATTGAAGCATTTTTTCTTATAAGGTAGGGTTACGATGATTAAATCATGATAATTATAGAGGATGAAAATAATATATTCATTGATGAATAAATTTATTGTATTCTTAGTACTCCTTTAACTTATATATTAATTATTTATTTAGAACGTGTCAATTAATTTAATCATTATACATAATTTTAAAAATATTTTCCTTTTTTATATCATATATCGGGTTCTAACATATTTTATATTATTTTTTCATGAAGGTATTCTAAAAAACATACAATTTTAGGATAACATGAGGTCTTTAACAAATCTTATGTCATCAAACCCATATGATATTCTCCCAGCTTCATCAGGTATGCTCCTTAGTTTCATTATATCTTGATTCTATTTTCATTACATGAATCCAATAAATTCACAAATAAGATCTAAACATACCACTCCTCGGTAAAATAACTCTCATAACACCCTAATAATATATTTTTCTAATTTAATCTACCTTATGGATATCTACACAATAAAGTTTCTCATACCACATTATATAGCCCCAAAATCATCAGCTAAATACTAATTCCAACTCTAAACATCCTATTATGACTACAAACTAAAAATTATACCAAATATTTCAACTTACATTACATAAAATATGATAATATGAAAATAGAATATCTCAATTCCAAATCAAAAAATCAATTTTAGATATTCGTAAAAAATTCTAATAAAAATTTAAAATTTCAATATAGTTGGACACTATAGACATATGTATTATAATTTTTGAAAAAATGGTTTTATATCTAATATTAGTGAATTTTAATTTATGATTATAAATATGTACTCACCAAAATAAAATCCTATGTTATTTTTTAAAAAAATTCACTATATTTATGTATTTTTATTCTAGGATGTCATAAGGATTATATGGAGTTTATTTGGAGTGGTCATAGACAGATAATATGGTGTCACAATTACTATCATGATGGTATTAGAGCATGAACATGATTGGTATGAAAATTTTAATGTGAAACATATTTTTCCATTTGACAAAAATGGGGTTTTTGTGGATGATGTTAGAGGATTGTACCAGTAGATATAGGGGAAATTAACTTATGACATGACGTCCATTTCCATAATATATCATGATTGTTGTAACATTATAATCAATTATTTGAATTATATTTCTTTATAAACAAGTAAATGCATGTCAAAATAAATATTTATAGTGTATTTTATTTTATATTTATTTAAAATGTATGTCTAATTATTTTTCATATCTGTTTCAGGTCAGGAAAAAGAGAACTCCTCCTAAAATTTCAACCTTGATATGGGTGGTACTAAATCTGGTATATTTAGATTAATACGTATATATTATTATGATATTTTTTCTAAATTTATTTTTTATGCACAATATTTAATGAAAACAAATTTATATTTTAAATCTTATTTAACATAGGAATCAGATGTGTCGAAGGCTATTAGTCGATAGGAACATGTGTAGTATAGAGAATCTGGGGGAAGTCAACCCTAATTTTGGGGATAGAGTTGATATTGGATCCCTCTATTCATGTGTTGTATATTTTCTTGTAAAACTTATATATTCTTCCTCCATAGTATTTCACTGATAAAAATATATTTATGTATTTAAAATGTTTTCTTATATAATTTCTATAATTATTAAATCAATTTTTTTATTAATCTTTTGAAAGTAAAAAAATTCAATATGTTATAGATATATCCACAATTTAAATTGATTATAGTAGTGTATATAGATCTCCATTATTTACAATTAAATTTTTATGATTTATAAAAATGGATTAATCCACCATGAAATAAA
Organism: Viscum album; assembly: GCA_963277665.1. Taxonomy (NCBI): domain Eukaryota; kingdom Viridiplantae; phylum Streptophyta; class Magnoliopsida; order Santalales; family Viscaceae; genus Viscum; species Viscum album. The sequence continues at coordinate 790,163,892 of OY728162.1, read as the reverse complement.
AAGCTGTCATAGTTTATTTTTCATTGGTTTTAACCGCCACTACCTACTGCTAAACCATCTCCAATTTATTGTATGCACTACTAAACCAACATGAAATATTTTCATGGTGGTTAAATGGGGAATTAATATATTAAAATATATATAATTGAGATAACCCCAAGGAAATATTTCCACAATAGTTATAACTACCACTAAATATTATAAAACTAAAATAATTTAAATTTACACATTCATTATATCAATTATTTATAGATTCAGAAATGATCTCCAAGACCACAATTAGTAAAAAATAATTTTATTTAATATTTGACTCAGTATACCATAGTGGTTTGAGAAAATTAAGTGAACCAATTATATGTTTTTAAAATGCTTCTAGAATACATTCCACATGTAGTGTTATGATCCCCCAACAAGTGAAAGTGATAAGTCATCTTTGTACCATCATATTTTTGAATCTAGATAATAGGCCATAGGTTTAATATTACTCGCATGTTTTCATGGGGTTCTCATTATATATACGTTTTTCTAAAAATATTTTATACAACATTTAATATATGTTCATTACCATATCTATTACATAAAAAGGTTTTGTTATTCTCATGGTACATATAAATTATGCATATATCATACTCAATGCATTACAGACTAATAAAATTTTTCATCTTTTTGTTGGGTAAAGGAAAAAAAATAATAAAACCCCCACATTCACTAGAGCCAAAAATTAACTAAACACAAAGTATTAACTCTACCATGAGAAATATTATTTCTACTAAGATATATTGTTAGTAATTTGGTATACCATGTTTTCATATGTATAGTTTACTACCAATAACTTCACTTTCTTATGTAAAATACCTCAAGAGATGATATCTCTAATGTAGTTATCTCTTGAATTTTATCATAACCTAGAGTTCTTTTCGAGTATCACTACTATAATATTATTATAATATACATCATGAAAAAAATATACTTCCTAGGTATAATACCATGATCTAGGATAAAGATACATATTAATACTCTTTATTTCACAAATTTGAAAATGTAATATACTCATATTTTATAAAATTGGTGACCACTATCTATAATGATCTTGTTATTCTCATTTACATTTCTTAACTCTAATACTAGATCATATTGATCTATTTAGAGGTTAGTTATTATACACCCTTGATAAATTTCTCTTATTGTTCTATATGTACCATAAACATGTCCATTGTTATTCTTAAGTACTATTGGATACTTATAATCACATATCAATAGAATTATCATGGATTATTTTGATATTTTTCACCACTATTTAAAGATAGGAAATATAAAATCTAGTATATGATATGGAATATGTGACAATTCCATCACTAAAGGATATATAGTTTTATTTATTTTCATAATATCCGTATATTTCTTCTAAGACGTCACCATGGAATCATTTATGACATGTGATATTTTCAAAAAAATATCCCTCAATTGCATCAACTTTTATTTTTCTATACCTTTTCAATTTATGAATATTGAATTAGTCCAGGAAACCTATCGGTCGATCTATGTAAATCATGTTCCATAAACATGGGATGTTACTTTAAGTCATTCATGAAAAAATATTTTCAACCAAGCCTTAATGAACAATAACACTACTCTTTTTTCCATATGTTATCAATATATATCACCTAAAAAACTATAATGATCCCACTAAACTCTTTTAGACACATGGAAAAATAATCATTCCATTATTGAATATTTTTTTTGATCCTTCAATTTTTCCTTTTATATTTATTAATATATTGATGATTTTTAGGTCAAAAACCCTTATAAGTATGTATTATAAGATATTTTAAAGGTTTCCATTTACAAATATGCATTTTATATTCAATCATAAAATAAATTAATGTAATAAAAAAACCCAGGTTGACCTAACATGTCACCCAATATGGCCCTCCAAAAGGCCTAAATCATGCTCCAGATCAACATTGGCTGGAAACACGCACTTGGGTATCAACAAATAAAAAATGGGAATGAATTAACCCTAAAAAACATCACAAAATGTCCCATATATAAAAAGATAAAGGTTAAAAATAGAGTGTTTCATGGAAGAAGATGTATGAAACGAAGAGACGTAACATAACAATCCAAATGGATAATCCCAGAAACCACATAAATCAAAGAAAAAAACTAATACTCTATGTGATGGCCCTCTAAAACTATATGAAACCACCATGAAGTGAAATTTTATAAGATAAGTTATAATAATACATGATAATCATCCTTCTATTTGGATCTTACAAAACAATGTATGCATACACCTAAATAAATATGCAGGGTGTGAGGGAAACACCTAGTAGGATACCACCATGAATCTATTCAAAGACTATGAAAATGAAAACATTAGTTATATATTCAATAAAAAATAGGTTTTATATGAATTTTATTGGAAAAAATTTATCAAAAAAATATGGGTTTCCTTTAAAACAATACATATTCAATTTCATAAGAATATGTAAATAAATATGAATGATAACATAGAGAGAATTGATCAAGTTCCCTCATATCTGAATAGAGAGACATGTAAGAATTTAAAGCATGAAACAACACTATCATGAATATAAACAATAATATTATACTCTATCCTATGAGAATAAATTACTAGGACACACAAGTAACAGTACGATGGAATAAAGTGAATCCTAGTGATACTGACTCCTTCCAGAATATATCAGTAGCATAACCATAACCCATAGTGGTTACACACTTACTAAGGTTTTCTTATGTACCTAACCTGGTCTGCATGAGTTCCACATGTCCCATGTTTTCTCACAAAGACCAAGTAAATCATGCCCATAATTTTATAAAAAACTTTTACAAGTAATAAATTACCACTCCCATTCTTGAATAACCATTCTAAAGTCAATACTATATTTTACTGATTTCATCAAACACATGAAGTGTGTAAAACTATTTCTAAATAGACCCCTTTTTAAACCATTTTCCATGCCATTAAATGATGAAACTGTATAAATTGGACCTGGTTGATATCAAACCAAACATTTCCATAATCCAAACCAAAGGAAATCAAAAATAATTATAATTTTTTCAATGAGAAATAATGATTATCTAGAGACACCTAACTCAATAATGGATGAAACATAGTCGCCTTCAAAAAAAATTGATTGTAACTGAAGATATACAATCCTCACAATCCTATATAGGTAAGAAAAATAATTAATTCCTCACCAACCACCTTAGATCTTTTTTTTCATGCCACATTAGGGTTTTAATAAGTTAATGGGAATAAAGAATGAAGGTAGATCTAGAGAGAAGACCAAGAATCGAGTGCATATTATCGCATACCTTGATGATATCCACAGAAATATATAGAGAATCACCAAGATAAAAGGGGAGAACTTTATATACTTTCAAGGAACGTATTGGTCAAACTAATGTGAGAATAGGGAAACATTTGGGTTAGAAACAACTAACGGTGTTTGGTATTTTTCTAATTTTATAAAACCCATATGAGTCACATAGTTTGGATTCACAGTTATAAAATCCATTAACTAACCATATATTCACAACTATCCCTTAAAAACTGAAGGGTGTGGTTACTTAGGAATAATCACATAGTTAGAAAAATTGTGTGAAATCCGAGAAGTTTCCACTACAACCAAACCAATCCTCTCACATGGTTTTCCTATAATTATGTATTTGTTAGAAAACCCATTCTAAAAATATTCAAAATTTCATTAATAACAACATACACATATTTCATAATTATCTCATAGTTACTACTAATTTTTCACAAGCCATGTGCCTATCCTTTTTCTCCCAAAAAAATATTCATCCCTAACTTCTAAAAACCATTAGAACCATGCCAGTGAAAAAAGATGCCCAAAACATAACATACATGTGACCCCGAGGGTTTCAAAATTCTCCCTACCATGTTAATTTCTTTCCCTAGAATGATCTTATGATTATGAACTCGCAAATAAAAAAGGCCACTACTACATCATCAATGCTTCATGTCCCCACACCACGTGTCTATCCCATACACATTTCCATATTATATAGATCAAGGGAAACATTTTACCACAAAAAACCTTATTCAGATGATCCGTAATCTAAATTGGGATATCATCTAGCATGGTGTTGGGATTTCGACCAACATATTCCCTTTCTAACAATTAAGAAGGTTTTGGTTGATACCTCTTTAGTTGGAAAACATTAAAGACATCACAGATTTATGTCATGTGAGATAGTAAGTCCAACTAATATCCCACCATTCCAATATGTTTATAGATTTTGAAAGTTCCAAAAAACCTTGTTACCAATATTCCATATCTTACCAAATGAATATTTCGCAAATGAGGTGAATCCATGAGAAAAAACACAATCACATACTACAATCTCTAGTGGGACATGAAGACAGTAAACGTTGTATTTTTGTTGACTCTAATCTATTGCTAATATATTTCATATAAACTCCAAAATATTCTTAATCTATTGAAAAATATTTATTCCAACCAAATAATATTGTCTTAATCTTACCAAAAAAATTATGTTTTCAAGGATACCTATAAAATTATTCAAATGGTTATATTTTAATCAAATAATGATAGGTATTTTATAGGAAAACTCAACTAAGGATTGATTCTTATCCCATGAACCATCAAAATAAAGAATGCATTCCTAAAATATATCTCAATGAATCTAAATGTATTGCTTATTTTTTCCATTATTATGAGCATTATATACCTTTTTTAACTACAATTGGGTACTTATCACCACTTATAAACCTTTCAAAAACCAATATTTAAATCACATATCACTATTATTAATAATAATAGACGATTCTTCATAGAGCTTCATAACCCTTTAGATATATATGTTCCCAAGCTCATCTACAATTTTTGTTTCCTAACAAGGAAGTAAATGAGTTTATTATTAAACTAAATAAATGATAAACCAAATAATATTTTTCCCAATAGGATTCAATGGTAAACCTGCAATTAATACTATGGATATGTCATCCTAGTTACATACTAGAATTTGTTAAGGAAACAAAATATTTTCTCATCTTTGGTGATCTAACATAATCCTTTTTAGATTAGGAATAATGATACAAAATACCCAATTAACTACCTATTCCCCAACAAATAATACCAAAATCTCAAATCATGATTCATCTTGGTAGTCCCATAGTGTATGGAATAATTTGATTGATTTCCACTATCCATCAATTTCTTCTGAAAAGTTATTAAAATGAAAAATATACCTCAAAAATGAAAAAAATACAAAAGGATACGAAGTCAAATCACCCAAGGTCACATTACCATAGTGTATTTAACTAAAATGATGAAATTAAGAGTTTATTTATTGTCTATGAGGAATCAAATTGTCAAACATGGAATCATCTTTTAAACAAGATAAGAACTATTTTCCATCAAATTCTTCCATGTCTAAGCACACCTCAGTTAATAAAATCATCAAAGATCATTCTTCCATATATTCCTTCTTGGTATGTGTCTTTAAATTCATTCTTAATGAATTAGTGACCACATTCTATTTTATTGGTGTGTATGAAATATTAAAATCAAAATTGGAAAGATACCCAACCAAACATCTCTGTTATAGGTTCAGATACCTCTAGGATGAAATATACTTCAGACACTTATAATCCAAATATATAGAAAACCTCTCTATAAAAAGAGAGTGTTTCTATGTATTTACAGCATGAATCAAGGTTGGAAATTTGATATCATTATTAGGATAATTATTATCATGAGGGTGTAATGAGAAAGGTCCATATGCCATTGCTTGTTTCCCCTACATTAGAACACATCCTAATCATGTAGCTGAGGCTTAAAAAAATATGTGGTAACCAAAACCCGATTCCAAAAGAATAAAACCTAGATATAAAGTAATCCTCACTTTAGTTTATTCAAATGATCATTGAGAATTATCATTCTATTCAAACTCTATACCCTTATGCTTCAACTATAACATATGAAATGGAATCTTGGAGAAATCTATAATGACTTTTTTATAATAACCACACGAAAAAAGAAGATATAAATATCAAATAGATTCTTGGTTGATCCAAGGAAATCATTTCCTAAACCTGTTTATGATTCTCTGAGATACCTCTCTCATATATAAAATGGCCCAGAAACCTCACTTTTCATATCCAAAACTGGAATTTAGTTATCTTTCAATACATATGATGTCTATTGAAAGTTCTAAGAACAATATCAAGATGTTCTCTCTGTTCTTATTTAGACTTTAAAATCATCAAAATATCATCCACAATAACAACCAAGAAGGAGTCCAATAACAAATAATTGATCTAATTCATCAAAACTATAAACACTACATGAGTGTTAACAAGACCAAATGGAATATCCAAATACTCATAATTTTCATAACTTTTCTAAAAGGTAGTCATTAGAATATCCTCCTCTCAGAATCTTAAATAATGGTACCCCTATGACAAATCAATATTATAAAATGATCAGGATCCCCTAAGTTGATCAAACATATCATCAATCCAAGGAAAAGGGTACCCTTTTTGAATAGTCATTTGATTAAACTTTTGGTAGTTATCACACAACGTAAGGGTTACATATACATATTTATGAAGAGAACCAGAGATGAACAAGGTGACACACTCATAAAAACAAATATTTTGTACTCAATATCCCCAATATAAACATTAATTTCACTTTAATCAATTGATTTAATATGATCAAATGGATAGGATATATGTATAATCCCCAGAGGTAGTTAAATAGTAAACTCGAATTCTCTTTGGGGAATTAACCTAGAAAATGCTACTAGGAAATTATTTGTGTTACTAATTAATAATAGTAGTAATATGACCACTTTACTAATGATAAACGGACTCAATAAAAATCTCTAAAAATTTACATGAGATTATTCTTGGCCCAGGAAAAAACATCCCTACTCACCCATATATAGGATACCACTCACCTTGAAATACACAAGTAACCCTATTGGGAAATAGAAACTAATTCTAAAAATGATAAAAATTGACGTAATACATGAAATGAAACGACAAATCCATTTCAATGATATGTTCAATGATATTAAGATTGAGAAATATCAAATTCCATATAACCTCGTGGTCGACGATTATACCCTAGAACTTGGAATATTAAAAACCCTACTCTTTTCACATTTATAAGGGAGTAGAATGATCCATAAAAATGACATAAGATTCATGAATAATCCCTACACATTGACCAAATTTAATGATATCAAATAATGAGATGAACTGATATCAAATAGACCTTAGACTATAGAGGAAGTAATAAACATTGTACATCACATAGTAGTCATACCCACTTTATATTACTCTTGTGCATACTCTTCTGTATAAAGGTATCCAAACTGAACCCCTATCTAAGATTTCTTCATTGAATAATTGTCCACCAGAACATTATAATGATATCCACCACCTTTTAATTTCATCCAACTGATCGTAGGATCTTTTGGTATGGTGTGTCCAACTCTAATTCCATATGAAACGCTTCTAAAAAGCATTTAAGGTGACTATATTGTCCACATTGATGGAATATATTGGGGGTTACTGTATAATTAGGCTTTGAAATTGCTAAGTCTTCCACAATGGAAGAAAATCACCTGGTATTTTCCTGAAGAACCCTCTTTAATAGATCCTAATGAAAACAAAGAACCACTACTGTGATTCCTTTTCAGGATAGGTGACACACCTCGAATACCCCCCTATAATAACAAATGCTCCACTAAGACCTATTTTCCTGACAAACTCTACGTTAGCTATAGCCACATTATCAACTACATCAATAAAGGTCATCAAGCACATGATAATAAGCATCAATCAAATCTCTACAAATAGAACCATATAAAAACATCTAGCCTTGAGGTAGTTATTAGTGTCATGTTTTGGAGATATATTGGTGAAATGAGTATCATACTTCATCACAAAATGGTCTCCTTGATCTAAGGTGACAAACTCCAAAGCCTTTTCCACATGTATGGTCATAGGATAAAACAACTTATTGAAGGACTTCTTGAATGTTTTATATTTCAGTTCCTTGTGTAATTTATCTAGAATAATGGAATCCAACACTTTCATTTTAGGAAATTCAAGCATATAAGTGTAAATTCCTAACATATAGTCCTCTAGAGCACCCAAAAAGTGGAAAATATGTTATATTCTCTCAATTTATTCATTTGGTTCATTGGTTCTGTTGTCACTAAGGAATATTGCTTTACTTTTCTTGGTAAACCTCAAAGGATAATTCACCATCCATTCTAGATTTACTTACTATATTTAACTTGTGATTAAATAACCTGTATTACTATTTCCATTAAAGAAGGGTTGAATAAAGGGGCATCATATGTGATTTTTCTGATAGGTCCTTCCCTTATAATCAAATAGAACCTTATGGAGGCATTATCTATTAAACGCAAGAGGTAACACATTATTAGCATTGGAATACATATCTGAATTAAAATATAAACTTCAAGAATCCATATTAAATCCCATAAACAACAAGGATTGAAGAAAATAATATAAACTAATAGAGAAAATTGAGAAGGTTCATTTAAATAAACCCAAAATCAATCTTAGGATTTTGATGAGAAAATTATTAACCAATAATGGTATCTAAAGGTCAGATATGAAATTGAGTTTACTAGGAACCCTTATGTAGTTACCACCTAAGTCTAGATGTTCATAACTCTAGAATAAAATAAACCACCAAAGAAACCTCCAATTGATGAAATTTTGTAACAAACCAATTTGGGTAGACTGACATGTCACCTAAGCAAACTTTCCACCTCCTAATAGTGTTTTTTATCACCACAGACTACTGAAAAGATCTTAGGTATCAACACATACAACCATTGGAATGGTTTTAACATGAAATAATAATTTAACATGTATCATATATAATAATATAATGCTATAGAACCATTTTATACGATTTAAGAAGAGGTGAAAAACCATGAGACAGAACAAAAAAAGGAAGAAAGATAATCTCAGATAATAATTAAGTCCAAGACCAAAACCAAGAATCTATGTGACCATCCCTCATGAAATTACAAAATCACCATTAAGAGACATCAACCAAAATAATTCATCTAGATACATGGAAACCTTACCTTTACTTGGATCCTACAAATCCAAGTATTTATATTACTAAGGGAATATAAAATGTGTGAGATAAATTCCTAATAGTATACCACCATGAATCCATACAATTTACATTATTATGTGATCATTATTTCTTGCTTTAAAATAAAAAAATTTATAAATAATTTCATTTCAAAACATTTCTCATAAAAAATACTGTGATTTTCCTTTAAAACAATCCATATTCAATTCCATAATAATATATAAATAAATATGAATGATTACATAATGGGATGTAATGAAGAGTTTATATACCTCAAAATGTAAAAATTTGAGGAATCAAAGCATGAAACCTCACTATAATGAATAAAACCATGCATAATTGGGCTCTATCCTATGAGATAGATTATTTTATACTCCAAACCATCAATGAAACATTTCATAAAAAACATGAAGTGTATAAAACTATTTTTATTAAAAAACTTTTAAACCATTTTTCCTGGAAAATATTAAATTTCATAAATCAAATATAATATATATCAAATAAAACTTTTCCACTAGAATAACTAAAGGAAAAAATATATTAAGAAACTATTCCATGAAAAATAACTATTATATAGAGACACCTACAACACCAACATAGGTAACTTAGTTTCCATTGAAAATATTTATTGTAAATGAAGTCATATATTCCTCAAAATTATAGATCCATAATAAAAATAATCAATTCCACACATCAAACCCTATATTTTCCCATCACAACCCATTTGGGTTCCAACAAATCAAGGGGATGAGAGATTGAGAGTAAATCTAGAGAATAGAGGAATGAAAAATATATTTAAACATATATTAAATAGTTACACCAAAATAGATAGGATATCACTAAGAGACCCAAGGTAGAATCTCCTAGAGTGTTAAGGAAAGGTTGGGTCAGGATAATGAGATATTAGGGTGAAATTTCGGTCAAAAGAAAAAAAAGGATATTGGGGTAATTTTCTAATTTTAAGAAATTCATATAGATCAAATGGTTTGAATGCATGGTTAGAAATATTGTGTACTAACCATGTGTTATCTATTGTCCCTTGAAAATTGAAGTGCATGGTTACCTAGAAATAACCACATTGTTAAAAAAGTCATGATAAAGTCGTGCAACCACCTCTAGACCCAAACCTAACCTATCATATGGTTTTCTAAGAAATATTTCACAATTAGACAAACCATTCCCAAAATATGAAAAAATCCACTAGAACCAAATAATCTATATCACATAGTTACCACCAAGTTACTACTAAACATGTACAAATCATGCACCTATATTTTTTCTCCTATAATCTAGAATCTCAACCCCTAACTCCTGAAAAACTATAAAACCAAAATAGAGATAAGAGTATCCCAAATTAAATCATACCTATGAATTGAATACTGCCACAAATTATCATGGTACACTTCTATAATAATTACAGTCTAAATAAATTATAATATATCTATTGATGAAAATGTTTCATTAGACAAAACATATTTAATTATCATAAAAACTTTGTCAACTAATATTTGTTTATAGGTATTTTATTTACCATCCTTGTTGAGAACATTCTTGAAACCGCATTTGGACCTAGTGGGCTTCACAATAGTAATAAGTTCTACCAAAATACAAACTTTATTTTCATACAAGGGATCCATTTATGAATTCATAACTACTTTCCATTTAAAATATTATTTTCTATTTTCTAATTCCTTGTAGTATAAGGATTCATTATCCCTAATAAATACAATATCACCTAACATAGTGATTATAAACCCTTTGTATTTGGTTCTAACTTTCCTGTAAACAATGTGTCTCCATAATATTATTATCCATGAACTATTATGGAACTTATTAATATTTCAAAATTTTATGCATCTTAATACTTGACATTAACAAATTCCTTATTTATCCCACTATAAAAATTATAGATAATTATTTTATCATATAAAAATAGTCTCTCGTTTGAATATCTAGTTTCCAAATTAGTGATTTATAGAATATCCTTAGTATCAGTTTGATAATTCACAATAACATACTTTGTATTACTAATTCATGTTTTTATGGAATTATACTTGACCAATGATTCACATCATAACACACAAAATCGTGACATTATGTCATTCTCTCATATTATAACTCATATGAGATCTAATCTGTTATTGTATTTGGTATATGGTTTCGTTTTAATTATATTATTTGTAAATAATATCATAAAAGGATTATAAAATTATTTCAAGACCCATAATCAATATCTCCATGAAAAGAAAGGTGTAATTTATAATTTATTAACAATATAAATCATATATTTATATGAAAATGTGAGTTTAGGAAAAATATATATTATATACATAATTATTGATGAATTCTTAGTTAAGATATACTCAAAATCCAACTAATTGAATCTAATTTTATCTTCTTAACAAGATCAATATTTATTTAACTTATATAATACATTAATATTTTAATATAATATCATTTATTAATTATGAATTATATATTTCTATTCATACTATTTACATCATCAAAATTTCAGGAACAATGAAAATTTACCCCTATCTTCTACTTGAAATACTTTATTTTCATCTTTGTGATCTATTTATAGAATATTTTTTCGACTATAACCTTTAATAATTAATGGATGATTAAACATTTTACCTAATAATAAATCATGTAAAATACCTAAGAGTTTTATTTTATAAAGGGAAAGACCATTATTAGTATATATTTGATAATAAATTAATAATGTAAACATTGAATGCATCATCCAATTGTCTACAATAGGAATCATTTTTACACTCACTAGCTTCCTAATGTTTCTCATTATGAAGTGGGGAATCTAACACTTAAAATTTAATCTCATATCATAGTACTCTGTTCAAGTGTCTATACCACCTGTAGAAATTTTTTTAGTGAGGATATGTTCATTTTCATCTATTGATTTTAGTTATTTCCTAATAACACTTTCTACTTTATAAAAAATAAAACATAGAAAATAAGTATATTTATTATAATGAACCAAATTATGTTAACCTTACTGATAGAGCTCATATATTCATGATCTATCATTTGTATTTAAATTATTTAATCCACACTCTTTTTATGTAAAATCACATCATTTGTTGTTTCCAAATATAGTTTTGGAATTATTATAAAAATGGAATAATTCAATGTTTTTATGTGTCTTATATATTTATGAAATTATTTGAGAAAGCCATAATTTTAGTGCTAAAGTAGTAAATCACTTGTTATGTCCTTTTTTTGAACTAAAAATAAGAAAATTTCGGTTATATTTGGGCCATAATATAATCTATCTCATAAGATAATTTATCATTTAGGATTATTTTTTATACTTCATAAGATAATATTTCATATGATGTTTTACTTTTAGATATTATACCATGAAGGATATTTTAGTCTTTTATATAGGTAAATTTACCCACATCGGATAAGTTACCCCATGTATGATAATTTACTTTGCTAAAATCTGGTTTTGAAAGTTAATTCTGATCTCATATAACTTTGGAGACCCACATAAGAGAATTTTTTAGCACCAATATGATAATTCCTTTTTTTTTAATTTTAACTCCCTTGGATATTTTTCACTAAATGTTTGACTCTTGGTATAATAATGGGAGGATTATGGTATTATTTTATATTTTAGATATTTTATAGGATATATTCCTTTACAAAAAACAATATAATCACCTACGAAATTTTTAGAGCCTCTATGAAAATTTTCCTGATCATATGAGTTTTTCATTTATATTAATTATAAATTCATATGAAATAGAAATCATATGATGAATTTTAATTCTTATAATTCAATACATTGTAAATCTTTAGGAGAAATTGAACTCAAAATGGCCAATGTGTTATGGTCATGGGAGATAACGATAGACTCTTGTATAATTCACTACATAAGGGTATGAAGAAAAGATGATGCTAGCATTTAATATTCTCACTTTATAATTAATTCCAATAAACATGATTCATTCAAAGAACATATGATGATTTTATGATCATGGGATGATTCAAAGGGTAAATAAAACATTGGTATGCATGGAATTAATTTTTCACTCATGTGATTAATGAAATTTATACTAGTACCACCTGTAATAAATCATGATTCTTTTGATGTACTCTCTTGGTGATTTAATACGATCAATTGAATATTTAAATAATTTAAAATAAGTTTAACATTATTTTTTCATAAACATTAAGGGAATATTGAAATATAAAAAATGATATCATAATTTTAGAGGTGATGGTGTGGTTCATGATCAAGTGGTACTGGAAGGGGGATTCTCCTAGAGTTTCTATATAAAAATGGAGGAGGAATAATATGTGAGTTGATTTAAAAATACCTAGATAAACTCCCAGGAGCCTATGGTAGTGGATATCAATGGGAAAACTATTATGAGTCCATTCATTTCACTACATATTTCATTAATTTTTCTTGAAATTGTATTTTTTTTAATGAATAAGACCTTTTTCATTCTTGAACGATTTTCTTCTAACCAATTCATGATTATATTTAAAATTTTTATAGAAAAGGGATTGTTCTAATTATTTAATAATATTTGGAAAGGTCATTCTATTGATCATAGTTATTTTAGTTTGTTTTAATTTCATGGAGTGTAACATCGCGGACCCCGATGCCACTAAATGGTGCTCTAATACTAGTTAGCCAGATGGCCTCAAGCGCATCTCCCCAGATACCAAAGGATGATGATTATAAGTGAGGGCCAAGGGTTTTTCAATTGGGAGAAAATTCCCTCATGATATAGTACAACATAAGAGTAACAATCATACATGTCAATAGAGGAAGAAATATGCTAATGAATAAGCAGCATGAATAGCCACTAAGACCACTGGACTAGAAACCTGCCTTAGTGGAAGTTCATTAACAACTGAATAGGAGATAACATCCAAAGACTAGTATATATAACAATTAAAAATTAAATATCATATACCAAAATTATGTATCATTTCATGTGCCTAAAAATAATCTAAAACATGTCTATTGGAATCGATACAATAGATGTATCATAATACAAAAAATACAAAAAAGAATTATCTCTTGATAACATTATAAGCCAAAGTTTGGTCCTCTACTCCCCTACTCCTAGACATGGAACAAAGTAATGAATAAAACATTGGGTGTTTTACCAATCCCAACCTACATTCATAATGTCTATATGGGTACCCAACAACAGCCTGAGATAGGGTGTGATATAAAATACCAGTAGGCCACCACAAAAAGTGTCTATAATAATCCAGGATTTATAATACAATATATGAAGTGTGAAAGTTATAAAATATATTTGATAGTAATACAAGAAAAATTTCAATGGAAAAAATATTAACTTTTAGGTGATACTGTCAAGCCTAGCAAGGATTTCTATAAAACAAGGTTCAGGATCATCAAAAAAGGCAGTTATAACGCACAATAGAAATAAACACCATGACCAAGACATAAATCCAGTATCTCATACCAACCAAAACAATGTTGTTTAACCTATATATTATATCAAACATGACCATTAAATATAATTATAAATACTAAAATTACCACAACTGAGCTGTATAACAAAATTGTCAGACCCCATGGGGCCGGATGCAGGGTATAGTGAACCAAGGAATCCTCATCAGGTCCTAGGAGAATCTCGATGGAAAATATATTATTATTGGATTGGGTCCAAGGAGAATTTCATCAAACCATGTCCAATATGATCCTAATAAATCCAAATCCAAGGGGTATAAAGGACAAAGCCATCCCAAAAAATCAGGACCCAAGGAGTAATCTCATCCATGGAATCTACTACCACTATCATCACCCATGGTGTATCACACCCATGGAATCCTATAAAAACATTCATAATTCAATTCAATTATCATTTCATAACATCACATTTCTTGAGTCCTTCCAAATCATATAAAAATTACCATTCAAATACATTCAATGAGTTTACCCACTCATATAACAATTCACATTTAAAGAGTTAAACAATTCACATCATGTATAACATGGTGAAGGAGAAAGACCATTTCCTAAATAATCAATTTAATTCAGTTCACATATGATAGTTTTTTCTCTAACTATGAATCCTCAACCACTCACCCCTTGGGTTGTTTAATAATATGAAAAGACAAAGGCAATCACATGGAACACCCCATTTGTGGCCTAAGTTGGGGAGAAAACCTCAAACTAAGATCAAGGAACTAAAAGGAATCCCTAACATGTTCCAACATGTTCATTTTTATAATTCAATTAATTATCCGTGTTCAAACCAAAATTTTAGCATCCAGAGATACAAAAAATAGGCAAATAAATCACCAAAACCCAAGGGTAGTGTATAGAACAACTACCGTTGGTCCATAATTGAGTTCTCATATTGTATCATCTTTTGATTAGGCACAGATTAAAAAAATGATGAATGAATGAAAATAATAAAAATAAGGAATATTATATTCCACCTAAATAGAACAGCTAATTCTAAGACACATTAATAAAGGAACAAAAGGAAATGAGTACTCATTGGCATGAATCCAACAAGACTAACAACACTAGATTCTAAGTTCAGATGTAATAACGAGATCAAAATATAAAAACATTGATCAAGGTGGAGATCTAAAATGTGTCTTCTCTACTATAATGAGAAATATAAATTAGATTTTTGGTTTTGATAGTTTTTAATGAAAAAAGTTAATTTCATCTCAAAGCTCTGGGTCGCGTGTTTTGGCTGCAAGGTTTTCCAAACTATGTACTAAATGTGCTCCCTTCACTGTGTGGAGGGGAACCTCTCCTGGTTAGTGAAAATAGTGTTTCAAACCATGCCTATACCATGTCTTAACACTCTGTCATAACTTTTAGTGGCCATTTTAATGGTGTTATCCTCCATCTGAATGGTACATTGAAACTGTACGGGTAATCCTTGTGGCTTGGGTCACACTATTACTCCTAACCTTGTAACACATCTATTTTTTCCAACAGTTTGGTTCTGGGCTCTGAAAAAGCCTCAGACACACCCCGATAACCCCATGAAACCAAAGTTTCTTCACATTAGGATGTAATTAAGAATTTTAAAAAAAATATATTTATACCTCATATAAAAACACGAGATCTTATAATCATCCCCCTTAATGAAAATTGTCCTCAGATTTCCCTTTCATGGGTGGTCAAGAATTTCCTGAGAATAACCTTAGACACTAAGCACATAAGTTAGCCTCCAACTCCCAAGTCTCATCTTATCAACGATCATACTGGCATATCACCCATACTAGAGGATCTAAATAGTCTCGGAGAACCTTGATGCTCCTATCAATGATATGAATCAGAGGATCCTCAAAGGATGAATCTACATATATCTCCACCTCCTTAGGCTACATAACATGAGATGGATCTAAGTGATAATGGTGTAGCTAAGATACATGGAAGATGTTTTTCATTTTCTGGTAACACTGAGTTAACTGAAACTGATAGGCTACCATCCTAAATCTCTTTAGAATCTTGTACAGTCCAATATATCATGGTGAATGCTTACACTATCTATTAATACATCTTCTTCCTAGCCTTGGTATGATACATAAAAACACCCAATACCTAACATTAAACTCTAGAGGTCATCGAAGATGATCTACATAAGATTTATGTCTTGAATTTGAAGTATAAATCCATTTCCTGATCAACTTGAATTGCTTAGAAGTCTCTTGAGTGAGATGTGGTCCTAGTGAAGATACCTCACCTACCCATAACCAGTACAAGGATGATCAAAATGGATGACCATAAAAATCATCATAAGGTTCCATCTCTATATTCACCTAATAGCTATTATTACAGGATAACTCAACTATGGTAATATACTTCTCCCAATATCCCCCAAACTCAAATATTCATGCTCGAAGAATGTCCTAATGCACCTGTGTCGTACGCTATGACTGGCCATCAGTTTGAGGGTGGTATGTTGTGATCTAAAGAACCTATGTACCCAATTACCTGTACAAACTCTGCCATAAGTGATACATAAACTAGTAATCCCTATCTAAAAAGATATTACACGAAACCCCATAATGTTTTATTATCACACTGATATACAAAAAATCAAGATCATCTACATTGAAGGTCTCCTTGATCAGAAGGAAATGAAAAACCTTTGTGAGACTATCAACAAAAACCCATACAACATTGCTACCTTGAGGAGACCTTGTTAAACATACCATAAAATTCATCACAACATCATTCCATCTCTACTTAGAATTAGTTAACTACTATAAAATTTCTTATGGTAACTAATGTTTTTCACTCACCTACTGACAGGTGGAACACCACATGACAAAACTAGTTACCTCATGTTTCATCTGGGACCACTATTACAGACAATTTAAGTCAAAATACATCTTGGTAACACCACGATGAACTTTCCAAACTGAGGCATGAAACTCCTTTATCAAATATTCACGTATGTCTACCAGAACCCATATGCATCCATGTATATGTAGGATATCATTCTCAACAACAGTACAAATAGTAGTTGGGTATTCACCTTCCACACTCTCCCATATAACTAGTCCCTATGAATCCAATAGTTTTTCATTCTTACCCTATTTTTATAGGAAGAGGTCAAAACTAAGGATTAATGAAAATTCTACCCTAAATAACATGCTTGTCCAAGTGCATCTTAGAGATCAAATCCATAAGCCTCCACCAGCTATTAGCCTACTATACCACCTAATATGAGTTCACCATCTCAATGTATTGACCACCACAATACATTTTTTAGGTGTGTAGTATAGCTCGATGTTAAAAGACTATAGTTACTCCAACAATATTCACTACATAAAATTCATATCACGCTATGAAAATATGTACTTGATTCTTTTGAGGTCTTTTTATACGACAAAATTATCTCCCAGTAAAGAGTGTCTCTAATAGTGCAATCCATGCAAAAATGTAGCTAACTCTAGATCATGAGTAAGTTAATTCCTATCATGTGTCCTCAACTACCGAGACTCGTACATCCTGAATCTATAACCCTACATCATAAATACTTCTATCTTGATACCTAATGAATCATAATACATTTTGTATCTTCTTCCCTTCCATAGAAGAATCAGGACTGGTGCTGAGTTTAGTCTCCCATTCAGTTTCGTAAAGGCTATCTCGCAAGTATCTATACATTAAAACTTCACACCCTTATTGGTCATGCTTATAAATGGTGATTCAATGTTTGGTAAGTCCTATATTAAATGGTTATAATATCCAACTATCCCAAAGAAACTATGTATACCAAATAAATTCTTGGGATCCCATGAAACTATAACTCTCACCATCTTTGGGTCAACAGATACTACTATATCTGAGATAATATAACCTAGGTTGGAAATTTTTTCCTTCCAGAAGTGGAACTTTGTGAGCTTAGCATATTACTAATTCACTCATAGTGCATCCAAAATTATCTTAAGATGTTTTTCATGGTCGTTTCGATTGTGAGAATACACCAATATATCATCCATGAAACCCACCATAAAATAATATATATAAATATGAAAAACTAAGTTCATTATCTCCCTAAAATCCACTAGCATGATCGTGAGGCCTAATGAAATAACCAATACTCATACAGACTATACCTACTACAAAAAATCTATATAAGGTATGTCTTCAGGTCAAACGTGTACCAAGTTATATCCTAATCTCAAATAAATTTTTGAGAACACCCAATCTACTCAAAGCTTATAAAAAAGGAAATATATTAGTGGAAATGGATACTATTTCTTGACCATCAGTTGGTTTAATTTATGGTAATGAATTAAAAGCCTAAGGAATTTATCTGCCTTTTTTCCAAAATGTACTAGTGAACCCCACAGAGAAGTACTAGTCCGAATAAAACCATTTGCCTCCAAGTCCTCTAGCTACCTCTTCATCTCATGTAATTCCATAGTATCCATACTGTAAGGAGGAATGGATATTAGTGCTACTCTAGGAACTAGCTCGATGGAGAACTCAACCTCTATCTTAGGAGGTAAACTAGAAAAGTCTTCTGAGAAAGAATCCATGACATGATAAACCATTGGAGAAAATTCCACTGAACATGATCCCTAACATCTAGATAAATTCTAGACATCTAGGTTGTCCCCCCCCACCCATCCCATCATACTTTGGTCCAACTTGGATTTCCTGGACATCCCAATCATCCTTGTGAATAAACACTCCACCCTTTGGTGATGTGAATGTCACCCTTTGGTGATAAAAAATATATGGTGGTTTGATAATAAAATTTCTATTCTATACCATGTATGACATCAAACAAGGTAATCTTAAGGAAAAAAGATCCCAGACGAAGTGACACCCACCAATCTCAAGGGGTAACTCCCTACGCTGACATAAATCCATTTTCTTAATCCCAAATGGAGTATTGAGCACTATAATTCCCTTGGAAAACTAAACGACAAGCCTAAAGAATTCTACCACATGTAAAAATATGAAACTATGCGATGCACCTATGTAAATAAGTACATATATAAGAGTAGAGGCTACTAAGATCATACCCCTCACTCTAGATAGGCCAACCCCTACTCCCTTGGGGTAGGCTATGTAGAATATATTTATATTAAACCACATCCCTATGATATAACCTCACTACATAGAACAAGACCACTCTTTTTTCTAGATATAACTGGTGCATGAATTCCTCAACCACAAACACTACCACATCAACCAAAATGACCATACTACTCTAGCTCCCTGCCTGATGTAGAGCTATAAACCCTTATCCTGAACCTAGAGTTTAGTTTGAACCTCTTCCAATAAGTACTGGTGGGAAGGTTCTCCAAAACTTTTATACATGGTCCATCCTTCCACAAGATCAACACTCCACTGGGTCACAGTCACACTAATTCCTCATTTGTCCCCATCTTTCACAATGATAAAAGAAAACTGCACTACCAATACTAGTGGATTGGCCAGTGCTCATCTCATGGGAATCCTCAAATCCTCGCTTCCTACCACGAGAAGTTGAACCACTGGGCTGAGAGACTATACTACTTTACTATACACCCCCAACCTCTAGTAGGTTCTACAATGTAATCAATTCTTTATTCACATTCTTAGTAATCGCGGTCAAACTAAACACATTAACTTGATATCAAAAAACATGTTTGAGACCTTCCTAAAAGCATATTTCCCTCAACACCTGATCAACAATTTACATTGGTGAAAAACACTGCTTCTATGTAAAGTGTATTGAATATTCCATAACTATCATCATGCCCTACTCCAGACACATGAACTCACTATCTCACTCTTCCCTTAGTGTCTCTAGGATAATGTAGTCATATAATCTATATTTCCCTAGGATGGATTGAAAACATATAGGTGTTGGTTGAATTAGTAATTTAATTTTTCAATTTTATTCTTTTTAATTCAACCTCACAAACTTGTTAAGGTTCTCAATCAACTTGGTGATATCTCAAAATCTCACTTCATATATAGAAATTACTAGAAAGAGAACAACACATAATATTTACAAGTTTAATTACAAATACCTATTCTTTGTTATGTTGGTTAATCCCCCAACATGGATTATCCACTATATAAGATGGTGATTAAAATGAATAAGGAAACAACTATTTATATGCCCTAGTAGTCAATTCTTCAATTGATCCTGATTCTAAACCCCATCAACCAAATCTTCTGCCTTGGTTGATTAGACACTACAACCATATTCTCTTATCCTTATTATAGACTAGTTAGACACCCCATCCCTAAGCCTATTCTGTAACAAGTTAGAAAACCTAGTCCAAAGATCCCTTTTATCAATTTTCTTGATCAACAAATTGAAATATCACTATTTTCTTCTAGTTTCTCTGACAACACTTGAAATAAATTTTCCTCCATAAGTGTATTGCATCTGTTATACTCATGTAGTACTTCAATATCTTAAATAACTTCTTCAAATAATCTTGTTGGCCTCAAAATCCATTCACACTAGATCTTGAATTATATGAAACTTATTATATTATTGAATCCTCAGACCTTACTACATTTTCCTGCAAGTATATTCTGGATTCAGTCTCTTCAACTTCTAATATTTGTTGATTATTATATATTTATGATATTTCTTCTTGGGAAATGATTCTTATTTCTTATGATGAAGTCTGAACCTCAAATAATGTGTTCAGGTGGTGCAAAAAAATCTTCAATAAAATTGAATTCAAGATATTGACTTGAAAAACTCAAAATAATCTATTTTTTGGAATCTCAAATAAAATACATCATAAACCCATGTGTTTTTATAGAAATCCCATTTTCTTATACAATTTTTAATCATAAAAAAATTTAAATTGATCCTACACACATGAAATGATCATAACATAGCATGTATGATATTTCATATATTGTTGGTCCACTTCTTGGATGCTTAGTTTTCTGATTCTTGAATCATATTGAACATAAGTTTTCTATTCACTGTATATTGATCAAATAATATGCTAAATTTTTCCAATGATCATGAAATGATCATAGAACAACATGTATGATATGTAGCATAGTGTTGGTGAAATTATTTGATTCTTTGTGTATTGATTCCCGAATCATAGTGAACCTCTGTTTTCAATTCACTATATATTGTTCAAAAAATATGCTAAATTTTTTCAATGTTCATGAAATGATCATAGAATTTCATGTATGCTATGTAGCGTACTAATGGTCCACATATTTGATTATTATTGAACTGATTCTTTCATCGCATATCACTTCACTTTTCTATTCAATATATATTCTTCATACAGTTTTCTAAATTGTTATTATGATTATTAACTGATCACAACATAACATATATTATTTTTCAGATATTTTTGTGTGACTTTCTTAATGCATAGTGAAATTATTTTTTAATCACATAGAACTTCAATTTTATATTCACATTATACTCTTAAAATAGTTTTTAAAATTTTTCATATGATCATGATACGATCATAGCATGGCATATATGAAAATTTACATACTTTTGGTGGACTTTCTTGATTCTTATGGAACTGATTCTTGAATATTCTTTGAATTATTTTTGAAATTTCTATAGAACTTAACCTACATAGAAAATAGTAAGGAACTTCACAACATAGAAAAGAAATACATTTAGAGTAGTGGATCTCTCATAACGGTGCCTCACATTACATTTTATCCTTCTCTAAAAGAAAAAATTGCTTTACATAACCGAAATGGAGCAGAATATGAACTTTGGCACAAAATAAACACTTACCTAAAATTATTTATCACCATTAACGAGGGATTTAGCCATGTATTTATTGAAAAAATAGTGATTATCAATCCATTTAGCGCATGGAGATTTTTTAATCATGTAATAAAGTTTAAATAGGTTCATCTCTTCATATCTTCCATGTGCATGGATGCCTGCAAAGAACTTCACCCTCAAATAATCTCATCATTTGCGAATAAATATTCATCTTTGAACTACATGGATACCCACAAAGGATCATCACTACATACTGCATGGTATTTCACAAAGCTTTACTATCCATGAATCATGTCATTTGTGGGGAATTCTTAATTCACATACCACCATAAAATTTTATTGAATAAATTCCCTTAGAGTACACTTGTCAACTATATATTTCACCTATAGTATGCTAAATTTTTCAAATCCACATCTCATGAATATAGAATATCATCTATGTCAAACAACGTACTATGGAATCACATTATTAATGTTTAGCATACTTTGTATGGGCATATCAATTGTGTTCTATCAACCTAATTTTATTTTCTTATCTATATAATGTAAATAGTATGTTAAATTTCTTATATTCATATCACATAAATATAGTATAGCATAAATGTAAAATTTTATTATATAACTTCACTTTCTTGAGGATTAGTGTACTATTAATGGGAATCTTAGTTTTGTTCTATCAACCTACTTTGAGTTTTCACTGAATGTACCTCAAATAGTATACTAAATTGTTTTTAATAACTCAAATGAATATAACATGGAATATATGTCAGATAGCATAAAATGGTATCACTTTATGGATGTTTAGGGAACTATTGTATTTTTATATGAAAACCAAAAACCCTCATTTACATGGAATCTTATTTCACAAACTCAACTTCGTAAAATTTTCTTACAGTTTCCAAAAATCCATATTTATCTGATTTCCATAATTCTAATGGGATTTGGATGATCCATCATGGAATCTAACATTGTAAAAAATAATTTGACATGAAAACCCATCATCAATACCTCATTCAAAATATAGGGATATTACATGGCATTGAAATCAAATCTGAATGAATATGAATATTTTCAGGAACATCAATAATCATAAATGTTATAGAAAATGTCTCACTATTGACATAATTCCTTTATCTTTAAGATAAGTTTAAAAAATTCAAATTTTATTCTTCAACATGACATATATAAACATACATTTTTAATGTCCATATATTTTAATTCCTTTTCTTAACTTCATGTAAATAGACATTTTCATGGTATTTCACTTGTCATAGATAATGTTTCTTCACCATCAAGACTTTTCTTGAATTCCTTTTAATACAATCACAAAAATAATCATAATTAATACAGATAATCTCTTAAGAATGACATCCAATTCTATCAAGTGAGTCCATAAAAATTCTCTAGGCATCACCACTTTAAGCATCCAAATCTCCTCATATAAGTTTTATATATATATTGACGTTATGATAGACTAATAAAAAATAACAAATTAATTCATCAATCATGAACTTATGTTCTTCAATCCCCCCTTTTAATTTATTGTTGATACTTATACACTTTACAAAGTCATTATTTTTCTCCCCATTATTGAAAATTAATGCAAAGGTTAAGTGGTGGATCTTTCTATCTCACATTTATTTTCAAAATCATGATCATCTCCCTTATATGAAAATTTCTTGATCACATCAAATAGATGAATTATATTATATTATTCTCTTAGAAAATAGCCTTCGATTAATAAAATATAAGTCTACATTGGATAACCTGGTGTAGAAAATATGTTAGATGAAACCAAGGTTTTATACTTTGTCCATAAATACCATGCATGTGAAATCATGCATAGAAATCCCCAAATATTATTATAGGGTTTATAAATAATAAAATTAATCAATAAAATACTATATCATTCACATAATTCAACATACACATTATAAAATCCATGTGAAGATGATATAGACCCCCCTTATTATCTTAACATCAATCAGAAACTCCCCATTATTTGATATAGTTAATATAATTAGGAATGAGGGATAAAAGTGTGATTCACCTACGACAACATAAAATTTTATAAATATTTTTATATGTACCACATTCAATATGTAATGAAGATTTAACAGTATCATCTATTTAATTCTCCCCCTCAAGGGATACACACTTTTCTTCTATTTTATGGAAGTTCGTAAAATCCATGAAGTAAAATATCATCATGATGTCCAGAAATCATATCCTCAAACATCTTTTTCAATTAAAATGTTTTTTAGTTAAAAAACAAAAAAAAAATATAAGATAATAAGGATGGATCACTTGTTCCTCAATGTGAAAACGAAAATTTGGTATAGTTTTCTCAACCAAGTTTCTCCACTTTCTCCAGAATTCATGCTTCCACATCTAATTTTCAATTATTATTTATCCTTTTCTTAAATGGATCATATCACACCTATAATTTCATTTTTTGATATGGTTATTATTTAATTATCCTTAATGTCTTATACAACGTCTAATATAAGCTTAATTATCTTTAAGACTTCTTATTGTTCTAGAAATGTGGTGAATAATCGTCTTGCATTATGGCCAGATTTATTGCATCTCTCACACAAAACTTTATCAACATATGAGATTTCTATTTATGAAAACCTCTCATAAAGTATCCTTCTTCAATTGGAATCTTAATTTTAAATTTAGCATTAGCTTTTTCATGGGATTCTTATAACTTTATATATTACTCCAAATTAGCAGAAAAAATCACAAGAATGTCTTTAGGAATATTTATAGTGTGTTTTCCACATGGTTCCACATGATTTACTTTATTAATAACTCTATTATGATATTTATTACTCATGTTTATCCTCATAGACTTTGATTTTTCTGATCATTCTTATGTATTGAGTCCATGGATTTCATATCATGAAACTTCTTAGGATAAATCTGATTTTCATCATTTTCCATATTTTAACCCAAGGTTTTCATTTACTTCTCATGTGGTCCAAATTTTCTTAATATATTTTGAGATGTACATTTATCAATTTTCTATCCACATTTATTGAAAACATAAAATACTTAACCAAGAATTTAAAATTAGTTTGAATGTGAAATTTGTTTCTTAGTCTGTAAATATTGTTGCACCATCTCTGGAATTATTCCCCTTTGTATAGGATTATTTTATAATTTAGAATTTAATATATTATACCAATAATCCACAAAACAATTTCCAAATATATTACAGTACTAACATTGAACCAAAAAACTTGATCTTATTTTAATTAATTATTATTTTCCAATATTTCCATCATAATGTTTTTGGGACTTCTTCATCGCCTACTAGGATTCCTATGTGGAACCATCACTTATACATCTTCTTACATCCACCATTGTCACGGTGGTAAGTTCATCTCTATTTATCATCATCCATATTTTTTAAAGAGTTTTTATTTAATCCTACACTTTTTATAGAAACATATTAAAAAAATTATTAAATTGGGATATTGATGGTACCTCTTTCATTACTTATTCTTTTGAAATATCTTTAGATGATGTAATGATATTATTACCATGTGAAGAATATTATTTAATAGTAGAATCCTTGAAATAGAATTGTGTTGAAGTAGATACATACATAATCGACAGTGAGGTCTCAAGATAAGTCTTTCTAAAATTGGCCAATTTAATTTTAAATTCAAGATATCTCATGTTAAGGGAATTCTTATGATCTTCAACAAATTACACTTTATCTTCACAGTAATTCCTCATATTGTCAACACCCACTTGATGAAATACAATATTATCTTGAAAAAATGAATCAAGATCCTTGATCTTCTTGGATTTGATATCCATTTGAGAATTATTGACATCCAAATAAACTTTGTTTAAATTTTCATGTCCATATAAGGATTCTTTAAAAATAATCTCAAATACAACATTCTTACACTTATAAATTTAAAAGTATTAATGAGTATGAAAAATGGATTATCCCCTTACTTACACTAGGTCTGTGAGAGTGATTCAGTTTATAAACATTTTACTTAGTGCGTCCTCTAATTATTCAACTTACACTTCTATTTGAGCTTTATTAAAAAAAATATTCCCTTGATAGTTCCAAAAAATACACTTAAACACTTATTTAGAAACATTCTTCAAATATTATTTTAATTCAAAATAACAATCACCTTGTAATTCGTTGTCCCCATATCAGATCATTAGAAGAATCATAATCATACTAATAATTAATACTTTTAAAAATATGATTACCATTAGTCAATGTTATTGCTACATTATCTTTCGAATTCTTCTATAACTTCATTTTCACTCATATCTTCCTATTCTTTTTAGTTTTGGAAGAACTCCAAATATTTTTATCCTTAGGAGTAAATTATTTTCTCTCGATTTGATGTAACTCAAAAACTTTCTAAAATCTACACTTCATAATGTATTTTAAAAACAATATAAGAAAACTTCTTGATCTTTAGAGGGACCTGGGATCTAATACCAATTGCAGTGTCCCATGATGGATTGAACACACAGAGGGGGTAAATTAGTGGTTTAAATTTTAAATTTTTTCTTTTGGATTTAACCTCTTAAAATTTTAAAGGTTTTAAATCCACTCAGTTATATCAAACAACCTCACATCATATGTAGAAAAAATAAATGGGATCATAAAACACAATATTTACAAGGTTAATTAAAAATCCATACATTTTTCCATATTAGTTAATCCCCCAAAGATGGATTCTACACTATATAATAATGTGATTACAATGAATAAGAAAACAACTTGTTAGGAACCCCCAATAGTATATTCTCCAATTGATCATTGTTATACACCCCAACTACCTTATTTTCTCCTTATTCTAGACTGTTTAGACACCCCAGCCTCAAGCCTCTTCAGTAACTGGGTAG
Organism: Viscum album; assembly: GCA_963277665.1. Taxonomy (NCBI): domain Eukaryota; kingdom Viridiplantae; phylum Streptophyta; class Magnoliopsida; order Santalales; family Viscaceae; genus Viscum; species Viscum album. Next base: position 790,136,591 of record OY728162.1, on the reverse strand, counting down.
ACACCGTAGTCCAAAGACACCTCTTCTAAATGTTCTTGACCCACAAATAGAAATATATCTATTTTTTTCTAGTCTCTCCTGAAACACTTGAAATAAATCTTCCTACATGAGTGTAATTGATCTGTTATAATCATTTAAACATTAAATATCATCAAATGTTTATTAAAATAATATTTTTTGTCTTGAAACCCATTCGCGGCAGATCCTGAATTATCTATATCTTCTCAGATTACTGAATTCTTAGACTAGGCTACCTTATCCTGCAAGTATATTCTAACTTCAATCTCTTTAACTTTTGATCTCTAGTGATGATCAAATTTTTATAATATTTCTAATTGATCAATGATTCTTACTTCTTATGATGAATTCCCAAACTCATATAATGTGTGAATGTGATGCACACAATTTAATCAATATTATATTATGAAAGATAGATACATTCACAACTCAAAATAATCTACCTATTGAATCTCCACTAAAATACATCATGCAATCATGTGTATTTCATAAACTTCTCATTTTATTATTCACTTTTAAAAATTCAAAAAATACACTAAATTGGCCCCATACACATGAAATGATCATAACATGAAATATATAGTATGTGGCGTATTGTTGGTCCACTTATTTGATGCTCATCATATAGATGCTTCGACCATATTTTACATCAATTTTCTATTCCTTTTATATTGATCAAATAATATTTGAATTTTTTCCAATGATAATGAAATTATCCAAGCATAGCACTTATGATATGTAGAATATTATTGGTCCACTTCTTTGATTCATAGAATACTGATGCTCTGATCATATTTCGTATAAAATTTTTATTCTCTATATATTAATCAAATATTATTCTAAATTGTTCCAATGATCATGAAATGATCATATCATAACAAGTATGACATGTATCCTACTTTTGGTCCTCTTCTTTTATTCTTACTAAAATCATGCTTGCATCCTATAACACTTCACTTTTCAATTCACTGTACATTCTTCAAATAGTTTTCCAAATTGTCCATATGATCATGAAATGATCATATCATAGCATGTATGATAAGTCACGTACCATTGGATGAATTTATTGATTCTTAGAAAACTATTTCTTTTATTGTATAATACTCTTGTTTTTGATTCATAATATATTCTTCCAATAGTTCTCTAAATTGTTCCTATGATCATGAAATGATCATAGAATAGCATATAAAAAAGTCAGATACTATTGGTTAACATTATTGATTATTAGAAAACTAATTCTTGAATATGCTTTAAATTATTTTTGATGTTCTCATTGCACTTCACCTACAAAAAATATCATAGTAGTTAACCACATAGTGAATCAATACCCTTATCATAGAGGAACTCTTAGCATTGAACCTCACGTACCATTTTATCCTTCACTAAAAGAACAAATTGCTTTGTGGAATCCAAATGTAGCATAATAAGATCTTATGAACAAAATGAACACTTCTCTCAAATTATTTATCACCTTTAGAGAGATATTTTCCTTGTATTTATATCTAATAAATATAGTATATCAAACCATTGAGAGCATGAAGACTATGTGATCATGAAAAGTTGTTTACATTGGTTTATCTTTTTATATCCACTATCGACATGGCTCTCTGCAAAGGACATATCCCACAAATCTACTCATCATCCATGAAAAAATCATCATCTCTGAACTACATGGAAACCCGCAATGGACCATCACTACATACTACATGGAAGTTCTCAAATAATTACAATCCCCGAAGAATATCAATTGAAAATAATTCTTCATTCATATTACACCATAGCATTTTAGCAAATCAATTCCCATATAATATGAATCTTAACTATATATTGGACATATAGTATGCGAAATGTTTTTAATCCACATATTAGGAATATATCAATGGAATCTATGTCAATTATCATATTGTGGCATCACTTTATTTATATTTAGCATACTGTGCATGGTCATATCAATTTTATTTTATCAACCTACATTTATTTTCCACTGAATGTACCTCAAATAGTATGATAACCTTTTTAAATTCACATTACATGAATATTCAATAGAATATGTGTCAAATAGCATATTGCAGCTTCAATTTATTAATTTCTAGTGTACTATGCATGTGAATCTCAATTGTGTTCTATAAGTCTTTGTTTCTTTTCCCATGAATGTACTATAAAAAGTATGATAAATTATTTATATTCACATCACAAAAATATAACATAGGATCTATTTCAAATACTGTATTGGGGAATCACATTATTGATGTTTAGCAATTTTTTTCATTTTTATATGTAATACAAGAACCCTTGTTTACATGAAAACCTCATTCGAATATTCAACTTCAAAAAAAATTCATAAGATTTGTAAAAATTCATACTTATATAATTTCAATAATTCAATTGAGCTTTGGATGATCCCACATGGAACCTAACGTTGTAAAAACTCGTTCGACATGAAAACCCATCATCGATACCTCATGCCAAATATAGGGATATTACTTGGACTTCAAATGAAATCCACTTGAACATGAATATTTTCATAAACATAAATAATCTTCCATGTTAGAAATAGTGTGTCTCTATTGACACAAATACTTGAAATTTATGATTACTTCAATAATCATTAAATTTTCTTCTTCTTCATGCTATATATATACATAATTTTTTCATGATCACCTCCTCTAATTATTATTCTTCACTTCATTAAAATAAATAATTTCATGGTAGTCCAATTTTTATATACAATGTTCCATCACCATCAACAATTTTCTTGAATTAATTTTATGATCATCACAATGATCATCACAATAGATATCTAGAATTTCTCAAGAGTCACAACCATTCCATCATGTGAGTACATAACAATTCTCCAGGAATCATCACTTCAAGAATACCCATGTCTTCATATATATATATATATATTCCATATATATTGACTTAATGATAAACTAAAAACAAAGAAAACATATATTCATCAATTATAAACATGTTCTCTTTAGAATCAGGTTTGTAAATCTCACCAAACCATGTCACATAGTTTGTCGGCCTGGCTCAAAACATCCCATGAGTGATTTTATTCTCCCCGAATCATGTATGTTGTGAGCTTCACTATCCTCTCAGAATGTGTCACCATATAGTCAAATATTGATAGAGTAGTCACAAGACACAAATCTAAATCATGCAGATAACTATCCCCAAAAAATATGGGAGGATTCTGCTGCTGGAATACACACACCATCTGATCCATATATGAGGTATGCTCCATTAGTTTTTGAAAAGTATTTATAATGTGTTAAAATATATCATAGATGTGTTCCTCATCACCTATGTCTGGAAAAACTATTGGTTCTTCAACTGGAACTATAAAAGGATCCAATAATAAACCATAGCCCACCACCTCTAGATCATGTTTTTTTCCACCCTCCCGGTGTATGACTGGAGGTCTCCATGGTGGAATGTCTCTACAATGCTAATAAAACCCCTAAAAATGATCAAAAGCATGAAATTCATAGTAAGAAGAATATGACTAGTCCAATCCTTCCTATAAAAGATCATACCATAGAGTGTTCTCATAAATCAAGGACTGGTAAAATAATTAGTCACAAAAATCGCTAAAGAGACTGACTATTTCCCACTCAAAGTTAGGGATATGTAAATATATCTATTTCATCATTTAAAATTTCCGTTTTATTTAACATTTATTCCAAATTTCATTTTAATCTATTGAACTAATTGGTACAAAACTTATGATCCACAAGGTCCCATACTCCTCATCAACCAAAATATGGAGTCCACATAATTCACACCATAACACATTCTAGTCCATGCGATTAATGGTCCATTAATAAATGTTCCATAATTGGTATATAATTCATCAAACACCAATGTAATGGTATAGACCACCTACCATAGGTCTGTAGTAGAGTGATCATCCTGTATAACCCTTTGATTTAGCTCATAATATAAGTAAAATGGACAATGGATGAAAACCATATAAATAAGTCATATTATATTTCACATGAATATCTTATCGGTTACTAAGAAAAAATAATTATGACAAAAAATGAAAGGAGTAGTCACTGGTGTGATTACAACAAGACTGATGACACTCGATTCTGAGTTCAAATGGAAAAATGGGATCAAATGATACCAAATTTGATCAAGGGGGAGATATCAAATGAGTTCTGTCTACATGAATGAGAAATATAAATTTATATTTTGGTTTTAATAGTTTTTAGTGTAGAAAATTTAATTTTTCTTCAAAATACATATCCTCATGGTTTTGATGCCCGGTTAGCCAAAGCATGCACTAATTGTGCGCCCTTCATTGTATAGAGGGGTACCTCACATGGTCAGTGTGTACAGTTTTACAAACCATTCAAAAACCATGTTTCAATACACTATCAAAAATTATAGATTCCATTTTATAGTATTGGGCCTTTATCCACAAAGTTTACTCAAACTATACGGGCTCTTCAAGACCTCTATCCAGCACTACATGATATCACGAAACTATGTGGTTTTGGTGTATAGTAACTCCTATCCTTGCGGTCCAACTAATTTTCACTAACATTTGGGTTCTAGGCTCTGAAAAGTCCATGGACACTCTTGTTACCCCATGACCTCTAAGGGTATTCATATTAGGCTATAATTAATCATTTAAATAAAAAATATCCTTACATAATAGTATAACCTTAGATCTTACATGGAGTTCTCTGAGTATTTGAATCACTTTTACAATAGGATAATTATCAATATTGATGAATTGGTATGGTATCAATGAACATTTAGGTGTTAAGATATATATCTCTAGGTGTCCATTAAGAAATAAAACTAAATAATTAACGTAATCATGGAAAAAGTGAGTGTCCAAAAGATCAACACTTGTCTAATGTTGCAGTTTTTTCTAAAATATTTTCACACTCATTTTTCATAAAAATTGGTCATGTTTTCATAAAATTAAATCTTTTTATTTAATTATTTTAGTTTCCTTTAATTTTTCCTAAAAAACATAAAAACCACAATTTAGTTAGACTTTATACATATAAAAAACAAAGTGACAGGTGGAAACATAAGTCTAACAACCTCCCTAAGATACAACCCAAGGAAATTATCTTCTATATTCTTATTAGAAATAACATTATTGATAATGTATATCATGTAATATCTTTCTCATAACTAATACTTCCCATGAATCATCTTATAATATAATAAAAAGAATCATCTTGATATCCATAGGATGACAAGAAGAGATAAGGGTATTGAACACATACCTTTTTCAAATATTTCACCAACAAAATATAATACAACAAACAAAAAATATTTATATAATGTGTTAACACATTAAATTATCATGATAAAAACATGCATTCTTCACAAAAAAAATCATCCAAACAATGAAAAATAAAAAAATGGACTTCCAAACATGCCTCCATAAGAAACATATATAAGATAATACATGAAATATATAATACCAGAGAGATCAAAATGATGATATAATACTTATACCAAAACATATACATCCAAATATTAACCAATATTCTCAAAATTTTGAAACAAACCAACTCTACGTGACCCATGGTCACTTCCTAATCATCTTTCCATTAAAACATTAAGAAAGTGTGTAAGGTAAACCACCAAAGGATGTAACTCCCTTAACATTAATTGTATCATCCATTACAAGGTCTACATGAAAAAAAATGTTTATGTAGGGAGTGAGATAATACCCAATAGGATACTTCCAAAAATTAGTATAACTATTTTGTTATGATATTCTATAAATGATAATTTGAACTATAATTAGACTGTATACATTTATGTATAATTTTTAAAATAAATTAAAATAAATTCAATTATTTTTTTCTAAAAAAATTATTCTTAAATAAAATCATATGACTTAATAAGAAAATAATATCCCATAAAAAATATATTTCACTAGGCACACTGAAAATCAATACATAAATAAATATAAAAAATAAAATAAATATAACATGGAATGGAAATATAACGTATATTTGAGATAACCTGGAACACTCTTATGGATCAAATGGAAGCCTAAACTATAATACTAAAATTCTTAAACTCTAAATTATCCCCATTTATTCAATGAGATGAAACCCTTATCTAGAGTTAATTGATAACCGATGACCTGTGGCTAGAGAAAAATACAAACGAAGTTAACACTCATCATTTATTTCATACTTAGCCCCCAAGGATCTCATGTAAACTATTATATCCGAAATAAGTAAGTAATGAAATAATATTCACTAAAATACTTAACACATAAACCAAATAACACACAACACCATATCACCCCTTTATCAATTCCTTACCATAGTAACTACCATGAAAAAAATTATATTTATAACAAAACTCAAATATGGGAATATATTACATAGTAAATCAATAATCAAAATCAGTAATCATATAAAAATCATGTCCTTTAAAGTTATAAAATACTGAATAATAATAAAAACACCTTTATATAAAATTAGTCACTTGATATTTTTTTGTAAATTCATTTAAACTAAAAAATGTTTTAGAAACACTTTATTAAATAAATCATGGTAATTACTATTCATATTGAATGAATAGATATTTAAAACCATGAAAAAAACATTATTCACAAGATTAAATTACAAAACAATTTATATAAATCTTGCAAATACCAAAATTATACTTTTTATGATTTTAATTACCAATGGAAATACTTAAAGAAAAAAGAACCAAAGTTTTTATAAACTAAAATGAAGATACACTAAAACAAAATTATAAACCCATTGTAATATGAATAAATTATTAAAAAAAGTGATATTATTATTGAAGAATGTCCCCACAATACCAATAAATGACACATTTCAAGATTTAGATAGAGCACAGAACTAGGCATGGAAACCATGTTCAGTGAGAAAAAGAACATGGAAGATCATGGAAGGAGGTGGGAAAAAGAGAAAAGGAGAAGAAGGAATGGAAGATAAATGCCAAATTTACCTTGTATATTCACATGATATGTAGATTGAAATAACTAATGAGAATGTATGATAAGATAACATTTTTGGGAGAAGCTCTTGGAGAGTTCAAGTGAAATGGAGGAGGAAAATGGGAAAAACCTAAATAAGGATAAAATGAAAATGATTGAAGTTTATTTTTTGGTAATTCTCATGGTATGGATACACATTTTGGGAAACTATGTTCCAACTGGGAGAGAAAATCTATAATATAGGCACACCCGTACATAGTATGGATTTATATTCAATGAATCTATGCACCGACCATAAAAATAAATCTAGAATAAAACCTCCCCTTTTAATGGTTGATATGTATGATTAGGATTTACTTTGTACTATTCATCGATCCATAACTACCACATAATTTAAAAAATTTATAATTTTAAACTTTCAAATCATTAAAAATAATTTAAATAATAGAATTAATACCAACCTTGAAATACATGGGTGTCACCATTCTCCTCACCATTCATCATTATACCCTAAGAAGGTCATCAAAGTTCTTTATTAGAAAACATGTGAGGCTATTTCACCATATCAATGATTTATGATTTCGAGTCACATGGGTATATTTTCCATGATATCACAGAAAAAATCTATGAGGGACAAATTTTGACAATAAAACCTTATTATGATGATCAAGGATAGGCACTGTTTTCTTTACTATAGTGGAATTGAGTTCCAAATCTAGATCTTATCATTCAATCACAATATAGAGATTCAAAAAATATTTCATCAAATAAGATCCATGAAGTAAATCATGTATAGATATAAAAATTTGTAGTCATAATTAAATGTATAACATTTTCTTGAGATATTACTCTATTTCAAATGGTCAGACAGACCAATGATGATGTTTAACTTTCTTTAACAATATATGATTTCCCACTTGAAAAGAGAATTTATGGAACACCATCTCTCACTAAAAATGTAATGTACCATCTCAAGTCACCCAATCCATACTCGAGTGGGAGTTACTACATGGGCTTAGGTTCATCTCCCAATACACCAGAGGCTATTGAATAATATAAAGGGTGTGATGTAGTAATGGGGAGTATATTCCCATAAAATAAAATCCCACAGATAATTCCTGATTCTACCAATAATTTTACATCATCCATATATATAACATATGTACCCAAAACCTATATACAATAAACATGTATCCAATTAGCCTCTGAATCTCGGAATATATTAGTAGTAAAATAACCAAAAGCTGTGTTAACATATAAGTGAGAATAAATGATAGAATATGAATAAATTAAAGTAATGAAATACATAATTAAAGGGAACAAAGTGTATTTTAATGGAAATATAAAATAAGTATATAGGGTGATACTGATATAATTAAAATGAAATAGAAATATAGTGGCCTCTATCACAATTCATATAAACCACTTTATGAGTATTTGACATCTAATTACCTATTAGTATCAAACCACACATTGAGATTTAATCAAACACCTATAAATGAAATAAAGCATAATGTTCTACCCATGTATATAAAAACTCATGTTGTGCATATAGGTTGGGGTGATTGTAACGACCCCATAGAATTTCTTATTAACCATTATACACTTTTTGATTTTGTGTTCAAGTGTATATGCATGAAATTTTTGGGAGACTGTGAAATTGGATACCCAATTTTACTCATCCACCTCTAAACATAACAAAAAATTCACATACCATACATACATACACCTATGTGTCTAGTACATACATGAACTCTGATAACAAAAATCGATACTTACCATATTAGGCCTTGTAACACCTTCATGCATCTAATGATTTGTATACCTTTGTGACTTAATAATTTATATTACATATAACTCTTTCCAATAGTTATAACCATTATGAGGTCTATCCAAATCCTCCAGGCTCTTTCTTCAATGGCCCACCTAACCCATCAGTCATCCCACTATCTGTCAATAAAGAAAAACCCAAAATATCATTATATATAATGATAAAACAAAGAATATAAAACATATGAAACAGTAGAGGGAAAAATAATCAATCAAATTTGAAATAATAAACAACAAAAAATTATCAATCAAAAATGACAAAAAGAATCAAATAACTCTAAAACTATAATAAAAAATTCTTAAGAAAAGGAAAGGGTTGAAACCACATGAAATAACATAACCTATATTTCACACCCTTATCAAATCATCATGTCAATCCTGTATTTAACTTTTCCCAGACTACCCATAGATCATCACTTGATTGATCACAAATATCATAAGTCATCACTAATGATGGATCTCCCTCCACAATGATACAAATCTTAAAATATATCCCAATTAATTATATGATACAAAAAACCAACCATCAATGTTAAATACTACGTTTTATGGCCATGGGCTGACCTCACATGTGTAATTGGAAAGATATGATTCAGATTTATCCAATATATCCTTCCATCACCTCACTATGTTTGATTTTCATCTCTCAAAGTGACAATTTTTTCATTTCTATTCATCTCAATTAATATGGGGGAGATCATATCAAGAGAAAGTTGTATCCCAATAAGTAAAATCAATAGAATACACAATAATGAAACAAAAGTACTTAAGTTCCTCAAACTTAAAATTTATCTATATGGTCTTCCTAGTTATCACCACCCATGGGTATTGACATGTTATCAAGAGACCTACCTCAAAACTCTCAATTCCTATTAGGATATGTGCCCAATCACATTATCTCATACATGGAATTAGGTATTGTTATCCATAATGACCACATAGATAAGTTACCTTCAATTCAATCAATTATCTATTAAATATAGACCAAGTATCATTATAACACATGGATCAAAACCCATGGAACTATTTTAATCCAGCAAACATTGAATATTGGGAGTAACACAAACTTCATATGTTGGGGTAAAATCACAATCCACCCTTATAAGTAACTTAGTAGTACCACCCTTTATCATAAAAGTTTCAAGGATTTCCCATTGTACAATTATGAACAAATCACCTATCAATCATTCACAATTATAGAATCAAATTCATAAAGAAGAATTCTAATGTTTTAATGACATATTCCCCAAGTAATCCCATTAAAAATATCAACACATTTCAATAAACCATTTATATGAGTAATGGTTTCTCTTATTGTTCCTATTGTATCATATAATAAGGGATAACATAAGTTTAACAATAAAAAATAATCATATAGAAGCATAAAATCATTAAAAATTGGGTGTCACCCACATGAGGTAAAATAGAGAAAAACATTTATTAAAAACCTCTAGGAATTCCTTTTTTAAACCATGTAAAAATCCTCATTTATCTAAATTAAAATATAAAGACAAATAAATATATAATATCTTGAAAAGGAACCCCATTCCATTTTTCTTAAACTAGGACCCTTAACAAAAAAACCCACCCTAACTCCTCTAAAAGGAAAAAAATTTAAAAAATAATTCAAACCCACTCATATCAATAAAAAAAATAATAAAATAGAAAACCCTCACTCTTTCAACCAAGGAATCACTAATGAACCATTTAGAAAGCTCTATGATACATGAAGTCTATTATTCAATCTGATCCCAACCCAACATATAACCTAATATATCCCAAGACCCATAGAATAATACAAAAAATAAATAGACTTGATAATTTAAAGTCCACCCACCTAAACTGGATATCTATAATAATCATCCTAGATTGTACCAACATCCATTGATCTCACTAGCACCTGTTACATTCATAAACCTCATAAAATATAAAATAATTAGAAAAAACATTAGTGAAGTATTTTTGGGTTATGTTTACTGATATGGATGTTGTAATAAATCCAAATTATCCTAAAAGTCCATAGATAAATGATAGAATAGTTTTTTAACAATATTGAATAAGTTTTTTTTATAATGGTCAAAGGTCATTCCATGGAAATAGTGGTCACATCATGAAGAATTTTTTTAGGAAAATTAAAAAGGTTTAGAGTTATTTTCATTTGTAAGGATTTTAAAAAACTATGAAAGTTCCACTAAAAACATGTATGGAGTTTTTGAATTTTTTACAAGGAGAATAAAATGAGACATTCCATGACACATTTGGTAACATTTTTACCCATCCTTGGTAGATAATCTTACAATGAACATTGGAATTGTGGTGAAGAATAACATTGTGATAGGACCTCAAGTGAATTAGGATTAAAGTTATTTTAGACCAATTAATTAGGTTACACCATGGGATCATATTTCACATCGTGAGGGGACATACAGATGGAAATATGGAAAATTACATTAATATAAAAGAGTTTTTTGATGAGGATTGATTCCTATGAAAAATTATTTACTTTTTTGAAAATGGGAAATAAATGAGTTATTAGGTATGGCCATAAAATTACTTGATTTAGGTTTATTTTTTTGTTCTATCATATTAAGGTGTCTAATATGTTGAGTTGGATCATGCCATAGAGACTCAACTTATAAGAGATAATATTTTTGGTGTCCAGGTGACCATTTTATGGTAGGGAAGTGGTTTTACATGGTAGTTTCTGTGAATAAAATGGTTCTAATTCATGGTATCAAAGTGGAATGAGAATCACACTATTGATAATGAGTCGCACTATGAACTGGTCATTTCTAGAAGCAATAAAAAATTTAAAAATGAGAAGAATGTGTAAACATCAAATAAGTGTACACAACCCTTTAAGGGAATTTAAAAAAATGATGTCAATAGTTTTAAATAAATAAATGGATAGGATAAAATCCCATCCTTCAGACTTTCGTAACCTTTATTTTTATATATATTAGTGATTTGTTCCTTTGACCAATGCATCATCTTTTTTTAAAAAATTAAATGGATAGGGTTGAAGGATTCTAAAAAAGAGAACATATATTTATTGAAAATAAAGGATAAGATAGTGGATCACATAATAGAAAAACATCAATGAATAAATGATTGATTTATATTATATGTTTTGGAAGGAAAAATGGATAATAAAAAGTATTATAGGCTGAGTGTCAGAAATCTGGAAGATAAAATAAAAATGATATACATGAGAATATCTAACAAGAAGATCATGGAGTTCATCACATTGATGAAAGTAGAGAATATTTCTATACAATACTTAGTTTAATTTCTATATACTATTCATATAATGAAAAATATAGAATACAAAGAGTAGTTATATCCTTCTTGTTTAGATACTAGTGATTTATCTATTTTCTTATGATGGTTATAAAAACAAATGGTTAGTGTGTAAGTTTAAAATTGTAAACAAAGTTGTATTATTAATTTTTCAGGTGCAACATCACATCACCATTTCATGCTCCTTAGATTATCCTAGTTTGAATGAACCATGTAAAATAATTTGTGTGCCTATTCCATTTACTATATCACTTCATATCAATTTTGGGGGAGATATTCTTCTTAATAATTGTGAAACTATCTCATTGGAGATGGTTATTTAAAGAAATAGATAAACCTTTATTCACCCCCTCTTCGAGTATTGACCTATCTTGAAAAAAAGGGTTATTAAAGATATATATATTTTGTGACATTTTTTCTCTTTGAAGAGACATCAAATGCAATCAACCGAAAGGAAATTCTAATCTTTGATGATAGTAATTTAAAAATATATAAGAATAAAATACAAATCTATTTTTTATCTTTGTAAATACACGTCTACATGGATACCTTGCATGCGATTTTATCAAGATTTAAGTATAGAGAATTAATAGAGAAATATTTAGTAGGGATTGATACCAATGAAAAAATTGTCAATAAAATGAAAGGATAATTATCCACTGAAATATATGTGAATATTAAGTCATTTAAATACTCACATTACATGTGGAGAAAACCTATCAACATTTATGATGGTTATTACACGGTATGAGAAGATAAATTTCTATTTCTATGGAATAAGTATAAGGATTTAAGAATTCATTCTACTGAGTTATTTGATGACTTCATTGATCATGTGAGTATTCTTGTGGATTGAATGAGAAAACTCAACGAATTCCTTGATTATTTAAAAATATTAATGTTTATCCAAATAATATTACCATAATTTTTCAATGAAAATTTCATGATTCTCAAAGTCAAGGACCCCAAAGGGGTGGTGTTGGATATTATTTACAACACTCTAATCTCCTATAAGATGAAAAAACAATAATGTTTCCTTGATAAAGGATAATTATTAAGATTTTTCATTCATGAAAATTATGAAACTAACCATAGAGGATGATATTAAAGATATATAAGTTGATGAGGAAATGTCTATCTTTTCCTCAAACATTAAAAGTGAAAAAGTAATATTAAAAGACAATCCTTAAATTACCTATTTTCTTTATAGAATAGTGGGGAATTTTTCTTCTAGGTTTCAAAATAAATTTTTAGATGAAACTAAAGATAAAGAACCCATGAAGAAACTATTTATGGGTGTGGTAAGTAAGATCTATTCATAGAATAAATTATCTAAAAATAATAAATTTCATTAATAAGAAAATTATATATCAGAGTATAATAAAGTGAATTAAATTGAGGATTGTTTGGTCCTAAATAAGGAGGTACTCATGGATTAAATATATAATAAATTGTGGGAAAATGATGATGAAATCACTAAAGTTATGTAATGATTATATGTCAAGGATGGGCTAGAATCTAAACTTGATGAAATTTTTGTTTTGAGGGATAAGTAATGAAATTCTATGTCGTGGTACATGATCCCAAACTATATATGTTAGAGAAATAAGAATAAAAATATAATTTAAAGGGTGATATTGAAACAATCAAGTAAGAAAATACTAGATGCTAGTAGAATGAAATTGAGTTCAATATCAAAATAGAAGATTAGGCCCAGATAATTGATTTATTGACTCATTTGGTTCAATGTCATGTAAAAATAATTGAAAACTTCAAAGTCAATATCCAAAAGATTTGATGGAATAATGATTATCAATAAGGAAATCTGTCTCCTAACATAACATCATAGAGTTTTATTATGTGGGATATTAAAGAATCCAAGGAGGAACACATGAGGATAATGGGAAAATTATACCCTTATACACATGTACATTGTTTAAAAGGTAGTGAAAATATATTGAGAGTATTTATTATAAGGAAAAAATAGTGGTGGCTAAGGTGAAATCGCAATATCCTATATCCCAGAAGAAGGTTGATTTGTGTGATTCTCAAAGTAATAAAAAGGATATTAGTAGAGTAGAAAAGAAACAAAATAATATTCTATGAATATGGTTTTATTACTATAGTAATATGGGAAAAAGTATTTGTTTTATATTGACAAAATATAATTCAAGGCTCCATAGAAACAAAAATAGATTAGCTCAATTTCCTAAAATTCGTATATTTTATAAGGATATTGTTTTTTGTGTGAATGTTACGAACAAAAATCCATAAATTTCTCTTAAATTTAATAAATAAATGTGTAAAAAGAGATCCAGAAGAAGTGATCATAGTAGATGAAAACATTATTAGTCGGGCTAAGAATATATAAAAAATTCACATACTTGAAAGATGAGGATGATTCAATAGATCATGAGTTGTAAATTTATTGAACACAAAATTAAGTAAAACATATAACATGGATGAAGAATGTAATTTCTATGAAGGTTAATGTTGTAGAAATTTCATTGAGAGAAATAGTTCAATTTGGAGTATGGATTCAACATAGTGGATATACATCCTAGATGATGGGAAAAAATACCATTTCATGACCGTCATGTATGTATTAATGACATTTTTCTCTTTGTTAATAGTGAAGGTTTGAAAATTAATTTCTTTAGAAAACAAAATATCAAAGGTGAATAACCAAGGTGTATGGATTACTTGGTTTTTGAAGACATTAGTCATAATCTTCTCAGTATGAGACAACAATGTGACTCAGGGAATGCAGTCAATTTCAGAAAGAATGATTAAATCATAAAAGAAAGATATTGAGCAATAGTGATTCAAGGAAATCACATAAAATTCAATGTCTAACTCATACCTCATGAATATTATAGGAACTTTATATCCAAGGAATAATAGAAAAGGGTATGGAAAAAACTCATGGAAACTTAATCCAAAAGTCCTTGTAAGATGTGATGGAGAATGAAGGAGCTCATAATATCCTAAAAAATTCTCATGATGACACTCATTCTATGATTATTTTTAAAAATGGGAAATAATTATAAAGTCTTACAAGATTAAGGAAAAAATGTCAATGAGATTGTTCAAGTTAGTGGAGGTGGATGTGTGGGGTATAATTTCACCCAATTCTATGGACGACTAAAGTTATTACACTATATTTATTGATGATTATGGTATTATGACATGGTTTATGAACATATCCTTCAAATATAGAGTGTTTATGTTTATTAAATATTACTTTATAATAGTATAGAATATAAGATTGATAAAAATCTAGATGTTATAGATTGAAAAAGGTATTCAATTAACTATTAATCAGATGGAGGAACATGCTAAGAAATAAATTATAATACACTAAGATTCAAAGAAAAATTAAAAGTAAATAGTTCTTAATTTATTTTATATCTACAAATGGGATTGATAAGTACAAATGAAGAGAACAATCCACACAAAATATGTAATGGGATGAATACCACATTGGAATACTTTTGAGTTTTGGGGGGTAAATTGTTTATTCTCAACAAGGATTAGAACTGAATGATTTAAACTCATAGGGATGATGGAATTTTCCTTGGGCATTCATTTAAAATCATTGAGTAAAAACTATAATAAAATTCATGAATATTTTGTAAAATTCATTATCCATTATTGTGAAAATGAGTAGAAATATCAATCAAATGGGGAGTTGTCATAGAAAATAGTGATAAAATATTAGAGGAATGAAATACTGCATAGATTCTTAAGTGAGTATCCTAAGGGTATCACATGGATATTGAGTATACTCATAGGAAGAAAAAAAAATAATTAGGTAGTTAAAAGTAGGATCAATATATTCAAGAAAGGAAAGAAGTAGGGATGAATTAAACAATGAAAATATCATTAGTGATTCGATATGTCCTATATAAACAAGAAGGATAAGGACTCTGTAACAAACTTATATCTTATCTCGTGTAGATAGTAATTTTTTTTAAATAGTCTTCCAAATATGAAAATCATTACAACCTAGTATTTTTAATGAACACTATGTTCAATAGTTTACACGACATGAAACAACGAGCCTAAAAAATTATGAAATATTTCTATTCAAATATGGTCATTATAACCTAGACTTAAATTATAATTTAACAAAAATAGTAAATAATTTATGAAACATATATAAATTTCATAATAAATATAAATTTATTGATAAATATTTAGTAAATGAACACTAATGTTTTAGTAAAGTCTTTTTATTCTTCAAAGAAACACTTTCTTAAAAAAGGATTTTATTTATTTTTTTGAGAAAATATTAAAAATAATTTCTAGATAATTTAGAAATTAAATTTGATTAAAATTATATCATTTTTTAATTCATAATATAAAAAATATCTAAGGATGATTTTTTTAGAATTTTCATAAAAGTATGATTTTTCAATGAATAGTAAAAGTATAGATTTTTGTTGAAAACTATATTTTCATTTAAATCATGTATAGAGTTACATTTTTTTATAAAATGGTTTAAAATTAAAATTAGTTCCCCTAAGTTAAATTACATTCTTTAGAATCAATTTTATGAATTAATTTGAAAAAAAGTAGGTAAAAGACATTTTTCTGAAAAACTATTTTTATGCATGTAATGAATTTTTTTCTTAATAAATTAAACTATTCACTATTGGTGAATTATTGTAATGAAATTTATATATTATATTCAATAATATTTCTAATATTTCATTAATATTTTTCTAGTCATGAGATAAATAAACCCAATGTAATGATTAAAAGTGTATTTTCCTAAAAAGTTGTTTTCTTCGCATGTTTCATGTTTATATTGAAATTAATTTCATCCACATATAGAAATTGATTTGATAAACTTTATTCCATACTTTTTAATATATATATTAAAGTTTTTAAATATTTACTTTTTATTTTTGTTCAATATCAATCATAGTCATGGTAAAAATTATCAACACGCTAAAGGGTAAATCAGGATAATCTAGGGTAAACCTAAGTGATAATGCTATATTTTTTAATAATAATTATTATTGTATGAATGATATTATACTATTATCAACTTATCTTTGAGATTTATTGGTTTAATGGACATATTTCCATGAATATAACATATATAATATTTAGTGCAATGAAGGTTATAAAATTCCAATCTCTTTGTTTTAAATATATCTTATAAGTACACATAGGGAAAAAATAATTCTATGAATGATGATATTATTTTATTTTGAGATTAATTAAATTGTTCTCCTGAAATACATTTATTTATATTTTTAATAAATTATAAAATTCCCTTAAATTCTTATACAATGTTATCATAGTATTTATTCAATGATTATAAAATTAAATAAATTATTTAAAGAATTATAAAAGTAATATAATTTTAGTGAGTTATTGTAACACCCCAAGATTCCATAGTGTGTTATTTCTTCAAAATAATTCAATAACTTGCACTACATGCAACACCGAGTTCAAGCACACCATGTCTTACCAAAAAAGCCGTTCAAAAGAGGTTATGAATAGTATTAACTAAGTTTTAAACTTTATATAATACTTATAATTTTAGAATCCTTATTATGAGTTTCTTAGACATAATATAAGAACAAATTCATTTTCAGTATTTCACTTTTACCAACTTTTAATAGTGAACCCTTTTTAAATCTAATATTTTAAAATTTTATATATTCAATTTGACAAAATGGGGACATCAAAAATTTACAATGAAACATCTCAAGCTTCTATGGTACGCTTTCCTTTGAATAATATAGTAGCGTGTGTTGTATGCAACATCGAGTTTTAACACACACCACAACCGATCAAACTAGCCGTTATGAATAGTAATACCTAATTTTTAAATTTTTTAAAATTTTATCTCCCAAAATGGACTTCATTTTTGGATTTTGAGTATCGAATTTAGCCTAAGGTGAAATTTTGGTACTTTTCGGATAACTTTAATATTTTGAGAATAGTGAAAATTACTAAATTTTAATTAAAAACAACTTTTTTAATAAAAATAATTAATAGTGATAAATTATGAATTTGAGTCGTTTTAAAGTATATTTATAATATATTTTTACCATTTAATACAATTTTGGTCATTGGACATAATTTCACAATTAAACCGAACATAAACAAATATCAATCTTTTGATAGTTATTATATCTTAAAAACAAGGTTTTTGTTTTGACAGCGGGAATTAATTTTAAATTAATTTCTGCAACTTCTGTGTTTTGAATTTGGAAAAATGAATTCCATATTTGGAATCAGGATGTTCAAATTGTGTAAATAGGTAACTTTTATTTTTAGACATTTTGAATAATTACTTTGTTAAATATTTTATTTACCATGGTTAAAGGGTAAATATGGTAAATAAGGGTTAAACAAATTATATTATAATAATAACAAATTACCCTAAAACGTGTCCTAACATTATTGGTTGATACATGTTCGACCATGGTCATATTTGGGTCAATTTTGGGACCCCATGGTGCCACTTATAAGTGATAGGGACAATTTATTTTAATTAAGTTAAAATGAATACATAAATGACACAAGCATATAGCTTTTAGAAAAAAAAAATTACATGGGGTTATATATGTTTTATTTTTGACTATAAATATTCATTAGAAATATAATAATATTTCCTAAATAATGGTATTTTATTTATAATTTTTATACATTAAATAATTTAATTTATATATGACACAATGGTGATGTAGTAATTACCATAATAGTGAAAAACTAAACTAATTGATATTATAAATACCCAAACAAATATAATTGGAGACTTTTATTGAATTAAATAAATTTTATAGGTTAATATGACATCTTAGTATTGATTTAATTGACTTTTTTAGAAGTAACCATTCTTTATGAGTTTCACAAAAATCAATTATTGAATAGTGTCAAAATTGACATAAAAGAGTTTTTAAAAATAATATTTTATTATTAATTGATATTAAATTCCTAAAAATATAAGGTTCAGCCAAGAGACTTATATCATGATAGGTGTATCATTAATGGACCACTTGGGGGTCTCTTGTATGTATATAGTAAGTTTATTAACCATATAATATAAAAATACAAAGAGACATTGTAAAAGTGAAACTAATTAACTAAGAGTTAATACTTAAAGATAAGGTTAGTATAATGACCCAAAACTATATAAATTCTATTGGTTGAGTGTTTTTAGATCTATACACACCTTAAAATTTAAATAATCCACTTTGAAGCCATTATAAACCGAATATGAATTTATTATAAAATAATATTTCTAGCTTTTCCAAAGGTGCCCCTCACCCCTCTTATAAAAGGGCACTCTCCCTTCTCATTAACTCACACCTTCAAAGCCTTTTTGTTCGGCCAAACTCTGCCCAAATACTCTCTCAACTTCCCTAAATTCATCCTAGAGGCCTTCCTTTAGTCAGAAAGCCAACCTAAGATCTCTTTTGATCAAATCAAAAGGAAGAACCCAAAGAAGAGGTAATGATTTCACCACCCTTTTCCAAGTTCCTTTCTTCTTCCACTTCTTCATTATTTGTTATTACCATTCTAAAATAATAACTCCAGTATCTTATATATAATATGATGTTATTATAAATATGGTACAACCATATTCATTATTTTATCCATCCTTTGAATAACATGTCACCATACGTGCGTACGTACGGCTTACCGTCTCCACATCGTGGTGTAATAGTTATTCAATAAATTATTATTTGGATGGGTATAATAATGATGTGTAACTCATATAAATAATAAATATAACATGATAATGATTCTGTATATATGATATACCTTCCAATTATATATTATTTTAATATTAAAATAATGATATTGTCGCTCGTGCGTACATACGGACTACCGTCTCCACGAACGCGATGAGATCCATTCTCCATCGTATCCATTCAAGTATAATTCTCATTTGATGATTAATAATAGTATCTAAGGACTTGATATCATTCTATATATGATTAATATACAACTTATCCATGACAAACATAGCTTATGTATCAAAACATATAAAAGAAAACGAGTAAGTTAACACCCGAAACAACGATAATACTAAGATATTATTAACAAATCAATGTTAAAAGATCATATATGATATCATATTAATGTATATTATTCTTGTATAATTTAATAAGAATTATTTCACCATTATACAAGAGTTTAACCTACCCCCAACCAAGGAAAAGTACAAGGTAAGGGTTATTTTACAATCTCTTCATTATCCGAGGTTGTTTATAAGTAATAATCTACTGGGATTTCTTTGTCATCTACTTCCATGTTTCTTAAAAATGTATTTCAAAACATTTTTACTATTTAAAAGAATATGGGTTAAAGTCATTTATACCCTTGTTTGTCTTTTAATAAGAGGTTTATAAAGGAATCTTTCCGCCATTTTTAAAACGAGGTGCTTTTTAACCTTTTCGACAGAATTAAGGTAAGAATGTTTTTTTAACTTATACGGCAGGTACAGCTATTTTCCACCGTTATAAAATCGTTGAAGATTACCTTACAATATTATAAGAATATTTTCAAAGAAAATATTATATTTTATAAATATATGACTCTTAAATGATTTCAAAATAAGAAGATATATTACTCTAAAAAGATTTTTGATTTCATCTATGTAAACATCCTTTGATGGATTTTACGCTTATTTGAAGTTGATTTATTATGATACAAAACTTCCATATATTATTGAAGGTTTTGTGATATGTTTGACTGTGGATGTGTTATTTTTATACCATTCATGGTTTATGGATGAAGTATTTACATTTCGTATGCTAGTTTTAATACGGATGTTTATGTTATGTTTAAACCTTTTCATATGGGAATGCATTAGACTTAATATATGACGGGTGGAGCCCGCTATAGTTCCTTGATGCATCGGTAGGTCTCATGAGACAAACTAGTGTCTTGGCACAAGGCCTTGGAAAAATATTATTTGTAGTTTTGGCATGAGGCCTTGGCTATGTGGTTATAATAGTCTGGCATTATGCATTCCATCATTATGAAAGTGGTTATTGATATTGCATGTGATTATTCGATTAGTAGAATATCCATGTGAATAAGTAAATGGAATTATTTCATTTTATTTTCTACATACTATGTTGAAGTTCAAGTTTAAAAGGCTTTTGTTTTAGTTATACATTTCCTTAAATGTTTATTCTTATTTATGAAAGTTTCCGCTATATTGTTATCCTTACTGGGCATTTGAGCTCACCCCTTTTCTATGTTTTATTTTTCCCAGGATGTGAAAAAGTAAATTATGAATGACCTGTAGGGATATTATGAAAGGATAATAGTGTGGACTATGGAGACAATATGTTGTTGTAGTATTTTTTCACTTTATGATGTAATGTAAAACTTTATGAATATATATAGTGTTTCCAAGGCTACTAAACCAATCGGTCTTTCCAGATTTGATCTTTCTTGTGATCATGCCAATGTTATGTAATAATGCACCGACTCTAGGTAACTGAGGTCGGGGCATTACAGTTGGTATCAGAGGAAGCTTAGTACAAACCTTGGAAGCTAGATTTAGATAAACTCTGATTAGAGCATGTAGACCTAAGATGAACTTTGAGGATTAGTATAGAATAACTTCCTAGAATTTTGGTATTGTAGAGATTTTGTGAGTTTTCCGAGCAATACATCCCTGTCTGGATACGAACAGGTAGAGGTGGCACTGGCACAGATGTACCTAGGGGTAAAACCTGAAAACACCTCTTTGATCTAGACTCGAACGGGAACTGGTGCACGACAACGGGCCTTGCTGCACTCTTGGTTACGACACTCCCAGGGGATATGCTTAGGATAACTCTCATTTTATTTACAAATCATTATGAAGGGATTATGAGTATATAATTCCTCAAAGAAAACATTTTTATGATTATGGATTATATCCATAAATAGTTCAATTTATGTTAAGTGTTTTATAAGTATGGGATTATGTATTTTGATTCATAAACTGATCTAGTTTATGCCATTGTTTAGAAATGGCGCCCAGTAGAAGGAATGAGAACTCCATCAATGCACATGATCCAAAGAGAAAGAGGGATCATATCTTTCATGGTCTTGACCCAGAATTTATAAGAGAAATAGTCTCCCATGTATTATCATCATATGAAGAAATAATATCATGTGTTGATAAGATAAGTAAAGAGTTTACAAAGTCTTATGGCTTTGAAGGGAAGCAAGAGAAGAAAAGGATGGAAGAGAGAAATATGGATAAAGGGAAGAGGGAAAAGAATAATTTTCCCATATGTGATAACTGTGGGAAGAAACGCCCTGGAACTTTCCTGAAAGCAATGGGAGTTTTTTATAAGTGTGGAGGAAAAGGGCACAAAGTACGTGACTGAAAGGGTAACAAAATGGTTTCAAATGTACAATGCTTCATTTTCAATGAGTTTGGACACTATGTGAACCTATGTCCCAGTCGTCAGACTATGCCGCAAATGATGCTATTGGATAATAATCAAATTATGATACTACCACAGATGAAGAGGAATGATTAGAGTTCTTATGTTGATTATGTCATTTGAGTGTTGTATCATCAATGTACTTATAATAATTATGGAGTATATAGGGATTGTGCTGCAGTACTATTTCATTAAGGACTTGAGATTGTGTGGAACAAAGAAAAATGACTCAATAGGAGGTTAAATTTTTGGAAAATATATGGTTGAGAGAAAGATAAACCATAATATGGTTCTGATACCGAGGTAGTGATTTTAGAATAATACATGATTTATTTGGATTAATTATATTGGATATTCTTAACTACCTTGAAACTGAATAATGATTTGTATATTCTATCATTGTTTGGGTTTAAAACATTTTTGTATTGAAGGAGTATATCTATTATTATTTAAGGAATAAGGGATAATGAATGTAATCAATAAGGTTTTATGGTAATTCAGTATGTTTTAGTGTTTTAAAAGAATACATGATGAAGGTGTTCACATGTTATTTTGAAAAAAGGATATTCATTGTGTTTACCTTCCTTATAAACGTTGGACTGAATTATTTTGGATAGTTCTAGTTTGGATTATTTTGGATTGCCATAAAAGGACAACCCGGAGGTCAGGCGGCAACCCGTCGCGTCCGTTAAGGCCGAGAGACTTGAACCCACAACCGAAGGGTGAAAAGGGTGTATCACCTACCACTGACCCATGTGATGTCCCAGATTGAATAATGTTTTTTTAATGGTTCTGCTAGATGAATTATAAATTCATTTTTTAACCCTATACGAATGTTATAAATATAATATTATTTTTAAGTTCTATTATCTTTTAGAGTGAAAGATGAGTTTGTGGTAGAACTTAGTTAAAGGATGAGACTCTACTTTTCAAGTATATATTTTTCTTATTCTCTTATTCAATGAAGAAATTAATTCTTATACTGTAGTGAAGGGATCTTAAAACAAAAAATGTGTTATCCTAATACCATATGTTTTGATGAACCGATGGTATTTTAAATCATCATAGATTGATGAGTTTAAGGCCCTCAATTTTATAATTGTTTGTGATTGATGAAATCAATCAATACCTATAAATATGTAGGTTTTCCCTCCAATTATATGTCTCTAATTGCCGCCAATGTTCTCCGAATAGAGATCAAAATTTGGTGGTGACCCTTTCATTTCTCTTTTCCTCTTATTAAGACTAAATTTTATTAACCAAATTTCCGATGTTGGTTTTCCCACAAAGATATTTTCTATATTAAAACATTTATTTTTGAAGAACAATTTCAAATTGAGAGGATGCAATTTATTGAAGGAGGGGAGTATATAACACCCCAAGATTTCATAGTGTGTTATTTCTTCAAAATAATTCAATAACTTTCACTACATGAAACACTGAGTTCAAGAACACCATGTCTTACCAAACAAGCCGTTCAAAAGAGGTTATGAATAGTATTAACTAAATTTTAAACTTTATATAATCCTTATAATTTTAGAATCCATATTATGAGTTTCTTAGACATAATGTAAGAACAAATTCATTTTCAATATTGCACTTTTACCAACTTTTAATAGTGAACCCTTTTTAAATCCAATATTTTAAACTTTTATATATTCAATTTTACTAAATGGGGACATCAAAAATTTACAATGAAACATCCCAAGCTTCCACGGTATGCTTTCCTTTGAATAATACAATAGCTTGTGTTGTACGCAACATCGAGTTCTAACACACACCACAACCGATCAAACTAGCTGTTATGAATAGTAATACATAATTTTTGAAATTTTATAAATTTTATATCTCAAAATGGACTTCATTTTTGGATTTAGAGTATCGAATTTATCCTAAGGTGAAATTTTGGTACTTTTCAGATAACTTTAATATTTTGATGAATAGTGAAAATTAATAAATTTTAATTAAAAACAACTTTTTTAATCAAAATAATTAATAGTGATAAATTATGAATTTGAGTGGTTTTAAAGTATATTTAGAATATATTTTTACTATTTAATACAATTTTTTCATTGGAAAAAATTTCAAAATTATACCAAACATAAATTGGTATCAATCTTTTGATAGTTATTATATCTTAAAAACACGCTTTTTGTTTTGACAGCGAGAATTAATTTTAAATTAATTTCTGCCACTTCTGTGTTTTGAATTTGGAAAAATGGATTCCATATTTTGAATCAGGATGTTCAAATTGTGTAAATAGGTAACTTTTATTTTTAGACATTTTGAATAATTATTTCGGTAAATATTTTATTTACCATGGTTAAAGGGTAAATCTGGTAAATAAGGGTTACAAATAATATTATAATAATAAAAAATTACCCTAAAACGTGTCCTAACCTTATTGGTTGATACATGGTCTACCATGGGCATATTTGGGTCGATTTTGGGACCCCATGGTGCCACTTTTAAGTGATAGGGACACTTTATTTTAATTAAGTTAAAATGAATACAAAAATGACACAAGCATATATCTTTTAGAAAAACAATGTTTACATAGGGTTATATATGTTGGATTTTCGAATATAAATATTCATTAGAAATATAAAAATATTTCCTACATAATGGTATTTCATTTATAATTTTTAGTCATTAAATAATTTAATTTATATATGACACAATGGTGATGCAGTAATTACCATAATAGTGAAAAATTAAACTAATTGATAATATAAATACCCAAATAAATGTAATTGGAGACTTTTATTGAATTACAATAATTTTATAGGTTAATAGGACATCTTAGTATTGATTTAATTGACTTTTTTCGAAGTAATCATTCTATTATGAGTTTCAAAAAAATCAATTATTGAATAGTGACAAAAATTGACATAAAAGAGTTTTTAAAACAAATATTATATTATTAATTGATATTAAATTCATAAAAATATAAGGTTCGGAAAAGAGAACTATTTCATGATAGGTGTATCATTAATGTACCACTTGGGGGTCGCTTGGATGTATATAGTAAGTTTATTAACCATATAATATAAAAATACAAAGAGACATTGTAAAAGTGAAACTAATTAACTAAGAGTTAATAATTAAAGATAAGGTTAGTATAATGACCCAAACCTATCTAAATTCTATTGGTTGAGTGGTCTTATACCTATACCCACCTTAAAATTTAAATAATCTACTTTGGAACCATTAGAAACTGAATATGAATTTATTATAAAATAATATTTCTAGCTTTTCCAAAGGTGCCCCTCACCCCTCTTATAAAAGGGCACTCTCCCTTCTCATTAACTCACACCTTAAAAGCATTTTGGTTCGGCCAACCTCTGACCAAATAATCTCTCAACTTCACTCACTTAATCCTAGAGGCATTACTTTAGTCATAAATCCAACCTAATATCCCTTTTGATCAAATCAAAAGGAAGAACCCGAAGAAGAGGTAATGATTTCACCACCCTTTTCCAAGTTCCTTTCTTTTTCCACTTATTCTTTCTTTGTTATTACCATTATAAAATAATAACTCCAGTATATTATAAATACTGTGATGTTATTATAAATATGGTAAAACCATATTCAGTATTCTATCCATCCTTTTAATAACATGTCACCATACGTGGGTACGTACGGCTTACCGTCTCCACGTCATGGTGTAATAGTTATTCAATAAATTATTATTTGGATGGGTATAATAATGATGTTTAAATCATGTAAATAATAAATATAACATGATAATGATTCTTTATATATGATATACCATCCAATTATATCTTATTTTAATATTAAAATAATGATATTGTCGCTCGTGCGTACGTACGGACTACTGTCTCCACGAACGCGATGAGATTCATTCTCCATCGTATCCATTCAAGTATAATTATCATTTGATGATTAATAATAGTATATAAGGACTTGATATAATGTTGTATATGATTAAGATACAACCTATCCATGACAAACATAGCTTACGTAACAAAACATATAAAATAAAATGAGTAAGTTAACACCCGAAACAACGATAATACTAAGATATTATTAACAAATCAATGTTAAAAGATCATATATGATATCATATTAATGTATATGATTATTGTAGAATTTAATAACAATTATTTCACCATTATACAGGAGGTTAACCTACCCCCATCCAAGGAAAAGTACAAGGTAAGGGTTATTTCACAATCTCTTCATTATCCGAGGTTTTTTATACGTAATAATCTACTGGGATTTCTTTGTCATCCGCATCCATGTTTCTTAAAAATGTATTTCAAAACATTTTTACTATTTACAAGAATATGGGTTAAAGTCATTTATACCCTTGTTTGTCTTTTAATAAGAGGTTTATAAAGGAATCTTTCCACCGTTTTCAAAACAAGGTGCTTTTTAACCTTTTCGACAGAATTAAGGAAAGAATGTTTTTTTTAACTTATACAGCGGGTGCGGCTATTTTCCGCTGTTATAAAATCATTGAAGCTTCCCTTACAAGCTTATAAGAATATTTTCAAAGAAAATATTATATTTTATAAATATATGACTCTTAAATGATTTCAAAATAAAAAGAGATATTAATCTAAAAAGAGTTTTGATTTCATCTATGTCAACATCCTTTGATGGATTTTACGCTTATTTGAAGTTGATTTATTATGATACAAAACTTCCATATATTATTGAAGGTTTTGTGATATGTTTTACTATGGATGTGTTATTTTTATACCATTCATGGTTTATGGATGAAGTATTTACATTTCATATACTAGTTTTAATACGGATGTTTATGTTATGTTTAAACCTTTTCATATGGGAATGCATTGGACTTAATATGTGACGGGTGGAGCCCGCTATAGCTCCTCGATGCATCGGTAGGTCTCATGAGACAAAATAGTGTCTTGGAACAAGGCCTTGGCAAAATATTATTTGTTGTCTTGGCACGAGGCCTTGGCTATGTGGTTATGATAGTCTGGCATTATGTATTCCATCATTATGAAAGTGGTTATTGATATTGCATGTGATTATTCGATTAGTAGAATATCCATGTGAATAAGTAAATGACATTATTTCATTTTATTTTTTCCATACTATGTTGAAGTTAATGTTTAAAAGGCTTTTTTTTAGTTATACATTGCCTTAAATGTTTATTCTTATTTATGAAAGTTTCTGCTATATTGTTATCCTTATTGGGAATTTGAGCTCACCCCTTTTCTATGTTTTAGTTTTCCCAGGATGTGAAGAAGTAAATTATGAATGACCTTCAGGAATATTATGAGGGGATAATAGTGTGGACTATGGAGAAAATATGTTTTTGTAGTAGTTTTTCACTTTATGATGTAATGTAAAACTTTATGAATATATCTATTGTTTCTAAGGATACTAAACCAATCAGTCTTTCGAGATTTGATCTTTCTTGTGATCATGCCAATGTTATGTAATAATGCACCGACTCTAGGTAACTGGGGTCGGGGCGTTACAGTTATAGTGTTCCATTATTATTTTAGATGAATATGAAATATTAGTGTCCTGTTAAATGATTATATTATAATTTCAAAAATTATTTATGTGTTTTAAATATAATCAAATAAATTGTGTCACAATTAAAATTAATGATATTTTATCAAAATAATATTTCATAAAATTAATTAAAATTTAAAAAAATATTTAAATACGAAAATAGGATAATATGTTGTCTAAAATATAATACATTTTCCATTTATTTTCCAATTTTCACTTTAAATGTAAAATTATAATCCTTTTTATGTGAAAAAAATGATACCCTGGTTAATGTTAAAATGAGTTGATTACTGGGTTAAACCAAATGATATGGTTTAAAAAACACTTAAACTTGTAAAAATATTATTTGATTCTTTTATTTAAACACTATAATATATTAAATTATAATCCCTGGTATTTTTGGGGCATTTGGAATAGATACTGATTTTTTTTATATTTTAATCTTTTAAGAAATTCCCCAAGTTCCCCCTTACCTAAATTATATACGGGAACCTCCTCCATTCACTTATTCAGATTTTTTCCCTCATCGATCAACCATAACCTAATAAAATACCTTATAATAGTAATTATAAACATTTCATATGTGATATATTCACAAAAGAACAACCCTAGGGTATTTAAGGGGAGATTTAAAGGAGTTATTTCAAAAAAAGAGTCAATCACCTTAAATGATCACTTTATTTTTAATTATTTTTTACCTCCCATAAATATTTTAGAATTTTCATAAAATAGTAAATTAATTATCCTAAATATGATTAAATTTTATTAAAATTATGAAACCATATTTATTCACCATCTCGCCATGAAATCGGAAGTGAATGTTTCACTCTTGCATATGTACGACTTACCATCTCCACGTAGGGATAAAATTCATTTCTCATCACCATATTTTATGGATGGGTACTATGATGGGTTTAATTTTTCTATATTATACTTATTAAATATTTAAAAATTATTATTTATAATATCATATATACCTTCTTACCTTCCAAGTCGTTGGAAAATAATAACATCGCTTGTGAGTACGTGTGGACTACCACGTCCACAAAGCAATGTGATTCATTTTACATTTTTGTTTTACTTGGATGGAAATAAGGATGTATTTGTTGAATATATAATAAATATTAATAATTATTCGTGAAATATTATTTATTATTTAATTTTCTCTTATTTCATCGTTCGAAAAATGAAAACATCATTCAAATGTGCGTACGACCCACCATATCCATGAACGATGTAATTCATTTTTCTATCTATAATTTTATTGATAAATATAAATAATTATAAAATGAATATATATGATATTTATATCATTATTAATATTATATATGTTATAGAAAAATGATCAAATTAAATGGACCAGAATTACCGTACCAAAACATACATGAAAAATGAAGCATATATATCCCATAATAATGATTTTAATAAATATTTTTTAACAAATATATGATAAAATGTAATAAGTAGATAATATATGGGATTATATATTATATTATGGTTCAATATTATATTTGTAATAAATCTATATTTTTTATATAGTAGGTTCTAATTCCAATGAATGAAGACATACCTAGGGTAAGGGATTTTCATCTCATTTTTATTTCTGGGGGATACATTTCATATTCACCAATTTTTTCTTTTATGTGGTGTATATAGTACCCATGAATGTATTTTATTATTATTATTATGAATTTTATGGGGTCATGAAAATAAATCTATGGTTCTTTATTTCATGGGGCTTACGATTCAATTGTTATTAAAGCAGTAAGTTTTTTTTGTTATAATCTCATTATTTATCGAGATTGTTTATGATTAAGTTATGATACTGAAATTGTATGATATAACTTTATAGAATATCATGGATTTTATTATCCCCTGGTTTTTTCTAGTGAATAAATTTTTCATTAAACATTCCTCTCTTTATGTATTCAATATACTAAAATAATTATTTTAAAAAAAATTGCCTTTATTTATCTCTTTGATCCAAAAAACAATTTCCTTAAATATCCTTATTTTAAAGAAGGTTTCTAATTTTATAATTTGATTAATAAAATTAATTTTTATTCATGTTTTAATTTTTAAAATATTATTTCAAAATTAATATTTTTTTCATTTTCCAAATGAGGTATTTTTTTGACTTTTTACAAGTATGAAATGAATGTTTTTTGACTTATACGATTGAAACAAAGTTTCACACCATCATTAAAACTCAATGCATTAAAGTTTACATTATAAGTTTATAAGTATATTTTTTAATAAAAGTTTTTCCATAAATTTCTTAACATTTTTATATTTTAAAAATGTCATTTAAAATGAAAAGGATATTTTCCACAATAAATTTTTAATGATATTTTAATGGTTTTTATAATCATCAATGAAAATAACCCTTGATTTCACTTATACTTTATGAGGGATATGATCCAATGATACCAAAATTATTCTTTATCTATAAGGTTTATGTTTATGATAAAATGATTTTTATGAAAGTTGTTTCTTTTCCATGGTTTATGCTATGATTAAATGGTGAAATGTTTATGAAGCACATTCCCTTTATTAGGTTATGATATGATGAATGTTTTATGATCTTATGGAGAACATATGTATGGTTTTAATTATTTAATGGTTGAGACCTATATCTCTATCCAATAAATTGGGAAATGATTGATATCCCATGAGATAAACATGACTGGAATGAGGGGTCAACCCAATTTAGCAAGGGAATTTGTCAACTATGATAGTCTTGGGATATATTCATGAATTATATGAGGGTTTGGGGAGAAAATACATTCCACTATGATACTCTTTACAATGATCCTTTACTACTAAGGAAAGCATTTTCTATTATTATGTGTATTCCATACAACTATGTTGTATGCATATGTCATTATCTATTGAATCTTGTTCTTTTATTCCTTTGTGATTCATGTCTTATGAAATGCAAAAATTTATTCCATGAATTACTATTATGATATAGGATATATAGGCTTTGATATTCTAATGTTATGATCATGTTCTCATAACCTTATTCTCATGTTGAGATCAAGTGATCATTCAAATATTCATTGTTTTCCATGGCTGAGCATCTAAGCTCACCCTTTCTTTTGTTTCCTTTTATCCATGTTCAGAAGATAGTTTTATGTATTATGTTTTTAATGAGGATAATAGTTATATTGAATATAGTGGGATATGAGGTCAATATTTTATTAACAACTTGTTTAAGTGTCAAAGTTTCCCAATGCACTATACCTATACAATTATATCATGGGTTTTTATGTTATGTAATGGATATTAACCTGTTGAGATGTGATATCTATGTATTAAATGTGCGGGTAAATGTAGTTTGTATCATAGAATGTTTTAGTTATCCTTTGTAAAATAGGATGAGAAACATTTACTGGAAACCATAGGTATGAGTCAAATTATATGATAACATCCAAAAAATTAGTAAGGATTATCGATAACTTTGGTTAAATATAAGGTTCATAGATTGAAAAAGATTTTTCATGATTTATACATCCTATAAATTATTTTTCATGGTTCCTCACTATAACTATTGTTTCTCATAATATGATTTTTGGTTTTAGTTAATGGATGGAACATGGAGGTCTTGTGTTAACGCTGACAGAAAATGGAATGATTATCCTCATGATCAACCAAATGAAATGCGAGTTATAATACAAAACCTGGGGATTATTCCTAATCATTTATAATGATATATGATTAATATCATACACCTTACCCAACTCTTAGAGTCCCAAATGAAGAGAATGATAATGTTAACTAAGAGATCAGGTGGTGGGGATTATGAAGGAAAGAAGATTCAACCTCTTTTATGTAGATAATTTTGGAAGAAACACTCAAATTAATGTATCAAAGTAACAAAAAGATGCTTTTTATGTATAATTTAATGGTATAGAGAATGTAATTACTGAGGAAAAATGAAAAGTTAAATGGAGGGAAATGAATATCATCCTAAGGAAAAATTTATAGTTCAATGTTTTATGTTCAGGGAAATGGGGATTATCCTAGCCAATTGCCTAATACAAGGGTTATCTACTAGACTAAAGAAAGACCTATGAAGTGAATGGTTTAAATTATTTATGAAATATGATTCTGGAATTATGTTATGGAAGTTTTATATCATTGTTTTTTTTGGATACATGGATCATGAAACATCTAAGGATTTTTCCAAATTAGAATTTGAAAATATATATTTAGTTGTAATAAAGAGATTATTAACATTGGTATAATAGTATTGGTGAATTAGATAATGGTTAGATGATGACATATTTATTTAGGTCATCTTTGAAGATATTGAATTTTTTGGATTGTGGAATATATTCAATAGTTTGTTAACTTATTTAATGATTAAATACTGTGTTAATTTTTGGAAACATTTATGTTTTCATCTGATGTTAAAATAAAAGTTATGGATACCATAATGGGTGTATAAGTTTATGGTTAATCATATGTTCAAAGGCATCAAAAATCCCATTTATGTTTTAAGTGATGTGATTTTGAATTGATTTGAATATTTTTTTGGGAATTAGGAAGAAAAATATATTAAGGTTTAAATAAGCCTTTGGGGTCAGTATATTATTTGATGTTAATTATACTTTAATATATTATGGAATATAAATAATCTTAATGGATTAAATGTGATTCATTGATATGTTTATGTCTTCAGAGATAGTTATAATAAAGTTATGTATTACATTTTAGGTTAATATATAAATTTTATTCATGAAATTTTGGAAAATTTCACTATATTAAAAGAGTATATATTTATTTATCATGGTGATTATTGATATTTGGGAGATGTTTCATTGGGATGAGGTATGTGTTACACTTACGTTTAATAATTGATTTACCATGAGAGATAATTTGTGAAGAATGTAAATATAATTTTCAATATTTAAGATGAAGAGTATGATATAACCTTTGAGATTAAAAAATTATTTAATGTTTTGGTTATTAAGGTAATTAAGGCTTTGAGAATTATTTTTTATTTCCTCATTTTATGGTTTATTCATTTTGTGAATTATATTGTGCGAACCATTTTTCGGTTTCATTTAATTCCTAAAGATGGGAGGAATATCTTGATATAATTTTTTGATCTATTAGATGTTGATTTTAGTTAT
Source organism: Viscum album (assembly GCA_963277665.1). Classification (NCBI taxonomy): domain Eukaryota; kingdom Viridiplantae; phylum Streptophyta; class Magnoliopsida; order Santalales; family Viscaceae; genus Viscum; species Viscum album. The sequence goes on along the minus strand of OY728162.1, from coordinate 790,103,394 downwards.
TTAGGATAAAAACAATTCATCTTGAATACTCATCATTTGGATTAACAGAATAAATTCTTATGGAAATTTATTAATGGATGAAAATATACATTCTAAGTTTTTATATTACCTTATTTTATTAGTCTAGATGGTAAAATAATGCCTCAACATTATAAAAAGTGTCTTAAGACACATTTTTTAACATCCTTAAATTATTATGAATTTAGGTTCACTTAAACCCCTCATTAATTCATGGTTTTGTGGTTATTATCTTTTTCTAGATCATGTTCTATATCACCCTCAATTAGTCCTTGGGAATTAATTTTCTCTTTCATGTCCATATTTTTAGTTCTCACTAATTTTATCATATTTGGGAACCAAGTCATGTATTATTCTAGATAACATTCATATTTTCCCTTCCCTCTTTTCATGAGGAAGTTTTATTAACCCTTTTAATGAAGGGGGTTTCCAACAAAGGAATTTCTAAATATCAAAACCATGATTACTGAGAACAAGTTAAAATTGTGAGGATTAAATTTATTAATTAGGATATAATTTAATACTTTATTATTTTAAATAAACACTATGTTCGATAGCGTACAAGATACGCAACACCAATACTTAATGAACCATGAAATATTTTTATTTTAATATGACAATAATAACGTATCTATTAAATTAGACGGTATGAATATGATTGACTAATTTATGAAATATATATAATGTTGATATGTAATATAAATGTATTGATAAATTATTGGTAAATAATCTCTCAATTTTTAATAAAGTCATTTTATTCTTCAAATAAATATTTTCATCAAAAAAATATGTTTTATTGATTTTTTAAAGAATATATTACAATTAATTTCTAGAACATTTTGAATTTTTTTTGACTAATACTGTATTGCCCTACCCCAGGTACCCCACACCGGTGCCCCGAGCTAGTTGGTTACATGACCTTAATAATGCCTCCCCATATTCAAGAGGCATTCGACTAATAGAAAGGGTCTAATATCAACAATGGGGAGACTATACCCTCTCTATCAGATTAGAAAAAAATAGAAATAAATAAACAATAGAAAAATAGTAATAAAAAATAATTATAATAATGCCATTACCAATAAAGACCAACATCACATGACAATACCAAAACATGGATAACTAGACATAACGAAAATATTGGGTATGTAATTTTAACATGTGGAAAGTGTCAATATAATAAAGAAAGAATAAAGTCATTGACAACTACCAAGAGGGTCCCAAAATTAGGTCTTGTTCCCTCATCCATGCGCCATCCAAAATCATTCATATAACATTGTGCTCTTAACCTGATCTATTCCTATAAAATTGAAGTCAATTTGGGTAATGATCAAGCAGCCTGAGTAGGGTGTGAATAAAAATCAGTAGGACGCCACCAACAGTGTCTAAACATTATCAAGTCTATAACACTGTATGCAGTTTTATAATGAATAAAGTACAATAAATCAATGTAAAAAAATTCCAAATTAATTATTCATTAATTACACTCATAATTTCCCATGTTCAATATGACACCCAAACAATCAATACCTACTTTTTCATGTACTAGAGTCTGAACCATATATCATAGGGAATAACAATTAATTATATCATGGGATTTAAGTAATCATTTAATTCAAATTTTTATACCATGGAAAATAGTAACTACATTCCAATGATAATGTGTTGGGACTGGAACATCATGTCTAGAACCCTATAAATATTTAGAGTATTGAACCCTATCCCACGCCTCATTGTTATCACATATGGGTGTTTGAAGCATCAGTCCTTGTCACACACTTGTTATCACATATGGGTATTTAGAGCATCAATCTGTATCCCACACTCATTATAAAATATATCACATATCTCATAAATATCACATTTATCAAGGTTATTCATCATTAACCATCTTATAAAATATTCTAATCATGGTAAACCATTTCATTTTATCCCAAAAATAATTGTTCTTTTTTTAAATCACAAGGAATAATATGAAAAATTCACTATTATACCATTTATCAATATTTATTCATAATATCCTTTAACCCTTAAAGGTTAAGCCAACCAACACTTTAATTCCAATTACCAATCAATCCCATAAACCCCAATTCCATAATCACTACTTTCAACAATTAAATAATCAAATTATTCTACCAACTCCACAAACCCATTAAATTATTAATTAATTGAATTTAATTATTAAATTACCAAATGTGGAAATTGATATTCCAAAATTACATAAAAAAAATTATAATTCAAGACTGTGGTAATTGATATTAAAAACACATTCCTTGTGATTTTTATAGATGTACACTAAACTTGAAATCCCAAAATTGAAGTGGAACATTCAAGATCATAATGACATGGAAGATCTAGGACCAAAACCTAAGATCAAGATTAAATATTTTATGAACTAATAAAATGTCAATATAAACCATTTCCAATGGAGTATAAATTATTCCTCTTGATCTAGAAAGAGAGATGAAATATAGAAGAATCCAAATAGGGAAGAAATAAAATATCAGAGGAGAGATGATCCTTTTCTTAGGCTTTTGATTCATTAAGAATGAGGTTTGAGGAGCCTTAGAGCCCTCTCAAGAGTTTCAAAATTCAAAGGAATTGGTTTAGGGTCATACTAGGTCAATTTGACATTAATACCAGATATGTATGATTTTTTATAAATTTTTGGGCCATGTGGATGGTATCCTAGGTAGGGTTGCATGGTTTTCCAAACCATTCTCTATAACCATGTGCCTCATCCTAGGGGTTCATTATTTCTACTAAGTGGACATGTTGTTTGAAAAACTATGTTACAACTGTGAAATTCCCCTCTCTTTGTGATTACATGGTTTTCTTCGGGTAGTTTCACCATTTGGGACGACCATGAACTAACCATGCACTACCCCTTTTTATTCCAAAATTTAAAAATTCCACTTGGAACAACCTAAAAAACCTACCAATGATATACCAAAATAAGGTTAAAAGAGTACCTAAAAATTACCATGATGAATCTTACAAAAGGTCGAGATCTTAAAATCTCCCCACCTTATAACAGCACGTCCTTAACCCATACTCCCAAGAATCTCTATGATTTTGAGGTAAAAATATTGGTCAAATGATCTCATATATCTACTTATCTCTCCCACATTTCCACCTAGACACATCAATGTTACCACACTACTTGAATTAACAAAATGATCCTTCCCTACAACACTTTTTCACTGTAATCAATAACACGTGTCAGATGATTCTCAATTGATGCGTTAGTCTCAAGCTCAACATAATCAAAATTGATCACATTATAAGGATTAGGGAGAAACATAAAATGTTGTGACACATGAAAAAGACCATGCATTTTAGTATAACCTTATGGAAGAGAAAATAGGTAAGCCACCGGATCAATTCTCTCCACAAACATAAAAGGTCCAACAAACTTAGGTACTAACTTCCCTTGTCCCCAAATCCTATAGTGACCCTATAAAAAACCAAAACCTATTCTATTTTTATATATATTATAATTCATTTATTATTTTACAAACCAAGATCCCAAAGGTTCGTACATTTAGAGTGTCTGGATATATTGATGAATTCTAATTACAACTCTAAAAAAATAAAGGACAAGAAAACTATTCTGATGTTTACAAGGGTAAAACACCATAAAGGGGAATAGACCACTCACTTGCTTCTATGCATCCTTATTCCTAGTGAAAATAGAGTAAGTGGTTTGAAAACATTTCGAAACCAATCAAGTTTTTTTACTTCAATAGGAAATGTAAAACATGAGATTCAACTTGAGAATTTAAAATTTATAAAATCATGAGTACTTTTGAAAATAATAATATTTATTTCTAAATAGGATTATACATATGTTACCATTTTAAAAAACCATTTAATTCATTTATGAAGTAATACAAATTTATCTTCATAACTCATAAACATTCATAAATAGTTTTGAAAGGCACCTTGGAACATAACATGAATTCACAGTTTACTCTTTAGACAATATAACTTAATGGAAATAGTCACATGATGGATTAGGTTCACTCCCTAATCCCATAGTGTTCATGGGATACACCTCTTGTGCACCATACATGACATCACATGAGATTTGAACATTACCCAATGTAATGGAGTGCTATATAATTATTTTTGTACCCACCAGATGATTGGAAAAAAGTACCATAAGGGTCTGGGTTCACTCTCCATTCCATTCCTTCATTCACATAATATTCAAGTGTGATTATTTGGAATTAAAAACATAACAACTTGTATTTTATAACATAAGGACCACAATGGTTCTTTAAAGATCATGAGCTTTGATATCCATTTTGTGAAAAATTAAATAAAATGGTTATACATGTTTTCTGATAAAAGTAGTTTTTCATGATATGACATATGTAAATATACATTCATATATATATATATATATATATCAGTTTTACATAAAAAGATACATATATATATACATATTTTTACATATATATTGTAATAAAACATGATTTCATGTCCACACACATATGCATAGGTATGAATAATGAAATATATATATATATACATGCATTTATTTATATACATATAGTAAATAAATATTTTTAAAATAATTAATATGTATATAAATACATTTATATATATACATATGAAATTATGTCAGATTAAAATTTTGTTTCACCCTAAAATAATACATATGTAGATATATATATATAAATGTTTTAAAAAAATGTTTCAAATTAAATGATATATTTATGAATATATATATACACATATAATTTTTTGAATATAAAACAAATTTATCATAAACATAAATTTTAAAAAATTCGATAACTTCACTTTCACTTAAAGTGGCCTAATCAATAAACTATTTTTGTGAAGACAATACCATGGCCGAACATTATTTTTAACATGAAAAGAGGTAATATATATATACATACATTTGAATCATTATTATGAAAACAATAATTTTTAAAATATAATTACAAACCATGTATATACATAGGTGACAAATTATGGTTCTAAAAAATTTCATGAAAATAAATATCAAGAATTTTTTTGGATGAATAGTTTTATAAACTCAAAAAGATCTCCCTTACCATTATAAAAAAACACTTAAAATAACATTAGACAATACTGATGGACAAAAAAAAATTTTCAAATAAAAATATTAAATTCCAAAATATTTTTATATATTTAACCAAATTTCCCCTTACTATTATACAGATATAATTAAAAATTATTTAGACAGATAGAAAATAAATATTTGTAATTTACTAAAACAAATTGACATAAAATATGAAATGGATAACCCACTTTAATCATTTGTGTATATATTATTTTCATAGTGAAAAAGATAAATTCTCTTGCACAACAATAGTTTTTAAATAAATCACCTTCATATGAAAAATCTTGAAAAGAAATAAATACATGAAAAATATGAAGTTACCTTATATAAATATAAACTTGAAAAGAAAAAATTTAAAACTAAAAACATGTTTGATTTTAAAATAAAAAAAATGATTTAAGATATTGTAAAAATAAATTCCCTAATTTGATTTACAGAAAATAATAAAACCTTCTTCTATTACTTTATAGCATGTAACAACTCGCTTTATCTAACTTGATTCTCTTACATAGGGTGTAGTACATAGGGATGATTCTCAAAAAAGGTCATAGGTACTTATATATCTAGTTCATACAAAATTTAAATTCATACAATATAAATTTCTATACTCATATTACAGTGGATTCTTATGTAAGCCGAGTGGAGGTGGAAAATCAATAGAAAGAAAATAGATGGTAGTATTTTATATATCAATATGTATTTTTTTCAAAAGAAATAGTCCAAACCAGTGGAAAAATAAAATAGAATGGTGATGGAATTGTGGATTACAACCAAAAATAAAAATCATATTCAACAACTAGATAAAATATGAAATTAATCTGAATCTATTCTTAAATCTGGCATACTCGTCAAAAGACCAAAAAAAAATAAAAAACAATCAACAGGTCATAGCCTAATAAGAATGAGGAAGAAAGGACACACATTTCATCCATTTCCAAAAGTATTAATGAAAAAGGGTCTACATAGATATTTGACATCTAGAAAATAAAAAAAACATTCCATGGTTTGGTTGAAGTAGATCAAAACTTCATCCAATCTGATCTCACACGGAAAAGAAACCCTAATTCATGGTTGAATCCCTATTGACAAAGCTCTACCTTCAAGATCCCCCATCTGTTTTCAAATATTTTATGAAATCCTCACTGTAGTTTGGTCTTCCTAGGTCGAAACCCCCCTCGGTGACTCGAGCTTTATTGTGCTTGGATCGATCCCTCTCCCTCACACGCACTTGATGACTGAACCCTTTTCCCCTTGCCAAATTTCCTTTCCTAATCAACGCCTCCCCCACCCTTGTTATCACATTATCTTTATTTTTTATCATTTTCACTTATTTTTTTAACAAATCATACCATTTTATTTTCAAAAACATTTTTTTCTTTATTATTATTATTTATTTTAACATTTTTTTAATATAATAGGTGAATTATTTTAATTTTTTTATATTTATCATATTAAATTTAATTCATAATTTCATATAAATATATTTATACTCATAATTAATAAAAAAATATAAATTTATAACAGTTAAGAAATATATTGCTATAATTTATTTATAAAATTAATTATTGAATTTAACTACCATATTTTCTTTTTTATAAATTTTAATTATTTTAATTTATTTATTAAAACCACATATTATTTCATGAATAAAAAATAAAAAAAATATTTTAATAAAATTATTTGTTAACCAATATTGATTATTGAAAAACATTTTAGTTTTAAATTTTTTTTATTAAAACATATTTTAGTTGTCAATTTAACATGTAATTTGACATGATTATTGATAATAATTTCATAATTATTTTATATTTCAAATAAATTTTTTATTTTATCATAAAAAAAATATGTTTTTATAAAAATAATAATTTAAAAATATTTATGTTAAAATATTCTTTTAAACTATAAAATATCATTTCTTTATAATTTAAAATCAAATCTTATAATAATTTATTTGAAACATTATAAAATATTATAAATAAATTTATAATTGATAATACAATTTAATAAATTATCACTTATCTTAAAGGTATTATTATTATTATTGAATAATCATAGAAATATTCTAAAATATTATTTTTTAATTTGACATATTTAATCTTAACATATAAACAAAATTTACTTTGATTTATTTAAAATAATGTACTTATTAATATCGATAATGTTATAATATTCCCCCTTAAAATAATTTCATACTCAATGTTCCATTACTGTACCTATAGAAATTCTGAATTTCACTATTCATAATTAAGAAAACTAGGAGCGTGAGATTTTTCCTTAAATTAAAATCTTATAAAATTTATAGAAGGACTCTAAATTTTCAAAGGGTTTATTCGTATCTTAAAATCTAATGTTTTCTAAACCTTGTCTCTGACACAAACTATTATGAACAAAGACCTATTTTATTTTTTTATAATTCATTTATTAGTTAACAACCTTAGATTGAAAAGGTTTATAGTTTTTGGCAGTCTGAATAATTCAAAGAATTATAATTACAACTCTAAAAAAGGAGAATAAAACTGTTCTTATGATCTATAATGGTTAAAAACCATAAATGGGACTTTTCTAGTCACTCACTTCTATGTTTCCTTATTCCCAATGAATATAAGATTAGAAAAACATAATTTGAAAAAAATAATGTCAGTAAGGGGTTTCAAAACATGTGGAAACATATCCAGATTTTTTGACTTAAACATAAAAAGTAAAACATGTGATACATCTTGAGAATTACAAATTTATAAAATCATTAGTTGATATGAGAATAATCATATTTATTTCAAAATAGGCTTAAAAATATGTAACCTTTGTAAAAATATATTTCATTCATTTATGAAATAATAAAAATTTCTCTTGATAACTCATAAACATTCATAAATAGTTATTAAAACACCTTTGATCATAAAATGAAGTCACAGTTCACTTTAGAGAAAAAATAACATGATAGACACAGTCCCATGATGGAATAGGTTCACTCTCTAATTCCATAGTGTGCTTGGGATATTTATCTCTCACACCATAGATGACATCTCATGAGATTTCAACATTAACCAATGAATTAGAGAGCTATATAATTCTGGGAAAACCCATCACATGACTACAAAAAGTTCCAAAATTGTCTGGGTTCACTCCCCATTCCATGCCTTCATTTACATAATATCCAAGTTTGATTATTTGGAATTAAAAACATTAAAACTTGTATTTTATATCATAAGAACCTTGAATTTTCATAAAAAATCATGAGCTTTGATATTCGTTGCTTAAAAATGGAAATTACTTGGTTATACGTGTTCCATGATAAAAGTAGTTTTGCATGAAATGAAATTTGTACGTATACATTCATATACATATAAATGTATATAACATTTTTACATAAAAAGATATACATATATATACATTGTTTACAAATATTTTAGAATAAAACATGATTGTATCTCCAAACACATATGTGTTGGTAAGAATAATGATTCATAATATATATATATATATATGCATGCATTTATTTACATACATATAGGAAATCAACAGTTTTACATAAATTCTAAAATATACAAATACATTTATATATAAATATATCGATTGATGTTATATTAAAATTCTATTTCACCCTAAAATAATACAAAAGTAGATACATTTGTATACATGTTTTAAAAAAATGTTTCATATGAAATGATATATTTATGTCTATATATATAAAAATATCATTATTCAAAAATAAAATAATTATAAATTAAACATAAATTTTGAAAATTTCAATAACTTCACTTTCACATAAAGTGTCCTAGTCAAGAAAATAATATTATAAAGAGAGAACCATGGGAGGACATGATTTTTAACTTTAAAATCTGTATATACATATACATTTTCAATATTATTATTAAAAAATAATTTTGACAACTAAATAACATTCCATGTATATATATTGGAGAACAATTAAGGTTCTTTTTAAAACAAATCAATAAAATAAATCTCCTGAATCATTGTGGAAGAGAATTTTTATAAACTATAAATAACCCCTTACCATTATAGAAAGACTTTTGAAATTTCATTTTACAATATTGATGGGATAAAACAAATTTCGCATTTGAAAATATTAAATATAGAAATATTTTTAAATATTTAACCAAATTTCCCCTTTTTATCATAAATATAAAAATAAAAATTATTTATATATATAACAAATAAATATTAATAAACCACTAAAAAATTGACATATAAGATAAAATTCATAACCCACTTTTATAATTTGAGAAGATTTTATATTCACACAAAAAATAAAAGTTCTATTGCACATAAATAGTTCTGAAACAAATCACCTTCATTTTCAGAATCTTGAAAAGAATTAAATTAATTAAAAACAAGTAGTTCCCATACATAAATATAAACTTCAAAAGAAAAATTTTAAAAATTAAAACTTGTTAGATTTTGAAATAAAAAATACATACAAATTTTTTAATATATTTCCAAAATAAGTTCCCTTACTTCATTTATAGAAAATCATAAAAACTTATTCTGTAGCTTAATAACTTGCAGAAACACCCCTATCTAACTCAATTCTCTTACATAAGGTGAAATATGTAAGGAATATTATTAGTGAAGGGAAGATGTGTTTATATATCCACATGAATCAACATTAATTTTCTATTTTCACTCACTTTAGAGGATAATAAATTAAAATATGGTTCATATTCCCTCAACCATGTGTGTAAATTCACTTAAGATGTAAGGGATCCAGAGTAGAAGTATGGGTGTTTAAATTCTATATCAATTTTATTCATGAATATTAATTTAAATTAGTAATCAATTTTAGACACTAATTCTAATCCTATTTATTAGTTGGTATTTTGAAAAACAAATTATTAAGAAAGGAAATAAAAACTATTTGATAAAATTAAGATATTAATAATATGTTGGATTTATCATTTAATTTAAAGATTGAACTTCATTAAATTAGTATGATCTTGTTATTTTACCAATAGATTTAGATTTCTTCGGTTAAAATTGAAAAATTTACCATAAGAAACTGTTAAACTTGAAAAAAATATTGAAACTGGTATATTAAACCCAATTAATGAATCAAAGATGTTGGTATCTCTTTCAAAAAAATATCTTGAAATTGATCCTTTGATTCTATATTTAATTGATTATTTTAAAAACATTAGATTTTTTTTAATTTTGTTTGATCTCTCTAATTCATATATTTCTACTTAAAAATAAGGCATATGCCTTTATATTGTAGATTATATTTATCAATAATGGGACTGACCTTGGACCTTCACTATTATATGACTTAGTAGAATAATACAAATCATGAACACTTAATTTTTAATCATTATTACCCACTATAATGGATAATTCTAGAGGGATGGACAATGTTTTTGGCACTATTGGTAGGGATAAAGGGTGAACATATGAGTATAATAAAAATTGTTTTATAGACCAATTATATTCTTAAATTATTAACATTTTCATTTTAATTCTCTTTATGTGCATGTTTTTTCTTGTTTTTTTTATTTCAGGAATCATAATGTCTGACCAGGATTCCAAAAACATGATCAATAATCCTTGATTCATGATAAATGATTGATTATAACTCTAAGAATAAGAGGTACTTATGTCCATACAAATGATTTACTATCCAAGAGAACATGCTCTCAACTACACCCAATGTACCTTAAGGAAAATTCTCCAATGAGATCCAGTATAATGGGGCACTACAAATTCCCAAAACTAGAGCCACAATGGACTATGATTTATCATTTATTGATAGTTTTTCCTCTAGTTTTGTTCATATTTTGATTTAGGTGAACAAATTTAAGATCAAAAAAAGCCTAATATAAATTAAAAAAACCTGGGTTGATTTAGTGGCATGAAAAATGATGATATACATAGATATTTTACTATCCTCAGTGGAATTTTTGATATGTTCAAAAAACAAATTGTGTAATATAAAATTCTATATGATTGAGGGTATTCTAATTATCTCTATATATCTGAGAAATATATTGGCTGAAGAGTTAACTCTATGGTTACATGAAACCCTAGTATAATATTTAAAAATGATTATTATTCAAATACATTCCACTATGGAGGATGTAGAAGTTCATAAATTAAATCCTAATCATTTCAAAATTCGATGGATAATACATATTTGAAACATGGTATAAAATAAAATATTCCATGAGGAAGTTGTTATATAAGGGAATCTATGTTTTCTTATAAATGAATCAATTTATTATTTTTACATCCTATGACATGAGTTATGATCGATGACCTATCCATTAAAGGATTAATTATGAAAAAATTTGAAGTTAGAAAAGACATTATCTATGAGATTCATCATAATTTTAAATTATGAAAAATTTATTAGAGTCCATCAAGGAGAGAAATATTTTAATTGGACGACAAAACCTTCTTGGATACCCAATTAGAATCCTTGATAAATAATTGAAATTACTTATAATTTATAGTGGAACTCACTCAATCACAGTATTCATACCCACTTACACTCAAACCCATTTTATAATATCTTGATCTGTGCAGAGGACCACATATATACCAAGGATTCAGTAGGGTTTAGAGGATAATAAACCTTTTGATTATAACTGCATTAATTATAATCAATCCCCAAAAAATTCCCAAATACCTACAACCAATGCGGGTTGATTTAACCCAATCCCTAACTAAATACACTTAATAGCTAATAGAAATGAGTCTTAATTTTCAAATAAAAAAATGTTTTATAAAATTATTCACTTCAACCACAATCCTTGAGGCTATTCTAACAATTACCACCCACTAAACCATAAACCAACCATACTCCACAAAAAATTTATTCAAAACCACATTCCTATCACCTAAAAATAACTTTATGTAATGTTCTATAACCTCATCTAAAAGTATTCTTAGTGGAATATAAGTAAATATAACTCTATAATGAATCAACACTACACTACATAAAACAATAGAACCAAGTGGAGAAAATATATCAAACATTATTAGAGATACTACTCAGTACCCTACTGAGTAACATGGGGGAAACCCAAGAGATAAGGTGAAGTTTATAAAACCTTTTTCAGGTGAGATATGGAAGAAAATAATAAAAATAGAGAGAAATTTTTTTAAATGGAATAATAAAATTTAATGGTGAAAGAGAATAATTGAGAAGAGAAGGAGGATAAAAGAGAATAAGAAAATTAAAATTAAAAGATGCGAAAATCATGAAAATAGTTTTATAAAGAGAAGAATAAAAAAATAAAGAACTATATAGACCCCCCATTCCTTCCAAGATAGGATAAGGAAATGATGTTTTGAAATGCAATACAAGATGTTTTATATGGTTTCATACTACTTTATATAGAAATCTATTTCAATGAATCTATTTATTAACTGTTAGATTATGATAAAATTTTAAAGAAATTACTATAAAAAAGATAATTCTAGATGTATGTGGTGTTATTTGTCTATCAAAAGAGTGTTTAACAGAAATTAAAAAAGAATATAAACCCAAAGATTATATATCTTGGAATATTTTTCATCATATTGACCATTATTTCATACACATTCAAGAATACACATTGTGACTTAGGAGTGAGGTGAAACTTTTCTTCCCCTATGTGTGTTTTTAAATATGGGATTGGATAATTCAAATATGATATTATTTTCACTCTAACTTATTGGTATATCGATGAAGTTTCCCAAATTATTTTTGAATATGCATTTTCAAGGTAGAAATTTTTAGTTTCCCGATTGATTTTTTTATCTTCATGATCGAATAAGACTGAGATATTCCCATAATCCGTAGAAACCATTCATTGCTGAAATGGCCCGAAGGGATTATTTTTATTGATTTTTTGATAACCACCCATTCAAGGGATGATGGGGAACCCTTAAAAGTCCCATAGGATTAGTGATTACATGACCTATAGGTCTTAGAGGAAATATCCAAACTATAACTACATGGAAATGCTCCTCCCCAGCATCTGCATTGTAATATCATCTCTCCACATTCACATGGTTGTTCAGCTAGGCTTGTCAGGCATGCACAGGCTAGTCCCGATGGCAATTACATACCCTCTCATTCTTCCAAATCCATTAGATTCTACTCTAGTGAATATAACTACTCGGAATCCTCATCTGGATTCTACTCTTTGTAGAGTCTTCATGGCCTATTAAGCACAATTTTAGGTGGCCCGAAAGCCTTGAGGTATCCTGAAGGCATTAAGGTGGCACAATGTCCTTGAGGTGGCCTAAAAGACTCACTGTCCCGAAGGAATTGGGTGGACTTAAGGCCTTCAAGGACTCGAGGACAAAACTGGTGGCCCAAAATCCCAACCGGATGAATAGTTCTAGCTGCTATATTAACGAACAATACCTACTGCAGTACTACTATAGTAATTAAAGAATAGGATTTCTCTATAACATTTTCTACTAAATACCACCCATCAATCATGATTCTATAAATAATAAATAAGGTAATATAATTCATATAATTGATGATATGGTGGAAACCAAGGAGGATAACTTAAAACTAGAGGGTGAGGAAGAAGCTGAAGTCATGCATTGGAGAAAACACTTGTAAATAGATTATTATCTGAAATTAATTCCTTAAATAATCAAAATAAAAATTCTTTAGTTCAATCCATTGACAAAAACACTATGGTACTTATTATTGTGTGAAAATGACTCTTTAAAAATTATTATTAATGCATAAATAAGAAATTAATTGGAATAAAAAATGTTATATGTTTAAGTATAATGAAAAAATCACTAACATTGTGTTTTTCAATCATAAAATGAATTAAACCAATAATTTACAAAAAAACATACAAATAGAAGAAGGATTAAAATATAAAAAATAGATACAAATGAGACATACATCACTGAGAAAAATATTGGGGAACTCACATAGTTTATTTCCATTATTAATGGAATTAATATTTCCATTTTGAGATAAATATCATGTATAAATGATGTGAGAAAACTAAGATTTTTTTTATAAGTGAGAATAACACGAACTATAAAAGATTTTTTCAATAAAAAGGTTCTTAAACTACTTGAAGTGAGGATCATCATTTCAATATAAAAAAGTAAATGGGTGACCCCATTACAAGTAATTCCAAATAAGGGTGGAAGACTATGATAGTGAATGATGATAATAAGACAATACCTAAAATTATAGTTACATGATATTGGGTTTATATAGACTGTCAAATATTGGAAACACCCATAAGAAAGGACCACATTCCATTATTAATTATTGATCAATTCATAATAGGTCATCTCAATATGAGTTCTTTTTTATTTTAGATTCTTATTATAGTTACAACAAAATACTATTTTATTTAAATAACAAAGAGAAGATAATTTTTACTTACCCATATAAAAAGTTCTCTTATCGTCTCATGTATTTGGTTATGTTTAATTCACAAGTGAAGTCTTAGAGGTGCATGCCACTTATTTTTCATAACACGGTGGAATGATATATTGAGATTTTCAAGGATGATTTCCCAGTATATGGGATATCCATTGAAGTATTCCTATAAAAATATGATTTTGTATATAAAATATTTGAAGAAAAATTCTTAGTTCTCAATTGGGAAAATTTCCACATTACAGTTCAAGGTGGTGTCATTCTAGTGAATAGAATATCTAAACATGGAATCAAGGTTTATCTAGTGAAGAAAACATTCATAAACGATCTCCATGATCATAATATAGTGAAGGGGATTTAAATATTTCTTGTACATGATAGATCTTTCCACCACTTTATAAATTAATTTTTCAAGATATCTAGGCCACTCATCATTATTTTGTAAAATTATGTTTTGTTTATATTTTAATTATCATGAAAGGAATAAAATATTACTTTGAAAAAGAATTTTTTGGCCTCACCAATCATGATATTTATAAATTGGGAGAAAATTTTCAACATAATATTAAATCAAAGATATTTAATTATAGGATATACTCTAAGACAGTGGGTCAATCATATTTTTCAACCTATATATTATGAAATCCATTCCCATAATAAGTCCCAAATAAATTAAACTGTCACTGAGAAGAATCTTTTCACAATGTTTTTTTATTATTGATAAGTTCAAAACATATTTAGTAATAATTGTGGGGATTATCTACATAGATCATGCATTTTGAGTTATTTTCTAAAAAAATTATAATTCATGCCTGGTTTGGTGTATCTCTTTAGTAAAATAGTTTTATAGTATTAACATAAAAAATGGATTTGATATTGTAGTGGCTAAATGTTTTTCGAGATTACTCCAAAACAATATAGAAGGGGAGGAGGAGAGATAAATTGATGACGAGTTCTTGGATGAGAATGTTTTCTATACTCATTTACAATCTCTTCCATGTTTTTTCAACAATTTTTATTATTTAGAAAATGAGACCATAAATCCTTGTTTTTTATATTAGTAATGAATATTTTTTTTTGATAATTCATGACATTGTTTATTGATTATCACTTATTATTCATGCAATGTAGTGAATGATTAATTTAGTGATGTGTTCCCAAATCCAAGGTGAAGGTCATTCTATAATTTTTTTATTCATCACCATATAAAGTAATGAATTGACATGGTATAATAATGGCCATGATAATACAATATGGATTATTTTTAATTACATCAACAAAGATGAAATAGAGTTAATATTAGGCTATGATTGATGCTAATAAATAGATAACATTGGGAAAATAATTGAGATTCCCAAAAAAACAAATTTTAAACGTTGAGGTGTTTGAGTTATAGAGATTTGATTTTATGGGGCCCTTCCCAAGATCCATGAGAAACACATACATAATTTTGTATGTGACTTAAATGACTAAATGGGTATAATATTAGGACACATGGAAGAATATGTCCAATATAGTGATGAAATTGTTAAGAAAGAAATTATTTTATCTTGTTGGTATGTCTAGGTTACTCATAATTTCTTGAGGAGTACATATAATTATTATTATTTTCACCATAAAATTAAATATTTTGATATAATACCATCTTCCCTCACCACCCACAAACCCATGGGAATGTATAATTATCCAACTAAGTGATTATAAAGATATTAGAGAAAACTACACGTTCAATATAAAAAGTTTATAGAAAAAATATTGATTAAAATTTTTAGTAATAAATGATATATTTTAAAATGATGACTAGTATAACCTCATTTAGGATTATCAATGAGAAACTAGTCCATTTACTGGTGGATCTTGAGCATCAATAATATAGGTCTATGAAGAAAGTGGTTATGGACTCACCCAAGATAGCAAGAGACTACTATATTTGGATGAATTATAAGAGATTAAAAGAGATGAATATAAGAATTAAAAGATCTATAAATAGAAAATAAACAAGTGGAATGATTAAAGAATCAACCATTGAATATTCATACTAGTAGATACAATACTTTTTTTTAATCTTGTTTGAGATTTCTTCCATGTAAACTACAGTCACTTTGGTTACAACCCATAATGTCACAAATGCATTTGAACATGGGGAAATTTAGATCTAAAGAGGGAAATAACCATCATTAAAGAACAATAAAAACAGATGAATCTATACATGGATAATTTCTATAATTAATTTATTCTATCTCTCAAATTTTAATCAAAATACAAAGTTACATATAGATATTGACTTTAATTAAGTGCTAGGTGTGGAGAACCCTAGGTATGATTTCTTTTTTAAGATTATAATTCTAATTTAGATTGGTTAAAAATTATTAGTGTAAATTAGTTTAGAGACTCTAGGGAACTCACCCATACTCCAATAATGAAGATCCATTTGAGACAAAATAAAATTTGAGATGAGGAATAACCAACGAATAAAATAAATAATTTTTAAGGTGCAACCAGTAATATTATGTCATCACACACTACTCCACCAAATCATCATTCTAGAACCATGAAACACAATAACTGAGCTCACTATAATAATGTAATGTTCGTTGATAGGAAAGAGACTTACCCTGATAGGGTGTGTTTACACTATAACCCAACCCCAAAATATCATAATATGGAGTGACAAATCAGGTTGCAATGGGAAGTAATTTCTCATTCTATAATGCTTCAAGATAGAAAAAAAGGAAAAATTAATTTTTATAGGGTAGGATTAATGTCATGATCTCAGCTTAAAAAATCACATAGGGATAAACAGATATGGTTTTTGAATGGTGGCCCACCATGGCATTGCGACTCTAGATGACTAAGTTTGAAAAATACCATGGTTTTAGATCTAATGATTTCATGATGTAATTACTTGGATCATGCCACAATGTATTCAAACAAATTTAATAATAAACACCAAAATCTAAATTGTGCTATTAGTATCCCTCTCCCCATCTCTCAGTGCTCCCTAAATTTATTTTCATAGCCTTTTGATCTGGTTTTGATCAACTTCAAGAAGTAAAGCTACACTTCTTGATCCTCTCTTACTTGACTTTCACACCTCTTTATACCCATGTCAACCTACTCACTGCACTATTTCCCAACCCACACTATAAAAATTCACCATACCCATCTAAACATAAAAAAATTTCCAAACCATGTAAAAAACACATTAAAAATCCCCTATAAATCAATCTCAATCCATTACCCCTCCATATCCCTATACCTCCAATAATGGATCAAACTATGACTTTTAAAAACAAATACAGAGAAAAATACTCATTAAAACAAATAAAAAATAATATACCTATGAGACCCAAAAAATATAAAATGGATAAACTACCCACACAACCACCCTATACCTCACAAAACCTTTCACCTAACCAATTCACATCTTGATCATCAAACCCAATCCAAACAAACCAAACTAGCCATCAATCATCTCTGTATAGGGATTTATCCCAAAATCACCTTAACTATTTTCTATGGATAATTGAACCCAAAAACTAGAAGTGGCTGGGTAGACATTAAATCTTAGGAATTCATAAAAAAAATTGACATTCATATTAGAGAATATATTGATATAGCTGATGAAGCTATATATTTATTTAGAGCTATGAATTTATAACATATTACTCACAATTTGAGGAGGATTCTATAGAGTGTATCTTAATGTTCCTATTAGTATTAGATATGAAACTTGACTATATTAAGTTAAAAATGATTAAAAATAATTGGAGTCTTTGGTTTATAGAGTTTAGAGTGGGATAATGTATCAAAAACTATGAGTTTATAGAGAGAGTGGATTATACTGATTTTATACTAGAGAGATGCAAGAACACAATCCATCAGTAGTAGGTGAAAACAACCATTTACCCACTGAGAAGGAACAAACATGAAAAATATAAGAGAAATTAGTTGAGAAGTTATCTCTTAAGGATTATA
Organism: Viscum album; assembly: GCA_963277665.1. Lineage (NCBI taxonomy): Eukaryota > Viridiplantae > Streptophyta > Magnoliopsida > Santalales > Viscaceae > Viscum > Viscum album. The sequence continues at coordinate 790,084,933 of OY728162.1, read as the reverse complement.
CATTGGGAAATATCACATGAATGGTTTGCTAAGGGATCATCATAAGGATCTTTGATCAGATTATATGTTCTTCTTCTTTCCAGAATTTATATATGGTAGTTATGAATCAAAAAAACTAAATCATTTTCATTATATTAAGGGGGAATTTTGAGCAACCCCAAGGGTATTATTATGGGTGGTAATTTCACTACTAAAAAAGAAAGGAACTTGGGAGTTTTTTACTAATTAGTACACCTATCCTCATTAGGGTATATTACGTTGTATGACCTCCCATTATTAGAATAAGTATTCCTGTTGATGATATAGGTAAATGGAATGAATGGGATGAACATTATTCTTATTTAATGGTGGATTATTATTCTATTGAGGGACAATCACAGGCTTCTGTCACTTCCTGATCAACACCAACACCGAGAGGATGAATAAAAGTTTCACATGCTTAGGAACAACCACCACCCTTTCCTCAATGTTAGTGGAATCAGAATTTTCCAATTTCATTCAGTATATGATTGGGATCAAGCACCATTTATATGAGACGATGGAGGTAGAATTTGCTCCACCTTCCATTCTAACACATGACCTAACACAACACCTATTTTTTCTATTGTATCCACCCCAGTGGGAACATGATAGGTTTATCCAAACTAAATATTTGTATCCCACTTATACATAAAAATATTTAGTTTTATTAGACCACCCATGATTAAGAATTTATACCATCCCCAACCAACCACTCTTCAGATTTTGACACATGGTATACTAGTTATCTTATGGATACTCATGAATGTTGATAGTTCAAGTTGGATTCTCAAACTAATGGAAAGGTTCTGATAAATGACCCTATAATAGAGGTTCCCTTTATTGACCTAGTTTATCAACACATGACCTCCCTAAGTATAAAGTAGATACCAATTCAATATAATGAGAATCCACTAAATCCCATTTCTATCATAAACACTATAATATCTCTTCCTAGTGATACAGAAATTAAAACTACCAATACAAATATCTATATTCTAGTTAATCCTATTGTAAACATTGGAGATTCCTAGGGTCATGGATTTGTAGCTACTATACCTAGTTGGGATCTATATATCCTAATTAATACATTAGTACCATTATCAAAATCTCAGATATCTAATTCAGAAATATCCTTATTTGATCATTTGTATCAGTAGTTTTTATCAGCAAAATTAGATGTAATTCCTCATTTATAGGGTGTGATGGAGGTAGATTCTAACACAAACTTGATTTAGAATACTCTACATTCCCTTATAAGACATTAGTTATAGAGGAAATTATTTTGTATAATTATTAGGTGATTCAATGATGGTAGGTGTAGTACTTTAGGGACTTCCTGATTTTATTGACTACAACCTCAGTGGAGGTGGATCCCAATGGGGAGATGGGGGATGGAACGACAGAGTCAAAGGATTTCCTCCCCCTTCCACATTTTTTAATGCCTTCTATTTTTGTTTTGATTTCTCATATTATTTATAATTTACTATATTTAGTTTCCTTTTGTGTTCATTATCTATCCTTTAAATAACATGTTGAATGAGAACACATAAAATAAAAAAATCATCAATTTATTCTTAACCATAATAAATATAACATTTTCACACTATCATTTTACCTAGAAAAATGTTTTCATTTTATGAAATAAAATCCAACACAATCCATCAATGAATAGGATTTTCATACAATAAATTCCATCAGGTTATCAAAGAAAAAACTCTTACATAAGACATGAATGTCCTTAATTATTTTTTGAATTTTGATCCTTTAATATGTTGTATTTGAAAGAATATACATTTTCATCTATCTCACAATGATTTTAAATAATGGAGAAAGTATTTGAAATTAAAGGTGCTGGAGGAATTCTTAGTAACAAATGAATTTTTTCTTGAAATCAAAGGAAAAATAGACTTTTTTTATATAGATTTGGACTTATTAAAATTATAAACACCCATGTAAATAAAAGAAAAAGAATTTAATTTATAATTATTGAAAATAAATTACTTGTTAATTCTTAAAATGATATCCAATATAATTATATAATTATATTGGACTCTAATTTAAAATTTATAAATTTTTTATTTATGCGATTATTACATAATGTTCATATTATGAGTTATTGTTTAATATTTTGAAATTCCATTCTTGAGAGGTGTTTTAAAATATTTTTTTATATTAATTCTAATAACCTATTTCATAAGAGAAGTCAAAAAAACATTACTATTTAAACATTCTCTTTGATCATTTTCCAAAAAAAATGAGTTTTTTTTCAAACCACACTAATATGATTGAGTATATTTTTTAACCCTTTTTACCTTCAGACCAAAACTATATCTAACCCAATTTTAATATTTTTATATCCATGAATTTTATAGATAGTGAATCCACATTATATGTCAATTTATCCTTCTTAAAATACATTATTTAGTACAAATACTTTATTTTTTCTTTTAAGTATAATGAGGGAGATTGGTGATGCATGTAACTACCATGTGAGAATACCATGTAAGATAGGGTGGTAGAGTTGTAATTATTGATTTGGAAGTTGATTCCATGATAATTTATATCTTTATTACTTGAATCATATATTATTTTTTAAAACAAAAAAAATAATAGATCATAACATGTACATTTTAATGATCACCCATACATAATCTATATTCTTACTATAACTATTATAATTAGTTCCATGAGGGGATCAAACAAAGGTACTTTGATGGGTGTGATACTTAATCGCTGTGAAATTTCCTTTTTAACAAAGGAAAAGGAAAGACAAAGATGATGAACAATTAATTCATTATTATTTAATTTTCATGATGGGAATCATTAAGTGAAGTAGATATTGATGGGAGATGATGACTTTGAAGTGGATAAGTAGGTAAAAATTTTATTGATATTAAATAAAAAATCTTTATTTGAACTTACATAATTTATCACCCTTTTTAAATCCTTAATTTTTAATGATTATGTTATGAAATACCCACCTCTAGCCTCAAATAAATTAGAACCTTTTTGGGATTTCCTATTGATTTATCCGGTTTGATTTCTATAAAGTAATGACTGAGATATTATACAAGACTATAAATATAAGACATGAACATTAGAATGACCATAACTCTAGTTTTACATTATTCTTAAGAGTTGAATGTTAAATTTTCTAAAGAGGTATATCATTGTATGGGTATTAATGTATAAGGAACGGTTGAAAACTAATTTTTGATGAGAATAAGAATTATATTATAATCTAAATAAGGATGTGTGATTATATAGGGATGATGAGTATATTAGAATTTGAAATTTTTCAGCTAATATTTTGTTTTATTTACATGTTCTCTACATGTTTCCTTTATTTAAACGATTTAACTTATTTATAATCTTTGTAAATATATTATATATATATATAATAAAATGTTAAATTATGGGGGAATTTGATAATAATTATTTTTTTATATGTTTTTATCATTCTTTTAATTGATTATGGGACATAATACTACAATGTTTTCATATTTTTATTGATTTATGGAAGGATAGATCTTAAAGAATCTTTTGGATCATCCCTTGATGTATTTAGAGTAACTGCAGAGAGATTACTCCACAAAAAGTTTTTTTAATTGCATAGTTAGTTGGAACAGAGTTAAAATGGTAAACCTAGAAAGAAATAATTCCAAAAAAATGGTTTCATGGTGTTGATGAATGTGATTTTGAAGATATTGCACCAAAATAAGGGACCTCACTCCATAACATGACACAAAATAGGATACATATGATTACCCAAGAAGGACTTAGAGTGTAAGGATTTTATTCCATTCTATAATGAATTTTGGTAAAAAGTAAAAGTAGAAAAAAAAATCCATTAAACCCTCCTATTAATGGATAAAAACCAAGGTTTTAGCTAGTCATTGAAGTAGTAAAACTATCACTAGGACATGAAACAGTTTAATTATGAAGGATTAAGTGTTGGATGAGGGGACAACATTATAGGATGAGTATAAGAGAATGAGTTTTGGTGTCATTCGACACTAGGGGATAACCTTATAATAAGGTAATAGAACTCTTGATTATAAAAGACAATACCAATAATGTAATGTTTTAACGTGGGATGAGTCTCATGGGATAAAATAGAGAAATCATGTAGTGCTATTACATATGTATCCAAATCATATTGAATTTAAATATCGATACCCATTTGAGGAGTTGTAGAAGATAATTTTATAACATATGACCATTATTGTATGACATTATGAAGTACTATTGATATATAATACCTTTATAATTAAAAAATAATATTTTATACTTTAGGATATAATGATACTGGGAAATATAAGGTAAGATAAAGTTACATTTGAAGTACTTGGAATGTTATTGCACGACCCTTGAGAGATATTGATTTTCCAGGACAATGATATATCCATGACACCCTAACATAATCCCTTGAACCACGATTATGTAACCTAGGAGGAATAGATAATGGTTTATATTTAAGGTATATAACTTCATTCCATAATGAAAAAAAATTATTTTATAATGAATATGAAGTCTATAAATTGGATATTCCAACCAAAATTTTCAAATTGTAGCCTTTAAATTGAATTTTATTAGATACTTGGACCCTATTATACTCTTTTTCATCCTACAAGTTAAAAATTATAATTTCAATAATTAATTAAAGTAAGTAATCTTATTTGTTGATATCTTTTAATTCTTTTAAAATTCTTTTAAAATTTTCACTAACTTATTATGATGGTCGAGTAAAACACAATTGATCTTCCCTCAACCATTAGCACCTCATCACTTAAGAGGTGAGGGATCAAGAGTAAAAGGATGAGTGTTTATATTATTTATAAGTTTCTTTCATGAATAGAAATTTGTTTAGGCATCAAATTTAATATCTATTCCCTATCTTATTTATAATAATGTATTTAAAAATGAGTCTTATAAAGGTATGGACTCAACAGATCTAAAATAGCATGGATTTTTATTTTGTTTTTATGATTAAAATTACTGAATTTAGTAGATATTCTTCTTTGACCAATAGATTTAGATAAGGTTAGGTAGAATTTTGGAAATTTATTATAATAAATTGGTAGCCTTAGAAAAATATTACAACCAATTGATTCAACTAAATTTAGGAATTAGAGAGATAGTTATCTTTTATGAACCCATACTTTGAAATTAATACTTTGATTTTTCTTAACTGCTTTTTTTGAAACCATTAGATTTTAGTTTAAATTTTTTTTATCAATTTAAATTAAAATATTTCATGTTAACAATAATTCCTAATCCTTTTTCTTAAGGATCATACATATTCTTCAAGGTATTTAACTAAGTAATTCACTTTTCTACAGCCCAGTATTTTGATACAAATTAATTAGAGTAAATTTTAAATCTTGATTACCCATTTGAATTAATTTTTTCTTTGGAATGTTAGATCATTTTTGTGAAAAAGGTTTCAAAATAAATATAATATATTGATCATAAAATCATAACCTTTAGGATCTAGCACCATATATTTAAATAACCAGGATATGATATCCGCCTCATGACACCTAAAGGGGTGTGAATAATTGTAATGACTTATTTAGAGTTCTTCAAACTTTAACCCTATTCAATCATCAAATCCATTACTCAGGTTAGAAGCAATACATTTAAAATTATAATTTTATCAAATTCATAATTACCAAAAAAATATAATACACCTAGAGATACCAAGATTTTACTTCATTTAATCATACTGGGATATATCCATGGATCATACACATGGATCAATGCTAGTATACCCGAATACCCGATCATATAGTATTTAATGGAAAAAATGTTTAGCCAATGGTCACTCCACACCAAGGGACACTACCCTTACATGATTTTTATTGATCAATCATTTCTCATCCATGGGATACTCCTATTTATACCCACTCCATGAATTTCTTCACGGAAATACTAATTAGTATATACATGTGTGGTACTCTTGAAAATCAGTATAGTTGTTAAAATAATCTGTTATAAAATTCAAGATAAGATGTGAAAATTTCATTCATATTATTTTATCTATTTTTAATGTTATAACTTGGAAAAATCCTTGTTGGGAGTTGAAAATTTGATATTCAAAAGAAACATCACAACAACAAAAACAAAATTCTTCCATTGAGAACTATATATTTCAATAAAAATCCATAAAGCACAATATTTTTAAATACCCAAAAATTTTATGTAAAATTTTTCTTTAATTATATGGGAATTTTATGAGTCTGTGAATATTTACAACGCGTGATTCTGATGTCTGGTGTGCCTGGAATGAATTTCTAAACTTTTTTTTATGTACGTTCAGTAAACGTGCGAGTGGGTTTTGGTAACTTTTGAACTGGTGCTCAGAATTGAAATCTGGGGGAATTGTTGAACTCGTAGCACTGGTATTCTCTCAAGGAGACCTTCACCTTGATCGTAGTAGGTCGAAGATGAAAGTAAGTTTTTTTACTTTTCATGGAAATAAAAATAAAATAAAATAAACTTTTATTTTATTTTATTGAAACTCCCATGTGAATGTTATAAAGGTGGGGACCACCAGAATTAAACCCCCCCTTTTTGAAATTAAAGGTGTGGACCACCCAAACCCACTTTAATGGGAGGAAACCTTTCAACTCCCCATTTAATTGTTGGATCCAACTAATAATTAATGAAATGTGTTAGCATTTAATTGTGACAACATAATTAATCTTCTTAATTTAAATTATATTGGCACCTCATTTTTTTGGGAGGATTTGGTTGGAAAAGGAGAAGGTGAGAACTTGTGGAGGAACATTCTCTCAAATGAAGAACACCTACCAATGAAGATCTTCTTCAATGAAGAACACACCATCTTCTCCAATGAAGAATGCACCACCTCCAACCTAGGACGTTTTCAATTGACGACGAACCAACATCTGTCCTTCCCTCCTCATCAACGTCAACAAACCTCCAAGGTAGGGATTGTTGTTTGAATTTTCCCCTTACCCGTTATTGACTATTCTTTGTGATTCAAGTAACAATTGATCCACTTGATACCGCTCTAACATGGAGGGTGTGGGGTAAATGACAAAGGCCCGACCCCTCCACAAATCTTATTGTTTAATTTGTTATGTTCTTTGTGATAGAGGAGGATGGCGACCGGTGCCTGTGATTGGAACCGATGGAACTCGAGAGCGGTGGCCGGCACCACGGATAGCCACGACGAAGGCGGCAGCACATGACCATGCCACCCAGTGAGGAAGGGCCACGAATTTGTGCCGTAGTGGTGAAGGGAAGGTGGCTGGTGTTCAGTTGACCATAGAGGGGCAGTGTACGACGCACTGCCATCAGAGCAGGTGGTTGCGGCCTGCCTGGCTGCAGTGGAAGGTGGAAGGTGGCCAATGTTCGGTTGGCCACGGAGGTGCAGCGCATGACGTGCCACCAGGAGGAAGTGGTTCGGCCATTTCGACTAGCCGAGATGGACCGAGCGAGACCTGTGGGTCCCACGTCCGTTTTGCCAAGCGATCTAACGACCAGGCCGTTTGGTGATTGGGAGATGGGGGTGCACGACTCCCCCCCCCCACATGCAGCCAAGCCAGGCCACCCAGTAGGTTGGGCCAGACCTAGCTGGCTGGGATGACCCGAACCGGGTCAGGTTGGCCCAGGCCGGGTTGGGCCAGATCGGACCAGGCCCAGACTAGCTTCGACCCATTTTCGCTCTTTTGGCCATAACTTTGGCCCCAGGAATCTATTTCAAAAACATTCTATGGCACCAGAAACATTGGGGTGAGATATTCTTTTTGGTATACCCGACATTAGATTTGGATAAATTTGGGGTATGGTTAGGTTGGATCGAGCAAGAATCCAACCAGGCCCTCAGGACTAAAAGGCTAATAACTTACAGACCGGGCGTCCTTTTGATGCACCATCTATTGCGTTGAGACCCCTGTGACGTATTGGTACTTTTGAATACTTCTTCATGGGACTTCATGGTAGTTAGAGTATTGGCCAGTGGCTTGAGAAGCGAACCCTCTCGGAGACAAGTGAGCTTAGTGCAGGAACCCTATAGTTGGCTATATCATGATAAAGGGATCTTATGTGGGTCTGTGATTTGGGATCCTTTGTGGGAATGTGTTTGAGGGTCCCACATGGATCCGCTCTAGGAATCCATGAGTGACTACTCTAAGATTATGTCAGGGTCTGATGTTGTACTAAGACTTGGTGTCAGTCTGATGATGTATTGGGATCCTGTGTGGGTCTGATGTTGTATGAGGATCATGTGTGGGTCTGAAGATGTACTACGATCCTATGTGGGTATGATGATGATTTAGGATTCTATGTGGGTCTGACTCTTAACATGATAAGATGATTTAGTAGTTACATCTAATAATCTCGACTAGTATACCTAAGTTATACCTAGTGTGAGTTGAGTCATACTTTTTTGGTAATCTTCTGTGCGGCATACCTTTGTGGTACTTACCTACATAGTCTTACCTTTGTGGTAATATTCTTTGTGGCATACCATGGTGGTACTTACCTTCGTGGTGATACCTTTGTGGTATTCTTCTATGTGGTGCACCTTTCTCGTACTTACCTTCCTGGTATTCCTTCCTTTGTGGAACAGTTGAGCTTTGGGCTAATGAGTTGAGCCTTGTGTTTCCTCATGAATGAAATGGGTTTACATGATAACTTAGGTATATGTATAATCATATACCTAAGTAGGTTTTTTAGTTGTTTTCATACATTTTGGTTTATCCTTTGTGGATTTTGTGAGACCTTGAGGGTCATGGGGACCCTACTTAGTATCGTTATACTCACCCCTGCACGGGAAATGCCCACACCCTGTTGTGTTTGGTGTAGATGACGGATAGTGCTGATTGGGGATGAGGGTACCAGGACTGGAGGTAGGTCATAGGTGGACCTTATATGAGTTGTACTTCCGAGATGACTATTCGAGGGTTGTACCTGCCCTTCAAGTAGGATCCTTGGCGGGTGTTCACAGGAGCCGCTCAGTTTACCTGTACATTCCAGTTTTCTTATACTTTCCAATTGGGCTTGTATTCTGGCCCATTTTACTAATTGTACACACTCTTTTTCTATAAATTTTACTTGTGTTTTGTATCATGATATGTTCTTGGTTATGTGAGGTTCCAGGTCTTAAAGTTAATGCCTTCCCAGTTTTAGGGAATACACCTTTTGATGCTAGTCGCCAACCCCTAGCCTATGGATGTCGGGCTTGGGGTAGTCATGGCACGAGCCCCGGGGGACAGGTCATGACAAATTGGTATCATAGGAGTCAGTTATAACATAGAACATTGGAATTTTATCTTTTTAAAGGCAATAGTGTTAAGTGTAGTGAGTGTGGTTATCATTTTAGGGAATCCAGTGTTGGTGCGGTGGCCGAAGTATCCATACACCAGAACCCTGATTTCTGATTTCTGACTCAGGGCACGAAAACACTGATTGCATGTTTGTTTCTAACAGTTTTCTTTGTAATATTTTTGAGTCAGCAAACCGGGTATAACTTATTGACCATGGAGCACCTGTTTCTTTTCAAGATGCCTCCTCGAAGACATCCAGCTAGGTTTCTTGTTATAGTACGCACTGATATCCCACCGAGCGACAAGGCCTTGGTGTAGGGCCCTCTTCTAGTAGAGGTACCAGTAGAGGCACCAGTGGTACCATTACTCTTTGGGCCACCAATGAAACCAGCCCTAGCAGTAGAGAGTGCACACTGCATGAGCGCATTGCACGAGTTCCAGCTCCATAGGCCACCCAGGTTCAGGGGCGAGATGGACCCACAGGCGCCTGAGGATTGGATGGAGGCCGTAGTGAGAGTCTTCCGACTGGTAGGGACACCAGCTGATCTCATGGTGATCCTTGCCACCAGTCTTCTACAGGTACCAACAGGAAGATGGTGGAGCTTGATTCTCCAGGTTCATAATGAGGTGAAACTCCTTTGGGCAGACTTTGATGGCCTATTTCGGGCAGAGTTCATCCCATCGATTCTTCATGCAGTGCACATACAGGAGCTTCCTCATCTGTAACAAGGCAGCATGACTGTGGCTCAGTACTCAGCGAGGCTCACTGACCTCTCATGCTCCTCCACTGATATGGTGTGGGACCCATTATTCAGGTCCTGGACCTTTGATCAGGGACTCAGGTGGGATATCAGGGCTTCAATTATTTCTCTCAACATCCGTGACGCAGGAGGGGGTGTTAGAGAGAGCCCTCTTAGTGGAGAGTTTTCTTATTGAGCAGTCTCCATCAGCGATACCCACCACCATTCGTCATGTAGCAGAGTCTTCTACAGCTGATAATAGATAAATGAAACAGAGGTCCAAGAGGACTAGACCTACAGGTGGACGACCTCGTGACTCAGGATCGGTTGTGTGGGGTACTGGACACAGAGCCACTCATGCGAGGAGAAAGCAGCGTTTCACATGCGGTGGGCAGGGTCGCATTGCTCGTGACTATCCAACCCTTTGTATGGATGATCAGCAGATGGTTGAAGGACTGCCCATGTAGAGACAGAGGTTTGACTGAGGAGGTCCGCAGGGAGCAGGCAGATGTGGAAGAGGAGTTGGGTGTGCAGCTGGCGGTGGGCGATGATTCAAGATGTTACCGCCACCACCACCAGGTGGTCCACCCCAACCACATAGAGCAGGTGGATAGGGGAGAGCTCATCTCCAAGCAGCTAAGACCTACAACCACGGTGCTCTGAAGATGATATGAGGTACGATATGTGTCTATTCCACCTTAGTTTCAGTACTTATAGACATAGGTTCCATTCATTATTTTATTACCCCTAACCTTTTTCGGAGCTCGGAGATTCTGATGGAGTCTTTGCCTCAATCCTTACGCCTAGAGACTCCTACGGGAGCAGATTCGATTGTTACACACTGCTTCCAGTAGTGTGAGCTTACTTTAAGAGGCGATAGATTCAGTTGGGATCTCCTAGTAGTGGCATTGAGGTCTTACTATGTCATCTTGGGTATAGACTGGTTATCTACAGTCCATGATTAGATTGACTATATTAGGCGCAAAGTGCGGTGTGTCTGTACAGATGGGACCATGTTTACCTTCACTGGAGAGAAGGGATCCTTTGCAGTATAGGATGGACTTACTCGAAGGAGATTGCAGTCGATCACTCATCAGTTGTCTACCCTTACCCTCGGAGCAGCTGATGTGGAGAGTTTGAGTTATCCTATAGTGGTGGACCAGTATGCGGATGTCTTCCCTGATGATGTTCCGGGTCTACCTCCTCACAAAGTGGTGAAAATTTACATTGACTTGTACCCAGGGACAGAACCGATATCTATATTGGCATATCGGATGGCTCCCATGGAGGTTCATGAGCTGTGGGTATAGCTGGAGGACTTACAAGGGAAAGGGTTCATTCTGATTAATGTTTCTCCTTGGGTAGCCCCGATATTGTTTGCCAAGAAGGTGGATGGGATATTGAGGATTTGTGTTGACTATGAGTGCCTGAATCATGTGACCGTGAAGAACAAGTACCCACTCCCGAGGATCAATGACCTCTTTGATTAGCTGAATAGAGCATGGTGGTTGTCAAAAATAGACCTCAGATCAGGATATCACCAACTCAGAGTGAGAGACGATGATGTACATAAGACTGCTTTCAGACGTCGGTACAACCATTATGAGTTCATGGTTATGCCATTCAGTGTGACCAAAACCCCATAATTGTTCATGGACTCATGAACAGGATATTTCATCCTTACCTTGATCGCTTTGTGGTGGTCTTCATTGATGTCATTCTGATCTACTAGGCTACCAAGGAGGAGCATGCCAATCATTTGCAGGTAGTACTGGACACACTTTGAGAGCACCATCTTTATTGTAAGCTCTCAAAGTGCTAGTTTTTTATTTGAGAGGTTCAATTTCTAGGACATGTCACATCAGAGGATGGAGTTTCAGTGAATCCAGTGAAGAATGAGGCGGTACTCGCTTGGGAGCCACCCAGGAGTGTGAAGGAGGTACAAAGTTTCTTGGGTTTGGCCGGATACTACCAGAGATTTGTTCCAGACTTCTCCAGAGTTGCATCAACTTTATCATCATTGAAGAAGAATAGGCAACCCTTCATGTGGTCGGAGATATGCCATCGGAGTTTTCAGGAGCTGAGGCAGAGGCTGACTAGTGCCCCCATATTGAGGCTTTCGAAGGAGGGTGTTGGGTACGTAGTCTACTGCGACGCATCAGGGACTGGTCTCGGATGTGTCCTGATGCAAGAGTGAGTAGTTATCGCTTATGGTTCTCGATAGCTGATATTTCTTGAGAAGAACTATGCTACCCATGACCTGGAGTAAGCATCAGTGGTCTTCTCCTTGAATACATGGCGACATTACTTTATGGGAGAGTGTTTTACAGTTTACTCAGATCACAAGAGTGTCAGGTATATCTTCTCTTAGAAGGACCTTAAACTAAGACAGTGATGTTGGCTTGAGTTAATCAAGTACTATGACTTCGAGATAGTCTATAATCCTGATAAGGGTAATGTTGTAGCTGATGCACTTAGAAAGATATCTGGTATATAGCTGCTAGGTGAGACGACAGAGAAGCTGTCTGCTTTGTAGATATCCTTTGTGGATCAAGATGGGGTAGATTTTCTTCAGCCTCTTATAGTCACTCCCCCACTTCTTCAGTGAGTTAGGGAGGCACAGCATGGGGACACTAACTGCAAGGCTCGACGTGCTCAGATATCCACATGAAAGGCCCCTAATGAATTTATTGAAGGTGGGGAGAATGACATCCTCTTTAGAGGACGTACCATGGTACCAGTGTCACTTCAGGAGGAAGTGTTGAGGGAGTTCCACACATCCCCTCTAGCGGCACATCCAAGAGTGGAGAAGATATACCAGGATCTCCGACGATAGTACTGGTGGACATGAATGAAGAAGGAAGTAGGATAGTTTGTCTCTCGGTGCCTCACTTGTCAGTAAGTGACGGCAGAGCATCATGTACCAGCAGGCTTGGTTCAGCCTTTAGAGGTCCCATAGTGGAAGTGGGATGGTATATCCATGGACTTCGTGGCATGACCTCCACGTACATCCGGAGTTCATGATTCTATCTGGGTGATCATCATCTGACTCACCAAGTCAGCCCACTTCCTACCGATTAGAGAGGAGTGTTTAGTAAAGAGCTTGGGACACATTTATGTGCAGGAGATTATGCGGATACATGGAGTACCCATGACGATTTTCTCTAATTGTGAGGCACGTTTCACTTCCCGACTATGGAAGGGGTTGCATGAGGCTTTTGGGATGCAACTTCTTTTGAGCACCTTCTTCCATTCTCAGATGTATGGCCAGACTGATCGGACCATTCGGACCCTTGAGGATATGCTACATGCATGAATCCTCGACTTTGGTCGCCGATGGGAGGATTACTTTCCCTTGGTGGAGTTTGCATACAACAACAGCTATCACTCCACCATTGGGATGGAACCTTTAGAAGCTTTGTATGGCCAACCTTTTAGATCATCTTTAAGCTGGACTGACCTAGGGGATTCAGCACTTGTGGGACCAGATATGGTATGGGTGACCATAGAGAAGGTTCACATCATCCAGGAGCAGATGAAAACTGCATAAAGTAGGTATAAGTCTTATGCCGATAGGAGACGATGTCACACCCAGTCCCCCAGGGCCCGTTCCATGACTACCCCAAGCCTACCTTCCATAGCCTAGGGTATGGCGACTAGAACCAAAGGCATATTCCCTAAAATGTGGAAGGACTTTCCTTTATAAACTATAAACAAAAACAACCAAACTCATAGAAAGATGTGAACACAAGTCAACTTTATAGTAAACAAGTGGGTATACTAAGTAAAAAGGGGCCAGAATTCAAGCCCAACTGGCAAGTAAAAGTATCACTGAGATGAAATAAAACTGAAGAAAGAGAAAATATCTACTGGATCATCATCTGGGATTCCTACCTGAAAGGTAGCTATAGATATCCTCCTCAGCACTCCATGTCTATCCGTCACCTCCATGTACCAACATGTCATATCGTCCAACTCCAGGAACCATCTAGTCCTGGTACTCTCAGCCTTAGTCAGGGATGTCCATCAACTGCATCCAACACAACAAGGTGTTGGCATATCCCATGCAGGGGTGAGTATAACGATACTCAATAGGGACCCCGAGACCCTCAAGGTCTCAAAAAATCCACAAAGGGTAAACCAAAGATTATGAAATCAACAGATAACCTTACTTAGGCATATGCCCAAACATATACCTAAGTTATCAAGTAACCCATCTCAATCATGAAAAAAATACAAAGGTACTGACTCATCTCACACCATGATTTATTCTAGGGGTAGTATTAAGTAACATCCCCAACCACATCGTCGAACACTTCAACTGCTGGAGAAATCCTCCTCTATAGAGTACAGTGGGCCTACCGGGTCACACAGAGGTGCTTCCCACTAACCTTGGAATTTTTAGGTACTCCTCCTATCAAGTACCGTGGGTCTGCTGCGTCACCAAGGTGCACCCCACCGTGGGTCTTCTGTGTCACCAAGGCGCTCCCCTCTGGGCCTCCTGAGGTACTCCTCCTATTGAGTATCGTGGTTCTGCCCCGTCACCAAGGCTCTCCCGACCATGGGTCAGCCGCATCACCAAGGCACTCTCCACTGGGCCTGTCGAGTCACTCCAAGTCTAAACGGTCAGCAATCATTAGGTCTCAGCTATTCGTCATGTCACAGCCAGCTACTAGGTTCTCGCACTATGCTAGCTTGTCTCCGGGAGGATCCACACCACAAGATATTGTTCGATACGCCAATTGTCATGTAATCCCATGAAGAAGTATCTCAAAGTTCCACCACGTCATAGGGGTCTCAATGCAATAGACGGCGTGTCAATCGGATGCCCGGTCTATGAGTTATTAGCCATTTAGTCCTGGGGGGATGGTTGGATTCGTGCTCAATCCAACCTGACCGTTTTCCCAACATAATCCAAAACTCTAGTGGAATATACTCAAATGGACCATATCACTCCAAGATTTCTAGAAACACTGGCGGTTCATCAAACGGACGTCCGGTGCCGAAGTTATGGTGAAAAAAAGTAAATGGGTCGTAGTGGGGCTGAGTCCGGTCCGACCTGGTCGGACCGACTTGGCCCGACCCGGCCTAGGCCAACCTGATTTGGGTTGACCCGTCCTAACCCGCTGGGTCCGGCCCGGTCCGCAAGGCGGCTCGGCACGTTAAGAGGACCGATAGGCCGCGAGGTCCGCAAGGGTGGGAGCCCGCGAGGGCTGCGGGGGTGCGAGGCCGTGAGGGTCGTGGGGGCACGAGGGTCATGGGGGCGTGAGGATGTGAGGGCCGTGGGGGCCTGAGGCTAAAAGGGCCGCGGGGGTGCAAGTCTGCGAAGGTCACGGGGGCACGAGGCCACGAGGGCCATGGGGGTGTGCGTCTGTGAGGGTCATGGGGGCACGAGGCCGAGAGGGCTGTGGGGGCGCGAGGTCTCGAGGGTCGTAGGGGCATGAGGTTGTGAGGGCGCGTCTCGGCAGCCCAGTAGGCGGCGCGAGCTGGGGCGGCTCAGAGGGCTACGGCGAGGGCGGCTCGGCCTGGGGTGTGGGGTCGGTTCGTCCGGGAGGTCGGGGCGTCGCGGGTGTCTTGGTTGGGGTGTGGAGCTGATTCGGCCGGGAGGGTGGAGTACCTCAGGGCCCCGGAGGGGCGGTTCGGCCGGGGCTCAAAGCTAGGGCATGCGGTCGGTTTGGCCGAGAGGGCGGAGTGCCACGGATGGCTCGGCCGGGGCATGGAGCCGGTTCGGCCAATAGGGTGGAGCACCACGAGGCCCCGGTAGGGCGGCTCAACATAAATATGAATGAAGAAAAACAAACCTTATCCTCTCACAATGGTTATTCCCAAAACCCATAAAAGGAAACATATGTGGATCAACTAGTTACAAAGTTGATCAGTATTCGTTATTCTAGAATGGAAGAACATGGGTATATAAAATCATTCACAATAAACCCCTACCTTGTTCGTTGCTGGTTGACGTTGCCGCGAGAAGGCAAACATCAATTCGTTGTAGAAAAACATGTCCTATATTGGAGGAAGGTCCGAGGAAGAGAGTCGAGGTCGAGGTCTCTCTTCGTACATGAAGGTGTTCGTCATCGGCGTTCTTCATGGAAGAACGTGTTCTTCGTTTAGAGAAGAAGTTATTCATGGGAGAGATTTCTCCCAAGTTCTCTCAATACTCCTTTGTGAAAAGTGTGTAAAAATAATAGATTATTCCATCTATTATTTTGTTGGAAAAAATCAAAAGGATTAATTAATTATGGTGGGTGGCATAAGTAAAGCGTGAGGGTTGGCACAATTAAATGCTTGTGCATTGGAACCATTAATTTCGAGGAAGTCAAGAGGCTCATCCACATTAATGGGGGATTTGAGAGGTTTCCTCTCCCCCCATTGTGAGGGATAAACCTCGGGTGGTCCCCACCACCATAACCTTTCATGGGAGGTTAGGCTTGGGTGGTCCCCACCATCATAACCTCTCATGAGAGGTTAAAGTTTGGGGTCTCACTTCTCAACTTCCATAAGGGGGTGGTTACAACAAATAAAATAAAAATCTACACACTTTGTTTTATTTTATTCTTTTCACAAAAAACCCAAAAACAAATGTTCACCCTCAACCATCGGTCATTGAGGTGAAAGTCTCCTTAAGAGAATACTGCACTACGAGTTCAACAGTGCCCTCAGATTTCAATTCTGAGCACCAGTTCATAAGCTATAAAATCCCACTCGCACTTTTACTCAACGTACCCGAATAAAAGTTCATAAATTCATTCCAGGCACTCCGGGCCTCGGAATCATGCACCTTCAATTTTCGAAGACTTGTAAAATTCTCATATATTAAAAAAATTACATGTAAAAGTTTTCATCTTTACTTCTCCCCACCACAGGGCTCTACTTCCCCGTAAGCCACAACTCAAAACTAGGTAAACAAGTGGGGGTACTGAGAATGCATCTGGGCCTCCCTCTCCCAAGTTCACTCCTCGAGGTTCCCGTACTGCTAGTGAATGTGAACCAGATGTATCGATCGTCCACAAAGTAGCTTCTCCTATCTATCCTCAGTCTCTACTAAAACGTCTGTAAAAGTTTCCCCATCGTCGATGTCCAACTCTCTATGGTCGATGACGTGGGATGGGTTGTGCACGTATCTCCTTAGCTGGGATATGTGGAAGACGTTGTGCACCCGGTGCAGCTGAGGTGGAAGAGTTAAGTAGTAATCCTCCTCGCCAACTCTACAGAGGACCTAAAAAAGGTTCGATGAACCTTGGAGATAACTTGCCACCTCGGAAAAATCTCTGTAAACCTCATCGAGGTGAGACCCATAGAAATACATGGTCGCCATCCTCAAACTCCAAAGATCTCCGTCTTCTATCGGTATACGAATTACACCTTCTCTGGGCAGTCTTCATCCACTCCTGGATGATCTGCACCTTCTCTGTGGTATCCCTTACCATCTCTGGTCCCACTAGTGCTAACTACCCTGGGTTAGTCCAGCACAAAGGTGATCTGCAAGGTCACCCATATAACGCCTCAAAATGTGACATCCCAATGGTGGGGTGATAACTATTGTTGTATGAAAACTCCAACAAAGGTAAGTGATCCTCCCAGCTATGACCAAAGTCGAGGAAAAAAGAACACAACAAGTCCTTGATGGTCTAGATGGTCCACTCAGTCTAGCCATCCGTCTGAGGATGGAAGGCGGTGCTCAATTTAAGCTGCTTCTCGAAAGCCTCCTGTAACACCTTCCATAGTCAGGAATTAAAACATGCATCATGATCAGGGACAATCATCAAGGGTACTTCATGTAACCACACAATCTCCTTCACATAGAGGCATCTTAAGCACTCTATTGAACCCTTCTCTCTAATCGATAGGAAGTGGGCCGACTTGGTGAGTTGGTCGATGATCACCCAGATAGAGTCATGTCCCCTGGACGTACATGGACGTACTGTCATGAAGTACATGGATATCTCATCCCACTTCCACTATGGGACCTCTAAAGGCTGAACCAAGCCTACTGTTACATAATGCTTCACCTTCACTTGCTGACAAGTGAGGCATCGAGAGACAAACTCT
This sequence comes from Viscum album, assembly GCA_963277665.1. Taxonomy (NCBI): domain Eukaryota; kingdom Viridiplantae; phylum Streptophyta; class Magnoliopsida; order Santalales; family Viscaceae; genus Viscum; species Viscum album. The sequence continues at coordinate 790,066,821 of OY728162.1, read as the reverse complement.
ACAACTGCTTTCTACATTCTTGAACACCAGTGTTGTTGTCGGAGGTCCTAATACATCTTCGCCTCTCCTGGATATACCGCTAGAGGAGATGTGTGGAACTACCTCAACACTTCCTCCTGAAGTGACACCTGTACCATGGTACGTCCTCTAAAGAGGATGAAGTACTCCCCACCTTCATAAAATCCATCAGGTGCCTGCCATGTGGATATATGAGAACGTCGAGCTTCGCATTCAGCGTCCCCACGCTGCACCTCCCTGATTCGCTGAAGAAGTGGGGAAGTGACTGTAAGAGACTGAAGAAAATTTTCTCCATCTCTATCCACATAGGATATCTATAAAGCGGATAGCTACTCAATCGCCTCTCCTAGCAGCTATATACCAGACCTCGTGCTGAGTGCATCTGCTACAACGTTCCCCTTCCAAGGAGTATAGAATATCTCGAAGTCATAGCCCTGGAGGAACTCAAGAAAACGTTGATGTCTCAGGTTCTGGTCCTTCTGAGAGAAGATATACCTAAAACTCTTGTGATCATAGTACACTGTAGAATGCTCTTCCATCAGATAGTGTTGCCACATCTTCAAGGCAAAGACCACTACTGCTAACTCCAGGTCATGGGTAGTGTAGTTTTGCTCATGTTGTCTCAGATGTTCAGAACCATATGTGATCACTGCTCACTCCCGCATCAAGACACATCCGAGATGGTTCCCTGATGTGTTACAGTAAACTATGTAACCTAATCTCTCCTCTGGAAGCCTCAAGATGGGGGTGCTAGTCAGCCTCTGCCTCATCTCCTGAAAACTTTATTGGAATCTCTCCAACCACACAAATGGTTTACCCTTCTTCCTCAAGGATGATAGTGGTGCTGCAACTCTGGAGAAATCTGGCACAAACCTCTGATAGTATCTAGCCAAACCTAGGAAACTCTGTACCTCTGTCACACTCCTTGGTGGATCCCAAGAAAGTACCACCTCAATCTTCAATGGATCTACTGCAAATACAGCTTCTGATATGACATGTCCTAGAAAGTGAACCTCTCGGATCCAGAACTGGCACTTCGAGAGCTTACCATAAATTTGGTGATCTCAGAGTGTGTCCAGTACTACCCACAAATGATATGCATCCTCCTCCTCAGTAGTTGAGTAGATCAGAATTTTGTTAATAAAGACTATGACAAAGAGATCAAGGTATGGATGAAAGATCCTATTAATGAGTCCAATGAACACTGCTAGAGCATTGGTTAGGCCGAATGGCATAAATAAGAACTCAAAGTGGTTGTACTGACATCTGAATGTCGTATTCTTCACATACTCATCTCATACTCTGATATGGTGATAGCCTGACCTGAGGTCTATCTCCAAGAACCACTGTTCTCCCTTCATCTAATCAAAGAGGTCATCAATCATCGGGAGTTGGTATTTGTTCTTCAAGGACACTTGGTTTAGGAGCCGATAATCAACACAAAGTCTCAAGATCCCTTCTGACTTCTTGGTGAACAAAATCGGGGCTGCCTAGGGAGAAACACTAGGTCAGAGGAATCCCTTCCCATGCAAGTCCTCTAACTGTTCCCACGGCTCATGAAGCTCCGCAAGAGCCATCTGATATGCTGGTGTAGATATTAGTGTCATCCCGGGGTACAATTCAATGTAAAAGTAGTCCTCTCTGTGAGGAGGTAAAACCAAAACATCATTAGGGAAGACATCTATGTAATGGTACACCAATACAGGATATTTCGGACTCTCCATATCAATATCTCTAAGGGTAAGGCTATCCAATTGATTAGTAATCGGCTGCACTCTCTTTCGGGTAAGTCCATCTTGCACTACAAAGGCTCCATTTGCTCCAGTGAAGGTAAACCTAGTACCATCCATGCGGTCACACCTCACTTTGTGCCTAATACAGTTAATTTGAGCATGGACTGTAGATAACTAGTCCATACCAAAGATGATGTCATAAGACCCTGACACCGCTACTAGGAGATCCCAGCCAAAGATCTCACCTCTTAGAGTTAGCTCGCACTACCAGCACCAGTGCATAATCATCAAAATCGCTCACGTAGGAGTCTCTATCTGTAAGGATCGAACCAACGGCTCCGTTGGAATCTCCGATCTCCAAATGAGGATAGTGGAAATTAATGAAGGACTGACACCTATGTCTATAAGTACTGAATCTAAGGTGAAATAGACACAGACCGTACCTCAAATCATCTCCGGAGTGCCATGATCGTAAGCCTCAGCTTCTTGGAGTTGAGCTCTCCCCTGTCCACATACTCCCTATAGTCAGGGTGGACCTCCTGGTGGTGGTAGTGGTAATATCTCAAATCATCACCCATTGCCAGCTGCATGACCAGCTCCTCTTCCACGTCTTCCTACTCCCTGCGGACCGCCTCGATCGATCCTCTGTCTCTTCCTGGGCGGTCCCTCGACCGTCTGTTGATCATCCATATGATGGTTCGGATAGTCATAAGCCATGTGACCCTGCCCAACATATGAGAAACTCTACCTTCTATTAGAAGGTCTATATCCACCTCGGGTGACCCACACAACCAATCCTGAGTCATGCGGTCATCCACCAGTAGGTCTTGTCCTCTTGGACCTCTGTGATGTCTATTTGCTGCCAGTTGTAGAAGACTCCACTACGTGACGACTGGTGGTGGGTCTCACTGCTGGTGAATGCTCATCAAGGAAACTCTCTACTAAGAGAGCTCTCTCTAATACCCCCGACTATGTCAGGATGCTGAGTGAGATCACCGAAGCCCTGATCTCTCACCTGAGCCCCTGCTCGAAGGTCTGGGACCTGAAGAATGGGTCCCACACCATATCTGTAGAGTAGCATGAGAGTTCAGTGAACCTCGCTAAGTACTGAGCTACAGTCATGCTACCCTGCAGCAGAAGAAGTAGCTCATGTATGCGCACTGCGCAAAGAGTCGTTGGGACAAACTCTACCCGAAACAAGCTCTCGAAGTCTGCCCAGAGAAGTGTCACCTCGTCATGAACTTGGAGAATCAAGATCCACCATCTACCTGATGTTTCCAGTAGAAGGATGGCGGTAATGATCACTATGAGGTCAGCTGGTGTCCCTGCCAGTTGGAAGACTCTCACTACAGCCTCCAACCAATCTTCAACTTCCTGAGGGTCTGTCTCTCCCCTAAACCTGGGTGGCCTCTAGCGCTGGAACTCATACAACAAGCTCAAGTGGCATGCACTCTCTACTGCTAGGGTGGGTGGCATCGGTGGCCCAGTGGGTAATGGTACCAGTGGTGCCTCTGATGGTGCCTCTACTAGAAGAGGGTCCTACACCGAGGCATCGTCGCTTGATGTGCTATCAGTGCATACAACTCTCAGAACCCTAGTTGGCTATCTGTGTTGAGGCATCCTGAAAAGAAATAGGTGCACCACGGTTAATAAGGTGTACCTGGTGAAATTACTTCAAGATATCACAAAGAAAACTCTTGGAAACACACATGCAATCAGTTATTTCATGCACTAGGTCGGAAATCAGAAGTCAGGGTCCTGGTGTATGGATACGTCGGCCGCCACACCAACACTGGACTCCCTGAACTGAAAACTGCACTCATTACCCTTAACATTATTGTCATTGATAGAAAGATCATAGTCTTATGTTCTGCGGTAGAACCGAATCATCTGATACCAATTTTTCATTACTCATCCCTCGAGGGCCCGTGTCGTGAGTACCCCAAGCCCTCCTTCCGTAGGCTAGGGGCTAGAGACTAGCACCAAAGGTGTATTCCCAAAAACTGGGAAGGCATTGCCTTTATAACTTGTAAACACACACAACCAAAAACACAGCAAGATATGAACACAAGTCAACTGTATAGTAAAAAAGTGAGTATAGTAAGTATAAAGGGACCAGAATACAAGCCCAATTGGAACGTACAAGTAGAATTGAGATGCAATACAACTGAAGAAAGAGAAAACAACTACTGGATCGTCTTCCGGGGTTCCTACCTAAAGGGTAGGTACAAATAGCCTCCTCAGCATTCCACATCTATCAGTCTCCTCCACCTCCCGACATGTTCTATGGTCCACCTCTGGGCACCATCTAGTCTTGGTACTCTCAGCCTCAGTTAGCGTTGTTCGTCTTCTGCATCAAACATAATAAGTTGCGGGCATAGCCCATGCAGGGGTGAGTATAATGATACTCAGTAGGGACCCCAAGACCCTCAAGGTCTCACAAAATCTACAAAGGATAAACCACAAAGTATGAAATCAATAGATAAACTTACTTATGTATATGCCCATACATATACCTAAGTTATCAAGTAACCCATATCAATTATGAGGAAAACACAAAGGTACTGACTTAGCTCACGCCAGGATTTATTCTAGGGGTAGTATCAAGTAACATCCCCAGTCATGTAGTCGAACACTTCGGCTGCTGGAGAACTCCTCCTCTATCGAGTACAGTGGGCCTGACACGTCACACAGAGGTGCTTCCCACTAACCTTGGACTATTGAGGTACTCCTCCAGTCGAGTACCGTGGGTCTGATGTGTCACCAAGGCGCTCCCCACTGCGGGTCTACTGCATCACCAAGGCTCTCCCCTTTGAGCCTATTGAGGTACTGCTCCTGTCGAGTACCATGGGTCTGTCGTGTCACCAACGCGCACCCCACTGTCGGTCTTCTGCGTCACCAAGGTGCTCGTCACTAGGCCTATCGAGTCACTCCGAGTCGAAAACGGTCAGCAATCATCATGTCTCAGCCAGTCGTCATGTCACAGGTAGCTACTAGGTTTACGTACTATGCTAGCTCATCTCCAGGAGGATTTTCTCCACAATCTTCTGGTCAATAATCCAACTATCATGTAACCCCATGAATAAGTATCTCAAATTTCCTCCATATCATATAGTTATCAACGCAATAGACGTCACGTCAATCAGACTCCCGGTCTATGAGTTATTAGCTATTTAGTCCCGGAGGCCCACTTGGATTCGTGCTCGATCCAAATTGACCATTTTTCCAACTTAATCTAAAAATACAGTGGAATATACTCAAAGGGACTATCTCGGTCCAAGATTTATAGCGCCACTAATGGTTCGTCAAGCGGACGCCCGGTGTCAAAGTTATGGCCAAAAGAAATTAAATGGGTTGTAGTGGGCCCGAGTCTGGTCCGACCTGGTCAGACCGAATCAGCCCAACCTGGCCTGGGCTGGCCGGGTTAGGGTTGACCCGATCTGACCCCCTAGGTCAGGCCCGGTCCGTGGTATGGCCCGACCCGTTAAGCGGATCGGCAAGTCGTGGGGGCCAAGGGGGCGCGGCTCGGAGGGTCATGGTCGGTGCGAGGTGGGGAAGCTTGGAGGGCCATGAGTGGCATGAGCCATGGCAGCTCAAAGGGCCGTGGGAGGTGCGAGCGAGGGCGGGGCGAGCGAGGGCGGCTTGGAGGGCCACGGTGAGGGTGGCTCGGCCAGGGACGTGGGGCTGGTTCGGCTGGGTGGCCAGAGCGCCGCGGGTGGCTTGGCCGGGGCGTGAAACCCATTTGGCCGAGAGTGTAGAGTGTCATGGGGCGCCGGAGGGTCAGCCCAGCCAAGGCACGGAGCTGGGGTACACGGCCGTTTTGGCTGAGAGGGCTAAGCGTCGTGGGTTCCTAGACTGGGGCATGGAGCCGGTTCGGCTGGGAGGGCGGAGCGCTGCGGGGCGCCATTGAGGCAGCTCAACATAAATAAGAATTAAGAACAAAAAACCTTATCCTCCTGCCATGGTTATTCCCAAAACCCATAAAAGGAAACATAAGCATATCAACTAGTTAGAAAGTTGATATGTGTTCCTTGTTCTAGAAGGGGAGAACATCGGTATATAAAATCATTCACAATAAATCCCTACCATGTACGTTGTTGGTTGACGATGGCATGATAAGGCGGACATAGATTCGTTGCAGAAGAACACGTCCAACACCAAAGGATGTTCTGAGGAAGAGATTGAAAGTTGAGGTCGTTCTTCGTAGACGTAGGCGTTCATCATCGGCATTCTTCGTGGAATAATGTGTTCTTCATTTGGAGAAGAAGTTCTTCATTGGAGAACTTTCTCCCAAGTTCTCCCAATCCTCCTTTGTGAAATGTGTGCCAAAATAATAGATTATGCCATCTAATATTTGGTTGGAAAAAATCAGAAGGCTTAATTAATTATGGTGGGTGGCATAATTAAATCGTGAGGGTTGGCACAATTAAATGCTTGTGTGTTGGCACCATTAATGTGGAGGAAGTCAAGAGGCTCCTCCACATTAATGGGGGAGTTGAGAGGTTTTCTCTCCCCCCATTATGAACGATAAACCTTGGGTGGTCCCCACCACCATAACCTCTCATGGGAGGTTAGGCTCGGCTGGTCCCTACCATCATAACCTCTCATGGGAGGTAAAATTTTGGTGGTCCCACTTATCAACTTCCACAAGTGGGTGGTTAAAACAAATAAAATAAAATTATACACACTTTATTTATTTTATTTTTTTCACAAAAAAACCCAAAAACTATCTTTCACCCTCGAACATCTGTCGTCGAGGTGAAAGTCTCCTTAAACAAACATCAGCGTTGCGAGTTCAACAGTGCCCTCAGATTTCCATTCTAAGAACCAGTTCATAAGTTATAAAATCCTACTGGCATGTTTACTGAATGTACCCGAATAAAAGTTCAAAAATTCATTCTAGGAACTCTTGTCCTCAGAATCACGCATCGTCATGTTTTGTGGAATCATAAAAATCCCATAAATTAAAAAAATTACATGGAAAATTCCAGGTCTTTACAGATGGAGACCTCTGAAGTTCGAGAATAGTTACCACGTCATTCTACGGGTCTCAACTCGACAAGGTTTGCAAAGATTTGTCTGGGGAAAAAAGTTATCTTTGAGGTTCATCGGACCCTTTAAGTTCCTCAGTAGAGTTGGCGAGGTGGCTTACCGCTTAGCTCTTCCACCTCAGTTTCACTGGGTGCACGACGTCTTCCATGTATCCTAGCTGAGGAGATATTTTCTCGACCCTTCTCACATCATCGACCACGGATATCTAGACATCGACGATGGGGCAACATTTATGGAGGTTCCAGTAGAGATTGAGGATTGACAGGAGCGGTTCCTTTGTGGGTGGTCGATACCTCTGGTGCACATTCGTTGGCAGTACGGGAACCTCAAGGAGAGAACATGGGAGCGAGAGGCTTAGATACGTGCTCAGTACCACCACTTGTTTCTATAGTTTGAGTTGTGGATTACGGGGACACAAAGCCCTGGGGTGGGGAGAATGTAAAGACCTAGAAATTCCATATAATTTTTTTTAATTATATGGGAATTTTACAAGTCCGCGAAAATTTACGGCGTGTGATTCGGAGGCCCAGTGTGCCTAGAATGAATTTATGAACTTTTTTTGGGTACGTTCACTAAACCTGTGAGCGGGTTTTTGTAACTTTTGAACCGGTGCTCGGAATTGAAATTTGATGGCATCGTTGAACTCACAGTGCTGTTATTCACTTAAGTATACCTTCAACTCGACTACAGCAGGTCGGGGATGAAAGTTAGTTTTTGTGCTTTTCATGGAAATAAAAATAAAATAAAATAAACTTTTTTTTTATTTTTATTGAAACTTTTGTGTGAATTTTATAAAGGTTGGGACCACTAGAACTAAACCCCCCTTTTTGAAATTAAAGGTGGGGACCACCCGAACCTCCTTTAATGGGAGGAAACCTTTCAACTCCCCATTTAATTATTGGTTTTGACTAATAATTAATGAAATGTTTCAGCATTTAATTGTACCAACATAATTAATCTTCTTAATTTAAATTATATTGGCACCTCATTCCTTTGGGAGGATTTTTTTGTCAAAGGAAAAGAGGAGATCTTGTGGAGGATCATTCTCTCCAATGAAGAACACCTCCCAATGAAGATCTTCTTCGACAAAGAACGTGCCATCTTCTCTAACAAAGAACACGCCACCTCCAATATAGGACGTCTTCAATCGACGACGAACCAACGTTCGCCCTTACCTCCTCATTGAATTCAACAAACCTCCATGGTAGGAATTGTTTTTTGAATTTACCCCTTACCAGTTCTTGAAAATTATTCGGTATTCAAGAATCAATTGAGCCACTTGCTACCGCTCTAACGCGGAGGGTATGGGCCAAACGAACATGGCCTGACCACTCCGCAATCTTAGTGTTTAATTAGTTTTGTTTTTGCGATGGAGGAGGATGGTGACCGGTGCCGGCGATTGGAACTAGTGAAACTCAAGAGCGGTGACTGGCACCATGTTCGGCCATGACGAAGGCGGCGGCACGCGACTGCGCTGCTCGATGAGGAAGGGATGCGGCTGTAAAGGAAGGTGGCCGACATTCGGCCGGACGTGGAGGGGCAGTGCACGACGCGCCACCATTGGAGTAGGTGGTTGCGGCCCACCTATCCATGGAGGAAGGTGGAAGGTAGCCAACGTTCGGCCAGCTATGGAGGGGCGGCCCATGACGCGCCACTGGGAGGAACGGGTCCGGCTATTTTGGCCAGCCGAGTTGGACCGAGCGGGACACACAGGTCCCACGTGCATGCTGCCTAGAGACTGAACGATTAGCCCTCGGTGATTGGGAGTGGGGGTTATGCAACTACCCCCATATGAGACCAAGACAGGATGCCCGGGCTAGGGCGCCCGGTGGGCCGGGTTGACCCGAACCGGGTCGGGTCTTCCCGGTTCGGGTTGGGCTTGGTCGGACTGGACCCAGACCAGCTTCGACCCATTTTTGCTCTTTTGGCCATAACTTTGGCACTGGGCATCCATTTTACGAATAGTCTGTAGCACCAGAAACCTTGGAGTGAGACGGTTCTTTGGTATACCCCACTTGAGATTTGGATAATGTTTTGGTATGGTCGGGTTGGATCAAGCATGAATCCAACCGAGCCCTTGGGACTACAAGGCTAATAACTTACAGACTGGTCATCCTTTTGATGCACCATCTGTTTTGTTGAGACACCTATGACGTGGAGGTCCTTTGGGATACTTCTTCATGGGACTTTGTGGCAGTTAGAGTATTGTCCAGTGTCTTGAGGAGCGAACCCTCCTGGAGACAAGAGAGCTTAGTGTGGGAACCCTATAGCTAGTTGTATCATGAGAAAGGGATCCTATGTGGGTTTGTGCTTTGGGATCCTTTGTGGGTCTGTGTTTGAGGGTTCCACATGGATCCGCTCTACGAATCCATGTGGGACTACTCTAGGATCCCATGTGGGTTTGATGAAGTACTAGGATCTTGTGTGGGTTTGATGATGTACAAGGATCCTCTGTTGGTCTCATTTCATACTAGGATTCTGTGTGGGTCTGATGATGTAATACGATCCTATGTGGGTCTGATGATGATTTAGGATCCAACTTTGGTCTTCCTCTTAACAGAGTAAGATCATTTAGTGGTTACATCTAAACATCTCTACTACTGTACCTCGGTTTTACCTGGTGTGTGACGAGTCTTACCTTTGTGGTAATCTTCTATGTGGCGTACCTTGGTGGTACTTACCTACGTGGTCTTACCTTTGTTGTAATCTTCTATATGGCATACCTTGGTTGTACTCACCTTCATGGTGATACCTTTGTGGTATTATTCTGTGTGTCATACCATTGTGGTACTTTCCTTCATGGTATTCCTTCCTTTGTGGAACAGTTGTGCTTTGGGCTAATGAGTTGGGCCTTGTGTTTCTTCATGAATGAGATGGATTTACTTGATAACTTAGGTAAATGTATGTGCATATACCTAAGTAGGGTTGTTATTTGTTTTCATACTTGGTGGTTTATCCTTTGTGGATTTTCTGAGACCTTGAGGGTCTCAGGGTCCCTACTAAGTATCGTTATACTCACCCCTATACAGGATACGCCCGCACCCTGTTGTGTTTAGTGTAGATGACAGATAGTGCTAACTGGGTACGAGGGTACCAGGACTGGTGGTAGCTTAGAGGTGGACCTTAGACAAGGCGTACCGCAGAGACAATTGTTCGAGAGCTATAACTAGCCTTCAGGAAGGATCCTTGGTGGGTGATCATAGGAGCTGCTCAGTTTACTTGTACTTTCCAGTTTTCTTGTACTTTCCTGTTGGAATTGTATTTTTGCCCCTTTTACATACTGTACAGACTCTTTTACAATATTGTTTACTTGTTTTTCATATCTTGTTGCATTCTTGGTTGTGTGAGGTTCCAGGTCTAAAAGTAAATGTCTTCCTAGTTATAGGGAATACGCCTTTCGGTGCTAGTCGACAGCCCCTGGCCTATGGAAGGCGGGCTTATGGTAGTCGCGGCATGGGCCCCGGGGGACGGTTTGTGAAAATATTTCATTAATATAAACCTAATATATGTAGTAATATCACTTTCTTGGATCTATAAAAATAAAATAGATCTATAAATGATAATCAATCTCTTTTATTCTCTATTTTACTCCATATTTTTAATGTTTCTCCTATCTACTAGTTTTTTTATTGAATAATTTCAATGTTATTTTAATCTATAAGAACCAAATCAAAGATAAGGATTGATTTAAGTTATCATGATCCTATAAACTCATTTAATGTGTATTAAATTTAAATATTCTTTAAAAATCATCCATGTATGTCAATTTAACTTCTCTAAATTTGAGCCATGACCTTCAAGAACTTGGGGGCACTGAAATTATCAAATTATATAAATTTCTCTAACATTATATTGTAATTAAGGTCACGATAAATAAATTAATATTATTTCCATATCCTCCAAAAAATAATGACTTGATATGTCCCTGAAAATCATAAAATTATGACCTAATGATTCTATAAAAACATTCTAATTAATTCATTATTGTGAAATAAATACAATTGTAGTGATTTATATTATTATATACCAAATTTAATCCTATTTTTGGATCATATAACTTGATTCACAATAAAAATTCCTTTAAAATTATTCATGAAACTTTTTTCACACACCCATCATGGGGTCACATTGTGAATTTATTTATCATTCACCAAATTAGGGTCTATTTCGGTATAATTTCATAGTCATTACTAACAAACCAAACACCATTTTTATATTCCAATCACAAGTCCCCAGAATCATAGTGAAATATAAAGTAATTTTAGCACGATTCCTTTTCATATTAAATACACTTTATCCTAGGTGACCATAATTAAAATTTTTACAAAATTTATTTTTATCCAAAATAAATATGATTTATTTTCCACTCTTCATGGTGTAATTTTCCTTTCACTACTGAACTTTTATTTAACAGTTTTCAACCATATGATACAAGATTCATGATATAATATTAACTCTTAATGATATACAATTTATCACTTTATCTAGAGAAATTACTATATAAAAATAAATGTGTAATGTTATAATTGTTTCAAAATTTCTTATGTCTTTTAATAAAATATCTCCATACTTGTCCACACACTACCAAATATTCTAAAAAATTCCCCCAATTCAAAAATATACTAGATTGAACATTTCTAAATACTTATATCAGTTATCCAAAAATATTATAGATCATTAATTTGAAAACATTATTAAATTCTTTTATGTTCCTCTAAGGATTCAATAATATCTTAATTTATCTACTATGTATCAAAATACTAAATTCCTTCATAAATCTAGGAATCTTCTTATTATGCTCTTAACTATTATCTTTCCATTTTCGTCTAGCACTACCCTGAATAATAATATATTTTTCCTTATATTTGATAACCTCATCATGATGACAATATTCTTATAGATTAATAATAATCCTTATACAAAAACATTAAATCAAAAAATAGTGTGTTGAAATATTCTCCTTCAAATCACTTATCATCATCTTTTCACAGTGTTTTTCTATCAGAAAATCATTAGTTAACTAATACCAAATACAACTATTAATTGAAAAAAAAACATATCACGTATGGTTATAGGAAATTTACATAGAATAAATCATAACAATCAATTTATGAAGATTGAGTGATTTACATTGTTGTATATTTATTTTATATTAAACAGTTTGGATTCAAAAAAATTGAGTAATTAAATTGTTTTGAAAATAAAAACAAAAAAAAATACACTATGGTTTATTTAATACTAAAAAAGTGTGTTTTGTTTAATAATATTAACTAAATTAATTTATGTAATACACAATATATATATTTAAAAGTCTTAGAATAAGTTATTTAGGATTTATGTATAATTAAATTAGGTGTATTTTTTTAAATGGAATACAAAACAAGTATAATGGTTAAATTAAGAGAATAATGTTTTTTAATATTACTTAACTTTCATTAATATTTCTAAATAAGTTAATAATTTATAAAAAAGAAAATAAATATTCTATGATTGAATCACTACTTATCATTTTGTTTGCAGTTTCATCTTCTAATTATAATTCTAAAATGATATATGAGATAATATAGTTCTCAATTAGAATTATTGACCTAATATGTATCCCCGCACTAATGAAAAATATTTAGGTAGTAGAGTTCAAATTTTTTGTTTTTAGGGTCTGCCTCATATGTGGTTGTGTTGAAGATGAGTAGAATAAGTGTTGAGGACTCTAGTTCTCATGTAAGTAGATATCGATATTGACCTATGAATCATGACATGAAGCATAGTTTAGGTTCAAAAGTGACAATCCTAGAGGATGTCATTCCCCCAATTCCTATTACTTGTGCCTCTTAATCCATAAGGAATAAGATTATGGGTAGTTGAAAACCTAGATAAATTTTCAATCCATGTGCTAGAGCTCAAAAAGAAATTTGAAGACCTAAATGAGGAACTTCAAAACATATATAACATGGGGTGAAAACTAGTAGGATCTAGTATAGAAAAGAAACATTTTTGGGCTATAGACATAGAGACATGTATGTAATTGGAGGAATTTGAAGTAGTGGACACCAATGTCTTCATTGAGGATGAGACATGAGTAGATTGGGATTTTCAATTTTCACTATAATATAAAGATTAACTTCTGGTTAAAGAATATCTATGTTAATGATTTAATAAAGGAAAAAAATGTTTTATTAACTTGAGATACTTTCTAGTTACTATAGAGAATTGAACCAGAAGGATTATTATAACTTACCCAACCCATTTAATATGAGATCAACAGAAAAATCTATTTCCCCAATGAACCAGTATGTAAAAATAATAAAATTTCCAAGGAGTCAGTGGAGGCTCCAACACTAGAGTGGTGTTTATAACTATATACAAGGGTTATAATGTTTAAGGGAAAGGGATTACAAGAATAGTCTCATAAGGATTTGTTTTACCCTACTATCTTTTCTAAAACTAGGAAAGGTATATATGAAATGTTTTGAAAGGGTTCTATATATAAATTTAAAAAATCCATGAATACTAAGATTGATCTATCACAAAAGTAGGATATTAAATTTTTGAGATAATGTTTTTCTCATTAACTCAATAGTGTTTAAGGAAATGGCTTGAAACACATATTGATGTTATTATTCTGTAATTGGATTAAGACATTTTTTCCTCGATAAATACCTCACATTAGTTGATTTCAAATCATTTATCATTGAACACAATCTACATATTCACTTAGTAGAAAAAATAATTACATCATTGGCCTTTTCATGTTGGTTATTTATAACTGCAATGAAAAAGACATGTATTTTACAATATCATGTCAATTATTATATAAGTGAAGTGAAAATTCCATGTATATTTCTTTATCACATAGGTCAATATATAACTGACATGATAAAGGTGGGAATTTTTCATTATCATCTAGGTTATATAATAACTGACATGAAAAAGAAAAAACCCCATCTTTTTAACATTAGTTATTTAATAACCCACATGATAAAAAGGTTTTCTCACATCAGTTATATAATAACCAATGTGAAAATAAAATTTTCACTACTTTACCACCTTAATTTTTATATAAACAAAGTTCTACACCATTAAATTTTTATGAATTATATGTTTGAATCATTTTAGTGTTATTCAATCTTATGAAAGGAGACATGTTTCTCTCACATGTAAGCCTTAACCCTTGATTCATTGATCTAGTGGACTCCAATATTAGATTTCCATCTTAATACATCCTTATGTTTTGTCAAAACTCATTATCTTGCATCCAATCTTCTTGTCTCCATATGTAATCCTAACAAATTGATCCTCTCTTTTGGTGGTTCAATGGCGCAGATTCTCTGACTCTCTATTTTTTGATTTTGTGGACTCAAATCTCACATTACCATCTTCATAAACCCTCTGTTTTCATCGTACTCATAATTATTCTTTCGAATATAGATCTATTCACCTCAAATCATGGATTACCATCTTCGTATAAATTATTTATCCACTGGTTTAAGTGGAAAGGGTTTTGGATTTCATTATATATTAACGTTCTATGTTAGATCACAAATTTACGCATTATATATTAATGTTTTGGTGATTATACTATATGTAAATTTTTTTTCAATATATTGTTTCATAGAATTTTATACCACATTACATCTTAAATGTTTTACACTGAATCTCTAAATATTTTTTATTTGGATGAAGTTTTTTGAAACATTCATTATTTATGGATACACTTCTATATATACGGATAAATCTCAGTCAGTGTTATGCATTTATTAGTGACTTTATAATATTAAAATGTAATATATATATATATACATTTTAATTTGCATACAGTTCAATATATAATATCATATAAGTGTTTTATATGTATATGAACACTATTCTGATGACGTAATCATATTTTTATAATCAAAAATCTTATAGTAAATATCTAGTCTCTATATTATTAGTTACTATCAATATAATGTTGACATTATTGTTGAATACACAATAGGAATATTAAATTGGTTCCATTAATTATATTTATTATATTCTAATAGATATATGTTCGATTTTGACTCTGTTTGGACTAATTATACCATTTGGAAAAAATGATAATAGACATTGATACACTTTCTATCCCAAGTCATAATTTTGGTCACATTAATTTAAAATTTTATAGGATTATTAAACATTATAGGTAGAGTTTTTCTATGTTATATTTTTATGTAATTACACATGCATCACATGATACTCACACTAAAATCATTTTTCTCCTCAAAAATTTGGATTTTTATTGTATCAATTGGAGTAAACTGAAATATTTACAATGTGTGTTGTTGGTGTGTTACATTAAAATACAACATGTTCTCATATATTACATTTTACGTAATCTACTTTTCACAATTTACATAATACAATAGAAATAAATAATAAATAATATTATTTTACACATATATATGTGTGTGTGTGTTTAATGCAATTCAAAGATCAACATTGTGTTGTTTGAACTCTGCTATATGATTATATTATAGTATGAATCAATGTTTCTTCTAATAATTATTTGTTTTTTCCTTAAAAAATCATGTTAAAAAAATTGATAATAAATATTCAAATCAAAATGGAAAATGTAAAGTTCATTTCAATTCTATTCAACAATATCCAATTTCATTTTTCATATAATTTAATTCAGAATAAAATGAAAAATGGGAGAATGTTATAACTATATTTTATTTTTAAATTACTTCCATGAATTTATTTTTATTATTTACCAATAATATTTAAAATTATATTGAATTATTTCCTAGAATTTATAATTATACTTTTCAACGTATGCATTTTTTTAAAATTTTAATATTTTATTACTTTCAAATTATGAAATCTTTTATATAAAATTACATTATTTTCTATTTTAATATTGTATAATAATTATAATTAACATTAAATTTAATTTCCAATGTTATTAACTTTTCAAACATTATATTCACTATTAGTGAAAATCATAGAAACATATTTCTGATGAATTATTCCACAAGTGTGTCTTCTGGCTTGTCATTGAAATAATATACTATTCAACCTCTTACTCACTTGTATCACCACAATATTAATTTTAAAAGATATTTATTTTTAAAATTTATTACATAAAATAATGAGTTAGAGTTGGATTATGGAACTTTGAATAAGTGATGAATATGAGGAAGGTGTTGATGCTTTTTTAGGAATTTTCTATATGAAATGATGCAAGAAACGACATGTTTTTATTTACATGATCGAAATTTTTAGATATGAGGAATTTGAAAATAATAGAGTTCAAAGATCATTTAATTTTTCATGGTTTTAATCTGAGTTACATCCCTTCGATTTCGCATAGTGAAACTGGATAGAATTTAAAATCTATTGATGATGGTTCTTTGAAAGATGATAACCATGATCAAATTCAATAAATGCTTCATAATATTGAAGAAGAGATAATTGAGAAAGAATAGAAAATTGAGCATCAATATGGTGATTCTGAAAAAACATTATATTAGGTTCGTACAAAAATTGCATTTTTTATTGATGGTTTGAAGATTTATTAACATGAATAAGAAACATGGATGTAGTGATAACGGTTTTATAGAGTTTCCATAATTTTTGAAAGATATTTTTATAGAAGACAATCACCTTCTAGATTCACATTTTAATGTGAATAAAATACTTTTCCTGATTGGATTAGGGTACAAAAAACATAGCTACCCAAATGAATGTGTTTTATAGAGGAAGGAATATGAATCTATATCAGGGTGTCCTAAATGTGGGATGTCATAGTATAAGTTGAAAGAAAAATCACAGAAATATGTTTTAGTTATAGATAACCCTTTAAAGGTTTCTTTGTATCTTCTTATAATCCCTCATTTGAATAACATGATTCAAAAAGGTTAATATGGAATCGGGATGAGTGAATATGTGATGGAAAATTATAGCATCAAGTTTATTTTCCACAATGGATGAAAATTAATTAGCAGTTTACTATATTTGGAAGTGAAGTTCGAAATGTCATACATGGATAGTGCATGGATGGAATGAATGCATATCAAAGCCTTAGTAGCAGACATAGTTCATGGCCTCTTTAATTGGTAATTTGTAGTGCATATCATGAATTTTTCATGAAGTGAAAATATGTCATGTATAGATTAATGGTATCTGGATCAAAACATCCGGAAAACTATATTGATGTTTTATTATCATCATTAATTGATTGTTTGAAACATTTATGGGAGGAAGGTATTAGGGTGTATGATTCTTATAAAATAAAATATTTCTAACTGCTTGAAATTATTATATTTTCTTTAAATTACTTCCCAGAATATGGAAATTTGTTTGGATATAGTGTTAAGGTACATAAATCTTGTACAATTTATTACCAATTCACTTCATATTATCAACATAATCATAGGGGGGAAATATTAAACATATATCATTGAAAGTTTTTGTCTATATATCATGCTAATACAAGATTAAAAAAGGCATTAAATTGATCACAAGAATTTGATATTTCTCCAATACCCTTATCCACTAATCAATATTTTTATAGGGTGAAAAGCATTGGCATGACATTCAGAAAGACACATAAATATGGCAATGATAAAAATATTTGGAAGAAATATTCAATAGTTTCTAAACTACAATTTTAGAGATATCAGGAGGTCAAACATAACATTTATTTCATGAATGAAGATAATAATATCTATTACATCTTGATTGGAACATTTTTATATATTAAAGAAAAATTAAAGATGGGTTGAATGCAAGATTGAACTTCATCTAAATGATAATACATTTGTAGTTAGCTCACACTCCTGATGGAAGGAGAACATTCCTACCCCAGATTATCATAAATCATCTAAGGTAGAAAATTTGATTTTGTTAGTATCTTAATGATATCAAATTTCCACAATATTATTCTTAAAATGTACAACATTTTCTATCTTTAATGTATTTTAAGTTGACAGGTATGAAATCTCAAGATTATAACATCATGATGAAATAGTTCCTACCAATTTCATTGTGTGGAATATTTATCATATATGTTATAACGACTATCAGGAAGGTGTAATAATATTTCAATTCAATTTTCAATAAGTTGATTGATCTGAATGATTTGAACAATTTGTAGAATGAAGCTATTTCTAGGCTTTTTCGATTGGAAATACATTTTCCTCCATCTTTTTTTATATCTTGGTTCAGTTAATGGTTAGTTTTATGTAAGGAATAATTTTTTTAAGTCCTATATATCTACATTGTATGTATCCTTTTGAAATATATATGAATATATTGAAGGGGTATATTAAGAATCCATATCGACATGAAGCCTACATTGTTGAGAAGTATATTTCTAAAGAGGATGTGGTGTTTTTTACAATCAACTTATTTGTAGTGGAGCACATTGGTTTTCCTGCACCTCACCTTGAATGAGTTAATTATGAGAGAAAGAGGACATGTGGCTTCAAATTTAAGTCTCTAACAAGTGAACAAATAAACAAGGTACATTTTTAAATCTTGAATAACATGGATGATGGCCAGTCATATATAAAATTCCATATTAGTGTGTTGAATCAATGTTATCTAAAGAAGAAATTTATGTGGATTTTGAATGATCATAACAAAACATATTTTCAATGGCTTAAAGAGACCATACACGATAGATCATATGAATTAGAAACATAGATATGGTTAGTGGATGGTCCATGTGTAAATTTGATTACATTCTTCAGGTATGACATTAATAGTTATACATTTCATATGAAATATTAGGACAAAAGATGCCTAGTTTATAATAATAGTGTATTGGTGTTCATTGTAGAAATTCTTTTTTCGAGTTTCCAAGACAATAAAAACCAATTTCTATATCAAGTTCATATTATAGATTCATTGAATAAATTTGGTAGTTTGATTACATAATATTTCATGTTCCATTGTTTAACTGAAAATGGTTAATCGCTAAAAATAGTGTCATGTGTGATGAATTTAAAATAACACTATTTAATCTAAATATATTGGAATAAACATGTTTTCCTTTTATAATTAAGACACATGAAAAACAAATATTCTATTTTCTTGATCAATCTGATATGTAGTGGTCTATTTTTTCGAAATGGAAAAATAGTATATTAGTGATAATAAAATTGATGAAGATGTTGATTTATGTGAGATCCATACTTCCATGTAAATATAAATATATAATATTGTTGATCATTACATAGACATGGTTTGTGCCATATGGAATGATCTTGGTGAAGGAATTTGGGAAAAAATCCATTAGTATAGTCCAAATATTATAGGAAACATTTGTTTATTTCCCATTTAATTTTTAAAATTTTATAAAATGTTAGATATTTTAATTTTAATTTCTTTATTAAAACTTGTATTATAACTAATATATTAAATTGTTTGTTTATATTAGTCTAGTTTTTTTTTATTTTTCCATGTTTACATTTCCGTAAATTATCTATTAATTGATTTTTTTGAAAAAAAAATTATTTTAAATCTAATATGTTAAATAGAAATAGAAATATTGTATAAGAGTATATTCAAAAAGTATTTTTTGTGAAAAAAATTTAATTATTATCTTGGATCATTTTTTCTATTTAGATACCTTTTTTTGGTTTATTTTCATTTGTTTATATGTTATTTATTATCTCATTAATATTGTTTTCATTTTAGTTAAATATAAAAAATATGAATAAAAATGTTTTAAGCTTAGTTTAGTTTACTTTTTTGTTTGATAATTTTTCATTTATTATTTACATTAGTATGTAAGAGTTGGTTTTTTTAGAATTGTGTACTAACTTTTTGTTGCTTTGATTTGTTGGATAATGAACGATCAATAATCGGATGCACCACATGCTTCTAGAGATGATCGTACTCATACCTCTGGGGAGGAATGTACACATGCTTTTAAGGATGAGCCTCATCCTTATTTACAATAGACATCAACTTATAAGGGGCCAAAGAAGAGCTTGAGGGTTGATATGTAATATCCCAAATTTCCGTATAATTTTTTTTAATTATATGGAATTAATTAAAGAACGCAAAATATGACGACACATAATTCCAAGGCCGAGAGTTCCT
The DNA here is from genome assembly GCA_963277665.1 of Viscum album. Classification (NCBI taxonomy): domain Eukaryota; kingdom Viridiplantae; phylum Streptophyta; class Magnoliopsida; order Santalales; family Viscaceae; genus Viscum; species Viscum album. Next base: position 790,046,947 of record OY728162.1, on the reverse strand, counting down.
GGACTGATCCTTCGAAAAATGTTAAGTTTACAATAGCATGTGTGAGTGGTTTTCTTGAAAAAGTAGAATAACTCTTAAATGGGTTCCCAGATCAGAAATCTGATGGCACTGTTCTGTTTAGGATGGCATGTTTACCCTAGATGCAACTTATGTTTAGTCGACACAGGCCTCCAGTGAGAAAACCCAAAAATGGAATTACCATATATAAAATAATTAAATAAAATTATTTTATTTTTCAAATGATTATAACTCATGAACGATGAATCAGATTAAAAAACCAAGAACACCGCTAAACGTGTGAGGGTATGCTTTCCTTAGGCAGACCCTAACATTGGTCGGTGCGGGCCAACAGTGGAAGTTAGTTGTTGGCCATAAATAAAATAATTAAGTAACCATTGTTTTATTATTAAATTATCTAACTTCTAAACTATAACTTAGATTGAAAATATGATAGTACCGTTGGATTCATGGGGAATTTTTTACCTTAGGCGGAGCCTAAACTTGATAGGTGTGGGTTGAGGGTGATTGTTAATAATTTTTGAACTTTTTAAGGTATGTTTAGTAAACGTATGAGTGGTGTTTTCTAACTTTTTAACCAGTAATCAGAATTGAAATCTGAGGACACTTTGAATCTGTAGAATCAGGAATCTCTTAAGGGAAGCTTCACTTTGACCACATTAGGTTGGGTGAAAATGTTAGTTTTTATGACTTTTAAAGAATTAATAAAATAAAAAAATTGTTATTTTATTTTATCCTACCATCTCTTGAGCGGCAGTGGTAGGGTACACAAAGGTGGTCAGACATTTAATAAGGGATATTAAATGTTGGTTACACATTGGTTCCATAACCTACCCTCGTATAATTAATGGGTCACACTAATTATTTCAATTAATGAACCTCATTAATTCCTAGGTGCATTACTCACCCTTTATCCCCTCTATTTAAGTGAGGCTGGGGTTGGAGTTTTTTCATGGCTTCACCAAGCAAGGAACCTCTGGTGAAGTGACGTGATACCTTCCACCAACAAAGATGGAAGCTCAGGCAGCAATGAACTGGGATTGACAAATGTTGGAAATTTCATCAAACGCAGAATCTTCTTCCCCCACCATGATGTCTCCAAATAATCTTGAGGTAGGGTTTGTCTTTTAATTCAAATATATTCATGATTCTTCTCCTCTTTCTTGAATTTGTGGGTGGTAGTTGTGGTGTATTTGAATGGGATTTATCATTATTTTAATGTGATGTCTAAATTACCCCTACTTTTTATAATGCCAATGTGAAGGGTGTGGGCCAAATGAACAAATCTTGAACCCTACACCTCTTGATTTTACATTGCATTATTCAGAGGCGGGTTGTTCCAACTTGAAGGAACATTGGAATCGAGATGCGCGCAATAATAGTGGCTTCCCGAGAGGACCGTAGGCATGTACCGAAGGAAGAACGGACCACCGAAGCTCACCTAGTGGCCTGCAGAAGATTCGCCAGCACGGTGGCACAAGCGACCAGTTTCGGTGGGGAAGGCGGCGGCCAGCTCTCACCAGCTGCGGAGGAGGGCGGCACCATGGCGGACCGAAGAGGCCACCAGCATGGGCCGGCCGTGGTGACGGTGAGGCAGTGCGCAACAGTGAGCAGGCCACGGCTAAGAAGATTTGATGAATTTTGGGACCCAATCTCTACCAGTCCTGTGGGTGATGAGGTGGTTCCACCAATCAAGGAGTCGAATGGCGCATTTGAGCTGTTTGGTAGGCAAACCGCGTGACCCCTGCGCGGGTCGCGCCAGCCAGCATGCCAGACCGCCCGATGGGTCGTGCCCAGCTAGTGGGTCAGGCTGGGTCAGACCCAAACTGGGCCAGGGTGACTCGAAATGGTTCGGGTCAGTCTAGGACGGGTTGGGGTGGGTCATTCAGACCAGGTCGGACCGGACTCGGTGCCATTCGGGCCTAGTTTTGCTTAAATGACTATATCTTGCAAACAAGATGTCGGTTTGATAAACCATATACGGCGCTGGGATCCTTGGAGAGAGGAGGTCTATTTGACATAATCGACGTGGGTTTTTGAGAATTTTAGAGTAAGACTGGGTTGGATCGACTTCGAATCCAACCGGGCCCTCGCCACTAAAATGCCAATAACTTACAGAATGGGCGTCTGGATGACATGTCGTCTATTGTGTTGGAACAATTATGACATGACAGATCATCAGGGTACATCCTTTTGGAAATTAATGGTGTTTGAGGTATTACTAATAAGTGGAGGAGAAGAACCAGGTAGTTTCTTGTAGTGAGAGTTAGAATGGATACTCCCTTGGTGACTCAAGGCATGGGTATTTCTTACTCCTCTGCTCCGGTAGAGACGTGACTCCCCACATCATGAATGTGGGTTTGTTTCCCTCTGTTTGGTTTTTATATCTTTGGATTTGGTATTACCCTATTTGAATAGGGTTTGTGTCCTCCATACTTAACTCACATAGAGTCAGATACTCCCCTATCGGGTAGGGTGTGTGTCTTCTATGCTACGAGTAGGTACACCCCTGTAAATCCAGGGTGTGAGTCCTCCTTATGCAGTGATACAGTATATTTGGTACTCCCCTATCATTCTAGGGTGTAGGTCCTCTAGTCTGGGATCGGTACTCCCCTGACGTACTAGGGTGTGGGTCCCCCACATTGAACAAACTACCAGAGTTATACTCCCCTACCGGGTAGGGTGTGGGTCCTCACATATAGAGCCGATATTCCGTTGTTGTGCTAGGGTGTAGGTCCTCTAGCCTGGGGTCATTACTCCCCTTATGTACTAGATCGTAGGTCCCCCATAGCAAACAAACTACCATAGTTGTACTCCCCTACCAGGTAGGGTACGTGTCCTCGCATATGGAGTAGTACTCCCCCATCTCCAAGTAGTGATGGGAGAGGGTCCTTTAGAGGAGTTGGAGATCCCTTGACTATAGGAAATAGTTTCGATCATTGGGCCTCTTCACTTGGTATCCCTTGTTCTTGCCTCAAGTGTAAGATTGTTACTGTGAGATCTCTACTATTGGGCACCTGAGGCAGTTCTAGAATAAATTTCCCGAAGGAGGATGTCCTTTTGGATGTTCCATTAAGAATTTTTAAGTTATACCTGATGGATTACATCTCTCTAATGGATTCCATCAGGGATGGATAGTTCATGGAGAGTGTACTTCTGATCATCGAGTTACACTTTGATCCTTCTTTGGAAATCCAGGAAATGGCTTGAGGTCGGGACCTTATGTTTCTTTATGGATGAGATGAGTATATCTGGTTTAAGATGATTCTTTTTCTCTATGCTTGAGATCAAGATCATGCTTTTTGGTTTTCCTTTGTGGAATTCTGAGATACCTTTGGGGGTCTCAGGGTCCTTACTAGGTATTGTTATACTCACCCTTGCATGGTCTTCACCCACACCTTGTTGTGTCTTGTGTAGATGAAAGGCATCCTTAACTGAGACTTCAGGAGACAAGACTTGATGTGGATGGAGGAAACCAGTGAACAAGGAGTGCTACGTGACGATTTGTACCTACCCTTCAGGTAGAATCCTTGGGCTATGATCATGGGGGATGTTTTCGATTTTTAGTTGTAGTTGTACCTTTTCAGTTGGGATTGTATTTCGGCCTCCTTATAATTTTTGTACACACTTTTACTACTACATTTTTAAATTTTGGTTGCATCTTGTTGTGTTCATGGAATGTGTGATTGTAAAGGTTTAATTTCAATTCCTTACCATTTTAGGGATATGAATTTTCGGTGAAAGTATCCAACCCTTGGACTATAGAAGGTGGGCTTGGGGTTTTCACGGCACGAGCCTGGGGGGTCGGGTTGTGACAAAGTGGTATCAAATGATTTGGTTCTACCGAAGAACTGGGGCTCTGATCTTTACAATGGAGCAATAGTGTTAAGTGTTTTGAGTGTGGTTTTCTATTTGGGGAGTCCAGTGTTGGTGCGGCGTACGATGTATTCAAACACCAGGACCCTGAATTCAGATTTCCGACTCTGACCACAAAAACACTGATTGTGTGCGTTTTGGAAATGTTTTACTTTTTATCTCTTTTGAGTCATATCACTAGGTATAACTTATTGACCAAGGATCATCTTGATTCTCTTTCAAAATGCCTCCACATAGACAGCCATCCAGTATTCCAATGCATTACCATGAGGATGGTCCACAGTGTGATGAGGCTTTAGTACAAGGATTGTTTCCTGAGATGGTAACTTCGATCAATGTCCCAGCGATACCATTTTCCATTGGCTAGTAGTTACTACCGGGTCTACTAGTAGATAACACATGTATGATCAGTGCCTTATAAGATTTTTAGTGACTGATACCCCTCCGGATCCGAGGCGAGCCCGTACTCAAAGGCGGCTAAGGGCTAGCCTAAAGTGGTGACCGAGTTTCCATCTATCCAGGGAACCATACGATCAGATGGAGGACCTGGCAGTGAGGATTCTATGTGGCTCGGTAGGGCGATGGTGGGGTTTAGATTACCCCTATCTTACAATGAGGTAACTTTTTTGTGGATATATCTTGAGAACCTTCCTAAGAGAAGGGGGTCTCTTCCCAAAAAAATCTAAGGGGTTTGTGTTCCCAAAAGCTTCTAATGTTTTGACAGGATGACATGTCGGTAACTGAGTGTTTTTCGAGGAATACCAACCATTACAGGTACTTGATGAAAAATATATGACCAGTTGTTCAAGGCGCGGACCTCCGAGCGAGATATGTTTAGGGACATCTGAGAAAGCACTATTCCTATGTGAATTCCTACTTATGTTAGGGTGCTAGAGAGAACTTTTGTGGTTGAAAATTCATTGGCTGAGAAGATACAGCCAGTGAATGTCACTAGTGGTAAAGGAGGAAAACTAACATCAGTCTTAGAGACTTGGATGTGTAAAATTTTTCGGGAAGAGAAAGTGATATGGATAGATGAATCTGCCGGGCATCAGACGTGAAAGAGGATCTAGGAGAGTATCAGAAGGTGGTATACATTTCGATATGTTACAACCAACACCCCAATATGGCCCCCACCAGAGCTTAGGGATATAGAGGACATGGGAAGGGAGTAGCTTCATGTGATCAAGGATTGTGACCCAAGGGATCCAGGAATGATTTGAGGTACAATTTGTGTCTACTACTAGCTTTTGTTTTAATAGACATATGAACTAATCATTCCTTCTTTCCACGAATCTTGTTCAAGACCTAGAGTTTCTGGTTAAACCGTTGACTTGACCCTTGTGTCTAGACATACCTTTGGGAGGAGAATCGATAATCACACTTATGCCAATGGTTTGATCTGACCCTTAAGGCAAGAGTTTCGGTTGGAACCTCATGGTGGCAATGTTGAGGCCTTACGACGTTAGTTTTGGTATGGACTGGACATCCATAGTTCATACTCAGATTGACTGTTTTAGGAAAAAGGATGTGGTGTATCTACAATGTTGTAATGGGGTGTTCCTTGGTCATGGAAAAAGGAATCCCAAGCAGTATGGGATAATCTCATGAATAGGATGGTGTAGCCAATCACTCTTAAGTCGGCCAGCCTTACCCTTGTAGCAGTAAAAGTTTTGAGTTTTCAATTCCCAACAGTAGTGGCAGAATGTGGGAACATCTTTTCAAAATAGGTTTCTAGGATTACTCCCCAAAGGGATAGGGACTTATGAATCGTCCTATAACCAGCGATGTCAACGATATCTAAAACATCATATCTGATGGCTCCCAAAGAACTCCAGGAAATGAGTGTTTAGAAGAGGGTGTCGTGGAAGATGCAATCAACAGTAGGTATAGTTTATAGCTATTGAGTGAGGCTTCAGAGCAGATATCTGCGTTACAGAAACCCTTAATAGATAGTTATATAGTAGCTTAGCTATAGTCTATAACTGTCACTCCACCGCACCTTCAACGAGTTCGGAATGCACAACTTGGGGATGTGGACTGCGAGGCCCGACGTGCTAAGATATCCTTAGGATAGGCTCCTGAAATATTTTATGAAGGCGGGGAAGATGTAATACTTTTCTTAAGACATACTATGGTACCAATGATGATACCAAATGAGGTGTTGAGGGAGTTCCATGCATCCCCTTTGGAGGTACATCCTGGTGTGGTGAAGATGTTCTAGGACCTTCAACGTCAGCACTAGTGTCCAAAAATAAAGACTATACAGATCCAGAAGAAGTATTATGGTGATAAGATATGGAGAACCTTGGATTCTGAGGAGGGAGACCATGTCATTATATAGATCTCGCCCTGATGGGGATTGCAGAGATTTGGTCATGGCAGAAAGCTATCTCTGAGGTTCATTGGAGCTCTCCTGATTCTCAACAGAGTGGGCGAGGTGGTATACCATCTTTCTCTTCCCGCACAGATGCATTGGGTGCATAATGTTTTCGATTTTTCACAGCTGAGGAGATGCATTCATGACCCATCACACTTTATTGTCTAGGGCGAGGGGAAATTTTATGATAGGGATACTTTTACGGAGTTCCCAATGGAGATAAAGGATCAATAGGAGTGAGTCCTATGTGGATGGTGGATACCTCTAGTTCAATTTTAGTGGTAGCACGAGAACCTCTAGGAGAGCTCATAGGAGCGGGAGGGTCAGATTCGTGCTCAGTACCCTCATTTGTTTGGTTTGCCTTATTTTAGATTTCGGGGACGTAAATCCCTATGGTGGGGAGAATGTAATGTCCCAGAATTTTGGTTAAATGTTTTTTAATTATATGGAATTATTTCCAGACCACGAAATCTAACGGCGTGTAATTCTAAGACCTGGAGTGCCCGAAATGTTCCGTTGAAAAATGTTAAGTTTAAAATAGTGTGTGTGAGTGGTTTTCCTAAAAAATTGGAATAGATCTTAAATGGGTGCTCGAATCAGAAATCTGGGGGCTCCGTTGCATTCAGGGTGGCGGTTTTACTTGAGGCGCGACTTAAGTTTAGTCAGCACAAGCCTCCAGTGAGAAAACCCAAAAATAGAAAAATTGTAAATAAAATAATTAAATAAAATTATTTTATTTTTTAAATTCTTATAACTCACAAACAGTGAATCATATTATAAATATCAGACCATCAGTAAACTTGTGAGGGTATTCTTTCCTTAGGTAGACCCTAACATTAGCCGACACGGGCCAACAGTGGGAGTTTGTTTTTGGCCATAAATAAAATAATTAAGCAACAATTATTTTATTGTAAAATTCTCTAACTTCTAAACCGTTACTTGTATTGAAAATCATAAAGTATCTTTGGATTCTTGGGGATGTTTTTCCCTTATGTAAAGCCTAATCTTGCCTGGTTCGGGTTGAGGGTGACTCTTAAAATTTTTTGAACATTTTTAAGGCACGTTCAGTAAACGTACGAGCGGAATTTTACAACTTTTGAACCGATGCTTATAATTGAAATCTGAGGGCACCGTTGAATCCATAGAACCGGGATTCACTTAAGGTAAGATTCACTTTGACAACACTAGGTGGGCTGAAAATGTTAGTTTTTGAGACTTTTAAAGAATTAATAAAATAACAAAATCGCTATTTTATTTTATCCTACCACCTCTTAAGTGGTAGTGTCATGATCCACAGAGGTGGTCAGACATTTAATATGGTAAATTAAATGTCGGTTACACTTTTTTGTGAAACCACCCCTTTTGTAATTAATGTCTCACATTAATTAGGTCAATTAATTAACCTCATTAATTCTTGGGTGTGTTAGTCACCCTTTCTCCCATCTATTTAAATGATCCTCATTTTAGAGTTTTGGCATGGATTCACCAAAAAAGAATCCTCTAGAGAAGTGACGTGACACATTCCACCAATGGATATGGAAGCTTGGGAGGCAATGAACTGGGATCAACAAACGTTGAAAGCTTCATAAAATGCGGAACCTTATTCCACCACCACGACATCTCCAAAGAATCTTGAGGTAGGGGTTTCCTTTTAATTCAAGAAATTCCCATGAATCTCCTCCTCGTTCTTGAATTTATGGGTGGTCATTGTAGGGGATTTGAACATGATTTATCATTATTTTAATGTGATGTATAAATTACCCCGACTTTTTATAATGCTAACGCGGAGGCTGCAGGCTAAACGAACAAGGCTCGGACCCCACGCTGCTTGATTTTTCATTGCGTTCTTCAGAGGCGTGTTCTTCCAACTTGACAGAACCTTGAAACTAAGAGGAACAAAAAGACGACGGCATCCCAAGAGGACCATAGGCTCGATAGGAAGAAAAAATAGACCACAAGAGCTCACCTGATGGCCCGAAAAAGAGTCACTGACATGGTACTAGTGACCGACGGCCAGTGCTCACCGGTTGCGGAGGAGGGCAGCGGCGCTTGGCGCCGTAGCAGACCGAAGAGGCAGCTGGCATGCGCCGTCCACGGTGATGGTGAGGAGGCACGCCGTCATGCACCACGGTGTGCAGGACGTGGATACGAAGTCAAGGTGAAGGCCAGGGCCCGCTCCCTGTGGGTCCCGTAGGTGATGAGGTAGCACCACTTGGTGCTGCCAATCAAGGAGTCGAATGGATCCTTTGAGCCGTTCGGTTGGCGGACCGCGCGACCCCTGCGCGGGTAGTGCCAACCAGCGGGCTTGACCACTCGGCGGAACGCACTTGGACTGTGGGCCGGTCTGGGTTGGTTCGGGTTGGGTCAGACTGGGTTGGGTTGTCCCAGGCTAGGTCGGGTAGGGTCTGTCGTACCGGACCCATCCTCATTCAGGCTCAAGTATGCTTAAATGACCGTATCTTGTTAACTAGACATTAGTTTGATGAACCGTCTATGGTGCTATGATCCTTGGAGCGAGATGGTCCTTTTTACATACTCCACATGGGTTTTGGATAATGTTGGAGTACAACCGGGTCAGATTGACTCTGAATCCAACCGGGCCCTCAGCACTAAAAAGCCAAGAACTTACAGACTAGGTGTCTGGTTGACATGTATTCTGTTGAGTTGGAACCCTTATGACATGACAGATCATTGGGTTAATTCCTTTTGTAACATCATTGTGGTTGAGGTATGAATGATAACCGGAGGAGCAGAAATAAGGTGTTTCTTGTAGTGAGAGTTAGGATGGATGCACTCTTGATGACTCAAGGCACGGGTATTTATTACTCCTCTGCTCTGGTAGACACAGGACTCCTCGCATCATGAGTGCGGGGTTTTTTTTCCCTCTATTTGGTTTTTCTATCTTTGGAGCCGGTACTACCCTATTGGACTAGGGTGTGGGTCCTCCATACTTAACTCACATAGACTTAGGTACTCCCTTATTGGGTAGGGTGTTGGTCCTCTATGTTAGGAGTAGGTACTCTCTTGTCAATCCAGGGCGTGGTTCCTCCTTATGCTGTGCTGCAACAGAGTCGGTACTCCCCTACCATTCCAGGGTGTGGGTCCTCTAGTATGGGTTCGGTACTACCCTGACGTACTAGGGTGTGTGTCCCCCATAGTGAACAAACTACCAGAGTTGTACTCCCCTACCGAGTAGGGTGCAGGTCCTCACATATAGAGTTGGTACTCCCCTGTCATGCTAGGGTAAGGGTCATCTAGCCTGGGGTCATTACTCCCCTGATGTACTAGGGCGCGGGTCCCCCACATCAAACAATCTACCAGAGTTGTACTCCCCTACCGGGTGGGGTGCAGGTCCTCAAATAAGGAGGAGTACTCCCCCGTCTCTAAGTAGCGACGGGGAGTGAGTCCTTCAGGGGAGTTGGAGCTCCCTCAACTGCAGGACACAGTGTCGATGACTGGGCCTCTTCACTTGGTTTCCCTTGGTCTTGCCTCGAGCATAAGACTATGACTGCAAGACCTCTAGTGCCAGGCACTAGAGGCAGTTCAAGCAAAATGTTCATGATGGAGCATGTCCTTTCAGACGTTCCATTGGGAATGGTTGAGTTGTACCTGATGGAGTACATCTCTTAGACCGGTGCCATTTTGGATGGCTAGTTCATGGAGCATGTACTCCTAATCCTTGAGTTACGCTTTGAGCCATCTTTGGAAATCTTGGAAATGGCTTGAGGTTGGGACCTTATGTTTCTTTGTGGATGAGATGAGTATATTTGGTTTAAGCTAAGTCTTTTACTTTTTGCTTGTGATCAAGATCATTTTTTGTGGTTTTCCATTATATAATTATGAGAGGCCTTCATGGGTCTTGGGGTCCCTAGTGGGTATTGTTATACTCACCCCTACATAGGCTTTTACCAGACCTTGTTTTGTCTTTTGAAGATGACGGGCATCCTTGACTGAGACTTGCGGATCCAAGACTTGATGTGGATGGAGGCAATCAGTGAACAAGGAGAGTTTCATGACGAGTTGTACCTACCCTTCAGGTAGGATCCTTGGTGGAGGATCGCGAGAGTTGTTTTCTGTTTTCAGTCTTAGATGTTCCTTTTCATTTGGGATTGTATTCTGGACCCCCTGTACTTTTTTTACACACTTTTACTTCTGCAGTTTTACTTCATGGTTGTATCTTGTTGTGTTCTTGGACTGTGTTATTGTACATGTATAAAGACAATTCCTTCCTGTTTTAGGGATACACATTTCCTATGCTAGTCACCAACCCCTGGCCTATGGAAGGAAGGCTTGGGGTAGTCACGGAAAGGTCCCCGGGGGATGGGTTGTGACATGATAAACATGAAAAAACAAATTTACTAAAATTATTAGTTTCCCATAGCCAGGTCCATAGGATATCAGAATAATTTTTTGATAATTATATTCCAAGAGGTCCAAATTCAAATCAATTCAATAATTTTATAGAAATTATTTCTAAAAGAAAAGTTATAATTTATATTAATTATTAGAGAAGTATTGAAAATTGAAAATATATCACTTGTGGGAGACTATTTTGGTAAGTTAGTTTGTTATTATTTTACTTATCTTGAAATGTTTATAGTAATACATGTTTTCCCCCTTTCCTATCAGATGACATATGATATACTTGATACTGGGGGAGTTAATATGAAATGATTATCATTGGATACTAGAAGATTAATGGATATTAAATTAACCCCCACATAACATTTCATTTTTGGTAATAGACAACATCATAATCCATGTTATATATATCCACTTATATATGAATATATATAGAAAAATTTATTGAAATTTGAAGATGAAAAGCACTTTTTGGAAAATGAAATGTTACATTTGGATGTTTTTTATATTAATGATCTTATTAATGAATTATTTATTCCTAATTTGAAGTAATCGATTAGATATCATTTGGAGATCCAATCTAGAAATTTATACCCTCAAACATTATCTTGGGGAGGTTATACATTATTGGAAGAAAAAATTATGGCTGAAAATTTTCAACTACTGAGAGTTGAGTCATCAAGATCTATAGAGTTTGAACCTCCTTCCCCCATGCTAGACAAGAAAAATGGAAGATGTCTCAGATGAGTAACAAAGTAAAATATCGTACGGATGATTCGAGGGTTGCACCTAAGATGATTGTAATATGTTTTATTTATTAATTTATTTAATTTAAATCAATTCTTTACATATTGTGATTCATTATGGATTTTTAAAATATTTCATATATGATTATATTGAGGGGAAGGGAACACTGTGTTTCATTATATCTAAGGTTATGAGGGATATTTTATCTACATCATTGGGAAAATCCAAACACTTTAGTCATGTATGAGGATACCTGGAAAGTGTGTCGATGAAAAAAGGGTATCCATGTTCTAAAAATTCTTCAATAGAGGATGTTTTAAAAATAGAATCCTTGGAAGATGAAGTTCAATATATTCATGTGATGATGGAGGACTTGATCATATATTCGATAAAATCGATGTTTGCAGACGTGAAAGGGAAATTTTAGATAGCTGGTCCAACTCCTCACCCTCCTCCAACAGCTCCCACTCGTCCACCTCCACCTATAGACCACACCTCTTTTTATCTTACTGTTACACCCATCCTTCACAACTTCCTAGTTTTTGTGTTTTATATGATGATGATCCCCAACATCATATTGTGTTATATGGGATGATATTTTATATTGGTAATACCATTCATTATCAACATATTGATATGGAGCATCATAAGGTCACTGTATAGGATATTATAGATAGATCAACAAGAATACCTTTATATACATATGAGGTTAGTATAGTTGTACAAAGTATCTAAAACTTTTTAGTTTATCCATCTAGATTTGTTTGACATATTACCATAGAGGTATGTTGTAAGAACTCGTTTTTTTGGCTATAGAGGACTTTGGAATATTCTTGATATTATTCCAGAGCAACGCCTTCAGACGGTGTGCGATTCCGATCCCCGATGTGGCCGAAGTTAAATTTTCAGTGCATTCACATTATGCACGCCAAATAAATGGTATAACTTTTATATGGTGTTTCGGATCAGAGATCTGAGTGCACGGATGGATTCGGAATGGGGTGTTTACCCTAGTAACGACATAAAACTTGTCGTTGCGGCGCGTTTGGACCCCTCGCTCGCTTTCGGAACGTTAAACGGATAAATTGATTAATTTTTTTATTCATTTACTGGTTAAACTCAGTATCTCTTAAACGGTGGCTTGGATTGGGAAACCGAGGGCACCATTGATTTCAGAGCCTTCCTTTTACCCTAGCAGGGGTGTAAGTTTCGCGGGTGCGGGCCGTTAGTGAAAAATGGCCCCAGGGGCGTTTTCGTAATTTGGAAGCCTCGAGTGTTGAGTTTAATAACATTTTAATGGGGCCTCAGATTAAAATTTTGAGACTGCCGTTGTGCTCAGGAGGTGTTGTTTTCCCTAGGGGAGGCTTAACCTCGACCCTGCTGAGGGTTCGGGTTCGGGGTGACGGGCGGGCGGTTAAGCATGTTTTCTATTTAAACACTTAACCCCCCTCCCTCTTCCCCCTTGCCCTTATTCCCTGGTGCAAGGAGCTCTCAATGTAGAAGGAGGAACTCCTTCTCTCCGGCGAGGCGTGGCAGCTCCGGCGGTTCGACGGTGAAGCTTCGGACAGCTCCCAAGAGGTAGGATTTGTCGTTTTCGTTTTCTTTTCCCACACCTAATTTGAGATTGTTTATTTGCATAAAATTTTCTTTTTATCTTTGAACAATTACCATGGCCGTGTATTATACATTCTTTTCTTTCCATCGCATCTTTCGGAATTGAAATCCGAGTTCGGAGGAGGTCGCAACGGTTCGACGAAGTTTGCGGGTTTTGGGGTTTTCTGGCGGCTCGTGCGGTGGTCCGGCGGGCTTCAGCAAGGCGGCGCGGGCGTTCGGCGCGGCTGGCTTCGGGGTGAGGCGGAGCGGCCAGGCGAGCTGGGGGCATGGTAGCCTTCAGCAGAAAAGGTGACCAGGGTCAGGCGGTGGGCCTCGGCGAGGCGGCAAGTCGCCGAGGTGCGGCGACCGCGGGGTCGCGGTGCGTGACCCCCTGCGCGGGGACAAGACCCGCAAGATGCGGGTCTTCATGCGGCAGGTGCTACCGGCCCTCGTGGACGGTGTGCGCGTGGACCGCGAGTCCACGGCCGGATGGCGCGGGCCGGCCCAGGCCGGGAGGACCGGCCGGTCTGGGCCAGTCCAGCCCAAGTGGCTTTGCCCCTTTGACTTCGGACGCCCGTAATTTTTATTACGGGTGTCCGTTTTGGGTGTCGTCTGCGGCAGTGTACTCCAGACGTCGAGTGATAATTTTTGAGAGGTTCTCGGGAATTTTTAATTTCCGAGATGAGGGGCTTGGGGAGCGACACGACGTCAAGTGGACGGGCATTTTTCTCAGGGTTTCTTTTTTTGGACGGCGCGGACACATTTGATGTCCGATATGAGCGTCGTCAGTGGAGTTTCAACCCTGGCATTGAGCCGGAGTTTTCCAGTGAGGTTTCGGGCATTGAAACTGGAGTTGAGGCGTGGGCCCCACATCCCGTCTTTTGAGCTTCGAGCAGCATTCTATAACTTTTTCACCCAACATCTGTTTGGGGCATGCGAGAAGTCAATTAGGGGTGTTTTTCCGAGGGCATTGCAATGGCGTAATCCGACTGATTTAATTCTACATGATGGTGCGGGGCCCATGGGGTCCGTTTTGGGAGTTGGTAGTGATTTCCAGCTTTATAACCGCGTTTCCGTTTCAGACAAGTGATTTTTCAATCTTGTGTACTTTTTCGAGATGATCGTAACAGTGCGATCCATTTGTTGCATTTTAGGACCGTGATGCGGGTCCCACGTAGCACCGCTCATGTGCGGTGCGCCAGAATGAATCTTTTTCTCAGGATATCCATTCCACTCAAGTGAGCAGTCCTTTTGACATGTTTTCCCGAGGGGATCGCAATGGTGTGATGTGCCTGACTGTTTTCAGGGCTGAGGCTCGAGACCACAGGACGTCATTCGGGTGTAAAGCGGTGTCAGGCGACTTTTCAGTCGGATATCCATTGGAGGCAAGTAAGTAGTTGATCTCGCATGTTTTTTCACGAGGATTACAATGGTGTATTCCGCTCAGGCGTTCAGAGACTTTTACGTGATCTTATTAAATATGAAAATATGAAGGTGCCCCGGTGGTGGTTCTTCTATCGTGTTTGTAGTGGACCCTTGGCGTGTGATCGCATGAAATCCTATGTGAGTGAAGTATATGTTTAAAGAGATGTGGTTGTCCATGCCTCAGCTATTGAGGTGGAAAGTTGGAGTTGTTACGTTTATGCCTTCACGTTGACGTTGGGTGTTGTGTGCACGTTAGCCTTTTGGCTTGAGATGTGGTATACTCTAGGAGTATATGGGAACGATGGGAGGTACATGTTGATATTGGTACTTGAGAATGTTTGTGCGCTTGGTTGGGTTTGACTTCGGGTCACACGTCATGTGGGCCCCATGTGTGTGTCATGTTCTGATTTATGTACTTTTGACCTATCGCGGTGTAGAGGGTTCCTTGGTTCTCGACTATTGACCAACAGGGTTGAGTTTTCTCCTGGTTCGATTCTCATTTGTTGACCAGCAGGGTTGAGTTTTCCCGTGGTTCCGAACTCATTTGTTGACCAGTAGAGTTGAGTCTTCCCCTGGTTCTGTTCTCGTTTGTTGACCAGCAGGGTTGAGTTTTCCCCTGGTTTCGTTCTCATTTGTTGACCGGCAGGGTTGAGTTTCCCCCTGGTCTTGTTCATGATGGTTACTAACAGCAGGGTTGAGTGGTTTTCCCCTAGTTTTGTTCTCGATGGTTTGGCCGGCAGAGTTGCTTCTTGTTCCTCGGTAGAGTTGTGGATTCGGTGTGACCAACACTTTACGTGGGCACTGATCCTCTACCCAAGTCGTTGTTTCCAGCAGGGCTGGCCATTGTGGTACCACCCATCAGGGGTGGTTAGAGCGATACCATCCAGCAGGTATGGCCAGTGGGTTACCATCTAGCAAGGATGGCTAGTACAATAGTTTTCACTGAGTAGTACCATCCAGCTGGGATGGCCAGATCGGTTCCGGGTTTACCTCCAGTGGGACTGGGAAGTGGTCCTTGATGCCGAGTTTACGTCTAGCAGGGCTGGGATGTGGTCCCCGATGACGGTTCTGAGCCTCCCTCCAGTGGAGTACCCTTTTACGGGACTGGGCATTGAGACTCATCAACGAATTTAGATGGTTCCCCCTCTAGAGGATTACCCTGTTACGGGACTGGGCAGTGTGGCACCCATTGACTCTTTCCAGGTCTCCCTCCTATGGGAACCCGTCGACTTTCAGGGATTACCCTCCAGCGGGGCTGGGCAGGGGGTCGCCTGTCGACTTTGAGGAGACCTCTTGACTGCGGGGTAGTGACAAGGTGTGGCTTGACATTACCCCAGAACTCTCAAGTAAGAGGGTCACTTTCCCCACCGAGACGCGTCCTTGCGATGCGGCCTAAAACCGTGCGGGCGAGTCAGTGCTACCCAAAGCGGATAGTTTCGAGGTGCGGTGATTTGAGCCCCTTGACTTTCAGTTCGGGGCAGACGTGCGGGATGCTGGCCATCGATGGTGTTTACTTCTGGGATTGTTCGCTACTCACTTTATTGGGATGAGCTACAAGATGGAGATCCCCTTACAATCTTGTTCAAGCTTCTTGATTTAGAATATGTATATGTATACCTTGTTCCAGTACCCACTCCTTGGGTTTTGGCTGCTCTCCTTCCAGGGGAGGTGAAGATGCACATGGTATGCCATGTGCTTTCTGTTTCTAGATTCTCGTGGTTGGAGAAGTCTACTCTCCTGCTATAGGTAGCGAAGACTCGACGAGAAGTTCATCTTCTCACCGTTTCTATCTCCTTGTGTTTGGACGAGTCTACTTCCTTTCTCTTGTTGGGTTGAGCTAGACTCTTACTGTACTTTTTACTGCACTTTCGGTTGTACTCCTCTACTTTCCCTATTCGATCTACTGCTCACCCTTCGGTATCTCCTTCGATGCTCCCTCGAGCCTTCGGGGTATCCTACTGAGTATTTTTATACTCACCCATGTTTGGGGTTTTCCCACACATGGTGTGCCCTTGCAGACGATGGACAGGTTGATTGTGACTACAATAGAGATTAGTAGTTTGGGATCCTGGACCGCATGCGGTGGTCGTAGTTGGGTTCCAGGTGTGGGACTCTCCAAGCTGTTTAATTTTTTTACCTGTTTCCGGGTTGTGGCACCTTTTTTTAGTTGGGCGCGTGTTAGCCACTTTTCTTTTTTCAGTTTACCTTCACCACTCTCTTTTTACTGTTAGAGGTCGATGCACTTTTTGGTTTATTTATAGTAGTTTCTACATTACTTTTTCTTTTACTCTGCAATTTTTCATTGAGTGTGTTTTTTGTGTGTGTACAGGTACTTAGGCAAAGGCCTCCCCGAGTTGTTGTGCCTTCAGCACTGGTCTCCAACCCCTGACCTATGGAGGTGGGCTTAGGGTAGTCGCGGCTCGAGCCCGGGTAGGGTCTCGTTGTGACAAAGTGGTATCAAAGGTGGTTCATTCTTTGGGACATTGTTCGGAAGTCCCTAAAGAGGAATCAGTTGGGATTTAGGGAAACAATTTTAATGTGTCTCGAGAGTGGCTCTCAGTACAGGGAGTCTAGTGATGGTGCGGTGTCCGACGTATCCATTCACCAGGACCCTGACAACCCGCTTGTCGACTCGGCATTCTGAGACACTTGTTGCAGGGAAAATTGGTTTGTGCATCACATAGGATTGAGTCTTTGACTGTCCTTCTTGAGTCAGCTCCCCATTATTGTTGTTTTTGTGGTATACATATATGCTCATCTGATCGCGGCACTCCTTGATAATATTCAGGATGTCTCCGTGAAGATAGCCAGCCATGATACCAGCTTTGGTTTGTGACGACGACCTTGTGAGCTACGAGGCCTCAGTCCAGGACCCATCATGCGAGCCCCTTTCTCTGGGTAGGCCGGTAGTAGCACCCCCACCTGGTGAGCAGCAGACAGCTTCAGCAGAGCAGATTGATCTTGAGCGCAGGTTGAGCGCGCTCCGTGAGTTCCAGCGGTAGAGACCACTGAGGTTCGGTGGTGAGCCAGACCCTCAGGCAGTGGATTTTTGGCTAGAGATAGTGGTTCTCCTTTTCAGGCTTGTGCAGACGCTGATAGATATTATTGTGGCTTTGGCTGCCGGCCTTTTTCATGGGGCAGCTTGGTGTTGGTGGAGTCTGGTGACACAGTTTCTTGATGAGTCGTCGCTTTCGTGGGGAGACTTTCAGTTGTTGTTTCATGAGGAGTTTTTCCCATCCTTCTTCTGCTCTGTTCAGATTTAGGAGCTCCTTCAGTTTCAGCAGGGAGGGATGACGGTGGCCGAGTACGCGGCTAGTTTCGCAGACCATGCATGCTTTTACCCAGACTTGGTCCACGATGATAACTTCTGAGCACGGAAGTTGGAGCAGGGTCTCCGTAGAGAGATTCATGTTGTCATAGTACCCTTGGGAATTTCCAAATATGTCGGGGTGCTAGAGCAGGAACTGGTGACAGAGATCTTCTTGTCACATTATATAGTTAGTGGTGGCAACAGGCACGATGAAGCCGAGACGTCTGTCGCAGCTAGCAGGCTTCAGAAAGAAGAACCTCGACGCAGGTGGCTTTCTGACAACTGGACTCAGGGGCGTGGTCGTACACCACAGTGGCGCCGGAGGGCACCAATTCATCCCAGAGAGTTCTGGTGCTATGGTTGCGATGGGAGAGGTCACCTGGCACGGGACTTCCCGACCAGGCACGTTGAGAATTCCGGGCAGGCAGCGGGTGCACCACCATGACAGAGGTAGTGCCGTGATCGGAGTCGCACCCAGAGAGGTGGTGCTAGAAAAGGAGTGGGAGGAGATGTTAGTGGAGGACGACCTTACGAGGTCTTTCCATCACCACTAGGTGGTCCATGTCAGGCTCCGGGAGCTGACAGTTGGGACCATGGACATCTACGAGCTTTGGATATCTACGATCCCGCAGAGCATGAGGTGATAAGTGGTACACTCTACAACTCTTATACTTTTTGCATTAGAATTTTTAGACTCTGTGTGAAAAATTCTTTTCTCCCTGCTCTTTGTTGAGGTGTTACCAGGGTGACGCAGGGCGTCAGTGTAACCCTGTGTTAGTGGAGTAAAAGGTGTGGAACCTTTCTCTTTAGTCGATGGTAGCAACTCCTTCACCTTTCGAGCGTGTAAGAGAGTCTTGGTTGTGGGACATCGACTGTGAAACCTTGTGTGACCAGATATCTTTGGGTGTTTCACCATATGGATATTCTGAAGGAGGGAATCATCGGGCTTTTTCCTAGGTCCAAATGGTGATTCTAGTCGCGGTGTGCGACGTAGGGGTTTGGTTGGGGAGGTGAGCTACCCCCGAGGGCCTTCAGGCCGATTGAGACCATGCAAAGGTATGGCGAGGTTCCCTACCACCTTGCCCTAACCCCAAATACTAGAGTGGGTGCACAACGTCTCCCACATGATTCACCTGAGAAGATGTGTGCATTCTCCTATGCACGTCATCGGTAAGGCCAGACCTCACGTGAAACGGATCAATCCTTTGGTCTATGTGCGGTGGCGTAGAGCTGTGCAAGAGTTCTTCTAGGTACAAGAGAGCCAGGTGCGGGCTTAGTACCCTGAGTTGTTCCCTAGTTTTGCTTTTCGGGGAAGAAAATCATGAAGGAGGGAATGATTTAAGAACCCAGTTTTTTTCTATAGAAGAATTTGGAATATTCTTGATATTATTCCAGAGCAGCGCATTCAGACAGTGTGCGATTCCGAGCCCTGGTGTGGCTGGAATTAAATTTTCAGTGTGTTCACACTGGGCACGCCAAATAAATTGTATAAATCCTAAACGGTGTTTCAGATTAGAGATCTGAGTGCACAGATGACTTTGGAATGGGGTTTTTACCCTAGGAACGACATAAAACAAGTCGGTGTGGGGGCGTTTGGACCCCTCGCTCGCTTTCGGAACGTTAAACAGATAAATTAATTAATTTATTTATTCGTTTAATGGTTAAACTCAATATATTTTAAACGGTGGATTGGATTGGGAAACTGAGGGCACCGTTGAGTTCGGAGCATGCCGTTTATCCTAGGAGGGGTGTATGTTTCGCGGGTGCGGGCCGTTAGTGAAAAATGGCCCCAGGGGTGTTTTCGTAATTTCACAGCCTCGGGTTTTGAGTTTAATAACTATTGAACGGGGCCTTGGATTAAAATTTTGAGACCTCCGTTATGATCGGGAGGTGGTTTTTTTTCTAGGGGAGGCTTAACCTCGACCCTGCTGAGGGTTCGGGTTCGGGCGGACGGGCGGGTGGTTAAGCATGTTTTCTATTTAAACACTTAACCCCTCCCTCTTCCCCCCTTTCCATTCTTCCCAGGTGCAAGGAGATCCCAATGAAGAAGGAGTAACCCCTCCTCTCTGGTGAGGCACAACAGCTCTGGTGAGGTGCGGCAGCTCCGGCGGTTCAACGACGAAGCTCCGGGCAACGCCCAAGAGGTAGGATTTGTCGTTTTCGTTTTCTTTTCCCGCACCTACTTTGAGCTCATTTATTTGTATCAAATTTTTGTTTTATCTTCGAACAAATCCCATGGTCATGTATTATACATTTTGTTCTTTCCGTCGCATCTTTTGGAATTGAAATCTGAGTTCGCAGGAGGCCGCAACAGTTCGACGAAGTTTGCGGGTTTTTGGGTTTTCTGGTGGCTCGTGCGGTGGTCTGGCAGGCTTCAGCAGGGCGGCACAGGCGTTCGGCGAGGCTGGCTTTGGGTGAGGCGGAGAAGTCGGGCGAGCTGGGGTCATGGCGGCCTTCCGCGGAGGAGGCGGGCTAGGTCAGGCGGCGGGCCTCGGAGCGGCGGCGAGCCGCCGAGGTGCGGCGACCGCGGGGTCGCAGTGCACAACCCCCCGTTCGGGGACAAGACCCGTGACATGCGGGTCTTTACGTGGTAGGCGCGACCGACCCTCGTGGTCGGTCTGCGCGGGCTGGCCCAGGCCGGGCGGACCGGCCGGTCCAGGCCGGTCTAGCCCAAGTGGCTTTGCCCCTTCGACTTCGGACGCCCGTAATTTTTATTACGGGTGTCTGTTTTGGGTGCCGACTGTGGCAGTGTACTCCAGGCATCGTGGCGGACTTTTTGAGATGGTATCGGGAATTTTTAATTCCCGATATGAGGGGCTCAGGGCGTGACATGACGTCAAGTGGACTGACATTTTTCTGGGGGGGTCTTGTTTTGGACGGCACAGACACATCCAATATCTGATTTGAGCGCTGTTAGTGGCATTTCAACCCTGACGTTGAGCCGGAATTTTCGATTGAGGTTTCGGGTGTTGAAACTGAAGTTGAGGCATGGGCCCCACGACCCGTATTTTGAGCTGTGAGCAGCATTCTGTAACTTTTTCACCCAACATCCATTTGGGTCATGAAAGCAGTCAATTATGGGTGTTTTTCTGAGGGCATTGCAATGACACAATCTACCCGCTTTAATTCTGCACGATGGTGTGGGCCCCATGGGGGCTGTTTTGGGATGTGGCGGTGATTTACAGCTTTATCACCAGGTGTCCGTTTCAGACAAGTGATTATTCAATCTTGTGTACTTTTTTGAGATTATCACAACGGTGCGATCTGTTTGTTGCGTTTCATGACCGTGATGCGGGTCCCACGTAGCACCGCTCGTGTGTGTTGCGCCCGAATGCATCTTTTTCTCTGGATATCTGTTCCACTCAAGTGAGAATTCCTTTTGACGTTTTTTCCTGAGGGGGTCGTAATGGTGTGATGCGCCCGACTGTTTTCAGTGCCGAGGCTCGGGACCACGGGACGTCGTTCGGGCGTAAAGCGATGTTGTCTAATTTTCCGTCGGATATTTGTTAGAGGTGAGTAAGTATTCTATCTCACATGTTTCTCAGCGAGGATTACAACGGTGTATTCTGTTCAGGGGTGCGGAGCCTCTTACGTGATCTTATTAAATGTGAAAATATGAAGATGCCCCGGTGGTGGTTCTTCTACTATGTTTGTAGCGGACACTTAGCATGTGATCATGTGCACTCCTGTGTGAGTGAAGTATATGCCATGCCTCAGCTGTTGAGGTGGCAAGTTGGAGTTGTAATGTTTACGCCTTCACATTAACGTAGGGTGTCGTGTGCATGTTAGACTTTTGGCTGGAGACGTGGTATACTCTAGGAGTATACGGGAACGATGGGAGGTACATGTTGATGTTGGTGCCTGATAATGTTTGTGCGCTTGGTTGGGGTTGACTTGGGGTCACACGTCGTGTGGGCCCCATTTGCATTCTGTGTTCTACTTTACGTACTTTTGACCTCTTACGGCGTAGAGGGTTCCTCAGTTCTCGACTATTGACCAGTAGGGTTGATTTTTCCCCTGGTTCTATTCTCGTTTGTTGACCAGCAGGGTTGAGTTTTCCTCTGGTTCTGTTCTCGTTTGTTGACCAGCATGGTTGAGTCTTCCCCTGGTCCCGTTCTCATTTTTTGACCACCAGGGTTGGGTTTTCCCCTGGTTTCATTCTCGTTTGTTGACCGATAGGGTTGAGTTTCCCCTGGTCTTGTTCACTATGGTTATTACCAGCAGGGTTGAGTGGTTTTCCCCTGGTTTTGTTCTCGATGGTTTGGCCGGCAGAGTTGCTTCTTGTTCCCTAGTAGAGTTGTGGATTCAGTGTGACCAATACTTTACGCGGGCACCAATCATTTACCTAGGAGGTTGTTTCCAGCAGGGCTAGCTAGTAATTTGTTTCTAGCAGGGCTGGCCAGTGTGGTACCACCCATCAGGGGTGGCCAGAGCGGTACCATCCAGTAGGGATGGCCAATGTCTTACCATCCAGCAGGGATGGCCAGTACAACAGTGTTCACCGAGCAGTATCATCCAGCCGGGATGGCCAGAGCGGTTCCGGGATTACTTCCAGCAGGACTGGGAAGTGGTCCCTGATGCCGGGTTTACCTCCAGCAGGGTTGTGAAGTGGTCCCCGATGATGGTTCCGAGCCTCCCTCCAGTGGAGTACCCTTTTACCGGACTGGGCATTGGGACTCGTCAACGACTTTAGCTGGGTCTCCCTCCACAGGATTACCCTGTTAGGGGACTGGGCAGTGTGGCACCCGTCGACTCTTTCCAGGTCTCCCTCCAGTGGGAACCCGTCGACTTCCAGGGATTACCCTCCAGCGGGGCTAGGCAGGGGGTCGCCTGTTGACTTTGAGGAGACCTCTCAACTACGGGGCAGTGAGGATGTGTGGCTTTATGTTTCCCCATACCTCTCAAGTATGAGGGGCTCTTTCCCCACCGATACACGTCCTTGTGATGCGACATAAAACCGTGCGGGCGTGTCAGTACCGCCCAAAGCGGATAGTTTCATGGTGCGTTGATTTGAGCCCCTTGAATTGCAGTTCGGGGCAGACGTGCAGGATGCTGGGCATCGATGGTGTTTACTTATGGGACTGTTGGCTACTCACTTTCTTGGGCTGAACTATGGGATAGAGATCCCCTTACGATCTTGTTCAGGCTTCTTGATTGAGCATATGTATATGTATACCTTGTTCCAGTACCCACTCCTTGGGTTTTGGCTGCTCTCCTTCCATGGGAGGCGAAGACACGTGGGGTATTCCACGTGCTTTCCGGGTCTAGTTTATAATGGTTGGACGAGTCTACTCTCCTACTATAGGTATTGAAGACTCGACGAGAAGTTCATCTTCTCACCATTTCCAGCTCCTTGTGTTTGGATGAGTCTACTTCCTTTCTCTTTTTGGGTTGAGTTGGACTCTTTACTATACTCTTTACAGCACTTTTGGTTGTACTCCTCTACTTTCCCTATTTGATCTACTGCTCACCCTTCGGTATCTCCTTTGTTGCTCCCTCAAGCCTTTGGGGTATCCTATTGAGTATTTTTATACTCACCCCTACTTGGTCTTTTCCCGCACTTTGTGTGCCCTTGCAGACGACGGATAGGATGATCATGAATATAGTAGAGCTTAGGAGTTTGGGAGATTGGACCGCATGCGATGGTAATAGTCGGGTTCCAGGTGTGGGACTCTCCCTACTGTTTACTTTGTTTACCTATTGCCGGGTTGTGTCACCGTTTTTTGGTTTGGCGCGTGTTTGCCCCTTTTCTTTTTTCAATTTACCTTCAGCACTCACCTTGTACTGTTAGAGGTCAATGCACTTTTTTGGTTTATTTATAGCAGTTGGTACTTTACTTTTTCTTTTAAATTTCACTTTTGCATTGAGTGTGCTGCGTGTGTGTGTACAGGTACTTAGGCAAAGGCCTCCCCGAGTTTTTGTGCCTTCGGCACTGGTCGCCATCCTCTGGCCTATGGAGGCGGGCTTGGGGTAGTCGCGGCTTGAGCCCGGGTAGGGTCGGGTCGTGACATATGTGTATATTTTATCATTTATTTCATTTTTCAATTAAGTTCTTTTTAAAATTTTAATTTTTCTATATTTATATAATTTTATTACAGAAATAAATTAAAGGTAAATAAATATTATATTGAGAATAAAAAATACAATGTTTTATGAATTCAAATTCAAATTCTACTAGTATTGATAGATTTTTGACATATTCATATTGATTTTTGGATGTTTATGAGACTCCAATTGAAGCTAGAATTTATGGGTGTGTAATGATTATGTAAATTTTGGAAAATGATATCATAGAGCTGGCAAATATATATCTTTTGGTTATCAACATGATTCAAGTTTTTTCTACCTAATTCTTAACAAAAATATTTTTGTATATTTAATTTATTGAAAATTTATACTTATGTTTGTTTTTTATTTGGTGTTATTATACCATTTGTAAAGATCATGACAAGAAAAAAGTATATGTATTTATTAACCCATAGTATATATCACCTATATCGAGGACAATGAATGATGTAGATAGAATATTTTATATGGCTCAATGATTTCAGAATAAAGTAATTATTCAGTGATATATGTTTTTTTATCTTCAAGATTTTTAAACATATATCTCACAAAGTGTTATATATCCCTTATCATAATAACCACTAACATTAAATTTTCATTTATATCAATTGCCATTGGATGTTGGGTGTTTTTTTCAAGGGAGAAAGAACTTTACTGCCTATGTTCTATCCATGGTGAAGTGTGAGAAAATTTCATGAAGGTATTGGAAACATATTTTTTAATTATTTAAAACTTTTTTATACTATAATGACTCTTAAATTTATTTTATTTATGTTATTTTCAAACAGTGAATGGAATTTATTTAGACGGATGATAAGAAAGAAGAGCGCCAAGATCATATTTTTAAAATAAAAGGTGAATCTTCATTTACAATTACTAAATTTTAGATATATTACTTAAAAATTTTATTTTGAATTGAAAAAATATTTTAAACAATAGTTTCATAAACAATAAGGCATAAAGAATTGTGGATACTAATTTTTAATGTTTATGTAAAAAATAATTTCAATTGGTACAATTAAAAAGTTCCTTAAGGATAGATTTCTTTATAAAATTTTCCTCAATATTTCATTCGTTTTTATTCAGAATACATGTTAAATAATTTCCTTTTAATTTATTGATTTTTGATGATCCTCTCCCTTATATTGAATAAAAGTTGAGACACTTACAAATTAAATGGGAGAATCATTTCACTACTTTTCTTGGGTTTTAATTTATTTGTGTATATATTATAAACATTAATGTTCTAATTGTATGTGTGTTTTTGGTTGTTTTTCTGGTTTTTAACTTTTTTTTACTTTTTTTCATTTTTTCTTTCTATTTTTTATTCATGTCTACTTTGGATAGGAGGAATAAAAATAATATTATTAAAAACTAGATTTTCACATCGTTTATCAAATAATTGATGTAAAAAAACTATTCTACATTTTTTCATGTCATTTATTTGAAATTAGTGATGTTTTTTGATGGGTTTGAGTCTTTGATATATTCAATTCATAGTTTGTTTCTATATTTGATTTTTTGGGTGTTTATTAGGATGTTTTTTTGTGGATATTATCACATAACACAAAAATGTTCTTTAATTTGGAAACCCAAAAAATATATAGTTTGTGGATAAAACCATTTGTAGGTGTTTCTTCATAATGGTTTTTTTAACTAATTTTCATTTATTTAAATGATGGAGGAATAATTGTTTTATAAATTAAGTATGGTGATATTTTTTCTTTTTTTGAAAACATATCTTTTTATAGATTTTTTAATTATGATCAAAATATTTTTTAGTTGTTTATAAAACATTTTAGAAAACATATTTTATGAAAATAAAATACACAAAATTATTTTTTTGAAATTAATTATTTTAATTATTTTTCTTATGTGTCTAATTTTTTAACACTCAACAGCAAGTTAAATATTTTTGAAAATACATGGTTTAAGGAAAGATAATCCTTAATATGGTCCAGATACAGAGGTAGTAATTTTGGAATAAGAGATGGTTGATTTGGATAAATTATATTGGATATTCTTGACTTCCTTGGAACTGAATAATGGTTTGATTATTTCTTCATTGTTGGAATTTTCAAAAAAAAAAGGATATAAAGAATATATCTAGTATTATATAAATAATAAGGGAGAATCAATTTAATCAGTAAGGTCTTATGATAATTCAGGGGGTTACCATGTTTTAAAAGAATACATGATGAAGGTATTCACATGTTATTATGTGAAAAAAAGATCATCTTTATGTTTACCTTCCTTATAAATTTTGGACTGTGAGTTTGGAAAGAAGTATTTTGGATAATTCTAAATATTGGAATAGATTATATTTGGCATTGGATACTATTTTTAAGGTTAAATCATTTCTGAAGATTATTTTTTTATTTTTAAAAAAAGGACAACCCGGAGGTCGGGCAACAACCCGTCACGTCCGGCAAGGCCACCAACCTTGAACTCGCAACCAAAGGGTGACAAGGGTGCATCACCTTTCACAGGACTACATGATGTCCTGGTTTGTATATTGTAGTTTTTTTATATATTCAGAGAAATTAATTATAAATTCATTATTTTTTTAACCCTATACGATTAGGATAAATATAATATTTTTGAATTCTATTATCATTTGGAGTGAAAGATGTGTTAGTGGTAGAAATTAGTTGAAGGATGAAACTCTACTTGTCAAGCATATATATATATATATATATATATATATATCTTATTCTATGAATTAATTAATTCTTAAACTTTAGGGAAGGGATATTAAAACCAAAAACGTGTTATCCTAATACCTTATGTTTATGTTTTGTTGAACCGACAATATTTTAAATCATTATAGATTAATAGATTTGAGGCTGTCAATTTTACACTTGTTTGTGTTTGATAACCTCAATCACTCCCTATAAATATTTACATTTTTTCCTCCAATTATATGTCTCTAATTGCCAACAATGTTCTCCTAATCGAGAACATAATTTGGTGGTGACTTTTTCATTTCCCTTTCCCTCTTATTAAGACTAAATTTTATTAACCCAATTTATGATGTGGGTTTTCCACAAAGGTATTTTTCTATTCTAAACCTTTTATTTTCAAAGAACAAATTCAAATTGTGAGGACACAATTTATTTAAGGAGGGTAGAATCTAACAACCCAATATTTCATAGTATTTTATTTTTTCAAAGTAATTCAATAACTTGCGCTACACGCAACACCGAGTTCAAGCGCACCATGACTTACCAAACTAGTCATTTAGAAGTGGTTATGAATAGTATTAATTGAATTTTTATTTTTATTCTATATAATTTTAACATCTATATTATGTGTTTCTTAGACATAATGTAAGAAAAAAATTCATTTTTTTCAGATAAAAGAATTTTTTTTCAAAAATGCAATTTTACCACCTTTTAATGGAGAACATTTGTTAAAAAAATATTTGACACTTTTATATATTCAATTTAATGAAATTAAATTCTTCTTTAGAAGAGAGACATAAAAATTTAGTTTGGATAAATTTTTGGTACTTTTCTGATAACTTTCATATTTTGATGAATAGTGAAAAATACTAAATTTTGATTGAAAACAACTTTTTTAATCAAATTAATTTATAGTGTTAAATTGTAAATTTGAATGGTTTTGAAGTATAATTAGATTATATTTTTATCATTTAATATAATTTAGGTCATTATAAGTAATTTCTCATTTAAATTGGACATAAACACATGTCAATCTTTTGATAGTTTTTACTTTTTTAAAAACCCGCTTTTTGGTTTTGAGAACGGGAATTAATTTTAAATTAATAAATTAAACTTATATGTTTCGAATTTGTTAAAATAGACTTTATTTTTGAATTTATAATATCAAAATTAGCTTGGGGGAAGTTTTTGTATTTTTCTAAAAACTTTCAATTGTTGATGAATAGTGAAAAATACTGTGTTATTGTTTAAAACCGACTTTTTATTTAAATAATTAATTATTTCATTTAAATTTATTTTAGGTCCAAATATATACATAGTAACAATATATGTTCAATGTAATTCATTAGAGTCATTTTATAATAACATTATATATATAAAATTTTATTGAACTTTTTACCGTCTTTTACCCACCTTTTAGGAGGATTTGAAAATTTGCATAAAACTTAATTTTACCGCTTCTATGATTTTAATTTCAAAAAACTGAGAGAAATGGTTGATATCAGTAAGTAAAATGTGGTCCAATAAAATAGAAATAATTTTTAGTGAATAGTAATTTTTGAATTTTATTTACGACAGTTAAAAGTAAATAGGATAATTAAAAGTAAAAATGATATTATTATTACCCTAACACATGTCCTAATTCTATTGGATAAGTTTATTTCGACCAAAAACAACATTAGGAATAAAATATGATCCTTTAGGTCCACTAAGATTAGATTAGGACATTTATTATTATTTTATTTAAAGAAGAGTTAAAAGTGTTAAATTCAATGTTTAATAACAAAACTATTTTTAAAATAAAGTTATACATAATATAAATTCAACTATAAATATTCATTAAAAAGATAAAAATATTTCCAAAACAATGGTATATTATTTATACTTTTTATACATTAAATAATTAAATTTATTTATGATGCAATGATGATGCAGTAATTACCTTTTTAATTAAAGTTTTAAATAATTAATGTTGTAAATATCCAAATAATTGTAATTTGATACTTTTGATGAATTCCACTAATTTTATAGGTTAATATGACATGTTAGGGATTATTAGAAATTTTTTTTCGGGGTGATAAGGTTTTTATGACTTTCAAAAAAACAAAATATTAAATAGTGTCAAAATTGACATAAATTAATATTTAAAAAAAATACTATATTATTGGTTGATATAATATTCCAAAAAATCTAAGGATCAAAAAATGGGCTTAAATAATATTATATATGTCATTAATGAACCACTTTAGGTTCTCTTGTAAGTTTATAATAAGTTTATTAACCATATAGTGTAAGAATACAAGAAGACACAGTAAAAGTTAAATTATTTAACTGGGAGTTAAATCTAAAGGATAAGGTTAAAATGGTAACCTAAACTTGTATAAAACCTATTTTTTGAGAGTATATAGACCCATACCCACCTTATCTTTGAAATAAATAAATTGGGAGCCATTATAAACAAAAAATTATTTTATTATAAAATAATATTTCAATCTTTTCCTAAGGTTCCCTTCACCTCTCTTATAAAAGGGTACTTCCCTTTCTCTTAATATCACACCTTCAAAGCCATTTGGCTCGGCCAACCCCTACCCAAATCACCTCCAAACTTCCCTCACTCCTACCTATCATAATTAACTTGAGAATAAATCCAACCTAAGGAGCCCTCTTGTTCAAATCAAAAGGAAACACCTGAAAAAGAGGTAATGATTTCACCACCCTCTTTCAAGTTCTTTTCTTCTTCCACTTCCTCTTTATTTATTGTTTCCATTCTAAAATAATAAATCCAGTATCTTCTATATACTATTATGTTATTATAAAAATTTGACAACCATATTCTTTATTTTATTCATCATATGAATGACAAAGTCACTATATGTGCATACGTACGGCTTACCGTCTCCACGTCGTGGTGTAGTTGTTATTCGATACATTATTATTTCGATGTGTATAATAATGATGTATAATTGACATAAATAATAAATATAACACATTAATGATTCTGTATACATGATATTACATCTATTTTCATAATATTTTAACATCATAATAATGATATTGCCGCTCGTGCATACATACGGATTACCGTCTCCAGGACGAAATGAGATTCATTTCCACATTCAACGTTCAAAAATGATTGTAAAAATATATATTATTAATAAGTATGTAATATGTGACATTATAATTATACTGGAGATATATATATATACTTACATATATCTTATTCACTTACTTCCGTTCAATACGATATGAAAACGGAAATAACGTTTATACGTACGTACGGCCTACCATCTCCATAAATGGTGCTTTCCATTTCATATATCTATCTATTATAAATATTTATATTATAAATATATATGATATATAAATCAAGGGTTATATTCTAGAAGTATTTAAATTATGATCTAAATGATACGATCAAGAATAACAATTTATAACATGTACGATAAAGAAAGTGATTATTACCTGAAATGTTAATTTTAACATGGAAATCATTATTAAATGGGCAGTATAAAGTCATAAATAAATCATGTATGATATAATAAATATGAATATGGTTATTTTATAATTTAATAACATACTGCGGTCATTATATAGGAGGTTAAACGTGCCCTTGACCAAAGAAAAGTGCAAGGTAAGGGTTATTTCCTCAATCACATTATTATCTGAGATTATCTATGTTTAAGTATTTACTGGGACATACATATCATCAATACCCATATTTCATAAAAAAATCAAAAGAAATCTTTTAAGGTTTTATGATAGGTTCTATTTAACTAGTTCATCATTTTAAATGTTTTAAAGATTTATCTTTTTAAACCCTTTTAAATTAATCTCCATGTTTTCAAAATGATTTTAAGGATTTATTTATATGAAAATGAATGTTTGAAATGATAATTATTTTAAAAAGTTTCAAATTGTTATGGGTAACTTTTATTCAATAACATCTTTAAATGAATTCCTTTATAAATTGTGAGACTTTTAAACGATTTCATGAAAAAGGGGTATTTCTCTCAAAGCATTTTACCGATCATTTTCATCTATGTCAACATCCTTTGATGGATTTTAAATGTGTTTGAAGTTGATTTATTATGATACAAATATTCCATATTGTATTGAAGGTTTTGTGATATGTTTGACTATGGATGTGTTATTTTTATACCATTCATGGTTTATGGATTAAGTATTGAAATTTCATATGCTAGTTTAAAAATGAATGTTTATGTTATGTTTAAAACTTTTCATATGAGGAATGAATTGGACTTAGTAAGTGACGGGTGGATCCTATTATAGCTTCTAGATGCATCGGTAGGTCTCATGAGACAAACTAGTGTCTTGGAACAAGGCCTTGGCAAAAAACATTATTTATAGTCTTGGAACGAGGCCTTAACTATGTAGTTGTGATGTCCAACATTATGCATTCCCTCATTATGAAATTAGTTATTACATGTGATTATTCAACAAGTATAATATCCATGTGCATGTTTATATGGTAATGTTTGATTTATTTTTTTCATATTATGTTCATGTTTATGTTTAAAAGGTTGTTGTTTTTATTACACATCATGCCTTAAAAGTTTATAGCTTCCGTTAAATTATTTACCCTTACTGAGCATCTAAGATCACCTATTTCTTATGTTTTATTTTCCCAAGATCCCAAGAAGTGTTTTATGATTGAGAAGTAGGGTCATGCTAAGGTAACAATGGAATTCTCAATATATTATTACTGACGTGTTGTATATTAGAAAGTGTAATGTAACGTTCATGTATGTAATCTATTTTCCAAGAATGCTAAACTGATCGGTCCTTCAGGACTTGATTCCTTGTAATAATGCCAATGTATTAAAATAATGCACCAACTCTTGGTAACTGAGTTTGGAGCATTACACAACATGTGATGATGGTCACATGTCGTGTCGACGCTTCCTGTCACCCAAAACTCCATCTGCTGCTGGGTTGGGCCCACTCACCGTGTCTTTGCAGAGACACACTATGTTCTTCGCCATGTGCAGTGTGGAAACCCTAGCCACCTCCAGGTCAACCCTATATGGCATGTTCTCCAGGATACACACTGTGTTGATTGGAATTTTCCAGAATTCATCGTTCTTCATCACCATGCCTCGTGTGCTCTTCTGATCCTCGATTCAGCCATCTGATCATTATGATACTCCATGTTTGGGGTTTTCGTGACCACGAAAAGTTGTTTTTGTTGTTTTCAAACCTTTGATTGGCCCCAAAAACAAGGTTTGATCCATCTTCATGAAGAAAGATCAAAGAACGATCCTCCTCGATCTGAGTCGATTTGTCACCCCGCTGTTGTCATCGAACCTCCACTAGGTTTTCATGATGCCTAATCTCTGATTTGGGATTGTTTCATTGTGAAACGGATGCACAACGATCCATTGTTCATTACCCCATGAATAGCGTAAAGAACGTTGGGTTAAAAAGGAGGAAGAAATTCAAAAAACAAATGTGGAATGCACCTCCACCACCATTCTTCATGGCATCAATCCGCTCCCATTAATAGGTTTAACATGAGAATCAAATGATAATACAATAATTATCATAAAATCAATCCCTAAATAAAACCCCCAAAAGAAATGAAAAAGAACACCCTCCCACAAGAATGAATGATCCATGGATCAACCTGTTTATGGATTAATCTACGTTCATCGTTAAATCAAAGAATGGGGAAAGAAAAAATTGAAACAAAACCCTACCTTGATTCAGTTAAAGAACAATTGTTGTGTCGCATTAATTAGCTAGGTTTTTCGAATCCAAGATGTGTTGATCGATCACGCCACTATTGTCAGCCAACAGGTTCTCCTCAAATGCTCCAATGGAAGTCCTAAATTCACAAGGTTATGTGGCTACCCCTGTGGACTTTCCCTAACCATGTTTTAATAGGGGAAGATTAGGTATCTATGTTTAAGGAAACATTTAAGATAAATATAATATTTTATTTTATTTTATTTCCTTTTAAATGTCCAAAAACTAACTCCTACAGCTGACCCGTTCCAGTCACTGTTAGGCCCCACCTAAGGAAAATTCACTTCTATGAATGCAACAGTGCCCTCAGATTTCTGATCTGGTCACCCGTTTAAAAGTAATATCACTTTTTTTAGGAAAACTGCTCATGCATGCTATTTAGAGTTTAATTTAATTCAAAAATTTATTCTGGGAACTTCGGGCCTCAGAATCGCATATCGTTGCAATGTCTCATCTCACAATAATTCTATATAATATTTAAAAATAATACATGGAATATCTAAAAAATTACAATCAGGATTATTTATATAGGTAAATTTATTGTTCATAACATGAGTTAGTTGTCCTAGTATAGTTATAAGTTTCTTAGCACTATTTTTAGCTCTAGATCCAACATCATTATCTTGCATCAGAAGAAAATCCCTACATGGGATATGTGTTTTCATGTGGTTTCCATTCCTTCAACTAGGTGTCATTTCTAAATAATTACATACACTATATTTGGTTATGAATAATAATCTTTAATCTCAATATAGAAAAATACAAAGCATAAATTGAAATTCTATTCATAGGTAATCACATAATCATAAACATGGTTTCTTTGAGAAAAATTTACATTTAAATCCATCACAATGGATTGTAATGAAAATGTAAATTAATCTAATCATATCCCCTGAGAGTGTCAAACCATGTATGCAGTAAGTCTCATTGTTGTGTACCAGGATACCCTGGGTTAAGCCCGAAACTCCTTGACAGAGTTTTCACTCCTAGGTACATCTTTACCAGAACCGCATCCTCTTGTAGTATCCAGACATGAATGTATTTTATAGAAATATTTACATAATGTATTCCTTACCAAAATACTAGTATGGACTTGTATTTTTACCCTCAAAAACTATCTTAGGTATTTTTCCATAATCTATGTTTTCAAAATCTAGTTTCTATGTTTTCCACTAAACTTCCTATAATACCAACTATAAGGACCGGACCTCAGTTGCCTGGAGCTGGTGCCTTATTTTATTAAATTGGAATATAAATAAGGAATATAAATCCCAAAGGACTGAGTAGTTTAGTATATTTTGAAAAAAGATACTTACATAAGTTCAATATTATAACTTGAAATGAAAAATAACATATAAGTTTTATTAGGAACATCCACAACTATAAGTTTATCCCTTTAGGTCATCCATAATAAACTTCTTCATGTCCTGAAAAAATGAAACATAATAAAGGGTTGAGATCAAACCATCAGTAAGGGTATGTAATACAATGGAAGATATCATAAATATAATCATTAGGCATGGTGAATAACTAAAAAAACACACCTTTAACAATAAACTTTAACACATTATGGCATGAATAAGAGCTAAATAAATAATTCCATAATAAAACATAATCATGGGTATTCTACTCATCGAATAACCACATAAAACATCAGTACTATTTTCCTAATTAGTTAATTCATAATTCAATACATCATAACCATACCATCAAGGCCTCATGCAAATACTATAAATAACCATTTTTTCAAGGCCTTGTGCCAAGATCGTAATTTTTCTCATGAGACCTACCGATACACCAAGGGGATATAGAGGTCCCCATGTGACACATACTAATTCCAATTCATTCCTCACATGAACAGGGATAAACATAAACAATATATACATTCATATTGAAACTAACATATGAAATGTAAATAACTTTCCCCAAACATTAAGCATAAACACTAACCATTCGGAGTAAATTGGTGAATGTTTTTAAGATAGAATATCCACAATAAAAATAATCATAAAATTTTAGATTATATGTGGTATATGATATCATAAAATATTAATCCCAATAATACAAAAGAATCAACTTGACTATTGAAATATATGAATATACTCTTATAATGTCATCGAGTAATTTTTGAGATAAATACTCTTTTACATTTAAAAGAAGAGTTATTTTGGAAAAATAATTGTATAAATTCAGAAAAGGTGTAAGTTAGTATTTTCATAATAAAATGAGATATTTTATAAAGGCAATGGTTTCCAAAAATAGGTTATATAGTGCCCTTGAAAATATGTAAAAATTTGAGAAATTCTCTCGAATCGGGCTTTTATTTAGCAATGAATTTTGAAAGTTCCTTTTAAGATGTGAATCTCCCCATAAAATAAAGAAGTATTCTGGTTTTTACACATATATAGAACAATAAAATTGAATTTATGAGGATTATATAATAATTCATAATAATTTCATTGATTTAAGTAGGCAAAATAAGTAACCTGAATGAAAATGGAGGTTCGGGTGGAAAACACTTACCTTCAGTCTGAATGTTCCTATATTCACCTTATGGTCCCGTAATATAAAATTATACTCATTAATAACTTAATTCAAAACCTATTATACATTTATTTAGTTTATCATAATTGTTTTAGTTCATTTTTATCTTTAATGATAAGTTATAATATTGAATGTTTTCATTCCAGAGTGTTTATTTTCCTGATTTTTAAAATCGGTTCACAAGTTTTTTAAGTAATGGAGTTCCTGTGGAATGGATGTAAATCTCCAAAATTGAATTTAATAATTTTTTATGAACATTAACTGGTTTTAGTGTTCATTTATATAATTTGGTTTCATGGAATTAGGATCAATCATTAGATACAAAATTAATGACAATCACTTAGATTATTTTAGCGGTATTTTGATTCTTAAAAATTATTTGGGTCATATGATTTAATATTATGTACATATACTTGTAACTGAATATTAAATAGGTCATAATATATATATTATATCCTGGTTCAACCATAAAATTGGTTTCATGACCATTATTGGAGGGAAAATTCAATAACGAAACTTCATCGGCCAAGAAGGTTGTAAATTGGAACCTCACAGATGATGATTTTGTTTATAAAATAAAGGAGAGAGAGTAAGGATATTGATAATGGTTCTTCCATTCACATGATATAACACTAGTATGTATATTATAATGGATTTCTCATGGTCATTTGTATAGAAGAGGTGAGGATAGGATAACAATAGGAAGGAACTTCAAATGAAATTGAAACAAATAGAATGTGAATTTACCTCTTGAATCCACCTCCTTGAGAATCTCTTTAAGAGAAGGGGTTTTGATCATTTGGAAATACCAATAGCTCTTGGAAGTGGGGAGTAACTTGGGAAGGGTATTTGGGTAGAATTTTGAGGGCCTTAATGGCTTAGAGGATTGAAGAGAAGAGGGAGTGATGGGGGTTGTATAGTGGAGGAGAGGAGGGTTTTCCCATTATTTTATTATTTTACCAAAGACAACCAATATTATTGATTCTTGTGATCAAGAATAGTAATATATGAATTAAAATTCAAAAAAAGTGTTCTTAAATCATCTCTGATGCTAGGAATAGTTAATTTAATTGATAATGTATATATACGGTAAATTGCCATATTTTACTATTCATCAAAAATTCGAGTATTTTAGTAAAATCCCAAAAATTCACCCTAACCATTTTTCAACATTTAGAATTACAAAATGAAATCCATTTTCTAAAATAATTTTCTAAATATTATTAATTTAATTTTTAAATAAAATTATAATGTATTCGAAAAATAAGAATTTTAAATCTATATATTTTTTACACCAACTTGAAAAATTAATAAAGATCTCAATATCTTATATCCTTAAGATGATAAAATAAAAATATGATTTACTATTCATAAGGGTCATATTACTATTCATATTACTATTCATAAGGGAATATTACTATTCACCAAAAATTAAGTTTGTCTTATTAGACTCTAAAAATCTTTCTAAGCACAAATGTGTATGTTAGTTTTTCAAAATTCAAATAATAGAGGGGGATAAATTTTTTTCACTAGCTAGCTTATAACAAAGTGTTTTTTTGTAGAGACATATTGTCTCATGCATTCAATATTAAATTTATTT
This sequence comes from Viscum album, assembly GCA_963277665.1. Taxonomy (NCBI): domain Eukaryota; kingdom Viridiplantae; phylum Streptophyta; class Magnoliopsida; order Santalales; family Viscaceae; genus Viscum; species Viscum album. The sequence goes on along the minus strand of OY728162.1, from coordinate 790,010,576 downwards.
TGAAAAACCTAGTGTGTTACACAATTATCATGGGAACTTAATATCTTTTAGGAAAAACTAGGGCACTATGATAAAACCAAAAAATATGACAAAATTAAATTAAAAAACACTTATCCTAACACCAGATATTGTTGTAAAATGCCTAACTAAGTGTCACAATATCACAATAAGAGTATAGTCTATTTAAAGTCTACTAGTCATAGCATGATTGGGACCCAGTACAACCTATTTACCTAGAGTTCCTTCCTAAAAACCAATGGATTTCCATGAAATAAAAGTGGAGGTGTGCATGTTAATCATAAAAATAGAACATAAACAAGAAAAAAATCACTAGAACCATTGAACACCCTTCACTAAAAAAAACCTTCTCTTTCATTATTAATAAGAATAAAAAAATAAACTTCCACACTTATGGGAAATCAATTCATAACCCATGTGATTTTTTTAAAACAAATAATGCTTTAAGGGTGAAAATTAAAACAATTTAAACAAGTTCCAACCAGGAATTCTAATATCACATGAGAAACTAAATTTTTAGTACACACTTTGAAAATCATACACACAACAAACATGAAATTTAAACATCAAAAAACCATTAAAACCCATTATTTATAGTCTATGAACACCCATATAAACTAAGAGTTTACATTGAAAATTATTGTATAGATCTAAAAAATCATTTATAAATTGAAATCCCTTAATAAAATACATTGGATAATTTTATCAAACATTTGTTATGCCCAATAATGTAAAAAGATATTTATAACATGTGTTTTAAAAGAAAATCACATGGTATTTTTTGGGAACCATGTAAAAATTGGTTTCCATTTTTAAAATATTCGTAGACATATATAGTATAAATCAATAGGGATTTAAATCATTGGTTAAAGAGAAGAAATCATGGTTCAATAATTTTAAATAGTTCTACAAAAGAGAAAACATACCTTAATCAAGATAAAATCACAACCACTGAAAAATACCTCTAAAAAAGTTTTAAGGAAGGAGTCTCGAGTTCTAGGTACAAAAAATCACTATTAAGAAACACCCCTTCTAATTAAGGCCTAGTCAAAGTGTAAAAAAAATTGGATGAAGAGGAAACTAATAGAAATTAGGAAGAAGAATGAAATATTTGAGAAAAGAGGTTGTATCTTAATTATCCAAAATCAAATCATAAATAAATCCCATTGAGTCACCATGACAGGTAAATGAACAAATGGGAAGAGTTGTGTTATGGGTTACCCTATGTGGTGCATCACATGAATAGGGGGAGGGTGAGGATTTAATTTAAGTGGGGAAAAATAGTAATTCCCAAAAATTGAAACCTCAATATATCACATGGTTATAAAAACCATGTTCCGACTAAGAATGTGTCCCTGGAGGACCTTGATCATCGCTTATAGGCAATTCGTACGGTTAAACAAACCACTTGATAAGTGTGTGATTAGAAATTTTAAAAGTTGTAGATATATCACCTAATTTCTACATTGTTAACACTAACTATGTTCCAAACCATCAAACATGCACTATACACAAAAACAACATCAAAATTCAACATAATTAATACTAGAGAGAGAGGGAAATAATGGGGATTCAAAAATAAATAAAACACAGAAATTAATTAAAACATATAAAATAATAGAATAAAACCAAGGTCAGGGTGTGACAATTCTCCCCACCGTAATTATTTTTTCCTTATAGAGACTTGAATAAAATGGTTGATTCAAAAATAAATGGAGTCAAACCCCCATACTAAAGTCATGATTTGAGAAACATGAATATTAACTAAATTTACCACCAATGATTGATGACTCTATCCTCAATGTTGAAATGGTACACACCAAAATTGTCTAATTACCTCATCATAGGTAACCATAATGTACATTAATAGAATTCAACAAAGACTTAAAACAAATTTAAGGCACTCCAAAGTGGGAAAAATATTGACTTTATAAACCACAACCTCAAAACCCAAGGAACAACCTAATTCAAAGGGCATATTGGACCACCAAAAAAACTCAAAAAAATCCTGATGAAACAACCCAAGACACAAACTGATACCATTAATCAAAACCTTTACTTTAGTGTGAGTTGTTGGGAAAGAATAAAAACATAGGCCCCCACCAAATACCATAGCTTCCTCACAATATGAATGGGACATGATTGGTAAAATATAGTTAAAACCCCAAAAAAGAATCATCAATGGACATCTCTCCACCATATTAGAATTCTAATAATACACCTTCTCTTCAAAAAAATCATTCCAAAAAATAAGAAAGATTAAAATCACAGTAAGGGATGAAATATTCCCAGAAAAGAGGAAATAATTACCAATGACACCATGGAAATTTATAAGTATCATAATAGAAGTCCACATCTACTAAATCTCAAATATTCCACTATGAACAAGATCTCATGATAGATATATCCTTAACCATGGAAATCCAATCCAATACATTTGGTAGAATAAGATAAAAGACTATAATTACCTCAAAAAATAAATTCCCAGATGACAATAAACAATTATAGCCTTATATTAGAGGTTGAAGTGGAATTAACTTGTGGAATCTATCCAAAAACTCCAAAACCTAGTGAAACCATCTGAATAACCAAGGAACCAAGTAGTATGTAACCTATTCTATGGTTAACACTCATCCCTACTGCCATAGAACACACATAAGGATTCCAAATCACAGCCCCTCACAAATGAGAAAAATAAAAAGTCTAATATCCTTGTGGGAAAAAAGCACCTTGGATCACTAAAGAAAAATTATATCTAAAATGATAAAAAGTCCACCAATAGAATTCATGTAAAAATACAAGGAGAATAATGAATCATATACCACTTTAGAAACTCCAAAAAGTCAATGGATTGATAAGAAAAAATAATAAAAGAGATAACCATCGACATTATAAAACATCAATACACCTAGAAAATGGAAGGAAGGAATTATGATGGCATGACACTCATCATATTAATCCAAAATCTTGTGGGAGGGAAATTAAAAGTATCATATAGAATATTCCAGGATAAACTATACTTATCAACTAAAATAAAAAAATCAAATTACATAAATAGATGTCTCTATAAATACACATACCAAATTTCAAAAAAACTTTTTCAAAAATTTCCTCTTCCCTATTTAAAACCCATAAATTTCATGTCAAATGTTTGAAACATGTTCCCAAAAAACTTACACACTATAAAATAACTTCCCCCTTTTAAAATAAACCTACCCCAAGTTACTTTTTTCAATTATAAATCTAATAAAATTAATTTCATATAACCTCTATGAATTTATCTCCCACTTTCCCACATAAAAATCAACATATTATTTTTCTAAATCATTTATTAAAACTTTTAATAGAATTTAAAATCAAAATCATTGTTCTAAAACATTTTGAAAGTTATTATTACCAAATTTGAAATTTATTTTTTCCATTTAAAATGAATTTTTAATTCAAAATTCAATAAAAATTGTACTAAAAATAATGAAAAATCATTAAATTTTCACGTAATTAATTTTAAAACCACCTTCATTCAATTAAAATCCAATCCCCATTTATATAAAAACTATAGTTATCAAAATGAATAATAATGTTTTTTGGAAAACAAACCCTTCACTACCTTTAAACATCAATCATTACTTACAAAGTCTAGAAATATTTAAAATATAAAAATCATTTTATCTCACCTAAAGAAACCCCAATTGTTTATTTCCAAAACCAAAATTTCATAATTGAACCCACTCTTCCACATAAAAACCATTAACAACATTTAAACATACACACAACGATAATTAAAATAGGAGACTCCCCACCAAATTCTTTGTGGAGGAAACACCTTCTTATCAAAACCATTTTTTTAGAAATCCAAACACCCGGTTTTTCATTAAATAATTTAAATTAAACTCATTTATTACATTGAAAAATAATAACATAAACATTTAAAACCATGATTTGAAAATTAAAACTGAAGTTATATACAAAAAACATGTGAATGACATGATAAAAAATGGATTAAAAACAAAATAAGTCCAACGCATAATTGGAAGGTGGACTAGTGTCTATGTGATACATAAAACATGGATTGGTGGACCATGTACCAACTACAAAACTAGTACTAGGATTCATAATGAATCATGTAATCAAGCTTCATATGCCTTTACAAGCCCGGAGATCTCACCATGTACCACCAGTTCACTCCCCTTATCATCCCCCAAAACAAAAGATTACCAAACAAATCACATATCAAAAGTAAATGATAGAAACATAAAAATCAAGGCTAAAAACATGAATTTCCTTCACAAATCAAGGCATAAAATGTAAAAGAGATGGATAGACTAATTATTTACTTACATATGGGGTTCCAATAGTCCTATATCCAATATAATAGATACACCCAAACAATAAAGGGTTCTCCAAGAAGCTTGTCCCATATTATAACCTAGGCTCTAATACTATTTTTTTAGGAACCAACCTGAATTTAACATCTTTCAGATGCCCAAACCAGCCTATGGAAAGTCCAAAGGGGTGTTAATGATCCACGTAGGTTGAAAATAAGCACTAAGGATTATGAAAAATAATATTACCAATGAATTATTACATAAAATAACTTAAATTAATAGCATAAAATTTACTCAAAATTCTAGAATAATTCATATATACATTGGATGCTCATGCAGAATCAAATAAACTGGCATAAAGAGATAATAAATCACAAAAAATACTCTCCATTTCTTCTAACTCCATTGAAATAAACAACCCCATTTATTGAACATCCATAAAAAATTATGCATAAAAACCACCCATAAGAGAAAGGAAGGAAAATAGGGATGAATGATTTCAAAGATGGAACAATGGAAACTAAATAAAAAAATAACCAACATACTGCCAAGTGACTCCATGAGTAACCATCCAACCACAACCCATGCATACTCCTTAAGATATCAAGGGGTGAAATAGAACTTAAACTTTTAATATGTGTGATCATGGAGGCCTAGTAGGTATCCTCCCCACACTATATTCATAATCATTAAAAAGGAACAACATTTAAATCTAGTTTTAAAATGAATTTACTAAATCAGTTTTTGGAAGTCGATCATAAGAAAAATAAATATCAAGTATATTCCATTTTATAAAACATACACTTCCATTTTATTAAATGAAACAATTTATTAGAAAATTTTTACCTTCCCTATGAATATTTTTAATATAATCATTGAAATTAAATTAACTTTAAAGGAGCATGTTTTATAGAAATCAAATTAGTTCAAAATATTTTTAAAAAAATCTTCATGGAATTTTAGACAAAAAGGAATATTTTGGGAATAATAAAAACACACACACCACCATCAAAAGGAAAATAAAAATTATCATTGAACCTAGGTTATTAGGGGATAAATAGGACATGAAAATAAAAATACTAAATATGAATGATTCTGGATGACAACAACCTTTGATAAAACCCAAAATTTCCCCACACATCCTAATTGGGGGATAAAATAAAAAAAGTAGATAATATTCTCTCTCATATTGAACTATTGTAGCATGCTTTTCTAGAGGTGTCGCCTAACAACCCATTACTTCTTTTGACATAAAAATAGAGGTGATAATGTCAATCATTACAAAATTATACATACAAGAATAATAAACTCACCCTCACCTCAGAACACCATTCACAAAAAATAACTCTCTTTCATTTAGAATAAGAACCAATAATAAAATATCCCCTTTAGGGAAATCATTATATAAGCCATAATACTTTTAAAAAAATAAAAGGGGCATGCTTCATGGTGACCATTAAAATTATTTAAGAATGTTTTGAATGGGATCTCTAAAATAATTTTTGAAACCATGTTATAATTAAATATTTAAACACAAAACACACAAATAACATGAAATATCAACATTAAAAAACTCAACCCACATTCATTAATGGCCAATAACACCCTAAAAACAAAGTGTTTCTTTTAAAAATTAGTTTAAAGAACTCTAAAACATTTTTTAATATAAAATACATTAATAAAATCCATAGGGTAATTTTATAAAAAATATTGTGAGTAGTAGTTGATAAAGAGATTTAAATCACATATATTAAATGAAAGGCCCTTAACATTCAATTAAAAACAAGTTAAACGGGGATTCTCTTTTCAAAAGTTTCATAGAAATATATTTTACTTATCATTAGGCATTTAAAATATGGGTTAAAACCATGAAACCATAGTTCAAAATTTTTAATAGTTATGTAATAGAGAAAACCTACCTTAATCAATATAAACTCATCATCCTTTAAGAATTTCGATAGAAATTGTTTCATAGAGAGCCCCACAAGCCCTAGTTACTAAAGTTATCCAATTAGAAACATACCGTTATGATAAAGGCGAATATAAAGAGGAACACAACAAGGGGTAGAAGATGAAACATGATGAAATAGGGAATGGGAAGTAAATTTAAGGGAAACGAATTCATAATTTGAAGATACAGACTCAAATCATGAATAAACCCCATGGAATTTCAATGGTAAAGAGTGGAAAGTAGGGAAAGAGGAATGACTGAGGATCCCTGGGTGGTTTATCATGTGAATAAGTAAATGAGTTGTGAGGGAAAGGATTTAATATAAGTGGGGGTAGAATATAGATTCCCAAAAATTAAAACATGGGGATATCACATGTTGTGGATTCATGATTGACCAAACCATGCATGCCTCACTAGAGTACCTAGAGCATGGTGCATGGTCAGAATAATTATGTTCTAACCTTATAATTGGATCTTCAAAAATATGTAACCATGTTACATGGTTGGTAAAATATTACTAATAATTGTCCGCTAAATTATGAAATACGAATTAGACACCCAAAAATATAAAAAAATCAATGGAATTTGGCCTAGGGGAGAGAGAAACAATAGAGAATCCAAAATAAATAATGAAAATAAAATAATTAATGAAAATAGAGGTTGTAGTGTGACACACTTGTATTACTACAATAGTTCTATTTCATCTAAAGAAAGGAAAATGATTTATCACCAATCCAAAAATAATTCACAGCTTACGTTTTCTCTCATAGATAAAAAAACATGTTATTAATACACGAATAAATTCAATGCTCAACCAAAATAAGAATTCAATCAAAATTACATTTTCATAATTTTCATAATTCCATTGATTGAAAGGGAGAGACTTTATACACATTTTTTCCTTATTTATCTATATAAAAGAGAATAAATATCCCCAAATTAAAGAATGAATTAAAAAAATTTACCAAAAAACTTTTAATCTATTCACATCTAATAATTTGAGACATTATAATCGATCACAACACAACATGAAAACAAAAAAACGAGGTATTGTATTACTTTTCATAACCTCACCATCTAGAACACACGAACATATCTCCATGTGAAACTCTAAAATATCATAAAACAAATAAATATTATCTATGAGTAAACTAAAAACTAATTGTAATTTATCAAGATCAACCAATATATCAATATCAAATCTATTTCAGTAATTAATCACTTAAAACCTTCAATCTCATTTGTAGTTACCATTTGAAAGGAATGTTTATTGAAGGAACAAGATACTCTATATACCATAACTATAAAACCACTAATCAAAGATTAATAGGTAAATAAATAATTCACTTCAGATTACTAACATTAATTTAATTTTGTTTAAATATCTCAATTCCATAAGTAGATGATTAATTAAACAATCATGGTGCCATTTCAATTATTTTATCACTATTTCATTACATCATTGCAAAGAAATACACATTTCATGGATTATCTCTCCATATTCTAGTTGAAATATATTTAACCCTCTCATATACGTTAATAAATCATAAAACTAAATGTATAACTCTATAATACCAAGGTTTTTATATATATTATAATTATCATCATCATTATCTGATAATAATCAAAGATAATAGGCATATTATAATAATATTATCAATTTACTCTTCCCAGAATATAATAGGAATTTATATGCTAATCAAGATGTTCTTATCAAAATAATATAAAATTCACTAAAGTGAATTACCACCCACATAATTTCATCCCAATCATCACATAATAATTTATGAATTATGATTCAAAATCAACTTCATCAAACATAAACCTATATGAAATTAAACATTATTGTCTCTAGTTTTACAATATTTTATCACACCTAAAAAATGAATCAATAAATACATTATCTATCAACTTATGAATCCATAATAAATTAGGTATTTACATGTTCAGAATACTTCAACCACCCACTACTATCATTCATAATGATTGATATTACATTAGGAACACATACCTTCATATCAAAAGTAAATGTTCTTGAATACATGTATCTGACCATGATCAGATTAGTCCAGGCCCATGAATTAAACCTAATAAAACTAGAAAGACATCAATATCATATATAATAATCACTTTCAATTATTCATCATTACATCCTAAAGATCTTAAAAATATACATAATAAACATGATAATAATAATTCAATTTATTATCTATATACTATCTAAATTCTTGACTATCACAAGCCTTCACTATAGCTTTAAAAAAATAACGTAATCCCTTATCAAAAAATACATCATGACTAAACAAGAAGTATCACAGATAACCTCATGTAGTATCTCTATAATTGGAATATTAAGAATAATTATACTACATACATCTCCATTAGATAGTCTCGCCTCTCTGTTAGCCACCAAGAAATCTCATCAAAAATGAATTTATGATAAAAAAATATAGCATTATGAGAAAATCAACCACCTAAATCTTATATGGGTGAATTCCACTACATATCTCAAAAATAAATTTATTTTATGTCTTATCATTAAAACATATCCATGTAATATAAATTAATATATGTATACAATGGTTATAGGTTATGTTACTCAAACTATGGACCCAAAATATTAATTATATCATAATCAAACACAGATAAAACTCTAATTGATTCAAATTCAGTGATACAAACAATAAAATACATGTATAAGTCCTAGATGTTTGGAATAACATATAGTAATAATTTCTAAAAAAATTATCTAATTCATAATAAGAATATGAGAGAAACCTAATGATATAAAGATATCTCTCAACATGTATGTATGAAATTAGTAATGAAACTAATTTTTTTAGAAAATAGAAGGGTTCTGTGTCAATGTTTTAATTTTTTTGAACTAGATATATTTTGAACATAATATAGAGCATAATAATTCTCAAATTAATCAATGGATCACATATGAAAAATTTATGTAAGAAAAACATAAACTGAAGAATACCACATTCATTCATGTAATCCCAATATACTCTACTTGGTTTCAAATTATTTTAGATTGAAGTAACCAAATGATGAACCCTATAAATCATCCACACACGCACCATTAAATCCTATTTTATTATCCTTCAACTAGTTTTTTTCATAAAAAATATATTTTTTAAGATACATGTACCATACTCATAATAATAAAAACTTTATCCAAGAGGAGGAAGTATCTTGATGTCATTTTTTCTCTCTTTTCTCCCTCTCTATAGTTTGATACAAGTTATGGGAGGACTCAGATTCATGGAAATTATCTAATAAAAAATTCATGGGTTTTAAATAAATATATATAAAAGGGATTAAGTTTTATTTTAGTGGGATAAGATCTTTTAAGAAGAATAATCTTTAAGCCTAACCCAAAATGTCATTTATGAACTTATTAACTTATCTTAAATGTAAAATTTATTTCACTAGTCCCATGTAATATTTTAACATATCAAGTGAAGAAATAAGTACTAATAACATAGCGTGTTCCTCTAAACTATACATAATAAAACTTGAATAATTAATATTCATTCAAAAAACAATATTATGAGATCCAATTATTTAATACCGAACAAATTATGACTACATTGATAAATATATTTAATTATAATTATTCTAAACTTGAATAACATATAATTGAATTAATTTTATTCATTTACTTATGATCATTAATACTCAGATATTAACCAACAAATAGACACGGGACCCACTTCATCCTAAACTAAAATTCACTATAATTGCTAAAATTTATCAATACACTTTGTCTATGACACTCTTGTACCTTATATAGATAGTGTTTAGTGTTTCTCATAGACTAAGAGGTGTTTCTAAAAAAACCATGGCCCCTAAAGAGATAGATATTTTTTCATATCTATAAAAAACTTCTATTAACTCTTACTTTCTATTATAATGTCTTCAACTTACAATATATCATAAAGATGGATGGATACTTTCTTTCACTGTTTGATATTTGTTTATTTATCATTATTTTACCATAATTTATTTAGTTTCCTTCATTTATGATGGCCATGAATTTATTCAAGGCACTACCTTCATATTCAAAGTCATAGAGATGTCATATTACTATATAAAGATGTGATAAATCCAATCTTGATCATTCAATAAATTTCATAATATTAAAAACAAACTAGATGATACATACCTACCCAAATACATAAATATTTGTGTTTTTCCTAATGTATCAAAGTATATAACCAATTATATATATTTAAAATTATTTCACATTAAGAGATAAATACACATGCTCATATATAGGAATATCCAGTGACACCCAAAATATGTGGTGTTCCAATTTTATGGATTGTCCTCATGATCTTGAATAATCAAGATCAAAAATTGTGAATTTCATGAGTATAATACTCAATTATTACACTACAATAAAAAACATACTTTGTGATGGTTTATTAGTAGAAGTTTCAAAAAATCAGCACTAATTAAGCACCCAAGGCTCTTACCAGTTCATCCAACTTTATCAGTGGTAGTTAACTACAATCACCATGTAATGAAATATTAGTGTCGATTATTTTAAACCCCAAAACAAATATTTTTATATCAATATTTATTTAAAAATCATTGTTATTTAAACCCATTTATCACAGTCACACCACCTCTCCTTCTCTTTGTTCTATCACATGAATCCCTATGGTCTTCCATACCATGGAAAAACATCCCCACCACATCATCCCCTATCCCCATCCTTCCATCCCATGAACCTACCATTCCCTTTTCCATATTCCTAAAAAACCCTCTTATATTTCTCAATCTCCTCCTACAATTATTTTCCATAACAACGCTTTATTCAAAGTGGGTTATCCTTATATATCATATGTCACATAAGCCTATTACCCTTCACTGTACATTTATTCTGGGTACAAGGTATGTTTCTAGAAGAACTAATATTACATTTTATTTATTATTATTTGATTTCAACACACTCCAGTGGATTTATAGTGGTGTTTAAAATTTTTGATTTTTCTTATTGGGATATAAAAGTTTTGATTTATAATTAATTGGGGATTTCATGATTTATCATGTTAGGATATATATATACATTTTTAATTTATTATTAATTTTATTTATTTTATAAAATATACATACATTTTAGTGGATTATTAGGGTGATTTTTTTGTTTTAGTTTCCTTTTAGATTGTTTTTTGATGCATTTATAAATTATGTTTTATTTTTTTGTAGTTTATTTGTTAGTACGTTATAGATTAGTCATTATTTTTTTATTTAACATATATTTTTATACATGTTATTATATATATTTATATCATAGAATATAAAATTATAAAATCAATTGATTGTAATTATATTATATTTGATGATTTTTTTAATTAAAGTTTATAAATTATTATATATTATTCCTTGATATGTTTTATTTTTAACATGAGTTTATTTAATTAGGGTGTGTTATATTTTTTATAGAGATATTTATTAGTATGTTAAAAATAGATTAAATTAGGATTACTTTACCCAGAATAAAACTTTGTATATTAAGGGATTAGAGGTGTTTTTTTATTTTGGAATTATAAATTGATTTGTGGATGGAAGAATAAGATGTCTACATTATGATTGTAATTTCAGACAATAGTTGTAAATACATGAATTTCTTGAGAAATTTATAATGTAAAAATTTCCTATTAGATATTTTAGATATATTTTTCATGGGGAATTGATGATTATATAAATATTGACTTTCTTCCATCAATATAATAAAAAAACTATTGGCCTAATAGTAGAGAATGAAATAAAATACTTAATTAATGATGCTTTGACATTAAGGATAACAAGATAAAGATTGTATCACATTAATGGCGTATATTTTTATTTTTTAAAATATTAATACAATAGAGAAGTGGATTAAATAGTAAAATGAATTTTATGAATTTGTGGATGATCTCAGTGGGGATTTGTAGGAAAGATATAGAAAATATAAACAATTGTCCCTTCTACTGAATTTTTACCATATCAAGTGTTTATAAGGAATGAAAAATAAAGAAATGTTGAAGATATTTGTCACGAACCGAATCGGTTTTCCATCAACCCGATGCCCGACCCGGCCCGCGGCAAGGCCCAAAGGGTGTTCCTGATCCCCACGAGCTGGAACAAGTGCCCGGATGTCAAATTGAGATTTTGGGAACGATTTACCCATATAAAGAACTAGGAATAACCATAAGTAAACTAAACTCAAAAACAATGTTGCAACCGCAAGTCTTTAAACCAAAAAAGTGAGTCTCAAAACAACTAAAACCCAACCAATACTAACTCCAAAAGGGGTGACCAAAAAACAAGACAACAACCATCACCTAATGGAGGGATACCACCGTTTGACCTTCACCAGAAATGCCAAGTCAGAAGAAGCATCTAACAACTCAAACCACCACTCTCAAAACCTTTGCCTTTCCTTTCATCGGACATAATCAAATCTACTTACACCCAAGGGTGTAAGTAGGGTGTGAGTAATCACTCAATAGGTTGGAACAAGATAAAATATTCCACATGTAAAGGTTAGGTGACCAAAATAGTTTGCAGGTTTAAATTATAGAAAATAAATAAATTCACTAACATTATAATGAAAGCAGTTTTTAAAGAAAGACAGTTTTAAATAGGGAACGGGGTTTTTGGTACTAAAAGAAAATAAAAACATTCTTACCTTTTGGAAACCACAGAAGTCACACAATCAACCAGTGATGAGTATATAATCACACAGGAGAAACAAAAGTGGGAGTGACCCTAATGGGACTAAAGCTATGTGGGGCCCTAGAACCTCACGTCTCGGTGTACCAAAGAAACCATATCATATGTTCCCATGCACGAGCCACTAGTTGGGAAACACCTCCATAACCTAGTGATCTCCAGTCATCATCCAAGGTTTAGTTAGTGTTGGAAGCATCAATCTAGCTATGTGAAACTGGGCCGAGGCCACTCCCATATCACTAGCACGCTAGTCTAGTCCGCCCACTTAGTACCCAGGCTTCCCCTTTTTTGCTCAGTGTTCAAAGTTCACCCTACTCATCAAGGTCAAGACAGAACACACTTGGATGTCAACTAAGTCAAACACCATACACCTAGGATTTCAACTAAGTCAACTATCACACTTACACCTTCAATATAAATGAAAAAACAAATAACCATTAAAGGTATTACACATAATAGAGATCCTCATAAATAGAACACAATGTGAAAGAACTACACAGTCTAATAAACTACACAATTCCAAGAACCAAATTAAAATTTATCAAATATTTGAAAAATTGGTTTAGAAGTTTTAAAGAAAATAAAACAACACAATCATTTGTGCCAAAACTCACTCGAATGCACACTAAGACTGTAACAGGAATCAAATTTCAACTGGTGCATTTGTTCGAAAACCAAAGGCACAACACAGTAAAAACCAGACAACCTAAACATGCCACTAATAAAAATAATTCACCAAATTCTACCATCCAAAACCAACAACTCACAGCAGCAATTAAATAAATGACATATTATTTTAATTAAACCATCAAACTAATTTATCTGATAACATAATCATGCGAAACCACCTACCTCAAAGTAGGTAAGAAAAAAGAGATACAATGCAACACTCCCCCTGCGCAATGGTCACACCACACGGATCCATCAAAAAGGTCCTAAAACAGTAGACCAAGTAACCTCAATTCCAACCCAGTAAAACATCATCGGTCCATAAAAACATCAGCAATTAAATAATTTAATTAACAGTTAAACAAATTCAATAATAATTAAATAAATTAATTAACAATTAAACAAATTCAATTAAATAAATTTATTAACCACTAAATAAATTTAATAATAATCAAATAAATTGATTAACACTTAAACAAATGAAATAAATTAATTAACAATTAAAAAAAAATAAAAAATAAATAAATAATTTAAATCCAAAACCATAACCATGGGAATCATCAGAATGATGACCGAGGGGTAGCGTGAAAACTGTCCGGAAAGCGCGAGTTGGGTTGCAGCAGCTGTCCGGTGAGTGGAGGGATGTCGGCTGATCGGTCCAGTGGAATGGAGGAAAGATGAGGGGAAATGGGGAGATGGGGCAGGGGAGGAAGGAGGGTCGTGGATGGGAGGGGAAGGAGAGGTTGGGCATGGTGTAAGGGAGAGGGAGAAAGGGATAAAGGATAGGGGATATGGGGAGCGTGGAGGATGGAGGGAGGAGGAGAAAGGGGAGGCACGCGCGGATGGTGGGAAGGGGAGTCGTGGAAGAGAAGATAATGGAAGTAGATAAGGATAAAGGAGGGAGAGAAGGTGAAGAAGAAGGAGAGGAGGGAGATAAACGTGGGGGAGAAGAAATGTTAGGAAAAAAGAAAATAGAAATAAAGGGGGGGGGGGTGGCGACTTGGGTAGGGATTAGGAGGGGGAGAAAAAAAATAAAATAAAAATAAAAGAAGTAATGTAAATAAGTAAATAAATAGAAATAATAAAATTGAATATAAATAGAAAGATGATAAAAAAATAAAAAAATAAAATAAACATGGTTTACTAATAATAATAATAACAATAATATAATAATAATAACAATAATAATAATAATACAATAATAACCAAGAAAACCATAATAAATTTTATCCGGTTATTTAACATCTGTGCATCGGGCACCGCGCGTTAACTGGCGAAGTTGCACGGCTTCTCCTATGCCTTGCCCGCACGCCGAGCAAGGTAAGGCCAATGCGCACTCACCGGCACCACGATGGACAACCCACATCAAGTTCATCCCACACTACAACCAACCAATGGAAGAAAATAGGCAATTAACTCGTGTAATAAAATTTTAAAATTAAAGTCGTACCTTGAGTCAAGGTCCGGGTGTGACAATTCTCCCCACCATAAAACTTTCCGCCCTCAGAAAGTCAATTCGAATCCTAATCAGAGAATAGAAATGGTTACTCCTGCTCAAACCAAGACTTGATCTCACAAGTCTCATGCTCATCATTCCTGTACTGCCATGGAATACGAACCAAAGGAATGGACTTCCCAGGCAGCAGCTTCTCCTGAGAATCCACTATCCGCACTGGCCGCTCAAACACTGATAAGTCAGACTCTATCTACAACTCCTCCCAATTCAACAAATGCGACGGATCAGGGTTATACTTTTTCAATTGGGAGACATGAAATACATAGTGAATCAACGTCAACTGAGAAGGTAAAGCTAATATATATTCCACCTTTTCAATCTGCTCAATAATCTCGAAAGGCCCGAAATACCTCAGTGTCAGCTTTCCCTACTTCCCCAAACGGCGGTGACCCAAGCGAGGGGCCACTTTCAGGAACACTTTGTCCCCCAATGAAAAATAAATATCCCACCGCCTCTGATCTGCATAAGATTTTTGATGACTCTGAGCTGTCAACAACCACTTCCTAATCAACTTGACCTTCTCAAATGTCTCCTGAACAAGGCTCGGTCCCAAGAGTGTCGTCTCGCCTACCTTATCCCAACACAAAGGAGACCGACAAGGCCGGCCATAGAGTGCCTCAAAGGGTGCCATTTTGATGGAAGATTGATAACTGTTATTATAGGAAAACTCAACCAATCCCAAATGGGTATCCCAAGAACCTCCAAAATCTAACACACAGGCTTGGAGCATGTCTTCCAGAATCTGATTTGCCCGCTCCGTTTGGCCATCCATCTAAGGGAGGTATGTCGTGATCATATTAATCTATGACCCCAAAGCCTTCTGGAGGCCTCCCCAAAACCGTGAGGTAATGCGGGGGTCTCTATCAGAAACAACTGTCGATGACACACCATGATGTATGACCACCGCCTAAACAAAAAAGCGGCCCAGCTCATCTACCTTTGTTGTATCTCTGATCAGGATAAAGTGAGCTGACTTGGTCAAATGATCAATCACTACCCAAATTTAGTTCCTCCCCTGAGGTGTCCGAGGCAAGCCAATGATGATGTCCATGGAGACCTCTTCCCACTTATAGTTAGGAATGGGTAGTGTCTGAAGCAACCCAGATGGCCTCTGATGCTCTGCCTTCACCTGCTGACAAGTGTAGCACCTCAACACAAATTCAGCTATGTCTCGTCTCATACCTGGCCACCAGAACTAATAGTGAACATCGTAATACATCTTGGTGTTACATGGATGGATGTCCCACTGAGACTGGTGGCTATCCTGCATCACCACCTTCCGCAGAGACAATGGCAAGACAACGCGGCCCTTGAAGCAAAAGATCCTCTCGGGAGACAAAGAACAAGTAGAAGGAGTATCCCCACCATGAATAAACTGCATAGATTGCTGACATAGCTCATCTATGGGCTTCTCCCGCTAAATCAACTCTAGAAGAGTGGGATTCAACTGAATAATTGCCAAGAAAGTACCTCCACTATGCTCCCTGCTCTCTAGGTTCATCTAGGCGAAGAGCCCCATCAAAGTCCACTCATCGCTGGACTTCCCTGAGGCTTGCACTGGTACCTTCATACTCAAAGCATTGGCCACCACAGTACCCTTTCTTGGGGTATAGACAATGTCAAAGTCAAAACCCTACCGGTACTCGATCTTGCAGCGCTGCCTCAGATTGAGATCCTTCTGAGAGAAAATGTAGGCCAGGCTCTTATGGTCAGAATATACCACAAATTTCTCCCCAAAGAGATAGTGATGCCATGTATTCAGAGCATGCATCACCACTTCCAACTCCAAGTCATGAGTGGGATAATTCTTCTCATGCAGCCAGAGTTGGCGAGAACCATAAGCCATCACATGGTCATCCTGCATGAGCACACACCTAAGGCCCGTACCTAAATCATCACAAAAAATCACATAGCCCTTTCCAGATTTTGGTAAGGTCAACACAGGTGTGGTGGTAAACTGCTGCTTCAACTCCTCAAAGGATGTATGACATTGTGGGCTCTACTCAAACTTCACCCCTTTCCAGGTGAGTGCATTCATGGGGGAGGCAAGCCATGAGAAGTCCCGAACAAAGTGCCTGTAATAGCCCGCTAGGCCCAGAAAACTCCTGATCTCAAACACATTCCTTGGCTGATCCCACGATATAACTGCCCTGATCATCTCAAAATTTACTAAAACCCCTTGTTCTAAGATGACATTCCCTAGAAACCTCACTTCCCTGATCCAAAAAGTGCACTTCGAGAGATTGGAATATAGGCGATGGTCTCGCAAAGTGCCCAAAACAACGCACAGGTGATGCTCATGTTCCCCCTCAGATCCAGAATAAACGAGGATGTCATCCACAAATACCACAAAAAATGAGTCGATGTATTGGTGGAACACCCTATTCATGAGTTTCATGAAAACTGTAGGAGAATTTTTCAATACAAAAGTCATGAACAAGTACCCTAAGTGACCATACATACTTCGGAAAGCCTTCTTCGGGATATCTGCTTCTCTCACCCTGAGCTGTTGGTATCCCGGACACAAATAGATCTTCGAGAACCACTTTTCCCCCTTCAGCTGGTCGAACTAATCATCAATTCGGGGCAAAGGGTATTTGTTCTTGATGGTCACCTTATTCAATTTCCAGTAATCAATGCACAATTGGAAGGTTCCATCGGCCTTCTTCCCGAATAAAATTGGGGCAGCCCAAGGAGAGATGCTCAGGCGAATGAATCATTTGGATTCCAAATCATCTAGCTGTATCTTTAATTCCCTCAATTCGGTGGGGGCCATGTGATATGAGGGAAGATATATAGGATGTGTTCCCAGTGCCAACTCAATCAAGAACTCCACATCTCGCTCCAGGGGTAAGCCTGAAAAATCATCTAGGAAGACCTTTGGGAACTCATCCACTACACGAGGTAACCCACCCTGAGAAACACCACCATCGTCCTCTAGTGCAAGCGAAGACAACTGATAAGAAATATTTCCCAACTCAGGGAGTGGAGGTCCCGCGTGACCTGACCAAGGATCCCATTCTCCATGAAATATCTGAGGACTCCCATCTAGTGTCGTAAAGCTTACTCGGTGCCGATAGCAGTCAATATGCGCTTGAAAGCGCACCACCCAGTCCATACTAAGGATCACTTCAAACAGGTCCATATTAAGGACCAAGAAGTCCCACTACATCTTGACTCCTTACATAGAGAGTGCGCACGATGATAACCTAAAGCCTTGCTCCCTCTTTTTCCCCAACGGTGTTACCAAATCCATGGAACACGATAACAGTTCGGTTGGTAGGTTCCGCAGATTCACAAGATGAGTAGATATGAAGGAAAATGAAGCACCAATATCAAATAAAACTACAGCTATAGAAGATGAAATCATAATGGTACCTCAAAAAGTCAAAGTCCCTACATTAGAACCCGCTGGTGCATGATCCACAACATGTAGATACCTGGTCCCTACTTGAGAACACCCACTCGCCTATGGCTCTACCCTAATCTGGCTTTTCCCAGAAGATGATCTGGTCCTGCCACCACGACCACCGAACCGAGATCCTGGTGTCCTGGTCAGCTCTGACTGCACTGATACTCCCCCGGAATCCATAGATCCAGTCCCACTCTGTTGAGGGCATACAGTCTCGTAGAAACGTTGTAGGTGTCCCATAACTCCACACCCATAGCATGTTCTGGGAGTATTTGGACACGCAGGTCGAATATGCCCTACCCTTCCGCATTGATGGAACACAACGGACCTCGTATCAGAAGCCCCAGACAAAGTCTGCCTGGGGGGATAGCCTGACCTGCCACCACTCTTCTCCCACTGCTCATCACGCTTCCTCTTCTTTTCTGAAGAATTACCACTTCCAAATCCTGACACTGATTCTGAAAACCCTGACCTTCCTCTCTGGTCAATCTCGACCATGCAAGCATGATCGACCACCTCAGCATAAGTCTTTAGCTTGAATAAGAAAACTAGAGAGTGGATTTCTGGTCGAAGGCCCTTCTCAAAATTTTGAGCATTCAGTTATTCACTTGAAACAATCTCAGGTGTGTACTACACTAGCTCAGCAAACTGGTTCACATACTCCATCACTGTCTGATTCCCTTGTGAAAGATCCATGAACTCCTAGGATCTAGTGTAGTCCAAGAACTCTGGACAGTACTGCTCGTTGAAGATAACTTTGAAATCTTTCTAACTCATATTCTCATGTTTCCCAGCTTGAATCACTGATTCCCACCATTTGTGACTGGAACCCTCTAGCTGGAAAGTGGCACACTTCACCTTAACTTCCTCAGGCGTGTCAAGGAATTCGAACATGCATTATATCTTTTCAAGCCATTCCTCTGCCTCCTGAGGTTCTGAACTACCTCAGAATGAAGGAGGTTTATTCTTCAGAAACTCTTGAGCTCTATCCTTCTTAGAGCCAGATTCATCCCCTCTAGCTAGAATAGGGGTGGGGGCAAGAGTCTCCCCTTTTCCTAAAGCCTAAACAGCTTGGACCATGGCCTCTACCAATCCTTGATCAAGTGGTGCGGGAGAACTCTCTCTGGATTCCTCCCATGGGTTCATGGGAGATCTCCGGGGTGGCTTCTTGCTGCAAGGAGAAATAGTCATAAAAGAACACCATCGATATCTCATATTTCAAGAGAAAACAAATTTTTAGCATGATAAATAATCATTAGTCAACTAAACTTGAAAAAATAACGTTGTGTCAAAACTCTACTTTCCCGCCTAGTGTCCATGCATAGTCTGAAGCCTGTACATCCCACCTAGAAAAGAAGTTAAACAAGCATCCTGACATCTCATGGTGACTTAGTGTCTGTCACGAGGCGTGCTGGCCAAGAACCCTACTCGCAACCAGAATTCCGAGCCCCAATAGTTCTAACTCATGTATATCCAGACTCATCCCAAATAACATAAACAAAGAGATAAACCTCTCTCTGATACCATTTTGTCACGAACCGAATCAGGTCTCCATCAACTCGACGCCCGACCCAACCCACGGTAAGGCCCGAAGGGCGTTCTCGATCCCCATGGGCTGGTACAAGTGCCTGGGTATGAAATTGAGATGTTGGGAATGATTTTCCAATATAAACAACTAGGAATAACCACAAGTAAATTGAACTCAAAAACAACGTTGCAACCACAAGTCTTTAAACAACAAAATTGGGTCTCAAAACAACTACAACCCAACCACAACTAACTCCAAAAGGGGTGACCAAAAACCAAGTCAAAAACCATCACCTGATGGAGGGATACCACCATCCAGCCTTCACCACCAATGCCAAGTCAGAATAAGCAGCTAACAACTCAGACCACCGCTCTCAAAACCTTTGACTTTCCCTGCATCAGACATAATCAGATCTACTTATACCCAAGGCTGTAAGTATGGTGTGAGAAATCGCTCAATAGGTTAGCACAGGAGAAAAGATTCTACATGTAAAGGTTATGTGGCCAAAACAGTTTGTAGGTTTAAATTATAGAAAATAAATAAATTCACTAACAATTTAATGAAAATAGTTTTTAAAGAAAAACAGTTTTAAATAGGGAACGAGGTTTTTGGTACTAAAAGAAAATAAAAACATTCTTACCATTTGGACACCACATAAGTCACACAATAAACTAGTGGTGAGTATATAATCGCACAGGAGAAAAAAAAGTGGGAGAGGCCCTAAAGGGACTAAAGCTGTGTGGGGCCCTAGAACCTCATGTCTCAGTGTACCAAAGAATCCATATCATATGTTCCCATGCACGAGCCACTAGTAGGGAAACACCTCCATAACCTAGTCATCTCCAGTCATCATCCAAGGTTTAGTTAGTGTTATAAGCATCAATCTAGATAACTGAAACTGGGTTGGGGCCACTCCCATATCACTAGTACACTAGTCTAGTCCTCCCACCTAGTACCCAGGCTTCCCCTTTTGTGCTCAATGTTCAAATTTCACCCTACTCTTCAAGGTCAAGACCCAACACACCTGGATGTTAACTAAGTTAAACACCATACACCTATGATGCCAACTAAGTCAACCATCACACTTACACATTCAATATAAATGAATAAAAAAATGACCATTAAAGGTATTACACACAATAGATATCCTCAGAAACAGAACATAACGTGCAAGAACTACACCGTCTAATATACTACACAATTCCAAGAACCAAACTAAAATCTATCAAACATTTGAAAAATTGGTTTAGTAGTTTTAAATAAAATAAAACAACACAATCATCAGTTCCAAAACTCACTCGAATGCACACTAAGATTGTAAAAGGAATCAAATTTCAACTGGTGAATTTTTTCGAAAACCAAAGGCAAAACACAGTAAAAACCATACAAACTAAACATGCCACTAATAAGAAAAAAACACCAAATTCTACCAACCAAAACCAACAACTCACAGCAGCAATTAAATAAATGACATATTAATTTAATTAAACCATCAGACTAATTGATCAGATAACCTAAGCATGCGAGACCACCTACCTCAAAGTAGGTACGAAAAAGTGATATAGTGCAACACTCCCACTGTGCAATGGTCGCACCGCATGGATCCGTCAAAAAGGTCCTAAAACAGTAGAACAAGTAACCTCAATGCCAACCCATTAAAACATCAGCGGTCCATAAAAACATCAGCAATTAAATAATTTAATTAATAGTTAATCAAATTCAATAATAATTAATTAAATTAATTAACAATTAAACAAATTAAGTTAAATAAATTGATTAACAACTAAACAAATTTAATAATAATCAAATAAATTTATTAACACTTAAAAAATGTAATAAATTAATTAACAATTAAAAAAATTAAAAATAATTAAATAAATTAAATCCAAACCCCTAACCACGAGAATTGTCCAAATGGAAACCGAGGGGTGGTGCAGTAGCTGTCCGGTGAGCGCGAGTCAGGTTATGGCGGCTGTCCGACGAGCAGAGGGATGTAAGCTGATCGGTCCAATGGAATAGAAGAAGGAGGAGGGGAAATGGGGAGATGGGGCGCGATAGGAAGGGAGGGCCATGGATGGGAGGGAAAGGAGGGGTGGGGCGCAGTGGCAGGGAGAGGGTGAGAGGGAGAAAGGAGAGGGGGAGATGGGGAGCGTGGCGGATGGAGGGATGAGGAGAATAGAGAGGTGCGCGTGGTTGGACGGAAGGGGACCGCGGAAGATAAGAGAAGGGAGGGAGAGAAGGAGAAAGGAGGGAGATAAGGAGAAGAATAAAGAGAGGAGGGAGAGAAATGTGGGGGAGAAGAAAGGGTAGAAAAAAATGAAAAGAGAAATAAAAGGGGGCTGACAGCTAGGGTAGGGATTAGAAGGGGGAGAAAAAAAAGAAAAAAAATAAAAGAAGAAATATCAATAAGTAAATAAATAAAAATAAGAAAATTGAATAGAAATAGAAAGATAATAAAATAAAATAAAATAAAATAAAAATGGTTTACTAATAATAATAATAACAATAATAATAATATAATAATAATAATAATAATAATACAATAATAACCAAGAAAACCATAATAAATTTTATCCAGTTATTTAATATCCGTGCATCGGGCACCGTGCGTTAACTCGTGAAGTCCCATGGCTTCACTCGTGCCTTGCCCACGCGCTGAGTTAGGTAAGGCCAACGCGCACTCACCGGATCCACGAAGGACAACCCACATCGGGTTCAGCCCACACTACAACCAAACAATGGAAGAAAACAGGCAATTAACTCATGTAATAAAAATTTAAAATTAAAGTAGTTCCTCGAGTCGAGGTCCGAGCGTGAAAATATTGGTGTTATTACATGATTCATTTATTGAAGATATGATTCATGATTTATTTTATAAGATGAATAAATTTATTAACAATATCTTTCTCAATTACACAAGGATACATGCATGTCCCAATGATGGGTTGTTTTATTACAGAGAAGATTCTAATAGAGTAGAGTGTAAAAGATGTCATACTTCTAGTTGGAAGTCGATGAATAATGATAAAAGTTTAAATTAATAGAATTAAAATAATAATATAAATAAAACTACAATAATGATTTTACATTTCATTCCATTAGAACCATGATTTAAAGGATTGTTTATGTCTTTTAAAACTGTAAATAAAATGAAGTGTCATTCCATGTAAAAAATAATGATAAGTTTACATGTCATCTAATAGATTTTAAATCTTGGAAATCATTTTATTATTCATATAAAAATTCACCTTTTATATCCTAGTAACGTGTGTTTGATATTTGATACTAATGGATTTAATCTATTCAGGACTCTATGTACAACCTATAATAGATGGTTAGTAATTTTAATATCTTACAATATTCTTAATAGGATGTGTATGAAAAAAATCATTTTATATGATCATTCCAAGAAAAAAATTACTAGAAATTAAATCAATGTATATCTTTAACCTCTTATAAAATAATTTCAAGGGTTACAGGAAAATGGTGTAGATACATATGATACATCGAAAACAAAAATGTTCATAATATTTGTTTCTCTGATGTGGAAGATTACTAATTTTCTAGGATTAGGAAAATTTCTAGTTTGAACACTCACATTGGTTAGGCATGTCCAGTATGTAAATTTGAATTCAACCCTATAATACTACCATGTAGAAAAAATTGGTGTTTTAGGTGTCATCATAAATTTGTATTCGTATCTCATAGATATTAGTTTAATAATTCATGAATCGATGAATGAAATTATTTGAGGCCTCCACAAATTTTTTTATCAAGTTCAAATTCCAAGTCACAATTATTATTTTTTGATGAACAATTTTTTAAAGTTTATAATTTGAACATTTCTAGGAAAATATTCACTCCTCATCAGATGTATTTGGTAAAAAAATGGAATAAACATAATATTTTTTTTCAAACCACTTTATTGGGAATTTCAATTGCTACATCCTAATCTTGATTTTATGCACATTGATAAGAATATATGTGAAAATTTGGTTTTTAAAATATTTAATGATTAGGTAAAAGAAAAATATAATCATAATTATCATAAGGACTTAGAATAAATTAATATAAATCATGATCTATGTCAAAATTATAATATAAAGTCTTTTTAAGTAGTTTTTTCATTGAAAAATTAATAAAAGAATGTTTTCCATTTAAGATTGAAATATGTAAAAGTACCTCATTGATATTAAAGTAACATATCAATATGAACTTACTAAAAAACATTATATATTACCTGGTATTAAAAGTGAAGACTCACATAAATTTATAGAGATATATATACCTTTGGTATTGTATAAACTATTACCTGATAAAATAATAGCAGTTATAATTGAGTTTTTCAGATTCTCCAAATAGATTTCTATGAACAAATTAAACCCCATTGAGCATAAAAAACTTCAAGAAATTTTTTTAATGATTTTTTTTAATATAGATTTTATATTCCCTCTATCATTTTTCATTATGATAGTTCATCTAACTATGAATTTTGTTGAGGAAGTTAAAGTTATATGGCTCATTATTTATCGATGGATGTATACCATAGGGTGTTATTTTCATTTTACTTATTAATCAATACAACAATTAAATTTTCATACTCATTGCATATATGGTTTATTATGCTATGTTACCTTTTTGGATTAGGTATTTAGTTCATTTGATGTCTTTTATAAGAAATAAAACTCAACAATATGGCTTCATTGCTGATGGTTATATGGTTTAAGGGAGTCTTACCTTTTTTTCAAGGTGTTTGGATAATATTGAAACATGATTCAGTTGAGTTAGAGATGTTTCTAATAACACAAATCAATTGTAGTCCAATAACATGACAACAAAAAATCCAATGTTACTTCATATTGTTAGGATAATATCCTTAATTTCCTTAACATAAATACTGACCATATAAGAACGTATATATGTGCTACTCAATAGGGATATTGTAAATCCTTTCATTACAAAATTGAATATAAAAACAAATACATGAATTTGAAGTTAAAAACTAATGGATAATGAAATAATAAAATCCATTAACAGATACATTATTGATTGATTTCACATATTCAAAGATCACAATAAATTTTATATTCATAATATTTCTATAAAATTATCTTCTGTATCTAAAAATATTTCATATTTATTCATATAGATCAGGATTATTGGTAATCGATCTACAGTGCTTGATGGTTTGAAATAATTGGATTGAGGACCTTTGAAGAAGTGTAGGATATTTTATGATTATAATATTAATGTCTCCATGTGTTATATAGTTTTTCATGATGAAGGATTTAAAAGAAAAAAATAACATAATGTTCATATAATTATCAAGGTTGGTATACTCTAGAATGTTGATTATCATTATTGAATTAAATTATCTTGGAAATTTTTTATTTCTGTTATTAAAAATATACAATTTGATGATAAGATGAGGTCTTTCACAAATAATATGTCATCAGACCCATTTGATATTCTCCCACATTCATTAAGTATTCTCCTTAGTTTTATTATATCGTGATTCTATTTTAATTAATTTACTTTAATAAATTTAAAAATAAGGTAAAAACATACCGCTCCTAAGAAAAATAACTCTCATAACACCTTAATAACTAATTTTCATAATTTACTCTACCTTATGGATATCTACACTATAATTTTTCACTTACCACATTATATAGCCTCTATATAATCAACTAAATACTAATTCCCACTCTAAACATCCTATTAAGACTTCACACTGAAAATTGTATAAAATATTTCAACATACATTACATAACATAGGATAATATTCCAATAGAATATCTCAATTATAAATCAAACAATCAATTTTAGATATTTGTAAAAAAATTTACTAAAAATTTAAAAAATCAATATAGTTGGCCACTATAGACATAGGTATTATAATTTTTAACCATTATATCTACCATTAGTGAATTTTAATTTATGATTATAAATATGTACTCACCAAAATTAAATCCTAGGTTATTTTTTAAAAAATTCCACAATATTGATGTATTTTGATTTAAGGATGTCAGGGGGATTATATGGAGTTTATTTGGAGTGGTCATATATTGAGAATATGGTGTCATAATTACCTTCATGAGGGTATTATAGCATGACCATTATTGGTCTGAAAATTTTAATGTGAAATATATTTTTGGATTTGACATATATGGGGTTCTTTCAAATGATTCTAGAGGATTGTACCAGTAGATATAGGAGAAATTAGCTTGTGACATGATGTCAATTTCCATCATATATCATGATTGGAGTAATATTTTAATTCGTTAGAAGAATTAATTTTTTTTATAAACTAGTAAATGTTAGTCAAAATAAATATTTACATTTTATTACATATTTCTATCAAATGTAAGTCTAATTATTTTTCATATCTATTTTAGGGTAGGAAAAATATATCTCCTACTAAAATTTGAACCTTGATATGGGTGGTACTAAATCTGGTACATTTATATTAATAAATTTATATTATTATGATAATTTTTCTAAATTTATTTTTTATATAAAATTTGTAATGAAAAATAATTTATATTTTAAATTCTATTTAACATAGGAATCAGATGTATCGATGGTTATTAGTTGACATGAACATGAGTTGTGTAAATCATCTTGTGGAAGCCAGTCTATCTTTTGGGGATAGATTTGATATTGGATCCCTCTATTCAGGTGTTTTATATTTTCTTGTAAAACTTATATATTCTTCCTTTGTAGTATTTCACTAATAAAAATATATTAATGTTTTAAAAAAAAATTATTATATAATGTTTATAATTATTAAATATTTATTATTTTATTAAACTTTTGAAAAGAAAAAATTAAATATGTTATAGATATGCCCACACTTTAAGTTGATGGTAGTAGCGTATATAGATCTCCCTTATTTCCTGTTAAATTTTTATGATGTATAAAAACCGATTAAAACACTATGAAATAAAAATGTGTTGAAATTTATTCATCATTGGTTTTAACCACCACTACCTACTGCTAAACCATCTCCAATTTATGGTACGCACTACTAAACCATCATGTAATATTTTCATGGTGGTTATAAGGGACATTAATATATTAAAATATATATTATTGAGATAACCCCAAGGAAATATTTCCACAACAGTTATAAATACCACTAAATATTATAAAAATACAATAATTTAAATTTACACATTCATTAGAGAAATGATTTATAGATTCATAAATTTTATCAATGACCAAAATTAGTAAAAAATTATTTTAATTAATATTTGACTAAGTATACCAAAGTGGTTTGGGAAAATTAAGACAACCAATTCTTGGTATTTTAAACTACTTCTAGAATCCATTTATCATGTAGTGTTATGGTCCCCCAACAAGTGTAAGTGATACATCATCCTTGTACCTTCATATTTTTTAATCTAGATAATATGTCATATGTTAAATATCACTCTCATGTTTTCATGGGGTTCTCATTATAGATATGTTTATCTATAAATATTTTATACAACATGTAATATATGTGAATTACCATATCTATTACATAATAAAGTTGTGTTATTCTCATGGTACATATAAATTATGCATATATCATACACCATGCGTTACATAGTAAAAAAACATTTTTTTTTGGTAAGGGAAAAAGCTAAAAAAACCACTTTCACTAGAGAATAAAATTACCTATTCACAATGTATTAACTCTCCCATGAAAAATATTGTTTCTACTAAGATATATTGTTAGTCATTCAGTATACCATGTTTTCATATGTATTGTTCACTAGTTGTAACTCCACCTTCTTATGTAAAATACCTCAAGAGATGATATCTCTAAAGTATATAACTCTTGACCTTTATCATAACCTAGAGTTCTTATCCAGTATCACTACTATAATATTATTATAATATACATCATGAAAAATTATACATCCTTGGTATAATACTATAATCTAGGATAAAGATGAATATTTATACTACTTCTTTAACTGAATTAGAAATTGTAATATACACATATTCTGTAAAATTGGTGACCACTGTCTATAATGATCTTATGATTCTCATTTACTTTTCATAACTATAATACTAGATCATATTGAACTATTTGGAGGGTACTTATTATATCCCCTTGATAACATTATCTTATTATTCTATATATACCATAAACACATCCCTTGTACTTCTTAAGTACTATTGGATAATTATAATTACTGATCAATGGAATTATCATGGATTTTTTTTTATATTTTTTACCATGATTTAAATATACGAAATATAAAATCTATTATATAATATTTTATATGTGATAATTCCATCACTAAATTATATATAGTTTTATTTATTTTCTTAATCTCCACATATTTCGTCTAAGACATCGCCATGGAAAGATTTATGACATGTGAAATTTTCAAAAAAATAACCCCCAATTGCATAAACTTTTATTTCTCAATACCTTTTCATTTTATGATGGTTTAATTATTCCAAGAAACCCATAGGTAGACCTTAGTAAATCTTATTTCCTAAACATGGGCTATTACTTTAAGTCATTCATGTGGAAATATTTTCAACAAAGACTTAATGAACTATAAGACTGCTTTTTTTCCATATGTTATTATTATATATCACATAGAAAACTATAATTCTCCCACTAAACACTTTTAGATACATGGAGAAATAATTATTCCATGATTGAATATTTTCTTTGATTCTTTAATGGATCTTTGTATCTCTTTTAATATATTGATTATTTTTAGGTCAGAAACCCTTATAGTTATATATTATAACATATTTTAAAGGTTTCCATTTACAAATATTTCTTTACATTCAACCATAAAATATATAAATATAATGAACCAACCCAGGCTGACCTGACATGTCACCCAATATGGCTCTCCACAAGGCCTAAAACACGCTCTAGATCACCATTG
Organism: Viscum album; assembly: GCA_963277665.1. Taxonomy (NCBI): domain Eukaryota; kingdom Viridiplantae; phylum Streptophyta; class Magnoliopsida; order Santalales; family Viscaceae; genus Viscum; species Viscum album. The sequence continues at coordinate 789,981,519 of OY728162.1, read as the reverse complement.
GCTGGAAACATGCATCTGGGTATCAACACATACAAAAATGGAAATGATTTCACCCTAAAAAATAATACAACATGTCTCATATATAAAAATATAAAGGTAAAAAACCAGAGTGAGTCATAGAAGAAGAATTATGAAAACATGAGACATAACATAACAATTCAAAAGGATAATCCCAGAAACAACATAAATCAAATACCAGAACTAAGTATCTATGTGACCGTCCTCCACAACTATCTAAAACCACCATGAAGTGAAATTTTAGAAGAGAAGTTATAAGAATACATGATAACCATCCCTTTTTTTATCCTACAAAACAATGTATGTATACACCCAAAGGAATTTGCAGGGTGTAGGCAAAACACCTAGTAGGATACCACCATGAATATATAAAAAGACTATCAAAATTAAACCATTAGTTATAGATTCAATACAAAATAGGTTTTATAAAAAAAATATTTGAAATCATTTATCATAAAACAACCTTTGGGTTTACTTTAAAAAAATCCATATTCAATTTTATAAGAATATAGAAATAAATATGAATTATAACATAGAGAAAATTTATCAAGATCCTTCATATATCAAAATAGAAACATGTAATCATTTAAAGAATGAAACATCACTATCATGAATAAAACCAAGAATAATTGGGTTCTAGACTATGAGACTATATAACTAGGACACACAAGTAATAGTAAGATGACATAATGTGAATCCTAGTGATACTAATTCCTTCCACAATATATCAGTACCATAACCATAACCCCTAGTGGTTACACACTTACTAAGGTTTTCATATGTCTATAACCTAATGAACATGAGGACCCCATGTCCCATGTTTTCTCATGAAGTTCATGTAAATCATGCCCATTATTTTATAAAAAACTTTTAAAAATAATAAATTACCACTACCATTCTTGAATAAAAATTTTAGAGTCAATACCATATTTGAGGGATTTTATTAAACACATGAAGTGTGTAAAACTATTTTTAAATAAAAACCCTTATAAACAATTTTCCATGCCATTAAAGATGAAACTGTATAAATTAGACCTGATTGATATGAAACCAAACATTTCCATAATCCAAACCAAAGGAAAAATAATAATTATAATTTGTTCAATGAGAAATAAGCATTATCTAGAGACACCTATCTCAATAATGGATGAAACATAGTGGCCTTCAAAAAAATTGATTTTAAATGAAGAGATTAAATCCTCAAAAGATTAGATCTATAAGAATAATAACTAATTCCTTACCCATCACCATAGATCTTATTTTCAAGCCACGTTAGGTTTTTAATGAGTTAAGGTTAATAGATAATGAGTGTAGATCTAGAGAAAAGACAATGAATCAAGTTTATATTCTTGCATACCTTGAATACATCCACCCAAATAGATAAAGAATCACCAAGATAAAAAGGGGATAACTTTATAGAGTGTCAATGAAAGTATGGGTCAAACTAATGAAAGAATACGGAAGCATTTGGTTTGAAAAAAATTGAGGATTTCCAAGTATGTTTCTAATTTTATAAAACCCGTATGATTCACATAGTTTGGATTCACGATTACACAATCCATGAACTGACCCTGTGGTCACAACTATCCCTTAAAAACTAAAGTGTATGGTTACCTTGGTATAGTCACATAGTTAGAAAAATTGTGTGAAAGTCGTGAAGTTTCCACAATATCCCAACCAATCCTCTGACAAGGTTTTCCTATAATTCTCTATCAGTTTGAAAAACCTTTCTAAAAATATTCAAAATTTCATTTGAACTAACAAATAAATATTTCATGATTATCGCATAGTTACTACTAACTATTCATAAGCCATGTTCCTAGCCTTTTTCTCCCAAAAATAAAAAATATTGATCCCTAACTTCTAAAAACCTTTATAACCATGATAGTGACAAAACATGCCCAAAATAAAACATACATGTAACCTGAAGGGTGCCAAAATTCTCCCCACCATGTCAATTTCTTTCCGTAGAATGATCTTATGATTATGAACTTGCAAAGACAAATAGACACTTCTACATCATCAACATTTCATGTCCCCAAACCATGTATCCATCCCATCCACACAGCCATATTACATGGATCAAGGGAAACTTTTTACCACAAAAAACTTTATTAATATGATCTATAATCTAAAATGGGATCTCATCCACTATAGTGTTGGGATTCAGATCAACATCTTCCCTTTCTAACAATTAAGAAGGGTCCGGTTGATACATCTTTAGTTGGAAAACATGAAAGACATAATATATTGATGTCAAGTGAGATAGTAAGTACAAATAATATCCAACCATTCCAATATTTTATTGATTTTGAAAGTTCCAATAAACCTTGTTACCAACTTTCCATATCTTCCCAAATGAATATTTACCAAATGAGGTGAATCCTTAAGAAAAACCCGATCAGTTACCTGATGTGTGGTGAGGACCTTCATAGTAGGGAGTGCTGGAATAGGGGGGGACCTCTATTGGAGATGGATGAAACATGGGGAGGACCTCTATAATGATGGGTGACAGGGTGAGGAGGACCTTCGCTCTAGTTAACACTACTATGGGGTGGACCTCTGCTGGGGCTGGTGATGATGTGAGGAGGACCTTCATAGTGATAACCTGAGATATGGGGAAAATTCCAAACACGGGATCATGGGCATGTGGAAGACCTCTATGATGAGTGTGGGAGAGGGGATAACCTCAACTCTATTCGACACTACTATGAGGAGGTGCTTCTCCATGGATGGTGATAACATGAGGAGGGCGTTTACATTGACAACCTCCACTTGGATTGATAATGGTAACATGGGGAGGAACTCCATGATGAGTGACGGAGTGGGGATGAACTATGAACTAGATTATTATGGTATGGGGAGGACCTCCCAACCGAATCTCATCATCACATGTCATCCCATGATGACTGTTGTTTGAGTCGAAAATCGGAAGTGTCAGCCATGTCTACCCATTGGGTGGATGGCATCCTAATCCAGGTCAGGCATAAAAGTTACACTGCTCTTTCATAACATGAAACTAATGGTATATTTCAGTGGCAGCATGGGCCAATGAAGCTATAGAAGATAACACCCCCTAATGGGTGTCTTCCAAAGCCTGTGCCCGACATTGACATTGGGACAATTGGATTAGAGATGATGGTGCACCTATTTAAACCACCTAATCCTCGACCTGAAGGGACAATAATTGGTGGTGTTGATGAGGCCTAGTGGGATACATCCTTAGTAGATCTCAGGTAGTAGTCATCACTAAGTTGACTCTAATATCCCTTACCTCATTGATGTAGGGGAATGATTTATAGGACCACTTCAAGGAAAGACTCCCAAAACAGTTGGATGTTGGAGTGGGGAGCAGTGGATCCCTATATAGACCTTGGGGGCAGTGATGATGGTGAGGAACCATATCCTCTAGGTCCTGGTGGGCCATATCCTTCATGGGAATGTCCCCTCTTGCTTGTATCGTTGAACAAGAATGTCCATCACCCTCTTTTGAACAATTTATGAGGGTGAGATAGAGCATGTGTTCATAGAAACTATGGAAATGGATGATGTCATGGTAGAGGTTATGATGTGTGGAAATGTTGTAGTATCATTCCTCCTACCATTGTCTTTATCAGTGGGGGGTTGTTGATTTCCCTAAATTCTGGTGGGTTTCAGGATAGAACCGCTATTTTCATGGAGAGACCTGATTCCAATTAACTGGATCTAGTGACATGTTCATATGTTGATGTATAGAGTGCTACTAATCCTCATGATTGAAGGATAGTAGATTCACACCAGGTTCACCATTTCTGTTTCTGATGATTTCACTAGGGTGCATCTCTTGAGGTGTGTTGATGCTCGCTGGCAGTGCACTGTGCCCCACATTCCTACTTCACAAAGGTGGGAAACATTCATTGATTTTTAAGAGATGTTTTCTCCTTGATCAAAATGGGATAATGAAATGTCAGTTACTCCTTCCGTGGATTTCTCCTTTGAACTCATTGCCTATTCTGGGTCTCCCTTAGAGATTAATACATTTTTCCTAAAACTTGTTCTCGATGCCATATCTTGGTGGATGCCTATTAATTATGCTACTTATGTCAGGATATTCCAAAGGGGTCAAGTCAGGGCAGCAACCTTCGGCTAGAAGAGTAGTCATGTTGGGCATCGACGACATGTCTGGATGCTGAAACACCAGAACACTTGTATTCTTCCACGTCAAAGGGATTATCCAGGGTGTAGAAACATGAGGTTTCTCATGTGTATTGTGTGGTATCTTATACTAGAGGCATGTCTATGAGGTTTTCCTCAGCTTTCCATGTTTAACACTAGGCATTCCATGAGTTTAACATCAAGTGGAGACAGATCAGACTGATCATAACACTTATAAATGTGGATCAGATAGGTACATCCCTAGGAGGGAGAACTTAGAGGGTTTACCATATGGATGGATTAGAATGACCAATATGGATGGACCCAGGATGGTGTGTCTTGAAAAGTGAAGGTTTCACATCTAGAAGGTTGATCTAAACATCACAAAGGATGAACCAGGGAGGCAAAAACTAAAAAAATGGGAACACCAAGGTTTACCATTTGTTGGGATTGATCATCAGGGAGGCTTCCTATATAACATGTTTGTAAGATAGATATCAAAACTCCAATAGTTCAAAAGTGTGATTTGGGGATTATAAATGGTAGAAATCCAAATTTGAATACCAATCTCTAAAGTCTTATTTTAGTCCATATAAATATTTTTTAGCACATATACCATAATTCCATCCATGTCATGAAAAAATCCTTAAAGTAGTTAAATATAAAAATATTATTCAATTTTTCCATTTAAAAATATGTGCTTCATATTTATTTGATAGATTTTTTAATTCACACAAGTTACAAAAACTAGGAACATCCTTAAGCCTTACAATTTTTCAAAATGAGAAAATGTATCCTAAAAATATACTCATTCAAATTGATAGTAACCTTTACAAACTAACATGGATTTTTTTCTTGACATTTCAACATTATAATTAATCTTATTTCTGAATACCCACTCAGTTCCAATGTACTATTCACAGAATGATCTTTTGGCCAAAAAAATGGCCCTAAGGGTCATGTAATGGGATAAATATCCACTGGGACTTCAGGATATGTAATGGGTCTCCCTCTACCTAGTTAAAGAGGTCTTTACTTTGCTTTCATAATAAATTAGGCTTCAGCCCCAACCTTTTAAAAAACATTCTTGATCTATTGAACAAGATTTGGTCCAACCAAAGACTATTGTCCTAAATCTTCCCAAAATAAAGTTTATTTTCATATATAACTGTAACATTATTCAAAGGTTTAAATTTTCATCAAATAATGACAACTATTTTATAGTAAAACTCAACTAAGGACCAATTAATTTCCTATGAACCCTCAAAATAAAGAATTCATGCCTAAAGCATATCCTAAAGAATCTGAAAGTATTGCTTAGTCTATCCATCAGTCTGAGCATGATATACTATGGTTAACTTCAATTGGGTACCTATCACCACTTATAAACCTTTCAAAAACCAAGATTTAAATCACGTATCTCTATTATTAATAATAACATAAGATACTTCATAGATATTCATGATCCTTTAGATATATATTTTCCCAAGATACCTTTTTTGTCTCTTAAATGTGAAGGAAATGAGATTATTTTGAAATTAAATCAATGATAACCCAAATAATATTTCTCCCAATATGATTCCACTGTAAACCTATAATGAAGTCTATAGATATCTCATCCCACATTCATGTCAGAATTGGTAAAGGAAACAACAAACTATCTAGTCTTTGGTGATCTAACTTAATATTTTTTAGATAAGGAATCATGACACAAAAACCCCAATCAACTACCTATTCCCAAAAAACTAATTCCAACATCTCAAATCATGATTCATCTTGGAAGTCCTAGGTTGTATGGAACAATTTTACTGATTTCCACTATGCATAAATTTCCGCTTCAATGTTATTAGAATAAACAATCAACCTAAGAAATGAAAAAAAACATAAGGATACTGAGTCCAATATCCCAAGGTCACTTTACCATAGAGTATTTAACTAAAATGATGAAAATAAGTGTTTATTTATTGTCTAGGAGGAATCAAATCATCAAATAAAGAATCAAATTTCACACAATAAAAGCACTCCTTCACATCAAATTCTTCCACGTCCAAGAACATATCAATTAATAAAATCATAAAATATCATTCTTACATAGATTCCTTATTGGTATGTGTCTTTAAATTGTTTCTCAATGAATTAGTGACCACATTCTATTTTTTAGGTGTGTATGAAATATTGAAATCAAAATTGTGAAGATACCAAACCAAACATCTCAGTTATTGGTTCAGATGCCTCTATGAAGAAATATACTTTAGGCACTTATAATCCAAATATATAGTAAACCTATATATAATGAGATATTTATTATAAGTATTTAGAGAATGAATCATGATAAGAAATTAAATTTCATTATTAGGATAATTATTATCATGAGGGTGTAATTAGAAAGTTCCATATGTCACTACCTATTTCCCCTTTATCAGAACACATCATAATCATGTAGCTGATCCATTAAAAAATATGTGGTAACCAAAACCCGATTACAAAAGAATAAAATCATGATATAATTTCATCCCCACTTTACTTTATTCAAATTATCATTAAGAATTATCATTCCATTCTAACTCAATACCCTTATGATTCAACTCTAACATATGAGATGGAATCTTAGAAAAATCTGGAATGACATTTCTATAATAACCATACAAAACCAAAAACACCTAAATCTCAAACACATTCTTGGTTGATCCAAGGAAATCATTTCCTGAACTTGTTTATGACTCTCTAAGATACCTCTCTCATATATAAAATGGTCCAGAAACCTCAATTTTTATATCCAAAACTAGAATTTATTTATCTTTCAATACATATGATGTTTATTCAGAGTTCTGAGAACAATATCAATATGATCTCTCAGTTCTTATTTATTCTTTAAAATCACCAAAATATCATCCACGGTAACAACCCTAAAGGAGTCCACTAACCAATAAATGTTCTAATTCATCAATTCTGTAAACACCACATGATTGTTAATAAGGACAAATGGAATATCCAAATACTCATAATTTCCATACCTTTTCAGGAATATAGTCTTAAGAATATCCCCCCCCCCCTCAGACTCTAAACTGATGGTACCCCTATAAAAATTCAATATTATAAAATGATCAGGATCCCCTAAGTTTATCAAACATATCATCAATCCTAGGAAAAGGGTGCCCTTCCTAAATAGTCATTTGATTAAAATTTTCGTAGTTATCACACAACCAAATCCCTAAATATACTTATTTTTTAATAGAATTAGAGAAGTTCAAGGTGACCCACTCCTACAAACAAATATTTTTGACTCAATATCCTAAATATGAACATTAATTTTATTTTACTCAGTGTATTTCATTTGATAAATTGGTTAGGAGATAAGGATCTTCCCAGGATACAGGTAAATAGTAAACTCGGCTTCTCTTTGGGGAATTAACCTATAAAATGTTGCTAGGAATGTCTTTATGTTACTCATTCATAATAGTAGGAAGTAGAAAACTTTTCTAATGATAAATGGACTCAATAAACATCTTTAAAAAATTTCATGATATCATTCTAACCTGATGAATAAATATCCCTACTCACCCAAATTTAGGATCCCACTCAACTTGAAAGACATAAGTAACCCCATTGGGAGATAGAAACTAAATCTAAAAATGATAACAATTGACTTGGGACTTAAAATGAACCTTCTAATCTATTTCAATGATAAGTTCAAAAATATTAAGATCAAGATCCATGAAATTCCTTATGACCTCATGGTTGGTGATCATACCCTAGCACTTGGAATATTTAAAATCCTACTCATTCCACCTTTATAAGGGAGTATAATGATACCTAAAACTGACATAATATTCAAGCATAATCCTAGCACATTGACCAAATTTGATGATATAAAATAATGAGATTCATTGTTATCAAATAGATCTAGCACTATAGAGGAAGTAATAAGAATTGTACATCTCTTAGTAGTCAGACCCACTTAAGATTCCTCTAGTGCATACTCTTTTGTATAAAGGCATCCAAACTAAACCCATGTTTGAGATTTATTCATTATTTAATTATCCCCCTTAACAATTGAATGAGATCCATCAACTTTTCATAGAATCTAACTGGTCATAGGATATTTTGGTAAGGTGTATCCAACTCTACTTCCACATGAAACTATTCTAAAAAACATTTAAGGTGACTAGATTGTCCATAATGAGGGAAGATATTGGGTTTTTCTATAAAATTAGGCTTATTAATGGATAAGTCTTCCACAATGGAAGAAAACCACCAGGTATTTTTATGAATAAACCTCTTTAATAGATCCTAATAAAAACAAATAACTATGATAGTGCTTCCTTTTTAGGATAGGTGACACACCTTGACTACCCCCTATAATAACAGATGGTAAACTAAGTCTTATTTTATTGACTAAGTCAGCATCATCTTAGACACATTATCAACAACATCAGTAAATGTCATCAAGAACATGATAATAAGCATCAATCAAATCTTTATCATTAGACCCATATAAAACCATCTAGAATTTAGGTAGTTATTTGTGCCATGTTTTGGAGATAGATTGGTGAAACGAGAATCATAGTCTATCACTAAATGGTCTCCTTTATACAAGGTGAAAAACTCCCAAGACTTTTCCACATGTAAGGTCATAGGATAGAACTATTTGTTGAAGGACTTCTTGAAAGTTTTCTATGTGAGTTCTTTATTTAATTTAGCTAGCATGATAGAATCCAACGATTTAATTCTTGGAACTTCAATCATATAAGTTTAAATTCCCAACATATAGTCCTCTAGAGCCCCCAAAAAGTGTAAAATATGTTATATTCTCTCAATATATTCCTCAGGTTCTTTGGTTTCTTTTTCACCAAGGAATATTGGTGTAATTTTCTTGGTAAAATCTAAAGGATAATTCACCATCCATTCTCAGTTTCCACAACCATATTGACCTTGTGCACAAATAACCAAGATTATTATTTCCACTAAAGAAGGGTTGAATGACGGGGTCTCATATGTGATTTCACTAATTGGTCATTCCATTAGAATCAAATATAACCTTATGGAGGCATTATATATTAAATAAATAATTAACACCTTATTATAATTAGAATACATCTCTAAATTAAAATATAAACTTCAAGAATCCATATTAAATCCCTTAAACAACAAGGATTGAAGAAAATAATAGAAACAAATAGAGAAAATTGAAAAGGTTCATTTAAAAAAACCCAATATCAATCATAAAATTTTGATGAGAAAATCCTTCACCAATCATGGTAACTGATGGTCAGATATGAAATTGAGTTGACCAGGAACCTTTCTATAGTTACCACCTAAGTCTAAATGGTCGTAACTCTAGTAGACAATAAACTACTGAAGAAACCTCCAATTGATGAAATTTTGTAACAAACCAACCTGGGTCAACTGACATGTCACCTAAGCGAGTCTACCACCTCAGAAGAGTGTTTTTGATCACCATGGACTGGTGACAAGCACCTAGGTATCAACACATAAAACCATTAGAATGGTTTTAACATGAAATAACAATTTAAAAAGTATCATATATAATAAGATAATGATATAGAACCATTTTATATAATTGAATAATAGGTACAAATCCATGATTCAAAACTAAAAAAGGAAGAAGGATAGTACCAGAAACTACTTAAGTCCAAGACCAAAACCAAGCATCTATGTGACCATCCCTCATGACATTACAAAATCACCATGAAGAGACATCAACCAATAGATTTCATCTAGATACATAGCACCTTACCTTTACATGGATCCTATAAATCCAAGTTTGTATATTACTACTAGAATATACAAGGTGTGAGATAGATTCCTAATAGTTTACCACCATGAATCCATACAATGTACATTTCTATGTAACCATTAGTTCTTTCTTTAAAACAAAATTTTTTAATAAATAATTTTATTGGAAAACATTTCTCATTAAAATTAATTTTATTTTCCTATAAAACAATACATATTCAAATCAATAATAATATGGAAATAAATATGAATGATTACATAAAGGTATGTAATGAAGATTTTATATACCTCAAAATGTAAACATTTGAGGAATCAAAGCATGAAACATCACTATCATGAATAAAACCATGCACAATTGGGGTCTGTCTTATGTGAATAAATATCCAGGATACACAAGAAACACTAATATAACATAATTTGAATCTTAATTATAATGAAACCTACCATAGTCTATCAGTATCACACTCATAACCCTTAGTGGTTCCGCACTCACTGAGGTTTGCATATGTCCATAACCTGATGTACCTAAGGTTCTCATGTGATATGTTTTCATAATAAATTCTTGTAAATCATTCCCATAATTTAATAAAATATTTTGATAAGAAAATAATTACCACTCCAATGATGGAAACCCCATATTATACTCCAATCCATCAATGAGACATTTCATTAAAAACATGAAGTGTATAAAACAATTTTTATTGAAAACCCACTTTTAAAACATTTTCCATGAAAAATATTCAATTTCATAAATCAATACTAATATATATCAAATAAACCTTTCCCACTAGTAGAACGTAAGTAAAACAAAATATTGATAAACCGTTCCATAAAAAATAACTATTATATAGAGACACTTACAACACCAATAGAGGAAAATTAGTTTCCTTTTAAAATTTTGATCATAAATGAAGACACCTAGTCCTGAAAATTCTAGATACATAATAAAAATAATCAATTTCACACATTAAACCCTATATTTTTTCATAAAACCCCATTTCGGTTCCAACGAATCAAGGGGATGAGAGATCGACAGTAAATCTAGAGAGTAGAAGAGGAATGAAGAATATATTTACACATACCTTAAATAGATACACCAAAATCGATATAAAATCACCAAGATACCCAAGGGAGAACCACCTAGAGTGTTAAGTAAAGGATGGGTCAGGATAATGAGATATTTGGGTGATATTTGGGTCAAAAATGAGAAAAGGGTATTGGGGTAATCTTCCCATTTTAAGAAATTCATATAGATCAAATGGTTTGAATGAATGGTTAGAAAACTTTTGTGATAACCATTTGGTCTCTACTATCCTGTGAAAAAAATGTATGGTTACCTAGAAATAACCACATTATTAGAAAAGTCATGAGAAAGCCGTGCAACAACCTCTAGACCCAAACCTAACCTATCACATGGTTTTTTAAGAAATATTTCACAATTAGACAAACTAATCTCAAATTGTGAAAAAATCCACTGGAACTAAATAATCCATATCACACAATTACCACCCATTTACTACTAAACCAGTAAAAATCATGCACCTAAATTTTTTCTCCTATAATCCAAAATCTCAACCCCTAACTCCTAAAAACTTTTAGAACCAAAATAGAGATAAAAGTGGACCAAAGTATATCATACGTATGATTTGAATGGTGTCACAAATTATCATGGTACACTTATATAATAATTATAGTTTAAATAAATTATAATATGCCTATTGATTAAAATTTTTCATTAGATAAAACTTCTTGAATTATCTTAAAACATTTATCAACCAATATTTATTTATTGGTATTTTATTTACTAAAAACCATTTGGACCTAGTGTGATTCACAATAGTAATAAGTTCTACCAAAATACTACCTTTAATTTCATACATGTAATACATTTAGTAATTCATAGCCACTTTCCATTTAAAATATTATTTTCTATTTACTGCATCTTTGATGTATAAGGATTAATTTTCCCCCATAAATATAATATCACCTTAACATGGTGATTATAAACCATTTATCTTTGGTTATAAAATTTCTATAAACAATGTGTCTCAATAATATTATTTTCCATGAACTATTATGGAACTTATTAATATTTCAAAATCATATGCATCTTAATACTTGACTTTAACATATTCTTTATTTCTCCCACTATAAAAATTATAGATGTTTCTTTTATCATATAAAAAAATTATATCAATTGAATTTTTATCTTGCACCTTAGGTATTTATAGATATCAATAGTAAAATTTTGATAATTGACAATAACACACTTTGTGTTCCTAATGCGTGTTTTTTTATAGAATGATCCTTGAAAAACGATTCACATCGTAACAAACAAACTTGTGACATGATGTCTTTATTTCATATTATAACTCATATGATATCTAATCTATCATTATAATTGGTATATGGTTAGGTTTTAAGGATATGATTTGTAAATAATATCATAAAAGGATAGTGAAATTATTTCAAGACTCATAATCAATTTATACATGAAAAGAATGGTTTAATTTATCATTTTAATAACACTATAAATAATATAGGTATAAGGAAATGTGAGTTTAGGAAAAATATATACTATATACGTAAATGTTGATGAATTCATTGTTAAGACATTCTCAAACTCACCCTAATTGAAGCCTATTTTATCCTATTTACAAGAACAATCTTTATTTAACATCTATAATACATAAAAATTTTAATGGAATATCATGTATGAATTATCAATTATATAATTCTATTTATACTATTTACATCATCAAAATTTCATGAATAATGAAAATTTACCCTTATCTTCTACTTAATATAGTTTAGTTTCATCTTTATGATATATTTTTAGAATATTTTTTGGCCCTATAAAATTTAATAATTAAAGGAGGCTTAAACATTTTTTCTAATAAGAAATCATGTAAAATACCAAATAGTTTTATCCTAGAAAGGGAAAACCCATTATTGGTATATCTTCGATGATAAAATAATCATGTAAACATTGAATGCATCATCTAATTGTCTACAATATGAATCATTTTCATACTCACTAGCTTTCTAAGGTGGATCATTATGTAGAGGGGAATCCAACACATAAAATTTACTCTCGTATCTTAGTACTTTGTTCAAGTGTATGAACCACTCATGTAAATTGTTTTAGTGTAGATATGTTCATTTTAAAGTATTTATTTTAGTGATTTCTTAATATCAATTTCTACTTTATACAAAATAAAACTTAGATTATAAGTATATTTATTGTAATGAACCAACTTATGTTAACTTTACTGATAGAGCTGATACATTAACAATCTATCGTTTGTATTTAAATTATTTAATTCCCAATCTTTTTAAGTAAAATCACATCATTTTTTGTTTCCATGTATAGTTTTCAATTATTATGAAAATGGATTAATTCAATGTTTTTATGTGTTTTAATAATTTATGTAATTTTTTGACAAAGCCATAATTTTAGTGTTAAAGTAGTAAATTCCTTGTTATGTCTTATTTTTTAGCTCAAAATGAGAAAATTTAGGTTATGTTTTTTCCATAAGATAATCTATCTTATAAGACAATTTATCATGTAGGATACTTTTTCTACTTTGTAAGATAATATTTCATATGATGTTTGAATTTTAGGTATCCTACCTTGAATGATATTTCAGTCTTCTATATAGTTAAATTTACCACCCATAGGATAATTTACCCCATTTACGATAATTTACTTTGCTAAAATCTAGTTTTAGAAGATAATTATGACATCCGAATTTTTTTTGCATTTATGTGATAATTCAATTTACTATATTTTAACCCCATATGATATTTTTCACTAACAGTATAACTCTTGGTGGCCGCATGGGATAATTATAGTCTTATTTGATATTTTAGAGATCCTGTAGGACATTTTCCTTTAAAAAACAATATGATCCCTTATGACATTGTTAGATCCTCTAGGATATTTCTGAGTCCTATAATAACTTTTTTCCTAATCATATGAGGTTTTCATTTATATGAATTATAAATTAATATGAAATGGAAATCATATGATGCAGATGAAGTCTTATGATTCAATACATTGTGAATCTTTATGAGAAATTAAACTCAAAATGGTCACTATATTAAGGTCATGGGAGATAAGGGAAGACTCGTGGATCATTCACTACATAAGGGTATGAAGAAAAGATGAAGTCAACATTTAATCTCCACACTTCACAATTTATTCCAATCAACATGGATTCATTCAAAGAGGAGATGATGGTTTTATGATCATGGGATGATTCAGAGGGGAAAAAACATTGGTGTATATGGAGTTAATTTTTCACCCATGTGATTATAGAAGTCTATACTACTACCACCTGTAAGAAATAATGATTCTTTTATTATACTCTCTTGGAGGTTCAATATGATTGATTGAATATTGAAATAATTTAATATCATTTAAATGTTATTGTTTCAGAAATATGAAGGGAAAATTGAATTATAAGAAATGATATCACATTTTTCGAGGTGATTGTGTGGTTCATGATCAAGTGGTACAAGCAGGAGGATTATCATAGAGTTACTATAGAAAATGGAGGAGGAATAATATGTGAGTTGATTTATAAATTCTCATCTAAACTCCTAGAAGACTATGGTAGTGGATATCAATGGGAAAACCCTTCTCAGTCCATTCATTTCCCTACATATTTCATTTATTTTTCTAGAAATTGTGTTTTTTTGATGAAGAAGATCTCTTCCCCTCATGAATGATTTTTCTTCTAATCTATTCAAGATTATAGTTAAAATTTTAATAGTAATGTGATTGTTCTAATTATTTAAACTTATTTGGAAAGGTCATTCCTTTGATCATCGTGAGTTTATTCAGCTTTATTTTCTTGGAGTGTAACATCGCGGACCCCGATTCCAGTAAACGGTGCTCCAAGACTAGTTAGCCACATTTCCTCAATCACATCTCCCCAAATACCAAAGGATGCTAAATAGAATCGCGGTATAAGGGTTTTTCAATGGGGAGATAATTCCCCCTTGATATAGTACAACATAGTGGTAGCAATCATACAGGTCCATAGAGGAAGAAATATAATAATGAATATTAGCATGAATAGACACTAAGACCACTGGACTAGAAACCCGCCTTAGCGGATGTACATTAATAACTGAATGTGATATAACATCCAAAGATATATATATTCAAAAATTAAAAAATAAATATCATATAAAAAATGATATATCATTTCATGGGCCTACAAATAATCTAAAACATGTATATTGGCACCGATACAATGCATGTATCAAAATAGAAAAAATAAAATATCTCCTGATAACATCATAAGACAATGTTTGGTCCTATTCTCTCCTACTCCTAGACATAGAAGAATGTAAATAATAAAACTTCATGTGTTTTTACCAATCCCCACCTGCATTCATAAAGTATATATGGGTACCTAACAGCAGCCTGAGATAGTGTGTTATATAAAATACTAGTAGTCCACCACTATCTGTTTCAATAAAAATCCAAGAAGTGTAATACAATATATGAAGTGTTTAAGGTATATAATAGATATAAAAATAATACAAGTAAAATTTCAAGAGAAAATGTAACAACTGTAAGGTGATACTGTCAAGCCTAGCAAGGATTCCTACAAAATAAGGATCAATATCGTCAAACAAGGAAGCTATAAGGAACAAAATAAATAAACACCATGACCAAGCCATATATCCAGTATCTCATATCAAACACAACCGTGCCATATGACATATATATTATATCAAACATGAAAATTCCATAAAATTAAGAATAATACAATTACCATAGCTGATTCGTATAACATAAGTGTCAGTCCCCATGGGGATTGATCCAAGGTATAGTGGACCAAGGCATCCCCATCGGGTCCCAGTAGCATCTCAATGAAAACACTATTAGGATTTTATTTGGGTACAAGGATCATTTCAACATACCATTTCCACTATGAGACTAAGAAATCCAAATCTAAGGGGTAGCAAGGCTCAAGGCATCCCAAAAAATCAAGACCAAAGGTGAAATCTCATCCAAGGCATCTACTACCACTATCATTACACATGGTGTACCACACCCATGGAATCCTATATAAAAATCCATCATTCAATTCAATTATCCTTTCATAAAATAATATTCTTTGAGTATTTACAACTCATATAAAAATTCCCATTCAAATACATTTAATGAGTTTACCCACTCATATAACAATTCACTTTTAAAAAGTTAAATAATTCACATCATGCATAACATGGTGAAGGAGGAAGAACATTTCTTAACTAATAAATTAAATTCAGTTCACATGTAATAGGGCTTCTTATAACTAGGAATGTTCAACCACTCACCCATTAGGTTGTTTAATAATAGGAAAAGAAAAATGAAATCACAAGGCACACCCCATTTGTGGCCTCGGTTGGGGAGAAAACCTACAACTAAGATCAAGGAACTAAAGGGAATCCCTAACATGTTCCAACATGTTCATTTAAATAATTCAATTAATTATGAGGGTGAAACTAGAAATTTTAGCATGCAGAATAACAAAAAATAGGCATAAAAATCACCAAAACCCAAGGGCAGTGTATAGAACAACAACAGTAGGTCCATAATTAAGTGCTTATATTGTATCTTCTTTGATTCGGCTCAGATTAGAAGAAAATTTAAGAATGAATGAAATTCATAAAAATGGGGAATATTATCTTTCACATAAATAGAACAGTTGATACCAAGACAAATGAAGAAAAGAACAAAAGGGAATTAGTACTCATTGACGTGAATCCAATAAGACTAATGACACTATATTATGAGTTCAGATGTGAGAACAATATAAAAAGCTAAAAAAATTATCAAGGGGGAGATCTCAAATTATTTTCTCCACTGTAATGAGAAATAAATATTATGTTTTAGGTTTTGATTGTTTTTAATGGAAAAAAAGATAATTTTCTCTCAAAACTCTCGGTCGCATGGTTTGGCTGCATGATTTGCCAAACTATGCACCAACTGTGCTCCCTTTATTGTATGGAGGGGAACCTCACATGGTTAGTGAACAAATTTTATCAAACCATGCCCATACCATGTCTCAACCCTCTACTAGAAATTATAGAAGCCATCGCAATGGTGTTCTCCTCCATCTGCACGGTTCACTCAAACCATATGGACTCCTGTATTCCTTTGTCCAGCACTGCATTGTTTTTCCAACCCTTTTGGCTTAGTTCACACTGTTACTCATGACCATGTAACACATATATGTTTCCCATGATTTGGGTTCCAGGCCCTAAACAAGCCACGGAAACCCATGAAATCCCCATGACACCGAAGTGTCTTCACATTAGGATGTAATGAATCATTTAAACAGAAAAAATACATAAACCTCATAGGAAATCATGAGATCTTATAATCGTCCCCCTTAATGAAAATTTTCCTCTAATTTCCCTTTCAAGGGTGGTCAATAATTTCCTGAGAATAACTCGGGCCACTAATCATGTACATTATCCTCCAGATCCATGGTCTTCTCTTATAAACGGTCATACTTCCATAGCACCCATACTAGAGAATCTAACCAGACTTGGAGAACCTTGATTCTCCTATCAATGATATGAATTAGATGATCCCCAAAGGATGAATATACCTATAACTCCACCTCTTTAGGCTGTAGAATATGAGATGGGTTTGAGTGATAATGGCATAGCTGAGATACATGGAAGATGTTATTCATGTTTTGGTAACACTGAGTTAACTGAAACTAATAGGATACCATCCCAAATCTCTCCAAAATATTAAATGATCTAACATATCATGGTGAAAGCATACCCTATCTATTAATACATTCGTTTCCCATCCTTGGTAAGATACATAAAAACACTCAATACCTAAATTCAAACCCTAGAGGTCATTGACGATGATCAACATAAGATTTATGTCTAGAATTTTCAGTATCCATCCATTTCCTAATCAACTGAACTTACTCAGAAGTCTCTTGCAAGAGATGCGATCCTAGTAAAGCTACCTCACCTATCTCTAACTAGCACAGGGGTGATAAACATGGTTTAACATATAAATCCTCATAAGGTTTCATCTGTATAGTCACCTGATACCTATTATTGTAGGAGAACTCAACTATGGTAATATACATCTCCCAATATCCCCTAAACTCAAATATTCATGCTCAAATCATATCCTCAAGCACCTGTATCGTACTCTCTGACTAGCCATAAGTTTGAGGGTGGTATGTTGTGCTCTAAAGCACTTGTGTACCCAATGACCTCTATAAACTCTGGAATAAGCGAGACATAAACTAGGAATCCCTATCTAAAATAATAGTATAAGGGACCCATGAAGTTTTAATATCACACAGATATACAACCAACCAAGATCATATACACTGAAGGTCTCCTTTATCGGGAGTAAATGAAAAACCATTGTGAGCCTATCAACAAAAACCCATACAACATCGCTACCTTGAGGAGGCCTTGTCAAACTGGTCATAAAATCCATCACGACATCATTCCATCTCTACTCATGATTAGGTTACTACTGTAAAAGTATGGATAGTCACTAATGTTCTTCACTCACCTACTGGTAGGTTGAACACTGCATAAAAAAACTAGCTACCTCACGTTTCATCCCCGACCACCAGTATTGATGATGTAAGTAACAATACATCTTGGTAACATCACAGTGAACTTCCCAAACTGAGGCATGAAGCACCTACATCAGATCTTCATGAATTTCTACCAAAACCCATATGAATCCATGTACACATTGAATATCATCCTCAACTACAGTCCAAATAGGATTCGGGTCTTCACCTATCACACTCTCCCATAGAACTAGTCCCTCTAAATCTAGTTGATTCTCATTCTTACTCTATTTTGAGGGGTATAGGTCACAACTAAGGATGAATGAAAATTATCCCCTGAATATCCTACACATCCAAGTGCATCGTAGAGATCAAATCCATAAGCTTCCACTCACTATTGGGCTACTATACCACTTATATATGAGTCATCCTTCTGAATGCATCGACCACCACATTACCTTTTCTAGGTGTGTAGTCTAGCTCAAAGTTAAAATAATATATGTACTCCACCAACCTTCACTGCCTAAAATTCATATCATGCTAGAAAATATATACATGATGCTCTTTTGGTCTGTTTACACCACAAAATTATCTCCCAGTAAAGAGTTTCTCTAACAGTTCAATCCATGTACATGTTCAGCTAACTCTAGACCATGAGTAAGTTAATTCCTCTCATGTGTCCTCAACTACTGAGATGTATAAATCCTGACTCTATCACCATAAATCATAACTACTTCTATATTGATACCTGATAAATATCTATACATAGTGTAGCTTCTTCCCTGCTCTAGAATAATCAGGATTGGTCCTAAGTTTAGTCTCCCATTCAGTTCCTGAAAGGCTATGTCGTAGGTATCTATCGATTAAAACTTCACACCCTTATTGGTAATTCATATAAGTGGTGATTCTAAGCATGGTAAGTCCTATATGAAATGATTATAATATCCCACTATCCCTGAGAAACTTTGTATTTCAAATACATTCTTGGGATTCTCCCTTGAAACTACAACTCTCACCTTCTCTGGGTCAACTGATACTACTGTATCTGAGATAACATGACCTAGGTTATGAATCATATCCTTCCAAAAGTGGAATACTATGATCTTATCATATAACTGATTCTCTCTCAGTGCGTCCAAAAAGATCTTCATATGTTTCTCATGGTCATGTTAACTATGAGAATACAACAAGATATCATCCATGAAAACCACCATAAAATAATCTAAATAAATATGAAAAACTAGGTTCATTAGCTCCCTAAAAAACACTGGCATGTTCACAAGGCCGAATTACATAACCAGATACTCAAATGGATGATACCTGATAAAAATATCTATATGAGGTATGTGTTCAGGTCGAACACATACCTGTGATATCCCGATCTCAAATCAATTTTTGAGAACACCCGATCTCCTCAAAGCTTATCAAAAATGTAATATAAAAGATGAAAGGGATATTGGTTCTTAACCATTAGTTGGCTCAATTTACGGTAATCCATGCATATTCTAAGAGTATTATCCACATTTCCTCAAAAAGTACAAGTGAACCCAATAGATAAGAACTGGGCCGAATAAACCCCTATGCCTCCAAGTCCTATAGCTACCTCTTGAGCTCTTGTAAGTCCATATTATCCATCCTTTAAGGAGGAATGTATATTGGTGCTACTCCAAGAACTAGATCAATTAAGAAATCAACCTCTATCTTAGGAGGTAAACCAGGAAAGTATTCTGAGAAACAATCCCTGAAATGATAAACCGATGGAGGAAATTCCACCTAACATGATCCCTAACATCAAGATATATGCTAGAAATATAGGTTATTCTCCTACCCAGCCCATGATACTTTGGCCCAACTCGGATTTCCTGTACATCCCACTCATCCTTGAGAATAAACACTCCACCCTATGGTGATGTGAATGAAACCCTATAGTGATAAAAATTAATGGTGGATTGATAAGAAACTAGCCATCCCATACAAATTATGACATCAAACTCAATAATCTTGAGGAAAAAAGATCTCATATGAAGTGACACACACCAATATCATGGGGGGAAACCCTGCACTGACATACATCCTCTTTCTTACTCCCAAATGGAGTATTAATCATTATAATTCCATTGGAAAACTATATTAAAAGCCTATGGAATTACAACACATGTACATATATGAAACAATGTGAACCATCTATGTAAATAATTGCAGATTCAAGAGGAGAGGATACTATGATCATACCACTTATTCTAGATAGCCCAACACCCTTCTCCCTGGGGGTAGGCTATGCCGAATATATATATTTAAAACCACAACCTTGTGATATAACATCACTACCAAGAGCAAGACCACACTTTCATCTAGGTATAACTAGTTCTTGAATTAATCAACCACAACCACCCCCACCTCAGCCAAAATGACCATAATACTCTAGATCCCTACCTGATGCAGAGCTGTGAAACCTTCTCCTGAACCCAAAGTTGAGGATAACCCTCTTCCACTAACTACTGAAGGGAAGGCCCTATAGAAATATTGCACATGGTCCATCCTGCCATAATATCAACACTCCATTGGGTCACATCACACTGATTCCTCATGTGTCCTCATTAGCCACACTGATGAAAGAAAACTTCACTTTCAAAACTAGTGTTCTAGTTGGTTCTCATCTCATGGGAATCCTCAAACATTTTCTTCCTTCCACTGGAAGCTGAACCACTGGGCCTAGAGACTATAATACTATACTATACTCCCCCAACCTCTCTCTGGTTCTTCTATGTAATTAGTTCCTAATCCACTATCTCAGTAATAGTGGTCAAACTGAACACATTGACTTGATAATAAACAACATGTATGAGACTATCCTTGAAGAATCTTTCCCTCAATTCCTTATCAACAATTTACATTGGTGAAAAACACTAAATCTATGTAAAGTGTATTGAATATTCCATAACTATCATTATTCCCTACTCTAGACACATAAACTCACTAGCTCACTCTTCACTTAGTATCTTGGGTAAAAATTAGTTATATAATCTATAGATCCCTAGGATGGATTGAAAACATAGAGGGGGTGGGTTAATTAGTGGGATGCTTACTCAATTTTTATTCTTTTTAATTCAACCTCCCAAACTTGTTAATGTTTTCAATCCACTTGGTGATATCTCACAATCTCACTTCATATGTATAAATTACTAGAAAGAGCACAACACACAGTATTTACAAGGTTTAGTATAAATACCTATTCTTAATTATATTTGTTAATCCCCTAACATTGATTCCCCACTATATATGAAGGTGATTACAATGACTAAGGAAACAACTATTTATACTCCCTAGTATTCGATTCTCTAATTGATCCTGATTCTAAACCTCATTAACCAAATCATCTACCTTGGTTGGTTAGACACCAAAACCATATTCTCTTATCCTTCTTCTAGACTAGTTAGACACCCCATCCCTAAACCCCTTCAATAACTGGATAGACACCCCAATCATAAGATTCTTTTTATCAATGTTCTTGATCTATAAATAGAAGGATCATTGTTTGCTTTTGGTTTCTCTTGAAATAACTGAAATAGATCTTCCTCCATGAGTGTACTAGATCTATTTTAATCATTTATTACTTCATTATCTTTAAAAACTTTTTGAAATAATCTTGTTGGTCTCAAAATCCATTCAAGATAGATCTTGAATTATTTAAATCTTCTTTGATTATTGAATGCTCATACCTTACTGTCTTCTCCTACAAGTATATTCTGAATTGATTCTCTTCAAATTCTAATATTTATTGATGATTATATATTTATCATATTTATTCTTGGGAAATGATTCTTCCTTCTTATTATTAATCCCCGACCTCAAATAGTGTGTGTAGGTGGTGCAAAAAGTTTCTTCGATATAATTTTATGCCAGATATTGACTTAAAAAACTCAAAATGATCTATTTTTTGGAATCTCAACTCAAATAAATAATAAAACCATGTGTTTCTCATTGACATCCCATTTTCTTAACCACTTTGTAAACATCTAAAAAATATTATAAATTGACCCTAAACACATGAAATGATCATAACATAGCATGTATGATATGTCTCATATTGTTGGTCAACTTTTTTGATGCTTAGTTTACTGATTCTTGGATCATATTGCACATAAGTTTTATATTCACTATATATTTATCAAACAATATGCTAAATTTTTTCAATTATCATGAAATTATCATAGCATAGTATGTATGATATGTATCATATTGTTGGTCCAATTCTTTGATGCTCAATGTACTGATGTTCGAATAATATTTCACATTTTTTTAATTGACTTTATATTGTTCAAAAAATATGCTATATTTTTTCAATTATCATGATCATAGCATATCATGAATGATATGTAGCATACTACTATCCCACTTCTTTCATTATTATCAAACTAATTCTTTTATCACATAGCACTTTACTTTTCTATTCACTGTATATTATTCAAATAGTTTGCTAAATTGTTCATATGATCATTAACTTATCACAACATAGCATATATGATATGTCGCATAATTTTGATTGCCTTTCTTGATTCATAGTGAACAGATGTTTTCATCTCATAGAAATTCATTTTATATTCACATTATACTCTTCAAATGGTTTTTAAAATTTTTCTTATGATCATGAAGTGATCATAGAATAGTATATATGAGAATTTTTGTACTATTGGTTAACTTTATTGATTCTTATGGAACTGATTCTTGAATATTCTTTAAATTATTTTTGAAATTTTCATAGAACTCAACCTGCATAGAAAATTTTATAGCAAATCACCACTTAGAAAAGCAATACACTTAGAGAAGTGCCTCTCTTAGAACAGCACCTCACATAACATTTTATCCTTCGATAAAAGAAAAAATTGTTTTATAGAACCCAAATGAAGTCGAATATGAACTTCCACTAAAAATAAACACTTCCCCCAAATTATAGATCACATTTTTCGAGAGAGTTATCCTTGTATTTATAGGAAAAAAATTTTGTGATTATCAGGCCATTTAGCACTTGATGATTTTTTAATCATGTAATGAAGTTTAAATAGGTTCATCTCTACATATCTTCCATAAGAATGGATGTCTAAAAAGGAATTCACCCACAAATAATCTCATCATTCATGGAGAAATTTTTATCTGTGAACTGCATAAAAACCCAGAAAGGACCATCACCACATACTGCATGGCAGTTTACAAAGCATTACTATCCATGAATCATGTCATTTGTGGGGCATTCTTCATTCGCCTACCACCATAGAATTTTAGTGAAGAAATATAATTATAGTAAAGTTCTCAAATATATATTGCACATATAGTATTCTAAATTGTTACAATTCACATCTCGTGAATATAGAATAGCATCTATGTCAAACAACATATTGTGGAATCACATTATTAATGTTTAGCATACTGTGCGTAGGCATATCAATTTTGTTCTATCAACCTGATTTTATTTTGAAATATATGTACTTAAAATATAACATTAAATTTATTATATTCACATCACATGAATATAGCATATAATATTTGTAAAATACCATACTACAACTTCACTTTATTGATGATTAGCATTCTATGCAAGGGAATCTCAATTGTGTTCTATCAACCTGCTTTGATTTTCCACTAAATGTACCGCAAATAGAATTCTTAATGGTTTTTAATCACTCACATGAATATAACATGGAATCTATGTCAAATAGAATATTTTGGTATCACACTATTGATGTTTAGTGAACCCTTGTATTTTTATATGGAAACCATGAACCCTCATTTACATGGAAGCCTCATTCGCAAACTTAACATCGCAAAATTTTCTTATAGTTTCCAGAAATCCATACTTATCTAATTTACATAATTCAAATGAGATTTTTATGATCAATCATGGAACCTAATGTTGTAAAAAATCATTTGACATGAAATCTCATCATCAATAACTCATTCCAAATATGTGGATATTACATGGCCTTAAAATCAAATCTGCATGAAAATGAATATTTTCATGATCATTAATAATCTTCCATGTTGAAACAAATGTCTCACTATTAATACAAGTCCTTGAGATTTAAGATCAACAAAAAAATTCAAACTTTATTCTTCTTCATGACATATATATACATACATTTTTCATGTTCATATTATTTAATTATTCTTCTTAACTTCATGCAAGTAAATATTTTCACAGTCATTCACATGTCATATGTAATGTTCCTTAACCATCAACCCTTGTCTTGAATTCATTTTAATACTATCCCAAAAATCATCAAAATTAATATGGATAGTCTCTCAAGTATGAAATAGAATTCCATCAAGTGAGTCCATAACAGTTCTCCAGGCAGCACCACTTTAAGCATCCCCATCTCCTCATATAAGTATTCAATATATATTGACATTATGAAATACTAATAAAAAATAAAAAATAAATTCATCAATCAAGAACTTGTGTTCTTAAATCCCCCCTTTGAATTTGTTTTCGATACTTCTACACTTTACAAAGAAATTATTTTTCTCCCCCTTATCAAAAATAAATGCAAAGGGTATGTGGTGGATCTTCCCATCTCACCTTTTTATCAAAATCATGATCATCTCCCTTATATGAAAATTTCTTAATCACATTAAATTTATGAATTATATCATATTATTCTCTTAGAAAATAGAATTTAGTTAATAAAATCTAAGTCTATATCATCTAACCTATTGAAGAAAATAAGAGAGATGAAACCAAGGTTTTATAATCTATCTATAAATACCATGCATGTGAAATCATGCTTAGAAATCATCAAATAGTATTATAGGGTTTTGAAATAATCAAATTCATCAATTAAATACTATATCATGCACATAATTAAATAGACACATTATATTATCCAAGTGAAAATGATATATACTCCCCTTTTTCTTGTCTTAACATCAATTAAGAACTCCACATTAATTGATATGATTAATATATTTAGGAATGAGGGATAAAAGTATGATTGAAATACCACAAATTAAGATTTTATAAATCAATTTAGTAGTAAAAAATTAACTATAAAATGAATGTTTAATAGTTTCATCTCATCAATGCTCCCCCTCAAGGGATACACAATTTTCTTCCATTTCATGGAAGTCAGTAAACTCTATGAAGTACAATATCATCATGATGTCCAGAAGTCATAGCCTAAAATATCTCCTTTAATTCAAAAGATTTGTAGTTCAATAACACACAAATATATAAGAGGATAATGAGGGGTCACTTGTTCCTCGATGTGAAAATCAAAGTTGAGATAGTTTTCTCAACCAAGTTTCTCCACTTTCTCCAGAATTCATGCTTCCACATCAAATTTTCAAACCTGATTTATCCTTTGGTTAAATGGATCATATCACAACTATGATTTCATTTTGTGGGATATATATTATTTACTTATCCTTAATTTCTTATACATATTCTAATGCAATCTTAATTCTCTTGAATACATCTTATTTTTCTGGAAAAGTGGGGAAGAATCATCTTGCATTATGTCCAGATTTATTTCATCTCTCACACAAAACTTTATTAACAAATGAGTTTTCTATTTATGAAAACCTATCATAAATTATCCTTCTTAAAGTGGAATATTCATTTTAACTTTATCATGATCTTTTTCTTTTTATTCTTATATCATTATATATTTCTCCAAATCAGCTAGAAAAATCACAGGAATATATTTAGGAATATCTACATCTTGTTTTCAGTTTCCACATAGATTCAAATGTGTGAATTTATTAATATCTCTATTCTAAGATGTAGCACTAATATTCATCTTCATGGACCTGTTTTTTTATCTTTCTTATGTATTAAGTCCATTGATTTCATATCATGAAACTTCTTAGGAAAAATCTTATTTTCATCATTTTCCAAATTTCTACCCAAGGTTTTCATTTATTTCTCAAGAGGTATATATTTTCTTAATAGATTTTGATATGTACATTTATCAATTTTCTTACCACTGTTATTGAAAACATAATAGACTTAACCAAGAAGTTCAAATTAGTTTGAACATGAATTTTTTTTCTTAGTCTGTATATGTTGTTGCATCATCTCTGGAATTTTTCTCCTTTGTAAAGGATTTTTTTTGTGATTTATAATTTAAACTATCGTTCCAATAATCCAAAACAAAATGTCCAAATATATTATAGCACCAACATTGAACAAAAAACTATGATCTTATTTTATTGTATGATTATTGTCCAATATTTCCATCATAATGTTTTTGGGTCTTCTTCACCACCTACTAGGACTCATGTGGGGAACCAGGACTTATACATCTTCTTATATCCACCATTGACATGGTGGTAGGTTCTTCTCCATTTCTCATCATCCTTATTTTTATATAGTTTTTATTTAAACCTACACTTTTTATAGAAATAGATTAAAAAAATTATTACATTGGGATATAGATGGGACCTCTTTCATTACTTATTCTTTTTAAAGATCATTAGATGATGTAATGACATTATTACCATGTGAAGAAGATTATTTAATGTTATAATCCTTGAAATAGAATTGTGCTGATGTAGATATATAAATATTTGATTGTGAGGTCTCAACATAAGTCATTCCAAAATTTTCCAATTTAATTTTCAATTAAATATATCTCATATCGAGGGAATTCTTATAATATTCAAAAAATTCAACTTTATCTTCACATTCATTCCTCATATTCTCAACACCTACTTGATTCAATAAAATATTCTCTTGAAACAATAAATCAATCTCATTTACCCTCTTGGATTTTATATCCAGTTTAGAATTACTGACATGCATAGAAACTTTGTTCAATTATTCATGTACATGAAAGGATTCTTTAAAAAAAATCTAAAATACAACATTCTTATAGTTATACCTTTGAAATTATTCTTTAGTATGAAAAATGGATTGTTCCCTTACTTCCACTAGGTATGTGAGAGTGATGCACTTCTTACTTAGTTCATCCTCTAATTCATCAACTTACACTTCTAGTTGTGCTTTATCAAAAAGGAGTCCCTTAATAGTATCAAAAATACATTAAAACACTTCTTTACAAACATTCTTTGGATATTTTTTTAATTCAAAATGAAGATCAGCTAGTGATTTATTGTCCCCACAATAGATCATTAGAAGAATAATATTCATAATAATGATTACTAATTGTACAAATATGATTACCATTAGTTAGTTGTATTTCTCCATTAACTTTTGGATTCTTCTTTAACTTCATTTCAACTCTTCTCCTTCTATTATTTTGAGTTTTGTAAGAACTATAAATATTTTTATCCTTAATAGTAAATTATTATCTCTCCATTTTATGTAACTCAAACACTACATGAAATATGCACTTCATAATGTATTTTAAAAACAATCCAAGAAAAAGTTTGGATGTTTATAGGGACTTAGGATCTGATACCAATTATAGATCCCCATGATGGATTGAACACTGAGAGAGAGGGTGAATTAGTAGTTTACTTTTAAATTTTTTTTCTTTTGAATTTAACCTCTTAAACTTGTAAAGGTTCTTGATCCACTCAGTTATATATAACAACCTCACTTCATATGTAGAAATAATCAATGGGATCATAAAACACAATATTTACAAGGTTTGGTAAAAACCCATACTCCTTTCCTTGTTGTTTAATCCCCATAACATGGATTCTACAATATATAATAAGGTGATTACAACGATTAAGGAAACAATTGGTTATACACCCAAATATTCTATCCTCTAATTGATCATAGTTATACACCCCAATAATATTCTCTTCTCCTTATTATAGACTAGTTAGACACCCCAGCCTCAAGCCTCTTCAATAATTGGGTAGACATCGTAGTCTGAAGACCCTTCTTCTAAATGTTCCTGATCCACAAATAGAAATATATCTGTTTTCTTCTAGTTTCTCCTAAAAAACATGAAATATATCTTCCTCCATGAGTGTACTATATCTATTATACTCATGTAGAAATTCAATATCTTAAAAAGGTTATTGAAATAATCTTTTTTGGTTTTGAAACCCATTCACACCAGATCTTGAATTATCTGGATCTTCTCAAATTACTGAATGCTTAGACTAGGCTGCCTTCCCCTGAAAGCATATTCTGGCTTCAATCTCTTCAACTTATTATCTTCAGTGATGATTAAATATTTCAAATATTTCTACTCGATCAATGATTCTTCCTTATTATGATGAATTCCCAAACTCAAATAATGTGTGTATGTGATGAACACAATTTATTCAATATTATATTATGAAAATAGAGACTTTTATAACTTAGAATAATCTGTCCTATGAATCTCCACTAAAATACATCATGCAAGTGTGTGTGTTTCAAGGACTTCCCATTTTCTTATCCACTTTTTAAAATTCAAACAGTACACTAAATTGACCACGTACACATGAAATGATAATAATATAGAATGTATGACATGTGGTGTATTGTTGCTCCACTTATTTGAGGCTTAGAAAACTTATTCTCAAACCATATTTCATATAAATTTCATATTCTTTGTATGTTGATCAAATAATATACTAAATTGTTCCAATTATCATGAAATTATCATATCATATCACGTTTGATATGTAGCATACTATTGGTCCACTTCTTTTATTCATAGCGTACTGATGCTTGTATCATATTTCACATAAATGTTTTATTCTCTATATATTTATCAAATCGTATGCTAAATTGTTCCGATGATCATGAAATGATCATAACATAACTTGTATGACATGTAACCTACCATTGTTCTACTTATTTTATTCTTACTAAACTGATGCTTGTATTGTATAACACTTCACTTTTCTATTCACTGTACATTCTTCAAATAGTTTTCCAAATTTTCCATATGATCATCAAATGATCATAGCATAGTAAGTATGATAAGTCACGTACCATAGGATGAATTTATTGATTCTTAGAAAACCGGTTCTTGCATTATATTACTCTTCACTTTTCTCTTCATAATATATTATTCCAATAGTTTGCTAAATTGTTCCTATGATCATGAAATTATCATAGAATAGCATTTATGAAAATTCACATACTATTGGTTAATTTATTAATTATTATAAAACTGATGCTTGAATATGATTTAAATTATTTTTGATGTTCACATTGCACTTCACCTATAAATAAAATATCATAGTATCTAACCACATAACGAATCAATACCCTTAGCATAGCGGAACTCTTAGGATTAAACCTCACATACCATTTTATCCTTCGCTAAAATAAAAAAATTGCTTTGTGGAATCCAAATGGAGCATAATAAGATCTTATAAACAAAATGAACACTTCTCTCAAATTATTGATCACTTTTAGAGAGAGATTTTTCCTTGTATTTATAGGCAACAAATATAGGTTATCAACCCACTGAGAACATGATGATTATGAAATAATGAAAATTAGTTTATAGTGGTTTATCTCCTTATATCCACTATCAACATGGATCTCCACAAAATACATCACCCACAAATCTACTCATCATCCATGAATGAATCTTCATCCATGAACTACATAGAAACCCGCAATGGACCATCACTGCATACTGCATTGAAGTTCTCAAAGCATTACAATCCATAAATAACATCATTTGAAATAAATTCTTCATTCACGTAGCAACATATCATTTTAGCAAGGAAATTCCCATATAGTACGCATCTCAACTATATATTGGACACATAGTATGAATTTTTTTTCCAATCCATATATCAAGAATATATCTTAGAATCTATGTCAAATATCATACATTGGAATCACTTTATTGATGTTTAGCATGTTGTGCATGGGAATATAAATTGTATTCTATTAACCTTAATTTCTTTTCCACTGAATAAACCTCAAATAGTATGATAAACTTTTTATATTCACATCACATGAATATAGCATAGAATATATGTCAAATAGCATACTATAGCTTTACTTTATTAATGTTTATTATACTGTTCATGGGAATCTCAATTGTGTTCTATCAACCTTATTTTATTTTACAATGAATATACCTTAAAAATTATGATAAATTATTTATATTCACATCACATGAATATAACATAGGATTGATTTCAAATAGTGTATTGTGGCATCACATTATTGATGTTTATAAAAAAAATCATTTTTATATGAAAACCATGAACCCTCATTTACATGAAAACCTCATTCGCAAACTCAGATTTACAAACATTTCATATATTTTTCCAAAAACCATATTTATCTCATTTCAATAATTCCAATGAGCTTTGGATGATCCCACATAGCACCTGACTTTGTACAAACTCATTTGACATAAAAACCCGTCATCAATACCTCATGCCAAATATGGGGATATTGCTTGGAATTCAAATGAAATCCACATAAATATGAATATTTTCATGAACATAAATAATATTCCATATTAGAAACAGTGTGTCACTATTGACACAAGTCCTTGATCTTTATGATTAATTCAAATATCATCATATTTTCTTATTCTTCATGCTATATATATACATAAATTTTTCAAGTTCATCTTCTTTAATTCTTTTTATTCACTTCATGAAAATAAAAATTCCCATGGTATTAAACATTTTATAGATAATTTTCCTTCACCCTCACCACTTTTCTATAATTCCTTTTATGATCAGCACAATGATCATCACAATTAATATGTAGAATTTCTCACGAGTAGCATCCAATTCTATCAAGTGAGTCCATAAAAATTCTCCAGTAATCATAACTTCAAGAATCCCCATATCCTCATTTATTTATTCCATATATAATGACTTAATGATATACTAAAAATAAAGAAAACATCCATTCATCAATTATGAACACATTCTATTTAGAATCAGATTTTTAAATCTCACTAAACCATGTCACGTAGTGCATCAGCCTGGTTTAAAACATCCCATGAGCACTTTTTTGCTCCTCGAAGCATGTATGTTGCGAGCTTCACTCCCCTCTTAGAAAGTGTCTCTAGATAGTCAAATATTGACCGAGTAGTCTCAATCCCAAAATATGAATCCTATGGATCTCCATCCCTCGAAAACGTGGTAGGATTATACTGTTGGAACATGCACTCTAGCTCATCCATATATGAGGCATGCTATGGTTATTCTAGAAAAGTATTTATAAAGCATGTAAATATTTAAAATATGTGTTCCTCAGCACCTATGTCTTGAACTACCATTGGTGCCTCAACAAGAACTATAAAAGGATCCACTGATAAACCTAGACCACCACATCGGGATCATGTTTGTTGCCACCTACCTGGTGTATGACTGGAGGTCTTCATGGTGTCATGTCTCTACAATACTAATAACACACCTAAAATGGGATCAAAAACATGAAATTCATAGCTAGAATCATAATACTAGTCAAAAAATTCCTATAAAATATCATACCATATATTATTATCCTAAATACAGGACTGGTAAAATAAATAGTCACAAAAATCAATAGAGAGATTACCTACTACCCGCTCAAAAGCCGGGGTTATGTAAAGATCTCTATTTTATAATTTCAAATTTCCATTTTATTTAACATTTATTAAACATTTAATTTTATTATATTGAACTAAATGGTTCAAAAATTATGATCCACAAGGGCCCATAATCCTCATGAATCAAATATAGTCTCCACTTAATTAACACCATAACACATTCCAGCCAATGTGATCGATGGTCCATGAATCAATGTGCCACAATTGTATTTTCAAGGTGTCTACTATGGCCTAATAAGGAAAACATTGTTTAAGTTATGATTATAACTCTAGGTACCAACCATTTTTCATAATCCCCTGTAAAAAATATCTATAAAAACATCAGGTATATCACACAAATCACATATCACAAAGTCATGCAATCAATTAGTGTAGCCTATATGGAATGACATGATGAATGGAATTTGATTTATAGCAGGTGCCTAACATGATTCATGATATAAAACGATTATCTCATCAGGAAATATATGAAATCCAAAATCAGAATAAACATCTAACCACAAGTACATTACACAATTGTGGAATCAAATTAAATCTAATAGTCAAATCCAGAAAAAAATAATTTCCATTTTAGGAAACTTGGATTTTTCCTATACATGGGTTAGCTACTCCCTATAACAACTCATTTAGAAATTAATATTCATTCCAAACCCTTATATGTTATCTCAAAATATTAAATCCTAGAAATTAAGGCCCTGATACTACTTTATAATGTCCCAAACCCAAATTTCATTGAATAGTGCTCCGAGCCCAGTTGGCAACATGGTCTCAAGTGCATCTCCCCAAACTCCAAAGGCTATCAAATAGTATCGAGGGCCTAGGGTGTGTCTATGGGGATAAAATTACATCTTATAAGTGTATAAAAAAATGGTAACAATCATACATATCAAGAGTGAAAGAAATAATACAATAAATAAGTAGCAGGAACGGACACTAAGATCACTGGACTTGTAACCCGCCTTAGCGAGCACAATAATAACTGAATAAGAGATAACACCCAAAGATAGATATATAACATATGAAAAAATCAATCTCATATACCATAATGATATTTCATTTCATGTGTCTATAAAGCATCCAAAATAGGTATACATGCATCAATACAATACATGTATCAAAATACCAAAAATGCCAAAAAGAACTACGACATAATAGAATCGCGATCCTCAACTATATCCTATGCTCCCATGATTATATGCGTGAAAAAACTATAGAATCAAACTGTGCAAACCTTCCTTAATCCATACCCATATCCATAACATCTTTGAAGCTACCCAATGACTACCTGAGATAGAGTGTGAGATAAAATCCTAGTAGGCCACCACCAATGATATATATAACAATCCAGGATGTGAAATACAAGATAATTAGTGTGAAAGGTATATAATGAGATATGATAGTAAATCAAGTAAAATCCCCATGGAAAAAGTATTAATTGTAAGGTGATACTATCAATACTAGTAAGGATTCCTGCAAAACAAGGGTCATGTTTTTCAAACATGGAAACTTTAATGCACAACTGAAACAAACACCACTGCCAAGATGTATTTCTAGTATCTCATACAAACCATGGATATGTCATATAGATTGTGTCTCATATCAAACTTGTCCATGCAATATAATAAAAAAAATTAAAATTCTAATAGTTGAGCCATATAATATAAGTGTCATACCCCATGGGGTCAGATCCAAGGTATATTGTTCCATGTCATCGTCATCGACTCCCTAGATCATCTCAATGGAAACTTG
This sequence comes from Viscum album, assembly GCA_963277665.1. NCBI lineage: Eukaryota > Viridiplantae > Streptophyta > Magnoliopsida > Santalales > Viscaceae > Viscum > Viscum album. The sequence continues at coordinate 789,947,807 of OY728162.1, read as the reverse complement.
GCTATAAATGGATCCAGGTCCAACGATCATGTCAATAGACCATGTCTACTTCCATAATAATCAATATGAATCCAAGGGGTATCAAGGACCAAGGTACCCCATGGAATCAATACCCAAGGATATGTGTCATCCATGACGTCCACTACCGCAATCATGATGTATGGTTTCGAAAATCCATGGAATTCTATGGAAACATACATAATTAAATTCAATTATCATTTAATACCATCACATTCCATGATTCCTTCCAACTCATATAGAAAATTACCATTCAAATACATTCAACTAGTTTACCTACTCATATAACAATTCAAATTTAAGAAGTTAAATAAATCACATCCGGTATAACATGGAAAAGGAGGAAGACCATTTCCTAAATAATAAATTAAATACAAATAATGTATATTAGCGCTTCCTCTTACTATTTAATCTCACCCAATCACCCCTTGGGTGGTTCAACAATTGTAAAAGGAAAAGGGAATTGAAAGGCACACACCATGGGTGGCCTTTATTAGGAAAATAGCCTCTAACTCTACTCAAGGAACTATAGGTAATCCATAATATTTTCCAATGCATTCAATTAATTATCTGAGAACCTGGTTCACAATGACAACTTGTCATATAAATCACCAAACACAAAGGTAATGGTATAGACAACCAACCATCGGTTTGTAGTAGAGTGATCTTCCAGTATAACCATTTGATTTAGCTCAGATCAGAAGGAAAATGAATAAAGGTTGAAAATCCTAGAAATAAGGAATATTATACTACACCTGAATAACTTAGCTGATAATGAGAAAAAATAATAACAACACAAAAGGAAAGAAGTAGTCACCGGTGTGAATCCAACAAGATTGATGACACTCAGTTCTGAGTTCAGATGGAAAAATGGGATCAAAATTTACCAAATTGGCTCAAGGGGGTATCTCAAATGAGTTATGTCTACAAGAATGAGAAATAGAGATTTTTATTTAAGATTTAATAGTTTTTAGTGGAGAAAATGTAATTTCACCTCAAAATACATAGCCTCATGGTTTGGCTACCCAGTTGGCTAAATCATGCACTAATCGTGTGCCCTTCATTGTATAGAGGGGAACCTCACATGGTTAGTGTGTACAGTTTTCCAAACCATGCACAACCCATGTCTAAATCCACTATCAAAAATTATATAGGCCATCGTACAAAAGTGTGACTCTATCCACATAGTTTACTAAAACTATGAAGGATCCTAAATCCATCTATCCAGCACCGCATAATCTAACTAAACCATGTGGCTTGGGTGTATAGTAACTCCTATCCTTGCGGTCCAGCTATTTTTCTCCAACATTTGGGTTCTAGGCTCTGAAAAATATATGTACACCCTTATTACCCCATGACCTTAAAGGGTATTCATATTAGGTTTTAATTAATCATTTAAATAAAAAAATATTCCTACATCATAGGAAAACCTGAGATCTTTCATGGAGTTATTTGAGTATTTGAATCAATTTTATAATATGATGAACCTCAATATCAATGAATTTTTATGGTATCAAGTAATATTTAGGTTTTAAGGTATATATCTCTATGTGTTCATTGCGAAATAAAATTACATAATTAACGTAATCATGGAAGAAGTGATTGTCCGACGAATCAATACTTTTCTAACGTTTCTGTTTTTTCTAAAAAAAATCCACACACATTTTTAATCAAAATTGTTCATAATTTTAGAAAATTATATCTTTTTATTTAATTATTTTAGTTTCCTTTCATTTTTCTTGAAGAATTTAAAAATTCACATTTTAGTTATACTTTATACATATAATTAAAAAAAAACATGACAGGTAGAAACATAAGTCTAACAACCTCTTTGAGAGACAAAACAAGGAAATTCTCTTCCGTATTATTATTGGGGATAATATTATTGATAATGGATATCATGTAATATCTCTCTCATCACTACTAATTATCCTAACTCATCATGTAATATAATACAAATAATATTATAGATATTCATCGGATGACAACAAGTGATAAGGGTATTGAACACATACCTTTGTGATAAATTTCACCATCAAAATACAATATATAAAACAAAAACTCTTTATATAAAGTATCAACACATTGAATTATCATGATAAAAACATAAATACATCACAACAAAAATTAATCCAAATAATGAAAAATAATAAAAAACCAAAATGGACTTCCAAAAATTCCTTAATAAGAAAAATATATAAGTTTATACATGAAATATATGATACAAGAGAGATCAAAATGAGGATATAATAGTGATACAAAAACATATACATCCCAAGATTAAACAATATTCTCAAAATTTTGAAACAAACCATCTCTATGTGACCCATGGTCACTACATAATCATATTTCCATTAACGTATTAAGAAAGTGTCTAAGGTACACCACAAAATGGTATAACTCCCTTCATATTAATTGTATCATACATAACAAAGTCTACATATACAAAAACATGTTTATGTAGGGTGTGAGATAATACCCAGTAGGATACTTCCTAGAATTAGTGTCACTCTTTTCTTAAGATATACTACAAATTCTAATTTGAACTATAATTAGACTGTATACATTTATGTATATTTTTAAAATAAATACAAATAAATTCATCTACTTTTTATTTAAAAAAACATTTTTTTAAAAATCATATGAATTAATAAGAAAATAATATCCCATAGCAAACATATATCACTAGGAATAATGAAAATCAATACATAAAAAAGTTAAAAACTAAAATAAATATAACATGGAATGGAAATATAATTTCTATTGAAGATAACCTAGAACACTATTATGGATCAACTGAAAGCCTAAAATGTAATCCTAAAAGTCTCAAACCCTCTATTACCCCCATTTACCCAATGAGATGAAACCCCTTTCTAGATATAATTGATAATTGAGGACATGTGGCTAGAGAAAAATACAATCAAAGGTAACACTCATCCTTGATTTCATACTTATACCCCAAGAATCTCATGTAAACCATTATATCCAAATAAAATAATTCATGAAATAATATAAAATAAAATAATTAAGACATAAACCAAAGAACCTTCAACACCATATTCTACCTTTATCAATTCCTTAATAGAGTAACTAGTGTGAAAATTTTGATATTTATAACAAATCTCAACTACAGGCATATCTGGCATAGGAAATCAATAATAAAAAACAATAATAATATAAAAATCACAACCTTTAAAGTTATAAAATAGTAAATAATGATAAAACCACCTTTATATAAAATTATTCACTTTTTATTTTTTTGTAAATTCATTTAAACTACAAAAATTATTAGAAACACATTATTAAACACCTTATGTGAATTAGTATTCATATTTAATGAATATCCATTTAAAACCATGGAAAAAACATTATTACATGTATTAAAATACAAAAAAAAATTAGATAAATCTTGAATATACCAAAATTATACTTTTAATGATTCAAATTACCCATGAAAACAATTAAAGAAAAAATCACCAAAGGTTTTGTAAAATAAAATGAAGTTACACTAAAAAACCTTTGTAAATACATTGGAAGATAAATTAATTATTAAAATAAATAGATATTAGGATTGAAGAAGATCCCCATAATCCCATGAAATGACACATTTCAATATTTTGATAGATCACAAAACTAGGGTTTGAAACCATGCCCAGTGAGAAAAAGAATATGCATGATCATGGAAGGATGAGTGAAAATGAGAAAAGGAGAAGAAGGAATGGAAGATAAATACCATATTTACCTTGTATATTCACATGATATGGAGAGTGAAATAACTAATGGTAATGGATGAGAAGATTATATTTGATGGATAATCTCTTAGAGATCTCAAGTGAAATAGAGGAAGAAAAATGGGAAAACCCAAAATAAGGGTAAAAAAATGATTGATGTTTATTTTTTTGTAAATAACATGGTAAGTATACACATTTTGGGAAACATTCTTCCAACTGGGAGACAAATTATATAATATAGGTACACCCCTACTTAGTATGGATTTATATTCAATGAATCTATGCACTGATCATGAAAATAAATATAGAATCAAACATCCCCTTTGAATGGTTGAAATGTATGATTAGGATTGACTTTGTACTAGTCATGAATACATAAATATAACATAATTTCAATAATTTATAATTTTAAACTCCTAAATCATCAAATAAAATCTAAATAATAGAATTAATACCAACATTTGAATAGATTGGTTTCACGATTCTCCTCACCATTCAACTTTTTACCCTAATAAAGTTATCAAAGTTCTTTATTGGAAAAAATGTGAGCCTATTTCACCATATCAATGCCTTATGATTTCAAGTCACATGGATATACTTTCCATGATATCACAGAAAAAATCCATTAAGGATAAATTTTCACAATAAAAACTTATTTTGATGATAAATTATACACACTATTTTATTCACTACAATGGAATTGAGTTCCAAATCTAGAAATTATCATTCAATCACAAGATAGATATTCAAAAAATATTTTGTTAATTGAGATACAGGAAATACATCATGTATAGATATCAATTTTTTTAAATAATGGAATGTATAATATTTTCCTAATATATTCCTCTATTTCAAATGGTCTGACATACTAATGAATAAGTTTAACTTTTTTTACCAATCTATGATTTCCCACCTGAAAGGAAACTTTAAGAAACACCCTCTCCCACTAAAATTTAATTTACTATCTCAAGTCACCCAATCCATATTTGAGTGGGATTCACTACATGGCCTCAGGAGCATCTACCCATACACCATAGGCTATTGGATAATATCAAGGGTTTGATATAGTAATGGGCAGTATATTTCCACAAAATAAAATCCCACAGATCATTCATGATTCTACCAATAATTTTACATGATCCATTTGTATAACACATGCATCCAAAACCTATAGACAATAAATATGGAGTTAATTAGTCACTTAATCCCATAATATATTAGTAATAAAATAACCAAAAAATGTGTCAACATATAAATGAGCATAAATAATAGAATATGAAAAAATGAAAGTAATGAATAATATAATAAAAGTATTCCAAGGTTAGTATAGGGAAAAATAATATAAGTATGTAGGATGATACCGATACAATTAAAATGAAATAGAAATATAGTGGCCTCTATCCCAATTCATATAAACCACTTTCTGAGTATTTGACCTCTAATAACCTATTAGTCTCAAACCACACATTGAGATTTAATAAAACACCTATAAATGAAATAAAACATGATTTTATACCCATGTACATCAAAACTCATTTTGTGTATATTGGTTGGGGTGATTATAATGACCCCATAGGATTTCCTACTCACCTTTATACACTAGGTAATTTTTTGTTCAAGTGTATATGCACGAAATTGTTGGGAGAGTGTGGAATTGGATACCCAATGTAACTCTCCCACCTAGAAACATGACACCAAATTCACATACCATACAAACCTACACCTATGTGTCTAGAAGACACATGAAATCTGATAACACAAACTCATACTTCTCAACAAAGTCCATGTACCACCTTTATACATCTGATGATTTGTATACCTTCATGACTTAACAATTTATACTACATTGAACTCTTTCCAATATTTATAATTGTTATGTGGTCTCTCCAAATCTACCAGGATCTCTCTTCAATGTCCCACCGAACCCATCAGTCATCCCACTATATATCAATAAATAAAACCCCAAAATATCACAGGATATAATTATGAAAAAAAAAGAATATAAAAAATATAAAACAGTAGAGGGAAAAATAATCAATCATATATGAAACAATAAACAATAAAAAATGATCAAGCAAAGAAGGAACAGAGAATCAAATATCACTAAAAGCATAATAAAAAATCATAAGAAAACTAATGGGTCCCAACCACATGAAATAATATAAACCATCTTTTAGACCATTCTCAACTCATCATGCCAATCATTTATGTAACTTTTACTAAACTACCCATAAATCATCACTCGACTGATCACAAATTTCAAAAGTCATCACTAATTATAGATCTCACTCCACAATGATACAACTCTTCATATATACCCCTATCATGTATATGATACAAAAAAACCTGCCATCAATGTTAAATAGTATGTTTTATGGCCATGGGATAACCTCTCATGGGTAATTGGGTAGATCTGATTCGAATCTATCCCATATAGCCTTCCATAACCTCACTAAGTTTGATCTACATATCTCCTAGTGCCAATTTTTCCATTTCTATGCATATCAATTTATATGGGGGAGATCATATCATGAAAAAGTTGTATCCCAATTTGGAAAATCAATATAATACACAACAATGAATCTAAATTACTTTCCTCAAACTTGAAATTTCTCTTTACGGTCTTCCTAGCTATCACCACCCATGGGTATTGACATGTTATCAAGGGATCTACCTAAAAACACTAAATTCCAATTAGGATATGTGCCCAATCAAATTATCCCATACATGGAATAAGGTATTATTATCTAGGATGACCACATAGAGAAGCTGACTTCAATTCCATCATTTGTCCATTAGATATAGACGAAGGATCATTATAACACATTGATCAAAACCCATGGAACTATTTTAATCCAGCAAACATAGACCTTTGGGAGTAACTCGGACATTAACTTTTGAGGTCAAATCACAAGGCTCCCTTATAAGAAACTTATTAGGACCACCAATCATCGTAAAAAACTCAAGGATTTCCCAAATTACAATAATGAACAAATCACCCATCAATCAGTCACAATTAAAGAATCAAACACATAAAGAATTATTCCAAGGTTTTATGGACCTATTCCCCATGTAATCCCAATGAAAATCTCAACATAGTCCAATAAATCCTTTATATGAGAAATGTTTTCTCCTATGGTTCCTATTGTATCACACAATATGGGATAACATAAGTTTAACCATAAAAAATAAATATATATAAGAATAAAATCAATAAAAAATAGGTTGTCACCCACATGAGATAAAATAGAGAAACACATTTATAAAAAAAACCTATTAGATTTCCTTTTTAAAACAAATTAAAAATCCTAGTTTATCTATATTAAAATATAAAACCAAACTAATCTATAATATCTAGAAAAGGGACCTTGTTCTATTTTTTCAAAACTAGGACCCTTAACAAAAATCCCACCCCAAACTCCTCTTAAAGCGAAACCATTTTTCTAAACAATTCAATACCACTCATATCAATAAAAAATTATAAAATATAAAGTCATTACTCATTCGACCAGGGCATCAACAATGATCAAATTAGAAATCTCTATGATACATGAAAACTATTAGTCGATCTGAGAACATCCCAACATATAATCTGAGATCAAATGAAATCATAAAATTTCTAAAAATATAAATAATTATCAAAATATCCATTGAATAATACAAAAAATAAATATACTTTATAATGTAAAGTCCACCCACCTAAACTGGAGATCTATAATAATCATCCTAGCTTGTACCAACCTCCATTGGTTTCATTATCACCTATCACATCCATAAACCTCATCGAATATAAAACAATTATAAAAACATTAGTGAAGTATTTGTGGGTTATTCTTTCTGATATTTATGTTTTAATACATCCAAATTAGCCTAAAAAGTCATGGATAAATGATAGAAGAGTTTTGGATGAATATTGAAGAAGTTTTTTTATAAAGTTCAAAGGTCCTACCATGGCAACAATGGTCACATCATGATGCATTTTTTTAGGAAAATTAAAAAGGGTTAGAGTTATTTTCATAAGTAAGGGTTTTAAAATAATATTAATGTTCCATTGAAAACATTCATGAAGTTTTAAATTTTTCACAAGGATAAGAAAATGAGACATTCCAGGACACATTTGGTCTAATTTTTACTCATCCATGGTAGATGATCTAGCACTGAACATTGGAATCATGGGGAATAATAAAATTATTATAGGAACTCAGGTGAATTATGATTAGATTTATTTTAATACAATTAATTAGGTTACACCATGGGAGAATATTTCATATCATGAGGGGACATACAGATGAAATATGGAAAATTTCCTTAATACAAAAGAGACTTTTGATGAGGATTGAATCGTATGAAAATTATTTACTTTTTTTTGAAAACAGAAAATAAATTAGTTATTATGTAGGGAGGTATGGCCATGAAATGACTTGATTTAGGTTGGTTTTTGTTGTTCTATCATTTTAAGTTGTCTAATATGTGGAGTTGAATCATGTCGTAGCGACTCAATTTATAAGAGATTGTATTTTTGGTGTTCAGGTGACCATATTGTGGTAGGGAAGTGGTTTTAAATGGTAGTTTCTATGAAGGAATTGGTTCTAATTTATGGTTTCAAAATGAATGAGAATCACACTATGGAGAATGAGTCACACTATGAACTTATCATTTCTAAAAGTGGGAAAAATTTTAAAATAATAAGAAATGTGTGAATTTCAAAGTAGTGCACACAACCCTTTATGGGAATTTAAAAAAATAATGTGAATAGTTTTAAATAAATAAATGGATATGGAATAAGGATTCCAAAAAATGGACGATATATTTTATGAAAATAAGGAGAATATAGTGGAACACATAATAGAAAAACATCAATTAATAAGTGATGGATTTCTATTATTTGTGTTGGAAGGAAAAATGGATAATAAGAAGTATTCTAGGCCGAGTGTTAAAAATCTAGAAGAGAAAAGAAAAGGGATATAAAGGAGAATATCTAACTAGAAGATCATACAGTTCATCACATTGATAAAACTCGAGAATATTTCTATACAATCCTTGGTGTAATTTATATATACTATTCATATAATGAAAAACATAGCATGAGATGAGTAGTTAGATCCTCCTTGTAGAGAGACTAGTGAGTTATCTATTTTCTAGTGATGGTTTTAAAAATAAATCATTAGTGTTGAAGTTTAAAATTCTAGACAGAGTATTATTATTAATGTTTTAGGTGCATCATCTCATCTCCATTTCATACTCCTTAGATTAGCCTAGTTTGGATGAACTAGGTAAAATCATTTATGTCCCAGTTTCATTTACTTTATCACTTCATATAAATTGTGGGGGAGATGTTATTCTTAATAATTGTGAAACTATATATTTGGATATGGTTATTTAAAGAAATAAATAAACCATTATTCACCCCCTCTTAGGGTATTGACCTTCTTGGGACAAAAAAGTTTTATCAAAATGATATATATTTTTGTGACATTTTTTATCTTTGAAGAGACATCAAATGCAGTAAACCACAATGTAATTATAATCATTGATGATATAAATTTCCAAATATGGAACAATAGCATAAAAATCTATTTTTTATCATTGTAAATGTAAGTATACATGGATACCTTGCATGGTATTTTAGTAATAATGAAGTGTAGAGAATTATTAGAAAAATATTAAAGAGGTATTGATACCAATGAAAAAAGAGTCAATGAAATGGGAGGAGCATTATTCAATGAAATATGTGTGAATTTGAAGTCATTTAAAAACTCACGTTACATGTGAAAAAAAACATTCATCATTTATGATGGTGATTCCATGGTATATGAAGATATATTTCTGTTGCTATGGAAGCAATATGAGGATTTAAGAATGCATCCAAATGAGTTCTTTGATGAATTTATTGAACGGGTGAGTATTATTGTGGATGGAATGAGAAAACTCAATTAATTCCTTGATTATTTAAAAAACATAAAGTTTATCCTAATAATATTAACATCAGGTTTCAATGAAAATTTCATGCTTCGTGAAGACAAGGACCTCAAAGGGGTGGTGTTGGGTATTATTTACAATACTCTCATCTCTTATAAGAAGAGAAAAAAATGATAATGTGTCCTTAATAAAGGATAATTATTAGGATGTTCAATTCAATGAAATTAAGAAACTAACCATAGAGTATGTTATCAAATATATAGAAGCTTATGAGGCAATGTCTATATTTTCCTCAAATATTAAAATGTAAAAAGAAATATTAAAATGAAATCCTTCACTTTCCTATTTTCATTGTGGAAAAGTGGGGCCTTATTCTTATAGGTTTAAAAATAAATTTTGAGAAGAAAATAAAGATAAATATCCCATGAAGATACTATTTATGGGTCTGGTAGGAAAGATCTATTCATAGCATAAATTATTTGAAAATAAGAAAATTGTTAAATAAGAAAATTATATATCAGAGGATAATAAAGTGTAGTAAATTAAGGATTGTTTGGACCTGAATGAGGAGGTCCTCATAGATTAAATAGATCACTAATGGGTGGAAAATAATGATGAAATCACTAAAGTTATGGAATTATTAAACATCAAGGATGGGATAGAATCTACACTTGAAGAAATTTTTGTTTTTAGGGATAAGTGATGAAATTAGATGTAGTGGTACATGATTCCAAACTATATATGTTAGAGAAAGAAGAATAAAAATACAAGTTAATGGGTGATATTGAAACAATAAAGTATGAAAATACTAGAAACTAGTAGAATGAAATTGAGTTTAGTTTAAAAATCGAAGATCATGACCATATAATTGATTTATTGAATAATTTGGTTAAATATCATGTAAAAATAATGGAAAATATCAAAGTCAAAGTCCTAAAGATTTGAAAAAATCTTTATGATCATGAGGGACATCTATCTCCCAACATGACATCATGGAGTTTTATTGTGTTGGATGCTGAAGAGGATAAGGAGGAATAAATGGATATAATGGGTTAATTATACCCTTATAAACATGTACATTTTCTAAAAGGTAATGAAAATCTATTGAGGGTATTGATTATAAGGAAACAATAGTGGTGGCTAATGTGAAATCACAATATCCCACATCCCAGAAGAAGGATGATTTGGGTGATTCTCAAAGGAGTCAAAAAGATATAAGCAAATTAGAAAAGACAAAAAAAAATATACCATGAATATATTTTTATTATTGTAGTAATATGGGAAGAAATATATATTTTCTATTGAAAAAATACATTTTCAACGCTCCATAGTAACAAAAATAGATTAGAAAAGTTTCCTATAATTGGTATATTTTAAAAGGCTATTGTTTTTTGTGTGAAGGTTACGAACACAAATCCATAAATTTATCTTAAATTGAATAAATAAATGTGCTAAAAGTGATCCAGAAGAAGTGATCATAGTAGCTAAAAACATCATTAGTCAGGCTAAGAATTCATAATAATTTCATAGACTTGAAATATGAGGATGATTCAATAGATCATGAGGTGGAAATTTATTGAACATCAAATTAAGGAAAACATCTAACATGGATTGAGAAAGTAATTTCTAGGAAAGTTAATGTTGTAGAAATTTTATTGAGAGAAATAGATCAAGTTTGATTATGTATTCAACAGAGTGGATATACCTCCTAGATGATGGTAAACAAATACCATTTCATGATCATTACGTATGCACTAATGACATCGTTCTCTTTGTTAATAGTGAATGTTTGAAAATTAATATCTTTAGAAAATCCAAAATCATAGGTGAAAACTGAGGTGCATGGATTAATTGGTTTTTTAAGACATTAGTCATAATCTTATTAGTATGAGACAACTATGTGACTCAGGGCATATGGTCAATTTCAGCAAGAAATATTAAATAATGATAGGAAGATATGAAACAATAGTTATTCAAGGGAATGACATAAAATTAAATTTCTAACTCATTATTGGGGAATATAATAGGAACTTTATATCCATGGAATAAAAGAAAAGGATATGTCAAACATTCATGGCCACTTAATCCAAATGTTCATATAAGATGTGGTGGAGAATTAAGGAGCTAAAAAATCCTAAAACTTTCTTATGATGGCACTCATACTATGATTATTCTTAAAAACGAAAAATCATTTGAAAGACTTAGAATATTATGGAAAAAAATTCAATGAGATTTCTTGAGTTACAAAAGGTGGATGTGTGGGGGATAATTTCACCAATGTCCATGGATGGATAAAGTTATTAAACTCTATTTATTGATCATTATGGTATGATGACATGGTTTATAAACATATACTTCAAAAATAGAGTGTTTAAGTGTATTAAATATTACTTAATATTAGTAGAGAATATACTAGGGATAAAAATAAAGAAGTTATAGATTGAAAATTATATTTAATTAACTAATAATCAGGTAGAGGAATATCCCAATAAATAAATGATAATACACCAAGATTCAGATAAAAAATAAAAGGAAACAGTGATTAATTTAGTTTATATCTAAAAATGGCATTGTAAAGTTCAAATGAATAGAACACACCATATGAAATATAGTATGTGAAGAATCCCACATTGGAATAATTTTGAGTTTCAGGGGGTAAATTTTTTATTCTAAAAAAGAGACGAAATGAAAGATTGAAACTTATGGGGATGATGGAATTTTTCTTGGGAATTCATCTAAAATCATAGAATACAAATTGTAAAAAAATCATGAAGGGTCCTTAAAATTAAAGATCCATTATTGTGAAAATTATTAGAAATATCAATCAAATGAGGAGTTGTCAAAGAAAAATAGTGACAAAAATTTAGAGTAATGCAATACTGAATAGATGCTTAAGTGAGAAGCCTAGGGAGAGAATATGGGGGTGGACTATACTCATAATAAGAAAAAAATTATTAGTTAGTTAAAGTAGGATCAATATCTCCAAAAAAGGAAATAAGTAAGGATGAAGTCAATGAGGAAAATATCATTGGTGATTGGATAGCTCCGGTACAAACAAGAAGGATAAAGACTCTACAAAAAACATCCATCTTTTCTCAAGTAGATAGGAAGTTTTTTAAATTGCCTTCCAAATATGACAATCTTCACACCCCCAATATTTTTAATGAAAACTATGTTCAATAGTGCACACGATATGAAACAACGAGCCTAAATAAATTATGAAATATTTTTATTTAAATATTATCATTATAACCTAGAATTAAATTATAATTTATCATAAATAATAAATAATTTTTGAAATATATACAATGTTGATAACAAATATAAATTTATTGATAAACCTTTAGTAAATAATCACTAAATTTTTAGTAAAGTCTATTTAATTTTCAAAGAAACACTTTCTTAAAAAATTGTTTTTTTAGAAAATATAAAAAAATAATTTCTATAGAATTTAGAAATTATATTTGATTAAAAGTTTATAATTTTTTAATTCAATATTTAAAAATTTTCTAAGGATGAATTTTTTATAATTTTCAGAAAAGTATGTTTTTTCAATGAATTGTTAAAAGTATAGATTTTTTTTAAACTAAATTTTCATTTAAATCATGTATATAGTTACATTTTTTTATAAAATGGATTTAAAGTAAAATTAGTTCCCCTAAGTTTTAAATAATAAAATTACATTCATTTTAATCAATTTTATGAATGAATTCTAAAAATAACATTTTTATACGTAAAAGACATTTTTCTGACAAACTATTTTATGCATGTAATGCAGTTTTTTCTTAATAAATTAAACTATTAACTATTGTTGAATTATTTTAATGAAATATATTTATTATATAGTCAATAATTTTTGTAATATTTATTTTATATTTTTCTATGCATGAGATAAAAACCCCAAAGTTATGCTTATAAATGTATTTGTCTAAAAAGCAGTTTTCTTCCCATGTTTCATGCTTATTTTAAAATTAATTTCATCCATATATAGAAATTGAATTTGATAAACTTGATTCCATATTTTTTAATCTATATATTTAAATTTTTTAAATATTTCCCTTTTATTTTTGGTCAATATAAATCATAATCATGGTAAAAATTATCACCACGGTAAAGGGTAAATCAGGTTAATCTAGGTTAAAACGAAGTGCTAAGGCAATATTTTTTCATAATAATAATTATAGGATGAATGATATTATACTATTATGAAATTATCTTTTAAAGTTAATTGTTTAATAGACATCGTTCCAAGAATATTCCATATATAATATTTAATGCAATGAATGTTATAAATTTTTAATCTATAAGTTTTCTATATCTCTTTTATGTACACATAGAGAAAAAATAAATCTATGAATGAAGATAATTGTTTGTTTTGAGATTAATTAAATTATTTTACTTAAATAAATTTATATATAACTTCCATAAATTATAAAATTACCTTAAATTCTTATACAATGTTATTGCATTATTTATTCAATGACTAGAAAAATAAAATAAATGATTTAAATAATTCTAAATGTAATATAATTTTAGTGAGTTATAGTTATCCAGGATTATTTTATATGAATATGAAATATTAGTGTTGTGTTAAATTACTATATTAAATTTTAAAAAAACTATTTATATATTTTAAATCTAATCAAATGAATAGTGTCACAATTGACATTAATGATATTTTATCAAAATAATATTTCATAAAATTATTTAAAAATTTTAAAAAATATTTAAATATGAAAAATAGGATACTATATTGTCTAAAATATAATCCCTTGGCCATTTATTTTCCAATTTTATCCTTATATGTAAAATTATAATCCTTTTTATTTTGAAAAATATGATACCATCATTAATGTTAAAATGAGTTAATTAATGGGTTAAAACAAATGATAAGGTTTAAAACACCGCATAAACTTGTAAAAATCTTCTTGGATGTTTTTATTTAAACACCATAATATATTAAATAATAATACCTTGAATATTTGAGGCATTTGGGATAGATAATTATTTTTTTATATTTTAATATTTTAAGAAATTCTAAAAGTTCCCCCTTACCTCAATTATAAAAGGGAACCTCCTCCATTCACTTATTCAGAATTTTTTCCATTATATATTGACCATAACCTCAAAAACTACCTTATAAACATAATTATACACATTACATATGTGATGATATTCCCAAAATTCCAACACTGGGTTCTTTAAGGGGAGATTTAAAGGAGTTATTTCAAAAAAGAGCCAATCGCCTTAACAAAATCACATTCTTTTTAATTATTTTTTATCTCAAATAAATATTTTATATTTTTCATCAAATAATAAATTAATTGTCTTAAATATAATCAAATTTTATTAAAATTATTAAACCCCATTTATACACCATCTATCCATGAAATGGGAAGTGAATGTTTCACTTTTGCGTATGTATGACTTACCATCTCCACGTAGTGATACAATTCATTTCTCATCGCTATATTTTATGGATGGGTATTATGATGGGATTAATTTTTATATATTATAATTATTAAATATTTAAAAATTATTATTTATAATATCATATATACCTTCTTACCCTCCAAACCATTGGAAAATAATAACATCACTTGTGAGTATGTGTGGACTGCCACCTCCACAAAGAAAAGTGATTTATTTTACATTTCTTCTTTACTTGGATGGTAATAAGAATGGATTGTGTGAATATATAATAAATATATTATATAATAATTATTATTTAAATATTATTTATTATTTACCTTTCTCTTATTTCATTGGTCTAAGAATGAAAACATCATTCATATGTACGTATGACCCACCATCTTCATGAAAAATGTAATTCATTTTTATATCTCTACTTTTATGGATGAATATAAATAATAATAAAATGAATATATATAATATTTATATCATAATTAATATTATATATTTTATAGGAACAATATCAAATTCAATGGACCAAAACTACCGTACCAAAACATACATGAAAAATGAAGCAGATATCACCTAGAACAATGATTTTATTAATGATTTATTAACAAATAGATGATTAAAAGTAAAAAACTAAATAATATATGTGATTATATATATTATTATGGGTATATATTATATTTATAATAAATATATATTTATTATATAGAATTTTCTAGTGCCAATAAAGGAATACATACATAGGGTAATGGATTTTCATCTCATTTTTAATTCTAGGGGACACATTCCATAATCACAAATTCTTTCTTTGGTGTGGTGTATATATTACCCATGAATGTATTTTGTTACTATCATTATGAAAATTATGGGGGTATAAATATAATTTTATGGTTCATTATTTCATGGGTCTTATAATTCAATTTTTACTAAAGAAGTAAGGCTTTTATGTTATAATATTATTATTTATCGGGATTATTTATGATTATGTTATGATACTGAAATTGTAGGATATAAAGTTATAGAATATCATGGATTTTATTCTAATCTGGTTATTTATAGAGAATACATTTTTCATTAAATTTTCCTCTCTTTAAGTACCCAATATACTAAAATAATTCTTTTAAATAAAATCAAATTTATTTATCTCATCGATCCAAAAAACTTTTTCTTCCATATCCATGTTTTAAAGAAGGTTTTTAATATTATAATTTGATTATTTAAAGTAATTTTTATGCATGTATTAATTTTTAAAAAATTATTTCAAAATTAATATTGTTTTCATTTTCCAAATGAGGTTTTGTTTTGTCTTTTTACAAGTATTAAAGGAATGTTTTTTATCTTATATGACTGAAAAAAAATTTCAAACCATCATAAACACTCAATACATTGATGTTTCCTTTATAATAATATAAGGATATTTTCCAATTAAATGTTTTTGATAATATTTTTAACATTTTTATATTTTAAATATGTTATTTTAAAATGGATATGATATTTTCCTCAATAAAATTTTAATGATATTTTAATGGTATTTATAATCATCAATGACAATAACCCTTAATTTTACTTATACTTTACAGGAGATATAATCCAATGGTACCTAACTTATTCTTTATCTATAAGGTTTGTGTTTGTAAAGACCTGTAAAATTCAAGGAAAATTTTTTCTTAATTTTCTTTAGAATTTTACAAGAGCGCGGTTTCAGACGGCACCTGATTCCGAGGCCCGGAGTGCCCGGAATTAGTTTCCGAAGTTTGGCTCGGGTACGTTCAGTGAACGAACAAGCGGGAATTCCTAACTTTTGATCCGGTGCTCGGAATTGAAATCCGAGGGCAACGATGAACTCGCAGCGCCGATATTCGCTTAATGAGACCTTTTTGGGAGTTGCGTTTGTTGCGGGTTGAAAGTTACGTTTTGGGGTTTTTCAGTTAAGTTAAATAAAATTGTGTAAAACAAATTTCATTTTAACTTATTAAAAAACCTACCTAAGGGGGTTGGAAGTGGGACCCACACCCACTTAACCTCCCTTGGGAGGATTAAGTGTGGTGGGGCCCACACGAACCCCTAAGTCTTTTCTTTTTCTCTCAACATACTTAACCCCTCTTTTAATGGCTTAAGTTACCCTTATTTAATTAAGGGAGTTAAACCCCCTTTTTGAATTTCAAATATTGAAATTCTTTTGTGTTGTGTTAATAAAATAAGAGGTAGTCTTATTTTATTTAGAGTTCTTTGTTTGACTTTGGAGAGCTTTCTCATCTTCAAGCTCTGTCGAAGAACGAAGAACGTCTTCATCCTCAACGAAGAACGATAACACTTCGTCAAGGATCATCGACTCGGCGACCCGGTATCTTCGGACCTCTTCTTCCTCCTCGGACCTTCTTCGTCGGCAAACGAAGATCCGCCAACGTCGTGTCTCTTCGGGCTTAGCACTTCGTCAACGGATTTGACGAACGACGACCACGACACCCGACCTTCGCGACGCCGTCTTCCGCGGAGCGTAGCCGAACCTTTGAATCTTAAACCCGAGGTAGGGGTTTTTGTTTTCATTTTGGTTTCCTTACTCCTTTTCTTGATCATGAATGATAAGTATAACGTGTGGCTTATTTATTTTAGTTTCGTTTTTATTTCTTTAACGTGTGGGGGGCCGGACCGCATGAACACGGTCGAACCCCCCTCCAACGTTTATGTTGATTTTATCTTGCGGGAGGAAGCAAGTGGCGTGGTGCCGTCGCACCACGCGGATGAACGTGCTATTATCTTCGCGATGCCGTCGCACGCACCATGGTAGAAACAACAGAAACGCGACGCCGTCGCGCCGCGTTGGATGATTATCAAAGCACGGCAAAGGGGCGCGGTGCCGTCGCACCGCGCCGGACGACGAACGCCGCGGCCGGTTCCGGGCCGCGGCGGGACGAGAAGACCGCGGCCGGTTCCGGGCCGCGGCGGGACGAGGAGACTGCGGCCGGTTCCGGACCGCAGCGGGACGAGAAGACCGCGGCCGGTTCCGGGCCGCGGCGGAAGAGAAGGCCGGCGGTCGGGCCGCCGGCGTCGGAAGTCGAAGGCGGGACCGGAATTTCCGGTCCCGTTTGAGAAAACCGGCCGGCCAGCTGGCCGGCCGGATGACTTAAAACCGGGGAATTTAATTCCCCGGTCAACCCTTAAAAAACCACCCTCTTAAGAGGGGGGCGGTTCTTTAAGGAGGGGGGGGGGGGCAGCAGCCCCCCGGTTTTCCATATAGCGGGCCCCCTGGAAGGGGGGCCGTTTGTTAAAACGGCGCGGCTTAGCCGCGCCGCCAATCCAAAAGCGGGGGCTTGATTGCCCCCGCGTGCCACCCACGAGCGGCGCCCGCCGCCGCCACCGCGGCCCGCCGCCGCCGCCACCGCGGCCCGCCGCCGCCGCCGCCGCGCCGCCCGCCGCCGCCGCCCGCCGCCGCCGTCCGCCGCCGTCCGCCGCCGCCGGCCGCCGCCGCCGGCCACCGCGCCACCCGGGGGGGGGGGGGGGGGGTCGGGCCGGGTCGGCCCGGACCCGGACCCCCCGTTTCGAACCTGATTTGGTTTTTGGCTCATAACATGAGCCTCGGACCTCCGAATGACGAACCATCTGCGGCAACGCGATCCTTGGATCGAGACGGTCGTTTCGATATATCGCACTCAAGGTTTCGGGTTACTTTGAGTTCGGCCGGGTTGGTTCGTTCACGAAACCAACCGGGCCTTCGGAGCGGAAACGCTCATATCTTGAGCCACGAACGTCCGATTGACGCGCCGTCAGTCGCGTTGTGTTCCTCTTAGTGAATCAGATCTTTTGGCATACTCCGCCCGAGGTTTGGACGCAGGTGGAGTACGGTCGGGTTGGTTTTTCCTTAAAAACCAACCGGGCCCCGGAGACGAAAATGCCAATAACTCACAGACCGGGCGTCTGATTGACGCGCCGTCTGTTTCGTTGACTTCCTCTTGATGAGACGGAACTTTTGACATAATCCGCCCGAGTTTTGGATGCAGTCGGAGTATGGCCGGGTTGGATTGTTCCCGAAATCCAACCGGGCCCCTGGAACGGGAAAGCTGATATCTTTCAGACAGGACGTCCGCTTGACGAGCCGTCAGCGGCGTTGGTGGTTACGTTGAGTAACGGTCCCTTCGAGTATACCCTATGGGAGTTCGGGGTACAGTTGAGATACGGCCGGGATTGGTTTCGCTCTCGAAACCAACCGGGCCCCTGGGACGAAAATACTATTAACTCACAGACCGGGCGTCCGATCGACGCGCCGTCTGTTGCGTTGAGACCCCTGTGACGAGACGGACCTTTGAGGCACTTCTTCGTGGGACTTTGTGATACTTGGAGTATCGACCAGTAGCTCGTGGAGCGGACCCTCCCGGAGACGAGCGTGCAGAGTACGGAGACCGTGTAGCCGGCTGAGACCTGACGACTGCTTGACCGACTCGACTTGGAGTGAGTCGACTAGCCCAGTGGACGGAGCGCCCGGTACTTGGCGGCAGACCCACGGCGGACGGAGCGCCTGGTAGTTGGCAGCAGACCCGCGGTACTCGACAGGAGGAGTACCTCAGTAGGCTATCTGGGTAGCGCCCGGTATTTGGCAGCAGACCCTCAGCGGACGGAGCGCCTGGTAGTTGGCAGCAGACCTGCAGTACTCGACAGGAGGAGTACTTCAGCAGTCCTAGGTTAGTGAGCGGCAGCCTCAGAGTCGTGACAGGACCACTGTACACTCTAGAGACGGAGCTCTTCAGCAGTTACGGTTTCGATAATGAAAATCCTGGTTTGAGCTGAGACTTTTGACCTTTGTGTTTCCTCATGATTGAGATGGGTCACTTGCTAACTTTGGTATATGTATGGGCATATACCCGAGTAGTGGTTATCCGTCGTTTTCACAATCCTTGTGTTTCCTCATGATTGAGATGGGTTACTTGATAACTTAGGTATATGTATGGGCATATACCTAAGTATAGTTTATCTGTTGAGATCTTCTTGTGGTTATCCTTGTTGGTTTTAGTGAGACCTTGAGGGTCTCGGGGTCCCTACTGAGTATCGTTATACTCACCCCTGCACGGGCTATGCCCGCACCTCGTTGTGTTGGTTGCAGACGACGGACAGTGCTGACAGAGGCCGAGTGTTCGAGGACTGGACGGTACCTGGAGGTGGACTATACGACGAGGCGGTACCCGGAGGTGGACCACTGGGCGGGATATACTCGGAGCGGATGGCGGGACCCGAGGAGCAGAGGAGCTATCTGTACCCACCCTTCAGGTGGGATTTCCAGTGGACATCTCAGCGTAGCAGCTTTACTTTTCAGTCGCTGTTTTTCCATTCGAGTTGTACTTTACAGTTGGACTTGTATTTACGGCCCCTTTTTGCTTTTCAGTTCTTATTTTTGTACTTAGTGTTTTAC
Source organism: Viscum album (assembly GCA_963277665.1). NCBI lineage: Eukaryota > Viridiplantae > Streptophyta > Magnoliopsida > Santalales > Viscaceae > Viscum > Viscum album. Next base: position 789,927,317 of record OY728162.1, on the reverse strand, counting down.
TTCCGCTTGTACTCTGTGGTGCTTGTTTTCTATATAAAGGCAATGCCTTCCCAGTTATCGGGATTTTACGCCTTTGGTGCTAGTCGCCAGCCCCTGGCCTATGGAAGGCGGGCTTGGGGTAGTCACGACACGGGCCCCGAGGACGGGTCGTGACAAATTGGTATCAGAGGAGTTCGGTTCTACCGCAGAACTTATAACTCTGATGTTTCTTTCTGTGAAGCAATAGTGTTGAGAGTACCGAGTGTGGTTTTCAGTTCAGGGAGTCCAGTGTTGGTGCGGGCGGCCGACGTATCCATACACCAGGACCCTGACAACTGATTTCCGACTTTGTGCACGAAAACACTGATTGCGTGTGTGTTTTCAAAAGTTTTTCCCCTTAAAACAGCTCAAACCAGGTCAGCTCACCAGGTATAATCGTTTGATCGTGTTACGTTGTTTCTTTCAGGATGGCCCCACGACGGCAGCCAGCTAGGGTTCCGAGAATCGAACGTGACGACAGCCCACCGAGCGACGAGGCCTCGGTGCAGGGCCCTTTGTCAGCAGTGGCACCGGCGGTAGCTCTACCCACCGAGCCCCCGATGCTTCCAGCAGCAGCCGCTGACGATGCACGTCGCCTCAGCGCACTGCATGAGTTTCAGCGCCAGCGACCACCCAGGTTTCGCGGGGAGACGGATCCCCAGGCTGCAGAGGACTGGCTGGAGGCAGTGGTACGAGTGTTTAGGCTAGTGAGGACACCAGCAGACCTCATGGTGATCCTCACTGCGAGCCTACTACACGCAGCAGCAGGTAGGTGGTGGAGCCACTTGTTTCAGTTCTGCGATGAGATGAACTTCGCATGGGAAGACTTCGAGACCTTCTTCAGGGTGGAGTTTGTGCCAGTATCTCTACACCCCGAGCGTGTACAGGAGATTCTGCCTTTACCGCGTGTTTTTCGATCAGAAGCCGAGTCATCTGTGGGCAGTAGACAGATGATGCAGAGGTCCAGGAGGACCAGACCATCAGTTGGGCGATCTCGGGTTTTAGGACCGGTGGTGCAGGGCACCCGGAGTGGGAACAGAGTTAGCCGTGCAAGGAGCAGGTTGTGTTACTCATGCCGCGAAAAGGGACATCTGGCACGTGACTGTCCGAATCCCGATCCGCAGGCTTTGGGAGAGCCACCGAGATAGAGGCAGCGACAAATGCTTGAGCAACAGTAAAGCAGGTGGACAGGGGAGGAACTAGTGGATACGTCTTTTGTACTTCTAGTTCCATGTTGATGTTGCTTTTGTGTAGCGTCTTGTATTATGAGCTGCAATAATAAAAAGACGCATTCTTTTGTGATGTTTTCTTTCCTTTCCTCTTTTGTGATGTTACTAAGAGGTTCCAGTTGACTGTTGACTTGACCCTCACTTGTGAGACATCTACTGGAGGAGACCAGTTACCACACACTGATGCCGACAGTGTGACTCAACCCTTGGAGGCGAGAGTAACGGTTGGATCTCTTAGTAGTAGCGTCGAGGCCTTACGACGTCATCCTTGGTATGGATTAATATCATCCATGTTAGGATTGACTGTTTTAGGCAAAGAATGTGGTTCATCCAGGGGATGAGACCAGATTTCTCTTTTCGGCAAAGAAGAAATCTTGCAGCTCTTGTGGGACCAGAGATGGTCCGGGCCACGTCAAAAGAGGTCCATGTCATCCAGGATCGGGTCCTACATGGACGATCGATTCCTCTTGTGCGCAACAGATGGCGGCACGAGAATCTCCAGGAGAGCACATGGGAGCGGGAGGCTCAGATGCGTGCTCAGTATCCTCTTTTTGTTTCCCTAGTTTTTGATGTAGCTTTACGGGGACGTAAAGCCCTGAGGTGGGAGTAATGTAAAGACCCGTAAAATTCAAGGAAAATTTTTTCTTAATTTTCTTTAGAATTTTACAAGAGCGCGGTTTCAGACGGCACCTGATTCCGAGGCCCGGAGTGCCCGGAATTAGTTTCCGAAGTTTGGCTCGGGTACGTTTAGTGAACGAACGAGCGGGAATTCCTAACTTTTGATCCGGTGCTCGGAATTGAAATCCGAGGGCACCGATGAACTCGCAGCGCCGATATTCGCTTAATGAGACCTTTTCGGGAGTTGCGTTTGTTGCGGGTTGAAAGTTACGTTTTGGGGTTTTTCAGTTAAGTTAAATAAAATTGTGTAAAACAAATTTTATTTTAACTTATTAAAAAACCTACCTAAGGGGGTTGGAAGTGGGACCCACACCCACTTAACCTCCCTTGGGAGGATTAAGTGTGGTGGGGCCCACACGAACCCCTAAGTCTTTTCTTTTTCTCTCAACATACTTAACCCCTCTTTTAATGGCTTAAGTTACCCTTATTTAATTAAGGGAGTTAAACCCCCTTTTTGAATTTCAAATATTGAAATTCTTTTGTGTTGTGTTAATAAAATAAGAGGTAGTCTTATTTTATTTAGAGTTCTTTGTTTGACTTTGGAGAGCTTTCTCATCTTCAAGCTCTGTCGAAGAACGAAGAACGTCTTCATCCTCAACGAAGAACGATAACACTTCGTCAAGGATCATCGACTCGGCGACCCGGTATCTTCGGACCTCTTCTTCCTCCTCGGACCTTCTTCGTCGGCAAACGAAGATCCGCCAACGTCGTGTCTCTTCGGGCTTAGCACTTCGTCAACGGATTTGACGAACGACGACCACGAAACCCGACCTTCGCGACGCCGTCTTCCGCAGAGCGTAGCCGAACCTTTGAATCTTAAACCCGAGGTAGGGGTTTTTGTTTTCATTTTGGTTTCCTTACTCCTTTTCTTGATCATGAATGATAAGTATAACGTGTGGCTTATTTATTTTAGTTTCGTTTTTATTTCTTTAACGTGAGGGGGGCCGGACCGCATGAACACGGCCGAACCCCCCTCCAACGTTTATGTTGATTTTATCTTGCGGGAGGAAGCAAGTGGCGTGGTGCCGTCGCACCACGCGGATGAACGTGCAATTATCTTCGTGATACCGTCGCACGCACCATGGTAGAAACAACAGAAACGCGACGCCGTCGCGCCGCGTTGAATGATTATCAAAGCACGGCAAAGGGGCGCGGTGCCGTCGCACCGCGCCGGACGACGAACGCCGCGGCCGGTTCCGGGCCGCGGCGGGACGAGAAGACCGCGGCCGGTTCCAGGCCGCGGCGGGACGAGGAGACTGCGGCCGGTTCCGGACCGCAGCGGGACGAGAAGACCGCGGCCGGTTCCGGGCCGCGGCGGAAGAGAAGGCCGGCGGTCGGGCCGCCGGCGTCGGAAGTCGAAGGCGGGACCGGAATTTCCGGCCCCGTTTGAGAAAACCGGCCGGCCAGCTGGCCGGCCGGATGACTTAAAACCGGGGAATTTAATTCCCCGGTCAACCCTTAAAAAACCCCCCTCTTAAGAGGGGGGCGGTTCTTTAAGGAGGGGGGGCAGCAGCCCCCCGGTTTTCCATATAGCGGGCCCCCTGGAAGGGGGGCCGTTTTTTAAAACGGCGCGGCTTAGCCGCGCCGCCAATCCAAAAGCGGGGGCTTGATTGCCCCCGCGTGCCACACACGAGCGGCGCCCGCCGCCGCCACCGCGGCCCGCCGCCGCCGCCCGCCGCCGTCGTTTGCCGCCGTCCGCCGCCGCCGGCCACCGCGCCACCCGGGGGGGGGGGGGGGTCGGGCCGGGTCGGCCCGGACCCGGACCCCCCGTTTCGAACCTGATTTGGTTTTTGGCTCATAACTTGAGCCTCGGACCTCCGAATGACGAACCGTCTGCGGCAACGCGATCCTTGGATCGAGACGGTCGTTTCGATATATCGCACTCAAGGTTTCGGGTTACTTTGAGTTCGGCCGGGTTGGTTCGTTCACGAAACCAACCGGGCCTTCGGAGCGGAAACGCTCATATCTTGAGCCACGAACGTCCGATTGACGCGCCGTCAGTCGCGTTGTGTTCCTCTTAGTGAATCGGATCTTTTGGCATACTCCGCCCGAGGTTTGGACGCAGGTGGAGTACGGTCGGGTTGGTTTTTCCTTAAAAACCAACCGGGCCCCGGAGACGAAAATGCCAATAACTCACAGACCGGGCGTCCGATTGACGCGCCGTCTGTTTCGTTGACTTCCTCTTGATGAGACGGAACTTTTGACATACTCCGCCCGAGTTTTGGATGCAGTCGGAGTATGGCCGGGTTGGATTGTTCCCGAAATCCAACCGGGCCCCTAGAACGGGAAAGCTGATATCTTTCAGACAGGACGTCCGCTTGACGAGCCGTCAGCGGCGTTGGTGGTTACGTTGAGTAACGGTCCCTTCGAGTATACCCTATGGGAGTTCGGGGTACAGTTGAGATACGGCCGGGATTGGTTTCGCTCTCGAAACCAACCGGGCCCCTGGGACGAAAAGACTATTAACTCACAGACCGGGCGTCCGATCGACGCGCCGTCTGTTGCGTTGAGACCCCTGTGACGAGACGGACCTTTGAGGCACTTCTTCGTGGGACTTTGTGATACTTGGAGTATCGACCAGTAGCTCGTGGAGCGGACCCTCCCGGAGACGAGCGTGCAGAGTACGGAGACCGTGTAGCCGGCTGAGACCTGACGACTGCTTGACCGACTCGACTTGGAGTGAGTCGACTAGCCCAGTGGACGGAGCGCCCGGTACTTGGCGGCAGACCCACGGCGGACGGAGCGCCTGGTAGTTGGCAGCAGACCCGCGGTACTCGACAGGAGGAGTACCTCAGTAGGCTATCTGGGTAGCGCCCGGTATTTGGCAGCAGACCCTCAGCGGACGGAGCGCCTGGTAGTTGGCAGCAGACCCGCAGTACTCGACAGGAGGAGTACTTCAGCAGTCCTAGGTTAGTGAGCGGTAGCCTCGGAGTCGTGACAGGACCACTGTACACTCTAGAGACGGAGCTCTTCAGCAGTTACGGTTTCGATAATGAAAATCCTGGTTTGAGCTGAGACTTTTGACCTTTGTGTTTCCTCATGATTGAGATGGGTCACTTGCTAACTTTGGTATATGTATGGGCATATACCCGAGTTGTGGTTATCCGTCGTTTTCACAATCCTTGTGTTTCCTCATGATTGAGATGGGTTACTTGATAACTTAGGTATATGTATGGGCATATACCTAAGTATATTTTATCTGTTGAGATCTTCTTGTGGTTATCCTTGTTGGTTTTAGTGAGACCTTGAGGGTCTCGGGGTCCCTACTGAGTATCGTTATACTCACCCCTGCACGGGCTATGCCCGCACCTCGTTGTGTTGGTTGCAGACGACGGACAGTGCTGACAGAGGCCGAGTGTTCGAGGACTGGACGGTACCTGGAGGTGGACTATACGACGAGGCGGTACCCGGAGGTGGACCACTGGGCGGGATATACTCGGAGCGGATGGCGGGACCCGAGGAGCAGAGGAGCTATCTGTACCCACCCTTCAGGTGGGATTTCCAGTGGACATCTCAGCGTAGCAGCTTTACTTTTCAGTCGCTGTTTTTCCTTTCGAGTTGTACTTTACAGTTGGGCTTGTATTTCCGGCCCCTTTTTGCTTTTCAGTTCTTCTTTTTGTACTTAGTGTTTTACTTCCGCTTGTACTCTGTGGTGCTTGTTTTCTATATAAAGGCAATGCCTTCCCAGTTATCGGGATTTTACGCCTTTGGTGCTAGTCGCCAGCCCCTGGCCTATGGAAGGCGGGCTTGGGGTAGTCACGGCACGGGCCCCGAGGACGGGTCGTGACAGTGTTTATGATGAAAAGAAGTATATGAAACTGTATTCTTTTCCATGGGTTATGCAATGATTAAATGATGAAATGTTTATGAAACCCATTCCTTTTATTGGGTTATGATATGATGAATATTTTATGATATTATAGATATGATATGTATGAATTTAATTATTTAATGGTTGAGACCTATATCTCCGTCAAATTCATTGGGTAATGATTGATATCCCATGAGATAAAAATGAATGGAATGAGGGGTGAACCTTATTTAGTAAGGGAATTTGTCAAGTATGATAATCTTGGGATTAAACCATAAATTCTATGAGGGTTTAAAGAGAAAACAAATACCACTATGATACTATTTGTAATGATCCTTTACTATAAGGAAATTATTTTCTATGATTTTGTGTATGGCATACAACCATGTATTATTCATATGTCATTCTCTCTTGGTTCATGTTCTTTTATTCCTTTATGATTCATGTCTTGTGAAATTACAAAATTTATTACACGACTTACTATTATGATCTATGATATTTAGGATATTATTTTTCTAATGTTATGAACATGTTATCATAAACTTATACTAATGTTGAGATCAAGTGATCATTAAAATATCCATTGTTTTCTAATGCTTAGCATCTAATCTCACCCTTTATTTTTTTCCTTTTCACTAGGTTTAGAAGCTAGTTTTGTGTATGATGTTTCTAAGTAGGATTATAGTTATCATGAATATAGTGGGAGACAGTGTTGATAATTTATTAACAACTTGTTTATGTTCCTATGATTCCCAAGGCACTAGATCTATAAAATTATGGCATGGATCGTTATGTCATGAAATGTATATTAACCTGTTAATATGTGATATCTATGTATTAAATGTATGGGAAAATGTAGTTTCTATCAGAGAAAGTTTTATTTATCCTTTGGAAACTAGGATGAGAAAAATTTACTCAAAACCTTAGGTATGAGTCTAATTATATGATAACATCCAAAAATTTTGGTATTGATTATGGATAACTCATGTTAAATATAAGGTGTCATAGATTGAAAAAGATTTTTCATGATTTAGACATCATTTAAATTATTTTTCATGGTTCCTCACTATGACTATTTTTGCTCATTATATTCTTTTTGATATTAGTTAATGGATAGAACATGGAGGTCTTGTGTTAACGCTGATAGAAAATGGAATGGTTATACTCGTGATTAACCAAATGAAATTGAAGTTATAATGAAAAAACTTGGGATTATTCCTAATTATTTATCATGACAAAATATTCATATCTTTCACCATAACCAACTCTTAGACTCCCAAATGAAAAGAATGATAGATTTCAAGAAGCGATCAGGTTGTGGTGATTATTAAGGAAAGAAGACGTTACTTTCTTTATGTAGAGAATGTTGGAAGAAACACTCAAGTTAGTGTATCAAAGTGACAAAAATATGATTTTTAATCATAAATGAATCGTATATAGCATGTAATTACTGAGTAAAAATGCAATGTTTGATGGAGGGAAATTAAGATCATCCTAATGTAACATTTATAGTTCAATGTATTATGTGTAGGTAATATGGGGATTATCTGAGATAATTTCCTAATCTAAGGGTTAACTACTAGAAAAAAGAAAGACCTATGAAGTGAAAGGTTTAAATTATTTATGCATTATGATTTAGGAATTATGTTATGGAATTTTTATATCAATGTTTCTTTAGATACAAGGATCATGAAATATCTAAGGATTGTTCCAAAATAGAATTTGAAAATATATATTTAGTTAGAATAAATAGATTGTTGACATTGGTATAATTGTATTGGTGAATTTGAAAATTGTTAGTTGATGACATATTTGTTTATGTCATATTTGATAATATTGAATTTTTGGATTGATGGAATATATTCAATAGTTTGTGAACATATTTAAGGAATAAGGACTGTGTTAATTTTTGGAAGAATATATGTTTTCATTTTAAGTTAATAAAAAAGTTATGGATACCATAATGGGTGTATAATTTAATAGTTAATCATAAGTTCAAAGGCATAAACAACCATTTTTTATGTTTTAAGTGAAGTGATTTTGAATTTATTAGAATATTTTCTTTAGAATTAGGAATAAAATCTATTAAGGTTTAAATAAACCTTTGGGGTTAGTATATTATTTAATGTTAATTATGAATTAATATATTGTGGAATATAATTAATCTTGATGGATGAAATTTGATTCATTGAGATGTGGATATATTCAGATATAGTTATGGTAAATTTATGTATTACCTTTTAGGTTAATATATAAATTTGACACATGATATTTTGGAAAAGTTCACTATATTAATAAAGTATATATTTATTTATCATTGTAATTATTGGTATTTGGGAGATGTTTCATTAGGATGAGGTATATATAACACTTAAGATTAATAATTTATTTTCCATGAAAGATAATTTTTGGGGAATGAAAATAAAATTTTAAATATGTAAAATGAAGGGTTTGATATTGCCTTTGAGATTAAAATATTATTTAATGTTTCGGTTATTGAGGTAATTACGACATTGATAATTATATTGTATTTCCTAGTTTTATGGTTTATTCACTTTGAGAATTATCTTGTGCTAACCATTTTTTGTTTTAGGTAATTCCTAAAAATGGTAGGAATATATTGAAATACTTTTTTGATCTATTAGATGTTTATTTTAGAGCTTTAGGCTTAAAACAATTCATATTTAATACACATCATTTGGATTAACAGAATAGATTCTTAAGGAAATTTATTAAAAGATGAAAATCTACATTCCAAGTTTTTATATTTCCTTATTTTCTTAGTCTATATGGTAAAATAATTCCTTAACATTATAAAAATTATCTTAATACAAAATTGTTTTTCAATAACCTTAAATTGTGATGAATTGATGGTCTTTTAAACCCCTCAGTTATTCATGGCTCGTTGGTTGTTAAATTTTTCTAGACCATGTTCTATATCACACTCAATTAGTCCTTGGGAATTAATTTTCTCTTCCATGTCCATATTTTCAGTTCTCACTAATGTTCTCTTATTTTGGAACCATGTTATATAATATTATATATATCATTCATATTTTTCCTTCCCTCTTTTCAAGAGGATGTTTTATTAACCCGTTTTATGAAGGGGGTTTTCAACAAAGGAATTTCCAAATATCCAAACCTTGATTACTAAGAAAAAGTAAAAATTTTGAGGATGAAATTTATTAATTAGGATATAATTTAATACACTATGATTTTAAAAAAACACTATGCTCCATAGCATACAAGATATGCAACACCAATCCTTAATGAACCGTGAAATATTTTTATTGAATATGAAAATTATAACCTATCTATTAAATTAGAGGGTATGAATAGGATTAACTAATTTATAAAATATATATAATGTTCACACTCAATATAAATATATTGATAAATGATTAATTAATAATCTATCTATTTTTAATTAAGTCATTTTATTCTTTAAATAAATATTTTAATCAAAAAAATAAGTTTTATTGATTTTTTAAAGAACATATTAAAATTAATTTCTAGAACATTTTGAAATTATTTTTGATTAATAGTGTATTGCCTTACCCTAGGTACCCCACATCAGTGCCCCGAGCTAGTTGGTTACATGACATCAAGAACACTTCCCCATATTATAGAGGCTTCCGACTAGTAGTGAGGGTCTAATATAAACCATGGGGAGAATATACCCTCTCTATCAAATTCAAAAAAAATAAAAATAAATAAACAATAGACAAATTGTAATAAAAAATAATTATAATAATTCCATTATCAATAAAGGACAACATTGCATGATAATATCAAAACATGGATAACTAGCCATAACTAAAATATTATATATGTAATTTCAATATGTGTCAAGTGTAAATATGAAAAATCAATAATAAAGACATTGACAACTCCCAAGTGGGTCCCGAAATCATGTCTTGTTCCCTCATCCATGTGTCATCCCAACTTATCCATATAATAATGTGCTCTATCCCTATTCCATTCCAATAATAATGAAGTCAATTTTGGTATCAATCAGGAAGCCTGAGTAGGGTGTGAATAGAAATCAGAATACAACCACCAATAGTGTCTAAACATTATCCATTCTATAACATTGTATGAAGTTTAATAATGAATAAAGTATTATAAATCAAGTAAAAAAATTCAAAATTCATTATTATTTAATTAACCGCATAATTACACATGTTCAAGATGAAATCCAAACAATATATACCTACTTCGTCCTATAATGGATTATGAACCATATATCATAGGGAATCACAATTAATTATATCATGGGCTTTAACAAATCATTTAATTCCAATTTTCATACCATGTATAATAGTAACTCCAATCCAATGATAATGTTTTGGGACTAGAACATCATTTCTAGCAACCTATAGATATTTGGAGCATTTTTCCCTATCCTACACCTCATTGTTATCACATATGGGTTTTTGAAGCATCATTCCTTGTCACGCACTCATTATCACATATTGGTATTTGGAGCATAAGTTTGTATCCTACACTATTTATCACATATATCACAATATATCACATATCTCATAAATATCACATTTATCAAGGTTATTAATTATTAACCATCTTATCAAAAATTCTCATCATGGTACTCCATTTCATTTTATCCCAAAAATCATGGTTATCTATTTAAATCACATGGAATAATATGAAAAATTCATTGTTAAACCATATATAAATATTTAATCATAATATCCTTTAACCCTTCAATGTTAATCCAACCAACCCGTTAATTTCAATTACTAATCAATCCCATAAACACCAATTCCACAATCATTTATTTTAGAAATTAAATAATTACATTATTCTACCAACTCCATAAACCCATTAATTAATTAATTAATTCAATTTCAAGATTCAATTACCAAATTTGGAAATTGAAATTCCAAAATTACATAAACACAATTATAATTCAAGACTATGGGAATTGATATTAAAACCACATACCTCATGACTTGTTATGGATGTACGTTAAACTGGAAATCCCCAAATTGAAGAGAAACATTCAAGATCACAATGACATGGAAGATCAAGGACCAAAACCTAAGATCAAGATCAAATAGATTAAGATCCAAGAAAAGGTAAATCTAAACCATTTTTATTAGAGTATAAATCATTCCTCTGTATCTATAAATAGAGACACAAGATAGAGGAATCCAAATGAGGAAGAAATCACTTACTAGAGGTGAGACGATCCATCGATTGGAGCTTTAATTTATTGAGAATGAGGTTTGAGGAGACTTAGAACCCTGTTAAGAGTTTAAAAATTCATATGAATTGGTTTATGGTTATACTAGGTATATTTGAGGTTAATACTGGGAAGTTAGAAATTTTTTATAAAATTTTGGGTAATTAAAATCCACACAGATGGTTTCCTAGGTAGGGTTTCATGGTTTTCCAAACCATGCTCTCTAACCATGCACCTCATCCTAGGGGTGTATGATTTCTATTAAGTGGAAACATGGTTTCAAAACCCATGTTCCAACTATTAAATTCCCCTATATTTGTGAGTACATGTTTTTCTTGGGGTAGGTGCACCTTTTGGGAAAACCATGCGCTAACCATGCACTACCACTTTTTCTTCCAAAATTCCAAAATTCCACTTGAAAAAAATTGAAAAAAAATCCACCAAAGATATACCAAAATAAGGTTAAAATAGTACCTAAAAATGAGCATGAGGCGTCTTCAAAAAGTTTGAGATCTTAAAATCTCCCCCAACTTATAACATAACATCCTTAACCCATACTCCCAAACATCTCTAAGATTCTGAGGTAAACAGATTTGGACAATGAGCCCATATATCTACTTATCTCTCCCACTTTTCCTCCTGAAAATATCAATGTTTCCACAATACTTGAATTATCGGCATGATCCTTCCCTGTAACACTTTCTCACTGCGATCAATAACACAAATCAGATGATTCTCAAATGACACGTTAGTCTAAAGCTCAACATAATCAACATCGATCACATTGTAAGGCTTAGGGTAAAACACCCAAAGTTTTGACACTTAAAAAACATCGTGTATTGCACAATACCTATATGGAAGAGAAAATTGGTATGCCACAAGATCAATTCTCTCCACAAACACAAAAGGTCCAACAAACCTAGGCACTAACTTCCCTTGTCTATGAATCCTATAGTGACCCTATGACGACCCAAACCCTATTCCATTTTTATATATATTAGAATTCATTTATAATTTAACAACCCAAGATCTCATAGGTTTATAGTTTTAGAGAGTCCAGATACGTTGATGAATTCTATTTACAACTCTCAAAAAAATAATGGACAATAAAACTATTCTGATGTTTACAACAGTTAAACACCATAAAGGGGACTCAACCACTCACTCACTTCTATGCATCCTTATTCCATATGAAAAGTGGTTTTAAAAAAGGGTGAGTGACAAAAATATCAGTAATGGTTTTGAAAACATGTGGAAACCAATCAATTGTTTTTACTTCAATAGAAAATGTAAAACATGAGATATAACAGGAGAATTTAGACTTTATAAAATCATGAGTACTTTTGAAAATAATAGTATTTATTTCTAAATAATATTAAATATATTTAACCATTTTAAAAATCTATTTCATTCATTTATGAAATAATAAAAATTTCTCTTGATAACTCATAATCATTCATAAATACTTAGAAAAGGAAGCTTGGATCATAACATGAAGTCACATTTCACTCTTGAGACACCATAACTTAATGGACATAGTCACATGATGGATTTGGTTCACTCCCTAATCCCATTGTGTGCATGAGATACACCTCTCGTGCACCACACATAAAATCACATGAGATTTCAATATTACCCAATTCATTGGATTGCTATATAATTCTGAGCGAACCCATCACATGATTGGAAAAAATTACCATAAGGGTTTGGTTTCACTCCCCATTCCATTCCTTCATTCACATAATATCCAAGTGAGATTCTTTTGAATTAAAAACAAAACAACTTGTATTTTATATCATAAGGACCACAAAGAGTCCTTAATGATCATGAACTTTGATATCCATTTCATGAAAAGGAAAATTACTTGGTTATACATGTTTCATGATAGAAGAGGTTTTTCATGAAATGACATGTGTAAATATACATTCATATACATATATACATATATAAAAGTTTTACATAAAAAGATATATATACATATATAAACATATTTTTACATATATATTAGAATAAAACATGATTGAATCTCCACACACATATGTATAGGTATGAATAATGACATATATATATATATACATACATTTATTTACATTCATATAGGAAATAAATATTTTTACAAAAAATTGATACATATATAAATACATTTATATATATACATATCTATTAATGTCATATTAAAATTTTGTTTCACCCAAAAATAATATATATGTAGATACATATATATATATATATGTTTTAAAAAAATCATATTAAATGATCTATTTATGAATATATATATATATATATATATACATATATATTTTTTCAGATATAAAACAATTATAACTTAAGCATAAATGTTGAATAATTCGATAACATCACTTGCACTTAAAATGGCCTAATCAAGAAAATATTTTTAAGAAGAGAAAAACATGGGAGAACATGATTTTTAACATACAAAGAGGTAATATATATATACATAAATTTTAATCATTATTATTAAAATAATAATTTTTAAACTTAAATAACATACCATGTATATACATAGGAGGAAAATTAATGTTTTTAAAAAAATCAAGACAATAAATCTCATGAATTTTTTGGGAAGAATAGTTTTATAAACTCAAAATTATCCCCCTAACAATTATAAAAACAATTAAAATACCATTAGACAAAACTGATGGATGGAAAAAAAATTCATATAAAAATATTAAATTCAGAAATAGTTTTAAAGAGTTAACCAAATTTCCACTTACTATCATACAAATATAATTCAAAATTAATTAGATAGATATAAAATAAATATTTGTAAACCACTAAAACAAATTGACAAAAAATCTATAATAGAGAACCTAATTGAATCATTTGAGTATATATTATTTTCATAATGAAAAGAAAAATTCTATTTCACATAAATAGTTTTGAAACAAATCACCTTCATATGAAAAAGATTGAAAAGAAATAAATTCATGAAAAATAAGTTGTTCCCTTAAATAAATATAAAATTGAAAATAAAAAATATCTAAAACTGAAAACATGTTTGATTTTGAAATAAACAAACAAAAAAATGTTTGAAGATACTGTAAAAGAAATTTCCCTTACTTGATTTACAAGAAATAAGAAAACCTTTTTTCTACTACTTTATAGCTTACAACAAATCCCTCTATCTGACTTTCTTCTAGTATAAAGGGTGTAGTACTTCGGGATTATTCAAAAAAAAGGGCATAGGTGCTTATATATTCAGTTCGTATATAATTTAAATTCATAAAATATACATTTCTATACTGATATTGGAGTGGATTCCTATATAAGCCAAGTGGAGGTAGAGAATTAACAGAAAGAAAATAGACGATAGTATTTTATATATCTATATGATTTTTTTTTCAAAAGCAACAGTCCAAGCCGGTGGAAAAAGGAAATCGAAGGGTGATTGAAATGTGGATTACAACCAAAAATAAAAATCAGATTCAACAACCAAATAAAATATGAAATTAATATGAATCCATTCTTAAATATGGCATACTCATCTAAGAGACCCAAAAATAATAATAAATGATCAATAAGTCATAAAAGAATAAGTTTGAGGAAGAAAGGAAATACATGTCATCTTATGCCAAAAGGATTAATGAAAAAGGGTTTACATAAATATTTGACATCTAGAAAATAAAACAAAAACCTTCCATGGTTAGGTTTAAGTAGATTGAAACTTCATCCAATTAGATCTCACATAGAAATGAAAGCCTAACTCATGGTTAAACCCCTTTTGACAATGATCGACATTCAGGATCCCTCATCGGTAGTCAAAGATTTCTCGGAATCCTCGATGCTGTTAGGTCTTCCTAGGTCAAAACCCCCCTCAGTGACTCAACATCCATCTTTCTTGGATCGATACCTCTCCCTCAGATGCACTCGACGACTGAACCATTTTCCCCCTTACCCAATTACCTTTCTCAATCAATGCCTCCCACAACTCTATTATCATGTTATCTCTCTTTTTTATCATTTTTTACTATTTTTTTACAAATCATACCATGTTTTTTTCAAAAACATTTTCTCGGTTTATTATTATTTGTTTGTTTTAACATTTTTTAATATAATATTTTAATAATTTTAATCATTGTTTTATATTTATCATATTAAATTTAATTCATAAATTCATATAAATATATTTATAATCATAATTCATAAAAAAAACAAATAAATTTATAATAGTTAAAAATATATTTATACAATTTATTTAGAAAATTATATATATTTTTACATGATTATTGACAACAATTTCATAATTTCGTATAAATATATTTCGACGTGATTATTGATAACAATTACATAATTATTTTACATTCTAAATAAACTTTTGATTTTATCATACAAAACATAGGTTTTTATAAAAATAATCAATCAAAAATATTTAAGTTAAAATATTCTTTTAAAGTATAAAACATCATTTTTTATAATTTAAAATCAAATCATATAATAATTTATTTAAAACATTATAAAATATTATAAATAAAAGTATAATTGATAAAACAATTTAATAAATTATCACTTATCATAAAGGTATTATTATTATTATTATTATTGAATAATAATATAAATATTCTCAAGTATTATTCTTTAATTTGACATATTTAATCTTAACATAAGACCAAAATTTATTTTTCCTTATTTAAAATAAAGAACTTATTAATATCGGTGATGTTATAATATTACCCCTTAAAAGAATTTCATCCTCAAAATTCCATTACCATACCTATAGAGATTATGAATTTCACTATTCAGAATTATAGAAACTAGGAGCAATATATTTTTCCTTAATGTAAAATCCGATAAAATTTACAGGACTCAAAATGATCAAAGGGGTTATTCGTATCTTTGCCACTAATGTTTTCTAAACCTCATCTATGACACTAACAATGATGATCCAAGACCTATTCCATTTTTTATAATTTATTTATTATTTAACAACCTGAGATCGCAATGGTTTATATTTTTAGATAGTCTGGATACATTGGAGAATTCTAATTATAACTCTAAAAATGACAATAAAACAATTCTTATTATTTATAATGGTTAAACACCATAAAGGGTCCTTATCCAGTCACGCACTTATACTTATTCTTATTCTCTATGAAAAGAGGGTTTGAGAAGCATAGGGTGAGAAAAAAATCTCACTAAGGGGTTTCAAAACATGTGGAAACATATCTGGATTTTTTCACTTCAATATAAAAAGTAAAATATGTGATACATATTGAGAATTACAAATTTATAAAATAATTACTTGATATGAAAATAAACATATTTATTTCTAAATAGGTTTCAAAATATGTAACCTTTAGAAAAATACATTTCATTCATTTATGAAATAATAAAAATTTCTCTTGATAACTAGTAAACATTCATAAATAATTATTAAAAACACCTTGGATCATAACACAAAGTCATGGTTCACTCCAGAGAAAACATAACATGATTTACATAGTCCCATGATAGATTATATTCACTCTCTAATCCCGTAGCATGCTTGGGATACATGTCTCGCACACCATACATAACATCTCATGAGATTTAAATATTACCCAATGAATTAAAGCGCTCTATAATTCAGGGAACACCCATCATATGATTGGAAAAAATTCCCAAAATTTTTTAGGTTCACTCCCCATTACATCCCTTAATTTACATAATATCCAAGTGTGATTATTGGGAATTAAAAACATTACAACTTGCATTTTATATCATAAGGACCATGAATTTTCTTAACAAATCATCAGCTTCGATATCCTTTTCCTAAAAGGTAAATAACTTGGTTATACATGTTCTATGATAAAAGTAGTTTTCATGAAATGAAATTTGTAATTATACATTCATATACATATATACGTATATAATAGTTTTACATAAAAAGATACACATATATATACATTGTTTTACAAATATATTAGAATAAAACATGATTTCATCTCCACACACATATGTATAGGTAAGAATAATGATGCATATAATATACATATATATATACATTCATTTATTTACATACATATAGGAAATAAAAAGTTTTACATAAATTGATACATATCCAAATAAATTTATATATAAATTTATCGATTGATGTTAGATTAAAATTCTATTTCACCATAAAATAATACACATGTAGATACATATGTATACATGTTTTAAAAAAAAATTCATATGAAATGATATATTTATGTGTATATATATACACATATTCTTATTCTAAAATAAAATAATTTTAAATTAAACATAAATTTTGAATAAATCGATAAATTCACTTGCACAGAAAGTGGCCTAATCAAGAAAATAATTTTATAAAGAGAAAACCATTTGAGGACAATATTTTTAACATTAACATCCATATATATATATATACATATTTAATATTATTATTAAAAAACTAGTTTTTACAATTTAATAACATGCCATGTATATATATTGGAGACCAATTAAGGTTCTTTTAAAAAAAATCAATACAATAAATCTCACGAATCATTGTGGAAGAAAAGTTTTATAAACTCAAAATGAACCCCCTTACCATTATAAAAATATAATTTAAATACCATTATACAATATCAATGGACTAAAAAAATTCATTTTAAAATCTTAAATCCAGAAATAGTTTTAAATATTTAACCAATTTTCCCATTTCTATCATAAATATATAATTAAAAATATTTATATAGATACAAAATAAATATTAATAAACCACTAAAAAATTATCATATACTCTTAAATGAATAACCCACTTGAATCATTTGAGAAAATTTTATTTTCACACAAAAAATAAACGTTCTCTTGCACATCATCAGTTCTGAAACAAATCACCTTCTTATGTAGAAGCTTGAAAAGAAATAAATGCATGAGAAATAAGTAGTTCCCTTATATAAATATAGAATTGACAATACAAAATTTGAAACTAAAAACATTTTTTATTTTGAAATAAACAAACAAACAAAATTTTGAAGATATTTCCAAAACAAGTTCCCTTTCTTCATTTATAGAAAATCATACAACCTTATTCCAGTACTTCATAGCTTGCAGAAACACCCCTATCTAACTCACTTCTCTTACATATGGTGAAATATTTATTTATTATTATTAGTGAAGGAAATATGTGCTCATATAGAAACATGCATCAGCATTAATTTACTATTTTCATTAAATTTAAAATATAATCAAGTAAAATACGGTTCATATTCCCTCAACCATGTGTTTAAATTCACTTAGGAGTAAAGGGATCTAGAGTAAAAGTATTGTTATTTAAATTATATATCAATTTTATTCGTAAATATTCATTTAAATTAATAATCAATTTGAGTAACCAATTATAATCTTATTTATGAGTTGGTATTTTGAAATAGGACTTATTAAGAATGGAAATAAAAACTAGTTGATAAAATTAAGATATTAATAATTTATTGGATTTTCCATTAAATTTAAATATTGAACTTAATGAAATTAGTCTGATATTATTATTTGATCAATAGATTTATATTTTCTCAGTTAAAATCATTAAATTTTACCATAATAAACTATTAAACATAAAAAAATTTTGAAACTGGTTTTGTAAACCCAATTAATTAATGAAATAGGTTGGTATCTATTTCAAAAATAGACTTTGAAATTGATCCTTTGATTATATATTTAATTGATTATTTTAAAACCATTAGACTACTTTTTAATTTTTTTATCCCTATATATTCATATATTTCTACTTAATAATAAGGCCTACGTCTTTATCTTGTGGATTATATGTATCACTCATGGGCCCGACCTTGGACCGTCACTATTATATGACTTAATAGAATAATAAAAATCATGAAAACTTAATTTTTAATCTTGATTACCCACTATAATTGATAATTCAAATGGTATGGACAATGTTTTTGGCACTATTGTTAGTGATCAAGGGTGAACATATGAGTATAATAATTTTTTTTAAACCAATTATATTCTTAAATTATTAATACTTTTTTATTTTAATTATCATTATGTTCATGTTTTTTTTCATTTCAGGAAACATAATGCATGAAAAGGATGCCAAAAAAATGATCAATGATCCTTGATACATGAGAAATTATTGATTATAACCCTAAGAACAAGAGGTTCCTATGTCTATACAAATGATTTTCCATCCAAGAGAATATTCTCTCAACTACACCCAATGTACCTCAAGGAAAATTCTCCAATGAGATCCAGCATAATGGAGCACCACAAATTCCCTAGTCTAGATCCATAATGGACTATGATTTATCATCTATTGATGATTTTTCCTCTATTTTTGTTCATATTTTGATTTGGGTGGAAAATTTTAAGATCAAACTAAGCCTAATACTAATATATAACTTGGGATGATTTAGTGGCATAAAAAAATGAAGATCTACATAGATATTTGACTATCCTCAGTGAAATTTGTGATGTGTTTAACAAAAATTGAGTAACATAACATTCTATATGATTGAGTGTATTCTAATTCTCTCTTTATTTCTGATAAATATATTGGTTAAAGAGTTAACTCTATGCTTACATAAAAACCTAGGATAACAAAAAATTATTATTGAACAAATACATTATACTATGGAGGATGTGGAAGTTCAGAAATGAAATCCCAATCATTTCACAAGTCGATGGATAATATATATTTGAAACATGGGACAAAATCAAATAGTTCATGAGGAAGTTGTTACATAAGAGAATCTATATTTTCCTATAAATGAATCAATTAATTATTTTTTACATCATATTATTTGAGTCACGGTCGATGACCTATCCATTAAAGGATTAATTATGAAAACATTTGAAGTTATAAAAGACATTCTCTATGAAATTACTCGTAATTAAAAATTATTAAAAAGTGTTTAGGGTCCACGGAGAATATAAATATTTTAATTGGATGACATTTCCTTCTTGGATACCCAATTAGAATCATTGATAAATAAATGATATAACTTATAATTTATAGTGTCACTGACTCAATCACAGTATTCATAACCACTAACACTCAAACCCATTTTATAATATCATGAGATGTGAAGAGGACCCCACATATACCAAGGATTTAGTATGGTTTAGAGGATAATAAACCTTTCAATTGAAACTATATTAGTTATAATCAATCCCCCAAAAATTACAAAAAACCTACAACCAATGGAGGTGGATTCAACCCAATCGATCACTAAATCCATTTTATAGCTAATTTAAACGTGTCTTAATTTTTAAATAAAACAATGGTATACCCAAATATTCACTTAAACCACAACCCCTAAGGCTATTCTAACTATTACCACTTCCTCAACCATAAACCAACCATCCTCCACATAAATTCTATCCAAAACCATATTTATATCCCCTAAAAATCAATTAAAAGAATGTTCTATAACCTCATCCAAAAGTATTCTCATTGTATTACAATACAATAGAACTCTATAATTAATCTACAATAAACTACCTAAAACACTAGAACCATGTGGGGGAAAATATATCAAACATTTTTAGAGATACTACTCAACACCCTACCGAGTAACACGGAGGAAACCCAAGAGAGAAGGTGAAGGCTATGAAACTTTTTTCAGGTGAGAGATTTAAGAAAATAAGAAAAATAGAAAGAAAATTTTGTGTAAATAGAATAATAAATGTTAAGGGTGATATAGAAAATTTGAGAAGATACGGAGGATAAAGTTTAATAATAAAACGAAAATTATAAGATGGGAAAATATATAAAATAGTTTTATAAAGAGAATAATGAAACAAAAATACAGATCCATATAGAACCCCTCTTTTTTTCTTAAAGAGGATAAGGAAATGAAGTTTTGAAATGAAATACAAGAAGTTTTATATAGATTCATATAACTTTATATAGACATCTCTTTCAATGAATCTATTTATTAAATGTTGGATTATGATAAAAATTTTAAATCAATTACTATAAAAATAAAATTCTAGGTTTTTGTGGTGTTATTTCTCTATGAAAAGATTGTTTAATATAATTTCAAAATAATATACCTCCAAGGAAGATAGATCTTGGAATATTTTTCATCTTTTTCACCAATATTTCATACACATTCAAGAATACACATTGTGACTTAAGAGTGAGGTAAAAATTTTATTCCCTTACGTGTGTTTTTAAATATGGAATTGGATAATCCAAATATGATATTATTTTCACTCTAACTTATTGGTATATCGATGAACTTTCCTGGAGGATTTTTTAATATGTCTTTTCATGGTGGGAAATTTTAGATTCTTCGTAGATTTTTTTTATCCTCGTGATAGAATAAGACTGAGATATTCCAATAATCCTTTGATGACCATTCATTGAAACTGAAAAATCATTTATAGATGTCAACCAATGATGAATAATTTTCAAAGTTAGTGATTAATAAGTCATATTTGTTCTTATTAAAACTATTAATCATGAAATTAAATCATAATATTTCTATATAAGATTTTATACTAAAGACCACCCATCCATCATGAGTCTATAAATAATAAATAAGGTAATATAATGTAAATAATTAATGATATTGTGGAAACTAAGGAGGATAATTAAAAAATATATGGTGAGGAAGAATCTGAAGTCATGAAATAGAGAAAAAACTTGTAAAGATATTCTTATCTATAATTATTTCCTTTAATCATAAAAATACAAATGGTTTAGTTTAATCCCTTGAAAAAACACTATGGTACTTATTATTGGGTGAAAAGGACTCTTTAACAATTATTATTAATGCATAAATAAGAAATTAGTAGGAATAAAAATTGTTATATGTTTTAAGGAAAAGGAAAAAATCACTTAATTTGTGTTTTTAAATCATAAAATGAATTAAACCAGTCATTTACACAATAAAATTACAGCTAGAAGAAGTGTTAAAATAGAAAAAATGTCTACAAATGATACATACATCACTGAGAAAAATATGGGAGAACTCGCATAGTTTATTTCCATTATAAATGAAATTAATCCTATTATTTTGACTGAAATATCACTGTAAGACGATGTGAGAAAAATAAGATTGTTACTACAGGTGGGACTAAGAAAAGCTATAAAATATTTTTCCATGAAAAATGTTCTTAAACTACTTGATTTTGGGATCATCATTTCAATATAAAATAGATAATGGGTGACCCCATTACAAGTAATTCCAAATAAGGGTGGAATACTGTGATAATGAATAATGACAATGAGGTGATAACTATAATGATAGTTACATTATATTGGGTATGCATAGACTATCAAATATTGGAAACATCCATAATTAAGGAGAACTTTCCATTATTAATCATGGATCAATTCTTAATTGGTTATCTCAATATGAGTTCTTTTTCATTTTATATTGATATTCTAGTTACAACCAAATACTGGTTTTTCTAAATAACAAAGAGAAGACAATGTTTACTTACCCATATCAGACATTCTCCTATCATCTCATGTATTTTTGCATTTTTAATGCACAAGTAACTTTTCAAAGGTGCGAGCCACTTATTTTTTCAGAACATGGTGGAAGAATTTATTGATATTTTCATGGATGATTTCTTAGTATATGGGATATACATTGAAGTATTCCTATACAAACATTATTTGGTACTTAAAATATTTGAAGAAAAATTTTTAGTTCTCAATTGGGAAAAGTTCCACTTTATAGTCCAAGGTGGTGTAATTCTAGTCAACAGAGTATCTAAACAAAGAATCAAGGTTGATCTAGTAATTAAAACATTCATAAAATATCTCCATGATCATAATACAATGAATGGGGTTTAAATATTTCGTGGACATGATAGATTTTTTCCCCACTTTATAAATGAATTATTCAAGATATCTAGGACACTCACCCATATTTTTTCAAAGCATGTTTTGTTTATACTTGAATTATCTTGCAAGGAAGAGTTTATTACATTGATAAATAATTTTATGGCCACACCAATCATGATATTTCTAAATTGGGAGAAAATTTTCAATAGAATGTTAGGTCGAGGTAATTTCATTATAAGAGATACTCTAAGACAATGGGTCGATCATATTTTTCAACCTATATATTATGACATCCATTCCTATAATAAGTCCCAAATAAATTAAACTATCACTGAGAAGAAACTTATACCAATGGTTTTTTCTTTTGATAAGTTCAAAAAATATTTACTAATCTTTGGTGGGATTTTCTACATAGATCATGCCTTTTGAGTTGTTTTTTAGAAAAGGATTCTTATCCATTCCTGATTTGGTGTATTTTCTTACTATAATAGTTTTATAGGATTAAAATAGAAAAAAATAGATTAGATATTTTAGTGGTTTTCCATTTTTTGAGATTACTCCAAAAGAATATAGAAGAGGAGGAGGATAGAGAAATTGGTAATGAGATCTGGGATGAGAAGCTTTTCTATACTGATTTAAAACCTCTTTCATGGTTTTTGAACATTGTAGATTATTCAGAAAATGAGACCATAAATCCTTTTTTTATATCAGTACTAAATAATATTTTTTGATAATTCACAAAAAAATTTTGATGATCACTTATTATTCATGAAATGTAGTGAATGATTAAATTAGTCATGTGTGCCCAAATCCAAGGTGAATATCATTCTATAATTTTTCAATTCATCACTAATTAGAGGAAACAATTGGCATGGTATAATAATGGCCATGATAATACAATGTGTATTATTTTTGTTGACATCCACAAAGATGCAAGGGGGTTCATATGAGTCTATGATTGATGCTAATAAATAGATAACATTGGGAAAAATTGATATTCTAAAAAATATATAAAAGTTGAGGTGTTTTATGTATAGAGATTTTATTTTATGGGGCCCTTACCAAGCTCCATGAGAAAAACATACATACTTGTGTATGTGATTTAGATGACTAAATGGGTATAATATGAGGCTAAATGGATGAATATATCCAATATAGTGATGAAATTTTTATGAAATAACTTATTTTATCTTGTTGGTATGTCTAGGTTACTCATAATTTCTTGTGGAGTGAATACAATCATATATTTTTGTGTGCACTAGAAAATTAAAGAGTTTGATACAATACCATCTCCCCTCACCACCCACAAACCCATGGGAAAGTAGAATTATCCAACTTAGTGATTATGAAGATTTTGGAGAAAACTAAAAGTTCTATATGGAAATATTATAGAAAAAAACTTAATTATAATTTATAGTAATAAATGATATATTTTAAAATGATGACTAGTATAACCCCATTTAGGCTTATCGATGAGAAACTAGACCGTTTACTAGTGTATCTCAAGCATCGATAATATAGGGATATGAAGATAGTAGTTGTGGACTCACAACAAGATAGCCAGATACTACTATATTTGGATGAATTATAAGAGATTGAAAGATATGAATATAAAAATTAAAGGATCTATAAATATAAAATCAATAAGTGGAATAACTGATGAATCAACCATTTAATATTCATGTTAGGAGACACCATACTTTTTTTTAAATCTTGTTTGAGAATTTTTCCAAGAAAAATATAGTCACTTTGGTTACGACCCATCATGGAATAAATTCCTTTGAACATAAGGCCATTTATATCTAAAGAGGGAATGAACCTTTAATCAAGTTCAATAAAAAAGGACGAATCTATATAAAAATAATTTCCAAAATTAATTTATTTTATCTCTCAAATTTTACTGAAAATAAAAAGTTACATCTAGATATTGACTTTAATTAAATCACTAGGTGTAGAGAAACCTATGTATGTTTTATTTTTTAGGATTATAATTCTACATTATATTGGTTAGAAATTATTAGGGTAAATTAGTTTAGAGACTCTAAGTAACTATACCCTACTCCCCTACTGAATATCCATTTGAGACAACATAAAATTTATGGAGAGTAATAACCAACGGATAAAACAAATAATTTTTAAGGTGAAGCTAGATATATCATGTCATAACACATTGTTCCCCCAAGTAATCATTCTAGACCCATGACACACAATTATTGATCACACTATAATAATGTAAACTTCTTGGATAAAAAAGAGCCTTACCATGATAGGTTGGGTTTACACTATAACCCAACCCCAAAATATCATAATATGGAGTGACAAATCTAGTTGCGATGGGAATTAATTTCTCATTATATAATTCTTCAAGATAGAAAAAAATGAGACATTAATATTTATAGGGTATTTTTAATGTCATGATTTCAACATATAATAAATCACATAGGGATAAACTAATATGGTTGTTCTGTGGTGGCTTCCCCCATGGCGTTGTAACTCTAGAGGACTGAGTTTGAAAAATATCATGGTTTTAGAACTAATGACATCATGAGGTAATAATTGGGGTCATGCCACAATGTATTCAAATACATTTAACTGTAAACACCAAAACTTAAATTCTTCTATTATTATCCCTCTTCCCATCTCTTAGTGCTCCCTAAATTATTTTTCATAGCCTTCTAATCTGGTTCTGATCACCTTCAAGTAGTAAAGTTACACTTATAGATCCCCTCCTTGACTTTCACAACTCCTCATTCATATTTCAACCTACTCCCTACACTTTTTCCCAACCCACACTATTAAAATTCACCATACCCATCTAAACATAAAAAAATTCCAAACCATGAAAACAACCCATTTAAAACCCCATATTAATCCAACTCGATCCATTACCCATCCATATCCATATCCCTCCCACAATGGATCAAAATAAGACTTTTAACAACAAATACAAAGATAAATACCCATTAAAACAAATAAAAAATAATATACCTATGAGACCCACTAAATATAAAATCAATAAACTACCCACAAAAACACCTGATCCCTTACTAAGACTATCACCTAACCAATTGACATCTTTGGAACCTAACCTAATCCAAAACAACCAAACAACCCATCACTCATCCATGTGTGGGGATTTATCCCAAAATCACCTAAAATATTTTATATGGTTCACTATACCCAAACACTGGAAGAGTCTGGGGAGACATTAAATGTTAGGAATTCAAAATAAAAGAATTTTGACATGCATATTATGGAATATATTGATATAGCTGATCAAGTTATATATTCATTCAAAGATATGAATTTATAACATATTACTCATGTATTGGAAGAGGATTATATAGATTTTATCTTAGAGTTACTATTAGTATTTTATATGTTACTGGAGTATATTAAGTTAAAAATTGCTCACCATAATTGGATCCTTTGGTTTATAGAGTTTGGAGCTAGATAATGTGTCAAGAACTATGATTTTATAGAGAGAGTGGATTATAATTATTTTATACTAGAGTGTTTCAATAACACAATCCATAAGTATTAGATGAAAACAACCATTTACCCATTGAGAAGGAACAAACCTAAAAAAACTCAGAGAAATTAGTTGAAAAGTTATCTCTTAAGGATTATACATTGGGAAATATCTCTAAGGGATCATCATAAGGCTTTTTGATCAGATTATATGTTATTCTTCATTATAGAATTTATATATGGTAGTTAAGAATCAACATGACTAAATAATTTTCATTATATTAAGGGTGAATTTTGATCAAGCCCAAGGGTATTATTATGGGTGGGAATTTCACTACTTAAAAAGCAAAGAACTTGGGAGTTTTTGACTAATAATTGCACCTATCATTATTTGGGTAGATTATGTTTTTTGACCTCACATTATTATAAAAAATGGTACCATTAATGATAGAAGAAAGGGCATGAATGGGATAAAAATTATACTTATTTAACGGTGGATTATGATCCCATTGAGGGATTCCCACATGCTTCTTTCACTTCCTAATAGAACCCAACACTGAGAGGATGAATATAAGTTTCACATGATTAGGAAAAACCCCCACCCTTTCCTCACATGGAGTGGGATTAGTATTTTCTAATTTCATTCAGTATATTATTAGGATCAAGCACCATTTATATGATAATGTGGAGGTATAATTTTATCAACCTCTCATTCTACCACATGACTTAACACAACACCCATTTTGTCTATTGTATCAACCCTAGTAGGAACATGTTAGGTTCATCCAAGCTAAATATTTTTATATCACTAATCTGTCAACATATTTAGTGTGTATTAGACCACCCCAAATTGATCATTTATACCATCCCCAACCCACACCTCTTCATCTTTTGACACATGGGATACTATTTATGTTATGGATACTGATGAATGATGATAGGTTGAGTTGGATTCCAAAACTAATGGAAAGTATTTGATAAATTACCCTATAATAGAGGTTCCCTTTATTGACCTAGTTGATCACCACATAGCCTCCATAAGGATCAGGGAGATACCAACTCAATATAATGATCATCCACTAACTACCACTACTAGCATAGTCAATATAATATCCTTTCCTAGTGATACACAAATTAAAACTAAGAATACAGATATCTATATTCTATTTGATCTTCTTGTAAACACTGAACATTCCTAGGTTCATGGATTTGTAGATACCCTACCTAGTGGGGAACCATATACCCAAATTACTACATAAGTACCATTATCAAACACTCAAACATATAATTTAGAAATATCCTTGATTGATATTTCATCTCATTAATTTTTAACACCAGCATTGACTATCATTCCTCATTTATAGGGTGTGATAGAGGTAGTTTCTAACACAACCAAGATTTATACTACTCTACATTCCCTTATAAAAAATTAATTGTCGATGATATTATTTTGGATAAGTATTAGGTGATTCAATGCTGGTAGGTTTAGTCCTTTAGGTATTTATTGATTTCATTCACTACAACCTTAGTGCATGTGGATCCGAATGGGGAGATGGGGGATGGAACCAAGGAGTCATAGGATTTCCTCCCCCTTACAAATTTTGTTAATGCCTTCTATTTTTTTTACATTTACATATTTTTTAGAATTTACTATATTTATATTTCTTTTGTGTTCATTATCTATCCTTTATATAAAATGTTGAATGAAAACAAATAAAATATTATTTTTTTCATCAATTTCTTCTTAACAATAATAAATATAACATTTTCACACTATCATGTTACCTAGTTCAATGTTTTCATTTTAGGAAATCAAATCCACTACAATCCATCAATGCATAGGATTTTTATACATTAAATTACATTCAGTTATTAAGGAAAAAATATTACATAAATCATGGAGGTACTTAATTCTTTCTTGACTTTTGATAATTTAATATTTTGTATTTAAAAAAATATTCATTTTCATCTATCTCACCACGATTTTAAATAGTGCAGATGGTATTCGAAATTAAGTGGGGTGGAGGGATTCTTGCAAACATGTAAATGTTTTCTTGAAATCAATGGAGAAAGAGATATTTTTTTAGATACATCTCTTAACTAATGAAAATTATGAACACACATGTAAATAAAAGAAAAAAAATTAATTGGGAGTTATTGAAAATAAATTAATTTTTAATTATTAATATGATATCTAATATAATTAAAGAATTATTTTTGGCCTCTAATTTAAAATTTATAAATTTTTTGTTTATTCGATTATTACATAACGTTTATGTTATGAAAGATTTTTTAGTATTTTGAGATTCTATTTTTGAGAGGTGTTTTAAACTATTTATTTATATTATTTTTAATAACCTATTTCATAAGAGAAGTCCGGACAAACATTACTATTTAAACAGTCTCTTTGATTTTTTTCAAAAAAATGAGTTTTCTTAACCACACTAATATGATTAAGGATATTTTTTAACCCTTTTTACCTTTAAACCTAACCTATATATAACCTTGTTTTAATATTTTAATATCCATGAAATTTTTAGAAAATTATTCCAAATTCTAAGCTAATTTATTCTTCATACTAGAAAATATTTAGTACAAATACTTTATTTTTTTCTTTTGTGTTTAAAAAGGGTGATTGGTGATTCATGGAACTAACATGTGATAGTACCACGTATGATAAGGTGGTAGAATTGTAATTAGTGATTTGGAAGTTTATTCCAATATATTTTATATTTTTATTACTTAATTCCTATATTATTTTGGAAAAAAATCAAAATAATAGATCATATCATGTACATTTTAATGATCACTCATACATGATCTATGATATTATTATAACTATCAGAATTAGTTCCAAGAGGATATCAAACAAAGGTAGTTTGATGGGTGTGATACTTGATCCTGGTGCAATTTCCATTGTAACAAAGGAAAAGGAAAGGAAAAGATGTTGGAAAATTATGTCATTGTTGTTGAATTTTCATGATGGGAATAATTAAGAGAAGTAGAGATATATGGGAGATGATGACTTTGAAGTGGCTAAGTAGCTCCCCTTTTTAATGAGATTAAATAAAAAATCATTATTTGTACTTAAATAATTTATACCCATTTTTAGAAGCTTTAATTTTTAATGATTACATCATGAACTACCCACCTCTAGCCTCAAATACATTAGATCCTTTTTAGGATTTCATCTTGATTTATCTGGTTTGATTTATATAAAGTGATTTGAGATATTATATATGCCTATAAATAGAAGACATTAAATTTATAATGAGAATAAATCAAGTTTTACATTATTCCTGAGTGTTGAATGTAAAATTTTCTAAATAGGTATATCACTACATGGGTATGGATGTATAAGGAATGTTTGAAAAATAAGTATGGATGAGAATAATAATTGCAATATAATCTTAATAAGGATGTATGATTACTTAGGGAGGATGAGTATATTGGAATTTGAAAATTTTCAGCTAATATTTTGTTTTTATTGACATGTTGTCTACTACTTTTCTTTAGTTAAAGGATTGAACTTATTTGGAATCTTTATAAATATATTTTTCATAAGGATAATAAAATGTTCAATTGTGGGGGAATTTGATAGCTATTATTAATGCATATGTTTTTATCATGATTTTCATTGATTATTGGACATAATTCTACAAAGTTTTTGTATTTTTATTTATTTATGGAAGGATAGAGCTTAAGGAAGCTTTTGAATCCTCCCTTGATGTTTTTAGAGTAACTGTATAGAGATTACTCCAAACAAAGTTTTCTTCATTATGTAGTTAGTTGGACCAAAGTATAAATGGTAAACCTAGAAGGAAATAATTCCACAAAATGGTGTCACAGTTTGGATGAATGTGATTTTGAAGGTATTTCACCAAAATAAGGGAAATCACTTCACAACTTGACACAAAATAGGATGATTATTATTACCCAAGAAGGGCTTATGATGTTAGGATTTTATGCTATTCTATAATAAATTTTAGGTAAAAAGTAAAAGAAAAACAAAAAATCCATCAAATCCTCCTATGAATAGATTCACACCATGGTTATAGGGAGTCATTGAAGTAGTAGAACATTCTATAGGACATGAAATATTTTAATTCTCAATGATGAAGTGTGGGTTGAGTGAACAACATTATCAAAAAAGTAGAGGAGAACGAGTTGTGGTATCATTCGACACTAGGGGAGAATCATATAAGATGGTAAGATAACTCATGATTATGAAAGAGGATACCAATAATGTAATGTTTTAATGTGGGATGAGTCTCATGGGATCTAATAGAGAAATCATGTAGTTCTATTACAGATGTATCCATGTCATATTGAACTTAAATATCTATACCTCTTTGAGGAGATGTAGAAGATCATTTTATAACATATAACCGTTATTCTATGACTTTATAAAGTAGTATTGATATAAAATACCTTTATAATTAAACAATAATAATTTCCATTTCAGGATATAATGATACTGAGAAATATAAGGGGAGATGAAGTTACATTTTAAGTACTTGGAATGTTATTACATGACCCTTGAGAGATTTTGATTTTGAAGGAGAAAGATGTATCCATGGTGCACCAACACCATCCCTTGAACCAAAATGATGTAACCTATGAAGAATAGATAATGATTTATATCTATGGTATATAACTTCATTCCACAATGAAAAAAAATATGTTATGATGAATATGAAGTATATAAATAGGGTATTCCAGTGAAATTTTTGGAATTATTATCCTTTACATTGAATTTTATTAGATCCTTGGACCCTATTATAATCTTCTTCATCCTATATGCTCACATTTATAGTTTCAATAATTAATTAAAGTAATTTTATTTTTCAATATCTTTTAATTCTTCTACTATTCTTTTAGAATCTTCACTCACTTCATAAGATATTAAAACAAAACATGATTGAGCTTCCCTCAACCATTACCACCTCATAAATTAAGAGGTGATGGATCAAGAGTAAAAGGATGAGTGTTTATATTATCTATAAATTTAATTAATGGACAGAATTTTGTTTAGGAATCACATTAAATCTCTAATCCATATCTTATTTGTTGGCATATCTTTGAAAAAAATTATTGTGAAGGGATGGACTCCACAATGGTTGAGAAAATTAAGCCTTCCAAAATAGTATGGAATTTTATTTAGTTTTAAAGATTAAAAATTGTGAATTTAACAAGATATTCTTCTTTGACCAAAAGATTTAGATTAAGTTAGGTAGAATTTGGTGAATTTTTTATAATAAATCAGTAGCCTTAGAAAAGTCTTACAACCAATTGATTGAACTCAATTTAGGAATTAGAGAGATAGTTATCTATTATGAATCAATTTGTGGATATTAATCCTTTTATTTCTTAATTGAATTTTTCCAAAACAATAGATTTTAGTTTAAATTTTGGTTTATCAACTTAAATTAAAATATTTATTATTAACAATAAGGCCCAAGCATTTCTCTTAAGAATCATACATATTCATCAAGGGATTAACCTCAGTCATTCACTTTTTTACAGCCTGGTAGTTGGATATGAATTAATTAGAGTAAATTTTTAAATTTGATTACCCATTTGAATCAATGTTGTTTATAGAATGTTCAATCATTTTTCTGATAAAGGTTTCAAAATTAATATAACATATTGATCATAAAATCATAACCTTTAGGATCTAGCAACATAATTTTAAATAAACAGGATATTATATGAGTCTCAAGACACCTAGAGGGGTGTGAATAATGGTAATGACAGACTTAAAGTTATTCAAACCATAAACATCTTTGATCATCAAATCCATTTCCCATGTTAGAAGGAATGCATTACAAATTATCATTTTATCAAATGAATCTGTACAAAAAAATAAAAGAAAATAGAAAATGTAATACACCTATAGATACATAGATTGTCATGACCCATCCCCCGGGGCCCGTGCCGTGAATACCCCAAACCCGCCTTCTATATTCCAGGGGCTAGCGACTAGAACCAAAGGCATAATTCCCTAAAACCGGGAAGGAATTGCCTTTATAACCTATAACACACACAACCAAGAACACATCAAGATATGAACACAAGACAACTATAGAGTAAACAAGTGAGTACAGTAAGTAAAAAGAGGCCAGAATACAAGTCCAACTAGAAAGTACAAGTACAACTAAAATGCAATACAACTGAATAAAGAGAAAGATAGCTAATGGATCATCCTCCGGGGTTCCTACCTGAAGGGTAGGTACAGATATCCTCCTCATAACTCCATGTCCTTATGTCTCCACCACCTACCGACATGTCGTATGGTCCACCTCTGGGCACCATCCAGTCCTGGTACTCTCAGCCTCAGTCAACGTTGTCTGTCGTCTGCATCCAACACAACAAGGTGCAGGCATAGCCTGTGTAGGGGTGAGTATAATGATACTCAATAGGGACCCCGAGACCACCAAGGTCTCACAAAATACAACAAGGATAAAACAAAAAGTATGAAATCAATAGATAACCTTACTTAGATATATGCCCATACATATGCCTAAGTTATCCAGTAATCCATCTCAATCATGAGGAAAACACAGAAGTACTGACTCAGCTCAACCAGGATTTTATTCTAGGGGTAGTATCAAGTAACATCACCATTCACATTGTCAAACACCCAGGCTGCTGGAGAACTCCTCCTCTATTGAGTACAGTGGGATTGACGCATCACCAAGCGCACTTCCCACTATCCTTGGACTGCTGAGGTACTCCTCCTGTCGAGTATCATGGATCTACCGCGTCACCAAGCATGCTCCCCACTGTGGGTATGCCGCATCACCAAGCGCAGTCCCCCTCGTAGCCTACTGAGGTACCCCTCCTATCGAGTATCGTGGGTTTGTCGCGACACCAAGGTGCTCCCCACTGTGGGTCGACCGCGAAACCAAGGCGCTCCCCACTAGGCTAGTCGAGCCACTCCGAGTCGAAACGGTCAGCAGTCGTCAGGTCTCAGCCAGCTACTTGGTCTCTGCACTCTGCTTGCTCGTCTCCAAGAGGATATTCTTCATAAGTTACTGGTCAATACTTCAACTATCACGAAGTCCCACAAAGAATTATCTCAAAGGTCTGTCACGTCATAGGGGTCTCAACGTAATAGACGGGGCGTCAATCGGAAGCCCAGTCTGTGATTTATTAGCCATTTAGTTCCGGGGGCCCGGTTGGATTCCTACTCGATCCAACCTGACTATTTCTCAACTATACCCAAAACTCCAGCGGGGTATACTAAAAGGGACCATCTCGCTCCAAGATTTCTAGCGCCATTGACAGTTCATCAAACGGAAGTCTGGTGCCAAAGTTATGGCATAAGAAAGTAACTAGGTCGCAGTGGGCCTGAGTCCGGTCCGACCCTGTCGGACCGACCCAGTTCGGGTCAGCCCAGCCCGAACCGCTGGGTCAGGCCCGGCCCGGTCCACTGGGCGGTCTGGTAGGCCATGAGGTCCACGAGGAGTCGTGGAGCCCACAGGTTCCGCAGGGGGGCTTGGCCGCGGGGGTGCTGCGAGGGCGTAGGGTCGTTTCAGCCGGGGCACCACGAGGAGCACATGCCGGTTCAGTCAGGGCACCGTGAAAGGCACGGGCCTGTTCGACCGGGGTGCCACGAGGGGCACGGATGGATTGGGAGGCCGGCGGGCGGCATGAGATGGGGCAGCCCATAGGGTGGTGCGGCCGTCGGGCGGCGCGACCGGGGTGGCTCGGCCAGTGGGTGGCACGGCCGGTGGGCGCGAAATGGGGAACGAGGTCGGTTCAGCTCGGGGCGGTGCGGTGTGGCAAGGGCACACAGCCGGTTCAGCCGAGAGGCGAGAGTGCCGTGGGGGCAGCGCGAGTCGCGGTGGCCATGGGTGGCGACATCCTTGCCTTCGTCGCCTTCATCGTCTTCCTTCATTCCAAAGAACACAACAAAGAAGAACGGCGGAGGGGGTCAGGCCATGTTAGTTTGGCCCACACCCTCCGCATTTAGAGTGGTAGAATATGGCTCAAAAAGAAAGAAGAACGTCAAGATTAAAACTTCCCGCAATGTTTCATTCCCAAACTACAAATGAAACCAATGTAAGAATATGGGAAAACTATTATCAGGCAAATAATCCCCCTACCTCGTTCGCTTGACGATGTTGGCGTAAGAAGGTAGTACGGTCTTCGTCATAGATGAGGACACCCCACGTCGGAAGATGTCTCGAGGAAGAAGGTCAAAGGAGGCCGACATTCTTTGTTCGGAGAAGAAGCATTCTTCGTGGAGGAAGTTCTTCATTGGAGAAACTTTCTCCCAGTTCCACCCAAATGAAAAGTATGCCAAAATAATAGATTAGGCAATCTATTATTTTGTTGGCAGATTTAAAAATGTTTCATTAATTATGGTGGGTGGAATAATTAAATCATGAGGGTTGGAATAATTAATTGTGGAGGAAGTCAAGAGGCTCCTCTACATTAATGAGGGAGTTGAGAGTTTTTCCTATCCCCCCATTAATAGGGATCGGGTGGTCCCCACCCCCAAATTTAAATTGGGTGGTTTTGAGATCTCGGGTGGTCCCCAACACAATAAATCTAGAAGAGGGGGTTTAGTTCCGATGGACCCCACCCCTGAACATCCACATGGAAGGCTGGTTACAACAAAATAAAATAAAATGTGTGTTTATTTTATTTTATTATTTCCACAAAAAACCTAAAAACTAACTTTCACCCTCGACCAACTGTCATCGAGGTGAAACTCTCCTTAAGTGAATACCGGCGCTACGAGTTCAACGGTGCCCTCGGATTTCAATTCTGAGCACCAGTTAAAAATTTATAAAAAACCTGCTCGTATGTTTACTAAACGTACCCAAAGAAAAGTTCAGAAATTGATTCTGGGCACGCCGGGCCTCAGAATCACACGCCGTCAATTTTTGCGAACTTGTAAAATTACCATTTAATTAAAAAAATACATGGAAACTTAGGGTCTTTACATTCTCCCCACCTCATGGATTTGTGTCCCCATAAGCCACAAATCAAACTAAGGAAACAAGTGGGGGTACTGAGCTCACATCTGAGCATCCTGCTCCTATGTGCTCTCCTAGAGGTTCTTGTGCTGCCAGCGAACGCACACCAGAGGTATCGACAGTCCATGAAGGACCCACTCCTATCGATAATCAATCTCTACTGGAACCTCCGTAAAAGTCTCCCCATCATCGACATCTAGATCTCCGTAGTCGATGATGTGGGAAGGGTCATGCAAGTATCTCCTTAGCTGGGATACGTGGAAGACGCTGTGCACCTGGTGCAAATGAGGTGGAAGAGCTAAGCGGTAAGCTACCTCACCAACTCTGCTGAGGACATGAAAAGGTCTGATGAACCTTAGAGATAACTTTCCACCTCATCCAAATCTCCACAAACCTCATTGAGGTTAGACCCATAGAAAGATGTGGTCGCCATCTTCGAACTCTGGAGGTCTCTGTCTCCTGTCAGCATACAATTTCTGCCTTCTCTATGCAGTCTTCATTTGCTCCTGGATGATCTGCACCTTCTCTGTGGTAGCTCGTACCATCTCTAGTCCCACGAGTACTGACTCCCCTAGGTCAGTCCAGCACATAGGTGATCTGAAAGGCTGCTCGTATAATGCCTCTAAAGGTTTCATCCCAATGGTGGAGTGATAGCTATTGTTGTATGAAAACTCCACCAAAGGCAAGTGATCCTCCCAACTATGACCAAAGTCGAGGACACAAGCACACAGCATATCCAGGTCTAGATGGTCCACCCAGTCTGGCAATCCTTCTGAGGATGGAAGGCGGTGGTCAAAGGAAGTTACATCCCGAAAGCCTCCTACAACCCCTTCCATAGCCAGGAAGTAAAACGCGCATCATGATCAGAGATAATCGTCGAGGGTACTCCATGTAATCACACAATCTCCTGCACATAGAGAAATCCCAATCTCTTTACTAAACCCTGCTCTCTGATCGGTAGGAAGTGAGTCGACTTGGTGAGTCAGTCGACGATCACCCAAATTGAGTCATGACCCATGGATCTACGTGGAAGACCCTTCATGAAGTCCATGGATATCCTTTCCCACTTCCACTCTGGGAACTCTAAAGGCTGAACTAAGCCTGCTGGTACCTGATGCTTCACCTTCACTTGCTGACAAGTGAGGCATCGAGAGAAAAACTTTACTACAGCTTTATTCATTCCCGACCACCAGTGATGTCGTCGGAGATCTTGGTACATCTTCGCCACTCATAGATGTACCACGAGAGGGGAATTGTGAAACTCCCTCAACACTTCGTCCTGAAGTGACATAGGTACTATGGTATGTCCTCTAAAGAGGATGACATGCTCCCCACCTTCAGAAAATCCATGAGGTACATGTCCTGTGGATATCTGAGCACATCGAGTCTTGCAATAAGTGTCCCCATGATGCGCCTCCTTGACTCGTTGAAGAAGTGGGGGAGTGACTATAAGAGACTGAAGAAAAGATGCTCCATCTCTATCCACAAAGGATATCTGCAAAGCAGCCAGTTGCTCTGTCGCCTCGCCTAGCAGTTGTATACCAGACCTCCTACTGAGTGCATCTGCAACAACGTTCCCCTTCCCAGGAGTATAGACTATCTCGAAGTCATAGTCTTGGAGGAACTCAATCTAACTTCGATGTCTTAGGTTCAGGTCCTTCAGAGAGAAGATATATATGAGACTCTTGTGATGATATTACATTGTAAAATTCTCTCCCATCAAGTAATGTCACCACATCTTCAAGGCGAAGACCATTGGTGCTAACTCCAATTCATGGGTAGCTTAGATCCACTCGTGATGTCTCATCTTTCAAGAACCATATGCGATCACTTCTCGCTCCAGCATCAGGACACATCCGAGCCTGATCCTTGATGTGTCGCAGTAAACTATGTACCCTACGCCCTCCTCTAGAAGCCTCAAGATGGGGGCGCTAGTCAGCCTCTGCCTAAGCTCCTAAAATCTCTATTGGCATCTCTCCGTCCACATGATGGGTTTCCCCTTCTTCGTCAATGCTGATAGTGGTGCTGCAACTCTGTAGAAATCTGGCACAAACCTCTAATAGTATCCAGACAAACCTAGGAGACTTCGTACCTCTGTCACACTCTTGGGTGGCTCCCAAGAAAGTATCACCTTAATCTTTGATGGATCCACGGAAACTCCAGCCTCTGAGATGACATGTCCCAAAAAGTGAAACTCTCAAATCCAGAACTGGAACTTCGAGAGCTTACCATAAAGCTGGTGCTCTTGGAGTGTATCCAGTTCTACCTGCAAATGACAGGCATGCTCCTCCTCAGTAGTTGAGTAGATCAGAATGTCGTCAATAAAGACTACAATAAAGCGATCAAGGTACGACTGAAAGATATTGTTCATGAGTCCCATGAACACTACTAGAGCATTGGTTACACCGAATGGAATAACCAAGAACTTGTAATCTCCATACCAACATCTAAATTCCATATTCTGTACATCCTAGTCTCACACTCTGAGTTGGTGATAGCCTGATCTGAGGTTTATCTTTGAGAACCACTATGCTCCCTTCATCTGATCAATGAGGTCGTAAATCCTTGGGAGTGGGTACTAGTTCTTCACAGTCACCTGGTTCAGGCGTCGATAGTCAACACAAAGTCTCAAGCTCCCATCCACCATCTTGGCGAATAGAATCAGGGCTGGCCAAGGTGAAACACTGGGTCGGATAAACCCCTTCCCCTGCAAGTCCTCTAGTTGTACCCGCAGCTCACGAAGCTCTACGGGAGCCATCTGATACGCTGGTGTAGATATTGGTGTCATCACATGGTACAAGACAATGTAAAAGTCCACCTCTCTGCAAGGAGGTAGACCTGGAACATCATCAGGGAAGACATCCGCATACTGGTCCACCACTACAGGATAACTCAGACTCTCCACATCAACAGCTCTGAGGGTAAGTCTATCCAACTGATGAGTAATCAGATGAACCCTCCTATGGGTAAGTCCATCATGTGCTGCAAAGGCTCCCTTCTCACCGGTGAAGGTAAACCTGGTCCCATCCGTTCATACACACTGCACTTTTCACCTAATACAGTCAATCTGAGCATGGAATGTAGATAACCAATTCATACCCAAGATGACGTTGTAAGGCCTTGATGTCGCTACTAGGACATCCCAGCTGAAGCTCTTTCCTCCTAGAGTAAGATCGCACTGCTGGAACCAGTGTGTAATCGTCGAATCCGCTCCCATAGGAGTCTCTATCCATAAGGATCGAGCCAATGGCTCCATCGGAATCTCTGAGCTCCGAACGAGGGTAGTGGAAATAAAATAATGACTGGAACCTGTGTCTATGAGTTCTACAGCTAAGGTGGAATAGACACAGAACATACCTCGAATCGTCTCCGGAGCGCCATGATTGTAAGCCTCTGCTACCTGAAGCTGAGCTCTCCCCTATCCAACTGCTCCCTGCGGTCAGGGTGGACCTCCTGGTGGTGGTGGCGGTAACATCTCGAATCGTCACCCACCACCAGCTGCACGACCAGCTCCTCTTCCATGTCCGCCTGCTCCCTGCGGACCTCCTCAATCGAACCTCTGCCTCTGCCTGGGTGGTCCTTCGACCATTTGGTGATCATCCATATGACAGGTTGGACAATCACGAGTCATGTGACCATGCATGCCGCATGTGAAACACTGCCTACTCTTGGCAGGTCTACCTCCACCTTGGGTACCCCATACAACTGATCCTGAGTCATGCGGTCGTCCACCAGTAGGTCTTGTCCTCTTGGACCTCAATGACATTTGTCTACTACCAGCTTCAGAAGACTCCTCTACGTGATGACTAGTAGTGGGTCTCGCTGCTGGTGACTACTCAGGGAAACTCTCTACCAAGAGGGATCTCTCTAACACCCCCACCTACGTTTGGATGCTGAGTGAGATCATTGAAGCCCTGATCTCTCACCTAGTCCCCCGCTTGAAGGTCCGAGCCCTGAAGAATGTGTCTCGTACCATATCTATGGAGTAGCATGAGAGGTCAGTGAACCTTGCTGAGTACTGAGCC
Organism: Viscum album; assembly: GCA_963277665.1. NCBI lineage: Eukaryota > Viridiplantae > Streptophyta > Magnoliopsida > Santalales > Viscaceae > Viscum > Viscum album. Next base: position 789,888,143 of record OY728162.1, on the reverse strand, counting down.
ACAGTCATGCTGCCCTACTGCAAACGAAGCATCTCCTGTATGCGTACTATGCGAAGAGTCGCTGGAACAAACTCTACCTGGAACAGGCTCTCGTAGTCTGCCCAGAGAAGCGTCAGCTCATCGTGGACTTGGAGCATCAAGATCCACCATCTCCCTACTTCTTCTTATAGAATGCTGGTGGAAAGGATCGCCATGAGGTATGTTGGTGTCCCTACCAGTCGAAAGAATATCACTACAACCTTCAGCCAATCCCCAGCTGCCTATTGGTCCATATCTCCCCTGAACCTGGGTGGCCTCTGGTGTTGCAACTCGTGCAACGTGCTCAAGCAACATGAACTCTCTTCTGCTAGGGCTGGTGGCATCGGTGGATCAACGGGTAATGGTACCACTGGTGCCTCCGCTGGTAGAGGGCCCTACACCGAGGCCTTGTCGCTCGGTTGGCTATCAGTGCGTACAACTCTCGAAACCCTAGGTGGATGTCTGCATGGAGGCATCCTGAAAAGAAACAGGTGTGCCACGGTCAAAAAGTTATACCTGGTGAGTTGACCTGGTGAGCTGACTCAAAGAGTTCACAAAGAAGACTTTTGAAAAACACACACGCAATCATTGTTTTCATGCACCGAGTCTGATATTAGAAGTCAGGGTCCTGGTGTATGGATACGTCGGCTGCCACACCAACACTGGATTCCCTAAACTGATATCCAGACTCACTACACTTAACACTATTGTTGTTAAAAAGAAAGATCAGAGTCCTTGTTCTGTGGTAGAACAGACTCCTCTAATACCAATTTGTCACGACCCATCCCCCAGAGCCTGTGTCGTGACTACCCCAGGACCACCTTCCATAGGCCAAGGGATGGCGACTAGCACCAAAGGCATAATTCCCTAAAACTAGGAAGGCATTGCCTTTATAACCCGTAACACACACAACCAAGCACACATCAAGAAACTAACGCAAGACAACTGTATTGTAAACAAGTGAGTATAGTAAGTAAAAAGGGGCTAGAATACAAGACCAACTAGATAGTACAAGTACAACAAAAATGAAATAGAACTGAAGAAAGAGAAAGACAGCTACTGGATCGTCCTCTGGGGTTCCTACCTGAAGGGTAGGTACTGATAGCCTCCTCAGCACTCCACATTCGTCCGTCTCCACCACGTACCGACACGCCGTATGGTCCACCTACGAGCATTGTCCAGTCCTGTTACTCTCAACCTTAGTTAGTACTATTCTTCGTCTGCATCCAGCACAACAAGGTGCGGGCATAGCCCATGCAGGGGTGAGTATAACGATACTCAGTAGGGACCCCGAGACCACCATGGTCTCAAAAAATCCAACAAGGATAAACCACAAAGTATAAACTCAACAGATAACCTTACTTAGGTATATTCCCATACATATGCCTAAGTTATCAAGTAATCCATCTCAATCATGATGAAAACACAGATGTACTGACTCAGCAGAACTAGGATTTTATTCTAGGGGTAGTATGAAGTAACATCCTCCTTCACATTGTCAAACACATAGGCTGTTGGAGAACTCCTCCTCTATCGAGTACAATGGGCATGTCGCGTCACCAAGAGTGCTTTCCACTATCCTTGGACTACTGAGGTACTCCTCCTGTCGAGTACCGTGGATCTTCCGTGTCACCAAGCACGCTTCCCACTGTGGGTTTGTCGTGTCACAAAGCGTGTTCCCCCTCATAGTCTACTGAGGTACCCCTCCTGTCGAGTACCATGGGTCTGCTGCGACACCAAGGCGCTCCCCACTGTGGGTCTTCCATGACACTATGGTACTCCCCACTGGGCTAGTGGATTCACTCCGAGTTGAAACGGTCCGCAGTCTTCAGGTCTCATCTAGCTAGTAGGTCTCCGCACTATGCTCGCTCGTCTCTAGGAGGATCCTCTCCACAAGCTACTGTTTGATACTCCAACTATCACGAAGTCCCACAAAGAAGTATCTCAAAGGTTCACCACGTCATAGGGGTCTCAACGTAACAGAAGGTGCGTCAATCGGATGCCCGGTCTATGAGTTATTAGCCATTTAGTCCAGGGGGGCGGTTGGATTCGTACTCATTCCAACCTAAAGGATTCTCAACTATATCCAAAACTCCAGTGGGGTATATATTCAAAGTGACCATCTCGCTCCAAGATTTCCCGCGCCGCGACGGTTCATCAAACAAACGTCTGTTGCCAAAGTTATGGCCTAATAAAGTAACTGGGTCACAGTGGGCCCGGGTCCGGTTCGACTCGGTCGAACCGACCCGGCTCGACCTAACATGGGTCGACCCGGTTCGGGTCGACCCACCCGAACCCACTGGGACAGGCCCGGCCCATGATGCGGCCCAGTCCGCTGGGTGGTCCGGTGAGCCATGAGAGCCGCGAGGGGCCGCGTAGCCCGCGAGTGTCCCGGGGCCGCTCGGCCGCGAGGGTGATATGAGGGCGTGGGGCCGGTTAGACCGGGGTGTCGTAGGGGGTGTGGGCCAATTCAGACCGCACGATGCGCGGGGCGTGGGCAGGTTTGGCTGGGGCGCTGCGAGGGGTGCGGGCGGCTCGGGAGGCCGACGTGCAGCGGGAGTCGGGGCGACTCGGAGGGTGGTGCGGCCGGCGGGCAGCGCAGCCGACGGGCGTGATTCGGGGCGCGAGGTCGATTTGGCCCGGGGCGACGTGGCACGGTGAGGGCGCACGGTGGGTTTGGCCAGGAGGCTGAAGCACCGCTGGGGCAGCGCGGGTGGCGATGGCCACGAGAGGCGGCGACGTTGCCTTCACCGCCTTCATCGTCTTCCTTCATTCCGAAGAACACGACAAAGAAGAACGACGGAGGGGGTCGGGCCATGTTAGTTTGGCCCACACCCTCCGCATTTAGAGTGGTAGCATATGACTAAACAAGAAAGAAGAATGTCAAGCTTACAACTTCCTACAACGTTTCATTCCCAAACCGCAAATGAAACCAAGGTAAGAATATCAGAAAAGTATTATCATGAAAATAATCCCCCTACCTCATTCTCTTGATGACGTGGTTGCAAGAAGGTAGTACAGTCTTCGTTATAGATGAGGACGTCCCACGTCAGAAGAAGTCCTGAGGATGAAGGTCGAAGGAGGTCGACTTTCTTCGTTCAGAGAAGAAGCGTTCTTCGTGGAGGAAGTTCTTCGTTAGAGAAGCTTTCTCCCAATTCCACCCAACTTCAAAGTGTGCCAAAATAATAGATTATGCAATCTATTATTTTTTTGGCAGAATTCAAAAAGTTTCATTAATTATGGTGGGTGGCATAATTAAAGCATGAGGGTTGGCACAATTAATTGTGGAGGAAGTCAAGAGGCTCCTCCACATTAATGAGGGAGTTGAGAGGTTTTCCACTCCCCCCATTAATAGGGGTCAGGTGGTCCCCACCCCCAAATTCAAATTCGGAGGTTTTGAGATCTCGGGTGGTCCCCACCACAATAAATCTAGAAGAGGAGGTTTAGTTTCGGTGGACCCCACCCCTGAAAATCCACATGGGAGGGTGGTTACAACAAAATAAAATAAAACGTGTGTTTATTTTATTTTATTATTTCCACAAAAAACCCAAAAACTAATTTCACCCTCGACCAACTCTTGTCGAGGTGAAAGTCTCCTTAAGAAAATACCGGTGCTGCGAGTTCAACGGTGTCCACAAATTTCAATTCCGAGCACCGGTTCAAAAGTTTTAAAAAACTCACTCGTACGTTTACTGAACGTACCCGAAGAAAAGTTTAGAAGTTGATTTCGGGCACTCTGGTCCTCGGAATCATGCGCCGTCAATTTTTATGGACTTGTAAAATTACCATTTAATTAAAAAAAATTACATGGAAATTCTGGGTCTTTACATAGATTTTACTTTGTTTAATCATACGAGGATATATCCACAGAGCATGCACATGGATCACTACTAGTATACCCAATTACCTTATCATATAATATTCAATGGAAAAAATGTTTATCCAGTGGTCAATCCACACCAAGGGACACCACCCTTACATGATTTTTATAGATCAAGCATTGCTCTTGCATGGGCTACTCCTATTTATCCCGACTCCATGCACTGCTTCAAGGAAGGACTAATTAGTATATAGATGTGAGGTACTCTTCAAAATCAACATAGGTGTTAATATAATTTGTTAGAAAATTCAAGATAGGATGTGACAATGCCATTCATATTATTTAATATATTTTGAATGTTATAAGTTATTAAAATCCATGTTGGGAGTTGAAAATTTGATCCTGAAAAGAAACAACCCAACAATAACAACAAAATTACTACTAAAGTTGGGGGTAAAACCCTTTATTAAAAAAGAAAAAAAACACAAAACCTTTTTAAAGGAAAAGGGAGAACTCATCACAACAAATGTCCCAAGGTCCCATATAGACCCAAGCCCAAAGCTTAACATAGTCCCAAGGCCCATAAAACTCATTACAAATCAATGCAAAGAGCCCATTGTAGTGGCCCGAAATCCCAAAGGGACAAAGCCCATTACAAAGCCAACAACAACCCAAATAATTCCATCCGCAATCCATGCTCCAAGCCACACCGCCGCCGTGACCATCAGGACATTGTCTAACGTGTGCACCCTGAGCACCACCGCACCGAGAGCCAACAATTCCGCACAAGCCTCGTCGCATGTGTCCATACTCCCGCCATTATGTGACCCCGTCCAGCTCGACCATGCCCCACTCACCATGATCCGTCGTCGCATGACCTCCAGAGTCCCGAGGAGCATTTCGAGTCCAACCGGATCGGTTAGATCTGGACTAGACCGGAAACGCACTGCCGTCCAGACGCTGCCCGTCGCCCATCGCGCTGCAAAGCACACTGGAGCACTGACGTCGCCCATCGCCCGCCGCCCGCCGCGAAGCACTCCACCGGAAGCATCTCCGTCGAGCGCCCTCCGAAACCCGAAGACATCGCAACGCAACAACCCTAGAAACGAACCAAAACAAACCAGATCTGATGGATCTGGACCAGAACGCAGACGACGACCTCCGAACACTGAGACGCCGCCCATCGCCTGCCGTGAAGCATGTCACCGTCGTTCGACCAAATTTGTTGAGACCTCGCCCGCTCAGCCGAGGACCAGCATCCCACACTATCCATCGCCAACCGCTACCACCGGAGGGAGAATCCCAAATGCCGAGACATCCTAGGTGAAACCCTAGAGGCAGGGTGCTCTCGGCCGAAGCCGAGAGCCAATTTCAGCAAATTTAGTTGTGTGCACAATAACAACAAAATTATTTCAATGAGAACTAGATATTTCAATAAAACTCCATAAAGCACAATCTTCCATCAATGATTCCATTTGTTGAAAGTATGGATAGTTATTTAAAAATGATATAACATTTAACATGTTAATTAATATTGGTGTTAAACCTCGACAACACATATTTTATGAATTTTTTATTTCTTGGATGAAGTGATTGTTTTAAAAAACAAATATGATTATATTATCGAAGGATTTGATAACTTGAAACTTTTTTTATTATTTGAGGGAATGTTATCTATAACGTTGGGTTTAGGCCTTCATTACAAATAGAAAACCTTGAAATTTTAGGAGGTGAAGATGAGGTTGTTGGATGGTTTGAACCAACTATCAGGTCACATATATAGGTCGGACCGTTGCAATTATCATAAGATGCTTGTTTTATTTTTTATAAATTTTATTTGTTTCATACAATTTAATCATGAAATTATTAATATTTAATTTAGCATAAGAAAAAAAATCATTATCTAATTCTTTGATTTATGATACGCGTTATTTGTTCACGTTGTCGTCATAAAACATCTTTATCATCATAAGAATTCTGAAAAGCTCGTGCCAATACACCGAATCTAAATCATAACATAAGGAGTCACATTATTTGAATTGAGTTTGTTTGTTTTTTTGTTTTTTTTAAATGAAATTTAATGAGATAAATGAACTAAATATATAATTACCGGGGGGGGGGCTTGTTTAAATGTATGAAAAATCCATGGAAAAATAACGGAGCCAACCGGGAGGGAGACCTATATACAACCAGTCACTTGGACCTGAATGACTAATAGAAAATTGAGAACCAAAAGAGGAGATTGGGAGCGGTGCAGCCGGGTCAAGGCGGTTCATAGCCATGCACTCGCAGCCGGTAGATGCAGGTGTGGTCAGGGTTCCCATGGTTTGATGCAACGTCGAGCTGGATCACGTCCACCGAGCCCAAGTCACCCGAATCCGCCACCTTAAAGGTCTGCGCACTGCTCCGCTCGAGGTCATAAGTGAACTCAACGAGCAGGGTCTTTCCATCTGGACTGTCCGTGGACTTGGGGTTGGGACCCTCCATCCACCCCGAGATCCGGCACTCCTTGGGCACACTTGACCTGTCATAAGCGACACTCTTGCTCACGTGCTCCAAGGTAACAGCCTGGGGAACGATAGCGGTCCTCATCCTGATCTGAACAAACCCACTACTTCCTTTCAGTGGAAAACACTGGCCCGGCTCACCAAAGCTAGGCGTGAGCATCTTCACCGCTTCACTGTGAACCCCCATTAATGCTTTCAATTTTTTCAAGTAAAACGATGCAGCTCCCTGCGCGGTGATCATGGGCTTTGAATGCATTACAACCCTGCCCCCAGTAGATGCTAATGCATAATCGACCATCCCAACCCCATCTGCGGCATGCCTCTCAATCTCCTTGTCAACAACCATCTTTACTGATGTAATCAATTTTTTATCCACCACATCACCCACCAACAATTTCAGCTCATTGTGAAACTTTTCCCGGCCTTCTTTCGTCAAAATATCCATCGACTTGATTTCCTTCACAGCATTCTCCAGGGCTTCGCTCCTAGAATCCAGCCTCCGCACGGTATTCGCGAATTCAACGCGGTTCTCCTCGATCTCTTTATTAAACTCCTGCGTTAAACCCCCAATTTCATTCGAAAACTTCTTATCCACAAAATCACCCACCTGTAATTGCAACATCTTCGGCGCATCCTTCAATAACGCGTCCAACACTGCAATTCGAACATCAAAATCCGAAGCCATCCTAGCAATCTTCAATGAGTTGTCAGCAGAATTGGGAAAGAGTCCCCAAACCATCTGCTGCAACCCTGGAAGCAGGAGGAAGAGGAAGAGAGTCTTCGGGCGCACGCCGAGTAGGGTTTGCCATCTCCGGCGAGGCATCACAGCGGAACCGCCAGCACCCTTCTTCATATCCAGGCAGAAGCAGTCAATTTCAGCCGATCGGGGGGTTTTTTTTAGTTCAACCGGAAGGGGTCTCGGGTTTTTTATAGCAGTGGGGAATCCAGGTTTGTGAAGCGCCAATTAAATTGGCGGTTTGACTTTATTTCCAAAAAATATTGTTAGATTTTTCTTGATACATGGATTTAATGGTTCTTTGGTGCTTCTATTCATTCAAACCATAAATTGTTAGATTTTTATTGATGCAAAGATTTAAAAAAATATAAGATTTAGTATTAAAATCATTTATTATGGGTCAAGAAATTATGAGAGACGGTATGATTCATAAAAATTCATCTCCTCGATATCTTTAAATTTTTACATCGGATTGTTCCATTCATACTCTCCTTGGACTCATTTATTTTAAATATAAATAATGATATATTATTTTAAATTATATTCTTCACTATTTGAGGTGTGTAAAATGTTAATAAAAAATAATGATAAAACCTCTCTCAAGAATCTCTTCCCAACTTGAATTCAAAAAACTAAAAATAACATGTCTATTGAAATCTCTTGAAATAAAGATTCTAAAAATATAATTCATTTCATTTGAATTTATTTGTATGGCCTTAAAATTTTAGACGGGCAATTTTAGCACGTGCCATTTTGATTTTTTTTTAATTAAAGGGGTGTCGGGTTTTCATATTTGGGAATCTGGGTTGGTCAAGCGCCAATTCAATTGGCGCTTTGACTTTTTTTTTCAAAACAAATTGTTAGATTTTTCTTGATATAATGGTTTAAAATATATAGCATTTAGTATCAAAACCATTTTATTATGGGCCATGAAATTCTGAGAGATGGTATAATTCATAAAAAAATCTCTTGCCAATATCTTTAAATTTTTACATCGGAATGTTCCATTCATAGTCTCATTGGACTCATTTATTCTTAAAATAAATAATGATATATTATTTTAATTTTTTTCTTCACTATTTGATGTGTGTAAAATGTTAATAAAAATAATGGTAAAACCTCTCTCTAAATTCTTTTCCGAACTTCAATTCAAAAAATAAAAAATGATATGTCTATTGAAATCTCTTGAAATAAATATTCTAAAAATAAAATCCACTTCATTTGAATTTATTTGTATGGCCTAAAATCTCAGAGAGGAGTCTGAGATTAAATAAATACACATTTAGAATAACCTCAATCTATAAATTGGATTGATTTAATCGGATATATTTACATTCATCACTCTTTAATATTGTTTTAACATTGATTTCATGTCAACAGTCATAAAATAGAAGAGGTAGGAGAAATACTGAATTTAAAGACATAAAATTAGCTCAACACACACACACACATATATATATACAAATATAGTTATATTTGTATATTTATTCGTATATTAATATTTATTTATTTATATATATTTAGTTATATTTTTTATCTGTATATGAATTGTATAATAATATATATTTATAAGATCGGTATAAAATACATTTATAAAATATGTTTTTTGTGTGTTTATAAATATATAAATAAATAAATACATATATACAACACACACACACACATATATTATATATGTGTATCTGTAAGTATAACTATACATATTAATATATATTATATATTAATATGTATATACATATGTTAGAATATATAGATAGTATATCTCAATTTGTTAATACAGACACACACACACACACTATATAGGTATATAAATATTCATATATTTCTAATTTAAATAAAATGTATATTAGTTTTTATTTAGATAAGGCATATATATTTAGAAGTATATTTTATATGTAAATATGTTTAATTATTTATTTATAAAATTAATTTTGAATGTGTGAATATATAAAATATATGTATATATTGTTATATATTTGATTATAAAAAACAGTAGACTGGGAAAAACGATAATATTTCAAATCCATAATATCAATATGAATGAAACCCTCGGAATAAATTCAGTCTCCACTGAAAAACGCTGATAAAGGGGTACTGTTAAGAGCGCTTTTTTAAGCGCTGCTAAAAGTACACTTTATCAGTGCTTTGTTTAGCACTGTTAAAGGGTGGCATTGTGGATATCCATTTTTGTGGTAGTGCAAGAACCATTTAATAAATAAATACATCATTAAATATTATATGTTAAAAACAACTGTAGTCAAACCTTAACTATAGGATTTACCATCCTCAATAAATTATTGTATTATTACAGCGGCACCACCTTTAAATTTTTTTATTCTGAAAAATAAAATAATCCACAATAGGTATTATATTTAAAGACAAATATTCTTTATTGATATTTTCATTTCATAAATAAAATAAATTTTATTTTTCAAAAAAAAAAATAAATCAAAATTAGTAACCAGGAAAAGTAGATTCTTAATTTTTTTATAAAACATTCCACAATCTCAAGAAAAAATATCAAACTATGTTACCAATCATAATTGTGAAACACAAGGATTCCAACCCATTCACTCAAATTTACTTTTTTATTAATAAGGAAGAACCATGCACCAAACAGCAGAAACAAAGATGCCTAAGGAGGTCTAAAATGATGCAAGCCGAGGGCATCCCCTTTAATCAAAATGACCCCTTCGGACTGCAAAGTGGAAATGTCATGCACACACACCGGCTCATGCCCAAGAACCTCCATAGAAGAGAGGTGATCCGCCACTTGGTTTCCCTCACGCCAGGTGTGACTGATTTTGGTACCGTTGGAGAGAATACCTTTGCACTTCATGATAATGTAGGTAATGGACCATGGAGTAGAGCAAATATCCTTCATTGCATTATGCAATTTTTTTGAATCTGTTTCAACTTCAACTAACAAAATTCCCTTCAGGTGACAGAGATTGATATCTGTGAGCATGGCCTTGGATTCAGCCTGAAGAGAAGATCCATGTCCTATCTGGGAGGAGAAAGCAAGGAGGACTGATCCCCGCGAGTCCCAAAGAACCCCACCCCTACGCAACACTCCCATAGAGTAGGATCCGTCGGTATTTAGTTTCATACCACTGGTAGGGGGACTCCATCTAACCCATCGACCTCTGTCCATACTACCTATCGGCTGGACAAAAGGAGAACTGGAAAACATCTAGCTGAAGGAAGGTGCACCCCGCTAGTTGCTGAGGAGACAAGCCAGATCAATAAGAATGTTTTTCGACCTGCTGATGATAGACCTACCCGTAGACCGTATTGTTGTACCTCTCGTACCCCTAGTGGTTTAATTTTCATGATCACAATCACTCTCTTATTTATCTAATCTTGTTTTAAGTGTTTTTGGATGATAGGCATGATTTCAGGTTGCCAAGGAATTGGGCCAAGAAGGACTGAAAGTGGACTCTCTGAGTCTACCGGCCAACCGGTGGATGACCACCGGCCGGCCGGTGGTGCCTGGGCAGAAGGCATCCCCTCTGTCCAGACCACCGGCCAACCGGTGTCCCTTCTGTCTGGACAGAGGGGATGCCTTCTGCCCAGGAACCACCGGTAGACTCAGAGAGTCCACTTTCAGTCCTTCTTGGCCCAATTCCTTGGCAACCTGAAATCATGCCTATCATCCAAAAACACTTAAAACAAGATTAGATAAATAAGAGAGTGATTGTGATCATGAAAATTAAACCACGAGGGGTACGAGAGGTACAACAATATCCCCCTATTTTGATGATCACAATCACCAAAACAAGCAATGTAAAAGACTGAAATGAAAGGCATGCTTTAAAGGATAAAGCAAAGCATGAGAGAAAGATTTGTCCCCCAATCAACCAAGAATTTCTCCCCCTTTGTGATTATCAAAATAGCACGGGGCATAAAACTTGATTGAGGGAAAGGTTTGAAAAACAAGATAGAGATTTTAAACCAATTGAAATTTTTGAAATTTGAATTGAAAGTTTTGAATTGAAAAAGCAAAAAGGCTTAAACGATCCTAACTCCCCTAAATAAAAACAACAAATCACCGGGGAGAGAATTTTAGAACCTAGACAAATTTTGGTCCGGTGAGACTCGCTAAAAGGGATTTTTCAATCCAAACTTGTCTAGTGGCGGGTCTTCTCCTATGAAATTCATCATTAAAGGAAATGGTTTTGGGCCTTCCATACCGGGCATTTTTGCAATTGCACTCATAAATTAATTGCCCGGGTTTTTTACAATAGTTGCAAAATTTATATTGGGAGCTCCCCCTTACAAAAATAGTAGGAGCATGGGAAGAGGAAGCTTGCTTGGAATAGTCAAGCCCTTGGGTGGTTCTAGATATGAGTTGGGAATCAAGCAATTTGGTTAAATTTTGTTCACCTTGGGTGAATTTGGCAAGGGATTCCTTTAAATCCTTGATTGTTAATTCCATAGAATCAACATCGGGAAGGTTTTGGATCTTGAGGGACAACTCCTCCTTTTCTTTGAGAAGTTGTTCCTTTTCGGAAGAAAGTTTTTTGAAATTATTTTTTAAAGCATTAAATTTGGAAGAGATTTCGTGAAAACCTTCCTCCAATTGATCTCTTGCATGTTGGAGATCCTCGTAAGATAAATGATTGAAAGAATTTGAAGAACTAGAGGATGAGGAGTCGGAAGAGGATACCTCATGAAATGACATTAGGCATTTTTTACCGTTGTCACTTGAGGAGGAGGAGGAGGATGTGGAGCTATCACTCCATGTGGCCTTGAATGCCTTCTTCTTTTCCTTTTGCTTGGCCTTTTTCTTGTTGAGTGGACAATCGGGCTTGTAATGGCCTTTCTTGCCACACCCGTAACATGTTACCTCAGGCTCGGATTTTTCGTTGGGTTGAGCCTTGCGGGATTTCTTCTTCTTGTGCTTCTTCATGAATTTGTGCATTTTGCGGGCAAGATTCTCCATTTCTGAATCGCCGCTTGAAGAGGAAGACAATGAGGAGGAGGAGATTTCTTCTTTTTGAACATTGAAGGCGATGTTCTTTGGAGTTTTGATGAGATTGCCTTCCTTTTCATCTTGCCTCCTCATGGTGATCTCGTAGGTCATGAGGGATCCGATGAGCTCTTCGACCGGCATTTTCTTGACATCTTTTGCTTCTTGGATTGCCGTGACTTTCGGTGCCCATGTGCTTGGTAGGATCCAAAGGATCTTCTTGACCATCATCTCTGCAGACACATCATCACCAAGGGACTTTCTCCCATTGCAAACGTCAGTAAAACGAGTAAACATTTCAGTAATTGATTCATGTGGGTGCATGGTGAAACTTTCAAAATCTTGGCGATACATATCCAATCGAGTATCCTTAACTTTGTTGGTCCCCTCATGGGTAACCTCCAAAAGTTTTCAGACTTGTCCACTTGACTCCCAACGGCTCTGAAGGCCTCTCCAACGGCTCCGAAGACCCCCAAAGGCCATTTGAGGGTTCCCCCTCTATAAATAAAGGACTAGGAAGCCCCGTAACTTAAGTGGAATAATAACAAAGCCAACGGAAGCCAACAGACACATTTTTCATCATTTGGAAAACCTCCGGCGGATTCCTTCAAGGAACCTCAATTGCTCCAACTCATTTCCACATCCAAGGAGCATCACCATAGAAGCTTGGGAGTGCTCTTCATCAACTCCAATCAATCCATTGGCACCCAAGACTTCTCCACATTACAGTTTTTCTTGTTTTATCTTTTTGAGCATCAATTTGGATTTGTGCCTACAAACCCCTCTCTCTCTCATCTTACTTTCGTTTGGGTTTTCACACCACCTTCAAGGTGTGAAGAGGTTAGTCAAGCCTTCCCTTTAAAAGGCTTGAGTCATAGGTGAGCTAGCCTTCACCTGTAAGAAGGCTAGTGGGTTCTTGCTCAGCCATTAAAAGCAAGCTGTAATAGGTTCAAGACTACCTTAAAGTCTAGTGGGTTTCTTGCTAAAACCATTAAAAAGCAAGCGGTAGTAAATCTCTCAACGGTTGAGTTGGGAGAGGAGACGTAGGCTTTGGTTTAAGCCGAACTCCGTTATCAAGTTTTGTGTCTTGCCTCTTTTATTTCCGCTGCACTTTGATAGTTGTTTTAAATTGTTAATTATTTTTTAAAAGGCAATTCACCCCCCTCTTTCCATCACTCTCCGCCCAACACGTATCCCCTCATATCTAAGCTTGTTTCTGGCTTTCCATATAGACCAACATCCAGCATATAGAATCAAAGAGTGTGCTGACTTCTACGGCCCTTTATCTCCCTACCCATGAAACCATTTTTCCAAGAACGGAAGATCCCCTAGACTAGGATCACAAAACCCTGTGAAGTCACCATAAAAACTCCACACTGTACTCACCCACTCACCAAAGAAAAAGAGATGATCAGTCATTTCCTCTTTGTAGACTGTACATCAGGCACACCAAGAAGCAAGTGTGATACCACAACGTTTGATATTTTCATCCGTAGGAATGGCGCGGTTCCTGATTCTCCAAAGCAGGAATTTATATTTCGAGGGAGCCACCTTGTTCCATAGCGCCTCATTCCAAGCATCATGCACCTCTGAAGTGTCCCTCGTGCAGCGAAAATCCCGAGCGGAAAATACCCCCGAAGAGGAAGGAGTGAAAACACAACGATCCGGATCCTGTGATAGCAAAATGAGTTTGAAAAGGGCCTGCTGCTCCTTGTCTAGCACTATTTGAATGAGATCCGTGTGTAAAATCACTTCCCTGAACGTGCTGGTGGGAGCAGGGCACCTCGGGAATCCCAGCACCTTCCCAGCCCAATTTTTTTGCTAGAAGGAAATCGCTCCCCTCCCTATAATCCATTGTGAGTGACTAGTAAGGTCAGAAATGAGGTGAGTAAGATTATGCCAAATCGAAGAGCCTCTTCCCACCGCCGAGGGCTGCTGAAAAAACATTGGGTGCATTGTTTTCCCCCATAACGTACTCTGATCCACAACTTCCCAAGCCAACTTAGCCTGCATACTACTGAGGGTGTCCTCTAAGCTACAAACATTAATACCACCCACCCTAGTAGGCCTAGACAATCTTCTCCAAGCAGCCCAATGTCTTTTCCTTTCTGCCAAAGGATCCCATATGAAACTGGCTAGAAGTTTTCCAATGCTGTTGATGACACCTTTCAGAGGCATAACCACAGAAAGAGCATGAACTGGAGTAGCCAACAACAAACTATTAATGAGAGAAATACGACCTCCAAAAGACAATTACCTGCTTTTCTAGTTGTGGATGCGGTCCGTGATCTTGTTGATAAGGAAATCGAAGTCCCAAATCTGTAGTCTACTAGGGGAAATAGGAGCCCCAAGATATTTCATGGGAAAACATCCTCTTTTCATGGCAAGATTGATTTGAATTTCAGCAATCCGACTAAGAGAGCATTTGTTGGAGATGAAAAAGAAACTTTTCTCTTTATGGATAAGCTGTCCACTCCAGTAGCAATACTCCTCTAAAATCCTGTTCAAACCACATATAGACTTTTTTCCAGCATTCATAAACACTACAGTATCATCAACGAACATAAGGTGAGAAATTTTCATATCCCTCACACGCCTCCGATAGGCCAGGATAGCTCCATTATTGATGCCCTTATAGATGAGATTACTCAAGACCTCCTGAGTGAGGATGAAGATACTAGGGGACAAAGGGTCTCCATGACGGAGGCCACATATGGAATTAAAGAATCCATAGGACTTCCCTAGGAATGAGACCTCCATCCACGGAGAGTTGAAACATCTAAAAAGAAGATCAATATTCCAAGGAGAAAACCCCATACTATCCAACACCTTATTGATGATGCTCCACTCCACACGGTCATAGGCTTTATTCATATCTAACTTGAGAGCCACATTTGAACCCTAGGTTTTAAAGTTAATATCCCTTATCATCTCATGAGCAAGGGAAATAACACCTTGGATGGACCGGCCCCTCACAAAACCATGTTGCTCCATGGAGATCCACCGTAGAAGATGGATAGACAATCTATCATTAAAGAAATATGCAAGGACTTTATATGGGAAATTACAAATACTCACCATTCTGTAATGCATGATTGAAGAGGGACTCCTGTTTTTTGGAATAAGAACCATAGTGGTGGCACAAGCAAACCACGGTAGACTACCTCCCCTGAAGAAATCCTGGATGGCTGAAATGATATCCTCCTTCACCACCTCCCACGAGCCTCGATTGAAGGAACCTGAAAAACTATCTGGGCCCGGGGCACTCTACGGATGGAGGTTCATCATAGCTGCATATATCTCTTTTTCATCTGGAATAGAACTCATCCTCTCATTTTTCTGGTCAGAGACACAGTTAGGAATAAACTCAAAAATCTCATTTTCCCTTCCTGAGTAACCATTGGGCATAAAACCATTTGGGCCAGCCAAAAGTTCTTTAAAATAGGAGTGAGACATACCTCCCACAACATCCCTGTCATCCGTGTAAGATAAATTTTCCAACAAAATATTAGGCTTGATAGGTCTCTTTCTTTATTTGATACAGGAATGAAAAAATGCAGTGTTTTCACCACCCTCTCGAAGCCATTTTATTCTAGGAGTATCCCTGGCCTGGCGTTCCTGAGCCAGCAGCATTTCAACAATAATTTCCTTCCTATTATAAAGTTCCTCCAAGGTATGGTCATCCCACACTTCTTCCAAACTCACTTTGAGAGTCTCAACCTCCTTCATGGCTCCAACAATCATGCTATCAACCTGAGGGATATCTTTCACCCATGACTGGATATGAGTCTTGAGCCACCGTAGTTTATTGTGAATGGAAATCCACAGGCTGCCCTACCCAGGAGTATTCCAAATACCATCAACCAGCTCTTGATAACCTAACTTTCTAACCCACTACTAGAGAAAATGGAACCTCTCCCAAAGATTTTTCCCATCAGAAATCAAAACCAATAGGGGGGAATGATCAGAGACTCCGCGAACCAAATGTCACACCTTAGTGTTAGAGAACTTAGATATGGCTTCCATATTGGCCAAACACCTATCCAGACGGCTCCATGTGCGGTGCGATCCCCTTCAGTTATTACACCAGGTAAAACAATCACCTGAGAATCCCAGGTCTATAAGGCCTTTCCTAGCCATGAACTGTGTAAAATCTCTACTGGATGTCCTATGAAAAGGTCCTCTTCCTTTCCTTTCCTCTGGATTAGAAACAATGTAAAAGTCCCCTCCAACAAACCACAATACATTTCCTGGGAGAAAGTCATTTAAATAACTCCATAGCTTATCCCTTTGGAGAGGATAACAACTCCCATAAACAAAGTTCATAAAGAACCTGATGTCACCTGTACTCACCTTGGTAGTAATAAATTGATCCCCTGCATGCACCATCTCGACAGAGGTATTCTTGTTCCAAAAGATCCAAATTTGATTATTGGTTGGATCATCATGCAAGGAGCCATGCATCTTGATCTTCCATGTAAAATCACGAATTTTGGCAGGGTTCTTCTTATGATCAATAATGGAAACAACCGCGGCCTTATGTTCTCTTATTGCAGAAGTAATGAAATCAGACTTAAGCCAGGCACCAAGGCTGCGAGCGATCCATATGAAGATGGGAGTCATTAGAAGGAGAGGGATCTAACCTTGGCTCCAGAACTAGTAGCCATCTTGAAATGGGAGAATGAGCTATCCTTGAGACCTCTTGTTTGTGAGCGAGTGCACACTCCCTCACGATTGATCACCTTCATGCCATCCGAGGATCCAGGGCCAACATGCAATGTTTTGGACATACATCGAAGCTTAGGGGAATGCTGGGGTCTCTCCTCTAAGTCTGAGGGGATAAATACTAGAGAAACTAACTGTATCTTCTGACCATGCCCTTGGGGGGAGACCTCAGTGCACTCACTGCATACAATCTGATCCACAACCGAGATATCCACTGGAGCATTAGGGATAGTAGCGGGTGATACATAGGGTTGGGGTGGTAGTTCCATAAGACCTACTAAATGGGGTCTTAACCCATGAAAACACTTCTACAAGTACATACTCTTCATAATCTATGAGATGAAACCGGGAGGAATAAAGATCATACCATCCTCAGAGGAAAATCCACCTTTAGGAGAAAAGGGAACTAAATCCTTGCACACAGCCGCATCATCAACATAATCTGTGCCTGAGGACATCTCTTTAACCAGAAAATAGGAAGAAGGATCTTGCCTTGGGCCACCATCTGGAGCTAAGGGTTCCCTCTGAAAAACCACATGCGGAGATTGTAGAGGCAGAGCCGACACCTTGTTCCTGAAGGACGCATACTTAGGAGGGAGATGTCCTTCCCCTTGCCGCTGTTTTCGACACAGCTGGATAGAATGGCCCTGTAACATACAATGGGAACAAAACTGGGGAAACACAGGGTAAAGGATCTCCTGGTTCCAGTAGATACCATCTTGAAAATGTAGCGAGATCATGCTTGGCGGGGGTAGAGAAGTGTCATTCCACACATATGCGTGCCACCGATATGTCCTTGCCATTAGAAGTTTTGACGTCAGAGCACATAAATCACCCAAGAGCATCACCAATTTCCCTAAAGAACCCCCCATTCTGCAAAGGGAGAGGCAACACCGAGAGATGGATCCAGACCACAACCATTAGATTTTCCTTACCCCTGTGCACATCCCAAGACCAGCGAGACAAAATGAATAAAACAAAATAACCCATATACCTCCATGTGACTCTATGAGTCACCATAAAACCTCAAAACAAGCCTGATCCATGAGCAATCAATAGTTGAACAATAACCCGAAATGATAATATGCACGAATGTAAAGCCTCATTAGGTATTCTCCCCATTCACCATACATAATCTTTAAAAAAGGAAAACCATTTCATTCTAGTTTAAAAATACATATTTAAAATAATTTTTTGGCAGGTGATAATATGAAATATAAATATCAAGTCTAATCAATTTTTTAAAACATCCACTTTATTTTTATTAAATGAAACAATCACTTTGAATATATTTTCTTAGACTACACCTCTTTTAACCGAATCAATAATTTTTAAAATCACATTAAAGAAGTTTGATATAAATTAAAACAAGGAAATTCACAATATGTTTTATAAAAAGTCTCATTGAATTTTATAAAATATGGAATTCCTGGTACATAAGAAAATGACACACACCAGCATAAAAAAGGACAGTCATAATTATCCTAGGAACTTAAGATCTTTGGGGATAAACTAGGGAATAACTAGAAAACCAAAAAATATGAGTGAATTGAAATAACAACCACCTTATCCTAACACTCGATATTGTTGTACATGGCCTAACTGAGTGGAAAAATCTCACAAGGAAAATATATTCTATCTAAGGACTACTAGTTAGAGCATGATTGAGACCTAGTAAAACCTATTTACCAAGAGTTCCTTCCTAACAACCAATGGATTCCCATGAAATAAAAATGGATTTGCACATGTTAATAAAAAAAGAACATAAAAAAGAAAAAAATTCACTGGAACCTCTGAACACCCATCATAGAAACAACCCCTTCTCTTTCATTAAGAATAATAATAAAAAATAAACTTCCACACTACTAGAAATCTAGGCTATAGCTATGGTTTGAAACCATGGATATAAGCCCAAAAACGGTGGCTATAGGTTATAGCCACAGTTTAATGAGCTGTGGCTGGTATTGGCATTGATATAGGGTAAGGCCTATAGCCACATTTTCAAACCGTGGATATAGGCCCATAGCCACAATTCTAACCATGGATACATCTTCAATTTACAGGAAAAATAGAAACATTCCATATATCCACAGTTAGAAATAATGGATATAGATTAAATTTCAATAAAAAAACACAGCAGGCCTATATGCCTGCTCGTTCCACCCGGTTCCCCACCCACTGCTTTACCCATGGTTCCCCACCCCCTGCTTTCCCACCTAGTTCCCCCACCACCCTGCCTTCCACCTCCACCACCCCCTTCTAGTCCCCCTGCCACACCTGGTACCCCCATCCTAGACAGACCCATATTGCAC
This sequence comes from Viscum album, assembly GCA_963277665.1. Classification (NCBI taxonomy): domain Eukaryota; kingdom Viridiplantae; phylum Streptophyta; class Magnoliopsida; order Santalales; family Viscaceae; genus Viscum; species Viscum album. The sequence continues at coordinate 789,869,053 of OY728162.1, read as the reverse complement.
CCTGGAAAAACCCCCTTGCACCCTGGACAGACCCCCCTCTTAGACAGACCCCCTTGCACCTTGGACAAACCCCCCATTCTGGACAGACCCCCTTGTACCCTGGACATACCCCCTTCCTAGAATGACCCCTTTTCACCCTAGACATACCCCCTTGCACCCTGGAAAGACCCCCCCTCTCTAGACAGACCCCCTTGCACGTTGGACAGAACCCCCTTTGGGACAGACCCCACACCCTCTCTAGACAGACCCCCTTGCACCCACCATGCATACCCCCACACCCCCTCCCTCCTAGACACCCCCCTGCACCCCCTCTTGGACACCACCCCTCCTTTCCTGGACACCCCCTCCCTCTTGGACAACTACCCCTCTCCTGGACATCCCCCCTCTTTGACACCCCCTCCCTCCTGGACACCCTTTTTGACATACCCTGGAAAGCCCCCCCACTCCCTTTTGTGACTTGTGCAAGATAATTGGACATTCTATTGCAAAAATTAGTGTGGTTAAATTTTTCCCCCACCCAATGAAATAGGTTGGACTAAAGTTAAAAGCAGAGAAAGGGTAAATATCCTATGGAGAATCCTAAACCCCTCAAAAAGAGTAATGTTGTTTGGGTTAGAATGGAAGGAAATCATAATTCTTCAGGGAATGCGGGTAAATCCTGGGCTGACCTGGTTGAAGATGATGATAATACAATAGAGGATTAGTACATTGCTAATGAAATTGAGAAATGTATTATATTTGGTCAAGCAGGATCAATAGGAACTCTCAAATGATGCAAACAACTGTAGGGTGTTTATCCTAGTGGAACAATTCATTGGTCTGGACAACATTCGAACCACTGCTTAACACAATGCCCATGCCCAGATGAATGAACATCAAGAGGCTCTTACATGTTGAGACATAACCAAGGTGATGCGCAACCAAAAGAAAAAAAGTTAATGAACCATGCAGATGTAGCATAGAAGTCATTCTAGAATAATTGAAGACTTTATCTGAAAAGAATGTTAACACTGTTGTCTCTAGTAACATTGGAGTTATGGGTAGTGATTCTTTTGGATTTTAAAAGGAAAGCATATAGGATCAATCGACACAATTCAACACTACCATCTCTGTGAAAAAAAAGATCTGCATGAATGATTATATTTCTAATCCTGCTAAGAACAGTGAATATGATGGAGTTAAAAAGAGAAATTTGCAAGAAATAATGAAAAACTTGGATAACAATGACACCTCTGCAGGAGCAAAGATGTGTGGATTGAATACGTGGAAGAAATATGATGAAGTACCTATAGACATGATACCATCTCTTGTTCCATATACCAAGGGGAATGAGGCACATATAGAAATTATTTCTTTGTCTTACACATATATTAAAATCACACATAAAGATAATTTATGGTATGAACCTTATGATCAGGAACATAATGAAAACAACATTCTATAAAATAACATAGTCAAAAATACAGATTTCAAAACTGAATAGGACAAGAAGCTCATTGAAGGATATGTATTCAATAATCAAGTTAGTGGTGATGAAACAATTAATCAAATTGAGGAAAAATCTGGCATGAAAGATAATATAGTTTCTCCTTACATTCCCATGCCTAAATAGGATAGAGACTCACCAAACTGTAGGGATAAGTCTAACAAACCCCTTGGGAAATCAACAAGGAATAGTAATTCTGAAGGTGAAAAAAAGGGGGGCCTAACCCTAAATGTAGGTCCAAATTAATATTCTATATTTGTATAGAAGGCACCATAATAGGATTCTAGATAGTAAAATTGATAGAGATTTTACAAACATCCTGTCCCTTGATAAATGGGATACAATTTCCAGAATCACCCTTCCTAGACTTAACTCAGATCATCATCTGATTCTAGTTAGTCTCAATATTAGAGTTTTCAAACCTATCATTCCCTTTAGATTTAACAATACTAGAGTTTTCAAACCTATCCTTCCCATATTGGACACCCCCTGGAACCCCCCCACCACATGGACAACTACCCCTTGGACTGTCACGACCCATCCCTCGAGGCCCATTTCGTGACTACCCCAAGCCCACTTTCCATAGGCCAGGGGCTGTCAACTAGCACCGGAAAGGCATATCATTAAAACTGGGAAGGCATTTCCAATGGATTCCCATGAAATAAAAATGGCTTTGCACATGTTAATAAAAAAAGAACATAAAAAAGAAAAAAATTCACTGGAACCTCTGAACACCCATCATAGAAGCAACCCCTTCTCTTTCATTGAGAATAACAATAAAAAATAAACTTCCACACTACTAGAAATTTAGGCTAAAACTATGGTTTGAAACCCTGGCTATAATCCCAAAAATGGTGGCTATAGGTTATAGCCACGGTTTAATGAGTCGTGGCTGGTATTGGCATAGATATAGGGTAAGGCCTATAACAACATTTTCAAACCGTGGCTATAGGCCCATAACCACAATTCTAACCATGGCTACATCTTCAATTTCTAGGAAAAATAGAAACAGTCCATATAGCCACAGTTAGAAATAGTGGATATAGATTAAATTTCAATAAAAAAACACAGCAGGCCTATATGCCTGCTCGTTCCACCCGGTTCCCCACCCACTGCTTTACCCCTGGTTCCCCGCACCCTACTTTCCCACCCAGTTCCCCCACCACCCTGCCTTCCACCTCCACCACCCCCTTCTAGTCCCCCTTCCACACCTGCCCCCCATCCTAGACAGACCCATATTGCACCCTGAAAAAACCCCCTTGCACCCTGGACATACCCCCCTTCTAGACAGACCCCCTTGCACCTTGGACATACCACCCCTCCTAGACAGACCCCCTTGTACCCTATATAGACCCCCCTTCTTAGAATGACCCCTTTGCACCCTGGACATACCCCCTTGAACCCTGGACAGACCCCCCTCTCTGGATAGACCCCTTACACCTTGGACAGAACCCCCTTCGGGACAGACCCCACCCCCTCTCTAGACAGACCCCCTTGCACCCACCATGCATACCCCCACACCCCTCCCTCCTAGACACCCCCCTGCACCCCCTCTTGGACACCTCCTCTCCTTTCCTGGACACCCCCTCCCTCTTGGACAACTCCCCCTCTCCTAGACATCCCCCCCTCTTTGACATCCCCCCTCTTTGACCCCCCTCCCTCCTGGACACCCTTTTGGACATACCCTGGAAATCCCCCCCCACTCCCTTTTGTAACTTGTGCAAGATAATTGGAAATTCTATTACAAACATTAGTGTGATTAAATTTTTCCCCCACCAAATGAAATAGATTGGACTAATGTTAAAAGCAGATAAAGGGTAAATCTTCTATGGATAATCCTAAACCCCTCAAAAAGAGTAATGTTGTTTGGGTTAGAATGGAAGGAAACCATAATTCCCCAGGGAATGCGGGTAAATCCTGGGCTGACCTGGTTGAAGAGGATGATAATACAATAGAGGATTGGGACATTGCTAATGAAATTGAGAAATGTATTATATTTGGTCAAGCAAGATCAATAGGAACTCTCAAATGATGCAAACAACTATAGGGTGTTTATCCTAGTGGAACAATTCATTGGTCTGGACAACATTCGAACCAATGATTAACACAATTCCCATGCCCATATGAATGGAAATCAAGAGGTTCTTACAGGTTGAGGCATAACCATGGTGATGGACAACCAAAATCAACAAAGTAATGAACCATGCAGATGTAGCATAAAAGTCATTCTAGAATAATTGAAGACTTTATCTGAAAAGGATGTTAACACTGCTGTTTCTAGTAACTATGGAGTTATGGGCAGTGATTCTATTTGATCGTAAAAGGAAAGCATGTAGGATCAATCCACACAATTCAACACTGCCAGATCTGTGAAAAAACAGATCTGCATGAATGATTATATGTCTAATCCTGCATAGAATAGTGAATATGATGGAGTTCAAAAGAGCAGTTTGAAAGAAATAATGAAAAACTTGGATAACAATGACACCACTGTAAGAGCACAGATGTGCGGATTGAATAGGTGGAAGAAATATGATGAAGTACCTATAGACATGACACCATATCCTATTCCATATACCAAGGGGAATGTGGCACACATAGAAATTATTTCTTTGTATTACACATATATTAAAATCCATCATGAAGATAATTTATGGCCTGAACCTTATAATCAGGAACATAATGAAAACAACGTTCTATAAAATAACAGTAAAAAATACAGATTTCAAAACTGAAGAGGACAGGAATCTCATTGAAGGATATTTCTTCAATAATCAAGTTAGTGGTGATGAACCAATGAATCAAATAGAGGAAAAATCTGTTATGAATGATAATATAGTTTCTCCTTACATTCCCATGCCTAAATAGGATATAGACTCACCAAATTGTAGGGATAAGTCTAACAAACCCCTCGGGAAATCAACAAGGAATAGTAATTCTGATGGTGCAAAGAAAGGGGGGCCTAGCCCTAAATGTAGGTCCAAATTAATATTATATATTTTTATAGAAGGCACCATAATTGGATTCTAGAAAGTAAAATTGATAGAGATTTTACAAATAGCCAATCCCTTGATAAATGGGATATAATTTCCAGAATCACCCTACCTAGACTTAATTCATATCATCATCTGATTCTAGTTAGTCTCAATACTAGAGTTATAAAACCTATCCTTCCCTTTAGATTTAACAATACTATAGTTTTCAAACCTATCCTTCCCATATTGGACACCCCCTGAACCCCCCCCCCCCCCCCACATGGACAACTACCCCTTGGACTATCACGACCCATCCCCTGAGGCCCGTTTCGTGACTACCCCAAGCCCGCTTTCCATAGGTCAGGGGCTGTTGACTAGCACCAGAAAGGCATATCCTTAAAACTGGGAAGACATTTCCTTTTTAATTCGCAAACTCACACAATCCAAGCACACATCTAGATGAAAGAAAAATGTAAAATATATAGTAAATAGAGTGAGTAGAGTAAGTAAAGGGGTCGGAATACAAGCCCAACTGGAAAGTACAAGTAAAACTGAAAATAGATCATGTGAATGCCAGCCAAGGATCCTACCTAAAGGTAGGTACAACTCTCGAACTATCATCTTTACAATACATCTCGTCTAATGGTCCACCTCCGAGCAGCCTCCAGTCTTGGAACCCTCAGCCTCGATCAATGCTGTTCATCATCTACACAAGGCACAACAAAGTGCGGGCATAGCTCGTGCAGGGGTGAGTATATAAATAATCAGAAGGTACCCCGAGACCCCCGAAGGTCTCTCAGAATCCACAGAGGATAATCCAAAAAGAAAGACCACAATTACAAAGCACGAAGAAAAAATCATCCCTATATAGTTATATGACCATACATATACCTAAGTTATCAATTAAACCTATCTTGTTCATGAATAAACACAAGTCCTAACTCTTTAGCTAAAAGCACAACTATTTCATAAAGGAAAGGATACCACGAAGGTAACACCATGAAGGTAAGTACCACAAAGGTAACACCACATAGAAGAACACCATGAAGGTATCACCACATAGAAGTGTACCAAAAAGTAAAGACTCATTTCACACCAGGTATAACTAAAGTATGAAAGTATAGATGATTAACTGTATTGCTAGATCATCTTACTTCATCGAGAAGCTCTGCTGTTCACCCAAAAAGGATCGAAGATGACCCACACATGATCCAAAGATACTGACCCACAAAAGATCCAAAGATGACTCACACAAGATCTGAAGATGACCCATAAAGGATCCTATGATCACCCACATAGGATCTGAAGATGATAACCCACACAGGATGTGAAGATTCTCCAAGTTCAGCTAGCCACAAGGTTCCCGCACTAAGCATGCTTGATTCTAGGAGGATACTTTCCTCAATCCATATATCGATACTTAAACTTCCATGAATTCCCATGAATAAGTATCTGGAAGGTCCTTCACATCATAAGGGACCCAACGCGACTGACGACTTGTCAATCGGACGCCCGGTCTGTAAGTTATTAGTATTTCTGTTCCGAGGGCCCGGTTGGATTGGGGTTCGATCCAACCCATCAATACTCCAAATTTATCCAAAACTCATGTGGAGTATACAAAAAAGGACCGTCTCGATCCAAGGATACAGGTACCGTAGACAGTTCTTCAAACGGACACCCGATTCTCAAGATATGGCTAAAAAGGCATATCGGGTCCAGATGGGCTCGGGTCCGGTCCGACCCGGCCTGGGATGACCCAACCCGGTCCGGGTTCGGTCTGGATGGGCTGGACTATAGCGGGCCTGGCCCACTGAGCTATAGTTTGGCCCAACCCGCAAAGGGGGTGGACCGCGGGGCTTGGCCCGTTCGGTTGGGTGCGGTTCGCCGTGGTGGGGCCCGCCCTAGTCACTAACCGGGGGGAAGGCGCCCACCGGAATTCCGAACGGTCCAGTTGGATCGTTCGGGTTTGGCCAAACCGGCAATACCATGTGGTTACCCCTACTGGCATGCGTGAACTACCAGATCGGGTCGTGCTCGGCGTGATGCGGACGAACGAGGTTCCGGCTGGCTCCCCTCCCACTGCGCGCGATGGCATCGCTACTCCAACCGCGGAAGGCCGCCCTCTGGGTGCGCCATCGCAATGACCTCCATCTCCAGCGGCGCGTATAGGTGTTGCCCCGGCTCCCACGCGGCCGACCGGCATGCCGGCCTCCGTCCACCTCTACCATGGCCGACGGGCTGCAGCCTCCTCCAACGACGTGGATGCGCCACCTCCACCATCATGGTCGGCTTGTGTGCTGGCTGCCGCTTATACCCCATTGGCGTCGGTCACTGGCGATGTGGCCGAGTTTCACTCAACTCGTCGATCCACCCGTTAAGAATACGTCAACAAAGAAGTAGCGGAGGGATCATACCGTGTTCATTTGGCCCGTGCCCTCCACGTTAAATTGATAGCAGGCTGTTCATAGATTGAAAAAAATGATTCATCATGGAGAAAAAAATGAACAATCCGTTACCTCGATTGTTCGTTGGGGATGGCATGAGGAAGAGGATGAAGACGGTGAAGGAGTCGCCGGCATTCGTCGATCCCGCAACACGCTTCTGATCTGAGCTTGATCATTGGTTCCTCATTCTTGATTCAGAGAATGTTCTTCATTGGAGGATGTTCTTCCTTCAATAATTCTCCAGAAAAAATCTCCTCTCCCTTTTTCCAATGAAAAAACAACCTCCAATCCCTCAAAAAGCATTAATATAACTCGTAATTAAAAAGTTGATTTATTAATTTAGAATTAACAAATCCTATTAATTAAAGGAAAAAGTGGTTACACATTTTGTGTAACCATCCATTTAATACCTAGAATTAAATTCTAGACCGCCCTCGTGTGATCCCCACCTCCAAGATTCAAATGAGAGGTTTCTAGAAATAAAATAAAAGTTATTTTTTTTATTTTATTTCAATTCTCCCACAAAATACTGAAAATAAAACTTCCACCCTTGACCTACTGTGGTTGAGGTGAAGGTCTCATTAAGAGAATATCAGTGTTGCGAGTTCAAAGGTGTCCTCAGATTTAATTCCGAGCACCAGTTCAAAAGTTACAAAATGCCGCTCACGCATTTACTGAACGTACCCAAATTTTTTTTCATAAATTCATTCCAGGAACACTGGGCCTCAGAATCATAGGCCGCCAATTTTCACAGACTCTTAATAATTTGATATAATTTAAAAAAATATTTACATGGAAGATATTGGTCTTTAAATTCTCCCTGCCTTAGGGATTTGTGTCCCCAAAAGCCACAACACAAAGTGGGGAAACAAGTGGGGGTACTGAGCTCGAATTTGAGCCTCCTGCTCCCATATTCTCTCCTGGAGGTTACCATGCTGCCAATGCACGCGCACCAGATGTATCGATCGGCCACTAAGGGCTCTCTCATTTCGATCCTTAATCTCTACTGGAACCTTCAAAAATGTCTCCCCATCATCGATGTCCAGCTCGCCCTAGTCAATGATGTGCGAAGGATCACATACATATCTCCTCAGATGGGATATGTGGAAATCGTCGTGCACCCAATCCAACTGAGGGGGAAGATCTAGGCGGTATGCCACCTTTCTAACTCTGTTGAGGAACTGAAAGGGTCCTATAAAACTCGAAGATAACTTTACAACCCAACCAAATGTCCGCAAACCTCATCGAGGAGAGACCCGTAGAAATACATGGTCAGCATCCTCGAACTCCAAAGGTCTCCGTCTCCTGTCAGCATAAGATTTCTGCCTGATCTGTGTAGTATTCATCTTCTCTTGAATGATTTTCACCTTCTTTGTGGTAGCCTACACTATCTCCAGTCCCATGAGTGCTGACTCCCCTGGTTCAGTCCAGCACAGAGGTGATCTGTAAGGTCGACCGTATAATTCCTAGAATGGCTCCATACCAATAGTGGAGTGATAACTTTTGTTATAAGAAAACTCCACCAAGGGAAAGTGATCCTCTCAGCTGTGGCCGAAATCAAGGACGCAAGCACACAACATGTCCTTGAGAGTCTGAATGGTCCACTCTATCTAACCATCCATATGAGGATGAAAGGCGGTGCTCAATCAAAGCTGAGTCCCGAACACCTCCTACAACCCCTTACATAGCTAGGAATTAAAACGTGCATCACGATCGGAGACAATCGTTGAGGTCACTACATGATGTCGTACGATCTCCTATACATAGAGGAATCCAAAGCTCTCTACTGATCCCTGCTCTCTGATAGGTAGGAAGTGGGCCGACTTGGTGAGTCGGTCAATGATCACCCAGATGGAATCATGTACCTTGTATGTGCATGGAAGTCCATGGAAATTTCATCCCACTTCCACTCTGGAACCTCTAGTGGCTGAACTAAGCCTGCTGGAACCTGATGCTCTTCCTTCACTTGCTGACATGTGAGGCATTATGAAACAAAATCTTCCACTGATTTATTTATTCCCAGCCACCCGTGTTGACACTGGAGGTCCTGGTACATCTTCGCCACTCCTGGATATACCGCTAGATGGGGCGTATGGAACTCCCTCAACACATCCTCACGTAATGCCACCAGTACCATAACATGACCTATGAAGAGGATGACATGATACCCACCTTCAGAAAATCCATCAGGTGCCTGTCCTATGGATATCTATGCACGTCGAGACTCGTAGTCAGTGTCTCTAAGCTGCGCCTCCCTGAATGGCTAATGGAGTGGGGGAGTGACTGTCAGAGACTGGAGATAAGCTGCTCCATCTCGATCTACATAGGATATCCGCAAAGTGGATAGTTTCTACGTCGCCTCACTCAGCAACTGATATCTTATTGAGTGCATCTTCTACTACATTACACTTCCCAAAAGTATAGACTGTCTCGAAGTCATAGTCTTGGAGAAACTCAAGCCAACACTGCTATCCCAGGTTTAGGTCCTTTTGAGAGAAGATATACCTGAGACTCTTATGATCAGAGTAGACTGTAAAACATTCAACCATCAAGTAATGTTGCCACATATTCAAGGTGAAGAACACTACTGCTAACTCAAGGTCATGGGTTGAAGAGTTCTTCTCATGTCGTCTCAACTATCGAGAACCATAAGCGATCACTGCTCCCTCCTACATCAGGACACATCCAAGCCCGATCCCTAATGCGTCGTATTATACTACGTACCCAACACCCTCCTCCAGTAGACTCAAGATGGGGGCACTCTTCAATCTTTTTCTCAGCTTATGGAAACTCCATTGTCATCTCTCCGACCACACGAATAGTTTCCCCTTCTTCGTCAATGTTGATAAGGGTGCCAAAACTCTGGAAAAGTTAGGTATAAATTTCTGGTAGTAACCAGCAAGTCCCAAGAAACTATATACCTCCATCACACTCCTGGGTGGCTCCTAAGAAATCACAACCTCAATTTTCACTAGATCCCCTGCAACTCCAGCCTCCGAGATGAAGTTTCCCAGGAAGTGAACCTCTCGAATCCTGAACTAGAACTTCAAGAGATTACCATAAAGCTGGTGCTCTCAGAGTGTATACAAAAATATCTATTGATAATAAACACACTCCTCCTCTGTGCCTAAGTATATTAGGATGTCGTCAATGAATAGTACCATAAAGCGATCAAGTTATGGCTGGAAGATTATGTTCATGAGTCCCACGAACACTGCTAGGGAGTTGGTCATGTCAAATGGCATAACTAAGAATGAATAATGGCCATACCGACATATGAAGGTCTTCTTCTTCACATCCTCATCTCATACCCTGAGCGGGTGATAACCTGATATGAGGTCTATCTTCAACAACCACCATGCTCCATTCAGCTGATCAAGGAGAACTTCAATCCTCGGTAGTGAGTACTTGTTCTTCACGGTCACTTGGTTTAGGTTCCGATAGTCCAAACAGAGTCTCAAACTCCCATTCTACTTTTTGGTAAATAAAACCAGGGATGCCCAAGGCGAAACAATGGTCCTAATGAACCCCTTGCTCTGCAAGTCATCCAGCTGTACTCACAACTCTCGAAGCTCCGTAGGAGCCATCTGATGTGCTGGTGTAGATATCAGTGTCGTCTCGGGGTACAAGTCAATATAAAAGCCGACCTATCTGCAAGGAGGTAGACCCAAAACACCATTAGGGAAAACATCAGCATACTGGTCCACCACTACAGGATAGCTCATACTCTCAATATCAACTACTCTGAGGGTATGGCTATCCAACTGATGAGTGATCAGATGCACGCTCCTTCGGGTAAGTCCATCCTGTGCTGCAAAGGTTCCCTTCTCACCGGTGAAGGAAAACCTGGTCCCATCCTCACGGACACACCCCAATTTGTGCCTAATACATTCAATCAGAGCATGGAATGTGGATAACCAATCCATACCCAAGATTACATAGTATGTCCTTGACGCCACTACTAGAAGATCCTAGCTGAAGCTCTCACCTCCTAGAGTAAGATCACACTACCGACACCAGTGTGTAATTGTTGAATCCTCTTCTGTAGAAGTCTATAGTCATAAGGATCGAGCCAACGGCTCCACTGGAATCTCCGAGCTCTAAACGAGGGTCATGGAAATAAAAGAGTGATTGGAACCTATTTCTATAAGTACTATGGATAAGGTGGAGTAGACATAGATCATACCTCATATCACCACCAGAGGGTCGTGGTCATAAGCCTCAGCTACCTAGAGTTGAGCTCGTCCCTGTCCACCTGCTCCCTATGGTTGGGGTAGTTCACCTGGAGGTGGTGGTGGTAGAACCTCGAATCGCGCCCACCACTTGCTGCAAGGCAAGCTCCTATGACACGTCTGCCTACTACCTGTAGACCTCCTAGATCAAATCTTTTCCTCTGCCCAGGCAGTCCTACGACCATCTCTTAGTCCTCCGTACAATGGGTCAGGTAGTTGCGAGCCATGTGACCCTGCCTGCCGCACGAGTAACACTGCCTGCTCCTTTCCTATCCTGCTCTGTCTTGAGATCACCGCACAACCGACCCTTTATCCTACAGTCTTCCACTTGTAGGTCTGGTCCTCTTAGACCTCTGCATCATCTATCTTCTTCCAGCTACAGATGACTCTGCTACGTGACGTCCGGTGGTGGGTCTCGCTGCTGGTGATTGCTCAGCAAAGAAGCTCTCCACTAAGAGTGCTCTCTCTAACACCCCCTTCTACATCGAGATACTGAGAGAAATCATCAAAGATCTAATCTCCCTCCTGAGCCCCTGCTCGAAGGTCCAGGCCCTGAAGAAAGGGTCCCGAACCATGTCAGTGGAGTAGCGTGAGAGGTCGGTGAACCTCACTGAATACTTATCCACGATCATGCTGCCCTACTGCAAGTGGAGAGGCTCCTATATACACATTTCTCATTGAAATCATTTATTATTAATATAAACAAGGATATATTATTTTAATTTTTTCTCTTCACTATTTGATGTGTGTAAAAGTTTAATAAAAAATAACGGTAAAACCTGTATCTAAATTCTCTTCTAAACATAAATTCAAAAAATCAAAAAAAATATATCTATTAAAATCTCTTGAAATAAATATTCTAAAAATAAAATCCACTTCATTTGAATTTATATGTATATCTTAAAATCTCATAGAAGAGTGTGATATTAAATAAATACACATTAAGAATAACCTCAATCTATAAATTGGATTGATTTAATCTGATTTAGTTACATTCATCACTATTTAATATTGTTTTGACATTGATTTCATGTCAATAGTCATAAAATAGAAGAGGTAGGAGGAATACTGAATTTAAAGACATAAAATTAGCTCAATATATATATATATATATAAATAGTTATATTTGTATATTTATTCGTATATTAATATATATTAATATCTATTTATTTATATATATTTACTAATATTTTTTTATACGTATATGATTTGTATATTAATATATATTTTTAAGATTGGTATTAAATACATTTATAAAATATTTTTTTGTGTTTATAAATATATAAATAAATAAATATATATATACAACACACACACACATATTATATATGTGTATCTGTAAGTATAACTCTACATATTAATATATATCATATATTAATATTTATATAAATATGTTAGAATATATAGATAATATATCTCAGTTTGTTAATACAGACACACACACATTATATTGGTATATAAATATTAATATATTTCTATTTTAAATAAAATTAATATTATTTTTTATTTATATAAGGCATATATATTGAGAAATATATTTTAAATGTAAATATGTTTAATTATTTATTTATAAAATTAAATTTGTTTGTGTGAATATATAAAAAATATGTATATATTGTTATATATTTGATTATAAATAATAGTAGATTGGAAAAAACTATAATATTTCAAATCCATAATATCAATATGAAGGAAATATCTCAGAATAAATTCAGTCCCCACTAAAAAAATACTGATAAAGGGGTACTGTTAAGATCACTTTTTTAAGAGCTGCTAAATGTACCCTTTATCAGTGCTTTTTTTAGCGCTATTAAAGGGTGGAATTGTGGATACCCATTTTTGTGGTAGTGCAAGAACCATTTAATAAATAAAGACATCATTAAATATAATAAGTTAAAAATAACTGTAGTCAAACCATAACTATAGGATTTATCATCCTTAATGAATTATTGTATTATTACAGCGGCACCACCTTTAAATGTTTTTATCCTGAAAAACAAAATAATCCCCAAAAAGTATGATATTTAAAGACAAATGTTCTTTATTTGTATTATCATTTTAGAAAGAAAATAAATTTTATTTTTCTATAAAAAAATAAATCAAAATTAGTAACCAGGAAAAGTAGATTCTTAATTTTTTATAAAACATTCCACAATCCCAAGTAAAAATATCAAACTATGTTACCAATCATAATTGTGAAACACAAGGATTCCAACCCATTAAAAACCAACATTGATGGTGTATTGGAATTAAAAAATAATGTAACCCTAAATAGGTATATAGGGGAACACATGATTATTACATGACTCATCCACATATATATTCCCATAAAAATTGTTTCCAAAAAAACACACACATTCAATTAACCACAAATCAAACAACATCCCATGAAATATAACCATTTACACACATATATGAAAAATAATGGCTTATTAAGAAAGAGATAAAGAGTAAAAATATGAAATATTAATATATTCACAAGATTCAAGTGGCTATTAATCATCCCATTTTAAATCATCAATATCTTTATTCAATCTCAATCATATCCTCATATATGAATATTAATTTTTAAAATTACATGAAGTTTCACATAGAAAGTTTATAAAAATGAGGAGAATTATCATTCACTTATACCAAAGAATATTTATAAACACAAGAAGGTTAGGAGGCATATTCCCATGAACCAACCTAAGTTTTCCATCCACCAAACACCCAAACAAGCTTATTAAAAGGCCCATAGTGTGGCCTAAGCTCCATGGGTTGGTGAAAAGTACAAGGTAATCATATAAAACTAACTGGGAATGATTTTTCCACTAAAATATATTAAAATTACAGTGAATTTTTTTCCGAAAATTCAGCCATGATACATACATACATTGGAATCCCATGCCAAAACAATAAACACGTATAAATAGATAATAATCCATGAATAAAAACACACTCTCACATTTATCTCCCTTGCAAGAAACAACCAAAATTATTCAACATCCATAACACCAAATGCATAAACACTACCCATAATGTAATGGAAGGAAAAAAAGGATTGATGATGCAATAATGGAAACTAAATAAAACAAAATAACCCACATACCACCATGTGACTCTATGAGTCACCATCAAACCTCAAAACAAGTCTAATCCATGAGAAATCAATAGTTGAACAATAACCTGAAATGATAATATGCACAAACGTAAATTCTCAGTAGGTATTCTCCCCAGTCACCAAACATAATCTTTAAAAAGGAAAACCATTTCATTCTAGTTTAAAAATACATATTTAAAATAATTTTTTGGCTGGTGAGAACATGAAATATAAATACCAAGTCTAATCATTTTTTTAAAACTTTCACTTCATTTTTATTAAATAAAACAATCACTTTGAAAATATTTTCTTAGAAAACACTTCTTTTTACCGAATCAATAATTTTTAAATTCACATTAAAGAAGTTTGATATAAATTAAATCAAGGAAATTCAAAATATGTTTTATAAAAAGTCTCATTTAATTTTATAAAATATGGAATTTTTGGTGCATAAGAAAAAGACACATACCATCATAAAAAATGACAGTCGTAATTATCATGGGATCTTAAGATCTTTGCAGATAAACTAAGGAACACCTAGAAAACCAAAAAATATGAGCGAATTCAAATAAAAACCACCTATCCTAACACTCGATATTTTTGTACATGGCCTAACTGAGTGGAGAAATATCACAAGAATAATATAGTCTATCTAAGGGATACTAGTTAGAGTATGATTGGGACCTAGTACAACCAATTTACCTAGAGTTTCTTCCTAACAACTAATGGATTCCCATGAAATAAAAATGGATTTGCACATGTTAACAAAAAAATAACACAAACAAGAAAAAAATTCACGGGAACCCTTGAACACCCATCAGAGAAACAACCCCTTATCTTTCCTTAAGAATAAAATACAAAATAAACTTCCATGATACTAGAATTTTAGGCTATATCTATGGTTTAAAACTGAGGCTAAATCCCTATAGCCATGATTTGAACTCTCGCTATAGGGCTTTATCCACAGTTTGAACCATGGCTATAGGCTCATAGCCATAGTTATAACTATGTCTACATCTTCAATTTCTAGTAAAAATAGAAACATGCCATATAACCACAGTTAGAATTAGTGGCTATAGATTAAATTTCAATAAAAAAACATAGTAGGCCTACATGCCTGCTCGTTCCACCCCGTTCCCAACCCACTACATTCCCCTAGTTCCCCACCCCCTGCTTTCCCACCCAGCTCCACCACCACCCTTCCTTCCACATCCACCACCCCCTTCTAGTCCCCCTGCCACACCTGTTCCCCCATTCATGGACATACCCACCTTGCACCCTGGACAAACCCCCTTGCACCCTGGACATACCCCCCTCCTAGACAGACCCCCTTGCACTCTGGAAAGGCCCCCATCCTGGACGGACCCCTTGCACCCTGGAAATACCCCCTTCGTAGAAAGACCCCTTTGCACCCTGGACAGACCCCCTTTCACCCTGGACAGATCCCCCCTGGACAGACCCCCTTACACCTTGGACAGACCCCCCTCGGGATAGACCCCACCCCTCCCTAGACACACCCCCATTTCACCCTAGACAGACCCCACCCCCTCCCTAGAAAGACCCCCTCCCCCTCCCCCCTTCACCCCTCCCTTGAACCCCCTACACACCCCCTCCCCCTGTAGATCCCCTGGAACCCCCCTATAGACCCCCTTGCACCCGCCCTACATACCCCCACACCCCTCCCTCCTAGACACCCCTCCCCCTGCACCCTCTCTTGGACACCACCCCTCCTTTCCTGGAAACCCCCTCCCTCTTGGACATACCCCCTCTCCTAGACACCCCTCCCACCTGGACAACCCCCCATCTTAGACACCCCCTCCTGGACACCCCTCCCTCCTAGACACCCCTTTGGATATACCCTGCAAAACCCCCCTACTCCCTTTTGTGACTTGTGCAAGATAATTGGACAGTCTATTGCAAACTGTATTATGGTTAAATTTTTTCCCCACCCAATGAAATTGATTGTACTAAAGTTAAAATCAGAGAAAGGGTAAATATCCTATGGAGAAGCCTAAACACCTCATAAAGAGTAATGGTGTTTGGGTTAGAAAGCAAGGAAACCATAATTCATCAGCGAATGCTAGTAAATCCTGGGATGACCTAGTTGAAGAGGATGATAATACAATAGAGGATTAAGATATTGATAATTAAATTGAGACATGTATTATATTTGGTCAAACAGGATCATTAGGAACTCTCAAATGATTCAAACACCAGTAGGGTGTTTTTCCTTGTGGAACAATTCACTGGTCTGGACAACATTCGAACCACTGCTGAAATAATGCCCATGACTAGATGAATGGACATCAAGAGGTTCTAACATGTTGAGACATAACCAAGGTGATGGAAAACCAAAAGCAAAAAAGCATTGAACCGTATAGATGTAGCATAGAAGGAATTCCAGAATAATTGAAGACTTTATCTGAAAAGAATGTCAACACTGCTGTCTCTAGTAACTTTGGATTTATGGGGAGTGATTCTGTTGGATCGTAAAAGGAAATCATGAAGGATCAATCCACACAATTCAACACTACCATCTATGAGAAAAAACAAATCTATATGCATGATTATATGTCTAATACCACTAACAACAGTGAATATGATGGAGTTCAAAAGAGTAGTTTGCAAGAAATAATGAAAAACTTGTACTGCAATTAAACCTCTGCAGTAGCACATATGTGAAGACTGAATGCGTACAAGAAATATGATGAAGTCCCTATAGACATGACACCATCTCCTGTTCCATATACCAAGGGGAATGAGGCACATATGGAAATTATTTCATTGCCTTACACATCTATTAAAATCCATCATGAAGATAATTTATGGCCTTTATCTTATGACTAGGAACATAATGACAACAACATTCTAAAAAATAATATAGTCAAAAATACAGATTTTAAAACTGAGGTGGACAGGAAGCTCATTGAAGGATATGTCTTCAATCATCAAGTTAGTGGTGATGAACCAATGACTCAAATTGAGGAAAACTCTGGTATGAATGATAATATAGTTTCTCCTTACATTCCCATACCAAAATAGGACAGAGACTCACCAAATTGCAAGGATAATTCTAACAAACCCATTGGGAAATCAATAAGGAATAGTAATTCTGAAGGTAAAAAGAAAGTGGGGCCTAGCCCTAAATTTAGGTCCAAATATATATTATATATTTGTATAGAAGGCACCATAATAGTATTACAGACAGTAAAATTGATAGATATTTCACAAACAACCAACCCCTTGATAAGTGGGATACAATTTATAGAATCACCCTACCTAGACTTAACTCGGATCATCATCCTATTACAGTTCGTCTCAATACTATAGTTTTCAAACCTATCATTCCCTTTGGATTTAGCAGTACTAGAGTTTTCAAACCTATCCTTCCCATCCTGGACACCCCCTGGACAACCCTCCCCTCCTGGATAACTACCCCCTGGACATGCCCTCAGACACCCCCATCCCGGACACCCCCAAGACAACCACCCCTCCCCCCAGGATAGACCCCTCCCTCCCTCCTGGACACCCCTCCCTCCTAGATAACCCCAATCTTGGACAACACCCTCTTGGATAGCCCCTCCCTCATGGAAATCCCCCCCTCTTGGACAATACCCCTCCCTAAACAGACCCTCTACACACCTCCTCCCCCTGGACATACCCCCCATCCTAGACACCCCCCTTCCTGGACACCCCTCCCTCTCCCAAGCACCCCCTCCACCCCCTCCTAGCCCACAATGATCCATAATGCTTTTGTAAAAATTTCAATCTTGAAAAAAGACGAACATGTAGTATGAAACAATATAAATAAAGGGGCATACCATTACACATAAAATATAGAAAAAATTGAAACAAAACTCAAAAATTGTGAATTCTCATCATCCCTCGATACCCCCTACATCACCCCCTCCTTACACACCTTCCCTCACTAGAGATACCTCACCCACCCTACACACCCCCTCCTTGGATAGACCCCCCTGACATCCCCCCTTCCAAGACATACCCCCACCCTATACACTCCCCCTGTACATACTACTAAATATTTTAGAAGGAGATAAGAGAGTTGAAGAGAACTGAAACAAAACCTATTATAGACTCTTAATATCAAAGTGTGATAGAAAAATCAATGTTTCATGAATTATTAATACCATTTATACTAAATAAAAAGAGAGTAGAATCATACCTTTTTCAATAATTTATATATTCATGATGATGTTCTAAGAAATATAGCCTATTGAATTTCATTGAAGAAACTTAATGCTCTTGTGGAAACCCACTTTGATTTATGAATGTCAGGAAAACGTTTGAAAATAATTTATACCTTTCATATTAAAAAAGAATAAAGAGAGGAGAATCAGACCTTTTTCAATGATTGTTATATTCGGGAAGATGTTCTGAGAAGTATATATTCTCTTCTGAAGATGAATTCAAAAAATTAAAAATAATATGTCTATTAAGTATCTTGAAATAATGATTCTAAAAACATAATCCATTTAATTTGAATTTATTTGTATGGCCTTAAAATCTTAGGTAGGAGTGTGAGATTAAATAAATACACTTTAAGAATAACCTCAATCTATAAATTGGATTTATTTAATCCAAATTAGTTACATTCATCACTATTTAATATTGTTTTGACATTAATTTCATGTCAAAATTCATAAAATATAAGATGTAGGAGAATTAATGAATTTAAAGACATAAAATTAGCTTAAAAAAATATGTTCTAACACTCAATTAATGGTTTGATATACGTCGCATATTATATGTTATGTGTTTCATAAAAAATAAACATGGTATATATTAATCATTTAAATATATAAAATAAATTTCTTAATGATTTTATTAAAAATAATCAATGGATATATGTTTTAAATGAACATAAAACACTTGTTCGATGATACCATCCGAAATAAATAAAACACATGTGCTTATAAATAAAAGTAGCTCAGTATATATATATAGTTATATTAATATATATATATATATATAAATATATTAATATATTAATATATATATATATATATACATATATAGTTATATTTATATATTTATATATTTATTCGTATATTAATATATATATATAAAAGACCTATATTAAATACATTTATAAAATATTATTTTTTTGTGTGTTTATAAATAAATATATACAACACACACACATATTATATATGTGTATCTGTAAGTATAATTATACATATTTATACATATATTATATATTAATATGTATATACATATGTTAGAATATATAGATAATATATCTCAGTCTGTTACTACAGACACACACAAATAGACACACACACACACACATTATATTGGTAAATAAATATTCATATATTTATATTTTAAATAAAATGGATTTTAATTTTTATTTTGATAAGGCTTATATATTGAGAAATATATTTTATATGTAAATATGTTTAATTAATTATTTATAAAATTAAATTTTCATGTGTGAATATATAAAAAATATGCATATATTGTTATATATTTTATTATAAATAACAATATATTGGAAAAAATAATAACATTTCAAAGCCATGATATCAATATGAATTTAATCCCTAGGAATAAATTCAGCCCCTACTAAAAAAATGCTGAAAAATGGGTACTGTTAAGTGATCTTTTTAAAGCACGATTAAAAGTACCCTTTTATCAGTGCTTTTTTAGCGCTATTAAAGGGTGGAGTTGTGGATACCCATTTTGTGGTAGTGGAAGAACCATTTAATAAATAAATAAATCATTAAATATAAAAAGTTAAAAACATCTGTTGTCAAACCTTAAGTATAAGATTTTTCATCCTCAATGAATTATTGTATTATTACAACGACACCACCTTTAAATTTTTTATCCTAAAAAACAAATTAATTCACAACAAGTATGATATTTAAAGACAAATATTCTTTACTGGTATTTAGATTTCTGAAATAAAATAAATTTTATTTTTCTATAAAAAATAAATCAAAATTAGTAACCAAGAAGAGTAGATTCATAAATTTTTTATAAAACAATACACACTCTCAAGAAAAAAATATCATACTATGTTACCAATCATAATTGTGAAACACAAGGATTAAAACCCATTAATAACCAATTTCCATGGTGAAAATCACAATGGAATCATAAAAAACTCAGTGCAAATGATTTTTCCTATAAAATAAATTAAAATTATAGTGGAAATTTTATCGAAATTCCACCATGATGCATACATACATTGGATTTCCATGCCAAAAAATAAACATGTATAAAGAGATAATAAACCATGAATAAAAACTCACTCTCAAATTTATCTCCCTTTAAAGAAATAACCACAATCATTTAACATCCATGAAACCACATGTATAAACACTACCCATAATGGAATGGAATGAAAGTAAGGATAGATGATGCAATAAGGGAAACTAAATAAAATAAAATAACCCACATACCTACATGTGACTCTATGAGTCCCCATAAAACCTCAATACAAGCATGATCCATGAGCAATCAATAGTTGAACAATAACCTAAAATGATAATATGCATGAACGTAAAGTCTTAGTAGGTATCCTCCCCATTCCCTATACATAATCTTTAAAAAGGAAAACTATTTCATTCTAGTTAAAAAATATGTATTTAAAATAATTTTTTGGCATGTGAGAACATGAAATATAAATATCAAGTATAATCAAAATTTTAAAACATCAACTTCATTTTTATTAAATGAACCAATAACTTTGAAAGGATTTTCTTGGACTACTCCTCTTTTAAATAAATCAATAAATTTTAAATTCACATTAAAGAAGTTTGATATTAATTAAAACAAAGAAATTCACAATATGTTTTATAAAAAGTCTCATTGGATTTTATAAATTATGGAATTCCTAGTGCATAAGAAAAAGATACACACCAGCATAAAAAGGACAGTCAAAATTATCATGGGAGCTTAAGATCTTTTGGGATAAACTAGGTCACGACTATAAAACCAAAAAATATGACTGAATTCAAATAACAACCACCAATTATAACACCCGATATTGTCGTACATGGTCTAATTGAGTGGAAAAATCTCATAAGAAGAATATAGTCTATCTAAGGGTTACTAGTTAGAGCATGATTGAGACCTAGTACATCCTATTTACCTAGAGTTCCCTCCTAAAAACCAATGGATTCCCATGAAATAAAAATGGAGGCTCACATGTTAATCATAAAAAATGAACATAAATAAAAAAAATTCACTCGAACCACTGAAAACCCTTCACAGAAAGAACCCATTCTATTTTATTGAGAATAACAATAAAAAATAAACTTCCACACTACTAGAAATTTAGGCTATATCCATGGTTTGAAACATTGGCTATAAGCCCAAAAACTGTGGCTATAGGTTATAACCACAGTTTAATGAACCGTGACTGGTATTTGCATGGATATAGGGTAAGTCCTATAGAAACAGTATCATACTGTGGATATATCCATATATCCACGGTTAAAACTGTGGATATAGGCCTATAACCATTGTTCAAACCATGGATAAAGCCCTATAGCCACGATTTGAAACTGTAGAAAAAGTTTGAGCCACACAGGGCCTATAGGCAAGGTTTGAACTCTGGATATAGGGATTTATTCATGGTTTGAACCATGGATATAGTCCCATATCAATGGTTCAAATCATGGATACATCATCAATTTCCAGGAAAAACAGAAACATGTCCTATATCCACGGTTAGAAACCATGTCTATAGAGTAAATTTCAATAAAAAAAAGAAGGCCTACATGACTACTCGTTCCACCGAGTTCCCCACCCCTTGCTTTCCCCCTAGTTCCCCACCCTCTGCTTTCCCCTAGTTCCCCCACCCCTAAATTCCACCTCCTCCACCCCCTCCAGCCCCCCATCCACACCGGGTCCCCCATCCTAGACAGACCCACCATGCACTCAGGATAGACCCCCCTGCACCCTGGACATACCCCCCTCTTGGAAAGACCCCCTTGTACCTTGGACAGACCCCCCATCCTGGAAAGACCCCCTTACACCTTGGATATACCCCATATCAAGACAGACCTCCTTTCACCCCAGACAGACCCCCTTGCACACTGGACATACCCCCTCCTTGGAAAGACCCCCTTGCACCCTTTACAGACCCCACCCTCCCTAGACAAACCCCCCTTACACCCTCGGCAAACCCCACCCTCCCTAGACAGATCATCCTTGCACCCTGGATAGACCCCACCCCACTCCCTAGAAAGACCCCCCTCCCCCCTGCAAACCCTGCATGCACCCCGCATGCACCCCTACCCCCTAAAGACCCCCTGGAACCCCCTGCAGACCCCCTTGCACCCGCCCGTCATACCCCCCACAACCCCTCCCTCTTGGACACCCCTCCCCCTACACTCCCCCTAGACACCCCCCCTCCTGGGCACCACCCCTCATTTCCTAGACACCCCTCCCTCTTGGACACCCCCTCTCCTGGACACCCCCTCCCACCTGGACAACCCCCCTCCTGGACCCCTATCCCGGACACACCCTCCCTCCTAGACACCCCCTTGGACAAACCCTGCAAATCTCCCCCACCTCAAATCCCTTTTTTGACTTGTGAAAGATAATTGGACGCTCTATTGAAAACTATAGTGTGGTTAATTTTTTTCCCACCTAATGAAATAGAGTGGACTGAATTTAAAAGGAAGAGAAAGGGTAAATCTCCTATGGATAATCCTAAACCGCTCAAAAAGAGTAATGGTGTTTGGGTTAGAAAGCAAAGAAATAAGAATTCCTCAGGTAATGCTAGTAAATCCTGGGATGACCTGGTTGAAGAGGATGATAATACAATAGAGGAGTAGGAAATTTCTAATGAAATTGATAAATGTCTTAGATTTGGTCAAGCAGGATCAATAGGAGCTCTCAGATGATGCAAACACCAATAGGGCGTTTATCCTAGTGGAACAATTCACTGGTTTGGACAACATGTGAACCACTACTGAACACAATGCCTATTCCTAGATGAATGGACATCAAGAGACTCTTACAAGTGGAGACATAACCAAGGTGATTGAAAACAAAAATAAACAAAGCAATGAACCATGAAAATGTAGCATAGAAGGAATTCTAGAATAATTGAAGACATTATATGAAAATAGTGTCAAGAATAATATCTCTAGTAACTTTGGAGTTATGGGTAGTGATTCTATTGGATCTTAAAAGGAAATCATTAAGGAGAAAGCCAAACAGTTTAAAACTTCTAGTTCTATGAAAACAAAGATCTGCATGCATGATTAGATGTCTAATCCTGCTAACAACAGTGAATATGATGGAATTCAAAAGAGTAGTTTGCAGGAAATAATGAAAAACGTGGACTGCAATGACACCTCTATAGGAGCATAGATGTGTAGACTGAATGTGTGGAAGAAATATGATGAAGTAACTATAGACATGAAACCATATCCTATTCCATATACCATGTTGGATGAGGAACATGTGGAAATGATTTCTTTGTCTTACACATCTATTAAAATACCTCATGCAGATAATTTGAGGCCTATATCTTCTGACCAGGATCATAATGAAAACAAAATTCTGAAAAATAACATAGTTAAAAATACAAATTTTGAAATTGAAGAGTACAAGAAGCTCATTGAAGCATATTTCTTCAATCATTAAGTTAGTTGTGATGAACCAATGAATCAGATAGAGTAAAACTAAGTTATGAATGATAATACAGTTTCTACTTACATTACCATGCCTAAAAAGGATAGAGACTCAAAAAATTGTAAGGATAAGTCTAACAAACCCATCAGGAAATCAACATGGAATAATAATTTTGGAGGTAAAAAAGAAAGGGGGGTCTATCCCAAAATGTAGGTCCAAATGAATATTCTATATCGGTATAGAAGGCACCATAATATGATTCTGGATAGTAAAATTGATAGATCTTTCACAAACAACCAATCCCTTGATAAATGGGATATAATTTATAGCATCATCGAACATAGACTTAACTCGAATCATCATCCTATTCTAGTGAGTTTCAATACTATAGTTTTCAAACACATACTTCCCATTAGATTTAACAATACTAGAGTTTTCAAACATATCCTTCCCATCCTGGACACCCCCCCTTTTGGATAGCCACCCCTAGACACCCCCCTGGACACCCCCCACATCCTGGAAAACCACCCCTCCCCCCAGGACAGACTCCCTCCATCCCTCCTGGACACCCCCACCCTCCTGGATAACCCCCCTCCTGGATAGCCCCCCTCCTGGACAACCCCCCTCCTAGATAACCCCCCCTCCTGGACCACCCCCTCCTTGGACAGACCCTCTCCACACCCCTCCCCCCTGGACAGACCCCCCATCCTAGACACCCACCATCCTGGACACCCCTCCCTCTGTAAATTACCCCCTCCACCCCCTGGACACCCCTTCCTAGTCAATAATGATCCATAAAGATTTTGGAAAACTTTCATTCAAAAAAAAATAAGAACAAGAAAAGTGAAACAATACAAATGAAGGTTCCTACCATTTTACATAAAATATTGAAAAAAATAAAAAAACTCAAGAACTGTGAATTATCATCATCCTTAGATACCCCCTGCATCCCCCCTCCCTAGATAGACCCCCATCCTGTACACTCCCCCAACACATGCTGGTAAATATTTTATAAGTAGAGAAGAGAGTTGAGGAGAACCAAAAAAAACCTATTGTAGACTCTTAATATCAAAGAGTGATAGAAAAATCAATGCTGCATGAATAATTCATACCTTTTATACTAAATAAGAAGAGAGAAGAATCATACCTTTTTCAATAATTTTTATATTTAGGATGATGTTCTAAGAAGTATAGACTATTTCATTTTGTTGTAGAAACTTAATGATCTTGTGGCAACCCACTTTGATTTCTACAAGTCAGGAAAAATATTAAAAATAATTTATAACTTTCATACTAAAAAAGAATAAAGAGAGAAGAATCAGACTATTTTCAAGGATTGTTATATTTAAGATGATGTTCTGATAAGTCTAGCCTCTTTCATTTTGAAAACATGAAGACCATCTATTATAATTGTAATCAATGCGGTCAAAGGAGTGATAAATATATGATTTTCTAATTCAGTTATGTATGTTTAAAATCCAAATCAAGAATGAATCCCATAATAGTTGAAGAATAAAACAATTCTTCTTTGAAAAGATATCAAATGTACAAATTTTAAAGCACAATACATAAGCATAAGAATATGCTAAGATGGAATAAAATCATAACAAAATGCATATGTGAGAAAATTTATACACAAAACACATTTGGAAGGGGATCTTGAACAAATCTAAATCACAAATACATGCTATTTAATAATTCATGTGGATATTGAATAAATCCTAATTATAAATAACAACTATATAATAATGGAATACATGTTTTGAAATCATTGGTATATCATAAATAAATATGTATTGAAGTGGAATCCTTTGTAATCCCTAGAAAAACTACTAGAAAATGGGTATATACCAAGGCATCTATACCCATGGTTTTTAAAACCATGGGTATATGTGGTATATTTTCATCTATTACCACAATTTTGTTAAAACCGTGGGTATACTAAACCCAATTTGAATATTTTATCGGGATGCACCTCCCAATTCACCATTTACTCCCCCATGCCTCCCCCAAGCCCTAGCCTCTTTGCCCTCTCATCCCCTCCCTGACCAAGACCTCTAACCCTGGACTCCACCCCCACCCCCACCTCCCTCC
The DNA here is from genome assembly GCA_963277665.1 of Viscum album. NCBI lineage: Eukaryota > Viridiplantae > Streptophyta > Magnoliopsida > Santalales > Viscaceae > Viscum > Viscum album. The sequence continues at coordinate 789,843,122 of OY728162.1, read as the reverse complement.
CTCTTCCTTCATGCCTCCTTCTCCGCATACACGGTCACCTCTGCCTCTGCCTCCTGGCCCCCATCTCCGCCTCCCGACCCTAGCCTCTACCTCCACATATGCCTCCCCCTTTGTCACCTACTAGACACCACCTCCTCTAGACCTCCACCTCCCGGCCTCAAAAGGCATTCCTTCTATTCTACTCCCCTATTCCGTTTTTTTCATTTATTTTAATCTTTGTCAATGAATTAAATATTTTTTGGTGAATCCCACCTGAGCATGGTGGAATTCATCTTGGTTCAATGGCTATCTATTATCTTGTATAAAGGAGGCTACTGTGGGTATACTACAAACCATTTTTCTCTATTTTGATGGATGGTGTCCAAGGTATATTGTGTCTTTGGTTTTTCTATATTTTAGGGTTAAATCTTGGGATATTATATTGAAGTTATTTGGTACTTCAGGCATGTGAAACTTTGGGTTAATTTTTTTGGAAGTTGATTGCATTGGTTTTACTTAGGTATTAGTTATTCTTTGATTATAGTTATTATATAATTTAAATTATTTAGTGATAGACCTTGGTTTGTTAATTTTTAGGTGATTCTTGAAGGTTGATTAGAATATGAAACCTCACTTATGATCTTGGTCTGTGATCTTGACATTTTTTATGATAAATGCATAGGACACATTATGACTCATTAGGATTAGGTAAGTGATTGTTTCATATAGTTCATGTATCTTGATAATAACATGCTTATGATATTATATATATATAAATATTTCAAAGGGTGATGTTGATTTTTAAAAAACCATGATAGTGATTGATATTCATTTTTAGTAATTAAAAATATATTAAATTTTCTCAAAAATAGAGCATTGTGTGTGACATAATTAACATGATTTGAAGGATATTTTTAGTTTACTATGATTTTTTTTGATATTATTGGATTTATTAAGATTTTTTTTAAAATAATGATTTGAAAGAGAAAAATGAACTCCTTCCATCCTTTCGGTGTTTTATCAAAATGTGCTTGTAAATGAACTCACTCCTTTTCCCTTTTTATATTTTATTTTTTATCTTCTAAACCAATGTATTATAAAATATGATTTGTAACACCTTATTAAAATAGTGATTGAGGATATTGGTTTCCAAACATTCTTTTAGGTTATGGGCACTTATAACATAAAAAATAATTTACTTACGTGTTCTATAGGAGATACATTTTCCTTAAAGATGAAGTCTTAAATTAATTAAGTGGTGATTTAAAATATATTAGTCTAGATTAACATTTATGACCAACCCATTTCTGATAATTAATACCTTACAACCTTTTAATTTTTATTATTGGAAATGTTTTGATACTTTTCCAAAGACGATAGCTGGTCTCTAGTTTATGCCTCAATTTTTTTGTCTATACCATGTGTGATATTATTGTGCATGACATGACTATAGATTCATTCAACATCTCCCTAGTATGTATTTAGGATTTAAAATGCAATACCCATTCTTTATATGGATTGAGATTATCATGTTTGATTATTGAATTATTATATTTTATTTATGAATAGTTTAATAGATTTTTCATGGTTAAACATCATGGTTATTATTATCATACTAGAATGGTGTTATAATAGTGCATAGTGAGCATGTGAAATATTATTTACTTTTATTGCATGTTTATTTACTTTAGCATAGACCTAGTATACTATTTTCCCATAGGATATGTTTACAACTTTGACATAGAACATGTCTATTGTTATAATGTGAAATTTTTATGGTTTTATATAGAGAATATTTTGTGGGGTTCTCTCTAGGTTGATTCTTTTTATTTAGGGATCTTGGTTCTGATTGGCCTTTATATGAAAATTTTTCCATATAGAATGAAAAAACCAAACCAAACCAAACGAATCTTGTACCTCTCCAAATAGAACTGACATGCATAAACCCATGCTAACCTGACATAACCTGATTAGGACCAAACTTTATAGAATTGAATCAAATCTAATCAATGTTACCTAATCCATAATGGATAGAATAAAACCAAATAAAAAATATAATGAAATGTTTTAAAAGAAATATATGTCATGCTGTAACTAGTGACATGGTTGAATAGATGTTATTATAATTTTTTTTACTAAATTTGGTCTTAATGTTCTTATTCATAGCTTATTTAAATCTAATTATACTGGTATCATAGTTAATGATGGATATAAAATCATAATAATCATTTATAATATTGAACATAAAAATTGTTATAATTGAATACTATTTGAGAATAGATTATATTTATATATATAGATCATGATTTCACCCTATTTTATTAATAATTATAGTTGATATAGTTAGTAATGTTTTTCTAAGATTGGATACTGTTTAAATAGATTTGTGACTACACTACAAGGGGTGAATATATTTTTGTTATATAAAATATAAAATGTTGTGTTAGCCGTTGATGTATATGGTTGAATGGGATATGTCTTACACCATGTCTACATATACCCCCTTTTCCCTTTCCACTAATGGGATGGGACCCAAGAGCACTGTATCTAGTATACACATTCACCTTTCCATGTTTATGGAGGGTGTTATCCTAACCACCATAGGTAGAAAATACATAAACATGGTTTGTGGGGATTGGTAATTGATTGTCCCCACCCCACTCATCTCAAATTCCTTGTGTTATCCTAAATTAGATAATATTGGTGTGGACCCTCTCAGTATTGTGTGATATTATTTATGGCTAGTTTTTTTATATATAAATACCTTTATTAGTTACCATTATTATTCTATCATTGTTAAATTCTTTTAAAGTTGTTGTATTATATTTTTTTAACTGAGTAGACATGATCACACATACACTTGTTTGTTAACCACTGTGTTAAGACATCATATGTGGTTCCCTAATGACCATGTATATACACATACCCTTCATAGTCACTCTAGTAGACATACATCATTTCCACTTTAGATATGTATGTTGTCCCAAATTAGATATATGTATCCTAATTAATCTTGGTTGTTGTTAGGTGCCTATTTTATGGAGTCCAGTTGGGGTATTTTTGTTTCCATGATAGTCACACAAGAATAAGTGCAATGGGGCTATCCTGGGTTGATCCTAAGGTGTCTCTACAGTTTGGACATATGTTTTTATATTTTTATGTCATGTTTGGTTATGAATTTCTTATACACGTAGAGTTTATACAGTTTCTCATATTTTATAGTTTTTTAAATTATTTGAAACTTGGTTTAAGGTCCATGAAAGCTCATATTGATTATATATTTATTATAGTTTAGAAATTATATAGAACGATTATCTTTGTAGTGACCTACTTATTTGGAGGTCTTGTTGAATTCCCATCGTGGCTTATATTTTTGATTTGCAACTCCTACTAGGTAAACCACCTCCCACTATTTAGTTTTCAGCCCTTTTAATTTATTCCAAACTCTAGTGATCTGGAGGTGCGCCTGAGTTGAGTTGGTGTATCTTTTGGGAATTATAATATGAGGATTATAAAGATAGTCATTCTCTTGGGGTTTATATATTGGTATAGTGAATTCCATTGAAGATGTTTGATAGGTTGGGGCCATCCTTTATGTAGTAGGATATCTGGGTGGTTGGTGACTTTTTTTAGTTTAGCAGTCATATAGTGAAGCATGGTGGGGTCTTGGGTTTGTATTGGTATGTTAGTTTTTCTGTGTGTTTGGGAAGTCTAATATTTTGTGGAATTTGATGAGCCAATATGATGTTGGGGAGTTTTTCATTATAGGTCTATACCAATGCCTCAGCCTCGGCCTCGACCTCGACTTGATGAGTCAATATTTTTTGGGAGTTTTTTTATTATAGGTCTATACCAACACCTCGACCTCAGCCTCAGCCTCGACCTTGACCTTGACCTGACCTCAACCTTGACCTCCCAGCCTCCGACTCTGCCTCGACCTCCCATCCTCCACAACCTTCTGGCCTCTGCGTACCCACCTTAACGTCTCTCCCACCTCGTCCATCCCCCAACCGCCTCCCTCCACCCACTTCATCCTCCTGGCCTCTGAATCCTAGCCTCCCCCCTTCACTTGTAACACCCCTCCCCGTAGGTCCCATTTCCCCTCTCCCCCATAGGTTGAACGATCTTCTCACCCAATCAATGACCGACCTTCTCCTCCTTCGGCATTATCCCATGATCTGCTTTGTTGATGCACATTCCATAATGAATATTATGTTCTTTGAGGCACACCCTATAGATCGAGGCGTGTTTCTATTCTTCAAGGGGAATCTACTATCCATCCATCATTCTCCTCTGATTTTGTGTTTTTGTGATTCCGGACTTGTTTGATAGTGAGTTAATAATGCTTCTATATCAACTATTTTGAAAACCACAGTACACTTTAATTGATTTATATTAACCCAGTGTTTGTTTTTAAGTTCCTTATGTGAAGACTATAATTTATGATTCCATGATCTATTGAACTATAAGATTCATCTATTTTCTAGAGAATCAAGAAATGAGCTAAATTTATTTCATAAAAAGCAATAACTACTACAAATTTGCATATAAATATGTCTTATATATGTTTAACTGAATTTATCTTAGTGAAATATTTAGTTTATTATTTTTTATTCTAATGATGTATCATCTAAACTTGATGTTCTCAGAATAAAACTGTTGGATATTATTATGAATTCATTTTAAAATTAAATAATTACATTGAGTATTATGAGTTGTTATAAAATATGAATTGGATGAAGCATAGTTGTAAATTTTATTGAAGACTACATTATCTCGTGACTAGTGTGGTTGTGATTGTATTTTAAAATTTATTTTATTTTAAAAGAGATTCCATTATCTGAACTATAATTGTAAAAGCAATTATTTTTATTTTGTAATGACATTTTATGATCCTATATGATCAAATAGTTTTCAATGATAATAAAATTAATCATCTAAATGTTTATTAATGATGTATTATATTGTAAATTATAGATCATGTAGAAAGAAGATGATTATCTGATGATGCATGATGTTATGGAAGCCACCCTACTTCACCCTGTTTCCTGGACTATGATCCAGGTAATGACAGAGCATCCACCATTTCCCATCTATGTATTTATTTATATTAATTGTGTAGGCATGATTAGATGTAGTTTTATTATTATTTAATTTTTTTTTCAACTTTACAAATTTAAATATTATTTTCAGATTTAATTGTATTATATTTCAAGTTCAAGTAAATTGACTATTGTGAGTGGAATTCGAGAATCTAATGTGGTAGAACCTATAACACATGACTATTTTGATTTCAATTTTTCATCACAAACTCAATTGTTACTTTTACAAAAACACATTTTATTCTAGTACTCTTGAATGTAATATTAATACTTCTTGTGAATATCACTTTATATAAAATAATAGTTGTTGGGTATCACCTTTTAAAAATAATAATATATAAAGAAATTATAGGTATTGAAAGTTTGAAACATTATTACATTGTTTGGGTGCTCATTCTTGCCTTTGATTTTCCTTTAGTGTTGGATAATAGTTTTGGTGAAAAAAATTATAGTTACCATCCATTTTGATTTCTCATTTCATGTGCTCTCCTATTCTCATTTATGTTTTTGTCTTGCTTAATTTGTAATAGTTTTCCTATGATCTAAATAATGGAATTTTTGATATTCATTCTTCTAACCTTTTCTAGAGATCAAGGTAATAACTCTGATCAATAATTTTTTTTCATCATGAAGGAGAATATTTTGGTAATTTTACATATTTATAAGTAATTAATTTTTTTTTTGTAAAAATAATTATTCTAAAATGTATTTATTTTTATGATATTATGTGAATTTATTCCTGCAATGTCATGAATTTTGATTATGTTTTCATCAGGGGTGGTAAATGAGAATTATTTAGTATCTTCTCCCACTCTAAACATTAATGTTATGGTGTGAATTTATTTTATTATGAAACAACATGAATTTTGAGTGTTTAAATTAATCATCAATGGAATTTCTATGACATGTGTTTTGATTCTATTTGGATCCACTATTTGAAAAAAATCATCAAAGCAAAACATGATTTATTTAATTATAAATCATCTAAACATATTAATTTGAATGACTAAAGGATCCCCTTTTTCTTCTTAGGACATGTATTTTTTACATTCAGAAATTTTCTTATTCATTTATATTATGCACAGGAGGATGTCTATAATCTCATGTAGTGGTATTATGTGAATTTTTATTCTTCTAAACAATCATTCCAAATTGATTTACTATACTGCTATGTTGTGTTATCATATGTGGTGTTTTTTATTCCAATTCTAATATGACCTGTATCCATTGGTCTTCATAGATATTTCAATACCTATATTGGATATCTCTTCAAAATCATTTTC